>CM029462.1:58087416-59382408 GCA_017140185.1 Eucalyptus polyanthemos subsp. polyanthemos
TTATTTTGTGATATGTGATTGAAAATTTTTTTTAGTGTTTGGATCTTATTCAGAAAATGATCTCAATCTCATGATTTTATCTTAGGGGGAAAATTCGATTTTTAAAATTTTTTCTTTTTTTCTTTTCTTTTTCCTTCTTCCTCCCTCCACCGGTCTCCGAGCCTCGATGAGGGCTGACTTGGCCTACCTCAAGCAAGGTTCGGCCTTAGGAACTTGAATATATGAAGAGAAAAAAATAGAGAAGAAAACAAGCGATAATTTTTTATGTGGAAAACCCATCCCAAAATCAAGAAAAGGGAAAAATCATGGTGCTGCACTAGGTAGTGGAAGTATGATCTAGGGTTACAAGTTTTAGCATTATCTTTTACCCTATATATAGGAGGAGTCTAGGGTATACATAATTAATATGAAAATTACATGTATGCTATTAGCAACAATAAAATCCCTATTGTCTGCTTTAACATTATAGGATGGTGACTTATTGGGAATTGCCTTGCCTAAAATAAATTGTTTCTGCACTTGAATATTATTTTCCTCTATTAGACTCCATAACTCTATCAATCTCCCACTTAGAGGCTAATCTTAATATATATATATATATATAAAATAAAAAATAAAAAATAAAAAGAGCAATATTTTTTTTATAGTCTTTATCTTTGTAGCCCAAATTGTCCTAGTGCGGTGGCCTCCCTCATCGCTTACCATGGAGGCCAATTAAGGCAATACACAGCCTCAGTTTCTTAGTGGTAACAACCTTTGTTAACATATCTGCTGGATTTTCTGCACCAACAATCTTTTTCAATGACAAAGTCTCATCATCTATCAACTAACGAATTTGATATACTTTAACTCAATGTGTTTTGTCCTTGAATGAAATACTAGATTCTTTGCAAGACAAACAACACTTTGAATGTCACTGAAAATAACATTGTTATCCTACTCCTTGCTTATCTCCTTCAAAAAAAATTTGAACCAAATCATCTCCTAACCAACTTCAGATATAGCAACATCCTCTGTCTCGGTGGTTGAATTATATAGAAGCCTGAGAATGTTTCTAGCACCTTCCATTTTTCAAATATCATCCGAATGTTATGTTACACAAATATAGAGGGCAGTTACTCTATTTGGACGTAGCATCTGAACTTTGAGCACATAGAACAAGCAACTAAACAGAGAAAAAAAAAAGAAAAAAGAAAAATAGTACAAGGGCCAACATTGCCATGAAATCTCATCTTCCGCTTTCAATTTCGAAGGGCACTTGGTTGCTTATGCTATCATCATTTCCTAATGCATTGCTTTTGAGGATGCCATCATATTCGCTTGATCTCTCACCAAGCAAATGCTCAGATTCTTCAACGTCATAGCTCTGATTCACCCATGAATGCCTGTCCATCACCCTCATCAGTCCCTCCAGTTCTATTGCCACTTCCTTTATGGTCGGCCGATCTTCCCCTTTCACCCTCAGGCAGCGGCTCGCCAGCATTGCGACTTCCTTAATCTTGTCAGGGTTCCCCCCATTCAGCACCCTCAAGTCAATGATTTCGAACAGCCTCTCGCCTTTTATTGCAGAAGTAAAATACAAGGACAAGTTCCTCTCATTCTTTGCCCGATCAAAGGACAAGGCCCTCAGTCTAGTCAACAGCTCAGCCAACACGACCCCAAAGCTATAGACATCACTCTTCTCAGTCAACTGGCTCGAGTAGAAGTACTCTGGGTCCAAGCACCCGAGGGTGCCTTGAACCAGCGTGGTCAGCTGCGTCCGGTCGAGGGGGACTAGCCTGGAGGCTCCGAAATCGACAACCTTTGTGGTGAAATTTTCATCCAACAATATGTTCGTGCTCTTTATGTCTCTGTAAAATCTGAGCAGATGCATCGGAGTGCAAGTACGAGAGCGCACCTGCAATCTCCCCCGCAATGCGCAGACGAGCCCTCCAGGATAATGTGGACTCATGGCCACACTTGTGTATGTGGTCAGCAAGGGTGCCATTGTTCACAAACTCATAGACTAATAAGGGGACCTCTGTCTCGAAGCAACAACCGATTAGCTTAACCACATTGCGGTGATTAATTTGGGAGAGGATGATCAGCTCGTTGATGAATTCTTCAACCTGACTTCGGTCCAAAATCTTGGCCTTCTTGATGGCGACAACTGTATTGTCTGGTAAGATCCCTCGATATATTGTTCCTTGGCCTCCTTGGCCTAGGATTCGGCTTTCATTGTAGTGGTCCATGGCCTTCTTGAGCTCTTCGTCGGTGAATATTCTCGCCGATTCAACGGAGCCTTCGTGCTCAGAAAGAAGTCTCTGCAACATAAGGCGGCCCCCATTTTCTAGGAAGAACTTCACTCTCTGTCTGCTGATTTTTCTTTCTCTCAGCCCCCAATATAACCAGAAAATGACCAAAAGAACCAGCAGGAAGCTTATGCTCACACCTAGGAAAAGACGTCACATTCGGCGTACAAACAAATCAGTCGTCCATCACCCTATATAAGGTTCACACGCCCAAGAAATGGGGGAAAAAAAGAATCGAAATATGCCCAACTCTTTCTTTTTCATTGCTCAAACAATCTTGTGTTAATTTACTTCCCTGTCCTATTTTCTTTTCTCCTCCATCGACTTGAAGCTTTTGTATTAAGACGAACCTTGATAATAGCAAAATAAACCTAAATATATAATTATGCTGAGAGTATCTTTTGATAACAGGAATGATATAATGCATCAAGTGGATAAAACGTGCTTGATTCTTTTTCAACAACAAAAGAACAAGTGGTTGATTTTGTTAATATCGAATTGAATAAATTGAGATGACAATACATGTATATAATATCAATTTAATTCATGGACACAACTAATTCAAAGAGAAAGATTTACATTTGAAAAATCTCGATAACTAACAGCAGAAGATGGAACAATGACATAATAACAACATTTAAAGAATGTGAATGAATTGCAAGATAAAAGAAGCTTTTATATGATGAAAAGGTTTGAGCAACGTGTACGACTTACTGACCTAGCACGATGTTGTTTGAGCGAAACCTCTTTTCATGGATGATAGGAGTACAACCCTTGCCATCTTTTCTTCCATCTCCTTGGAACCCTCTGGACATGAACAATTATACGTTCCCGGCAAGTTCGTACATATTCCAACGCAAGGTTGTGAAATCACGCATTCATTGACATCTGGAGGAACATATTCCAAATAGAAGAAACCATCCGACACGATTTCAATTGGAAGAAACTTGAGAAAGTAAATAGAATTCCACGATTTGTCAACACTTTCAATTTTGAGAGGACATATGGAGTCGATTTGCTTTTCCTAAGATCGTGATACCTCACCACACTTTTTAAGTGATTAGTCATTATCTCAAGAGCCTAAGCTTAACCAAGCACTTGATCTTTGTTTAGAATAGAAGATTTAAGATTTATCCAACAAAATTGTTCCATTACTAACTGGAATAACATATCACATAGAAAAAAAATCTAAAATAATTGTCTATAAATACAGAATAATGCTGGATGTATTAATATCGGTGCATGAAATTGATTTACAAGCTAATTTTACCGATTCATATTGAGGGTTCGGTATGGACCATTTGTTTATAAACTCAATTGCAGTCTAACGCTTCAGTTTGTAAAACAATTGTACGGACTAAACTTAAGAGAGAAGAATGTCTAGCTATATCTGGAATGATTGCTGTGAAAATTTACAGATTATTGACAAGCGCTTCCTAGGTAATATTAAATTTCAAGCAGTCATCCGAAAGGAAAAAAAATATATGATCGTGTTTAACGGCCTAGATTGTTATGATTTTTAAGATTATAAATGTTACGTGATTACTAGGAGAATCGTTTGAAACAAGTACCATTCATCAAGTCAAAGTTTGGTCCTCTGACTTGAAGTTTCTACGAATTTCTTTCTCTGGGTTATTTATGCAATTGGATCCATTTAACATGGCCGCCCTTATGGAAATAATGATCCACGATTCTAAACAGGAGCACTCGTTCGGATGTGAGGTAGGTCTAATGAAAAGACTGGAAAAGGTACCTTGACAACCATTTTGGAGATAGGGATTCCCTTGAAAACCCTCGAAGCAGTGGCACTGGTAGCCGTTTCCATTCTCAGCATCTGTACATGTTACAATTGTGACAAGAGAGGTCACTATGCTCGCGACTGTTGTGAGCTAAAGAAGGTATACACCTCTTGTACATTTGAGAACTTTGCTTATGTGTCAAGTTCTGAAATATTGGCTGAATCCAATCCTTTGTGGAATGTAGATTCAGGAGCGACAGACCATATAGCGAAAGATAGAGGATCCTTCGTGGAATTTCGACGATACCAACTGGAACTAAGTGGATCTATGAGGGAAATAACTCCAGAGCTGAAGTTAAAGGGATTGGCACCTGCCAATTGAACATGCATGGCGGACGCATCTTGATGTTCTATATGCTCTGGAGATTCGTCGAAATTTAGTGTCTGTCTTAGCGTTGGTCAAGCTTGGTTTTTATATGAACTTCCATAATAAAGGTGTAGATTTGTGTTTAGATACAAACTACTATAGTTGTGGTCATTTACTGAATGGTTTTATTGTACTAAATATTGATTGTGATGATGTCAATATGTTATTCCCTTGTTTCACGTCTTCTACCTTATATGATAATGATGTGAATATGGTGGCATGCTAGACTTGGTCATATGGGCCAACAACATATGAATATACTAGCCAAAGAGGGCTTGTTGGGCAATATTGAAAAAGTCGATTTGTCCATAAGTGAGCATTGCCTAGTAAGGGAAAATGACAAGGAAACCATTTGGAGAAGGTAAAAGAGCTGAATTTCCTCTACATTAATCCATTTGGACGTCTGTGATTCAATGAATGTAAGAGGAAGGCAAGGGGCTGTTTATTTCATCACTTTTTTTTATAGATGATTATACTCGAGTCGGATATGTCTATTTGATTTCTCATAAATCTGAAGCATAAGTTGTTTCGGAAGGTTTATGAACCTGATAGAAAATCAATTAGACAAGAAATAAAGGTATTTAGATCCGATCGAGGTTGAGAATATTTATCTGATAAGTTCAGAAAATTATGTGATGAAAAAGGAATAGAAAGATAGTTGTCTATTCCATATACTCCTCAACAAAATGGTGTTGCGAAGAGAAGAAACAGAACCCTACTAGAATGGTTAGGTTCATGATGGCGCATGCTAACTTACATATCACTTTTTGGAGTGATGTGTTGTTAACTGCTGCCAATATACTTAACCGGATGCCTTCCAAATCAGTCATTTCCACTTTATGTGAGTTATGGACAGTTAGAAAACCGGACTTAAGTTTTCTTAAGCCATGGGGTTATGCTGCCTATATTCATGAGTCCTCTCACAAGTTTGGGAAATTGGGTCCCAAAGAAAATAAGAGTATTTTCATGAGATACTGCGAACACTCAAAAGGGTATGTGTTCATAGGTGAGCAGGAAAGTGGGAGTATAACTGAATTTGAATCACGGGATGTCACATCCTTAGTGGATGAATTTCCTAAGAAGGGCGAAATAAGGGAAGATTGTTCCCTATTTGAGACCTTGGATCAAGATAATGATATTAGTGGAGTTCGTCCAAATGGGAGTAACATGAGAAGTGATGAATTTAATTCAACTCACTCTCAATTACAACCATTGATGTGACGACATCATCATTACCTAATCCAAGTGGGAGCATGATGGGGAATGATGTGCTAAGTGTACAATCTCCCATATGGTGAACAAGTCGCCAAAGTATTCCCCGTCTATGTTTTGACATTGAAAGTGAAACTTTTATGGTTGTTCCACAAGATGAGGATGAGCCAAGAAATATTAATGAGGCTCTGAATTGCCCTAATAAGGAAAAATGGATTCATGCAATGAAAGAGGAAATGGAGTTAATGAAATCAAACCAAGTCTGGGAACTGGTTGATCTTCCAAAAGGACACAAAGCTATTGGGAACAAGTGGGTTCTCAAGATAAAGCGAAAGGCTAATGGCTCGATAGAAAGGCATAAGGCTCGCCTCGTGGCGAAGGGGTATAATCAACAGGAATGAATTGATTATAAAAATACATTTTCTCCTGTAGTAAGATTTACCTTGATTCGCATTATTCTGGCAATAGTGACTAGTATGGATCTTGAGTTACATCAAATGGATGTAAAGACTGCTTTCCTCAATGGAGAATTAGAGGAAAGAACATATATGGAACAACCTACTGGTTTCATAATGAAAGGCCAAGAAGAAAATGTATGTCGACTTTGGGGGTCGATATATGACCTTAAGCAGTCATCGAGATAAAGGTATATACATTTTCATAATGCCATAGTGGCATATGATTTTACAATGATTGACGAGGATCATTGTGTATATATCAATAAATCAAATGATCAATTTGTGATCATATCATTATATGTTGATAATATACTAATTGCCGGAAGCAATATGGAGTTGGTTAATACTGTTAAGAGATAGTTGTTTTCTAACTTTGAGATGAAGGATATGGGTGAGGCTACATACATTCTTGGAGTTAAGACTTCAAGAGATCGTTTTGAAGAGATCGTTGTCTCTTTCGCAAGAAACCTATATAAATAAGGTTCTTGAACGATTTCGTATGCAAGACTGTAAACCCATAGACACTCCTATTGCAAAAAGGTGAAGGATTGAGCCATAGTCTGTGTCCAAGGACTCCACAAGAGAATGAACAAATGAAACATGTTCCTTATGCTAGTGCCGTTGGGAGCTTGATGTATGCTATGATGTGTACAACACCTGACATATGCTTTGCAGTCGGAATGATGAGCAGATACCAATCCAATCTAGGTCAAGCACATTGGAAAGCCGTTAAAAGAATACTGAGGTATCTAAAGGGGACTGCTGATTATACGCTGAATTATTAAGAAAAAGGATCTGCAACTCAAATGCTATTTTGATGCTGATTGGAGAGGAGATTTAAATGAAAGAAAATCTACCTCTAGGTTTGTTTTCTTACCGAATAATGGCACCATATGTTGGAGCAGTAAGAAACAAAAGTATATAGCCTTGTCCACGATAGAAGTTGAGTTCGTGGTATTATCAGCAGCAGTATAAGAAGATGTTTGGCTTAAGAGATTTTTTGGATCATTTAGGTGTTATTGGAAGTGCTGCAGATTCATTGTTTGTTAACAGTGATAGCCAAGCAGCAAAAGTGTACACCAAAGATCCAAACTATCATGGCAAGACCGAACATATAGATACCAAGTAGAATCTTGTCAAAGATATGGTTGCACAAAAAGATGTGAACTTAGAGTACATACTACGCATGGAATGGTAGCAGATCCTATGACAAAGCCAATACCTAGAGATGTGTTTTGTGGCCATATGAAATCTCTAGAATTGCATAGAGACTGATGTACTGAATATTGTATTTTCCCTAAGTGTTCACAATTCGAATCATTAATGCCTATGAATCTTTGTTTGATCTTTATGCATCTTAATGCTTAGTGCATTATTTTAAGTTGATAAGTATGTCGGACAGATATAAGATTAGCCCACTCACACGGGTAATCACCTCTATTTACTGTGTGATAAATAGAGATGAGACTGTTTATAAGCTTATTATCTAGGTGATAATCGAGAGCTCAAGCTTAAAACACGTATGTCGCCTTAACTGAGTGTTAAGATGATGACATAATACTTACTATGTCCGAAAGTAAAATACCCCACATGTTTTACTTTATATGTCTAAGATGCCAGATGTGAGTTCTGATGAATTTTGTGAATGAGTAGATACGTTAACTCAAGTTAGACATTGGGTATGTCTGAACTATCATCTGTACGGTATTGAAAGGTGTAGACATACGCTCCATGGGAAATGAGTTAATACCGTAATACGTATTTCATACTACGTATGCATGAGACGACCAATAAGAGTGGCAAAAGTTTGATCTCAACTTTTATGTCATGTGAGACTCTTGAGGAAGAGAGTTCCTCAATTTCTTAGTCCCCTCATGACTCTTACTTATTCTCAAGATTTCTATTTAGTGTTTACTATCTTAGGATGTTGCCAATGGTCATGAGTGATTCGATCTAATGGGGCATTTCTAGAAAAGCAAGCTGGACTGAAATTGAGAGTTTGAAGGAAAGAGGAAGATCGATTTTGGAGAATCACATTGTAGTTTTGTATTCACCGGTTAACCAATTATGACTGTCTTTGTGATAATCATAATTGTGAATACAATAAATATATCATTGTTTAAAAGAGATCAAGAGAGATATAAATGTGATCGATCGATCTAGGGTACTGCATACTAAATCTACTCGGAGTGTGATGCCCATTATGAGTCGCTATATATTCCTAACAGATGTATGGCAACGAGCTCTCAAAGTATGCTGGTCGCACGGATTATTCACCGGTATGAATGTTGAAGAGAGGAAAAGATGATTCTGTTCGGCCCACCATGTTAAGTGAGAGTCTATGATGGATTTTTCTCTGATGGGGCTGAGTAGGGCCTGTCCGCCCATGTTGGTTTTGGACCACCATGTGCGAGTGGGAGATGATGGATTTATGAGATGGGCTTAAGGCCCATCCGCTCAAGTTGGGCCCAAAAAGGCCCGGCCCACGGGAATATGGCCAGTGGATGGGGGAAGGTATAAAAGGGAGGAGAGAGAGAGAGAGAGAAGACAACCGTTGGAAAAACAAACGTACGCTTCCTCTCTCCTGTGCATTCTCTCTCAAAAACAAAAAGAAGAAAAACGCTTAAGGCGTCCCGTCTTCCCTTCAAGGCAAATTGGCATCATCGGATCAGAATTTCTTCCTCAGTCTTCAACATTGGTGTTTAATCTGTGGCTAACAAGGTACGCTCGAATCCGTGGTGTGCTTTACGATCGGTGATACGTGTTTTCCCAGGCTTCGTCTTCCGCATTGATTTAGGGGTTCGATTCGGTGTCGAATCCGATTTTCGGGGATCCGTTATTCCCAACATTCGTTTCACCCTTGACATTTTCTTTACTTGAGGACATTTTCCTCTCTTGTGTTGGTTAACTCTTGATTTCTTGCAATAAAGACTTGATCCTTTGCATTCCCACATATTGAATGAATCAATACGCTTGCGCTTAAAGCACAAAGCCCTTTCTGAGCTAGAACCAGCATTAAAAATATCTATTTTCGGTTCAAATGCCGTTAGGCGGCCCTCTGCTAGCTCAAGGTGGCGCACGACACCCTCAAGATCTTCCATAATGTGGTCAAGAGCTTCTAGTGCTTCTTGCTTTTCCAGCACATATTGAATCTTCATATTCAATATTTCACAATTGTTACCGTTCATATCAGCAATCACATTCTTAGTTGCTGAAACCATCAATTTGAACACATCAGACATATATGCACGAATAATTTAATGCCTATCATTTATGCATCCCAATTTGCATAAACCCATCATATTAATGAATAATTTCAAGTAAGGCTTCAGAATCAAAAGGTCACTACGTTTCCAATCATTCTCCAAAAATCCTAACTCAAAATTATTATTAATATAATTGTCTTATGCAAATAAATTCTATGAAGTTACAAAAACTTCTATTACTACCCATATCTAATTACCCACAGTAACCAGCAATAACAGAAAGCACATAAAATCTTAACATCCAATAAAATAACAATGCTTTCACATGATACAACTAACATATCGATTGCTACATCAACAACAATCAGGTAGTAAACATTACATAATTAATCAAAGAAATAAATAGGGAATGTCCCTTCTAATCTATCAGTCAAAACATCTGAGAAAACTGAAGGCACATTTTCCAACCATGGAAAAACTTTTGGAGAGCTTTCATGTCGCCTCCAAGGCGCATTCACTCGGCGCCATGTGGCACTCAATCTAAGGGTTGAAGTTTTGGCCAACTCAATCCTATAGTGCTCTCTCACAAAAGCTTCCACCAGCCTCCTATAACCCGGGACCACGTTGACCTCCCATAGCCGATCCAACACTGCTTGCCATTCAAGTAGAAGAGTGTTCATCAAAGCCGGCACTTCTCAAAAATCCGGCATAAGATAACCATTACAGATGATTTCCTGTATCATCTGATTGACCCTGACCACATGTGATACTAAATCACCGTCATGCCACCGATAATCAGCTAACTCTGTCATCAGCCTCTTAAGTCTTGCATTTCCCTCAACCGTTCTCGGGATTGCAGGTATCCTTGCATAACGCATCATAGTTCCTGCAACAAATGCAGAACTAAAAAATGGATCACTTATAATCCATAATTAAATATAAGGGAAACTACATAATTTTCCAAAATTCATGCAACAAATGCAGAATTAAAAAATGGATTACTTATAACCCACATAAGCATGACTGAAAAAAGAAACAAATTCCTTTTTTTTTTTTTGTCAACGGTCAAAGTCAACGGTCAACGGTCAACTGGTCAACGGTCGTCGGTCAACGGGGGCGCGGGTTGGACCGGTCGCGACGGTCAGGCCGGTCGGACCGCTCGCGTGGATCGACCGCACGTGCCTCACACGTGCGGGGGATGACGTCATGCAGACGTCATTCGGCACGTGCCGGGCGCGTGCCTGCGTACGCGAGTCGGGTCGGGTTGCCGGTCAGGTCGGTTCGCCGGCCGGTGATCGCCCGGCGAAATGTTGTCGGCGATGACGTCATCCAAGCAGTTACCGACCGTTGGATGACGTCACGATGACGTCATCGAGTGACGTCAGCACGCGTCGGTCCGCGGACCGGCGCGTGCCGTTTCGCCGGTCACCGGCGCGCAAGTGCCGGTTCGTCATCGGCGCATGTGGCGCAGGCGCTGGCCATAGCCAGCACTTCGGGTGCGTCGCGCCCAAGCGCAGCGGCTTCTGGCCGCGCGAGTGGGCGTGTGCGACGTCGTACGACGGCGTGCGACATGTCGCCGGACTCGTCTCGACATCACCTTTCTCCCCATGTGTTCAGAAAACGATTTCGACTTACGAAAACTCAGAAAAATGGCCGAACAACGCTCGGGTGTCGGGATTTCTCACCCCGATCCGTACGGCCGAATGGTTTTTGCGAAAAATCAATCAAAAAACATCAAATTGATCGGGAAAACGTGAACTAGGGCTCTGATACCAATGTTGGGAATAACGGATCCCAGAAAATCATATTCGACACCGAATCGAACCCCTAAATCAATGCGGAAGACGAAGCCCGGGAAAACACGTATCACCGATCGTAAAGCACACCACGGATTCGAGCGTACCTTGTTAGCCACGGATTAAACACCAATGCTGAAGACCGAGGAAGAAATTCTGATCCGATGATGCCAATTTGCCTTGAAGGGAAGACGGGACGCCTTAAGCGTTTTTCTTCTTTTTGTTTTTGAGAGAGAATGCGCAGGAGAGAGGAAGCGTATGTTTGTTTTTCCAACGGTTGTCTTCTCTCTCTCTCTCCTCCCTTTTATACCTTCCCCCATCCACGGGCCATATTCCTGTGGGCCGGGCCTTTTTGGGCCCAACTTGAGCGGATGGGCCTTAAGCCCATCTCATAAATCCATCAGTACAAATGGAGTTCTCTTGGCACATGTAGGTCGTTGTATTCTTCTTTGCATCATCGCATGTTTGATCTGGAATTAACCAATCGACAACTATAGGGACCATATCAAATGGCAGCTCGTGCAGATTGTCCTTAGAGAAGCTAAAGAAGCCGTCTTGGGCAACGAAAGCGTATCCGCATGGATTGAATTCCCAGATACCGACATGATTGTTATAGCTAGTGACAGAGATGTTGTATCGGTAGGCGTCTCGAGGTATGCTAGTCTCGTAGCAACCAATGCCTGAGCACGACCCATTAATCACGTTCGAGATGTTGTTGCATGAGGACAAGCACCCCGTCACATACGTGCTTCCGCTGAAGGTCGCGTACGTGTCGCATCCCACGGCGATAAATTTGTTCTTGGCAGAAGATATGGGGGAAAAGTGCCAAAAAAAGTCATAAATCTTTTGTGTTTGTGCCAGTTTAGTTCTAAACCTTTTTTTGGTGCCAATTTAGTCCTAAACATTTTTACTAAGTGCCGATTCAGTCATTTCCGGCCAATTTTGGCTGGATTTTGCTATTTGGGCCTTGACCAGTGACGTGGCCTAATCGGTGCGACGTGGACAATTTTAATAATATTTTAATATTTTAAAATATTTTTATTCTTTTTTCTCTTTTATTCTTTATTCTTTATTCTTTTCTCTTTTCTCTTTTTTTCTTCTCTCCTCCTCCCTCCGGTCGCTGGCCGGACCATGGCGACCGGCCAGAGGCGACGGCTGGTGAGGCTCGCCGGGCACCTCGCCATGGCCGCGAGGGCGGCCTCGCGCTGGGCAGCGAGGCTCGCCCTCGCCAGATCTAGCGAGGGTCGAGCCTCACCCATGGCTGGCAAGGCTCGACCTCGCCAGATTCGGCGAGGGCGAGCCTCGCCGGCGCCGCCCAGGCCGTGATTCGGCGAGGTCGAGCCTCGCCAGCCATGGGCGAGGCTTAACCCTCGCCAGATTCGGCGCGAGGCGGCCTCCCGCCGGGCTGGCGAGGGTCGAGCCTCGCCGAATCGCTGCCTGGGCGGGGCCGACGAGGTGAAGCTCAACCCTTGCCAGCCCAGTGTGAGGCGAGCCTCGCCAGCCTGGCGGGAGGCCACCTCGCGCCGGATCTAGCAAGAGTTGAGCCTCACCCATGGCCGGCGAGGCTCGACCTCGCCGAATCGCAGCCTGGGTGGCGCCAGCGAGGCTCGCCCTCGCCGGATCTGGCGAGGTCGAGCCTCGCCGGCCATGGGCGAGGTCGAGCCTCGCCGGCCATGGGCGAGGCACGACCCTCGCCAGATCCGGCGAGGGCGAGGCTTGCCGCCCAGCGCGAGGCCACCCTCGCGGCCATGGCGAGGTGCCCGGCGAGCCTCGCCGTCCGTCGCCTCTGGCCGGTCGCCGTGGTCCGGCCAGCGGCCGGAGGGAGGAGGAGAGAAGAAAAAAAGAATAAAGAATAAAGAATAAAGAATAAAGAATAAAAGAGAAAAAAGAATTAAAATATTTTAAAATATTAAAATATTATTAAAAATTGTCCACGTCAGCTGGCCGGCGTCCAGTCAGCAAAATCTGGCCAAAATTGGCTGGAAATGACTGAATCAGCACTTAGTAAAAGGGTTTAGGACTAAATTGGCACCAAAAAAAGGTTTAGGACTAAACTGGCACAAACACAAAAGGTTTAGGACTTTTTTGGCACTTCTCCCGAAGATATGGGGAAATCGGGAAGAATGAGCCAAGGATCATTGTTGTTCAAGGATCCGCCAGACGAATTATAACAATCTCTGGCTACAAACATTGTTATACTAATCTCGTGATTCTCAAAAGATATATTGAGTATTTGGAGATTAGAATCTGTACCGTACATATAAGGAGTGGGAGTGCCAGTCGAGTTGTCACAAAAGATGAAGAAAGAGTTTGATTCTTTGAAGTAGTAGTCGTTGCCGGTGTTGTTCATCCCAAATGGGTACGCGAAGGTGAGGTTGCCACATCTGTTCGTGCATCCGGGCTTTGTTGTTTGGACTACATCCGCCGTAACTACTGAGAATAGAGCCGCCAATGAGCACAACAACGGCACAACTCTCAAGGGATGTCTATGGAGCAGCATGGATCCACCCATATTCTTCCTGAAATGAAGTGATTGTTTGCAACAAGATGATGAGCTTCATAGCCTGATGACAACCTTTATAAGCGATGATGGAGCTTCTAGAAAGCTAAGTAGTATATGCATTATTCATAGTCCCCACTATATTGATAGTCTTCGCGGTGATTACATCATTAGTAATCAATCATACGGTTTTGTCCACCATCAATCCTAGCATATTCTTTGTCAGTCGTGGGGTCGTGCGTGTTGTCAGATCCAAAACTTGTAATCATCGACCGTAAGATCCCGCTGCCAAGTTACTCCATGAAAAACTAAAGTAGAAAATTCTATCACTATTGCTCTTAATTTATACTCTCCAAAGAAAAGCAACTTTCTTTGCTCTTTTAGCTTGCATTCAGTCCCATTCCTTGTCCAAAGCATCAGATGCAACTGACATTTACTCTACGGCTCTTCACTAAGAAGCCTTGACAAGCCTGTCGTGATTCACGTTGTGGCGTCGCAATCATTCGTAGGAATTTCCAAACTGACTCGCAAATCTTAAAAGTCGTGAATAGATAGATATTTTTTTTTTCTTTTCAATCTCAGAATTAGTTTCGATGGGTGGTGCTCATAAACTATTGCATGCACATATCTAACGTATGAACTCCTTAAATATTTCTTCAAATATCAACATCAATAAATCTTTATGCGCAGTGTAATATTTCGATTTATGCTATGTACAATTAAAAAAAAGGTATATAGATGATAAGTAATAAAAATTAATTAGATACAGCAAGAAACTGTTGATTCAGATCAGTTCAAATTTAAATTTGAAAATCAAAATAGTACCAAACAACCCAAATATAGAAGACGAATGAGAACGAAATTTGTGGTGTTTAGATATGATTTGCTAATTAAAAGGACTTCAAGAGTCCAAAATTGATTTTGAGAATTTTCTTAGATTTGCCTACAACGTTTCAGGTAAATTCTAAGTCAATGCGGTCAGTTTTCTTGGCAATTTCTCAAGTATGAGAATATGTCTCATCAGGGTGCTTTCATTATCCTGCCAAACACTTGAAAAGTCAAGTAAGTATGAAGCGTATGCAATGGGAGATGACAATCCCTAAAATTCGTTAAAGAACTCATTGCCCTCAAGGAAACCTTAAGAGGTTTTATAATAGAAAATTAGCAAGAAAAAATTCTAAACCTATTATACTTGTACAAATTCAATCATAAAATCTTCAATTGTGCTAATTAAAACTCAAACCTTTTGAAAATTTACCAATTTTCTGATCAAATTTGACCCAAAATCACTATAGTATATAATTTTTGTAATTTTTCGGAAAAGGCCAAGTCAAGGCAGCTGGTTTCCTTGGCAATTTCTAATGTGCGACAATATGTCTCGTCTGGAGTTATGGCCCACCAAGTTTGGGTGCATCATTGATAGAGAGTATAAATGAGACAGGATGCTTATTCCGCCAAGACTTGAAAAGTCAAGCAAGTACTAAGCGTATGCAATGGGAGATTACAACTAGAAGTGATTGGTTCCCAGATGGTTTGAATGTGCCCCGAAATCAAGAACTGGACCAGTGCCCTTGAAACCAAACTAACCAATTTGATTAAGTTCCCTAGTGGATTATGGAATCGGTGGCATGTTTAGATTATTTATTTATTTATTTGTCATTAATGATCAAGACGAATTTAAGATGTTCTTGATAACCAAGATGTTTCTACAATCAATGAATTATGTGTAACAATATAGGTTTCACAACAACAAAAAATTTCCAATTGTGGCAAAATTTGGTTTAAATGAGCAACTACTGTTATGTTTTGATTTGTTCTCGTCATCTTACTCACATCCTCAAACCAAATTACATTTTCCAGTTCAAAGTAAAACCACAGATATGATCCGAGATCTGATCACTGCTAAGTAAAAGGACTTTGAGAGTCTGAAATTGATTTTCAGAAATTTCTAATGGTCAACCGAAAGTTTCAGGTAAATTAAATGCCAAGTCAATGGGGTCGGTTTCCTCGATAATTTCTTATGTAGCACAATAGGTCGCATCAAAATTTGTTATTGCCCGCCAACTTTGACTACATCATTGATAGATGCAGGGTGCTTTCATTACATTGCCAAGACTTGAGAAGTCAAGCAAATCAGTGGTAAGGGTATGCAGTGGGGGAGAGATCACAGCCCCAAAACAGGAGAATGAGAAAGAAGAAAAATCAACTAGAGCAGAATGGTTTGTGCTGGGGATTTTGTGCATGAAATGTGTTTCAAGGTCGATGGATTTTATACTCTGAAAATTTGTATTTTCCCATTTCTAGACTGTATCTATGCATTCTAAAAAGGAGTAAGTGGTAGCTTCAAAATAATTAATCAACTAGCTTCAAAAGGGTAAAATATCAACTTTTTTAATTGTTGTGTTACAAAATTAAGATGTTGCAATAAGATTCCGTTATATACTTTTAAATTAAGAAAAGATACGTCACATGCAAATATTTTATTTCCTTTTTCTCGGCTAGAATTTCCAACTAATATGGATTGTGGAAGTAAAATTGTCCAAATAGTCCTAAATCTATTGTACTTTTGTCAATTTAATCTTAAATTTTTCAATTTTACCAATTAAATCATAAAACATTTTGCCAATTCAATCATAAATCTTTTCACTTCTTACCAACTAAGTTTATTCGGCCAATTTTGGTCAGAAATTGCTAACATGAACGGCCGACGCTAATGTGGCACTTTTTAAATAATATTTTAGTAATATTTTATTTTTATGATTTTTTTACTTTTTTTTCTTTTTCTTTTTTTTTTTTTTTCAGATCTAGTTGACAAGAGTTGTTGGCCAACCCTCGCTAGCAACAGGTGAGGGTCGGCCAGCCACAAGCAAGGGTGGGCGACCCTCGCTAGCTTTGGGCAAGAGCGTCGCACCCTCGCCAACTCTTGAGGGCATGCAAGCCCTCACACATAAAATGGCAAGGCCTACGATGCCTTGCCAAATTTGGCCAAGCGAGGACTTAATGACCCTCCTCAGCCCTATGTAAGGGGGCAACTTCACCGGCAAAGGTGAGGGGGTGCCAAGCGAAGGCCTTGAGTGACTGAATTGTCAAAAGTGTAATAAGTTGAAGGCTTTTTAGACAATTTTCCCAATTGTGGTCAATACGCATTTGTGAAAAATTATCATCATCAAGAATTTTATTTTTCCTTTTCCTTTTTCTAATCAAGTGACTGTAGTTATTAGCTTATTTTAAGCTGTGGAGTTAACATCAGCAAGTCCTAGAGACTTTTGCTAGACGATTCCACTGCAAATCCTCGTGTGACAAAGGCGTTTAAATTTTCCAAATGCACAATTTATTTGACATATATGTCTTCAATCTTCCGTCGCTGCTCGTCCAGAAAAATAGGCCATTGTGGGCCAAAGACTGGTGCACAATTGTCACAGAAGAGCTACTCTTACCTTCCAAATAATCCGTGGGAAACAAAAATTCTTGGTCTTCTCCTTTCCCAATTGATTTTTATACTTTGGTCCATTGGCGATGTTACTTCTGCGCATGGCAAATTTTGTCTTTTGGGGCGTTGATTAGTGCAAAAATTGAAAGTTGACAGCAAAAGGAGAAGACCTAACCTCTCTCTTTCACGAAGAAAGAGACTTCTTGTTTAACTCTATATTTGAACAATTCAAAAACTTAATATTGCACCCTAACTGTCAGTCGTCAGGCAGCAATCATCGAGAAGACAAGCTGTACTCTGAGCCGGAGACTGGGGAACTCTTGTCACAAAATGAGCTGCTCTTACTTTTCAAATTATCTCCGAAAGATTAATTTTAGGAATCTAGAGTCTAAGAAATTGTCTCTCCCTCCATGGGAATAAGAAAAAGTCGGGTCTTTCCCTATCGATTTTAGATACATTGTATATGGGGGACGTTGCTTCTGTGCATGGCAATTTTTTCTTTTGGAGCGTTCATATTAATGCAAAAACTAAAAGTTGATAGGGAAAGGACAAGACCAGACGCTTTGTATGTTTGAGCATTTCCAAAACATAATATTGGACCGTAACTGTTAGTCATTACACGGCAATGACCGATGGAAGAGCCAACTTGTTGACATTATATCGATTTTGTGCTCGGTGCTTCTGTTCTATCGATTGAGCTCTGAGAAGCATGAAGAACTTCAAAAGCAAGCTGATAAACTCTTAGCCAAGGGAGCAATACAAGAAAGCTCGAGTCCTTTTGCTGTCCCGGCACTTCTAGTTCCAAAGAAAAATGGTTCTTGGCAAATGTGCATTGATCGGTGAACAACATAACCATCAAGTTTTTCCTTTTCCTTGCCTTGGTATTGCTTGATCAACTTCACGGAGCTTGTGTGTTTTTCCAAGATCAATTTTGGAAGCAGCTATCGTCAAATCCGGACGAAAGTAGGAGATGAAAGGATGACAGGCTGACAGCTTTCAAAACTAAGAATGGTCTTCTTAAATGCATGGTGATGCCCTTGGACGTTTCTAATGCTTCTAGTACTTTTATGCGTCTTAAGATCTTTTTAAACCTTTCATTGGCTAGTTTGTCCTGTATACTTTTGATGACATCGTGATCTATAGCATAGCAAGGCACAAGTGGAGCTTTTGGAACATCAGATTCTTCAAGTGCTACGGGAACAACCACGTATGCCAACCTGAATAAGTGTCACTTCTGCACAAGTAGCCTGGTTTTCTTAGGCTATATTGTCTCCAAGTATAGTGTTAGAGTAGATCTTAGCAAGATGGAGGCAATAGAAAGCTGGCCAATTCCTAACACGCTGAACGAGATAAAAGCTCAAGAATGTTTTTGGCCCTTTTTATTTTTCAAATATCGTCCGAATGTTACGTCACACAAATATAAAGGCCAGTTACTCTACTTGGACGTAGCATCTGAATTTTAAGCACATAGAGCAAGCAACTAAACAGAAAAAAAAAAAAAAAAAAAAAACACAAAAAAATAAGAAGAGAAAACGAATAATAGTGCGAGGGCCAACATAGCCATGAAGTCTCATCTTCCACTTTCAATTTCGAAGGGCACTTGGTTACTTATGCTATCATCATTTCCTGATGCATTGCTTTTGAGGATGCCATCACATTTGCTTGATCTCTCACCAAGCAAATGCTCAGCTTCTTCAAGATCACAGCTCTGATTCACCCATGGATGCCTGTCCATCACCCTCGTCAGTCCCTCCAATTCCATTGCCACTTCCTTCATGGTCGGCCGATCTTCGCCTTTCACCCTCAGGCATCGGTTCGCCAGCATCGCAACTTCCATAATCTCTTCTGGGTTCCCCTCGTTCAGCACCCTTGGGTCGATGATTTCGAACAGCCTCTCGCCCTTTATTGCAGAAGCAAAATACAAGGACAAGTTCCTCTCATTCTCGGCCCGCTCAAAGGACAAGGCCCTCAGTCCTGTCAGTCTCTCAGCCAACACGACCCCGAAGCTATAGACATCGCTCTTCTCAGTCAACTAGCTCGAGTGGAAGTACTTGGGGTCCAAGTACCCAAGCGTGCCTTGAACCAGCGTGAACAGCTGTGTCCAATCGAGGGGGACTAACCTGGAGGCTCCGAAATCAGCGACCTTTGCAGTGTAGTTTTCGTCCAACAATATGTTTGTGCTCTTTATGTCTCTGTGTAAAATCCGAGCAGATGCATCGGAGTGCAAGTATGAGAGCGCGCCTGCAGTCTCCCCTGCAATGCGCAGGCGAGCCCTCCAGGATAATGTGGACTCGTGGCCGCACTTATGTATGTGGTCGGCAAGGGTGCTATTGTTCACAAACTCATAGACTAATAATGGGACCTCCGTCTCGAAGCAATAACCGATTAGCTTAACCACATTGCGGTGATTAATTTGGGAAAGGATGATCAGCTCGTTGATGAATTCTTCAACCTGACTTCGGTCCAAAATCTTGGCCTTCTTGATGGCGATAACTATATTGTCTGGTAAGATCCCTTGATGTACTGTTTCGTGGCCTCCTTGGCCTAGGATTCGGCTTTCATGGTAGTGGTCTGTGGCCTTCTTGAGCTCTTCGTCGGTGAATATTCTCGCAGATTCAACGGAGCCTTCATGCTCAGAAAGAAGTCTCTGCAACATGAGGCGGCCCCCATTTTCTTGGAAGAACTTCTCTCTCTGTCTGCTGATTTTTCTCTCTCTAAGCCCCCAGTATAACCAGGAAACACCCAACAGAATTAGCAGGAAGCTTATGCTCACACCTAGGAAAAGACAAAACATTCGGTGAACAAACAAATCAGTTGTCCATCACACTACGCATGGTTCTCACAACCAAGAAAAGGGGAAAAAAGACGTAATCGAAATATGCTTAACTCTTTCTTTTTCATTACTCAAACAATCCTGTGTTAGTTTGTCCTATTTTCTTTTTTCCTCCATCAACTTGAAGCATTTTCATTAAGACAAACCTTGATAATAGCGAATTAAACCTAAATATATAATTATGCTGAGAGTATCTTATGATAATTGAAATGATTTAATGCATAAATGGGATCAAAGGTGTTTAATTCTTTTTCAGCAAGAAAAGAATGAGTGGTTGATTTTATTAGTAAGAAATTGAATAACTTGAGATGAACAAAATATACATATATATACATATACATATATATATGTATGTATGTATGTATGTATATTTATGTATATATACATATATATACATACATACATACATACATATATATATGTATATGTATATATATGTATATATATACATATATAATTCTTTTTCAGCAAGAAAAGAATGAGTGGTTGATTTTATTAGTAAGAAATTGAATAACTTGAGATGAACAAAATATACATATACATACATATATATATATACATGTATGTATGTATATACACATACATTCATGTATGTATGTATATACACATACATTCATGTATGTATGTATGTATATGTACATACATACATGTATGTATGTACATATACATACATACATACATACATGTGTATGTATGTATGTATGTATGTATGTATATACACATACATACATGTATGTATGTATATACACATACATACATGTATGTATGTATATACATACATATATATATATATGTATGTATATACATACATATATATATATATATATATATATATATATATATATATATATATATATATATATAAATTATCGATGTAATTCACAGACACAACAATTTAGAGAAAGATTTACATCCGATAAATCTCGATAACTAACAGTAGAAGATGGAACAATGACACAAGAACAACAGTTAAGAAATGTGAATAATTTATAAGATAAAAGAAGTTTTATGATGAGAAAAGATTGAGCAAAGTGTTCTACTTACTAACCTAGCACCACGGCGATTGAGCGAAACCTCTTTCCATGGATGTTAGCAGTACAACCCTTGCCATCTTTTCTTCCATCTCCTTGGGATCCCACTGGACATGAACAATTATACGTTCCCGGCAAGTTCGTACATATTCCAATGCAGGGTTTTGAAATCACACATTCATCGATATCTGTGGGAACATATTCCAAATAGAAGAAGAATATCCAACACCATTTCAATTGGAAGGAGCTTGAAAAACTAAATAGAATTTCTTGATTGGGCAACGTTTTCAATTTTGAGAGGATATATCAAGTCAATTTGCTTTTCCTGAGATCGCGACACCTCACCACACTTTTTAAGTGATGGGTTGTTATCGCAAGAGCCTAAGCTTGACAAGCACTTGATCTTTGTTTAGAATAGAAGATTTAAGAATTATCCAACAAAATTGTGCCATTACCAACTAGAACAACACACCACATAGAAAAGAACTCAAAAATAATTGTCTATAAATACAGAAAAATGCTGGATGTATTAACATTGGGAAAAGTACCAAAAAAGTCATAAATCAATTGCATTGATACTAATTTAGTTATAAGCTTTTCAATTGAATCAATTTAGTCCTAAACATTTTCCTATTAATACCAATTCAAACCATCCATCCAATTTAGATCGGAAATTGCTGACATGGATGCTGGCCATCCTATGTGGCATAGTCAACACTAACGTGGATATTTTTATATATTTTTTAAAGTCTCCTCCTTTGCCTTGTGATCGGTACTGGCCATGGCCAACGACCGGTCACAGTGGAGGGCTGGGAGGGCATCGCGGCCAGCAAGGGTCGCTCTCGTTGGCCACAGGCGAGGATCACTCTCGCTGCCCTCACCAGATCTGTCGAGGGCACAACCCTCACTACCCTTCTTGCCTTGCCATAGCCGGCGACCGGCCACAGCGGAGGGCTGGTGAGGGCGACGTAACCGGCGACCCTCGCCAGCCACAGGCGAGGATCGCTCTCGCCGCCCTCACCAGATCTGTCGAGGGCACAACCCTCACCGCCCTTCTTGCCATAACCATGATAATCCTTTGGGCATGAACATATATAATTCCCCTCAATATTATTGTAATTTCCCTCACATGGGTTCTTCTCTAGATCTGCGCATTCATCTGTTAGGGAAATCCCTTATGATGTTTTGAAGATGACAAAATAAATCAAAGGCTACTAACATGTTTGATGGTTGAGTAATAGACCATGCAGATGATAAAACATCTAAAGTATTTTATCAAAGTCAGAAGATGACCAGAAGACTGAACGTAACATATGTCGAGTATATTCGAAGATTTCCAGACTTCGTGTCAAAGTCCGAAGACCGCGACTCAAGACTCATATTGTAAAGTCTACGAGACTCAGATTGTAAAGTCTACGAGACCCAGATTGTAAAGTCTCAAGACTCATATCGTAAAGTCTACAGACTCGACTTTACATCCAGATTCGATGAATCGTAACTCAAGCCCAATCATACAACGGCTAGTGATCTGGTTTGGATTCCACATCAAGATTGATTTGATTGATTCAATCTAATTGATTGACGATTGGATCTTGAAGACAAGAATTTTCTATACGAAGAAGCTTTACTTATGGAAACCAAGATTTCGTTTGTATGGGCGATCGGAATCAATTTGGGATTCTACCTTTGTCACTCAACGGCTACCAAATCTTCTAGATACAGAGCTATCCAATGGGTATATTGGAAGACGATTCTCCGGGATGCTGTCCAACGGGTAGTTTGGAAGTGGAGGAGTATTTAAGGAGATCATGGACCGATGAGCAAGTAAGAGACGGAGCGTAGAATTTATAATTCCAAAGTCTGAGCGACTTTTGATCATATACTTGTCTCTTGAGAGCTTAAACGTTTGTAATCGTGAGAGAAATACCGAAAGAGTGACTTAGTGAGATAGCGTGATCTACTACTAAGTGTTTGCACTCGAAGTTGTAATCTCTTGTTGATTGCATAGTGGAATCCAGCCAAGAAGGCTGTTATCGTGGGAGAGTGGACGTAGGCTTGGATTAAGCCAAACCACTATAAATCTTGTGTTCTTATTCTCTTCCCTAACTCATTTATTTTGTTCATACTAGCACTCTCATCATCAATATTTAGACAAATTAAGCACACATCAATTGTATTTAATCTTCTGAAAAAATCATATCAATAAAATAGACAAGTCAATGTTGATGTTATCAACTTACCTTGACAACCATCCACAAGGTAAGGATTACCTCGGTAACCTTCTTTACAAGTGCACTTATACCCAGATCCATTTATGGCATCGGTGCAATTGCTGTTGGTCTTGCACATGTAGCTCATGCTGTTCTTTTGGGCCTCCTCGCATGTTTGATCCCCTATTGCCCAGTCGAGAACTAGAATGTGCTGTTCGAATTTAGTCTTCGAAAGATCGCCAACTGAGAAGTTGTAGGAGCCAATTTCGGCGACGAAGGCATAGCTGCAAGGATTAAAATCCAGGACGTTGACATGATTGGAAAAGCTCTCAATGGAGAAGTTATAGTTGAAGGAGTTCCTAGGGATGCTTGTCTCACAGCAACCGATGCCAGAACATGACCCGTCGCTCGCGTCCATAGTGCTGTTACACGAAGACATACAACCGAAAAAGAGCTTTTTACGGCCATCAAAGAAGAAGGCCGACGTGTCGCAACCGACGGCGGTGAGCTTGTTCTTGGTGCTGGACATGGGGAATTTAGGTTGTATGAGCCATGGATAAAAGCTCAAAGACGCATCGTGCCCGTTAGAGTTATAGCAGTCTTGACCAGCCCAAACTAATATTCGCATCTCGTGGTCCTCTATGGAAATGTGGCGTATTTGCAAGGTACTATTTTTCTTATGCATGTAAGGTGTAGGAGGGTTGGAAGAGTAGTCACAATGGACGATAAAAGATGATAAATTGAAGTGGCAGTCAGAGCTACTGTCGCTCAATCCAAAGGGATACGGAATCGAGGGCAGAAGAACAGCCCAAGTGCCATAACTTGGCACGGAATGACACTTAAGTACCATAACTTCAAAATGGTATACTTGAATGCCAATTTCGAAATTAAATGGAACATTTAAGTGCCACTCCGGTGAAAATCCGGCCAAATGGCTGACATGGCAACTTTCCGGTGAGTTTGGTCCAAAATGGCATCATTTTGCACACCAACATGGTGGAGAGAATGCAAAAACGACGCCGTTTCGTGTAAATAATAATATAAAAATTAATTAAATTACATTTAAACTTAATTTTATTTAAAATATTCAAAAAATTCAAAAAAAATTAAGAAGAATTAAAAATTTTAAAAAAATTAAAAAAAAAAGGGGGTGGAGGTCGAACAAGGCGACTGAGGGTTGAGCCATCGCCGCCGCCGCCTCCCCGCCGTCGCCGGGAAGGGCCGGCGACGAAGGGGGGAGGGTCGGCCGGGGTCGCCGGCCCCTAGCCGATTGACGGCGAGGGCTATGAGCCCTCGCCGGATCGCGGTGAGGGCTGCGACCCTCGCCCCAGATCTAGGCAAGGGCTCGCGTGTCCTCACCACCGTTCGACCCTCCCCACTCCATCACCGGCCCTTCCCGGCGGCGACGAGGAGGCGGCGAGGGCCCGCGAGCCCTTGCCAGATTTGGGCGAGGGCTCGCCTGGGGCGAGGGTTGCGGGCGCGACCCTCGCCCCAGATTTGGGCTGAGCCCTCGCCACCGCCGCCTCCCCGCCACCGTCGGGAAGGGCTGGCGGAGTGGGGAGGGTCGGCCGGGGTCGCCAGGCCCTGGCTAGGGGCCGGCGAGGCTGGCCGACTGGCGGCGAGGGCCCGCGAGCCCTCTCCCAGATCTGGGGCAAGGGTAGCAGCCCTCGCCGTTGGTCAGCCGGGGGCCGACGACCCCGGCTGACCCTCCCCCCTCCGTTGCCGGCCCTTCCCAGCGACGGCGGGGAGGCGGCGACGGCGAGGGCTCAGCCCTCGCCCGCCCCGTTCGACCTCCCCTCCCCCCCCTTTTTTTTAAAAAATTCTTATTTTTTTTATTTTTTGAATATTTTAAATAAAATTAAGTTTAAATCTAATTTAATTAATTTTTATATTATTATTTACACGTAGACACAAAATGGCGTCGTTTTTGCATTTTCTCCGCCACGTCAGCGTGCAAAACAGCGCCGTTTTGGACCAAACTTGCCGGAAAATTGCTACGTCAGCCATTTGGCCGGATTTTTGCCGGAGTGGCACTTAAGTGTTCCATTTTACTCTGATATTGACACTTAAGTATACCATTTCAAAGTTATGGCACTTAAGTGTCCCTCCGTGTCAAGTTATGGCACTCCAGGTGTCCCAACCACCGGAATCGAGAGATTTCCGCAAGAACTTCGGCATCCAGGCTTCGTGATTGCATAATCAGCTTCTGCTGCGTGACTGTGGTATGGACCCAATAAGATGATCTCCAGCACCAAAACTTTTAAAAGAGACTCATGGATGACCATGGTTCTTCCTTCGACTCTCTCCATATTTTTTTTGTCTCGATGAATTGATCCGATGGGTTGAGGGGTATATAAGGAGAAGTAAGATGGATTTTTTCTTTTTCGTTTTTCTTTTGGGTCAAGTAACTGTAGTTATCGGCTTAGTTCAAGCTGCGGAGTCAACGTCAGCTGGTCCTAGACACTCGCAAGAGAAATTTCAATGATATGTTTACGTGTGACGAAGCCTTGTGCAGTGCGGTGCATGGTTACATTTTCCAATTGCGTGATTTATTCGGCATATTTTTCTTGAATCTTTTGTTACTACTCATCGAGAAGAACAAGTCATTGGGAGCCAGAGAAGTACTCTTGAAAAAGAGCTGCTCTGACTTTTCGAATATTCTCTGAAAGGATTCTTTGGATTCTAGAGTTTAAGGCAGTGCCTCTGCCTCCGTGGGAAAACGAAAGTCTAGTCTTCTCCTTTCCGAATTGATTTTTCATGGTTGGAATACTGGGGCAAAACTTCTAAGTTTTTTTTTTTTTTTAATGAAGAAAGAGACTCTTTGGTATACAAAAAATCCAAAACATATTATTGCACTGTAACTTTCAATCATTAAATGATAGTCTCTTTATTTTTTAACGAATTTTATATGTTGAACGATAAGAACTAATGACAACCTTAGAAATTTCTCTACACAATATCCTTAAATTTCTTTATAGACCTTTTGAAAATTTCTAAATGCCTTTGTTGTGGGATGAGGCATTGGTAGTTGTTGTGTCTTAACTCATTGATGTATTAAGTGGGGCTCCCACTCTCCCCACCACAAGCATCTGCAAGCTTTTTATTTAGTGCACGTGGGTTCTGATTTCTTAAAATAGAACAAAACTTCACTTATTATCTTTTCTTATAAAGTTAAAGTAATTTGTTATGGCCCGCCAACTCTGACTATGTCATTGATAGATGCGGGGTGCTTTCATTACATTGCCAAGACTTAAGAAGTCAAGCAAATCAGCAGTAAGCATATGCAGTGGGGGAGATATCACAATCCCAAAACAGGAGAATGACAAAGAAGAAAAATAAAAAAGAGCAAAGTGGTTTGAGCTAGGGATTGTATGCATGTAATGTGTTTCAAGGTGGATGGATTTTATACTCTGAAAATTTGTATTTTCCTATTTCTAGACTGTATATATGTATTCTAAAAAGGTATAATGGGTGGCTTCAAAAGAATTAATCAACTAGCTTCAAAGAGGTAAAATATAATTTTTTATTTGTTGTGTTACAAAATTAAGATTTTGAAATAAGATTCCATTATATACTTTTGAAATTAAGAAAATATATGTCGCGTGCAGATATTTTTTTCCTTTTTATGGGCTAGAATTTCCAACTAGTGTGGATTGTGGAGGGAAAATTGTCCAAATATCCTAAACTTATTGCATTTTTGTCAAGTTAGTCCTAAACTTTTCAATTTTGTCAATTTAGTCTTAAACTTTTTCATCTTTTGCCAATTTAATCATAAACCTTTTTTACTTCTTACCAATTGAGTCCATCCAGCCAATTTTGACTAGAAATTACCAATATGGATGGCCGATGCTAACATGGCACTTTTTAAATAATATTCTTTATGGTTTTTTTTTTTTCGAATCTAGATGGCAAGGGTTGCTAGCCAACCCTTGCCAGCCACAGGTGAGGCCAGCCTACCCTTGTCGGCTTTAGGCAGGGGCGTTGCGCCCCTCGCCAGCTCTAGGAGAGGCTCGCAACACCCTCACCTAGAAATGACAAGGCCCACGACACCCTCTCCAGATTTGGCCATGCGAGGGCTTGGCGACCCTCGCTGGCCCCAAGCGAGGGTGGCAACCTCACTCGAGGCCTTCACCTGACCTAATCTAGCAAGGGCTCGCTTGCCTTCACCTTCACCTTCGCCGGCGAAGGCATTGCAACCATCTCCCAAAGCTCGCGAGGGGCACAATGCCCTTGCCCAGAGCCGGTGAGGGTTGGCCGACCCTCACCTATGGTTGGCAAGGGTCACTTGCCCTTGCCTATGAACCCAAAAAAAAAAAAAAACGTAAAAAAAATGAAATTACCATAAAAATTTTCAAAATATTAGTAAAATATACTGAAGAAGAGCCACATCAACGCCGACCATCCATGTTAGTAATTTCTAGCCAAAATTTGCCAGATAAATTGAATTAACTATAAGTGAAAAGGTTTATGACTGAATTGAGAAAAGCGCAATAAGTTTGGAACTTTTTAGACAAGTTTCCGATTGTGGTTGATACGCATTTGTGGAGAATTATCATCGTCAAGAACTTTATTTTTTCTTTTCCTTTTTCTGGTCAAGTGACTGTAGTTATTAGCTTATTTAAAGCTGTGGAGTTAACATCAGCAGGTCCTGGAGACTTGCATGGGACGAAGCCTTTGTACGGTGCGGTGCGCGTTTAAATTTTCCAAATGTACAATTTATTTGACATATATTTCTTCAATCTTTCGTCGCTGCTTAGCCAGAAAAACAGGCCACTTTGGGACAGAGACTGGTGCATGGTTGTCAAAGAAGAGCTGCTCTTACTTTACAAATAATCCGTGGGAAACAAAAGTCTTGGTCTTCTCCTTTTCCAATCGATTTTTTATACTTTGGTACATTGGGGCTATTACTTCTGCGCATGGCAAATTTTTCTTTTGGGGCATTGATTAATGCAAAAATTGAAAGTTGATAGCGAAAGGAGAAGACCTAACCTCTCCCTTTCACGAAGAAAGAGACTTCTTGTTTAACTCTATATCTGAACAATTCCAGAACTTAATATTGCACCTTAACTCTCAGTCGTCGGGCAGCAATTATCGATGAAAAAGGCACACTAGTTCACAAATTTCATCAGTTAACTTAAAATAAGGTATAATTATCTTTAGCAATGTCTCTAAAAATCCTTAGATTTCTTTTGAAAGACTAATTGGAAATCTCAACCGCCAACATAATTGGACGATGCATTGATAGATGATGTGCATCCCAACTCAATAATTTATGGTTTTGACACTCTCTATCATAAGCATCTACAAACTTTTCAAATGGGCTCTTTGCCAACTGATAATACGAGTCCCCTTGTCAAATTTCCAATAGAAATCTGGCCGAAAAGGAAATGAATCAACACTGACAAATTGACACAACATGCCTACACGGGCAGGTCAAATCACATCGATAATCTAAATTTATCAGTAAGAAAATGGACATTATCACTTGGGCAATAATAAAATTGTATCAGCTAGTAACAGAGCCTAAATCTGACTGCTCGTTATTGTCTTGAACTGAATGTCAATGCACCCGTAGCCTGTGCACATGACCACCGTAATGTCAAAACAGCTGATTTGAGAAGGCAAGTGCAACATCTCCAACAAGAATTGGAGCAATCTCGATTGTTAAGGCCTGGCAATCCCCACCGTGACCAAGAAGAGGAGCTTAACACCTTCCACGATGTTTGGTTTTTACGCAGCTTGTGAAGTGGCTCCTTTGCATCACTGGTGTTAAAATCGTGATTCTAATTATTTCAATTTTAAAGTGGACATTTCAAACTTCCAAGGCACTATGCATCGGAAAACTTCGTTGATTGGCTCGACATTTGGGATCACTATCATTCAATGAGGTATGATTGATGAAGCATTTGGGATCACTATCATTCAATCCAAAAGGGGTACGGAATTTCAAGGTTTCCGCAGAAACTTCAGCATCCAGGCTTGGTCACTGAATTATCAGCTTCTGCTATGTGATTGTGGTGTGGACCTAATATGATGATCCCAAGCACCACGACTTTCAAAAGAATGCTCATGGATGACCATGGCTCTTCCTTCAACTCTCTTCATATATTTTTGTTGTTTCAGCGAATTAATTTGATGGATTCGCCGGTATTTAAGGAGAAGCAAGATAGGGCTTTTCCTTTTTCGCTATTTTGGGAGGAATTGTAGTTATTGCCCAAGTTCAAGTTGTGTAGTTAACATCAAGTGGTCATAGCCACTTGCGTGAGACGATTCAACGACAATTCCTCGTGTGACTAAGTCTTGAGAAATGCAGTGTACGTCTCTCTACGAAAGTTCATAACATAAATCCGACATGCTTTTCCTGGATCTTTGCTGCTCATTGAGAAGACAAGCTATACTCTGAGCCGGAGACTGGGTAACTCTTGTCACAAAATGAGCTGTTCTTACTTTTCAAATTATCTCCAAAATATTAATCTAGGATTCTAGAGTCTGAGAAAAATGTCTCTCCCTCTGTGGGAATAAGAAAACGTCAGGTCTTCTCTTTCCCTATCGATTTTTGATACAATGTATATTGGGGATGTTGCTTCTGTGCATGGCAATTTTTTTCTTTTGGAGCATTTGTATTAATGCAAATACTAAAAGTTGATAGGGAAAGGAGAAGACCATACGCTTTCCATGTTTGAGCATTTCGAAAACATAATATTGGACAGTAATGGCTGGTCGTTGCACGGCAATTACTGATGAAAAAGAGCCAATTTGTTGACAAATTTCATCAGTTAATAACCTTTGACATTTCTCCTTATAATATTCTTAGATTTCTTTTTATCGACCGTTTGAAAATGTGAATTGTTGACTAAATTTGCTGGAGTACTCATGTCACAAAATGAGTTGTTCTTATCTTTCAAATACTTTTTGAAAGATTATTCTATGATTCTAGAGTTTAAGAAAATGGAAAATTACCAAAAAAAGTCCTAAACTTATTACAATTGTGTAAATTCAATCATAAACTTATTTTTTGACCAATTGAGTCCTAAACCTTTTACAATTGTTCCCAGTCAATCCATCAGGCTAAAATTGGCTGGACAACGCTGACGTGACAACTAGCCGACGCTGGCGAGGTTTTTTTTAATAATATTTTATTTTATTGAAATATTTTATTAATTTTTTATCTTTTTTTTTTCTCCTTCTCCCTCTTCCTCCCTCCTCCCTCCTCCCTCCTGTGGCTCGCCCCTGCCAAATCACCTCAATCCGATGACCGACTAGCCTGGTTGGTCGCTGGAGCCAAAGGAGGGAGAAGGGAGGAGGGAGGAGGGGAAAAAAAAAGGAAAAAGGGAAAAAAAAGATTAAAAAAATTAATAAAATACTTGAAAAAATAAAGATTATTAAAAAAAGCTCGTTGGTGCCGGCCGGTTGCCACGTCAGCGTCGGCTGGCCAAATTTAGCTGGATGGACTGATAAAAAACAATTGTAAAAGGTTTATGACTTAATTTGTCAAAAAAAATAAGTTTATGACTAAATTGGCACAATTACAATAGGTTTAAGACTTTTTTTGGTAATTTTCCCTTTAAGAAAATGACTCTCCCTATGTGGGAATAAGAAAAAGTCTGGTCTTCTCCTTTCCCTGTCGATTTTTGATACAGTTGCGGTGTCTAAATCAGCAAAATAGAAAACATAATCCTCAAACCAAATTACATCTTCCAATTCAAGATAAAGCCACAAGTATGGTATGAGATATGATCATTGTTAAGTAAAAAGGACTTTGGGAGTGTGAAATTTATTTTCAGAAATTTAGTGAGGGTCATTTGTAAAGTTTTAGGTGAATGTTAAGTCAACTTGGTCGGTCTCCTCAACAATTTCTTATGTACGACAATGTCTCATCAGGATTTGTTATTACCCGCCAACCTTGACTGCATCATTGATAGAGACCATCAATGATGCAGGCTACTTTCATTACAGCGCCAAGACTTAAGAAGTCAAGCAAAAACAGTAGTGAGTGAATGCAGAGGGGGAAAGATCACAAACCCAAATCAGGAGAACGAGAAAGAAGAAAAATCAACAAGAGCAAACTGGTTTGAGTTGGTGATTGTACGCATGCTATGTGCTTCTGGGTGGATGGGTTTTATACTTTGAACAATTGTATTTTCCTGTTTTTAGACTGTATATACGAATTCTGAAAAAAAAAAATAATGGGTAGCTTCAAAATAAATAATCAACTAGCTTCAAAGAGGTAAAATATTAATTTTTTACAAAATTTATTTGATGGAAACATGGTTATTAATATATAAAAACTTTAGTATATATTGCCATATCCCTCAACCACACGAGGATCGGTCAGTGTTGCTCTTGATTTTGACTCTCTAAAGAAAAGCAACTTTTTACTTGTTTTTTTAACTTAAAACAAAGATATATTCAGTGCTATTCCTTGTCCAAAGCATCAGATGCAATTGACGATGACCTAGACATAAAAAGCGAAGCGACGACTTGCATAGCCGTCTCATATCTCTATGTTCCGTATGCCATGCGACACGACGTTGACCTTGACATGAGAAGCCGACCAGCGACTTGTGAGGCCAACTGATGTCTCCCCAATTTGAAGGCTTGTGAGCTTTAATGATTTGGCCGATCCCAAATTTGAGGTTCGCTTTTATTAGGCCCGCAATTCACGCTGTGATGTTACAATCGATTGTAAGAATTTTCAAGCTGATTTGAAATTTGAAAAGAGACTTGCACTAAGGATTCAATTTGGTCGTGTGTGACGGGGCTAATTTAACTCGAAATGAAACAATGACAAAAGGAAAAGTAGGATTCTCGATAAAGAAGATGGTTTGATTGATTTTGGCTTCTCAACTTTCTTGGTAGATATAGCAAAAGAGTTAAAGTTTTCTTCGCTGAATATAATATGGCAAAAGCGGTGCTCTTAAAGTTTTCTTTGCCGAATATAATATGGCAAAAATGGTAGCGTCATCGTAGAACTTTACCCTACAACTCTTACCGGAGAATTAAAATAGGAATCTATCAACAAAGGGACTTTATAAAAGTTGTCTCTATGTCTGTCAAATTCCAAGCAGTCTCGTTTAAAATTCCATGGAAAGGGCGTCAATTTTGGTGTGCCTCTCGAAGGCAGACTCTATAGCATGCCCTTTTAATAAAGACGCTTTTATGAGAATTTCACCGACAATGTTGACTGAGGTAAAAACATGAATTTGCATGATGAACCTATGTTTTTTATTTTATTTCAATTATTCTGTGATCTTAAATTGTAATTTCAAGCTTCCATTCAACCTGATCCCTCACGACTTTTGTTATTTTTAAGTATTAGTTCATGTGGTCTGTGAAATTCTAAAAATATACAAGAAATTGATCCACGTGAAGTGTCCTACCTTAGGCTTTAATATGATTTGCAAACATTTTTTGTGGGAAATTTGAATAGAGAATAGGGTTAGTTTCGTCATTATGACATGATATACAACTCACCACTCCTTAACTCATCCACAGTCAAAAAAAATTCAATCCATTTCTAGCCTTGCTGTCTTTGATAAAGAAGACTTCTTCGTCTGCTAGGAGGGATGATCTAAACGTTTGCCTGACAAAAAGAGAAAACAGCGAAAAATAGGTATTGATACGGAGTTACTGGGTGAAATTGGCACTATCAAATAAGATTTAATGGAAAAAGGCCTTTGCTTTTGGGTATAATTCTGCTACAAATCGGACGGTTAGAGAAAAATAACTGAAATGCATTTGTCTATTTCGATGATCATTTCAACTGTCAAAAGAATCCCTTACCTAAGAACTCCTTTTTGGGTTAGAAAAAATGATATTTTGACATGTACGACACTTCTACTTTTAACTTTTCCTGCTGTTATTTTGTTAAAATCAGGAATCCAGTATGGTAACATATATAATCCTACAATTGGATATGTGGTGTTTGTCTCATTTCTTGTGCATTTCATAATAATTACCTGGTAAAGTCAATTTAGTAAGTGACCATCAAATTCAAGGATACCATGTGGCTACTGACAACATCCACTCTATAAAATGACCATCGAATTTCACCTAGATTGGTTCTTTCGTTTCACTTCAGATAAAATCACTCTACATTAACTATAATGCTTCAATCCTATTATATATATAGATTAAATTTGATTTGATGTATGACAAATTCATCTTTTGGAATACAACAAAGTTTCATGCTATATGCTATGTTTTCTCAAAATAATATATAACTTTAATTCAAGAAAAGCAAGAAATAACGTGGATAACAACAAAGTTTCATGCTTATGCCTTCGTCATTTCCTGATGCATTGCTTTTGAGGGTGCCATCACATTTGCTTGATCTCTCACCAAGCAAATGCCCAGCTTCTTCAAGGTCACAGCTCTAATTCACCCATGGATGCTTGTCCATCAACCTCATCAGTCCCTCCAATTCCATTGCCACTTCCTTGATGGTTGGCCGATCTTCGCCTTTCACCCTCAAGCATCGGTTCGCCAGAACTGTGACTTCCTTAATCTCTTCAGGGTTTCCCTCTGATATTCACATCCGACCTTCTCTCTTGAGGTGTGTCACCTGTGTGAGTATGGGTCGCAACACTCCGCTATCACTCGGGGTACTAGTTTGAGGGAACTGGCGACTTTGTAAAGGAAACTCACAAGAGGTTCGTCCAGGAAATGAGGTGATGACATCCCTATGGTGGAGAACCATGAGGGAACTTTCCTGATCAAGTACCTTAAACCGACCTTTTCCCTTTCCTTTCCTCACAAGAGGGATTGATGGGCGGTGAGATCAGGTCGTGACAGGGTAAATGTGTTACATTCATCCAAATTTAGGGTTTTTGTTGTCATAATTATTATTTTTTAATAGTAAATATGCCACAATGGGCATAATTTGGGGGTTTTTTTTTAAGGCTTTCATCCATAATTTTAAATATTTTCTTCTTTTTTTTTTTTTTAGTTTTGCCAATTTTATTAGACGTGAAATTCTTAGAAAAATTCAAAATATATCAATTTAATACAGGATTTTATGTATTTTTTCATAATATTTTCAAAATTTGACAATTACTTTAACTTTATTAGAAAAGATCATAAGTGAAAGTTTTCTGCTATTTAAAGAAATCAAAACCCAAGTGCACTAAATAAAAAGCTTGCAGATGCTTGTGGTGGGGAGAGTGGGCATCCCAATTAATAAGTTAATGAGTTAAACACCACAATTACCAATGTGTCATCTGATAACAAAGGCAATTTGAGATTTTCGAAGGGTCTATAAAGAAATTTGAGGATGTTGTAAATATAAATTTCTAAGGTTATCATTAATTCTTGTCATTCAATTGATGAAATTCGTTAAAAAATAAAAGAGATTGTCGATTAATGATTGAGATTATGGTTTAATATTTTTGAATTGTTGTAACCTTCAATTTCAGACGACACTGTCTTAAACTCTAGAATCCAGAGAATCTTTTCAGAGACACAAGATGGCTTGTTTCTTCTCGATGGGTAGCCACAAAAGATTCAAGAAAAATATGTTGAATAAATCACGCATTTGCAAAATGTAACCGTCTCCGCACTCCACAAGACTTCGTCACACGCGGAATTATCATTGAAATATCTCATGCAAGTGTCTAGGACCAGCCAATGTTAACTCCGCAGCTTGAACTAAGCCGATAACTACAGTTATGTTTTTTTTAACAGAGTTAACTACAGTTACTTGACCCAAAAGAAAAACGAAAAAGAAAAATCCATCTTACTTCTCCTTATATACCCAACCCATCGGATTAATTCATCGAGAAAAAAAAAATCGAGAGAGTCGAAGGAAGAACCATGGTCATCCATGAGTTTCTTTTAAAAATTTTGGTGCTTGGGATCATCGTATTGGGTCCATACCACAGTCACGCAGCAGAAGCTGATTATTCAATCACGAAGCCTGGATGCCAAAGTTCCTGCGGAAACCTCTTGATTCCATATCCCTTTGGATCGAGCGACAGCAGTTCTGACTGCCACTTCAATTTCTCATCCTTTATTGTCTATTGTGACCACTCTACCGACCCTCCTACACCTTACATTGGAACAGAAGTTCTAACTTGCAAATAAGCGACATTTCCGTCGAGGATCACGAGATGCGGATATCACTTTGGTCGGTCGAGACTGTTATAACTCTTCCGGATATGATCGGTCTTCGAGCTTTTATCATGGCTCACCCTAGCTAAATTCCCCATATCCAGCACCAAGAACAAGTTCACCGCGGTCGGTTGCGACACGTTGGCCTACTTCCAAGACGGCGGTGAGAACTTCACTTTTGGGTGTGTGTCTTTGTGCAGCAACATTACGAACGTGAGTAACGGGTCATGTTCCGGTATTGGATGTTGCGAGACGAACATCCCTACAGACTCCTTAAACTACCAAATCTCCTTTCAGAGCTTTTACAATCATACCTACGTCCTGGATTTCAATCCTTGTAGCTATGCCTTCGTCGCCGAAATTGGATCCTACAACTTCTCAGTTGGCGACCTTAAGCAGCTTAAATCTAGAAAGTCCACTCTAGTTCTCGACTGGGCAATAGGGAATCAAACTTGCGAAGACGCCAGGAAGAACCCCGCAAGCTACATGTGCACCGAGAACACCAAATGCACCATGCCAAAGACGGCTCCGGGTACAAGTGCACCTGTTTAGAAGGTTACCAAGGCAATCCTTACCTAGCGAATGGTTGTCATGGTATGTTGATAACATCAACATTATTTAACTTGTCCTTCATATTATTATGATCCAATGAGATTAGATACATTTGATGTGTGTGAGTGTTACTTATGTAGATATTGATGAATGTGCGGATCCAAAGAAATACCCATGTGAGGGAAAGTGCAATAATATTGAGGGGAATTATACATGTTTATGCCCAAAGGGTTATCATGGTTATGGCAAGAAGGGCAGTGAAGATGGACAAGGATGCATTGCTAATCCATCATATTTGATGAAGATTTCGGTTGGTAAGTTCTTTGATCTTACTTGGAGTGCCTCCCGCTTGAAACATACTATCCTAGCTGATTTAGAGAATAAATAACTAAATTTCTTTGTGATTTATGAGAAAAATTAACTATTGACATCTTTGCCTGATTTTTCTTCCATTATATCCCTCACTTGGAAAAATTTAAAATGAAACTTTTTATATCAATTTCACTGAAGTTTCTATGCAGAAGACAAATGAGATTATCTAACGCATTACCTAACATCACACGTTACTAATTACATCACAACTGAGCTTTCTTAAAATTCAGAAGTATATTAATTTCACTCATGTCAATGTCTGTACTGCATTTTTTTTTTTTTTTCATTTTTTGACTTGGTGACCTTGGGTTTTGGCTATATGCGAGTACATTTTCCATCGATTGAGATCACCTTGCGAATATTAACATCTCTGCTGCACGACTTGGAAACGCATCATCTTCTGTGCTATTAATTGTATAATTATAGCGTGGACACGCAAGGTCGGGGGATTGGATCTGTCAAAATGATGACTAGGATAATCTCACAAGTCACAAAATCGCCATTTCTATAGATAAGTATAGAAGACTTGGAACGTGTCAATGATTTGGTCAGCGGCCTTCCTGCATCATAAATGTTAATTATATTGTTGAGAATGGTAAAACAAAGCTCGAACTAGATAGAGAACTATGTGTCATCATTGATCACCAAAACATGATCTTAAAATAATGCACTTACCTTTTAAGAATAATCACAAACTGGTAAATCATCTTCGGTATTAATCTTAAATTCTACCTTTAGAAATTGGATCAATGGTTTTCAGTGCTAGTGTTGAAGTGTTCCTGCTCCCCATCCAGCCCAGTAGAAATGGAAATGAGTAGCCTTCCTTTCCTCCTAAAGATTTTATAGTTTAAATCCTAAACCTCTAAATCCTAAATCATAAATCCTAAGTGTTATTTACGATATACTTTCCTCATTTAACTGTCAAAACTTTACATAGAAAACACAGCTTAACTCCCAACAAACTGTAGGGATTGACCAGATTCTTAGCCAAATTCTCAAACGTGCCAAAATAAAGCACTAACTTTGACAGTTATCTCCAAATCTAGCATGCCGTAAGCTTTAAATATTTACACAATTCTCGCACACAGTTATTAGCTTATTACTACCTGCGGCACATTTATTAGCTTATTAATACCTGCGGCACATTCTTTTATTCCTTTCCTCTTTATGCCGTTTCTATCTTCTTACAACCATGAATTGTGCTCATTGAGTTTATTGAACTTGCTATTATTGTGGGGCTGGATACAATGGTGAGGAAATCTTGAAAGAAAAATAAAAAAAAAAACTTTGCTCCACTTGAGGCATGCGGTGGGTACGCAACATCTTTACTAAATTTTGAGGTGGGGTGGGGGATGTAAATCTCACCCTCACCTCGCCCTACCTCTTTGCCATCCCCAAGTATTTGCTTAAACTGCATTCTTTCCCGAGTCTTCCTCCCATATGCAGTAAGTGGCAAAATGAAGAAGATGATTGATTAGATTGTGAACTTACATGCTCTTTTAATCTAATCAGGGTGGACTGCTCATTCTCATTTTAAGAGGTAAAATAAGTGTAAACATACCCACAAAATTAAAGAATCCTAATCCTTGTCTTAATTCCTAAAAGTCAAACTTGTTCCTTTCTCTCTAATGTTTTGATTAGCATCTAAGGACTGATAGTAATGATTGAATGATGTTTCGTCTTTCTCATATGCGTGGTACACAACCCATGTAACTTTTTCATTTTTTGCACAAGCCATATTTATCATGATATAATTTAGATAGAAAGTCAATTACCAGCAATATAACAATTTATCCGAGGTGATGACACGAGTCAAAAAGGAAGTTATACACAGCCTCTGTACCATATACTAATCCATTTGAGAAGATTTCTTCAAAGTTACTAGTCCTTGCCATTTTCTTGTCATCAAAAGGGATATAGCTAGATATAGAGGTAGGACTTGTATTGAGTAATTTAAACTGATGCATATTTCGACCCAAGAGTCTCTACATATGCATGCTTTAAGACATGGATTTGGTTGCATAAGACCTAGAAAATTTTAAGCAGGTATACTGTAGTACTCTGGGAAAAGAAAATAAGCATTTTTGTGGTTAGTTCGAGTTTATACTTTATATCTTCTTCCTTGTCGAATTAAACCTGTTAATTAATGACATTTTTAGTATGCATTGGTCCTTGTGCTATTCTTTTTTCCGTAGATTAGCTTAATCAAATTCATTGTTCTAATTCAGACTCAAACTGTCCCAAAACTACTAAGTGTTTAAGGAAACTTCGTGGTATAATTCTAGAGAAAGTTTCAAAGCGTGGCTGCTTTTACAAAGATACAATGACTCGCTGTGCTGTAAATTATGTGATTAATCAGTCTAAAAAATGGTGTTATGTACAGGTGTTGCTGTGGGCATAATAGTGCTGCTATTAAGTATAGGCCTTCTATATTTCGGATACAAGAAAAGGGAGCTCATTAGGCTCAAAGAACAATATTTCAAGCAAAATGGTGGCTTGCTTTTACAGCAACAATTACATGAACATGACAGAACCACAAAAGATGCAAAAATCTTCGGTGCTGAAGAGCTAGAAAAGGCTACCGACAATTATGATGAGAGCAAAATAGTTGGCCAAGGAGGATACGGTACCGTTTACAAAGGGTTGTTGCCAAATAACATGGTAGTTGCGATTAAGAAGTCCAAAGCTTGTGGATCAAGGCCAAATTGAACAGTTCATCAATGAAGTCATTGTGCTTTCTCAAATTAATCACCGTAATGTGGTCAAGCTTTTGGGATGTTGTTTGGAAACAGAGGTGCCTTTATTGGTGTATGAGTTCATCAACAATGGAACCCTCTTCGACCACATCCACAATCCAAACAAATCATCAAAGCTATCTTGGGAGATTCGGTTGAGAATTGCTTGGAAACTGCTGGAGTCCTCTCGTACTTGCACTCCGCAGCTTCCACTCCTATTATTCATCGAGATGTCAAGTTGGCAAACATCCTTTTGGATGCTAGTTACACCGCGAAAGTCTCTGACTTTGGAGCTTCAAGATTAGTCCCCCTTGATCAAACACAATTATCGACTATGGTTCAAGGGACATTGGGATACTTAGACCCCCGAATACTTTGACACCGGCCAATTGACAGAAAAGAGTGATGTTTATAGTTTCGGGGTTGTGCTAGCTGAGTTATTGACAGGGAAGAAGGCACTTTCTTTTGACCGACTAGAAGCTTGGCAATGTACTTTCTTTCATCATTGAAAAATGACAAATTGCTTCAATTGTTGAGGAAGTTATTGCATATGAAGGAAACAATGAACAAGTGAGGGAAGTTGCCAATCTTGCCAAGAGATGCTTGGAAATAAAAGGCAAGGAGAGGCCGACCATGAAGGAAGTAGCAATGGAACTGGAGGGACTTAGAGCAATGGCCAACCATCCATGGGTCAATGGTATCGATGTGAACCCAGAAGAGACGATTCATTTATTGGGAGAGAAGACTGATGTGTACATGGATAGGGTTGCGAGCACGAGCATTGGGTGCACGGATAGCATGAAAAACCATGTCATGCCACTAGTTAGTAGTGGGAGATGACAATAATAAGGTTATCTATATAAGTTTAAGTATGTTGTGACGGATGTTATGGTTGCAATAGGTCTCCATTGACTGCACTAGTCATTCGGTTCTTTCATCTTGAAACTAGTTCATCAAACGATTTCCATGCGTGGAAGAGAACTCTTGAAAATTCTAGCCTTACAATAAAGTCAGTGTAGTGATTCAATAAGTGTTTACGTCAATGCAGGATAATTTGGCGTAAGAAAGCTTTGGATCCAACTCGGTGACGGGATCTAAATATAGTTTCCCCGTTTCTCGGCGGTGCTCTTGAGATTTGGGAGCTCTATTATTGTCTTTGAATGTACCAAAATGATATGGAAGTGCAGATTTCTGTTTGCTTGTCGATGTAGTTTGTCCACCTTGGATGAATCGGTTTTTCCCGGGCAATTCCATTGTCTTCCCTTACATTAATACAATGAAACTTTCGTGTATCGATTATACGTATGACATATGTTCAATTCCATACACCATCAACTGAATTAAATTTCACGTTTGACTTTTGCTCATGTGTCACTCATCCATACATTCAATGGGGGTACGGTCATATTTAACTTATTGAATTACAATTATGAACATCATTCATGTCCATTTGTAGTCAAATTTTACGTAGTTAATGTCCATATTAATAATCAACCAATCAAACACATTTCCTTCGATTAGTGAGGAAGGAAAATAAAGTCCAATAGAAGTTCGTATTTCACCGGTGCAGGACTCAATTACCTAAGGCGGATCTTTTCACCAGAAAAAAGAAACCGAGAATTAGTGCTGAGATCCTCCTAATTATTTATAATTAAGATGGTGTGGCATATATGTGGATATAATAGTTATCATCACATTAGAGCAAATGCAACTGATTGGGTATCAACTGGCTGGTCATCTTGAATTGGCTACTCTACTCACCAGGCCTGACCCAGCCATCCCTCGCCTGAGGCCATCCACCTCCACTGGCCACGGTAAGGGGTGGCCGGTGGAGGGGAAAAAGGGAAAAAGAAAGAGGAAAAAGAAAAAGAAGGAAAAAAGAAGAAAAGAAAAAGAGGAAAAATAATAATAATAAAATTGAAAAAAATATATTAAATTATTATTATTATTAATTTTCAAATGTGGTCTTGCTATGTAAGAGTTAGTGTTACATTAGCAATTTTTAGCCAAAATTGGTCAAATAAATTCAATTAACAAAATTGAAAGTCTTAAGATTGAATTGAAAAAAGTATAACAGATTTAATACTTTTTGAACAATTTTCCCTTGATTCCTGTTCTAAGAAAGACCTTTGAATTCACTAACTTTCATCCGAAATTACCAACATATGCTATATCGACATACTAAATTACAGAATCTTGACGGAAGAGGGAAGTGGAAATCTGCCATGAAGATGAGTTTAGTAGACGTGTTTTTTGGATTTGGTTTGGTTACACTTGTCGTAATTGTGGGCGGAGGTTAAATTGTACGCTCATTCGTGGCATAGCCTTGAGAATTAGCCCGTTATAGTTGATTCCCCTGATGTTGGGTTGCTGAGATCCGCGCCACTTGATTTGCATTTAGCATGGAATGCTGATCGCGAAATGCATGTTTCCAGGATACTTTGTTTATGTAGATGTAGATGTTAAGAACTTGTTGAAGAGGACAAGCTACGAGTGTAGACTGCACATTCATTTCTAAGTTGCAAATGCATGAAGTGGTGACTAATAAGAAAGAGATCAACAATATCTGGTGAGTACTGCTGCGCTGTTAAAGGTGAGGGGTAAGCCACGAGTTCCAGGTTGTGTGCATACTTTGGGAATGAGAGATGTTGCTGAATTTCAAAATTTTCAATTTACTACTATCTGAACGGTTCTCATTGAATCTTTTTTTTGTCGGTATTTGGCTGTTAATTATGACTGTTTCACCCATAAAAATAGATTATCATTATTTTGGATACTAGAGGGGCAAATGCTTTGAATGTTCGGAGGACTGCGAAAGACTTGATAGCAGCAGGAGCTGCCGCTGTTTTCTAGGGGTACTAGTTTCAGCCGAGAGAGGTATAATGCTTCTCCTTCTACGAAGCTCTCAGCCTTTTCTTTTAATTACTCACGACATGAGCGCTGAAGTTCTATTATGAACTACCTAGTCCCAAATTGTAAATTAGTCAAGTTTGAGCCTATGTTTCAGTTTCAGATATGTTGAATTTTAATCAGTCGGACATTCTGTGAAAGAAGTTATTGCAAGTATACACCTTGTTAGCAAATTCTGGGTCAACTGTCATTCTTTGAGTTAGTTGTTCCTGAATTCTGTCTGACAACTGTGCATCTACTGATTTCAAATTACTTCCTCTTCAGGATCAAGCATGGCCAAAGAAGTGTGGCTGATAAGTATCATTATCATTGTCATTTCAGGGCATATGCGTGGTGATGGATTTATGAGATGGGCTTAAGGCCCATCCGCTCAAGTTGGGCCCAAAAAGGCCCGGTCCACGGGAATAGGGCCCGTGGAGGGGGAAGGTATAAAAGGGAGGAGAGAGAGGGAGATCACACCGGTTGGAAAAACAGACGTACGTATGTTTTTCTCCACTTTCTCTCTCTCCAAAAAGACAAAAAGGAACTCTAAGGCAAACGGCGACGCCGTCTTCCCCCTTCAATTGACATCATCGGATCAGAATTTCTTCCTCTTCTTCAGCGTTGGTGTTTAATCTGTGGCTAACAAGGTACGCTCGAATCCGTGGTGTGCTTTACGATCGGTGATGCGTGTTTTCCCGGGCTTCGTCTTCCGCATTGATTTAGGGGTTCGATTCGGTGTTGAATCCGGTTTTCGGGGATCCGTTATTCCCTACATTGGTATCAGAGCCATGTTTCACGTTTTGCCCGATCAATTCTGATGTTTTTGATTGATTTTTCGCGAAATCCCTTCGGCCGTACGGAACCGGGCGAAAATCCTGACACCCGAGCGCTTTTCGGCCTTTTTTTCTGAGTTTTCGTAAGTCGAAATCAAATTATGAAGGCACTGGGAGAAGCGCGACGTCGAGACGAGTCCGGCGATGTGTCGACCGCCGCCGGAAACCGCCGCACACGCCCACACGCGCGACCGGAAGGCGCTGCGCGTGGGCGCGACGCGCCTGGAAGCGCTGGCTTCGCCAGCGCGTGCGCCACACGCGCCGATGGCGAACTGGCACGTGCGCGCCGGCGACCAGCGAACCGGCACGCGCCGGTCCGCGGACCGACGCGTGCTGACGTCACGTGATGACGTCACCGTGACATCATCCAACGGTCGGTAACCGTTCGGATGACGTCACCGATGACGTCATCGACGATGACGTTTCGCCGGACGGTCACCGGCCGGCGACCCGATCCGACCGGTGACCCGACCCGACCCGCGGACGCAGGCACGCGCCCGGCACGTGCCGGATGACGTCTGCGTGACGACATCCCGCATGCGCGAGGCACGTGCGGTCGGTCCTCGCGGACGGTCCGACCGGTTCGACCGTCGCGACCTGTCCGACCCGCGCACCCGTTGACCCGACCCGTTGACCGAACGTTGACCAGTTGACCGTTGACTTTGACCGTTGACCGTTGACCCGAAAAAAAAAAAAAGAATTTGTTTCTTTTTTTTCAGTCATGCCTATGTGGATTATAAGTAATCCATTTTTCATTCTGCATTTGGTGCATGAATTTTGGAAAATTATGTATTTTCTCTTATATTAATTATGGATTATAAGTGATCCATTTTTAATTCTGCATTTGTTGCAGGAACTATAATGCGTTATGCAAGGATACCTGCAATCCCGAGAACGGATGAGGGAAATGCAAGACTTAAGAGGCTGATAACAGAGTTAGCTGATTATCGGTGGCATGACGGTGATTTAGTATCACATGTGGTCAGGGTCAATAAGATGATACAAGAAATCATCTGGAATGGTTATCTTATGCCGGATTTTCAGAAGGTGCCGGCTTTGATGAACACTCTTCCACCTGAATGGCAAGCAGTGTTGGATCGGCTATGGGAGGTCAACGTGGTCCCGGGTTATAGGAGCCTGGTGGAATCTTTTGTGAGAGAGCATTATAGGATTGAGTTGGCCAAAACTTCAACCCTTAGATTGAGCGCAACATGGCGCCGAGTGAATATGCCTTGGAGGCGACATGAAAGCTCTCCAAAAATTTTTCCATGGTTGGCAAATGTGCCTTCAATTTTCTCAGATGATTTGACTGATATATTAGAAGGGACATTCCCTATTTATTTCTTTGATTAATTATGTAATGATTACTACCTGATTGTTGTTAATGTAGCAACCGATATATTAGTTGTATCATGTGAAAGCATTGTTATTTTATTGGATATTAGGTTTTATTTGCTTTCTATTATTGCTGGTTGCTGTGGGTAATTAGCTGTGGGTAGTAATAGAAGTTTTTGTAACTTCATAGAATTTATTTGCATAAGATAATTATATTAATAATAATTTTAAGTTAGGGTTTTTGGAGGATGATTGGAAACATAGTGACATTTTGATTCGAAGCCTTACTTGAAATTATTTATTAATGTGATGGGTCTATGCAAATAGGGATGCATAAATGATAGGTATTAATTATTCGTGCATGTATGTCGATGTGTTCGGAACGATGGTTCAAAGCAACTAAGAATGTAATTGCCGATATGAACGGCAATAATTGTGAAATATTGGATATGAAGATTCAATATGTGCTGAAAAAGCAAGAAGCACTAGAAGCTCTTAACCATGTTATGGAAGATCTTAAGGATGCCATGCGCCCCTTGAGCTAGTAGAGGACCGCCTAACGGTATTATGAGCTGAAAATAGACATTCTGTGCTGGTTCTAGCTCAGAAAGGGTTTTGTGCTCTAAGCGCAAATGTATTGATTCGTTCAATATGTGGGAATGCAAAGGATCAAGTCCTTATTGTAAGAAATCAAGAATTAACCAACAAGAGAGAGGAAATGGTCCTCAAGTGAAGAAAATGTCAAGGGTGTGATGTTACAATTGTGACAAGAGAGGTCACTATGCTCGCGATTGTCGTAAGCCAAAGAAGCTATACACCTCTTGTACATTTAAGAACTTTGCTTATGTGTCAAGTTCTGCATTATAGGCTGAATCCAATCCTTTGTGGAATGTAGATTCATGAGCGACAGACCATGTAGCAAAGGATAGAGGATCCTTTGTAGAATTCTGACGAGTACCAACCGGAACTGAGTGGATCCATATTGGAAACAACTCTAGAGCTGATGTAAAGGAATTGGCACCGACAAATAGAACATGAGTGATTGACGCACCTTGATGTTCTATATGCTCCAGAGATTCGTCGAAATTCAAGTGTCTGTCTTAGTGTTGGTTAAGCTTGTTTTTGGTATGAACTTCCATAATAAAGGTGTAGATTTGTGTTTAGATACAAACTACTATGGTTGTGGTCACTTTCTAGAATGGTTTTATTGTACTAAATGTTGACTGTGATGATGTCAATATGTTATTCCCTTGTTTCACGTCTTCTACCTTATATGATAATGATGTGAATATGATGGCATGCTAGACTTGGTCATATGGGCCAACAACATATTAATAGACTAGCCAAAGAGGGCTTGTTGGGCAATATTGAAAAAGTCGATCTATCCATATGTGAGCATTGCCTAGTAGGGAAAATGACAAGGAAACCATTTGGAAAAGGTAAAAGAGCTGAATTTCCTTGGCATTTAATCCATTTGGACGTCTGTGGTTCAATGAATGTGAGAGGAAGGCAATGGGCTGTTTGTATCATCACTTTTATAGATGATTCTACTTGATTCGGATATGTCTATTTGATTTCTCATAAATCGAGGCATAAGTTGTTTCAAAATGTTTATGAATCTGGCAGAAAATCAATTAGACAATAAAATAAAGGTATTTAGATCCGATCGAGGTTAAGAATATTTATCTGATAAGTTCAGAAAATTATGTGATGAAAAAGGAATAGAAAGATAGTTGTCTATTCCATATACTCCTCAACAAAATGGTGTTGCGGAAAGAATAAAAAGAACCCTACTGGAATGGTTAGGTCCATGATGGGACATGCTAACTTACCCATCACTTTTTTGGAGTGATGTGTTGTTAACTGCTGCCTATATACTTAACCGGGTGCTTTCCAAATCGGTTATTTCCACTTCATATGAGTTATGGACAGTTAGAACACCGGACTTAATTTTCCTTAAGCCATGGGGTTGTGCTGCCTATATTCATGAGTCCTCTCACAAGTTTGGGAAATTGGGTCCTGAAGGAAAGAAGAGTATTTTAATGAGATACTCCGAACACTCAAAATGGTATGTGTTCATAGGTGAGCAGGAAAGTGAGAGTATAACTGAATTTGAATCACGGGATGTCACATTCTTAGTGGATGAATTTCCTAAGAAGGGCGAAATAAGGGAAGATTGTTCCCTATTTGAGACCTTGGATCAAGATAATGATATTAGTGGAGTTCATCCAAGTGGAAGTAATATGAGATGTGATGAATTGAATTCAACTCATTCTCAATTGCAACCACCTGATGTGACGACATCATCATTACCTAATCCAAGTGGGAGCATTATGGGGAATGATGTGCTAAGTGTACAATCTCCCATACGGTGAACAAGTCGCCAAAGTATTCCCCGTCGATGTTTTGACATTGAAAGGGAAACTTTTATGTTTGCTCCACAAGATGAGGATGAGCCAAGAAATATTAATGAGGCTCTGAATTGCCCTAATAAGGAAAAATGGATTCATGCAATGAAAGAGGAAATGGAGTCAATGAAATCAAACCAAGTATGTGAACTGGTTGATCTTCCAAAAGGACTTGAGCTATTGGGAACAAGTGGGTTCTCAAAATAAAGCGAAAGGTTGATGGCTTAATAGAAAAGCATAAGGCTCGCCTTGTGGCGAAGGGGTATAATCAACAAGAATGAATTGATTATGAAGATAAGTTTTCTCCTGTAGTGAGATTTACCTCGATTCGCATTATTCTGGCAATAGTAGCTAGTCTGGATCTTGAGTTACATTAAATGGATGTAAAGACTGCTTTCCTCAATGGAGAATTAGAGGAAGGAACATATATGGAACAACCTGTTGGTTTCATAGTGAAAGGCCAAGAAGAAAATGTATGTCGACTTTGGGGGTCGATATATAGCCTTAAACAGTCGTCAAGCCAATGATATATACGTTTTCATAATGCCATAATGGCATATGACTTTACAATGATAGATAAGGATCATTGTGTATATATCAATAGATCCAATGATCAATTTGTGATCATATCATTATATGTTGATGATATACTAATTGCCGAAAGCAATAAGGAGTTGGTTAATACTGTCAAGAGATAGTTGTCTTCTAACTTTGAGATGAAGGATATGGATGAGGCTGCATACATTCTTGGAGTTAAGACTTCAAGAGATCGTTTTGAAGAGATCGTTGTCTCTTTCCAAGAAACCTATATAAATAAGGTTCTTAAACGATTTCGTATGCAAGACTATAAACCCATAGACACTCCTATTGCAAAAAGGTGAAGGATTGAGCCATAGTCGTGTCCAAGGACTCCACAAGAGAATGAACAAATGAAACATGTTCCTTATGCTAGTGCTGTTGGGAGTTTGATGTATGCTATGATGTGTACAACACCCGACATATGCTTTGTAGTTGGAATGGTGAGTAGATACCAATCCAATCCAGGTCAAGCACATTGGAAATCCGTTAAGAGAATACTAAGGTATCTAAAAGTGACTGCTGATTATACGTTGAGTTATTAAGAAAAAGGATCTGCAACTCAAATGCTATTCTGATACTGATTGGAGAGGAGATTTAAATGAAAGGAAATCTACCTCTGGGTTTGTTTTCTTACCGAATAATAGCACCATATGTTGGAGCAGTAAGAAACAAAAGTGTATAGCCTTGTCCACGATAGAAGTTGAGTTCGTGGCATTATCAACAGCAGTATAAGAAGGTGTTTGGCTTAAGAGATTTTTTGGATCATTTAGGTGTTATTGGAAGTGCTGCAGATTTATTGTTGGTTAACTGTGGTAGCCAAGTAGCAAAAGCGTATACTAAAGATCCAAAATATCATGGCAAGACCAAACATATAGATACCAAGTATAATCTTGTCAATGATATGGTTGCACGAAAAGATGTGAACTTAGAGTACATACTACGCATGGAATGGTAGCAGATCCTATGACAAAGCCAATACCTAGAGATGTGTTTTGTGGCCATATGAAATATCTAGGATTGCGTAGAGACTGATGTACTAAATATTGTAATTTCCTTAAATGTTCACAATTTGATGAATTTGTGTTTTCATCATTAATGCCTATGAATCTTTGTTTGATCTTTATGCATCTTAATGCTTAGTGCATTACTTTAAGTTGAGAAGTATGTCGAACAGATATAAGATTAGCCCACTCACACGGGTAATCGCCTCTATTTACTGTGTGATAAATAGAGATGAGACTGTTTTAAAGCTTATTATCTAGGTGATAATCGAGAGCTCAAGCTTAAAACACGTATGTCGGCTTAACTGAGTGTTAAGATTAATACTTACTATGTCCGAAAGTAAAATACCCCACATGTTTTACTTTATCTGTCTAAGATGCCAGATGTGATTTCTGATGAATTTTGTGAATGAGTAGATACGTGAACTCAAGTTAGACATTGGGTATGTCTGAACTATCATCTGTACGGTATTAAAAGGTATAGACATACGCTCCATGGGAAATGAGTTAATACCGTAATACGTATTTCATATTACGTATGCATGAAACGACCAATAAGAGTGGCAAAAGTTTGATCTCAACTTTTATGTCGCGTGAGACTCTTAAGGAAGAGAGTTCCTCAATTTCTTAGTCCCCTCATGACTCTTACTTATTCTCAAGATTTCTATTTAGTGTTTGCTATCTTAGGATGTTGCCAATGATCATGAGTGATTCGATCTAATGGGGCATTTCTAGAAAAGCAAGCTGGACTAAAATTGAGAGTTTGAAGGAAAGAGGAAGATCGATTTTGGAGAATCACATTGTAGTTTTGTATTCACCGGTTAACCAATTATGACTGTCTTTGTGATAATCATTTGTGATAATCATAATTGTGAATACATATATATATATATATATATATATATATATATATATATATCATTGTTTAAAAGAGATCAAGAGAGATATAAATGTGATTGATCGATCTAGGGTACTGCATACTAAATCTACTCGGAGTGTGATGCCCATTATGAGCTGCTATATATTCCTAACAGATGTATGGCAACGAGCTCTCAAAGTATGCTGGTCGCACGGATTATTCACCGGTATGAATGTTGAAGAGAGGAAAAGAGGATTATGTTCGGCCCACCATGTTAAGTGAGAGTTTATGATGGATTTTTCTCTGATGGGGCTGAGTAGGGCCTGTCCGCCCATGTTGGTTTTGCACCACCATGTGCGAGTGGGAGATGATGGATTTATGAGATGGGCTTAAGGCCCATCCGCTCAAATTGGGCCCAAAAGGCCGGTCCACGGGAATAGGCCCGTGGAGGGGAAGGTATAAAAGGGAGGAGAGAGAGAGAGGAGACACACTCGGTTGGAAAAACAGACGTACGTATGTTTTTCTCCCGCGCACTTTCTCTCTCTCCCAAAAAGACAAAAAGGAACTCTCTCCCAAACGGCACTGCCGTTTCCCTTCAATTGACATCATCGGGCCAGAATTTCTTCCTCTTCTTCAGCGTTGGTGTTTAATCTGTGGCTAACAAGGTACGCTCGAATCCGTGGTGTGCTTTACGATCGGTGATGCGTGTTTTCCCGGGCTTCGTCTTCCGCATTGATTTAGGGGTTCGATTCGGTGTTGAATCCGGTTTTCGGGGATCCGTTATTCCCAACACGTGGTAAGCAGGTATACAAGCCTGCCCTTGGTGAATTTGAGCTGTGATTTTCTCTTTCAAAACTCAGGAGCATAGAAACACATAAAACTGCGATTCCTCTCAAACTGCCTCATTTATTGGTCATACCAGGTGATGAGCATGCTGATAAAATAGCATCTGCAGGGGATGCTATTGGGAATTCCGACTTCTTCCTCATGGCTAGGACCAATGCACATGCAACATCAGCCAAAAACTGCTCTGTCTGATGCCATTGTAAGGGTTAATCTTTACATGGAGGTACTAGTAGACTGATCCTCTGCTTCCTGTCATGATCTACTGTGGAGTGAGGCTTCTGTTCGTTGTGAAGCAAAATTCTGGTCTAAGAGGGCATCGCAGGGTCATCCCGTGCTGTGACACAGGTTTACAGTGAAAATGCGGACCTCTTTCCTGACATTATTACAGTAGTCAAGTGATGACTAGATGTTCAACCTAAAGTTAATAACAAGAAACGGATATTTTGGCATCTTAGTTTTGGTAGATCTCCACTTTTTTAATCCTATACCTTCATTTCTCCAGAAACTCGTGCAACTTCTGCCATAATATGTGCGGCAACATTTGAATTCCAATTTCCAGTTTCCCCCAAGGATTCTAACACATAACGCCCCACGCATTTGCATGAGAGATGCACCGCTTAGAGTGTGTTAGAACTCTTTTCAATATGAATGCTTTTGCTAAGTAATTACATATCAATTTTTATTTTTATTTTTTAAGTAAGTCTCTCTCTAATGGCCGACGATTCCAGCAACAGAAGATTATTATGCTGCCCTAAAAAATTATCTGAACTTGGCAATTCTTCAGTCAAAGAAACTTGGCCATTCAAGAAAGCACCATGCCTGACTACGGGCCACAGCAGACGCGTTAAGAAGCATAGCATAAACACGCTAATCTGAACTTTCGTCTCTTGCACCGCCCGAGATAAACACTATGTAGCACCGACACGGACACGTGACACGCGACACGACACGACACGACACGCCGACACGTCATTTATTAGAAATAGAGAATTTCGACAAGTTCCGACACGTTATATATTAAATATATTTTTATATATAAATACACAAATAAATAACAATAAAAATAGCCTAGAATTAATTTACACGAAAAATATTAAATAATATCATTCATTATTTTAATTTGTTACAATAATACACAAAACTTAGAGGAAAAAACATTGTTTAAAGAAAAATGATGAAATGATATTTTTAAATTTATTTATTTATCATATATAGCATTTTTTATTACTTCTTTCATAGTAAAAGACTTTTTTTTTTTAAATAAAACAATTCTAAAAAAAATTGAAAAAAATGACCCCGTGCATGTATATTTATAGCAATTTTATTACTTCTTTTGTGTATATTTATATTTTGACCCCTCAAGTATTAGAAATTTTTAAAATTGACCCCGTGCGTGTCGGAATCGCGTGTTGGAATTCTGGGCTCGCGTGTCGGAGCGTGTCGGAAAGAGTTGACCACGTGTCGGATTTTTCGACACTCGTTGACCGTGTGTCGGGACGTGTCGGAGCGTGTCGGACACGTGTCGGAGTGTCGGACACGATACAAAGGCTTCCGGAGAGTGTCCGTGCTACATAGGATAAACACACTTATTATTATGCTGCCCTAAAAAATTATCTGAACTTGGCAATTCTTCAGTCAAAGAAACTTGGCAATTCAAGAAAGCACCATGCCTGACTACGGGCCACAGTAGACGGGTTAAGAAGCATAGCATAAACACTCTTATCTGAACTTTCGTCTCTTGCACCGCCCGAGTTAAACACGCTTATTTGGCTTTACAAAAGGAAGAGTGAAAAGCCAGAATGGGATTAGGAAAGCACAGCCTCTTTGCAATTGCTACGAACTTTCGTCTCTGCACCAGGCATGACCACAGGCCGAAGCAAATACCTTAAATAGCAGAGCATAAACATGGCAAGGTACAGAATCGTTTCCATCGGAGAGAGTTATCAAGAACTAAGAACTCATCAAAGATTCCTTCACTGGTGCTCGATACGGGTGTATTTGACTCGGCGTTCCATATTAACGCTTCGCGATTGGAAGACTAAGGAGCTAAAGAGGGCAAGCTGGATTTTTTGTTGGGTATATTTGATGTAGTAAGCTTTGAGCTGTATTTACTTTTTCTGGGGTAAACTACTTAGAACTCAATTCAAAAAACTTAACTGTACATAAATAATACTCATCGCCACAGACTATCTACTGCCACTCCAGAAGGACAATGCATAGAATCAATATATATCTAGATATGGACATTTATGGCTGGCATCCATCAAAGTTTCGTAACGTCATAAACAGTAAGCAAATTCAATCGAATCTCAACAACTAGATATGTATCAATGTGGGGTAAGGAACAATCAAAAGAGAAAAATCTCAACCCACCAAAGTGCGGAAATCAACCTCGAGATCATCTTTCCCACGCACCGACGGCTTCCGTTTTGGCTTGCCTCTTCGAGTGCTTGCCCGATGATTTCTTCAGATCGGGCCCATATGAAATCCGCAGTCGATTCGCGAGACCTCTGGTCGGGGATGGAAATCAGGAAATAATAACACCTCGCTGAAACGGTACGAGAAGACCAGCAGGAGTAACAATAAAAAAGCTGGCTGACGATCAGAGCTTGCTTCGGTCTGGTGATAGGAGGAAATGAATTTCGGATAGTTTGCGGAGAACTGCATTCGTGGTTTATGTAAATGAACTTTTTTTATTTTTTTTTTCGAATATTTAATGAAGTTCGTTTGGTGGGATGCATAATTTATTTGGTTGACAGAGGAGTAAAGAAAGGTTGTTACAAAATTCCATTCTCTTAAATGCTTAAGCTGGCTTCCACTACCTCCTATGTAGTATCGACATAGACACACTACACGCGACATAACACGACACGACACAACGACACATCATTTCTTAAAAATAAAGAATTTCAACACGTTCCGACACGTTATATATTAAATATTTTTATATATAAATACATAAATAATAATAATAATAATAATGATGATGATGATAATAATAATAATAATAATAATAATAATAATAATAATAATAATAATAATAATAATAATAGCCTAGAATTAATTTACACGAAAAATATTAAATAATATCATTCATTATTTTAATTTGTTACAATAATACACAAAACTTAGAGGAAAAAAACGTTGTTTAAAGAAAATGCTGAAATGGTATTTTTAAATTTATTTATTTATCATATATAGCATTTTTTATTACTTCTTTCATAGTAAAAGACTTTTAAAAAAAACTAAAACAATTATTAAAAAAACAAAACCGAAAAAAAAAATTGACACGTGCGTGTATATTTATAGCAATTTTATTACTTCTTTTGTGTATATTTATATTTTGACTCCTCAAATATTACAAATTTTTAAAAATGACCCCATGTGTGTTGGAATCACGTGTCGGAATTGTGGACTCGCGTGTCGGAGTGTGTCGGAAAGAGTTGACCACATATCGGATTTTTCGACATTCGTTGACCGCGTGTTGGAGCGTGTCGGATACGTGTCGGAGTGTCGGACACGACACGAAAGCTTCCGGAGAGTGTCCATGCTACATAGACTACCTCTCGTCACCATCATCCCCTAGGCCCCTAGCTACTACTTTTCAAATCAAGGAGGAGTAGAATTGTGTAGTGATGGCCACAGAAAATAGAATGAGAGAGAGAGAGAGAGAGAGAGAGAGATAATAAAATAGGTGTAATGGACTCAGCCGAAAAAGAGCAACAACTCAAATTGATTAGAGGAGAAGAAAAGGGGCGCGCAAGGGACAATGACAAAATGGGTTTAAGTTGGGCTTGTTTAGTTCATAGTCGGATTAGTAAGTTTTGGATTTAATAAGGCTTAATAAGCTTTGGGCTTGAGGCTTCATGAGCTTGGGCTTGAATAAGCCTCATGAGCTTGGATTTTAAATTGGACTTGAGCAAATAAGCTCATTTCATTGATAAGGCCTTACATGTTTTCTGTGACCTGGACCTGCGAGGTCCAAGCTGGGTCCAAATTCGGACTAAGCCCAAGGGCCTAGCCCGGGTCTTTATTGCCGGAAAATAATAAAAAATTCGGAAGATGGAAGAATTTGAAAGAACTCATGCGATTGAGGACCTTTGGCCCTCAACTCAACATTACCTCTAAACTCCTCTTTTCCCCAACACTCATTTGGGAGTGTCGGTGACAAGACGCACACATAGAGATGGCTATTCTACCAATGTAAGTAGCTATCCTTATTTTCTAGTCCCAAATAAATTGAGTGAAAGCCCGTGATCAAAGGATTTTGGGGCAGGGATGTGGTAAAATTCTTTTGTGCCACAATCAGTCTGGGAGAGGAATAGATATGGCTAGCCTTCTTTTCCTCTTGTTCTTTCTTTATTCCTCCTAAAAAATTTCTAGCTTTATTGTTTTTACCAATATTCTTTCCTCGTTTAACGGTGAAAAATTCATATAACAAACCGATGGATCAAATTCTGACTCAAATTTTCAAAGTTGCCCAATATAAAGCACTAGACTTTATAGTTATCTCAAATCTAGCAAGCTGTTAGCTCAAACATTTACAAAATTCTAGCATGTTGATATTATTTTGTCACGGCCTTCTAGCAACTAAACCACGAGGGTAAGGCGTATAGCACATACTTTCTCAAAGTCTATCAATTGCAACTTAGCACTCAATTTGACATGTAATTAATCTTACCTTTTGGAGTCACCATTAATACTCTACCACTAACAAGTGAGAGTTGATTATGTAAGTACGCAAGCAAGGAACGTAACGCTCAATAATCAGTAATAGGATTACAGAGAATTTTTAAAGAATCTGGATAGGCTTAGCAAGCAAAGCAAATTGCTATCCATCATCACAAAAATTCTGTAAACTATGATAGAGAAAATATGCAAGCAAAATGCATGTTTATGGACGGACTAGGACTGACTAACATCCATCACTAATCTTTTTTATTTTATTTATTTAATTAACATGCAAGACTTAAGAAACGAACACTAACATTCTGCATGACAGAGATCGATTTTACATGCACTAATTTAATAACTAAATGCCAAGCAAGAATGATACAGCTGTATGATATGCATGATGAGTTTTTAATGACATACTATGGAATTAGTTTTAAATACTATCATGTTAGTATATTAAAATTCTCATAATAGGCGACTTTTATGATGCATTTAAAATCATATATTAAAATAAAACTATTGCACGAAATTAGTCAAACCTTCACTACCTTATCCCCCAGATAGACTTGATGAGTCACGAATGGCAGCAACAGTGGGCTTGGGTTGCAATGGGGCGAGAAAAGCGAGGCTTCGCGGATGGACTGAATTGGAGCGCCGGAAAAACCTGCAGGGAATGATCAAGGCCTGGTGTGGTCGTTAAATGGCTGTGCAAGACCCAAGCACACGCAACGCCGGCGTGGCTCACGGTGGGGGCTGAGATTCAGCTCAACAAAGGCTCGTATACAGGCACGGATATGGACGATGACTTCAAGCAGTGGATACCTGGACAGTGGAGATCTCAGACAGCGGCAGGTTGCTTGCTGGGCGTCGAAATGAAGCACGATGGCGGGGAGACTGATGTTGCTGGAATCAACCGTGGAATGTGATGCAGGACGCTCGGCTTGATGGAGATTCGATGGCGAGGCTGGTGGAGCAAATGTCTATTTCCTTTCCCATTACCGCAATCATTCACCCGGCTTGCTCCTCTTATTTTTCTTTCTTTATTTCTCTCACTTGCTGCACTTGAAAACATTCCGCAATTCTCTCCTCTTGGCTGGCCGTGAATTTGTGGATTGATTGGTCCTCTTGATTTGCTTCCTTGTCACCCACGCCATGCGCACAATCTACTTGCCTCTTTCATAGACGAGCATATTTTGAAGATATTTGCTAATTCGGGTGCCGGCTGAAAGTATTTCCCTGGCTTCTCAAATTCAAGCACGATGAAGCTAGATTGAATGAAATTTATTGGATGCAGACATGCTCTATGATGTCCAAATGCCTAAAATGCAATGTAAAAAATTAAAATTTCTTGTTGAGGGGTCGATTTGATCCCAAAATTTTTTATGCAATAAATGACCAAACATGTAGCCAAACTTTAGATGTCAACAATCTCTTTATTAGCTATAACAATTCTTCTACCCCTTTCCTCTTTATGTTTTTTCTATCTTCTTACAATCATTAATTAGGCTTATTGAATTTTAAGACTTGCTATTATTATGTGGTGGGATCAAATGATAGTTAAACCCGCATACTTGCAATTGCAAGGACGGTGATGGATAAAAAAACTTGCTCCACACGAGGCATGAGGTGACTGATTAAAATGTGAATTTGCATGTATATTTAGGGTGCATTTATTTTACAAAAAAACATAATATTTTTGCAAAATCTTCCGGAAAATAATTTTTCTAAAAAAATTATTTGTTTTCTTTTATTTTGTGATATGTGATCGAAAATTTTTTTTAGTGTTTGGATCTTATTCAGAAAATGATCTCAATCTCATGATTTTATCTTAGGGGGAAATTTGATTTTTTAAATAATTTCCTTTTTTTCTTTTATTTTTCCTTCTTCCTCTCTCCACCGGTCTCCGAGCCTTGGCGAGGGCTGACTTGGCCTGCCTCAAGCAAGGTTCGACCTTGGGAACTTGAATATATGAAGAGAAAAAAATAGAGAAGAAAACAAGCGAAACTTTTTATGTGGAAAACCCATCCCAAAATCAGGAAAAGGGAAAATCACAGTGCTGTATGATCTAGGGTTACAAGTTTTAGCATTATGTTTTACGCTATATATAGTAGGAGTCTAGGGCAATATAATTAATATGGAAATTACATGTATGTTATTAGCAACAAAATCCCTATTGTCTTATCTGCTTTAACATTACATGATGGGTGACCTATTGGAAACTGCCTGCCTAAAATAAATTGTTTCTACACTTGAATATTATTTTCCTTTGTTAGACTCCATAACTCTATCAATCTCCCACTGGGAGGACCCGAAGTGAATCTTTTTTTTTTTTTTTCAAAATAAGGACCCAAAGTGAACTTTGTATCAAATAAGGACCCGAAGTGAATTTTGTGTCAAATAAGGATACAAAGTGATCAAGTTAATCTTTATTAAGGACCTTAGTTCTCCCACAGACACCCGGCGATTAAAATAGGGGCAATTTTGTCATAAATTTGTGATTTGAAAAAAAAAGGGAAAATTTTAAATTAATTAAGTTTATGTTATTCATTTAAATGTTTACGTTTTCTTCTTTCTTTTCCCTCGCTGCTCCTCAACCAAATTGCTACCCGATCATCGTCACAACTCAATTCTCGTCGCTCCTCACCTTGCTCGATCAGCGGAGAATTTGCGTCTTCGACTTTGCGGAGGATGGGTACAAGGAATAGGGAGAATGGGTACAAGGAACGAGTAGACCATAGAAAACCTAGGTTTTTATTTATTTATTTTAGGATTTGTTAATTTTGCCTATATTTTTTTTTGACAAAATTGCCCAAACTCTGGTCGTCGGAAATGTCACATGCTTGATAGCCAGTGAATATTTGGCAGACTAGCAAGCTCAGATTCTTATTTGGAATTGATTCAACTACTTCGGGTTCTTATTTGAAACAATAAGTCCACTTTAGGTCTTTATCTGACACAAAATTCATTTTGGGTCCTTATTTGAGAAAATTAGTCAACTTCGGGTCCTTATTTGGAATTCCCCCCCCCCCCCTTTTTTTCCAAAAAACAACAATATTTTTTTATAGTCTTTATCTTTGTAGCCCAAATTATCCTAGTGCAGCAACCTCCCTCATCACTTACCATGGAGGCCAACTAAGGCAATACATAGCCTCAGTTTCTCAGTGGTAACAACCTTTGCTGACATATCTACTGGATTTTCTGCACTAAGAATTTTTTTCAATGACAAAGTCCCATCATCTATCAACTACTAATTTGATATATTTTAACTCAATGTGTTTTGTCCTTGAATGAAATACTAGATTCTTTGCAAGACAAACATCACTTTGAATATCACTAAAAATAACACTGTTATCTTGCTCCTTGCTTATCTCCTTCAAAAAAAAAAAAAAAATTCAACCAAATCATCTCCTTACCAACTTCAGATATAGCAACATCCTCTATCTCAGTGGTTGAATTATATAGAAGCCCAAGAATGTTTGTGGCACCTTCCATTTTTTAAATATCGTCTGAATGTTATGTTACACAAATATAGAGGGCAGTTACTCTATTTGGACGTAGCATCTAAACTTTGAGCACATAGAACAAGCAACTAAATAGACAAAAAAACGAAAGAAAAAAGAAAAATAGTACAAGGGCCAATATTGCCATGAAGTCTCATCTTCCGCTTTCAATTTCGAAGGGCACCTGGTTGCTTATGCTATCATAATTTCCTGATGCATTGCTATTGAGGATGCCATCACATTCGCTTGATCTCTCACCAAGCAAATGCTTAGATTCTTCAAGGTCACAGCTCTGATTCGCCCATGGATGCATGTCCATCACCCTCATCAGTCCCTCCAATTCCATTGCCACGTCCTTCATGGTCGGCCGATCTTCGCCTTTCACCCACAGGCATCGGTTCGCCAGCATTGCAACTTCCTTAATCTCTTCTGGGTTCCCCTCGTTCAGCACCCTCGGGTCGATGATTTCGAACAGCCTCTCACCCTTTATTGCAGAAGCAAAATACAAGGACAAGTTCCTCTCAATCTGGGGCTGCTCGAAGGACAAGGCCTTCAGTCCAGTCAGCAACTCAGCCAACACAACCCCGAAGCTATAGACATCACTCTTCTCAGTCAACTGGCTCGAGTGGAAGTACTCGGGGTCCAAGTAGCCAAGCGTGCCTTGAACCAGCGTGGTTAGCTGTGTCCGATCGAGGGGGATTAACTTGGAGGCTCCGAAATCGGCGACCTTTGCGGTGTAGTTTTCGTCCAACAATATGTTTATGCTCTTTATGTCTCTCTGCAAAATCCGAGCAGATGCATCGGAGTGCAAGTACGAGAGCGCGCTTGCAGTCTCCCCCAAAATGTGCAGACGAGCCCTCCAGGATAATGTGGACTCGTGGCTGCACTTGTGTATGTGGTCGGCAAGGGTGCCATTGTTCACGAACTCATAGACTAATAACGGGACCTCCGTCTCGAAGCAACAACCGATTAGCTTAACCACATTGCGGTGATTAATTTGGGAGAGGATGATCAGCTCGTTGATGAATTCTTCGACCTGACTTCGGTCCAAAATCTTGGCCTTCTTGATGGCGACAACCGTATTGTCTGGTAAGATGCCTCGATATACTGTTCCTTGGCCTCCTTGGCCTAGGATTCGGCTTTCATGGTAGTGGTCCGTGGCCTTCTTGAGCTCTTCGTCGGTGAATATTCTCGCCGCTTCAACAGAGCCTTCGTGCTCAGAAAGAAGTCTCTGCAACATAAGGCGGCCCCCATTTTCTAGGAAGAACTTCTCTCTCCGTCTGCTGATTTTTCTTTCTCTCAGCCCCCAATATAACCAGGAAACGCCCAAAAGAACCAGCAGGAAGCTTATGCTCACACCTAGGAAAAGACATTACATTCGGTGTACAAACAAATCAGTCGTCCATCACCCTACATAAGGTTTACACACCCAAGAAATGAAAATGAAAAAAAAAAAAAAAAAGAGAATCGAAATATGCTTAACTCTTTCTTTTTCATTGCTCAAACAATCTTGTGTTAATTTACTTCTCTGTCCTATTTTCTTTTCTCCGTCAATTTGAAGCTTTTTCATTAAGACAAACCTTGATAATAGCAAAATAAACCTAAATATATAATTATGCTGAGAGTATCTTATGATAACAGGAACGATTCAATGCATCAAGTGGATAAAACGTGCTTGATTCTTTTTCAACAACAGGAGAGCAAGTGGTTGATTTTGTTAATATTGAATTGAATAACTTGAGATGACCATACATGTATATAATATCAATTTAATTCATGGACACAATTAATTCAAAGAGAAAGATTTACATCCAAAAAACCTCAATAACTAATAGCAGAAGATGGAACAATGACATAATAACAGCATTTAAAGAATGTGAATAAATTACAAGATAAAACAAGCTTTTATATGATGAAAAAGTTTGAGCAATGTGTACGACTTACTGACCTAGCACGATGTTGTTTGAGTGAAACCTCTTTTCATGGATGATAGGAGCACAACCCTTGCCATCTCTTCTTCCATCTCCTCGGGATCCTTCTGGACATGAACAATTATACGTTCCCGGCAAGTTCGTACATATTCCAACGCAAGGTTGTGAAATCCCGCATTCATTGATATCTGGAGGAACATATTCCAATTAGAAGAAACAATCCGACACCATTTCAATTGGAAGAAACTTGAAAAAGTAAATAGAATTCCATGATTTGTCAACACTTTCAATTTTGAGAGGACATATCGAGTCGATTTGCTTTTCCTAAGATTGTGATACCTCACCACACTTTTTAAGTGATAGGTCATTATCTCAAGAGCCTAAGCTTAACCAAGCACTTGATCTTTGTTTAGAATAGAAGATTTAAGAATTATCCAACAAAATTGTGCCATTACTAACTGGAATAACATATCACATAGAAAAAAATTCAAAAATAGTTGTCTATAAATACAGAATAATGCTGGATGTATTAATATTGGTGCATGAAATTGATTTACAAGCTAATTTAACCGATTCATATTGAGGGTTCAGTATGGACCATTTGTTTATAAACTCAATTGCAGTCGACCGCTTCAGTTTGTAAAACAATTGTACGGATTAAACTTAAGAGAGAAGAATGTCTAGCTATATCTGGAGTGATTGCTGTGAAAATTTACAGATTATTGCCAAGCGCTTCCTAGGTCATATTAAATTTCAAGCGGTGAAAATTCGTGCATCCGAAAGGAAAAAAAAATATGATTGTGTTTAACGGCCTAGATTGTTATGATTTTTAAGATTATAAATGTTACGTGATTACTAGGAGAATCGTTTGAAACATGTAGCATTCATCAAGTCAAAATTTGGTCCCCTGACTTGAAGTTTCTAAGAATTTCTTTCTCTGGGTTTTTTATGCAATTGGATCCATTTAACATGGTCGCCCTTATGGAAACAATGGTCCCCGATTCTATACATGAACGCTTGTTCGAATGTGAGGAAGGTCTGATGAAAAGACTAGAAAAGGTACCTTGACAACCATTTTGGAGATAGGGGTTCCCTCGAAAACCCTCCAAGCAGTGGCACTGGTACCCATTTCCATTGTCAGCATCTTTACAATTGGAGTTCTCTTGGCACAAGTAGGTCGTTCTATTCTTCTTTGCATCATCGCATGTTTGATCTGGAATTAACCAATCAAGAACTAAAGGGACCATATCAAATGGCGGCTCTTTCAGATTGTCTGTAGAAAGGCTAAAGGAGCCGTCTTCGGCAACGAAAGCGTATCCGCACGGATTGAATTCCCAGATGCCAGAATGATTGTTGTAGCTAGTGACAGAGATGTCGTATTGGTAGGCGTCTCGAGGTATGCTAGTCTCGCAGCAACCAATGCCCGAGCACGACCCATTAATCACGTCCGAGATGTTGCCGCATGAGGACAAGCACCCCGTCACATATGTGCTTCCGCTGAAGGTCGCGCACGTGTCGCATCCCACGGCGATAAATTTGTTCTTGGCAGAAGATATGGGGAATATGGCAAGAGTGAGCGAAGGATCATTGTTGGATGAAATTCCGCCAGACGAATTATAGCAATCTTTGGCCACAAACACCGTTACACTAATCTCGTGATTCTCAATAGATATGCTCTTTATTTGGAAATTAGAACTTTTACCAGACATATAAGGAGTGGGAGGATCGGTCGAGTAATCACAAAAGATGAGGAAAGAATCTGATTCTTCTTCAAAGTAGCAGTCGTTTCCAGTGTTGTTCATCCCGAATGGGTACGAGAAAGTGAGGTTGCCACATCTGTTCGCGCATCCGGGCTTTGTTGTTTGGACTACATCTGCCGTAACTACTGAGAATAGACCCACCAATGAGCACAACAACGGCACAACTCTCAAGGGAAGTCTATGGAGCAGCATGGATCCACCCATATTCTTCCTGAAATGAGATGATTTTTGAGATGATGAGCTTCATGGATGACAGCTTTATAAGCGATGATCTTCACTAAGTAGTATATGCATTATTCTTCCTGAAATGAAGTGATTGTTTGCAACAAGATGATGAGCTTCATAGCCTGATGACAACCTTTATAAGCGATGATGGAGCTTCTAGAAACCTTTATAAAAGTCGTGAATAGATAGATATTTTTTTCTTTTCAATCTCAGAATTAGTTTCGATGGGTGGTGCTCATAAACTATTGCATGCACATCTCTAACGTATGAACTCCTTAAATATTTGTACAAATATCAACATCATATTTAAATCTTTATTGTGTAGTGTAATATTTTGATTTACGCTATGTACAATTAAAAAAAAAAAAAAGGTACATCCATGATAAGTAATAAAGATTAATTAGATACAGCAAGAAACTGTTGATTCGGGTCAATTTGAATTTGAAAATCAAAATAGCACCAAACAACCCAAATATAGAAGACGAATGAGAATGAAAATTGCAGTGTTTAGATATGATTTGCTAAGTAAAAGGACTTCAAGAGTCCGAAATTGATTTTGAGAATTTTCTTAGATTTGCCTATAACGTTTTAGTTAAATTCTAAGTCAATGCGGTCGATTTTTTTGACAGGGTGCTTTGATTATCCTGCCAAGACTTGAAAAGTCAAGCAAGTATGAAGTGTATGCAGTGGGAGATGACAACCCTAAAATTCGTTAAAGAACTCATTGCCCTCAAGGAAACCTTAAGAGGTTTTAAAATAGAAAATTACCAAGAAAAAATTCTAAACCTATTATATTTGTACAAATTCAATCATAAAATCTTCAATTGGCTAATTAAAACTCAAACCTTTTGAAAATTTACCAATTTAATTTTTCTAATCAAATTTGACTAGAAATCACTATAGTATATAATTTTTTGGAAAAGGCCAAGTCAAGGCGCCAATTTCCTTGGCAATTTTCTAATGTGCGACAATGTCTCGTTCGGAGTTATGGCCCACCAACTTTGGGTGCATCATTGATAGAGAGTATAAATGAGACAGGATGCTTATTCCGCCAAGACTTGAAAAGTCAAGCAAGTACTAAGCGTATGCAATGGGAGATCACAACTAGAAGTGATCGGTTCCTAGATGGTTCGGTCCTGCCCTGAAATAGAGAAATGGACCAAAAGGATCAATTCCTTGTTTCTAAAATCATGAACCAGACCTAGTGCCCTTGAAACCAGACTAACCAATTTGGTTCAGTTCCCTGGTGGATCATGGAACATGTGGCATGTTCTTTTTTTTTTTTTTATTTATCTGTCATTAATGTTCAAGACAAATTGAAGATGTTCTTGATAACCAAGATGTTTCTACAATCAGTGAATTACGTGTAACAATATAGGTTTCACATAATTTTTTTTGCAATTTGTGGTAAAATTTGGTTAGAATGAGCAACTACTATTATGTTTTGAGTTGTTCTTGTCATCTTACTCACATGCGTGAATGAAATGAGAGTCATGCAACTCATGCTTGTCTGCATGCATGAGTGAAGTCTGAAATGTGAGATAGATTAGGATTTTTATACAAATTATGAGGAAATTAAAAAAATTTAAAAAAATTGGTCCAACCCAAGTGGGCGATTCCACACCTGGAACTGAGAATTAGACTAATTCAATGGTTTCAAATTTGTAGAATTGAGACCCAGATCAATGCCCCAAGAACCGCTCAAAACTGGCCTATTTGGTCCCATCAAGTGGTTCCTTTTTCTTACCCCTAGTCACAACTCTAAAATGGAAGAATGTCGAAGAAGAAAAATCATTAAAAGCAAACTGCTTTGAGCTGACGATTGGTGGTGGGGTTTATATTCCTAGTGTGAAATTTCCGTTGCATTCTGGAAAGGAATAACGCATATTTTCAGAGTGATTAATCAACTAATTACAAAGAGGTAAAAACTAAACATTTGCCATTGTCATGCTACGAAAAGTAAGATTTTTAGATAAGATTTCATTATATAGATTGAGAGCCAAAGCTTCATGCTGACTTGCCAAGCAGCCAATTCCGTCTTTTACATTAAGACAAGATACGTCGAACGTAGGTTTTTTTTTTTTTACCTTGGTTGTTGGCCTAGGATTTCTAATAAGAAATATGGACTGTGGTGATGCGTATTTGTCGAGAATTATCATTCCAAGGAATTTACTTTTCCTTCCATCTGTTATCCGTGTTGTAAATCTTTTGTTGCATTTCCATAATTTTGAGGAAAACACCATCTTGCTACCATCGTGGTAACCCAAAAAAAAAAAACGCAATCATTGCGTGTCAAAAGTCATTTTGAAGAAGCTAGGCTAATCGAATAAGGAGCAAAACAGTGTCTCATATATGGACCTCGGTGTAAATGTGACTTATAATGGAAAAAAAATACCAAAAAAGTTCTAAATATATTGTATTAATATCAATTCAGTTATAAACTTTTTAATTTGATCAATTTAATCCTAAACATTTTCACATTGATATTAATTTAATCCATCCTGCCAATTTAAGCCGGAAATTGCCAATGTGATGCTAGCCGTCCTACATAGCACGACCGGCGCTGACGTGAACATTTTTAATAATTTTTTTTTTTTTTGAATTTTATGAATTTCTAAAATCTTTTTTTTTTTATTTTTTTTCCATCTCCTTCTTCTTTGTTTTTTTTTTTTTCTTTTTGTCGATGGCCATTGCTAGCCACCGACCACAGCCTTGGCCGGTGAGGACTAAGCCTAGCTTGGGTCGCCTTCACCGGCCATAAGTGATGGTCAGCCTCGTGGGGCCGCCTTTGAGCGAGGGCGAGCGCCAACCATCTCCTTGCCAATTCTAGCGACCGACCATTGCATAGGCAAGCCTCAAGGGCGAGGCTGGCCGGCCCTCGCCATCACCCACACGGGGCTCGCCAAGCCTCACCCTCGCCCAAGCAAGCCTCGGTGAGGCCAACCCTTACTTAGGCGAGGTGTGGCAAGGCCACCCTGGCCTAGGCGATGGTTGGCCTCGTCAGATCTGATGAGGAGGCCTTGCCTGACCATGCCTAGACAGTTAGCACTCCCCCATGCCCACGCCCTTACCCAAAGAAATTACCACTATGCAAGGCGCCTATTTAAGCAATAACATATGTTCTTCATTCAAATTATCCTATGGGAAATTGAATAGCAGTATTGTGTTGCTAATTGGAGAGCTTACCTTGTACTCTAACGATTATACCATAGATAAATAGTTAATGTTTCCTTTCAATAGATTAGTTCTAGAATATATAGAATTAATGAGTGTAATATCTTTTAAGACACTATCATAAGGGCGTCAATTAGTTATAACAAATGTGACTATCCATCAACAAATTAACCCGGCTCGAACCGGTTGACCTACCCTAGCAAGAAACTATTGATTCAAGTTGGTTCGGGTTTCAATTTGAAATCTGAAAAGAACAAAAACTAACCAACCTATATCTAGCAGAAGAACGAAATTTGCAACGTCTGAATCTGCACAATAGAAAACATAATCCTCAAACCAAATTACATTTTCCAGTTCAGAGTAAAACCACATATATCATCCCAGATTTGATCACTGCTAAGTAGAAGGACTTTGAAAGTCTGAAATTGATTTTCAGAAATTTCTAATGGTCGACCGAAAGTTTTAGGTAAATGCCAAGTCAATGGGGTCGGTTTCCTCGATAATTTCTTATGAAGCACAATAGGTCGCATCAGAATTTGTTATTGCCCGCCAACTTCAACTGCGTCATTGATAGATGCAGGGTGCTTTCATTACATTGCAAAGACTTGAGAAGTCAAGCAAATCAGCGGTAAGCGTATGCAGTGGGGGAGAGATCACAACCCCAAAACAAGAGAATGAGAAAGAAGAAAAATCAACAAGAGCATAATGGTTTGTGCTAGGGATTTTGTGCATGAAATGTGTTTCAAGGTGGATGGATTTTATACTCTGAAAATTTGTATTTTCCTGTTTCTAGACTGTATATATGCATTCTAAAAAGGAGTAAGTGGTAGTTTCAAAATAATTAATCAACTAGCTTCAAAGAGTTAAAATATCAACTTTTTTTTATTATTGTGTTACAAAATTAAGATGTTGTAATAAGATTCCGTTATATACTTTTAAATTAAGAAAAGATACGTCGCATGCAGATATTTTTTACCTTTTTCTCGGCTAGAATTTCCAACTAATATGAATTGTGAAAGGAAAATTGTCCAAATAGTCCTAAACATATTGTACTTTTGTTAATTTAGTCCTAAATTTTTCAATTTTGCCAATTAAGTCCTAAACATTTTCACATTTTGCTAATTCAATCATAAATATTTTCACTTCTTGCCAATTGAATTCATTCGGCCAATTTTGGTTGAAAATTACTAACATGGACGGCCGACGCTAATGTGGCACTTTTTAAAAAATATTTTATTTTTATGGTTTTTTTTCACTTCTTTTTTTTTTTCAGATCCGGTTGACAAAAGTTGTTGGCCAACCCTCACCAACCATAAGCGAGGGCCAACGACCCTCACTAGCTAGGGCGGGCCAACCCTCGCTAGCTCTAGTCAAGGGCATCCCGCCCCTGGCCAACAACTCTAGGCGAGGCTCACAATGCCCTCACCAGCAAAGGTGAGGACGCACAAGCCCTCACCTAGAAATGGCAAGGTCCGGATGCCCTTGCCAAATTTGGCCAAGCAAGGACTTGACGACCCTCCCCGGCCCAAGCAAGGGGGCGACCTCGCTTGAGGCCTTTGCTTGGCACCCCCTGAGCTTTGCCGATGAGGGCATTGCAACCCTCGCCCAAAGCTCTCGAGGGGCACAACGCCCTTGCCCAAAACTGGTGAGGGTCGGCTAGCCCTTGCCTAAGGTTGGCTAAGGTCGCTGGCTCTCACCTATGGCCAAACGCCAACCAATTCCGAACTCAAAAAAAGTTAAAAAATAAAAAATAAAAAATTCCAAATATTATTAAATTATTATTTAAAAAGTGTCACATCAAGCGTCGGCCATCCACGTTAGTAATCTTCGACCAAAATTAACTAGATAAACTTAATTGACAAAAAGTGAAAATGTTTATAATTGAATTAGCAAAAGTGTAATAAGTTAAAGGCTTTTTGGACAATTTTCCCGATTGTGGTTGATATGCATTTGTGGAAAATTATCATCATCAAGAATTTTATTTTTCCTTTTCCTTTTTCTAGTCAAGTGACTGTAGTTATTAGCTTATTTTAAGCTGTGGAGTTAACATCGGCAGGTCTTGGAGACTTTTGTGAGACGATTCCACTACGCGTTTAAATTTTCCAAATGCACGATTTATTTGACATATATTTCTTCAATCTTCCGTTGCTGCTCGTCCAGAAAAACAGGCCATTGTGGGCCAGAGACTGGTGCACAATTGTCACAGAAGAGCTGCTCTTACTTTCCAAATAATCCGTGGGAAACAAAAAGTCTTGGTCTTCTCCTTTCCCAATTGATTTGTATACTTTGGTACATTGGCGATGTTACTTCTACACATGGCAAATTTTGTCTTTTTGGGGCATTGATTAGTACAAAAATTGAAAGTTGACAGCGAAAGGGGAAGACCTAACCTCTCTCTTTCACGAAGAAAGAGACTTCTTGTTTAACTCTATATTTGAACAATTCAAAAACTTAATATTGCACCCTAACTCTCAGTCGTCAAGCAGCAATCATCGAGAAGACAAGTTGTACCCTGAGCCGTAGACTAGGGAACTCTTGTCACAAAATGAGCTGCTCTTACTTTTCAAATTATCTCCAAAAGATTAATTTTAGGAATCTAGAGTCTAAGAAATTGTCTCTCCCTCCATGGGAATAAGAAAAATTCAGGTCTTCTCTTTCCCTATCGATTTTAGATACATTGTATATGGGGGACGTTGCTTCTGTGCATGGCAATTTTTTTCTTTTGGAGCGTTCATATTAATGCAAAAACTAAAAGTTGATAGGGAAAGGACAAGACCATACGCTTTGTATGTTTGAGCATTTCCAAAACATAATATTGGACCGTAACTGTTAGTCATTACACGGCAATGACCGATGGAAGAGCCAACTTGTTGACAAATTTCATCAATTAATAACCTTTGAAATTTCTCTTTATAATAATAATAAAATATAAAAAAAAAAAAATTGGGCAAAATGGGTCGAGAGACAGGCCCTACTAAACCGACCCGAACCTTATCGGTCTGGATTGGGCTAAAACTAGGCTGGCTTCAAAGCCCACTACGATTCTACCCTTTTCTAAGCCAATTGAAAAATAAAATAAAATAAAATCCCAAGCAAGCCCACTCTTCCACTAAAGCTACACCAAGCCCAAGCTCAGCTAAATACCAAAACCAGCCCATATTTGCCAAGCTTCAATTTGAGTCCAAAACCCACTAATTCCGTCGCTAGAGTTCAACCCGAAATTTCTATTCCCCTTCCTCATTCATTCTTCTGTCCAACACGCTCCTCTCCACTGTTTCCCTTTCTCACGTTAAGGCCAACCAATGGACGAGGAGTTTGAGAAAACCTTAGACTAAGCTTACGACTAGGAAGCTAGGTCACGAACAAAACACTTCACAGTGGGTATAAAAATATTCTTCGCCCAACTTTCATCATCAGCTACCATATCCAAGCATGATCGCCGTCCAGCACCCATCCGAGATTTTACAAAATATGGTCACAACATGATTGAGCCAAACAATGGCATTTTAAGGAACCCAACAGACAAAGCTGGTATGGACTCATTCAGGACAAAGAAGAGGGTAGGCAAAAACGTTGAGGGTAGCCACGAATCGTACAAAACTTCAACATATCAGTTCGTCGAACGAACACTATATAAAACAGAACATGCTATGCTTGGACTTACTGTTACGTCAGCCAGAATAAGAGAGAGATGCTCACGACATCGGTTTACACATTTCAGCAAACAGCCGGCGAGCGCAGATTGAGAGGAAAATATTGACCGCTTTTAGAACCCGAACTCAAGTTTGGACTCCAAAGAAATCATCACGAGACAACCGAAATCAACAACAACACCCAGCTCAAACCCAGCATGCGTACGGGCTTAAGGAAACCAAGTCTCGGCTTTGCTTCGATCAAAACAGCGAGGAATAACAGGGATTCACTAAAACGACCGTCGAATCGCGGAGTTCCCTACCCGACTCGGAGACGGCGGCAAGCGGGCCAGCTCGTGACAAATCAGGCTATGGTCTGCCGCCTTGGTATCTTTGAGCCGGGATCCTCGGGCAATATAGGTTCGAACCAAGTAAAGAAACTCACCAGTAACGCGGAGATTTGGGAGCGAAAGATCGTGTGCTCGCGGGCGTCAGCTAGAGGTCGTCGGAGAGGGTTCGGGCGTGGTTGATCTGCTGGAGAACTCCCTTCCGCTCTCCCTCAAGCTCTCTGTTGGTCCCCTTCTCAGTGCGTTCTGTTCCCCTCCTCCCTTCCACTCCTGCGGTTCTTCTTTTTGTTCTCTCTCGGTTCCTGCGGTGCCGTCCCCTCCCTGCTCTGCTCTGCTCTGCCGTCTCTTTTTGCTTTTTATCTTCTGCTGCTGTGCTGCTTTTTTCTTTTCCTAGGTCTCCCGCGTGCGAGGATGGCCAGGAAGGAGACAAGCTGGCGCGGGCCGGGCTGAAGGGAAAAAGGCCGGGCCCAACGCAGGGAGAAAGAGAGGCGGGCGGCAGGCCGGGCCAAGGCCGGATCCGGCCCGACCCGACCCCCTAAGCGTTTTTTTTTTTTTATTTTCTTTTTTTTTTTTTTGTTGTTTTGTTGCTTCTTTTTTTTTTTTTGTTTAAAAATAGGTGTCAACAAGATAGATTATGTTTTTTTTTTAAATGTGGAAATAAAACAAATTTTAAAAAATTGGTCCAACCAAGGTGGCCGGTTTCACATTTGGACAGCCAACATCCACGTCAACAATTTCCGACCTAAATTAGTCAGATGAACTGAATTGGTGCAAATGTAAAAAGTTTATAACTAAATTGGTCTAATTAAAAGGTTTATAATTGAATTTGTGCCAATATAATAGGTTTATAATTTTTTTTTTGGTATTTTTCTTGAATTACAACACATTTATCATACATGCTTCGATTTGGTGGGAAAATCTAACGTCTCATAGAACTCCCGAAGGAAAGCGGTGAATCGTAACATTGGATAAAATGAAGATGCTAAAAAAGAAGCATTTTCCAGAAACTTATCAGCAAGATGCCTTCGATAAATTCCACAATACAAAGCAAGAGGAGTTGTCCGGAGAAGAATACACCCCCAAATTCTAGCATCTCATGCTGCGATGCGATGTGGTGGAGGCAGAGGAGCAAACTATAGCTCCGTATTTTGGCGGTCTTCATTTGAAAATTGCCGATGTTGTCCGATTACAACCTCACGATTACAACCTCATCGGACTTTTAATTAGGTCTTCAAATTATCGATGAAGGTGCAAAAGCAACTCAAGGAGAAAAGAGAGTTTGAGTCAGAAGCCATCAACCAAAGAGGGATCCTCTAATCTTGGGAGTTCGACTTTAAAACCTTTGTCACGATCGAAGGAAGCCGTTGAACAAAGGAGGAGCATCTAAAACCAATTAGCCAAATGAAGCTAACAATAAACCAAGAAGATTGGAAATGTCATGGATTTGGTCGCATTGCCTCGAGTGTCCTAATAGAAAGATCATTTCTCTTTTACACGATGAGCAACGGGGGGAGTCGCAACACAACCATTTGCTCCAAGAAGATTGAACGAGCTGTGAAGAAATCGTTTACAGAGATCAAGGAGAAGCTCTCGTCATTCGAAGGAGCTTGCATGCTGCTCATCTTGAGGATGATGATTGGCTTTGCAGATGATGATTGGCTTTGCAACGACATACTTCATACAAGACTGTTCTTCTCATTTTAAAGTACGTGATGCCATTATCGATAGCGGATGTTGTGAGAACGTTGCGTGGATCACCATGGGAGACAAGGTGCATCTCAAGGCAGAGAATCATCCAGATCTTTACAAGCGTTCTTGGCTCAAGAAAGAGAGTGAGATAAAAGTGAATAACCGGTTCTTGATTTCAGTCACTATTGGCAAAAGTGATAAAGATGAGATTGTGTGTGATGTATAACACCTGTCCCTTTGTCAAAGACCGCGTCAAGATTACAGTGGGCCCTCGCAAGACGGAGAGAGTTTCCGAGCCAACTCATGGGAAAGGAACAAATCTTCTTTCCAAGTCTAACTTTTCCTAAGCATCGGAGGATGCTTGTGAGGCTTACGCTCTTGTTATAGTGGAAGAAAATGAAGCAAAAGAGGAGATCCCAACCATGTTGCAGCGGTTGCTTGAGGATTTCTGTGAAGTCATGCCAGTGAAATTCCATCCAACCTTCCTCCTATGAGAGAGATTCAACATTATATCGATTTTGTGCTCGGTGCTTCTGTTCTATCGATTGAGCTCTGAGAAGCATGAAGAACTTCAAAAGCAAGTTGATAAACTCTTAGCCAAGGGAGCAATACAAGAAAGCTCGAGTCCTTTTGCTGTCCCGGCACTTCTAGTTCCAAAGAAAAATGGTTCTTGGCAAATGTGCATTGATCAGTGAACAACATAACCATCAAGTTTTTCCTTTTCCTTGCCTTGGTATTGCTTGATCAACTTCACGGAGCTTGTGTGTTTTTCAAGATCAATTTTGGAAGCAGCTATCGTCAAATCTGGACGAAAGTAGGAGATGAAAGGATGACAGGCTGACAGGCTGACAGCTTTCAAAACTAAGAATGGTCTTCTTAAATGCATGGTGATGCCCTTGGACGTTTCTAATGCTTCTAGTACTTTTATGCGTCTTAAGATCTTTTTAAACCTTTCATTGGCTAGTTTGTCCTGTATACTTTTGATGACATCGTGATCTATAGCATAGCAAGGCACAAGTGGAGCCTTTGGAACATCAAATTCTTCAAGTGCTACGGGAACAACCACGTATGCCAACCTGAAGAAGTGTCACTTCTGCACAAGTAGCCTGGTTTTCTTAGGCTATATTGTCTCCGAGTATAGTGTTAGAGTAGATCTTAGCAAGATGGAGGCAATAGAAAGCTGGCCAATTCCTAACACGCTGAACGAGATAAAAGCTCAAGAATGTTTTTGGCCCTTTTTATTTTTCAAATATCGTCCGAATGTTACGTTACACAAATATAAAGGCCAGTTACTCTACTTGGACGTAGCATCTGAATTTTAAGCACATAGAGCAGGCAACTAAACAGACAAAACAAAAAAAAAAAAAAAAAAAAAAAAAGGAGAAAACGAATAATAGTGCGAGGGCCAACATAGCCATGAAGTCTCATCTTCCACTTTCAATTTCGAAGGGCACTTGGTTACTTATGCTATCATCATTTCCTGATGCATTGCTTTTGAGGATGCCATCACATTTGCTTGATCTCTCACCAAGCAAATGCTCAGCTTCTTCAAGATCACAGCTCTGATTCACCCATGGATGCCTGTCCATCACCCTCATCAGTCCCTCCAATTCCATTGCCACTTCCTTCATGGTCGGCCGGTCTTCGCCTTTCACCCTCAGGCATCGGTTCGCCAGCATCGCAACTTCCATAATCTCTTCTGGGTTCCCCTCGTTCAGCACCCTCGGGTCGATGATTTCAAACAGCCTCTCACCCTTTATTGCAGAAGCAAAATACAAGGACAAGTTCCTCTCATTCTCGGCCCGCTCAAAGGACAAGGCCCTCAGTCCTGTCAGTAACTCAGCCAACACAACCCCGAAGCTATAGACATCGCTCTTCTCAGTCAACTGGCTCGAATGGAAGTACTCGGGGTCCAAGTACCCAAGCGTGCCTTGAACCAGCGTGGTCAGCTGTGTCCGATCGAGGGGGACTAGCCTGGAGGCTCCGAAATCGGCGACCTTTGCGGTGTAGTTTTCGTCCAACAATATGTTTGTGCTCTTTATGTCTCTGTGTAAAATCCGAGCAGATGCATCGAAGTGCAAGTACGAGAGCGCGCCTGCAGTCTCCCCTGCAATGCGCAGACGAGCCCTCCAGGATAATGTGGACTCGTGGCTGCACTTATGTATGTGGTCGGCAAGGGTGCTATTGTTCACAAACTCATAGACTAATAACGGAACCTCCGTCTCGAAGCAACAACCGATTAGCTTAACCACATTGCGGTGATTAATTTGGGAAAGGATGACCAGCTCGTTGATGAATTCTTCGACCTGACTTCGGTCCAAAATCTTGGCCTTCTTGATGGCGACAACCGTATTGTCTGGTAAGATCCCTCGATATACTGTTCCTTGGCCTCCTTGGCCTAGGATTCGGCTTTCATTGTAGTGGTCTGTGGCCTTCTTGAGCTCTTCGTCGGTGAATATTCTCGCCGATTCAACGGAGCCTTTGTGCTCAGAAAGAAGTCTCTGCAACATAAGGCGGCCCCCATTGTCTAGGAAGAACTTCTCTCTCTGTCTGCTGATTTTTCTTTCTCTCATTACCCAATATAACCAGGAAATGACCAAAAGAACCAGCAGGAAGCTTATGCTCACACCTAGGAAAAGACGTCACATTCGGCATACAAACAAATCAGTCGTCCATCACCCTATATAAGGTTCACACACCCAAGAAAAGGGGGGAAAAAGAATCGAAATATGCCTAACTCTTTCTTTTTCATTGCTCAAACAATCTTGTGTTAATTTGGGGAAAAAAAGAATCGAAATATGCTTAACTCTTTCTTTTTCATTTGCTCAAACAATCTTGTGTTAGTTTACTTCTCTGTCCTATTTTCTTTTCTCCTCCATCAACTTGAAGCTTTTGTATTAAGACATAATAGCAAAATAAACCTAAATATATAATTATGCCGAGAGTATCTTTTGATAACAGGGATGATATAATGCATCAAGTGGATAAAACGTGCTTGATTCTTTTTCAACAACAAAAGAACAAGTGGTTGATTTTGTTAATATCGAATTGAATAAATTGAGATGACAATACATGTATATAATATCAATTTAATTCATGGACACAACTAATTCAAAGAGAAAGATTTACATTAAAAAAATCTCGATAACTAACAGCAGAAGATGGAACAATGACATAATAACAACATTTAAATAATGTGAATGAATTACAAGATAAAAGAAGCTTTTATATGATGAAAAGGTTTGAGCAATGTGTACGACTTACTGACCTAGCACGACGTCAAGTGAGCGAAACCTCTTTTCATGGATGATAGGAGCACAACCCTTGCCATCTTTTCTTCCATCTCCTTGGGATCCTTCTGGACATGAACAATCATACGTTCCTGGCAAGTTCGTACATATTCCAACGCAGGGTTGTGAAATCACGCATTCATTGATATCTGTAGGAATATATTCCAATTAGAAGAAGCAATCCGACTCCATTTCAGTTGGAAGAAACTTGAAAAAGTAAATAGAATTCTATGATTTGGCAAAACTTTCAATTTTGAGAGGACATGTCAAGTCAATTTGCATTTCTTGAGATCACGATACCTCACCACACTTTTTAAGTGATGGGTCGTTATCTCAAGAGCTTAACCTTAACCAAGCACTTAATTTTTGTTTAGAATAGAAGATTTAAGAATTATCAAACAAAATTGTGCCATTACCAACTGGAATAACACATCACATAGAAAATAATTCAAAAATAACTGTCTATAAATACAGAAAAATGCTGGATGTATTAACATCGGTACATGAAATTGATTTACAAGCTAATTTGACCGACTCATATTGAGGTTCAGTATGGATCATTTGTTTATAGACTCAATTGCCGTCGACCACTTTAGTTTGTAAAACAATCGTTCAATAAGGGCTTCATAGGTCATATTAAATTTCAAGCAACGAAAATTCGTGCTACCGAAAGAAAAAGAATGATCATGTTTTGTGGCCTAGATTGTTATGATTTTTTAGATTATAAATTTTACGTGATTATTAGGAGAATCATTTAAAACATGTACCATTCATGAAGTCAAAATTTGGGCCTCTGACTTAGAAGTTTCGAACAATTTCTTTCTCTCGGTTTTTTATGCGATTGGATCCATTTAACATGCTCGCCCATATTGAAATAATGATCCACGATTCTATACATGAACACTTGTTCGGATGGTCTAATGAAAAGACCAGAGAAGGTACCTTGACAACCATTTTGGAGATAGGGTTCCCTTGAAAACCCTCCAAGCAGAGGCACTGGTACCCGTTTCCATTCTCAGCATCTGTACAATTGGAGTTCTCTTGGCACATGTAGGTCGTTGTATTCTTCTTTGCATCATCGCATGTTTGATCTGGAATTAACCAATCGACAACTATAGGGACCATATCAAATGGCGGCTCGTGCAGATTGTCCGTGGAGAAGCTAAAGAAGCCGTCTTCGGCAACGAAAGCGTATCCGCATGGATTGAATTCCCAGATGCCGACATGATTGTTATAGCTAGTGACAGAGATGTTGTATCGGTAGGCGTCTCGAGGTATGCTAGTCTCGCAGCAACCAATGCCTGAGCACGACCCATTAATCACGTCCGAGATGTTGCCGCATGAGGACAAGCACCCCGTCACATACGTGCTTCCGCTGAAGGTCGCGTACGTGTCGCATCCCACGGCGATAAATTTGTTCTTGGCAGAAGATATGGGGAAATCGGGAAGAATAAGCCAAGGATTATTGTTGGACAAGGATCCGCCAGACGAATTATAACAATCTCTGGCTACAAACATTGTTACACTAATCTCGTGATTCTCTAGAGATATATTGAGTATTTGGAGATTAGAATCTCTACCGTACATATAAGGAGTGGGAGTGCCAGTCGAGTTGTCGCAAACGATGAGGAAAGAGTTTGATTCTTTGAAGTAGCAGTCGGCGTTGTTCATCCCAAATGGGTACGAGAAGGTGAGGTTGCCACATCTGTTCACGCATCCAGGCTTTGTTGTTTGGACTACATCCGCTGTAACTACTGACGATAGAGCCACCAATGAGCACAACAACAGCACAACTCTCAAGGGAAGTCTATGGAGCAACTTCGGTTCACACATATTCTTCCTGAAATGAGACAATGCTTTGCAACGAGATGATGATGAGCTTCATAGCTTGATGACAACCTTTATAAGTGATGATGGAGCTTTGAAAAAGCCACATAGTACATACATTATTCATAGTCTCGACTATATTAATCATCCCACGGTTACATCATTAGTAATTATTCATAAGGTTTTCAATGAGTATATAAACAAGTCGCATACGAACCACAGATCCCCCTACCGCGAGCTCATGCAAAGCAAAATTGCGGACGGCCTTGTCCGCCAGCAAATCCAAACATTTTCTTTGTCAGCTGTGGGGTCACCCGTGTTGTCAGTCGTTCTCAGCTGTTCGATCCAAAACTTGTGATCATTGACCCTAGGACTTGAGCACAGCAAATTGGCAGCGCTTTAGCCCACGGCAGAGTGGACTCGGCCCGACCTTTTAAAAAAATACGTTCACTAAATCAATTCCGGTGCCTCAACATTCTATCATTCTTGTTCTTTAGGACCAGCTAATAGAGAAACTCGCCGGCAGTGCCGTGGTGACGGAAGGTGATGTTACATTTGGTGACGCAGGGAGGGCCTACGATTGGGCAGTATAAACAAGAACTGAATGGGTCAAAAGTCGAAGTAGAACGAGTAAAGAGAAGGACAGAACCCAGCGTAGACCAGAGCAGGAGCTGATCGAGTGGGACTTTGAACGAGTTGGTAAGTCAAACGGGGAATGGCGCAAGCAGAATAATAACTGAAGTCGGGCTGACATCTCGACTGAAAGGGACACTACTAATTCCCGGTGGCTTCATCCACAAGTTCTCATCGTTAGATTTATACAAACGCTAGTCAGCATGCCCCTTACTTTGGCCGGGTTCACTCTAAAAGATCCTTTAAAAAGATTGTTTAATTATAATAGGTATCAATTATCTATTATTAGATACTCATTACAAATTAATATTGTTAAAACATTTAGGGACCCATGATAGAGAAGTAATTACTAATAACCAGAGCTGACAATGTGTTCACACATGCGCTTGCCACTTGATATCTCATGAACTACCGATCTATTATGGTATGACGTTTGACATAGTTTTGCCATTTAATCCATAACTAAAATAAATAAAAGAAGGTATATGAAAAACTAATCTCTTGTTGAGTTAATACCTTTAAAAAATAAGGATAAATTCCAGACAGTATTTCAAAAAGCATATCAGCATTTTATCATTCGTTAAATTAGAACACAAAAAAAAAAAAAAAAGGATCTATCTAAGAAGCGTTTTATAGTATACTCTTCACTGACATGGATATTTATGAATATGGTCCTTAAGTCAAAAGAGCTTAGTTTCCTTGGACGCTGCGTATTTTTATCAACGTGACACAAAGCAAACTTCATCCGCAAAACAGAACATGACACAAGGTGAAGGAATTTAGGAGGAGCCTGCTACCACAACCACAAGCACCGCTACAAGACCTCAATTGAGAAAAATTCACCACACAAAAAGGTAAGCACCGTTTCACTTTTAAATACCTATTAGGGGTGAGCAGTGGTCTAGGGTCGACCCTGGATCGACCCTGGACCGGCCCAACCCTGCCGGTCTTGGTCTAGTTCCCAAGGGGATTGGGTCGGTCCTTGGTCCTGAAATTCTAGGATCAACACTGTGCGGGTTGGTCCTCGGTCCTAAGAGTTTTTTGTCGGTCCAACCCTGGACCAACCCTGTATATTATATTATATTATTTATAATTCTTTAATATATTCAAACCTAAGTAAAATGTCTGTTATATTATATTATATCGATATGTTCTATCAATAGCACTAATAGTAATTTCAATTTAAAACTTTTGTTGAGTATTAATTATGTGTCGTTTGTTTTGTTTTTAGGTGTTTAAAAGTTCAAGTGAATTAACAAGATGTGAAGTTATATATTCATGGTTTATATTAAGTATTTGGAAATTTTTATGGTTTAATTGTATTTTACTAATGAATTTCAGCTGCACTTTGCTTTTCAATTTGTGTCAAATGGTAGAAGTTTTTGAAGAGTAGAATAGTATTGCAATTGCTACGGTGATTTGCTACATGATCAAATGCAGGAAAACGCTTTTGCATATGGTGTTATGAATATTAAAGATAGATGATCACAAGAACTTTCCATCTTGTCTCATATCTCGATAAGCAGTTAGCAGGTATGAAATTTCTATTATTGTATCATTTTAAATTTGCTAAATATATATTGGTATTCATAGTTTTTTTTTTTTTTGGTAAAGGTAATAAATATATAAATAAAGTTAAGGCAATATGCAAAAGATCAGCACCAAAAACCTACACTCATTCCTCAAAATGAGACAAAGTGTAGGGGAGCCAATGTGAGAGGCCACATAGGCAAACAAGGAAGCCACAAGGGCACAACAACAAAACAAACAAGCAGGAAAGAGATAACAACAAGGCTAACCAACTCTCAACCCCCTAAGGAAGCAGCTAAGAACGGAGAGCCAAGAAAGATAGGAGCAACTCGTGCAAAGCAGCAACTAAGGAGCATTAGTCAGATGAGAGAACACCGTAGGGTCGAACTCCCAATCACGCTGAAGCCTCTTATTCCTCGGGGTAGGAGGAATATCTTTGAATGTTATAGCTTTATCCCTCACAACCTTAATAAGGTGGTTTTTTAGAGCCGAGACCACTAAGGATTCGCCCCTGAAATATAATCACATTCCTCTTTTTCCAAATAATGTGACACATAGCTCTAAACGAGAACCGCGTAATACAATGGAAGAAGTCCTTACCAGATAAGAACTTTAAGGCCCAACTGAGGATATCTTTCCAACATCTATTCCGCCACGGGAGGTTACACCTGGCGGCCCAAAAGTAGGCCAAAGAAGCCGAGGTGCGACACCCGAAGAATAAATGTTCGACAGAATCTAGAACATCATTACAGAAGGCACAAACATTATAGTCGATCCTACCATGAGAAAGAAGCAACATCTGGGTCGACAGGTGATTTTTGGTTATAAGCCATAAATTAAACTGGAACCGCGGGGCTACAGCATTATCCCAAACAAAAGACGCCCAATCAACACGATCCTTCTTGACTCTAATGGAATTCCATGCTGAAGTTACAGAGAATGATCTAGAAGCGTCACAGCACCAGGTAAACTTGTCACGAGCCGAAGAGAGGACCGGAAGAGAGATCCCCCATCTTTCCAAAAAGGATTTAAATAAACAACCCATAGAGGCAAACAGATCCGCAACAACAGCATTGTCAAGAAGACACAAGCCTTCACGGAATGAGCAAGGGATAAAGGCATCAAGCGGGCCACAAGAAAGCCAGTGATCATGCCAAAGAGACACTGATAGGCCATTTCCAATCTTCCACACAAAGGATAAGCGAAAGTAATTTCTCAGTTGAAGGATTTTTTTCCATGCCCAAGAACAACAACGAGGCTGGGAAGAAATCCAAAAGTTTCTTCTCTTTAAGAAGTTAGAGTGTACCCACCGACACCACAACGATTCTTTATCAGTAAAAAGAATCCAAATAAATTTAAGCATGGAGGCTTTGTTGTAATCCTTAAGTTTTCGAATGCCTAGACCGCCCTCAACCTTTGGGAGACAAACATCATCCCAGGAAACTTTGGCCCCACCCCGGCCAAGGGTCGTGCCCTTCCATAAAAATTGTCTCAAAATGCGCTCAATATTATCTATAACCGAGGACGGAAGGTTGAAGATACTAGTCCAATATGTTTGAATTGAAAAGAGTACTGACCTTATTAGTTGCAGCCTCCCAGCAAAGGACAGAAAGCGTTGCGCCCAAGATTGAACCTTGGCAGTAATACGATCAGTCAATGCAACACAGTCTGCTTTGCCCAATCTAGTAGTAATAATCGGAACACCCAAATAGCGAACCGGCAATTTCCCTTCTTGAAAACCGAAGGCCTGTAGCATCATATTACGAAGAGATGAATCCCCTCCTGAGATGAAGATCTCACTTTTGTTTTTATTTGGGTAGAGGCCGCTCCAAGAGGAGAAAATATCCAAACCCTTTTTTAACAACGTCACCGACGCCCAATCAGCTTGACAGAAAAGGAATACATCATCGGCGAAAAAGAGATGAGTCAGCTGCACAGATTTGCATCTCCAAAAATATTTGAAGTCATTACTAGCAGTGCAGGAGAGCAAGATTCCAGAGAAAATTTCCATGACTAAGGTAAATAGGTAAGGTGACATAGGATCACCTTGCCTAAGTCCTCTTCCAACAGGGAAAAAACCATGCAAATCACCATTGATAGAAATGGAATATTTTGGCGTACGTACGCAAACCATAATTAGCGAAATAATCCACTCAGGAAAACCGAAGGCACGGAGAGCAAGCTCCAAGAAATCCCAATCAACCGTGTCATAGGCCTTATGGAAATCAACTTTAATAGCACATTTGGGTAGATAAGGCTCTAAGTGAAATCCAGCAAACAACTCTTGAGCGATGAGGATATTATCTCTAATCATCCTACCCTTTACAAAAGCATTTTGTGAAGGGCTTATCAAATCATTTAAGAAAGCAGCAATGCGATTAGCAAGGATTTTCGTAATGACTTTATAAATGGTATTGCAGCATGCGATAGGCCTAAAATCAGTTACTGCACTTGCGTTAGGGACTTTAGGAACTAGGGCGAGGATAGTGGTATTTACCTCCTTTAGGAGCAGTCCCGAAGAGAAGAAATCCTAGATTGCTTCCACCACCAATGGCCCCACTGAGTCCCAATTAGTCTTGTAGAACTCTACCGAGAATCCATAAGGACCTGGGGCCTTGCCTTTGGCAAGGGAGAATAGAGTATTTTTAATCTCAGAGGGAGAAACCGGCTCACACAGGGACCGCACCTGAGCATCAAAAAGTGAGTGACGAATAAACGTCTTCAACTCCTAAAGCGAAGGTTTAGATAAAGCCTCATGATGAGAGAGCAGATTCGAGAAAAAACGGACAAAAACTTGCGACACAAGAACATGATCAGTGATAATAGCCCCCGACTAATCCTTAACGGAAAGGATCCTATTAGTAAGCTGCCTCCTCTTCACCGAATGGTGGAAAAACTTAGTATTCCTGTCACCTTCTTTTAGCCATCTCACTCTCGACTTTTGTCTGAAGAAGGATTCTTCTTGATTCCTCATATCAATAAAGACACGACGCTGAGATTTTTCCAACTCAGCAAGAGAAAGGTTGTAAGGGTCCGATTGAAGGCTAACCTGAGTGCTTCGAAGGGCCTCTCTTGCTTCGGCCGCTCTCACAGAGATATCCGAGAAGGTGTCTTGGTTAAGTAACTTAAGTCGAGCTTTCACAATTTTCAGCTTGGAAACAAGAATGTACATTGGAACGCCTATGATGGAAGAGTCCCAAGCCTGACAAACAATTGAGTTAAAGTCCGGGTGGTCAGCCCAAAATTCAAAATACTTAAACGGCTTCCTCCTTTGGACCGGCTGAAGAACTCTGACGATCATAGGAGTATGGTCCGAGATACCAGGGTTCAAAAACGAAGCCTCAGAGAACAAAAAATGAAGGTTCCATTTGTTGTTAACCAGAACACGATCAATCTTCCTCATCTTCCTGGCGTCTCCTGCCGAGGTAGACCAAGTATAACGGAGGCCAACATATCTAAGATCCATCAGTTCTGTTTGTGCTAAGCATTGGGTAAACTCATCAAAATAAGGGATCCAGTCGTTGGAACCTCCAACTCGATCGGATGGGTCTTTAATGGCGTTGAAATCACTAGCAACAAGCCAAGTCGAATCCTGCATCAAGTCAGTAAAGTGGAGGAGGTCCTCCCACAAAGGTCTACGACGCAGAAAAGTATGTTCTCCATAAATAGCAGAGATACAGCAGCTCACACCAGACATATTATGCTTCAGACTACCATGCACAGCCTGGTCATTGATAGAGATAGGCACAAAAGAAACAAGATCCGGATTCCAACCAACCCAGATTCTACCACGAGAAGAATACTCATAGTTTGCAATCCAATTCCAACCACTAATTAAGGAAGTCGAGATAGAATCAAAATGTTACTCAGGAACTTTAGTCTCAAAAAGGCCAATCAGGCAAAGTTTATTAACAGCAGCAAATCTCCTGATCTCTGCCCGCCTAAGAGGGTTGACCATGCCTCTAATGTTCCAAATGCCAAAAAACATATCAAAAAAGGATAGAGAGTAGAATTACCTCTTCTTAGGCCTGCGGCCTGTGGCAGGCGCTTTTGAAGCCACCGAGGGTGGTGGATCAGGAAGAAGCAAGAGGAGCTATTCTTGCATACTTCTAACACCATCCGGAGCCAGGCCTTTTGGCGAAGGGGAACCCACAGACAAAACATCTTCATCATTTACTTCCATTTGAGTACTAGAGTTGCATATTTCATCCGAGCTTCCACCCTGAAGTGAAAAGGAGGGAGCTCTCTTCTCAGCATGCTTTTTCTTTTTCCTACCTTTCCCCTTCACCTGCTTCCATTCTGGATCAGCAGCAGGAGCTGAGGACATAGCCACCAATTCACCACCATCCTCAGATATAGAAACCTTAGCAGCAGAGATCTTCGAAGGCTTAGGAGGAACAAGTGCAGTTACCTCCAGTTGCAGCTGAGAATCAGTCTCAGGATCGATCATGTCCATGCCTAGGGTAGTAAGTGGAACTTGTAAGTCCACCATAGCCTGTTTTTGACAATTCTGAGAGAGAGCAGGACCATCTGGACAAGTAGGGGAGTTAGGATGCACAGACTTGTCTTGAGCAGGATGGGTTCCAACACTAGCATTGAAGACCTGATTAGCTTCTACAAAAGGAACAACATAGTTTGTAGGAGCAGTTGTTTTACAGCTGTGACCAAAGATACCGCACACAAGGCAAGCAAGCGGTTTCCATTCATACTCAACTTCCACTTCCACTGATTTACCATCAAGGAGCAGCTCAATAGATTCACGAGTTGGTTGCTGGGCTGTTATTTCAACACAAACCCTGGCGAACGTTAGCATTGTCATCTCGCGTCGTGATCCACATAGAGTGGTTTACCCACTGCACTAGCCACATTTCCAATGGATTGAGCTGACCAAAATGAAAAAGGTAAGTTCCGAAGTCTCACCCAAACCGGAACTGAACGATGGATGTCTTTACTGAGTTCCAAACCTGGTTTCCATTGCTGCAGAACCAGAGGAATCCCTGCAACTGTTATATGGCCTCCTTCAAGGATTTTCCTTCGGAACTCCCTATCTGGAATGCGCAAAACAAACAGTCCCCGCCCATTAGACATGACTTCAAACAGATTCGGACCCTAGGCTTTTTTAAGAGCCTCTTCAATAACTTTAAACGGCAATCGCTTTCTAATGAAATACCCCACAAGACACTCAAAGAGCTTGGGATTAGCAGCTTCAAGATCAGATTTTGTCATCTGTATAACTGGTTTATTGTTCACAAAGGTCGGAGGAGTATATTCAAGATCATATCCTTTATGCACTCCACTAGCAACAGCAGCCCAAGACCGAGTTACCGGGTTTTCCAACTCACCCCTGCGTTGAGGGCGCTTGGATGTCGATCTACCTCTACTCTTTCCGCGCGCCTTAACAAGAGCAAAAAGAGGTCGCGAGTCATTGTTCTCAATCGCAGCAGATGGGGACGAAGGATTCGGCCCCTGTTTGCTCAAAAAAGGAGCAGCCAACGAAGGTTGTCCATGAACAGGATGAACAGGAGGGGAAAGGCTCCGATTACTCGACCCCTCATCATCAAAACGGGCCCGGAAGGGTCCGGACTCCATCAATTCAGCAGACTCGAAACAGCAGAACCGCGAACCAAATAAACCCTAACCCATCGCAACCAAATTAAACCCACAGGAGAGCACGTACCAAGAAGCACTTAGAGGGTTTGAAGAGCAGTCAATGGCGCCCAAGATCCCCGAAGAACAGCTCCCTCCCGGCGGTAGACGAACGGAGCTCCGGGGCCTCACCGCTCGTTGCTTCCCACCCCGACGCTGGTCCTCCGTCTCTCCCTCCTCGTGGTCTTTGAGGCTCAGACTGTGGAACGGCGTGGGCGGTTTCGGTTGCGAACGTGAGGGGAGGAGTCAATCTCTCGAGGCTCAGGCGACGTCGGTCCCGGAAGACCAGGAGCAAGCGAGGACGATTGGCCCAGCAAGAAAACTTTTATTGGTATTCATAGTTTAGCTGCACAATACCGCATTGTTGATGGATGTGTAATTTGAATGTGTAGGTTTGCTTTTTTAGGGAGTATAAAAAAATAAGATGAAAAAAATTATCAATCGGTCCCAGGTTGACCCTGGAACCGGACCGAACCCATTGGGTCGGTCCGGTCCTTAGTCCCAGGCTCAATAGGGTCGGTCCTCGGTCCTAAAAATTGAGGACCGACACTGTACGGGTTGGTCTTAGGGTTAAGGGGTGGCCCGGACCAACCCGGACCATGCTCACCCCTAATACCTATGACATGAGTCAGTGGGGAAAAAAAGGAGAGCAGCCCAATACCAGAAAAATGTTGGATTTGCAGGGACTGGAAGGATCCAAAGTAAGCAACTCTTTAAGTTTCATTCCAATTGACCACCTCACAACAACAAAAATGGCACCACTGCAACATGACTTGCCCTCACTAATCAAAGAGAGTAACAAAGAAAGCACGCATAACATGGACACTGTTAAATATTATTGAGAGACTTGGTCCATGATATTGTAAGTAACATGCGTAAAGTAGAACTTCCACGCTACAAGAATTCTGTATCAAGGGGGTGAGCAACAAAGCAGTGTCCCCACCAAGATCAGAAAAGTAAATTCACAGGTTGATGTCTCAAGGGGATGGGGGGCCAAAGAAAAAAAAAAGCTTATTCTTCTTGATGTTGAAGAAAAAAATGCAGCTGGACAGTTATTCTGTTACATCATATCTCAGAGAGAAATCAGCTTTTTGATGCTACCATGGCACAACTAAATGCACAACAGGGTACAAGCTGCGGAAACTACAACAGCTGTCGCTAGAACAAAAACAACAAAAGGGTTAGCAATTTCCTCTTCACCTTCATATTCCGTTGTCGTTGAATCGAAGCTACTGTCAAATATTGCACAGCTTTCACAATGATAAGCCACCCGATGTTGTGCAACCAGAAGTCAGCAAGACCCCAAAAGAACTCCTCGGAAAATCACTGATCATCCTCAAAGCACATTTTCAGAAAATTGGTTGCTAGAGTTACAAAAATGATGACTAAATGATACTGTTCCTCCCAAGAAAAAATCAGCCATATGAAGTTCTCAGCAATTCATCTCTACACCAGCCAATTTCTCCTCGTCATTGAGAGTATTGGCCGCAATTAAAAGCATGTCCATTCCACCTCTACCTTTGTCCGCATCCTCTTCAGCATTCTCATTTGGCTTTTTGTCCGGCGTCCGGCCCCATCCTGTACAACTTTCCTCCTCTGTTTATTTTCAAAATTCTCATACGCCTTCTTCGCCCTGCGTATTGCTTGAATCCCAGCGTCACATTTTCTACAAAACCATTTTCCCCTTGGAATTGAGGTGCGTGGCGGTTTCATGCAGTAGATATGATAAGCTTGATCACAACCATCACACAAGACAATTTTGTCATCATCTCGATCCGTGAGGCAGCCTCTACACAAACAAGAAGGACAGTACCAACGAGAACTGTAGGACTTCAACTGCTTCGTTGTCAAGCACCTCCTATGATAATACTTATTGGGACAAAAAGGATGCTCGCACATCCTGAACTTATCCCCGTTTTCAATCTCATTCCCGCATATTTTGCATGTACTCGAGATTTTGGTCTCTTCAAATGGGTTAATCCCCAAATCTGAGCTGCAATTTGCATCTTCCAACGTAGTAAGAGCTTCTTCATTAGCGAACCCATTGGCGGCACTCCTGGAAGCATTCAATATCTCGCAGACAACACAGTCCTCATGGGGAGAAGTGATTCCGCTTTCCGTGCAACTAGCACAGTACCAACTTCTAGGTGGAATCTCTTTCACTGCAGGCTCAATGCAAGAGACATGGTATATTTCCTCACATGAATCACAAACTAAACATTCCATTCCATCAGCCTTCAGTTCACAATGCCGACAGGTGCTTCTATTATATGCACCACATTCCTCTGTTTGCTCCAATTTAGCATCAACGAGAGCATCCCTCCCAGAGACCTATTCAAAATAAACGACTTGTCAAGTCATAAACAGATTTGACAAAATCATCATTTCAAGAACTCAGGTCTAAGAGGATTCGATATGATCCTGATAATAGCTTCTGCTAAAGCTCTAGATGTACTAATCTCATAGTGCAAATACCATAAAACATAGGGTGAACAAACTATTAGGTTCATCAATGAGTTTCTAATTCATAAAATACAAAGTTAAACTCCTAGACAAAGGCATCAAAGATTACAAAAGGAATACAATAGCAATGAAAGTACAAAACAAAAAGCAAACAGATTAATTTACAGATTAATTTACAGATTAATTCCATAAATAAATAAATAAATAAAAAGCACACATTCCACGGCCTATAAAGAATGTCATCAATTTACAGATTAATTCGATATCAAAAGAAGTAATAAACTCAAACAAACCTCAAGAATACGTATATTCTTCTCCCATGGTACTACAATGTACTTACAGTTTTTAAGGTTACTTTTTTTAATCCATGTCATTTAAAGCATGCACGTATAGAGACTTTTTGGTTTAATTATCCATGTGTCTAAATAACTCAATAAAGGTCATATCTCTATGACCAGCTATATCCCTTTCGATGACATGAAAATGGTAAGGACTCGTGGCTTCGAAGAATTTTTTTTTTAAAATGGCTTAGTATAACTTCCTCTTTTTCTCGTGTCATCTTCTTGCATAGATGTTGTCAAATCACTAGTAATTAACTTGCTATCTACGACGACGACGATGAAAAAAAAAAATTGCTATTAGGATAATACCATGGTAAATATGACTTGTGCAAAAAATAAAAAAGTTGCATGGGCCGTGTATCACACATAAAAGAAAGACGAAACAGCCCATTGAACCATTAATATTAGTTCTTAGATGCTAATCAAAACATGAGAGAGAAAGGAACGAGTTTGACTTTTAGAAGTAAAAAGAAAAAAAAAGGAAAAATTATCCACAAAATCCTAAATCTATAATATGGCAGCTAATTTAGTTTTAGACACTTTAATTGTGTCAATTTAATCCTAAAATTTTTGACAACTCATCAATTAAGTCCGAAACCTTTCGATTGTGTCAATTTAGTCTTAAACCATTTATTTAACCAATTTCCAACATAATCCTTCTAACTAATTTCAGCTACAAATTGCCGATCTAATAGTCTAGTCAACATGGGTTGTCCTACGTGGTGCCGTCAAGGCTAAAGTGTATAATTTTCCCAATTTTTTATAATTTTATTTTCTTTTTTACCTTCATAGGGCCGTTGGCCTCTAGTTAGCTGTGGGTTGGCAACTTCCCCAACCACAATCATAAGCAAGGGTCCCAACGCCCTCACTATGGCCCATGAAAGCTTGGGCAAGGGTCATGACATCCTTGTCAGATCTAGCAAGGCAAGGGCGTCACGGCCCTTACCAACCACAATGAGGGCGAACAACGTAACCTTGATCCAATAAGGGCTTTGTGGGACTTGCCGAGGGGCTAGCAGAGGTTGCCAACGCCCAGTGGTCATGTGAAGAAGAAAAAAAAAAAAAAGGATGAAAAGAAAAAAGAAAATTCTGTAAAATTTTAAAGAAATTACAAATTGTCAATGTCAGATATTTCCTACCAAAATTAATCAGAATGACTACATTGGTAATTCGTTAAAAAGTTTAGTACTAAATAGACAAATCATCAAAAAGTTGAGAATTAAATTAGTATCATTGAAAGATTTAAGACTAAGTCGGCTGCCATACAAGAGGTTTAGAATTTTTTTAGGCAATTTTTCCTATGAATAATGACATTAGTCTCAAGTGATTTTGCCTTTTTTTTTTCCTGGGTTGATTTAGGGTACACAATTGTTCCTTCGGAGTCAAGCCAGCATAGAAAAGTTCGCTAAGAAAAAAAAAACTCCGAGCGCTTGCATTCATCTACGACAGCTAAATAGATAATTAGATAGATATATGTCAACTAGAGGTTTCAATTGGGAAAAAAAAAAAACTAGAGGTTTCAATGAAACCTTTGTCACGCCGAAACATGATGAACCCTTGCCCTAGCAGTTGCCCTCAACCATGAGACGTTTTCTTGATAAATTTTTATCTTTTTTTTTCAACAACATATGCCAATCTGCATATGTCTTTCTAGGGAAGTTGTGCCTTTTTTTTTTTTTCTTTTGGCAATTTAGCTTTTAGTTCTTGTTACATTTTGCACTTAGAAAATTCAAACATATTATATTTTGCACTAAAAAATTCATGCATATATGCGTGGAGACCCAATATGAAACTATAGTTTGAAACTTTTTTAAGAGCTCTTACTAAACACAATTTGCCCATGACAAGCTTAATATGGATAACAATAGATCCGTTGTAATGCAATGTGCAGATATTTGCACTTAAATAATTTTGCACATATCTATCGTTGAGGCCTAATATGAAACTTAAATAGTTCAACAATTTTGAAAAACTTACAATCAATACAACTTGTCCATGATGAGTCCAACGTGGGTATCGGAATGCAAGGCACAGGTACACTATGTCTCTTGAACTTATATATAGTTCCCGACCTAATATAAATTTTGGATAAAACATGATGAGGACATCACTTATAAACTTGATCCGCGCTTATGTATATGATCTATTGAGCTTACCCGAATAGTATATAAGAATCATCATAAAAGTAAAAGAAATATACATGTCAATTTTGTGTTTGCTATAATAAGTTATTCTTTTATTAGAAATAAACTTAGCTATTAATAAGCATAACATAATACATATTACAAGACAAATGTAATTGAGTTGGGGAGCCGCAAAATACAAGAAGACGAAAGAAATCAGTTGAAGTGGTATGAAGAACAATTGTCGAAATAATTACATCAACATGTTCCCTTGCAAAACCAATATAAACATATTCCTTATGCTCATTGATTTACATAGACCAGTAAAAGTGCACAGACCTCGCGTTTGTATAGAAATCAACATTAGAAATATTTTTTTTTTTTTTTTAAATCACCTTATTGCAAAATATTAGGATTATCAATCAATGGAAAGTAATTACTGATACAATACGAAGAAATGGGAAACACATATAGGTAGAAAGATACCAATATCTCAAGTTTGAAGTACATGGCCGATAAAGCATCGACAGTATATTTTTAAAACAACTAATTTGGAGTATTTTGGTAAGAAGCTATTTTCTTGATATAATAGTAAACCCTAGTGAAAAGCTAAAGAAAATTAACGAGAAATCAAGAAGAGATAATATAGTCATCACTGATACTAGATACACAAAAAGTAAATTAAAGGGTTCATGAATCTAGTATATTGTTTCTGGGCACTTCATCAACGTTATTCTGCAACTCGTGTATAAAGGAAAATAAAGGGATTGCGATGTCTCATATCATAGAAATTTGGACTGAGACAACTAAATGCATCTTCATCTCGGCGATAAGAGTGATTGATCCTCTTGCACTGAAGTCAGCTCTACCTGTGCTTCCAAATGCATCGACATCGGAATCACACTCGAAACATAGATAGATCTAGTTCTAATGCGATTGATCTCTTCTTCAATTTGTCGGGCGACCATGGGATTTCGTAGTGATCGTACTCGCTCCAATTCCGTCACCACTTGCTTCATTGTAGGCCTATACCTTCCATGAAGTCGTAAGCATCTTTTCACCAAGTTAGACACCGCAATAATTTCTTCATTCTCGCCATGGTCTAATACCTCCTTATCAAGAACATCGAACAAGCGATTCTCCTGAATCGAAATGATGAAGTACGAGGCTAGATTTCTGTCCTCTTCTACCGTTAGTTGAGAAATTGGCCGTTCTCCGGTTAGTAACTCGGCAAGGACAACTCCAAAGCTATAGACATCGCTCTTGTCCGTAAATTGACTTGTTTGATAGTACTCGGGGTCCAAGTATCCGAAGGTTCCTCGCACCTTTGTGGTCAAGTGTGTTTGGTCGATGGGAATCAATTTGGAAGCTCCAAAATCTGCCACTTTGGCTTGATATTTTTCATCCAAAAGTATATTTGTTGATTTAATATCACGATGATAAATCGGTATGGCCGCATCAGAGTGCAAATATGAAAGAGCCGTGGCAACTTCATTGGCAATTCTTAATCGCATTTCCCACGAGACGGGAAATTCTTCGTTTGGATCATGAAGATGACGATAGAGAGTTCCATTAGGGACAAATTCATATACCAGAAGAGGGACTTCACTCTCCAAACAAAATCCTAATAATTTGACCACATTTCTGTGATTGATTTCAGAGAGAATGACGATTTCATTGACGAATTCTTCAACTTGTCGTGCATCAATAACTTTGGATTTCTTGACCGCAATAATTGTTCCGTCTATCAACATTCCCTTGTAAACAGCTCCTTGACCACCTTGACCCAATATTCGATTCTTATTGAAATGATCTGTAGCCATGTCTAACACTGTTAAGGCAAATAACTTGCCTTTCTCCACATGATTGTCTTCAATAGAAGTTAGGCGTTGTTGCAACAAAACTCCGCCATTACGTTTAAAGAAATTTTGTTTGAGCTTTGCCTCACGCCTTCTTTTGATGTATTTGTTCAACCACCAACAAAGCAAAAGCAACATTATGGCTCCGGCACCCGTGCCTGCCCACGTGTCCAAAAAGATCAACAGAATTGCTACGTCATCGTCAACAAATTAGCTTCCACTAAATTAACAAGTGCTTTTAAGCTTTGAAGAGAGAGAGACAAAAAGGAGGATTAGCTCAACAAAATAATTTGAAAATGTTATGCATCATTTATGGGTGAGAAACAAAGATACAATCAAATTGCTAAAAGCAGAGACCATGAAATTACAAATAAGATTATCCAAGAAGTCATAAACTTATTAAACGACGGTCAATTTAGTCATAAACATCTCAATTGTTCCAATTTAGTTCTAAACATTTTGACGATTTGTCAATTTAGTCCTAAAATTGTTAACAATTTGTCGATTTAGTCATTTCAACCAATTTTGGCCGAAAATCGCTTATCATCCTATGTGGCATGACCAGTGCTAATGTGGAAAGTTTTTACAATCTTTTAAATTTTATGTTTTTTTTTTTTTGCTTTTATTTTTTTTTTTTTTTTTTTTTTTTCCCTTTTCCTCTCTGCCAGCCTTGAGCGAAGGTCGCAGTTGCTGGCCTCAAGTGAGGGACGACTGTGCCTAGGTTGCCAAGGGCGACCCTTGCCAGCCAAGCCCAGGCTACCCTCGCCCAAGGCCGGCAACCTTCGCCAACCATCACCGAGGCTTGACCATGGCCGATGGAGCAAAAAAGGGAAAAAGGGAAAAGGAAAAAGAGAAGAAAAGATAAAGTTCAAACATATTTAAAAGAAAAAATTGTCCACATCATTGGCCAAAAGAATTAAATTGGCAAATCATCAAAAGTTTTAAGATTGAATTGACATAATTGAAAGATTTAGAACTAAATTAGTAAATTTTCAATATATTTAAGAATAAATTAGCACAATTAAAAGATTTAGAACTGAATCAATCACCGTAAAATAGTTTGAGAACTTTTTGGATAATTTAAAAAAAAAAAAGCAACGTGCAAATCCACAATGCAATTAGTGGCCTTCTTTCAACCAAAAATAAAAAATAAAAAATAATCAATCACCTTCTTAATTTAGCCGCTTACTTCATTTGAGAAATGGGGGACTCCAAAAAAAAAAAGCAATTGCGCAGGTACTTGGGGAACGCAATGGGGAGGGGCGGGGTTTACGCCCCTGTCCGCGACTTAAAACTAGTAGAGATGTCCATACGCACCCCATGCCTCATGCAGGACAAGTTTCTTTATCCCATCACCATTCTCCCGATAATGTCAAGTTTAAAAAATAAAATAAAAAATTCTATAGGCACAATTCATGATTGTAAGAATATAAAAACGACGCAAAAAGGACAGGGACAAAAGAAAATTGGACAACTACACCGGACCAAGGAAATGGGACATGCCTGGATTGCACAAAATAAAATAAAATAAAAAATATTAGTAATCAGTTTTTCCTTTTCGATCTGAGCTGCGCCGCCATAAATGCCGTTGGCGTCGCTGCTTGCTGCTGTCAAGAGACCACCCCATGGAGGTTGCAACTCTCAGTGAACATCGTCGAGGGACTCTCTCTCTCTCTCTCTCTCCCTCTCTAGATTTGAGGTCACGCGACCAAGGCGGTGTCGCACTCCCAAGGCGGCAACAGAAACCACCGCGGTATAAGGTCGTCTGCGTCGCCATTTTCTCCCCTCATTTTCTTTACTCTATTTCTAGCCAGCTCTCTTTCTCTATGGGTTTAGTTTCTTTCTTCAAGTACTTTTTTTTTAATTATTTATTTGAAATTTTTCTGTTGAGTTTTGAGTTCTCTTTATTGTGACAGAGAGATCAGTTCATCATCAAAATCAGCTGATTTAAATAGTGCTGTTCGAGACAGACACCCAAATAAAATGAAAGAACATACCAAATATATTATTATGCTGAGAGCATCTTATGATAATCGAAATGATTCAATGTATTAATGGGATTAAACGTGCTTAATTCCTTTCAGCAACAAAAGGATAAGTGATTGATTTTATTAGTAACACATTGAATTACTTGAGATGACAATATTTATCAATGTAGTTCACGGACACAACTAATTCAAAGAGAAAGATTTACATCCGATAAATCTCAATAACTAATAGCAAAAGATGGAACAACATTTAAGAAATGTGAATAATTTATAAGATAAAAGAAGTTTTATGATGAAAAAATATTGAGCAATGTGTTCTACTTACTAACCTGGCACCATGTAGATTAAGCTAAACCACTTTTGATGGATGATAGCAGTACAACCTTTCCCATCTTTTCTTCCATCTCCTCGGGATCCCATTGGACATGAACAATTATACGTTCCCAGCAAGTTTGTACATATTCCATTGCAGGGTTGTGAAATCACGCATTCATTGATGTCTGTAGGAATGTTTCCAAATAGAATAAGCAAATCTGACACCATTTCAATTGGAAGAAACTTGAAAAAGTAAATAAAATCTCATGATTCAGCAACACTTTCAATTGTGAGAGGACATATTGAGTCAATTTGCTTTTTCTGAGATCATGATATCTCACCACAGTTTTTAAATGATGGGTCGTTATCTCAAGAGCCTAAGCTTAACCAAGCACTTAGATCTTTGTTACAAATAGAAGATTCAAGAATTATCCAACAAAATTGTGCCGTTACCAACTAGAATAACAAATCACATAGAAAAAAATTCAAAAATTACTGTCTATAAATACAGAAATTCTTGATGTATTAACATCGGTGCACGAAATTGATTTACAAGCTAATTTGACTGACTCATATTGAGGGTTCACTATAGATCATTTGTTTATAAACTCAATTGCGGTCGACCACTTTAGTTTGTAAAACAATTGTATGGACTAGACTTAGGAGAGAAGAATGTCTAGCTATATGAGGAAGGATTACTGTGAAAATTTACAGATTATTGCTAAGGACTTCATAGGTCATATTAAAATTCAAGCAATGAAAATTCATGCTACCGAAAGAAGAAAAATAATCGTGTTGTGCGGCCTAGATTGTTATGATTTTTAAGATTATAGATTTTACGTGATTATTACAAGAATCATTTAAACGATGTATCATTCATGAAGTCAAAATTTGGTCCTCTTGACTTAAAAGTTTCGAACAATTCTTTTCTCTAGGTTTTTCATGCAATTGGATCCATTTAACATGGTCGCCCGTATTGAAATAATGATCCACGATTCTATACATGAGCACTTGTTCGGATGGTCTAATGAAAAGACCAGAGAAGGTACCTTGACAACCATTTTGTAGATAGGGGTTCCCTTGAAAACCCTCCAAGTAGAGGCACTGGTACCCGTTTCCATTCTCAGCATCTGTACAACTGGAGTTCTCTTGGCACATGTAGGTCGTTGTATTCTTCTTTGCATCATCGCATGTTTGATCTGGAATCAACCAATCGACAACTATAGGCACCATATCAAATGGCAGCTCGTGCAGATTGTCCCTAGAGAAGCTAAAGAAGCCGTCTTGGGCAACGAAAGCGTATCCGCATGGATTGAATTCCCAGATGCCGACATGATTGTTATAGCTAGTGACAGAGATGTTGTATCGGTAGACGTCTCGAGGTATGCTAGTCTCGCAGCAACCAATGCCTGAGCACGACCCATTAATCACGTCCGAGATGTTGCCGCATGAGGACAAGCACCCCGTCACATACGTGCTTCCGCTGAAGGTCGCGTACGTGTCGCATCCCACGGCGATAAATTTGTTTTTGGCAGAAGATATGGGGAAATCGGGAAGAATGAGCGAAGGATGATTTTTGTATGAAGTTCCGCCAGACGAATTATAACAATCTCTGGCTACAAGCATCGTTACACTAATCTCGTGATTCTCAAAAGATATATTGAGTATTTGGAGATTAGAATCTTTACCGTACATATAAGGAGTGGGAGTATCAGTCAAGTTGTCGCAAAAGATGAGGAAAGAGTCTGATTCTTTGAAGTAGCAGTCGTTGCCGGCGTTGTTCATCCCAAATGGGTACGAGAAGGTGAGGTTGCCACATCTGTTCACGCATCCAGGCTTTGTTGTTTGGACTACATCCGCTGTAACTATTGACGATAGAGCCACCAATGAGCACAACAACAGCACAACTCTCAAGGGAAGTCTATGGAGCAACTTCGGTTCACACATATTCTTCCTGAAATGAGATGATGTTTTGCAACAAGATGATGATGAGCTTCATAGCTTGATGACAACCTTTATAAGTGATGATGGAGCTTTGAAAAAGCCACATAGTACATACATTATTCATAGTCTCGACTATATTAATCATGCCACGATTACATCATTAGTAATTAATCATAAGATTTTCAATGAGTATATAAACAAGTCGCATACGAACCACAGATACCCCTACCGCGAGCTCGTGCAAAGAAAAATTGTGGACGGCCTTGTCCGCCAGCAAATCCAAACATTTTTTTTGTCAAATGTGGGGTCACGCGTGTTGTCAGCCGTTCTCAGCCGTTCGATCCAAAACTTGTGATCATTGACCATAGGACTTGAGCACAGCAAATTGGCAGTGCTTTAGCCCACGGCAGAGTGGACTCAGCCCGACCTTTTAAAAAAATACGTTCACTTAATCAATTCCGGTACCTCAACATTCTATCATTCTTGTTCTTTAGGACCAGCCAATGGAGAAACTCGCCGGCCCTTGCTGTGGTGACAGAAGGTGATGTTACATTTGGTGACGCAAGGAGGGCTTGCGATTGGGCAGTGTAAACAAGAACTGAATGGGTCAACACTGGGGTCACACATGTTGTCAGCCATTCTCAGCCGTTCGATCCAAAACTTATGATCATTGACCGTAGGACTTGAGCACGGCAAAATTTGCAGCGCTTTAGCCCACGGCAAAGTGGACTCGGCCCGACCCTTTAAAAAAATACGTTCACTAAATCAATTCCGATGCCTCAACATTCTATCATTCTTGTTCTTTAGGACCAGCTAATAGAGAAACTCGCCGACAGTGCCGTGGTGACGGAAGGTGATGTTACATTTGGTGACGCAAGGAGGGCCTACGATTGGGCAGTATAAACAAGAACTGAATGGGTCAAAAGTCGAAGTAGAACGAGTCAAGAGAAGGACAGAACCCAGCGTAGACCAGAGCAGGAGCTGATCGAGTGGTACTTTGAACGAGTTGGTAAGTCAACGGGGGATGGCGCAAGCAGAATAATAACTGAAGTCGGGCTGACATCTCGACTGAAAGGGACACTACTAACTCCCGGTGGCTTCATCCACAAGTTCTCATCGTTAGATTTATACAAACGCTAGTTAGCATGCCCCTTACTTTGGCCGGGTTCACTCTAAAAGATCCTTTAAAGAATTCTTTAATTATAATAGATATCAATTATCTATTATTAGATACTCATCACAAATTAATATTGTTAAAACATTTAGGGACCCATGATAGAGAAGTAATAACTAATAACCAGGGCTGACATCTCGATATCTCATGAACTACCGATCTATTATGGTATGACGTTTGACATAGTTTTGTCATTTAATCCATAACAAAAATAAATAAAAGGTATACGAAAAACTTCGTGTTGAGTTAATACCTTAAAAAAAAGGGTAAATTCCAGACAGTATTTCAAAAAGCACATCAGCATTTTATCATTCGTTAAATTAGAATTTAATATAAAAAAAAAAGATTTATCAGAGAAAGCATTTTATAGTATACTCTTCACTGACATGGATATTTATGAAAGTGGTTCTTAAGTCAAAAGAGCTTAGTTTCCTTAGACGCTGCGCATTTTCATCAACGTGACACAAAGTAAATTTCATCCGCAAAACAGAACATGACACAAGGTGAAGGAATGCAGAAGGAGCCTGCTACCACAACCACAAGCACCGCTACAAGACCTCAGTTGAGAAAAATTCACCAGACAAAAAGGTAAGCACCGTTTCGCTTTTAAATACCTATGACATGAGTCAGTGGGGCAAAGAGGAGAGCAGCCCAACACCATAAAAATGTTGGATTTTCACAGACTGGAAGGATCCAAAGTAAGCAACTCTTTAAGTTTCATTCCAATTGACCACCTCACAACAACAAAAATGGCACCACTGCAACATGACTTGCCCTCACTAATCAAAGAGAGTAACAAAGAAAGCACGCATAACATGGACACTGTTACATATTATTGAGAGACTTGGTCCATGATACTGAAAGTACCATGTGTAAAGTAGAACTTCCACGCTACAAGAATTCTGTATCAAGGGGGTGAGCAACAAAGCAGTGTCCCCACCAAGATCAGAAAAGTAAATTCACAGGTTGATGTCTCAAGGGGATGGGGGGCCAAAGAAAAAAAAAAGCTTACTCTTCTTGATGTTGAAGAAAAAAATGCAGCTGGACAGTTATTCTGTTACAACATATCTCAGAGAGAAATCAGCTTTTTGATGCTATCATGGTACAACTAAATGCACAACAGTGCGAGCCGTAGAAACTACAACAGCTGTCGCTAGAACAAAAACAACAAAAGGGTTAGCAATTTCCTCATCACCTTCATATTCCGTTGTTGTTGAATCGAAGCTACTGTCAAATATTGCACAGCTTTCACAATGATATGCCACCCAATGTTGTGCAACCAGAAGTCAGCAAGACCCCACAAAAACTCCTCAGAAAATCACTGATCATCCTAAAAGCACATTTTCAGAAAATTGGTTGCTAGAGTTACAAAAATGATGACTAAATGATACTGTTCCTCCCAAGAAAAAATCGGCCATATCAAGTTCTCAGCAATTCATCTCTACACCAGCCAATTTCTCCTCATCATTGAGAGTATTGGCCGCAATTAAAAGCATGTCCATTCCACCTCTACCTTTATCCGCATCCTCTTCACCATTCTCATTTGGCTTTTTGTCCGGCATCTGGCATTCCCCATTCTGTACAACTTTCCTCCTCTGTTTATTTTCAAAATTCTCATACGCCTTCTTCACCCGGCGTATTGCTTGAATCCCAGCATCACATTTTCTACAAAACCATTTTCCCCTTGGAATTGAGGTGCGCGGCGGTTTCATGCAGTAGATATGATATGCTTGATCACAACCATCACACAAAACAATTTTGTCATCATCTCGATCCGTGAGGCAGCCTCTACACAAACAAGAAGGACAGTACCAACGAGAACTGTAGGACTTCAACTGCTTCGTTGTCAAGCACCTCCTATGATAATACTTATTTGGACAAAAAGGATGCTCACACATCCTGAACTTATCCCCATTTTCTATCTCATTCCCACATATTTTGCATGTACTCGAGATTTTGGTCTCTTCAAATGGGTTAATCCCCAAATCTGAGCTGCAATTTGCATCTTCCAACGTAGTAAGAGCTTCTTCATCAGCAAACCCATTGGCGGCACTCCTGGAAGCATTCAATCTCTCGCAGACAACACAGTTCTCATGGGGAGAAGTGATTCCGCTTTCCATGCAACTAGCACAGTACCAACTTCTAGGTGGAATCTCTTTCACTGCAGGCTCAATGCAAGAGACATGGTATATTTCCTCACATGAATCACAAACTAAACATTCCATTCCATCAGCTTTCAGTTCACAATGCCGACAGGTGCTTCCATTATATGCACCACATTCCTCTGTTTGCTCCAATTTAGCATCAACGAGAGCATCCTTCCCAGAGACCTATTCAAAATAAACAACTTGTCAAGTCATAAACAGATTTGACAAAACCATCATTTCAAGAACTCAGGTCTAAGAGGATTTGATATGATCCTGATAATAGCTTCTGCTAAAGCTCTAGATGTACTAATCTCATAGTGCAAATACCATAAAACATAGGCTGAACAAACTATTAGGTTCATCAATGAGTTTTTAATTCATAAAATGAAAAGTTAAACTCCTAGACAGAGGCATCAAAGAATACGAAAGGAATACAATAGCAATGAAAGTACAAAATAAAAAGCAAACAGTGGCAGCAAAAAGTCAGATAGCAGCATCACTACCACCCTTACCCACAAACACTAATGTTATGCGCAAAATAACAAAGCAAAGCTGAAAAAAGTTAAAAAAGGGATGTATTCACTGGTCCAGATCAAAGCATGAAAAAATTTCAATGGCCCCCAGTTACACAGAATTACAACATGCATGAAAGACTCCCGTATAACGAATCCGTGGCCTTCAATTATACAGAATTACAACATGCACAAAAGACTCCCATATAATGAATCCACATAAATGCCATTTCCAAGCAAACATGGAAATTGAGGGAGTGATTCATCGTGCTTTAAACATCTTCTGTCAGTCTGTTTGTGCACAGTAAATGCAGAACAGAAGAATCTAATCTACAAAGACAATTATTTGCAAATCTTAATCGATTATATTTATGCACCTGCACCAGCATAATGCACCCAAAAAATTTACTCAGCATTTTAGGAAAAGTTACCACGAATTTTCCTCCATCAGAATAGCTTTTGTCAGCATTTGCCCCCTGGGAGAAACAGACACAACTTCAGACTTACCTTTAAAGAGAAAATGACAGCAAAGACTGTTGAAATGCATATCTCAAAATACTTCAAAAATCTCACATATTTGCAATACTCCTTAGATATGTCAGTGAGACTCTTTGCCAAAGAAGCCAATCCGGTGCCAATCTCTTCAAGCTTCCTCCAAACCTGTAGCATTTTATGAGGTTTAATATATGCCATGCAGCTTATACAAGAAGGTAACTTTTTGCATACGACTTTGATAATAGGAAGATTAGAAGTCCACTACTATAAATCAAAAACTGCAACAGATATCTGAACAACTGGCAGAGATCCCACATCCAAATCAAGATGCGCAAAAACAAACATCACAAGTCACAGACTTAAAAGAATCTAGGGAAGAAATAAACCACCAAGGACATAGAATGTCATTGCACCCAATGAAGAAACCTTACAAGAGCATGCAGTATTAACTGCACCTAGAATCCACCTACTCTTCACAAGTATTCAATTCTGGAACCAGCTTAGATACCTTCATTGCAGCAAACACATTAATTGAATTACCCTAATAATTTAATTAAATCACATATTTGGAGCTATTTCCAAGTACAACTTTCAGTAGATAATCAAATTTTCCAAGTATAGCACATCGGTATATCTATCCAATATTGTTAGAATGTCGGTGGTAATGGCATGAAAGAAATTTCACAAGCCACTGACAGGAAAGGAACAGAAAAGTTGGCGGGATTAAAATGAAGGATAAAATTGAAAACCCTTCCCAAAGCACACATTCAACAAAACCCTTTGGAGTTCAAACACCCTCTCAGGCAAAAGATTTACAGAATAAAACTAGGAAAAAAGAGCATGAGTTCCATTAAAATCAACTGCAATTTATTCTATTTACACTGTTTCTAACATAGAGCAGATCCTCATTAATCTGACCCCATAGACTAAACAGAGAAATGAATGGGACTATAACATGACGTTAAAGTTCAACTCCCAGCAGACTCTTCTACATAGCTCCAGCATGGTAGCACATTTTCAACTAGGAGCTTTCCCATCCTTTAGATCATCACAACTCACTACAATTCCCTTCCATTCTCCTATACATCCCAGCAACATCATTAAAGCTAGAACACCAAGGCATTTCCTTCAAATGACTTCTCAAAGACTCGATTTAAACCTAATCCTACATAAGTAAAGAAAATACTATAACAATCTGAAGTCATAGGCCAGTCAAAATGAAACTATTTATATTTCAAAACCAGATCCCCTCTGAAAGTTTTACCAAAAAAAGTTGCACTTTTAAACAAAATTATCAATTGTTTCGCACTGGACATTCATCTACACTCAACATGGAACCTTCATTTTGTAATACAGAACTGCAACTTAAGTTTACAAGAATACTAAAAGATTGAAAATACGCTTTGAATTTTTGAAAGAGACTTCGAAAGATGCAATCCATTGAGTTCAATGCAAGATACCCAACAATTCTGCAGTGCAGAAGGTCTGGCAAAGAATACATTTACATTGACCTATGTAAATAAACCCTTTTAAGTTCAAGACTTGATCTGGTACTTGAGACAGAGATTTAAGAATGTAGAAACCATAAATAAAAGATTGACAATTTACTCAAATCTAGATATAACTCACTTACGACATCAGAGAAAAGAAGATAGTAGTAACACATTGGAAGGAAGATTGCAAAGAAGGGTTTCATCATGAGAAAAACATCAATAATGAATGTCCCAGCTATTGCATGTTGGCACCGCAGCTACAAAGGCCCCAGAGAATTGAAGAAGTGATTCCTTAGAAGACAACTGATCTTCGTAAGGCATATCCAGATTTTACTGTTATTCTGCCAGGTGAAAAAACATTGGCTATTCTATCTAGCAAGAAGGGAAGGAAGAAGAGAAATATTTCTATCCAACAAAATCTTAAGCAAAAAGAGAGCTTTCCCAAGATCAAGAATCAAATGGAATTTAAGCTAAAGAAAAAATGGTCAAATGTTTACGTAGTTTTAGAAAACAAAAGGAGTGTATGTACATGATGATGACAAGTAGCTGTCTAAGCTTCTCAGCTGTTGGCCAGCAGAAGGAATCCATCCTAGATCTGCTTTAATCACTGCTCACAGAAGAGGAAGACAACCAAAAGAACTGCAATCTCCTCACCAAATTTGACATTTCAATCAACTACATGCACAGTAGTTGCTAAAGTCAATGTGACAGAGCATACAAAGTGGAACTTCTTTCCGTTATATAAAATAACCGAAAGATATAACAGAAGGGGTGCAATTATAAACAATTGAAGGATTTCTCATTGTATAGCATGAGACCACAAATCAATTTGCCAACGTATATATTGAACAGTCTCGCATGAACTCGTCAACACATCCATGTCAAGATACTTTACTACAATTAGCAATACGTCAGTTCTACCAATGATATGATACCTGTAATATGTCCGAAGAGAGAAGTAGTTGGGACTGTTCATAAGCTCCCTCCTTCATCCTTGAGTTAATAAGGCGAAAATCCAACACTCTGTCAATCTTGGTTTCTGGAAAGTTTTCACAAAGAAGCTTGCATAATTGGCTGAATTTTCCTGAAACTATTATGTTGTAAAATGCACGTTGACTCGATTCTGTGATCATCTCATGGTTAGATCCATTCATAGAGGCCTTAGATGTAAGGTCAGCACCATTGGCAGCAATTCCATTCTGCACCCCTGCAGCTTGGGTAGAGGTGCCCAGCCTATGCTGATCTTTCAACTGAGTATCCTGCTTAGAAACCAAAAAGCAGCCACCTGTTAAAATGAGATAAGCAATGTAGAATTAGGTGTAAAGTGACAATGCATAAGTAGTAGTTTTAATAGCACCAAAACCTTGGCTTTTGTATTATCAATTTCTCTAGCATGACGTGCCAGGGCATTTTGGATGCACTGTCCTATACCACCTTGATCACTTAATGACTGGAATATGTGCTCCAACACAATGCTACTGCACTGGCTCTGTGAGTGCTCGTCGCAACCATTTTCAACAGCATGATGGACCACAGAATGAACATGAAGCTGCTCAGACACATGAAAATCTGAAGCTCCAACTATTGGTTCCCTTGAAATCTGCAATAACAAAATTTCAGATATAGATTTCATCTACAATGTACAGACTGAATTACATCATTTTCACTTGATAAGAAGAAAGAAATTTAAGTATAGGTGCAGGTAAAATTAAGTCGAAACATTCCATGTGCAGCACACAGACCATAAATCTAAGACAAGAAAAAATTAAACCTGCAACAAATAGAAAATGGTACAGGACAAACCTGGTTTGCCGAAATAGTTGAAGCTCCTGCGGTGGCTCTCTCATTCTCTCCACTTTTACTTTCCAGTTTCACTTGCTTTCGCCTCTTGTAAGTCCGAACACACTCACTACCACCAGAACTCCCTTCGGCAACATCACTATCATGGCCATTGGCAAAACCATTACTCATTTTCCCACTCCTCAAGCAAGAACTCTCAGCATCGCGGCTGTTGACCAAGGCAGGTTTATCTCCCTCTACGCCATTGGCCTCATCCCCCATCGGAAACCTGAATCCAGAATTCCAAACCCTAAGCTCCATATTAGGGCTCAAGAGAAAAACTCAAAACTCCAAATTTCTAAAGCAAAAGTCAAAACAGTCAGGCGTTTTCTGTCGAAAAAAATCCCAATTTCATCAATAACAAGAAAATTCAGCCGGTCAATTCACCATGTCACACTCTTCCCAGCGCCAAAAAAGAAGACTTCAAGCAGAGAACAAAAATTCACACTCTCCACGCCATACCAAGTTCTCCGCAACCATGGCTTCTCATTCAATTTTAATGAAGACCCAATTCACGAAACGCGCTGAATTGACATATAAACTCGAAAACTTCGCAAACAGCGACGCAGGAAGCAATGCATGTGTGGACAAGAAAACCATACAATCCACCAAATTGTCTCGGCAAAACACAACCACCTCAGCCACAAACGAAGCGAACAGAGCAGTTGACGAGCGCAGCAACTTTAAAAAAAAGGAGAGAACTTTCCTCACCTTTGGCGGTCCTCGAGCGGAAGGTTGAATCTTTCGAAGGAGGAGGAGAAGGAGCAGGAAGTTCCGTAACTGGTACTCGCCTTTTTCAGTTCTGGGTCTCTCTCTCCTCCTGCAACTTCAACTGGTTTTTCCCCTCTCTCTCTCTCTCTTTCTCTCTCCGGTTTTTTTATCCCTGCTTGCCGAGATATTATTTTCCGGAAAATGGAAAAGAATATTTGGAAAATGGGTGCCGCTTTTGTTATCTTTTCCCATTTTCAGGATTTCGACGATAAGGGGAGGAAAAAGGGTTGGATCTTTGCTGTACTCTATTCCCATCCGAATGCAGATTTTCTTCTTTTTCCTCTGCAAAAATTGATAAAACTTTTAATACCATTCCTCCTTTCGGTAGTTCAGTTATTATGTTGTCTTTGTTATTACATTTTGCTTGGATCTTGGGCATGAAATTGGTTTGAACTTCCCGGTTAAACCCCATGCCCACGTGGCGCCTCCGGCCACCAATGGGGAAGCGGTCAGATGCCGCTGGCTTTGACTTGCAAGGAGGGACAGATCCCATGTCAAATTGATAGATTCGGTTCAATAATTTGGGGCCTTTGGGAAGCCTCACATAGGGTTTTTGTTTTTCTCTTTTGTGTTGTAATGTTATTTTTCAGCCCGAACCACATGATCACTTCTATTCATAAGTTAAAATACATATTTTTTGTATCACTTAACGAGATACCGATTAGTTTGGTGAAAACGAGTGTACTATGTATTTGAACTGATATGACACTATGATTAGAAGCTTTCTATTTCTTAAATTACGCCGTTGTAACTGTGTAATCTTTAAAACGATCTATGAAGTAGTTTAAACTCGTTCCTTCCTATTCCAATGTTTTCCAACTACGGCAATTTTTTTTCCTATTAATGTGTTGCAATTTTCAGTAATGCGTTATCAAACTTTAATGATCAATAAATATATCTATCGAGAAGAGACAAATCGAATCGTCGTCATTTAATTTTGGGCAGATCAACGCCGTCAAGTTGTTTTATATACTTATTTATTAATTTCCCTATTTTTCTTTCAAAAAAAGTGAAATTAGATAGACAACGCCAATGATCAATTTAATGAAATTGCTAAATGCAAGTTTTCGGTCACCAAATCGAATCATGCCGCTACTCATTACATACAAGAACTTATAAGGAAAATGAAAATGCAAAGCAAATGTGAAGATCAAAATTGAATAGTTCCCTTTTCTTTAATTTTAATTTCAATATTTTTCTATTTTTCTTTACATTATTTTTCTTTTTTATAAAATTTAAATGAATTTTTCTATTACTTAGGTTTACTTAAGCAATTCTCAATTGTGATGATTAACCACGTCCGTCACCAGGTCATGAATTTGACTAAGATATGCGACATGTCTATTACTCGTTATTTTTTGTTCCAATTATCACCTAACTTTGCTATGATCATACCTTTTAATCATGCATAAAAACACAATCGTACACCTTATCCAATCCTAAACTTCTTCCACACTAAGTCTATGAATAAAGCTAAGATGGGTTTTAATCTACAAAAGATCAATACAAACTACCTTGCTATAGAAACTTTGATCATGGATATAAGATTTTAGTCACCGCCAATCATGTCACTTATCATTAATTTTAGCCACTTAATCCATGAAACTTTTATTTTTCTTTCTTACAATTTGTGTACTCCAATCAAAATCTGAATTCTCAAGCAAAATGTTAATGTGGCATCCTAGTTAAGTGTGCCACAATTTGGCTTCCAAAAAATTTGCCACTTGCCTGCATCGCAAGTAACTTATTAAAAAATCAATCGGGGACCGATCAAAATGCATCAATTGTAAAATATTAAATAGTATATAAGATATTGAAATAAAGTTCAGTTACCTAACTAAAATATTTACTAAACTTAAGTGGATGCCAAATGATTTATCTTATATTTCTTTAAGTAAATCACTTCCACTTGATAATAATTAGTTGGGAAATAATGTTTTCACGACCAAAGAGCATTCTTCCACAACCTTTTATAATTATTAATAATATTCACGCAAATCAATTGTGGCTGAATTTTAAGGACAAATTAATCAAATCTAAATAGAGATTTCGAAAAAAAAGTCGTGAGAGAATCCTTTTGGTTATAAAATCATTATCCCCCTAATTATAATCATAAGCTTTCTTTTTTCTTTTCACATTTTGTACCTTTTTACTGGCACAGGAGATGCGTAGGCAGCATGACGGGAGTACGAGAAAAGAGAAGCGGAGGAGGCTTCGCGATAGAGGAAATGCAGCCAGCGACTGTGCGCGAGGCAGGAGCACATGGAGGAGACCGAGTCGGAGACGAATTCGGAGACGGAGCCCACCATGTGCTGCCTGTCTTGCGAGGAGCACTACGCCAGGCCCGACGCCGGCACTTGCAAGGAGTGCTACGAGGAGGCGAGCGAGACCGAGGAAGAGCTCAAGCGAGAGATCAAGGATTTGAAGGCCAAGGTCGAGTTCTTGAGTTTCTGGTGTCCGACCGACCCCCACCACCACTCCAGTGGCCGCTCCCATGGGTCTGGGTTCACCGATATCGTCTTGGTCGCCGCCGAGGACGGTCCCGACGGAGGCCCGTCAGCGCCGGTGCCCGCTCACAGGGCCGTTCTGGTGAGCATCGTCTTTTGCTAAGTTCAAATTGCCGGGTTTTCTTTGATTTGGATTCTGGGTTTTTCTTTTTTTTTCTCTGATCTCCGATTAAATTTGGGAATTTTGGAAGGGATGAGAGGGTTTAGTCCACAGTAGTTAAGATTGGATTAGCGTGTACTTAATTTGCAGGTAGGTTCAAATGTTCTACCGCGGTGATAAATCGTGTCTTGATTGTAAATAATTGATCAATTATGTCGTGGAGAAATTTTGCAATAATTCTTCTCAAAGGGGTGGATCAGATACGGGAACTCTTCCCTTATGGGTTTTATTTTAGTCATTGGAATGAAGGTGCGGAGACCCACTATGCTGAACCTTTGTTCGGTAGTCTTGATTTGTGGAAAGTAGAGGCCCTTGACTGTGAAATGATGCTGAATGAATCGACAAATGGAAGGGAAGGTACTCTTTTGGGAGAGCTTATATTGGATATAGATGGTGTAGAAACGGGTTCGTTATGAAAATCAGTTGTCTGGGTTGAGCTATTAAGGTTTCTCAGATTTTGCATTTTAGTCGAGGCAGAGAGAAGTTATAAGAGAGTGAAAGAGTAATGCTTATAGAGGGTTTCATTAGAAGTTCTATCTTCGTTTGTTACTGAGAAATTTGTGCAGATAGACCTCCAGAGAATTTGCAGTTGGACTTTTAAGATGAATTTGATGTGTTTATGAGAATTCGGTAAACTCGACATTGACATTGGTGTGCTAGCACAGTAGTACCTGTGGCTTACTAGTTGATAGCGATCACTGTTTGCCCTTGCCACTTGAAGTCCGTGATAGGGTGGTAGTATCAGTCTGGAAACAAAGACTGCCCCCAAAAGTGATATTACCTGAGGATAATGAGTTAGGGCTTGATTGATCAAATGCTTCTGATGCCTCGGAGGAGGCCTATACGACACCTTCAACTAGCTCGCCATCTCGAACTTTCATGCTGTCATTACTTGTGTTATTTATAGCTGATTAAAGTCCTCTTGCTATCTCCTGCTCATGAGACTGAGTCAATTATCTAATCATCAAAAGCCAGCCTTCATATTTTCTTGTGCATGAGGATATCAAGTAGAAGGCAGCCACCCTAGACATGACAACCATGTAATGTAACAAACTTCCTGTAGTAAATGACTATGCTTTGCCACAAAATACTCTTCAGAGATGCCTGGATTGAGTGGGGGATCAAATAAATGATTCGAATAATGACAATCCTAATTTTCGTATACTGGAGAAAAGTTGACCAAACAAGTTCTCTTAGATTGCTTCCTTCCTCCTCAGACAATTCCTGACTAAGTCGCCATGAGTTTATTAAACACATGCATTCAACAAATCGTATCTGTGATCTGACCTTGAAAAAGCATGTTGGGCTGCTTTATTCTTTTGTTTTTGGCCTCAATAATTGCTTGGATTGGTCTTGGTCTTCTCTCTTCTCAAGCCTCAGCTTAACCTTCTTATGTTTACTCTGGTTTTCAAGATGTAATGCCAAAGTTTATGCAGATTAAATAGTTGCTGAGCATATATAATCAGAAATGTCAAATTAATAGAATTTCTGTCACTCTTTATTTAGAGACTTGCTGTAAAATTCTGGCACTCTACGTGCTTCTGACTGGGTTATATATGGTGATAATGGGGCTGCATTTACTTTTGGAACTGCATGCTGGTAAGGATGCACCTACATAACACATTTCTACTAATAGATTATTTCTTTTACTTCCTAGTCTGTTATTAAACTCTCTTAGGTTAATCTTGAAGTTTTTCAATTAGCTAACATCTAATCAGGCATTAAAACTACCATATTTGTTTGGTTGGACCAGATATATAAGTCAGGGAGGTTCTCAGTTTTCTTATACAGATCATGATTGATTCCTTTTATTTGCTTGGAATGAGGCTTAGTTGAGTTGAGTGGAATAATTGATAATTGAGTCGCTGGATACTTTGGTGATTATGGATTTCTTTGACAATATTTGATTTAATCATTTCTTGACCAACCAGATATGCATTTTGCCTGCTGCAATGTAATTTCATTGGAGTTTTTTTTTTTTTTTTTTTTTTTTTGGGATAAGTAATTTCATTGGAGTTATCAACTTGAAATTTACATAAACTTGAGTTTTGAAGTTTTTTCGCTTGGCATAGGGGACTTATGATCACAACATAGTTTTCATAGGTTTTGCAATTGATAACATAAGCAAGGACATTGCTAAGAAGCTTTGCTCACAAGCTCTATAAAATTCATATCAGATGTTTCTTCGATTTAGAAAACTCTTTACTGATATTGATCAGATGCACAAAAATCTCCTATGAAACTATTGAGATTTCTCACAATGCAAAAATTGTGTTTTTGACTCCTCTTTGATTTTGTGTTTACAATCAGGCTAACCGGTCCCAGTGTTTGAAGCTATGCTCAAGAATGAGATGGAGGAAAGCCGAAGTGGCACAATTAAGATAAGTGACGTGTCCTATGATGCCCTCCGAGCATTTGTCAACTATCTTTATTCTGCTGAAGCATGCCTTGATGAGCAAATGGCTTGTGAGCTTCTAGTATTGGCCGAAAAGTACCAGGTGAAACACCTCAAAGCTTATTGTGAGAAGTTCTTAGTATCCAAATTGAACTGGGACAACTCGATCGTAAACTATGCCTTTGCGCACCAGCACAACGCAAAACTTCTCCTTGAGGCCGCCCTGTCATTAATCTTGGACAATATGGATAAACTCAGAAAACGTCAAGAATATTCAGAATTCATTGAAAAGCACCCCACCCTTGTGGTGGAGATATATGAAGCCTGTCTTGCAAAGCAGGAAAACACTGCAGCACCTAAGGATACTTCCGCAAAGTCATAGTCTTGTCATAACTGTTGAGTCTTGTCCATAACAGGAGAAAAACCAGTTAAGATATATGAAGCCTGTCTTGCAAAGCAGGAAAACACTGACGATCTTGTCCTGTCTTGTCCATACAGGGTAACTGTTGACGTCTTGTCCTGTACAGGGTAACTTTCGAGGAGAAAAACCAGTTGGGAGAATGACATTTCAATTTTATGGAATTTTGAGTTTGAAGGAAGAGGAGTGGGATAATTTTTTGCATGGTTTTGTTAATAGATCTGATTGCCTTTGTGTTAATTAGGGATGTAGCTTCCAGCATCAGCTCATTGGTATTGTTTTCCTGATTGAAGTGCTTTCAGCTTTGACAGTTAACTTTTATTGATTCAAAGTGTTACAAATTATCTATGCTAAAATTGGTGATCATAATTTGTACTATGAACTAGGGAAATTTGAGCCTTGTCTAGGAAGTTTATGGACGAACCAAATGCTTGCAAATGACATAGACTATATTTCACTTCAGGGTTTTATTTACATTAGCATCATCCAAATTTGTTCTTATTTTCATCTGTTGTATATTCCTTTTAAAAGAAAAAAAATTCAATTATGTCACTGAACTTTGACTTGGCTTTCAATTAGTACATTGGAGCTTGGATATTCCGGTCAACAACCAACCCAAAACTTTCTTTAGTTATTGAACTTTGATGCAAGTAACGTCCAGGAGATATTCAACGAAAGTGAAGACAGAGGATACATCTCATTAGTTTAAGAATTACAATTGACATTATTTGGGCAATTGACTGTTTTGAGGTTTCTTAGAAAATTAACGCCCTCCTTCATACGTCTCTTGAAATTTTTTGAACGTTCACAGCAAAGGACATGATGTTTGATGAGATGGATTTGACTTGCTCCAGGTCATCACCATCACTTAAGATTTGAATTTTCCATTTGAATCACGATTTGGCAATTTGCCCGTCTTTATGCTTTTTTCAATCCGAGTATGATGCGCAAGTCTCAATAATCCACTTATGCATGCTTGGCACGTGTTTTTAATGAATCACGTATCAAAAAGTATTTTATACATATAATACATCACATATCATTTTGTCAAGTTAAACCTTGTTTAAAATCTCAAAAACATGGTGAAGCGACAATACTAACGATAATGGCACCAAAACATTGACATTTTTATAATCAATCTCTCGAGAACGAACTAGGGCATTTTGGGTGCATCGTTGATTCCCTACAAATCTGCAATAAGCCAAATAAGCATATAAGAGAAGAGTAAGCACCATGTTACCATGGAGAGCTAAGTATCACTGCCCACATATCAGACTAACCAGGCAAGTCACAGATCTTTCGACCACACATATTACCAAATGAGTTGCAGGGATTATTTCCTCAAACGTCTGAGCAGATGAGACAAGGAGACAAAATACGTAATGACAACATTAGACAACCCTTTTTGCCCTCCAAACTAATTCCCCGCCGTTCCAGACAACAGGAATTTGGAAGTGTCCAGCGTAGAGCAACAAACATCACCATTTGGAAGTGTCGTACAAGTAAATAAGCACCGCAAATGGCTGGCACTGACCACAGCCAAAGTCATCAAGAATATCCTTTTCAAGAGAAAAAGATTATTAAAACCAACAAAGCCCTTAATTCTTGTTACAAACTTCCTTTCTCCAAATGAAACTATTACTTCGCAAAAGTATCGATGCCCTGCCGGGACTATCTTAAGAAGCATGGCACGCCTGGTATCGTTGGGTTTGCCACGAGGCGAGCCAGCAAACGAAGAAAGAGCTGTGGGACAAGATTTCCTCGTTGGCTGTGACTGACCAAGTTCATCTCCCCGCCAATGTCCACCAAGGATGGTTCCGAGGGGACTCCATTAACGCGGATCCCAGCCCACAGACTCATTTATGGTCAGCATTGCATTAGCATTTTGCTCTGATTTAAAATTTTTGGATTTTTCTTTAATTTTGTTCGATTAGATTTGAGAAACCGACGATCATGTTCAGTTCACAGCAATTAAGGTTGGTATTACATTTGTAGTTGGATTCGAATTTTCTTTCGCACTCCAAGTTGTTTTGGTCTTGAAAGTGGTCACAATGAGCACTCAGAGCCATTGCAGTAACATCGTGGTAGAGCATATCTTGCAGTCATTGAGTGATGAAGGTGTTATAGGAAAGTTTAGGTTTTTGTGCAGTCAAATCTAGTCTTTACATACTGTCGCATTACACCTAATCATTGTACTGCTGAGCAAAATGATTTCCCACATGTAACTTAATTGCGGTGAACTGAACTTGATCGACGGTTTCTCAAATCAGATTGAGCAAAATAAAAAATTAAAAAGAAATCCAAAATTTTAAATCAGAGCAAAAAATGCTAATGCGATGTTGATCAGAATAAGTCTGTGGTTAGGATCCACGTTGGCAGAGTCCCCTCGGAACCATCCTTGATGATCAAGTGGACATTGAGAAGATGACCAGGTAGGGAGATGAACTTGATCAGTCATAGCCAAGAAGGAAATCTTGTCCCGCAGCTCTTTCATCGTTTGCTGGCTCGCCTCATGGCAAACCCAACAATACCAGGCCTCGTTCGTGCCATGCTTCTTAAGGCAGTCTCAGTAGGGCATCGACTCGGTCTAGGGGCCGATGTACTCACACCAATTGTCCTACTCATTCAGTTGCTCCATCAAATATCAATCCACCTAAACACACACACCTAAGAACCTAAAAAAATCCATATATAAGAATTTGACACGAAATATTTTTGTGAAAAAACAAGTTCCCATTTTTCGGAAATGATTTTTGGGCCAAAATTTAGATGTCAACACCTTGGAATTTAATATGGGGATCATGTATTTGTGAAAGTATCACTAATAAAGAGCATATCAAGACTTGAGACCCTTTGAAATCCTCGAGAGAATAGGGGATTTTGCCTATTGATTGGCATTATCTTTCAAGTTGTTGAATCTACACGATGCGTCGATGTCTTCCACCTATCGATATTGAGGAAGTATTAGCCTGACCCTGCTCATAAACTGGATCATGAGGTTGTCTAGGTAGACGAAATAGTGAAATATGTGGAAGAGCTAGTGTGAATACCGGATCGAAAAGAGCAAGTGCTTCGAACGAAAGGTAATCCCACCTGTCAAAGTCTCATGGTGCCACCACGACGTAGAAGAAACAACGTGGGAAAGCAATGAGGAAATGAGGCAAAGTTATCCACATCTTTTCAATGGATCATAGGGAACGTTCAATTTCGAGGACAAAATTTCTTGAGAGCGAGAGATTTGTGACATCTAGATTTTTCGCTTTGACGTATTGCGAGCCTCGAACGTTTAACGATCCATGCCGCGTTATTAAACTCAATCATGGGGCCACACCAGTTACACCACCGTGGGGACTTGTAACCCCATCTATTCTCGTCAGTATTGGGCCACCTAAGTCTAAATGACGATGCCAACTCGACACCACGTCGCAAGAACCTCTGGCATAATCTCATTGGGTATCATTTTCCCAATTGAAGTGTTTTCGGCTTTGACAGTGAACTTTTGTTGATTTAAAGTGCTCATTCGATGTCATTACTTATCTATGCTAAAAGTGGTCATCATATCATATGTACTATGATCTATAGAAATTTGAGCCTTGTTTAGAAAATTTTGGACGAACCAAATGCTTGCCAATAACAGAGACTACATTTTAGGTTTTATTTATATTATTAGCATCATCAAAATCTTTTTGTTATTTTCATCTAGTGTATGTTTCTATTTTAACTTTTTTTCATTCATATCACTAAACTTTGACTTGGTTTCCAATTAGTTCATTGGACCTTGGATATTCCAGCCGGCAACCGACCCAAAACTCTCTCTGGTCATTGAACTTCGATGCAAGTAATGTCCAGGAGACATTCAACGAAAGCAAAGACAGAGGATCCGTCTCATTAATCTAAGACCTGCAATTGACATTTGGGCAATTAACTGTTTGGAGGTTTGTTAACTCCCTCTTTCATAAGTCTTTTGCAATTTCTTGACCGTTCGGTGCAAAGGGCGTGATGTTTGATGAGATGAATTTGACTTGCTCCAGGTCATCAACGTCGCTTAGAATGGAATTATTCCATTTGAATCACGGTTTGTCAATTTGCCCATTTTTCTGTTTTTTTCAACCCGAGGATGATGTGCAAGTCTCAATAATCCACTCATGCATGCTTGTTACAAGCTCTTAATTAATGTATAGGTGAATATCATCTATCACTGAAAGTTAAACTTGTTTAAAATCTTGAAAATAGGGTGCCACCAGTCAAAAATGAAACAAGCCACGTAAGACTAGGTTTTACAGCATCGAGTTCCTTCCGTATATCAGACTAACCAGGCAAGATCGCGGATCTTTCGACCATGCATATTACCAATGAGTTGCATGGATTATTTCCTCACACGTCTGAGCGGATGAGACCAGGAGACAAGGATGTGCAGAAGTAAAATTCGTAATGACAACACTAGGCAACACCTTTTTGACCTCCGAACTAATTCCCCCTCGTTCCAGACACCATGCGAAGAGGAATTTGCAAGTGTCTTGATGGTAAGCGTAAAGCAACAAACACCACCATTTGCCCAAGACAACTGTCCCAGCTAAGGCATGATAAAGGACACCGTGCATTCCTAAAGCCTGAGCCATGGGCATGGGGAACTTGTTCACTTAGAGCACATTTAGTAACGTTTCTATTCCGGCGAACAATTTTTGAACAAAAATAATTTTTTTTTTTATTTTTGTTCCTGAGAATAATTTCTGAGTATAAGAACGCTCTTAATAACTGCAAAATATTTCTACTCCAAAAATAGAAATGCATTTGGTAAACTTGTATAATTTTGTCTTTTAATTTTTTAATATTTTTATTATATTTTTCCTTTTTTTCTTATTTCTTTCTTTTTTATTCTTTTTTTCCTTCTTTCTCTTTGTGGCCGATTGCCGACCATGGTGGTGGCCGACGACCAGCTAGGCAAGCTCCGGTGAGCTCATCAGAGCCTCACCAGGCCACCACGAGGGCTGGTGAGCTCGCCGATTTGGGCGAGGCCGAGCCTCACCGATGGCCTCGATGGCCAAGCGAGCCTCGGGCTAGCAAGGCTCGGCCTCGTCAGGCCAAGGCAAGGTTGACCTCGTGCCACCTAGGCGAGGTCGAGCCTTGCCAGTGGCCTTGCGAGGCTTGCTTGGCCTTGAGGCCACTAGCGAGGCCGAGCCTCGCACCAGCCGGCGAGGCTTGGCCTCGCTTGGGCTGGGCGAGGTCAACCTCGCCTGGATCTGACAAGGCCAAGCCTCGCCGAGCCTCGCCGAGCCACAACAAGGCTCAGGCTGACGAGCCTTGCCGTGGCTCGATGTCTCCGGGGGTCGACGATGCTCCGACAAGGTCGCCGGCCCTTGTCTGGCCGGTGGTTGGTGCCGACCATGGCCAAGGCTGGCAACCGGCCAAAAGGAAGAAGAAAAGAAAGATAAGAAAAAAAGAGGAGAGAGAAAATTTGTTTCTCGGAATTGTTTCAGGAACAAAAAACAACTTTTTTTTAGTTCTTGTTTTTGTTCCAAATCTGTTCTTGAGAAAAAAAAATATTTTTTGTTCTCAAGAACAAAATTTTTACCAAACGTGTTTTTGTTCTTTTTTTGTTCCCAAAACAAAATAATAGAAATTTTTGTTTTAGGGAACAGAAACAAAATTTGCCAAATAGCTACGAATCAATGACGCGTAGATGCTTGCCTAATCTGGTAACCTTGGATAAAGTTATTCAAGTTATCTTTTCTACTGATTAGCAAGGCCAGAACTAATAGGGGTGAGCATGGTCCAGGTTGGTCCGGGCCACCCCCTAACCCTAGGACCAACCCGTACAATATCGGTCCTCAATTTTTAGGACCGATGACCGACCCTATTGAGCCTGGGACCAAGGACCGGACCGACCCAATGGGTTCGGTCCGGTTCTAGGGTCAACCCGGGACCGATTGATAATTTTTTCTTCTTGTTTTTTATACTTCATAAAAAAAGCAAACCTACAAATTCAAATTACGCATCCATCCACAATGCGGCATTGTGGAACTAAACTATAAATACCAATACATATTCAGCAAATTTAAGATGACACAATAATAGAAATTTCGTACCTGCTAACACTCATCGAGATATGGGACAAGATAGGGTCCACAAGGCGGCGAGCGGGATGTTGCTACTTTTGATTTTGGCAAATTGAAGAACAAAGAAGACATAATGGAAGAGAACCTACTTTGGGGAAGGAAGCCATGAGGAGATTTACGGCGTAAACTTCGCGCCATTTTGGATGTCACGAGTCCGTGACTGTGAGGAGTTCTTGGTCCTCACGGTGAAGAACGTACTCTGGACTGTAAAGGAGGAGGCCATGAAGACCTTTACAGCATAAACTTCATGCCTTTTGGAATTGGATGCCGTCTGTCCGTGACTGTGAGCCTGAGGAGTCAACAGCTTTAACATCATTTTACTTTGGTTTTTTTTTCTTTGAACAGATATTTTACTTAGATTTGAATATATAAAAGAATTATAAATAGTATAATATAATAGAAATTTTACTTATGTTTGAATATATAAAAAAATTATAAATAATATAATATAATAATATACAGGGTTGGTCCAGGGTTGGACCAACCCAAAACTCTCAGGACCGAGGACCAACCCGCACAGTGTTGGTCCTGAACTTTCAGGACCAAGGACCGACCCGGTCCCCTTGGGAACCGGACCAAGACCGGCAGGGTTGGGCCGGTCCATGGTCGGTCCAGGATTGACCCTAGACCGCTGCTCACCCCTAAGAACTAACATCTAACTCGATAGTACAGGTTGCAGAGACATATATCAAGTTTATATGCAGGAACATTTAGATAACATCCATCTTAAGCATGCTTAAGATCATAAAATGATAAATAACATCATAGATCAAGATCCGAAGTATTACTTGAAAACAAATGTCTGCACTAGAAGTCGTGGAATTTTCAAAGGGTAAGTTACTTTAAATGAAAGGAATGCAGGAGTAAAAATAAGAAGTTGCAACCTAACTAGAACAGGCAATGGGAAGAGTCATTAGTTGCTTCAATAAAAAATACAAAAATGAAGAGAATTTTTCTAGTTCTCTTTGATCTATGAAATGAAAAACACTTGCATTAGCAATTAGTTGCGAATTTCTTCTAGTTCTCTTTGATCTATGAAATAAAAACACTTGCATCAACAACAAGCTGACAAATTTCTGTTGACCTATATTATGCTTCCTATATAACTTCTAAATGTCCATAAGAGGACTTTCTTCATCCGGCATATTTGCCTTCTCAAAGAATCAGGCTTAAACACTTCTTTTACTAACAAAAGAACCAAAAGAAAAAAAAAAAAAAAAAACACATGAATCAAGCGGCAAAGTTTCAAAGTTTGGTCTCTATCATACATCGACCAAAGTAACTGAAATGGTTGGTATTAAGCCTAAAGAACGAAAAGGATCATTAAAACTAACAAAGCCCTTTTCTTGTGGATACGAAATTCTTTTCTCCAAAAGAGAGTATTACTTCGCAGAAGTATCTTCAGGTGCTGCATTTTTTTTTCCGCCTTGCAAGACATGCTTCTAGTAACGCCAACCCAAGGCGTGGATTTTCAGTGAGTATGAAGTATTCTCGATGTTTTCTAAGCTTATCCAAGTTGTCTGAGATTAGGGACGTGGCGGCCTCAAGTAGAAGCTTTGCATTGTGCTGACGTGCAAAGGCATAGTAACTAATCGAGTTGTCCTAGTTTAATTTCCATACCAAGAACTTCTCACAATAAGCTTTGAGGTGCTCCACCTGATACTTTTCGGCCGATGCCAGAAGCTCACAAGCCATTTGCTCATTGAGGCATGCTTCAGCATAAAGAAAGATGACAAATGCTCGAAGGACATCATACGACATGTCACTTATCTTAATGATGTCACTTCGGCTTTCTTCCATCTCATTCTCGAGCATTGCTTTAAATATTGGGGACTGACTAGCCTGGTAGTAAATAGAAAATACAGTAAATAGAAAATTGAAGAGCACTTAGAAAGTACAATTCTTGCGGTGTGAAAACTCTATAGTATTATAGGAGATATTTATGCACCTGCTCTATAAGAGTCAGAGTTTGCTAAATCGAAAAAACTCGTATAAATATTATGAGCATGCGAGCAAAGCTTTGAACATGTCCTTGCTAAAGTTATCAATGACAAAAATTATGAAAACTATGTTATGCTCATAAGTGCGCTATGCCACAGGAAAGACCATAACTCAAGCTTTCGTGATATTTGAGTCGATAACGCCAACGAAATGCACATAGCAGCAGGCAAAATGCATATCCACTGGCACAAGCATCGCTTAAATCAAATCTTGTGAAAGGGTCATAATGAATGAAGTAACCCAGCAAGCAATTACTAAATATGTCACTTCATATAGAGGTTAATATTCCACCCTACTCAACCCTCATTTCAAGCAAATAAAAGGAAACAATTAGCTGCAAAAGAAAAATTTGTGAATCACTCTCATTTAGAAATCCGTTCCAAGCAAATAAATATGTACTTCTAATGCATGAATAGATGAAAACTAAGGTAAAAATTTCAATGATCAACCTAAGAGAGAGTTTAACAATTGACTAGGAAGTAAACGATATAATCCGTTAGTGGAAATGTCTTATGTAGGTGCATCTTTAGCAGAATGCAGTTCCAAATGTAAATGCAACCCGTATTTTCACCGTATTTACCTCGCCACAAGCATGTACAATGGCAGAATTTTACAGTAAGCGACCTCACCAGCGGCGAGAAGATGATGAAGAAGAAGAAAACAAAAAGAAGAAAAGAGAGAAAAAAAAAAGGTTTGGTTCTAGATGTGTCCCTGAAAACAAAGAATTTTTTTTACTTCAAATCTATTCTTGGAACAAAATCATTGCTAAACGGATTTTTTTTTTCAAGGAATTAAAAAAATAGAAATAGATTACCGAATAAAATGCTTATCCACTCAAAAAATTAACTACAATGCTTATCCACCGGCACTCTCGCCTCTTTTGGAAATTCTCAAATTCAAACGGAGAAAAACTCAAAATTTAAACTGAGATCAGAGCCAGAAACAGAGAAAGACCCGTAATTTAAAGGGAGATCAGAAAAGACACAAAATCTAAATCAAGGCAAAACCAGCCACGAACCGAGCAAAAACAGATGCTCACCAGAATGGCCCTGTGAGCCGGCACTGGCTTAGAGGGGCCTCCGTTGGGACTGTCCCCCGCGGCGACCAAGACCACGTCGGTGGACCCGGGGCCATGAGGGTGATCACTGAGCTGGGGGTGGAGTATACTCAAGAAGGCGACTTTGGCCTTTAAATCCTCGATCTCTCGCTTGAGCTCTTCCTTGGTCTGTTCCGCCTCCTCGGAGCACTCCTTGCACGTGCCATCCTCGATCTCTCGCTTGAGCTCTTCGTTGGTTTCCTTGGTCTGTTCAGCCTCCTCGGAGCACCCCTTGCACGTGCCATCCTCGATCTCTCGCTTGAGCTCTTCGTTGGTCCGTCTGGCCTCATCGGAGCACTCCTTCCACGTGACGTGCTCCTCCTTGCAGGAGGTGCATGGCATGGAGTCGGTCTCCTCCTACTCGCAGGGTCGCTGCATTTGCTGAGGGAGAGCTAGTTCGCTTGCAGATCCCAAGAGATTTTGCGTGGATAGGGGCTCGATGAGGCCTCCTTACTATTTAATCAGCAAAAGACAGAGTTGGGAAGTGAATCAAATAAAATCTAATTCGGAAATCTTTTACAAGTAAAAGCAGAATATAATTATAATTATGGAAAGAAATCTCTCACGACAGGTTTGAAATCTATATTTGGATTTGATTAATTTACCCTTATATCTCATCCCCAATTAATTTCCATATGGAATCATCACATAATCCGATCTTCTTTGATTAAAAGCGGAACACGATTCTCGATAAAAAGATATCTTGTCCGCAGCCAATTCCAACGAAACAATATCTAACTAATAAGTCCTTAATTCAAAGCACAATTACTAGTATAAAATAGGGATGTGCAAAAGAACCGGAATTCGTCGGACCATCCGGAACCGGACTAAAACCGCCCGAAACCGGTGGTTTTTGAGGGAACTGGTCTAGTTCCCGATTCTATTGGCGGATCCGTCCACCCACCCACCCGGACCGGACCGGACCGATTAATTTTTAATATTAAAAAAATTACTAATTAACAAACCCTCGATAGCACCTCTTCGGTTCCGTCTCTCTCTCTCTAACCAAAGGATGAATCTACCCACTGCAGCTCAAGATTTACGAGAAGGATGGGAAGGTCACTTCCACTTGAAATCATCAAAAATAACAAAATATGTAGTAGAGGGACACATTGGAAGTTCTCTATGTACTCCATGTTCACATTGTCAGAAACATCGGCTATTTTGTGAAATTTGCAGCTAGCCCATCCCTCTTTTAATGAGTTTATCAATTTTCAAATATATGTTGCTGCTGTTTCCGTTGTTCCTGTTTTGCCGATTTAGGGAATAAAAAAAAGGTTTTAATTGACTCTTCATCTTCAATCGAGTGAGACCGGTTCCATGAATCCACCCGGGAATCGGACCGGACCGGCAGTCCGATTCTCGGGTGGATCCATGCAACAAACAGATGGATCCTGGTTTCAATTTTTCGGAACTGGTCCTTAGCGGGCGGTTCTCTGTTCTAGTCGAGAACCGTACACCGGGATCATGCACACCCCTAGTAGAAAACGTGGAATAATGATGATGGATAGATGCATTACAAATACGAACAATTTTCCACAGAAAATTAAAAAAGAGTAGATAATAGGATAAATCAGAAAAATTAAGAAAAGTTCCAATTTGAGAAATTTAACAAAAGCTCGCCACATGTAATTTGAGGTTTTCTGGGTTCTTTCCGCAAGACGAGTCTACTAATGTACGGTGGAGTGCAAGAAAGCACACCAATGGAATAAAAAAAAAAAAATTATGTTAAGAAGCGAGGACGAAAAAGTGAGATTGTAAACATGGCCACAAAAGTTGTGTATAATTGTGTGGCACTTGCGGAAAGAAATTCTTGAAGAGTTTGTGAGTCCAGTTCAGTTAGATCATATTCTCACCTTGCAAACAAGTTTGCTCTTGCCTAAAGAGAGTGTTCAAACTTCCTTGCGGAGGGGGAGAAGTTTTGGGTGCGCATGATAAAATTTCTAAAACAAAAATTGATTTCTGGCCAAAAATTAATTTCTATTTCAAAAACTGAGAAGCTAAAAATTTTAGCTTCTAATTTTTTCTTCAAATCTATTTCTGGAATAGAAATCTGTTTCAGAAATAGAGAAATTAAATTGCGTTACCAAACGGAAACAGAGAAATCAAGAACATAAATTTTATTATGCGCAGCCTTTATAAACACGGGTGAGCTTTTTATAGCCATGAGTGTTTTGAGAAAATTTTTGTAAATCCCATTAGGAAAAAGTCGTCATTGAGAAGGCTGAAAGCCCATGGCTTTTCGGCATTCTTGACATGTTGGTAAGATAATTAATAAAAAAATTTGATATTTTTGTTGCCTTCACAATTTTATTGAAATTTCAAATTTAAACATTTTCAAATAGCAACCCTGAAAACCCTAAATCCCTGAGCTGCTCGGCTCTCCTTCTCTTCGACTTTGCCTCTCGAGTCTCGCTCTGCCCTTGGAAAGGAGGTCTCGCCCTCCGCTTCAACTTCGAAGCGTACCACCGATTGAGGTATAATGAGTTAGGGCTTGCGTGATTCAATGCCTACGTTGCCCCAAAGGAAACCTACATGATCCCTTTAACTAGATCGCCATCTTGAACTTTCATGCTATCATATTCTTGAAGAACAGTACTTATATTTATTAATAGCCGAATGAGATCCTCTAGCTATCTCCTGCTCATCGGGCTGCATCAGTTAAGCCAACCTTCATATTTTCTTGTGCATGAGGATATGAATTAGAATGCAGCCACTCTAGAATTAGCAACCATGTAAAGCAACGAACTTCCTTTCGTAAATGACCACCCTTGCCGAAAGATACTCCTCAGATACGCTTGGATAGAGTCTGGGGTCGCATGAAGGATTCACATAATTCCTATATTAATCGTTGTGTACTGGAGCAAAGCTAACCAATTAAAAAGAAACTGCAATTATTCATATTAGATATATGCACCTATGTAAGACATTTCCACTTAACAGATTGTCTTATACTTTCTATTCAGTTGTTAAACTCTCTTAGGTTGATCTTGAAGTTTTTATATTGGCTTTCTTCTATTCAGGCATTAGAAGTTTATATTTGTTTGCTTGTACGGGATTTATAACTCAGAGATTCTCGTTTTCCCTTTTTGCAGGTAATTGTTTCCTTTTATTTTGCTTGGAATGAGGTTCAGTTTAGTTGAGTGGAATTTTAATCTTTATTTGAAGTGACATATTTATTAATTGAGTTGCTGGATACTTCATTAATTATGACTCTTTCACAAGATTAGATTTAAATGATGCTCGTGCCAGCGGATATGCATTTTGCCTGCTGCTATGTACATTTCTTTGAAGTTATCAACTCAAACATCACAAAAGCTTGAGTATGGTTTTTCGCTTGGCATAGAGCATTTATGAGCACAACATAGTTTTTCATAATTTTGGTATTTGATAACAATAGCAAGGACATGTTCAAAAGCTTTTCTTGCATGCTCATAATATAACATCTTCAATTTAGCAAACTCTGACTCTTATAGATAAGATGCATAAACATCTCCTATCAAACTATTGAGTTTTCATACTCGTGCTCTTCAATTTCTACTTACTAACAGGTTGGTCGGTCCTCGGTATTTAAAGCAATGCTCGAGAATGAGATGGAAGAAAGCCAAAGCGGCACCATTAAGATAAGTGACAATGATGCCCTCCATGCATTTGTCAACTTTCTTCATGCCGAAGCATGCCTCGATGAGCAAATGGCTTGTGAGCTTCTGGTATCAGCCGAAAAGTACCAGGTGGAGCAGCTTAAAGCTTTTAATGCGAGAAGTTTTTGGTATCCAAATTAAACGGGGACAACTCGATCAAATACTATGCCTTTGCGCACCAGCACAATGCCAAGCATCTACTTGAGGCCGCCACGTCCTTAATCTCAGACAACTTGGATAAGCTCAGAAAACATCAAGAATACCCTCTACTCGTTGAAGAGGACCCAAGCCTTGGGTTGGAGTTACTAGAAGCATGTCTTGTAAGGCGGGAAAACAATGCAGCACTTGATAAGGAAATTTGTAACAAGAATTAGGGGCTTTGTTGGTTTTAATAAATCCTTTTTCTCTTGAAAAGGATATTCTTGATGACTTTGGCTTTGGAGAGCATCTTGTGGGTCAGTGCCAGCCATTTGCGGTGCTTATTTATATGTACGACAGGGACCAAACTTTGAAACTCTGCTGTCTGAGCTTGGAGTTCATTGGTCTCTTTTCTCTTGGTTCTTTTGTTAGTAAAAGAGGTGTCTAAGCTTGAAAATCCTGCCTCCTACTTCTTCGAGAAGGCAAATATGCTGATGAAGAAATCCTTTAATGGACATTTAGAAGTTATGTATGAAGTATGATATAGGCTGACAGAAACTTATAATCTTCTTGTTGATGCAAGTGCTCTTTTATTTTATAGATTAAAGAAAATTAGTAAAAATCTCTTCACATGCCATTGCCTTTCTGACTTATGCTTGCAACTTCTTATTTTTACTCTTGTTTTCCTTTCATTTAAAGTAACTTACCCTTTGGTAATTCTGCACTTCTAGTTCTGACATTTATTTTCTATCAATTCTTTGGATCCTGATCTATGTGATGTTATTTATCATTTTTTGTTCTGGATGTTATCTAAATATTTTTGCATATAAACTTGATATATGTTATCTTTTCTGGGAACCGGAACTAGAACCGGAACCGGTTAGGTTCCAAACAAAGCCTCAAATCAATTATCCTCAGTTCACTTCACAGTTCTCTAAGTCCTTTCCCGTTCTTTGCCTTTGCCCCGTCGCCGACGCTACTCGCCCTCGATGCCACCGTCAGACGTTGCTCGCGCTCGACATTGCCGCCGGACGCTGCTAACCCTTGACGCCACCATCGGATGCCGCTTGTCCCACCGTTGGACCCTAGTCGCCCCACACTCGCCTTGCCCTTGCCTCCCTCGATGCCATCACCCCTCGCTTACCTCACTGCTCAACCACCGCCGGACGCCAGTTGGCCTGCGCTTGCCTCACCCTTGCCTCCCTCGATATCATCACCCCACACTCGCCTCGCCGCTCAACCGCTGGCCATCGACGCCGTCGGTGGACGCCGCTCGTCCCCTCGATGGAGGCTGCTCGATGCTTGCCCAGTCGCTCCCCACGCTGCTCGCCTAGCTGCCCCCGACGCTGCTCACCCGACCGCCCCTGATGCCGCTCTCTGCTCGCCTAACCACCCCCAACGCCGCTCACCCAGTCATCCCCGAAGCTACTCGCTCAGTCACCCCCGATACCGCTCGCCGAGCCTCCCTCAAAGCTGCTCGCCTAGCCCCTGACATCGCTCGTCCAGTCGCCCCCGACGACGCTCGCCGCTCACTTAGCCGCCCCCGACGCTACTAGCCTAGTCTCCGCCGACACTGCTAACGCAAGATTTTTGGAACTCAGCAGTCAATATCATATGCTTTTACTCTCCTTATTTATTTATTTATGATTTTTTTCAAAAACCAAAGTTTTTCGTCTATCTTTCTGAAGAGAATGTTGAGGGTAAATGCTCTGTAAATCCATGAGCGTGTTTGTCGGGTTATGGTATATCAATAAGGAAAGATGTGAGGAAATAGGCAGTGGCTATACAGATGCTTGATATTTGTTGCTTGTGGGTATTTGCATTTGCATCTATGATTATTGAATGAGGGTGATTTTTTAGGCATTTTTTACTGCCTTTTCTTACCCCCTTTTGCAGTTTCATTTGATTCTTCTCCTACTCAAGCTTAGACGTGCTTTTAGCTGTCAAATTTGTTCTGTTTTGTTATTTTATAAGCCAGGTAAAGGAACGTAGGATGAAGAAAGTGAGAGAAAATGATCTCAAACCTTATATTTCTCCAGAGAATGCACTATTGGCAGAAAGAAGTTACTTGAGTGAGTAAGAGAATATTAATTTTGATAATGGCTATCATGCGGAATGGACAAAGAAAATAGCTCAGCATGAGTTGCCTTCGCATGAACCCAGTGTAGATTTAGTGCCTTTCCCAACCTTATTCTTTAAGTGACAGGATAATAATATATGTTGATGCAAAACTAGATGGTTGATAATAGTGATGATGCCCTTGCACGATGTCAAAAGATTTATGGACATGCTCATGATTTCAACATAAACTCAGTTTCGAATGACAGGTAATGATGGTTATTTTGTTCAATCAGTTGAATAACTATTTTAGGTTATATTAGAACTTGCTGCATAATATTTAGTTGCACTAGTATAGCATGGCTTTCCAACTAGCTGTTTCTTAAAGGATTTAAGAATGAAAAAAATATCCTTTGTGCCTAATAATAGGTGTCTAGTGCTTTTTCAACACATGACAAGTCCCTAAGCAGTTGCATTTGTAGTCATTTCACACCAGTTTATTACTAGGGCATTCTATAGGGGAAGGTGAAGGTCGGGTTGCTCAAAATTTCCTTAAAACTTGATTTTCTTGTTGGAAATGTGGAAGGCAAGTAATAAAAATGACACTTAACAGTTTCTTGTTTTATAATCTCTCTGCAATGATGGTGAGACCTTTGTTTCTGCTGATGACCTCAGAATTAATTTGTGGAACATGGAGATCAATGGTCAATGTTTCAAATTGACATAAAACCAACGAATATGGAGGATTTGACCGGTAATTTCAATGCTTTGCTCGCCAACAATTCCTTACTTCTACCAGTAGCTAACTGAATGCTTGACTTAGCAATCACCCTTAATGTACTGTGATGCTACCCCACTTTGTTTTTTTTTTTTTTTTTGTAAGTGCTTCAATCTCTTCTGCAGAGGTCATAACTTCAGCTCAGTTCCATCCGGTTCACTGTAATCTGCTTGCTTACAGCAGTTCAAGAGGTTTTATCCGTCTAGTTGATATGCGGCAATTAGCCTTATGCGATCATAGTGCAAGGATGTGAGTGTCGGCCAACTATGTTGTTTGATTTTTAAGGTCCATTGTGCATTTATATCGTAAGTTTTCTTGTCATTTGCATGTGTTCTTGTTCCAATACCTGGCATCAAAACCTTAAATATACAGCTTACAGGATGGAGAACAGCGTGGTTCTAAATCATTTTTCACAGAGATCATTGCATCAATCTCCGACATAGAATTTGATGGCCAATACCTTATGAGTCGTGATTAAGCTAATTTTCATGGTTTATTTTGTTCAAGAATTGCCAACATCCCTGAACAACTAAAAAAAGAAGATAAGAAAAAAGAATCAATGCAAGCACACGCACAAGGAGATGGGACGCTACAGGGTTGGTTATGGTCCTCTATTCAATGATAAGAGAGAAACAAAATAATCAAGTCCATCTTAGTCAATTATATCTTTGTCCTTTTGGGGTTTAAATAATTCACTATGTCAGTAAATGTTTTGGGATTTAGATAATTCATTATCTTAGTAAATGGCGCTTCTCTTAAATATCTTTCTCCCCTTAGTCGAAGTGTTGCTGACAATAAAAGGTCTCTATAGATTATTGAATGATTCTATCTTATCCATCATTGTTATTTGATCTCTTTGAAGCAGAACAAAGTACTTTTTATATGGTTTTCTCACTTTATTATTGCAAGCAGTGCACATTGCAGAAGCAAAATGTCCATTGAGGGAGTAGGGTTAGAGTTGAGAAAAGAATACTTTCTTGGCTTCTAACTTGATTACCAAAAACCCTAAATTTATACATTTGTGACTAATATACTATATGTTAAATTGGATTAATACTACAAAAAAATCACAAAAATTGTATAACTATAACAAACAAAAAGTAAAATCTCAAATTGATACACTAGTCAATTGTCACATGTTATTTAACTTAATAATTTGATAGTAAAATTAACAAAAACTAGTAAATGATAAATTTGTTACAAGTGTACCAATTTTGGGTAAATTCGTTAAAGATGTACTGGTTTGAAGTTTTTGGTGGTCAAAAAATTTGTTTGGGGTAAATTTGTCACAAATGTACTAGTTTAGGGTTTTTTAAGGTATTAACCCTAAAAAAATTCAAAAAATAAAAAATTATTAAAACATTATCCATGTCAATGTCAACCGGCCGAGCAATGGCTTGGAAGCTTTTGGTGTTTGCTAGCGTTTGCTGAAGAATACAAAGTGATGCACCTCAAAGCATGTCGTGAGAAGTTCAGGGTATACATCATAAAGTACTAGGTGATGCCACCAACGGCAAGGCAAGCTCGCCCTTGCGCAGCTCACCACTAGCCTGCCGCCTCAATTCAACGACTGGTTCTCGCCTAGAGGCAACCGCCTAGAGGAAGGAGGAAAGAGGGGGGGGGTAGAAATTTCGAAAAATAAAATATTATTAAAACATTGACTACGTCAATGTTGGCCGGCCAAATTTGATCAAATAGACTAAATTGACACAATTATAAAAGGCTTATGACTCAATTGGCCAAAAAAAAATTATGGCTAAATTGACATAGTTACAATAAGGTTATGACTTTTTTAGTAATTCTCCCGATAGAATTGCAACCAAGCAAGAGGGCAATCGCTCATTTATCTCATTAATATCTTGCAAAAGAAAGCAAATTACATGTTTTGTTGAAGATGCCGTTGCCTAACTAATTGATTTGGATGTTGATTCTAATTGATGCTGATTAGTTTATTAATAGAAAATTACAATATTGTGTATTAAGAATCATTTTCCTTTATTCCATATATTTTTCTTCCTTAGTTAGTTTTGCTCTATGTATTATAAATAAGATCTATATTGTACATCATTAATCGGTGAAAGGAATACACAGTAAATTTTTCCCTCAATATTTTTCACTCAACTTTATTTCATTCAAATAAATCAGATTTTCATGTATGGCTTGCGCAGCACCTTAAAGTTTCGGCAACTCCAGTTCCATGCCCTACAGAAAATAGAGGATTAAACTAATCTCCGAAACGCAGAGATAAGTGCAATATTTTACATATTTGACCTGAACTTTTTCATTTTTTGCGACTGACTCCCAAGTCCCAATCCTAAGCTGCGATTCCAATTTTACAGTCCAGGCCAATGTCAACCCAGCACCTTCTTGATGTTTTCCACCAATCCAGAAACATGCCAAGTGGTTCCCGGTCTCGGAGGTTGTAATTTCACTACCTAAATTTGTTATGGCTATACCGTTTATTCACATAGAAAACGCACAATTATAAGCCTTTTTCAACTCTAAACTTCTTCTACTGTAATGTCTAAGAATAAAGCTCAAAATATGTTCTTAATCTAAAAAAGATCAATCAATAAAGCTATCTTGCTTGGCAAACTTCAATCATAGATACAAAATTTTAGTCATTGCCAATCATGTCACTTAACATTAATTTTAGCTACTTGATCTACGAAACTTTTATTTGTTTTCCTTTTTACAATTTGTGTACTTGAATGTGGCTTCTCAAGCAAAATGTTAACGTGGTCCTCATTATATGTGCCGTAACGTGACGCCCAAAGAATTTGCCACTTGTCTGCATTGTGAATAGTTTGTTAAAAAATCAATTGGGTTTGACCAAAATGCATCAACTGTAAAAACATTAAATAGTATAATAAGATATTGAAATAAAGTTCAATTACCTAATTGAAATATTCACTAAACTTAAGTGGATGCCAAAGGATTTATCTTATATTGCTTTAAGTAAGTCATTTGCATTTAATAATAAGTAGTTCTTCTGGTCGAAAATAATAATTAGTTGGGAAATAATTTTTTCACGACCTTTTATTATTAATAATAATATCTATGAAAATTAAAATGTGGCTGAAATTTAAGGGCAAATTAATCAAATTAAAAAAGAGATTTCGAAAAAAGCTGTGGGAGAATCCTTTTAGTTGTGGAATCATTATATGCCTAATTATAATCATGTTTTATTTATTTATTTATTTATTTTCATTTCGCACGTTTTTACTTCCAATAGACGTGGAGAAGCGTGCGCAGCAAATGACGTGAGTACGAGAAAAAAAAGAGAAGGAAATGCAGCGACTGTGCGCGAGGCAGGAGCACCTGGAGGAGACCGAGTCCACCATGCGCGCTGCATATCTTGCAAGGAGGAGTACGCCAGGCGCAACGCCGGCACTTGCAAGGAGTGCTACGAAGAGGCGAGCGAGACCGAGGAAGAGCTCAAGCGAGAGATCGAGGAATTGAAGGCCAGGGTCGCCTTCTTGACTATCTCCTCTCCGACCGACCACCACCGCCACCACTTCGGTGGTCGCTCTCGTGGGTCTGGGTTCACCGATATCGTCTTGGTCGCAGCTGAAGATGGTCCCGACGGAGGCCCGTCCATGCCGGTGCTGGCACACAGGGCCATTATGGTGAGCATCGTCTTTTGCTAAGGTTACTGATTTGGTTGCTGGGTTTTCTTTGATTTGATTTTTGGGTTTTTCTTTGTTTTTCTCTGATCTCCGATTAAATTTAGCAATTTTGGAAGGGATGAGAGGGTTTAGTCCACAGTAGCTAATCTTTGATTAGTTTGTAGTTAATTTGCAGGTGGGTTCAAATGTTCTGCTCCTTGCTCCAAGTTCTGATCACGGGTATGTCTGATAGGAGTGTTAAATTGTGTCTGGATGGTAAATAAGTGGTCAATTACGTTATGGAGAAAATTTGCAGTAATTCTTCATGAAGGTTAGATTAGATACGGGAACACTTCCTTTTTGAGTATCTTTCAATCATTGGACGATGAAGATGTGGAGAACCACTGTATGCTGAACCTTTGAGGCTCTTGACTGTAAAATGATGCCTGAATGAAGCGAGGATACTCTTTTGGGAGAACTTATATTGGATGTAGATGCTCTAAAAACGGGGTTGGTAATAGCGTTATTGATGGTTTTATTTATAGTGATGGGCCTAAGTTGCCCCGTCTGCCCATGTTGGGCCTAAAAGCCCGGCCCGCAGGATTAGGGCCCATGGACGAAGGGGTACGTTTGTTCATTAGAGGGGACATATATAAAGGAGGAGAGAGAGGGAGAACGTACCCTTTGGCATAATTAACGTACGTACGTCTCCCTCTTCCTCACTCTCTCTCCAAAAGAAAAGAAAAACAATAAGCACAAGGCAACATTTTTCTTCCCTTCAAGGTGTCATCGGATCGAACATGGCCAAATTCTTTTCCTCTTATCGGCGTCGGTGTTTAATTTGTGGCTAACAAGGTACGCTCGAATCCGTGGTATGCTTTAGGATAGGTGATACGTGATTTTCCTGGGCTTGTCTTCCACATTCGTTTTAGGGGTTCGATTTAGTGTCGAATCCAATTTTGGGAATCCATTATTTCCAACATTGGTATCAGAGCCCTAGTTCATGTTTTCCCGACCCCTTTCATGTTTTTTGTTTGATTTTTCGCGAAAATAATCGGCCGACACGGATCAGGGCGCAAAATCCTGACACCCGAGCACTGTTCGTCCATTTTTTTCGAGTTTCTGTAAGTCTAAATCGATTTCTGAAGGAATAAGGTGAAAGGGCTTGTCGAGACGAGTTCGTCGACGGGTCGTGCGCCGCCAGGAGACGTCGGACGCGCCCGAAGCGCTGGCTCTACCAGCGTGTATGCCACACGTGCCGGTCGGTGAACCGGCACATGTGCGCCGCCGGCGTCGAACCGGCACGCGCTGGTCGGCGAACCGACGCATGTTGACATCACCGTGACGTCACGGTAACCGCTGGGATAACGTCATCGCCAACGACCGTTGGCCGGCCGGCGACCTGACCCGACGGCGACCCGACCCGACCCGCAAGGTAGCCTGGCGCATGCCGCTCACGTGCCGACTGACGTCTACATGACATCAGCCCGCGCATGCGCACGGCACGTGCCGGTCGGTTCATTCAACCTGATCCCACCAGTCCAACGACCGTTGACCGACGACTGTTAACCGTTGACCGTTGACTTTGACCGTTGGCAAAAAAAAAAAAAAGAGAAAAAAGAATGTGTTTCTTTTTCTAATTAAGTCTATGTGGATTATATGTGATCCTTTATTTGTTCTGCATTTGTTGCAGGAACAATGCCTCCCTTTAGGTTGCGCACATCTATTCGCGCAATTACCGATGAACAAAAGGAAAGGCTTTCTAAGCTGATAGCTGAGCTGACTGATCATCAATGGGAGAGTGGTAACTTAATTGATCATGTTCTTGAAGTCAACGGGAAAATTCAAAAGGTCATATGGAATGGTCGTCCTATGCCACAGTCAGAGATGGTGCGATTTTTTATGAACACCCTTTCACCTAAATGGCAAGGAGTGTTGAATCGCATATGGGATGTTAACAGAGCTGCTTCATATAAGAAAATTGTGATGGATTTTGTAGATGAATATTATTGGATTGTTACAAGGGAAAAGACAAAAGATGATCTTTCCCAATTCATGTGCTGACTTGGTGTTAGATGTATTGGCTGATCTTTGTTAAGTGTGCTATATGGATATCTTATGTAATGTTTACTACCTGATTGTTGTTGATGTAACAACCGATATGTTAGTTGTATTTATGTGAAAGCATTATTGTTTTATTGGATGCCAATTATTATTTACTTTCTGTTATTGCTGGTTGTTATGGGTAGTTATAGAAGTTTTTGTAGCTTCATAGAATTTAATTTTGCATAAGACAATTATATTAATGATAGTTTTAAATTAGGATTTTTGGAGGATGATTGGAAACTTAGTGACCTTTTGATTCTGAAACCTTACTTGAAATTGTTCATTAATATGATGGGTCTGTGCAAAAGAGATGCATAAATGATATGCATTAATACTTCGTGCATATATGTCTGATGTGTTCAGATCAATAGCTTCAGCCACAAAGAGCATAGTTGCCGAGCTAAACAAAGGTGAAAAGCTCAATGGTGACAACTATGAAATATGGCACATGAAAATCCAATATGTGCTGGAAGAGCAAGAGACACTAGAAGCTCTTAACCTAACCATGGTAGAACCTGAAGAAGAAAACACTGCGCAACACAAGAGAGATAAGGAAGCTTTTGCTGCATGGAAAAGAAAGAACTCTCTTGCTCGCATCACGTTGCTGAGCAGTATGGAAAATGACGTCATGTGAGAGTTTAGGCGTTTTGACAATGCCAAGGAAATGTGGGAAGCATTGGCAGCTAGATTTGGTCATACTTCGGTGACCAGACTGAGGCAGCTCACTATTAGGTTTTACTCTTATAAGAAGCCTCATGGTCAGACCATGAAGCAACATCTTAGAAAAATGTCAAACATGATAAATGAGCTAAAAGATGCTGGCCATGTCCTGATAAATGAGCAACAAGTGCAAGCAATGATTCGTTCCTTGCCTCAGAGTTGGGAGCATATGAAGGTGCACCTGACCCATAATGAAAATATCAAAACTTTTGAGGATGCAGTGCGTCATCTTGAGCTGGAAGAGGACCGCCTTTTGGCGGCTAAGCTGGAAGTTGAACTCTATCATGCTGGTTCTAGCTCACATGGAGCTTCGAGCTCCAAGCACAAATGTCCTAACTGGCTTGATAAAGGGAAAGGCAAGGAAGTAGGTCCTTCAGGGAAGAAACCCAATCTTAACCAACATAGAAGAGGAAAGCGTCCTCGAATGAAGAAGCTTACAAGGGTGAAGTGTTACAACTGTGACAAGAAGGGTCACTATGCTCGCGACTGTCGTGAACCAAAGAAGGTAAACACTCCTTATACTTTTCAGAACTTTACTTTTGTGTCGAGTTCTGTATTCTTAATTGAGTCCAATCATTTGTGGACTGTGGATTCAAGAGCGACAGATCATGTAGCGAAGGATAGAGGATCCTTCGTGGAATTCCGACGAGTACCAACTGGAACTAAGTGGGTCTATGTGGGAAACAACTCAAAAGCTGAAGTGAAAAGAATTGACACCTGCCAACTGAACATGCATGGTGGACGCACTTTTTTTCTTCATGATGTATTGTATGCTCCGGAGATTCGTCGGAATTTACTGTCTGTTTTAGTGTTGGTTAAACTAGGTTTTAATATGAACTTCTATAATAGAGGTGTGGATTTGTTTTTATATACAAATTACTATGGTTGTGGTTATTTTTTGGATGGTTTCGTTGTATTAGATATTAACTATGTTAATGCAAATGTTTGTTATTCCCTTATCACGTCTCCTAATTCGTATGATAATAATGTGAATGTGTGGCATGCTAGACTTGGTCATATTGGCCAACAGCATATGAATAGACTAGTCAAAGAGGGCTTGTTGGGCAACATTGAAAATGTCAATTTGCCCATATGTAAGCATTGCCTAGAAGGGAAAATAACAAGGAAACCATTTGGAAAAGGTAAAAGAGCTGAATTTCCTATGCATTTAATCCATTTTGATGTCTGTGGTCTAATGAATGTGAAAGGAATGCATTGGATTGTTTATTTCATCACTTTTATAGATGATTATACTCGATTCGGATATGTCCATTTGATTTCTCATAAATCTGAAGCATTAAGTTGTTTCAAAAGGTTTATGAACTTGGTAGAAAATCAATTAGACAAGAAAATAAAAGCATTGAGATCCGATCGAGGTCAAGAATATTTATCTGATGAGTTCAGAAAATTATGTGATGAAAAAGGAATAGAAAGACAGTTATCTATTCCATACACTCCTCAACAAAATGGTGTTGCGGAGAGAAGAAACAGAACCATACCGGAAATTGTTAGGTCCATGATGGCGCATGCTAACTTACCTATTACTTTTTGGAGTGATGCGTTGTTAACTGCTGCCTATATACTTAACCGGGTGCCTTCCGAATCAGTTACTTCCACTCCATATGAGTAATGGTCAAGTAGAAAATCGGACTTAAGTTTTTTTAAGCCATTGGGTTGTGTTGCCTATACACATTAGTCCTCTCACAAGTTTGGGAAATTAGGTCCTAGAGGAAAGAATAATATTTTCATAAGATACTCGGAACACTCGAAATTGTATGTGTTCATAGGTGAGCAGGAAAGTGGGAGTATAACTAAATTTGAATCACAGGATATCATATTCTTAGATGATGAATTTCTTAAGAAGGGCGAAATAAGGGAAGATTACTCCATATTTGAAACCTTAGATCAAGATAATGATATTAGTGGAGTTCGTCCAAATAGGAGTAATATGAGAAGTGATGAATTGAATTCAACTCATTCTCAATTACAACCACGTGATAAGATGACATCATCATTATCTAATTCTAGTGGGAGCATAATGGGAAATGATGTGCAAAGTGTACAATCTCCCATACGGCAAACAAGTCGCCAAAGTATTCCCCGTCGACGTTTTGACATTGAAGGGGAAACTTTTATGGTTGCTCTACAAGATGAGGATGAGCCAAGAAATATTAATGAGACTATGAATTACCCTAGTAAGGAAAAATGGGTTCATGCAATGGAAGAAGAAATTGAGTAAATGAAATCAAACCAAGTCTGGGAACTGGTTGATCTTCCAAAAGGACGCAGAGCTATTGGGAATAAGTGGGTTTTCAAAATAAAGCAAAAGGCTGATGGCTCGATAGAAAGGCATAAGGCTCGCCTTGTGGTGAAGGGGTATAATCAATAGAAAGGAATTGATTATGAAGATACATTTTCTCCTGTAGTGAGATTTACCTCGATTCGCATTATTCTGGCAATAGTGGCTAGTATGGATCTTGAGTCACATCAGATGAATGTAAAGATTGCTTTCCTCAATGGAGAATTAGAGGAAGAAATATATATATGGAACAACCTGCTGGTTTCATAGTGAAATGCCAATAAGAAAAAGTATGTCGACTTTTGAGATCGATATACGGCCTTAAGCAGTCATCGAGACAATGGTATATACGTTTTCATAATGCCATAATGGCATATGACTTTACAATGATAGATGAGAATCATTGTGTATATATCAAAAAATCCAATGATCAATTTGTGATCATATCATTATATGTTAATGATATATTGATTGCCGGAAGCAATATGGAGTTTGTTAATACTGTCAAGAGTTGGTTGTCTTCCAACTTTGAGATGAAGGATATGGGTGATGCTGCATACATTCTTGGAGTTAAGATTTCAAGAGATCGTTCGAAGAGATCGTTGTCTCTTTCGCAAGAAACATATATAAATAAGGTTCTTGAACGATTTCGTATGCATTGTAAACCCATAGACACTCTTATTACAAAAGGTGAATGATTGAGCCATAGACTGTGTCCAAGGACTCCACAAGAAAAGGAACAAATGAAACATGTTCCTTATGCTAGTGCTGTTGGGAGCTTAATGTACGCTATGATGTGTACAAGACCTGACATATGTTTTGCAGTTGGAATGGTGAGTATATACCAATCCAATCCAGGTCCAGCACATTGGAAGGCCGTTAAGAGAATACTAAGGTATCTGAAGGAAATTGCTGATTATAAGTTGAATTACCAAGGAAAGGATCTGTGACTTGAAGGCTATTCAGATGTTGATTGGGGAGGAGATTTAAATGAAAGAAAATCTACCTCTGGATTTGCTTTCTTACTGAACAATGGTGCCATATCATGGAGTAGTAAGAAGCAAACATGTATAGCCTTATCCACAATGAAAGCTGAGTTCGTGGCATTATCAGCATCGGTACAAGAAGGAGTTTGGCTTAAGAGATTTTTGGATCATTTATGTGTTATTGAGAAAGCTGCAAATCCATTATTGGTTAACTGTGATAGCCAAGCAGCTAGTGTACACCAAAGATCCAAAATATCATGGTAAGACCAAACATATAGATACCAAGTATAACTTTGTCAAAGATATGGTTATACGAAAGGATGTGAACTTACAGTACATATCTACGCATAGAATAGTAGCAGATCCTATGACAAAGCCAATACCTAGAGATGGGTTTTGTGGTCATGTAAAATCTCTAAGATTGCATAGAGTCTGATTTACTGGATTGTAATTTCCCTGAGTTGTTCATATTTATGAACTAGTGTTGTTTCATTATTAATGCCTATGTATCTTTGTTTGATATTTATGTATCTTAATGCTCTGTGCATCATTTTAAGTTGAGAAAGTATGTCGGACATATATAAAATTAGCCCACTCACACGGGTAATCGCCTCTATTTACTGTATGATAAATATAGATGAGACTGTTTTAAGCTTATTATCTAGGTGATAATCGAGAGCTCAAGCTTAAAATACGTATGTTGCCTTAACTAAGTGTTAAGATGAGGACATAATACTTAGTATGTCCGAAAGTAAAATACCCCACATATTTTACTTTATCTGTCTATGATGCCAGATGTGAGTTCTGACGAATTTTGTGAATGAGTAGATACATGAACTCAAGTCAGACATTGGGTATGTCTGAACTATCATCTGTACGGTATTGAAAGGTGTAAACATACGCTCCACGGGAAATAAGTTAATACCGTAATACGTATTTCATACTACGTATGCATGAGACGACTAATAAGAGTGACAAAAGTTTGATCTCAACTTTTATGTCGTGTGAGACTCTTGAGGACAAGAGTTCCTCAATTTTTTATTCCCCTCATGACTCTTACTTATTTTCAAGATTTCTATTTAGTGTTTGCTATCTTAGGATGTTGCCAATGGTCATGAGTTGATTCGATCTAATGGGACATTTCTAGAAAAGCAAGCTAAACTGAAATTGAGAGTTTGAAGGGAAGAGGAAGATCGAATTTTGAGAATCACATTATAGTTTTGTATTCACTGGTTGACCAATTATGATTGTCTTTGTGATAATTATAATTGTGAATACAATATATATATCATTGTTTAAAAGAGATCAAGATAGATATAAATGTGATCGATCGATCTAGGGTACTGCATACTAAATCTACTTAGAGTGAGATGCACATTATGAGCTGCTATATATTCCTAACAGATGCATAGCAATGAGCTCTCAAAGTATGTTGGTCGCACGGATTATTCACCGGTATAAATGTTGAAAAGAGGTAAAGAGAATCATGTTCGGTTCACCATGTGCGAGTGGGAGATGATGGTTTTATTTATAGTGATGGGCCTAAGTTGGCTCGTCCGCCCATGTTGGGCCTAAAAGCCCGGCCCGCAGGATTATGGCCCATGGACGAGGGGGTACATTTGTTCATTAGAAGGGACATATATAAAGGAGGAGAGAGAGGGAGAACGTACCCTTTGGCAAAATTAACGTACGTACGTCTCCCTCTTCCTCACTCTCTCTCCAAAAGAAAAGAAAAACAGTAAGCACAAGGCAACGTTTTTCTTCCCTTCAAGGCGTTATCGGATCGAACAGGGCCAAATTCTCTTCCTCTTATCGGTGTCGGTGTTTAATTTGTGGCTAACAAGGTACGCTCGAATCCGTAGTGTGCTTTAGGATCGGTGATACATGATTTTCCGGGGCTTGTCTTCCGCATTCGTTTTAGGAGTTCAATTTAGTGTCGAATCCGATTTTGGGAATTCGTTATTCCCAACAGTTATTAAATTCAGTTGTCTGGGTCGAGCTATTAAGGTTTCTCAGATTTTTCGTTTTAGTTGAGGCAGAGAGAAGTTATAAGAGAGTGAAAAAGTAATGCTCATAAAGGATTTCATTAGAAGTTCTATCTTCATTTGTTACTGAGAAATTTGTGGAGATAGATTTAAGGAGGGGAGACCTACGGAGAATTTGCAGTTGGACTTTTAAGATTACTTTTATGTGTTTATAGGAATTCGGTAACTCAACATTGACATGGGTGTGCTAGCACAGTGGTACCTGTAGCTTACTAGTCGATAGCGATCACCCTTTGCCCTTGCCGCTTGAAGTCCGTGATAGGGTAGTAGTTTCAGTCGGGAAACAAAGACTGCCTCCAAAAGTGATATTACTTGAGGATAATGAGTTAGGGCTTGATTGATCAAATGCTTCTGATGCCTCAGAGGAGGCCTATACGACACCTTTAACTAGCTCGCCATCTCAAACTTTCATGCTGTCAGTACTTGTGTTATTTATAACTAACTAGCTATCTCCTGCTTGTGCGACTGAGTCAATTTTCTTATCAACAAAAGCCAGCCTTCATACTTTCTTGTTCATGAGGATATCAAAAAGAATGCAGCCACTCTAGACAAGGCAACCATGTAACGTAACAAACTTCCCGTAGTAAATTACTATACTTTGCCACAAAATACTCTTCAGAGATGCCTGGATAGAGTGGGGGATCAAATAAATGATTCAAATAATTATAATCCTAATTTTCGTACACTGGAGAAAAGTTAACCAAACGAGTTCTCTTAGATTGCTTCCTTCCTCAGACAATTCCTGACTAAGTCGCCATGAGTTTATTAAACATATGCATTCAACAAATCTTATCTGTGATCTGACCTTGAAAAACCATGTCGGGGCACTTTCTTCTTTTGTTTCTGGCCTCAGCGATTGCTTGAATTGGTCTTGGTCTTCTCTCTTCTCGAGCCTCAACTTAACCTTCTTATGTTTACTCTAGTTTTCAAGATGTAATGCCAAAGTTTAGGCAGATTAAATAGTTGTTGAACATATATAATCAGAAATGTCAAATTAATAGAATTTCTGCCACTCTTTATTTAGAGACTTGCTTAAAATTCTGGCACTATACATGCTTCTGACTGGATTATATATGGTGATACTGGGTTGCATTTACTTTTGGAACTGCATGCTGGTAAGGATGCATTTACATAGGACATTTCCACTAATAGATTATTTCTTTTACCTCCTAGTCTGTTATTAAAGTTTTTCTTAGGTTAATTTTGAAGTTTTTGAATTAGCTTTCATCTAATCAGGCATTAGAACTACCATGTTTGTTTGGTTGGACCAGATATATAAGTCAGAGAGGTTCTTGATCTTTTTATGCGGATCATGATTGATTCCTTTTATTTGCTTGGAAACGAGGCTTAGTTGAGTTGAGTGGAATAATTGGTAATTGAGTCGCTGGATACTTTAGTGATCATGACTTTCTTTGACAATATTTGATTTAATCATTTCTTGGCCTATCAGATATGCATTTTGCCTGCTGTGTAATTTCATTGGAGTTATCAACTTAAAATTTACATAAACTTGAGTTTGAAGTTTTTTCACTTGGCATAGGGGACTTATGATCACAACACAGTTTTCATGAGTTTTGCAATTGATAACGTTACCACCGGCCGCGGTGGCTCCACTGGATAAGGCTCTGCTGATCCTCGAAGAGGTGAAGGGTTCAAAACCCAGGGGAGGCGCTAGGTGTATTAAGTGTGACTCAGGGGTGGTGGGTCCTCCTGCTTAAGTGTCACTTGGGGGTTTACGGCGCGGCTGTCGGTTGCAAGCCGGTTCCTCCAATAAAATAAAATAAAATAAACGTTAGCAAGGACATTTCTAAGAAGCTTTGCTCACAAGCTCCATAAAATTCATGTCAGATGTTTCTTCGATTTAGAAAACTCTTGATTGATATTGCTGAGATGCAAAAACATCTCCTATCAAACTATTGAGATTTCTCACACTACAAAAATTGTGTTCTTGACTTCTCTTCGATTTTGCATTAACAATCAGGCTAACCGGTCCCCAGTGTTTGAAGCAATGCTCAAGAATGAGATGGAGGAAAGCTGAAGTGGCACGATTAAGATAAGTGATGTGTCCTATGATGCCCTCCGAGCATTTGTCGACTATCTTTGTTCTGCTGAAGCATGGCTCGATGAGCAAATGGCTTGTGAGCTTCTAGTATCGGCCGAAAAGTACCAGGTAAAGCACCTCAAAGCTTATTGTGAGAAGTTATTGGTATCCAAATTGAACTGGGACAACTTGATCGTAAACTATGCCTTTGCGCACCAGCACAATGCGAAACTTCTCCTTGAGGCCACCTTGTCATTAATCTTGGACAATATGGATAAACTCAGCATATGTCAAGAATATTCAGAATTCATTGAAAAGCACCCCGCCCTTCTGGTGTAGATATATGAAGCCTGTCTTGCAAAGCGGGAAAACATTGCAACACCTAAGGATACTTTCACAAAGTCATAGTCTTGTACTGTACGGGATAACTGTTGACGAGAAAAATCAGTTGGGAAAATGACACTTCAATTTTATGGAATTTTGAGTTTGAAGGAACAGGAGTGGGGATAATTTTGTGCATGATTTTGTTAATAGATCTGATTGCCTTTGTGTTCATCGGGATATAACCTCTGGCATTGTCTCATTGGTGTTGTTTTCCCGATTGAATGCTTTCGGCTTTGACAATTTACTTTTATTGATTCAAAGTGCTTATTCGATGTCATTACAAATTATTCATGTTAAAATTTGTCATCATATCTATTTATACTATGATCTAGGGAAATTTGAGCCTTGTTTAGGAAATTATGGATGGACCAAATGCTTACAAGTAACAGAGACTACATTTCACTTCAGGGTTTTATTTACATTAGCGTCATCAAAATTTGTTCTTATTTTCATCTGTTGTCTATTCCTTCCTTTTAACTTTTTTTCCAATTATATCACTAAACTTTGACTTGGCTTTCAATTAGTTCACTGGAGCGGTCGACAACCAACCCAAAACTTTCTTTAGTTATTGAACTTTGATGCAAGTAACGTCCAAGAGACATTCTCATTAGTTTAAGACTTGCAATAGACATTATTGGCAATTAATGCCCTGTTTGGTATTCATCCAAACATGGCCAAATTCTGATTTTTTGTTCCCAAAATTAGTTTGAGCCAAGAATCGCATTTGGTAAAATTTTTGTTTCCGGGATCAGATTGGGAGTGGAATCAAGAACAAAAAAAAGAAGTTGATTCTTGTTTCGAGAATAAGTTTGAGAATAAAAAACCAACTCTTCTTCTTCTTCCCTTTGGCTATCTCGCGACCGCCGTCTACCTCCGCTTGTCGTCGCTCGCTGGCCTCCACCGCTGTCCACCGTCGACGCCGATCACCGTCCACCGATTCGGCGAGCTCACCGAAGGCTCGCTAGGCCAAAGCGAGGTCCGACGAGCTCGCCGGAGGCAAGCCCAGCCACCGGTGAGGCTTGGCCTCGCCAGATCTGGGGAGGTTGAGCCTCGTTGGGACTGGGCAAGCCTTGCGACGCCCAGCCCCATCTGTGGCTAGGCGAGCCTCGCCTAGCCCCGTCAGTGGCCAGGCAGACTTCGCCTAGCCCCGACGACATTGGCCTGGCCATCGGCCTCCCCGAGGGCCGATGATGCTCCGGTGAGGTCGCCGGCCCTCGTTTGGCCAATCGCCCCACCAGAAGAAGAAGAAGAAGAACAGGAGAAAAAGGAGAAAAAGGAAAAAAAGAAAAGAAATGAAATGAAATGAAAAAGTAAAATTTTTATTTAAAAATGAAAAGAAATTGATTTGTAATAGAATCAATTAGCATGGTACCAAACATAATTATATTACAAAATTAGAAATTTTGAACAGTTACCAAACACATTCTTTTACTTATAATTAATTCCCGGAAATAGAATAAAAAATAATTATTTTTTGTTAGAATCTCTTCCGGGAAGAGAATCGTTACCAAACGTACTATTGTGACATAATACGCGGAAACAAACGACAAAATCTTCCAAATTACATCAATGCGAAATCACCAAATTACATCAATGCGAAATCACCAAGAAATTAACGAGAAAATTAATGACATTAGAAATTTACATGATTCAGTCCGAGTATCGGTTCCTACGTCCCACGGGGAGAGCCAGCAGCAAATAATCCACTAAAATCGGAGAATCGGAGTTTACAATCGCTCAATCGGTCCAGTGTTTTCCACACCTAAATTTAATCCAAAACCCTAAGTGTATAAATAAACAACTAAACAACTCTGATTGGATATAAATTTACGGTACAAATTACCGTGCGATGAAACTTTATACGTATGGCTTCGCGAGGCTTCACGATCTTGGGATCTTCTTCAAGCGGCGTGGAAGTGCGCGGCTTCTCACGTACGTAGGGCTTCGGCGTGCGTCTTTCTTTTTGGAAGAGAAGAGACGAAGACGCTTTTATACGTGTGTGTGGGTGTGTGCCCAAGGTCAAAGGTTTGACCTTGGGCCCCACACTTCCCTCTTTTTGATTCTTCACGTGCAGGGTTTCGCATACTCCTTTCTCTTGTAGGCTTCGGCTAAATGAAGAAAGCCCATGGCGTGGGCCCCACCGTGACCAACAAACACAGGTAAAGAAAATTTCGTATCTTCCATTTATTTTGTAATCCTTCGGAGACCGACGAAATTTCTTCTTGGCTTGGGAAATCTTTATCGATAAATTTGATTTATTCGAATTTAAAATCGAAACATTAATTTAACACGTACCCTAATTGTTTGGAGGTTTCTCACAAAATTATTGCCCTCCATCATGTCTTTCCGAATTTTTTAAACGTTCGGTGCAAGGGACATATAATGTTTGATGGGATGGATTTGACTTGCTCCATCTGGCCATCACCATCGCTTATAATACTTTTTCATTTGAATCATGATTTGGCAATTAACCCGTATTTATGCTTTTTTCAACCCGAGTATGATGTGCAAGTCTTAATAGTCCACTCATGCATGCTTGATACGTGATATCCGCATGTGAAGATCTTCTATCACGTATCAAAAAGTATTTCATACATCGGATACATCACATATCATTTTGTCAAGTTAAACCTTGTTTAAAATCTTCAAAACAGGGTGAAGCGACAATACGTAATGAGTAACTATAATGGTACCAAAACATTGACTTATTTTATAATCAATCTCTCGAGAACGAACTGCTAGGGTATTTTGGGTGCATTGTTGATTGCCTACAGATCTGCAATAAGCCAAATAAGCATATGAGAGAAGAGTAAGCACCATGTTACCATGGGAGAGCTAAGTATCACATAATTACAGCATTGAGTTCTGCCCGCATATCAGACTAACCAGGCAAGGTCACAGATCTTTCGACCACACATATTACCAAATGAGTTGTATGGACTATTTTCTCAAACGTCTGAGCAGATGAGACCAGGAGACAAAAAAATTCGTAATGACAACATTAGGCAACCTTTCTGCCCTCCAAACTAATTCCCTGCCATTCCAGACACCGTACAAAGAGGAATTTGGAAGTGCCAAGCGTAGAACAACAAACATCACCACTTGCTCAAGATAACTGTCCCAGCTAAAGCATGATACAAAACCAATACAGGACACCGTGCATTCCTAAAGACTGAACCATGGGCATGGGGAACTTGTTCACTTAGCTGTGAATCAGTGACAGGCAGATCCTTACCTAATCTGAGAACCTTCATAAAGTTATTCAAGATATCTTTTCTCTTGATTAACAAGGACAGAGCTAATTTCAACTCAATGACATATATCAAGTTTATATGCAGAAACATTTAGATAACATCCAGATCACAAAATGATAAATAACATCACATAGATCAGGATCCAAAGGATTGACAGAAAACAAATGTCAGAACCAAAAGTGCGGAATTATCAAAGGGTAAGTTACTTTAAATGAAAGGAAAACAAGAGTAAAAATAAGAAAGTGCAAGCATAAGTCAGAAAGGCAATGGGCATGTGCTGTCTCAATCGAAGATACAAAAATGAACAGATTTTTACTAGTTCTCTTTGATCTATGAAAAAAAAGAGCACTTGCATCAACAAGAAGATTATAAGTTTCTATCAGCCTATATCATACTTCCTACATAACTTCTAAATGTCCATTATAGGATTTCTTCATCAGCATATTTGCCTTCTCGAAGAAGTAGGAGGCAGGATTTTCAAGCTTAGACACTTCTTTCACTAACTAAAAAACCAAGAGAAAAGAGACAAATGAACTCCAAGCTCAGACAGCAAAGTTTCAAAGTTTGATCCCTATCATTCATCGATCAAAGTAACTCAACCGAACCTAGAAAATGGCTTTCACCAGTGAAGCTAAAAATGCTCCCCAAAGCAAAAGTCATCATAATCACCTGAGAATCTATAACTTAAGTAGGAATATGATAATCTCCAACTGAAGTAGGAAAAGGATTATTAAAACATAAAAAGCCCCCAATTCTTGTGGATACAAATTTCCTTTCTCCAAAGGAGACTATTACTTTGCAGAAGTATCAAGCGCTGCATTGTTTTGCCGCATCATTCCCGCCTCGAAAGAGATGCTTTTGCCGCATCATTGTCTTCCCGCCTCACAAGAGATGCTTCTAGTAACTCCAACCCAAGGCGTGGGTTCACTTCAAAGAGTAGCGAGTATTCTTGACGTTTTCTGAGCTTATCCAAGTTATCTGAGATTACGGACGTGGCGGCGTCAAGTAGATGCTTGGCATTGTGCTGGTGCGCAAGGGCAAAGTATATGATCGAGTTGTCCCAGTTTAATTTGGATACCAAAAAGTTCTCGCAGTAAGCTTTAAGCTGCTCCACCACGTACTTTTCTGCTGATACCAGAAGCTCACAAGCCATTTGCTCATCGATGCATGCTTCGGCACGAAGAAAGTTGACAAATGCATGGAGGGCATCATACGACATGTCACTTATCTTAATGGTGCCGCTTTGGCTTTCTTCCATCTCATTCTCGAGCATTGCTTTAAATACCGGGACTGACTAACCTGTTAGTAAGTAGAAAATTGAAGAGCACAAGTACAATTCTTGCAATGTGAAAACTCAATAGTTTGATAGGAGATGTTTATGCATCCTATCTACAAGAGTCAGAGTTTGCTAAACTGAAGATGTTATATTATGAGCATGAAAGAAAAGCTTTTGAACATGTCCTTGCTATTGTTATCAAATACCAAAATTATGAAAAACTATGTTGTGCTCATAAATGCTCCATGCCAAGCGAAAAACCATACTCAAGCTTTTGTGATGTTTGAGTTGATAACTCCAATGAAATGCACATAGCAGCAGGCAAAATGCATATCCGTTGGCACAAGCATCATTTAAATCTAATCTTGTGAAAGAGTCATAATAAATGAAGTATCCAGCAATTCAATTACTAAATATGTCACTTCAAATAAAGATTAAAATTCCACTCAACTAAACCGAACCTCATTCCAAGCAAAACTACCACCCTGTCATGAACTTCCAAGTGGTAAGTGCAAAGAGGGATTGCTGTCCACTAGCAAGACATAGGTACCATGGTGTTAGCATATCCCATGTCCAAATGTCGTGTTACCAAATTCTCATGAACACATAAGGAAAAAAACATATTAAAAGTCCAAAAAAAATTCAACGTAGGTTTCCCTTACTTAAATCTATCAGCACAAACTACCAATGGAGTGGCCTTTTCTCAATAACAATTGTTCGTAGGAATGCCCACGACGGCCAAAGGTAGATAAAACTTCTAAAGAAATCTGAGAAAGCTTGATAACTGACCCAGACAACTGAATTTGATAACAGTCTGACCATCCCCGTTTTCAGACCATCATATATATCCACCACAAGCCCTCCAGAGTATCTTGTCTTCCCTCCCGGCAATTTGTCACAGTCGAGCACGTTAACATTGCAGAAATTAAGACCATCGAACAAAGACTCAGCATACAATGGTTTGCCGACTGAGAGAACTCATAAAGACCGTGTTCCCACATCCTATCTTCCCCACTTTCACCAAGAATTATTCTAAAACTTCTTCGTAAGGTAATTGACCACTTATTTACCATTGAGCACACAATTTGTCGCCATCCTAGGAGACACGCCCGCTATTGGAACTTGAAGCAAGGAACAAAGAACAGAATACACGATCCCTCCCAAAGAATTAACTACAAACTAATCTACTCTTAACCGCTGTGCGCTAAATCCTCACCCCGCCTCTGAAACTCCCCAAATACAAATGGAGATCGGAGAAAAAACAAAGGAAGACCCAAAATTCAAATCAAAGCGAAACGAGCAAGGAAGATCAACGAACCGATGCTCACCAGAATGTCCCTGTCAACCAGCAACGGCATGGAAGGGCCTCCATTGGGACCGTCCTCGGCTGCGATCATTAAGACCATGTTGGCGAACCCGGGATCATGGGAGGAACCACTTTGGGGGGGCTGGTGGCCGGTCGGAGGCTCGAAACTCCTGAAGACCACTAACTTCTCTAACATCTCCAGCTTTCGCCCGATAACTTCCACTTGTCGCTTGAGATCTTCCAGGGGCATGTTCTGTTCGGCCTTCTCGGGTAAGTCCCTCGTGGCGGCACCGACTGTGACGTGCTTCTTCTGTTTCCAGTCGGTCTCCTTCTCTTCGCATGATCGATGCATCTGCGGAGGGATAGCCATCTCTCGGCCTTCTTCTTTTTCTTTTGTCTCGCACAGGAACGACGAGCGATATTGCCGGAGAACTTCCGCGTTTCGCTCGGCAGCTTTCAGTATTCGCCTGATGACTTTTATGTCTCGCTCGAGCTCTTCCGAGGGCATGTTTTGTTCGGCCTTCTCGAGTAAGTTCCTCCTGGTGGCACCGCGTATGAGGTGCATTCTTTTTCTTTCGTCTCGCACAGGAACAGCAAGGGATTGCGTGCGGAGGACAGGAACAGCGAGGGCGGCGAATAGGAACGGACAGGAACGGCGACGGCTGAACAGCGAGGGCGGAGGACAGGAACGGACAGGAACGGCGACGGCTGAGGCGGAGGACAGGAACAGCGAGGGATTGCGGGCGGAAGAGTAAGAAGAGAATATCAGGTAGGGGTGAAAGCGGTTCCCGGGTAGAACCGGGAACCGGAGAACCGAACCGGAGGGTCCGGTTCGGCTCCCCGTTCTAAAGGGACCGGTTCCCGTTCCCGGTTCCCGTTCTCTGGGAACCGGCGGTTCCCGGTTCCGATGGGAACCGGAACCGGAACCGGTTAGGGCTCCAAAATCACTTCACACGTTCACACTTCACAGAACTGGGTCTCTCCCGTTCGCTTCCTCTGCCCGTCGCCGACGCTGCTCGCCGTCGACGCCACGGACTTTGCTCCCCCGCCGCTCAGCCGCTCGCCGTCGACGCCGCCGCTGGACGCCGCTCGTCCCCCGGTGGAGGCCGCTCGCTCGCCCAGCCGCCCCCGACGTCCCTGATGCTGTGCATCTGCTGAAACCAGCTGCTACTGCTATGACTGTAATGTCAAAATAACCTGCTTCGATAATATCTCTTCTTTGGATCCAAACCTTTTCTTCAGATTGATAAGGACTGCTGCTGTAACTTTTCAGGATAAGTCGGCAGATGTTTGTAAAGCTGCAGAGGGATTCTTCGGTGAAATTTTGAGAGTAAGTGGACATGAATTGGTACGGATATGTGCAATAAATTGCAAGAGTGTGGCTTCTTTAGTATGTGGTGATCATGGCGACTGCTGTGTTCAGGTTATGAAACATTTGAAAGACATTCAAGGCCCAGCTTTGGCTGTTACACTTGAACCATTGAAGCCTCATGGAACATTCCAAGGTGCTCTCTTTCTCACACGCGTGCACGCACACCTTCTGTTTTGAACCTGAAATATTGCTGGCAGAATCGTTTGAATCAACCAGAGCCATACTGGTAGGGTTACCTTCCAAAAGCGTTTCTAAAGTTGGAAGAGCTGTTTCTCATGGTGCATCAAAGCCTGGAAGTCGGACTGCATCTTCGGTATGTTAAGCTCTCATTAATGACTAAAGAATAAGGTTAGAGATGGAGTGAGATCCTTTTGTTTATTAGACGAAGGCTGTGTTTGTTCTTTCTAATTTACATTGGAAGGATAAAATTGTATGAGGAATGATGGGGATTTTGTTTCTTATTTTCCCATTTGCAAAGAGGATTGCCGTGTCAAAGGGCTCAAGAGGAGACTCGATGATTTCTGTGCAAGACATTGCTTTGCAGTCACAGGCTTTGATAAATGTCAAGGACTCAATTAAGGTATGAAATAATGCTTCTACAATAGGTTGTATGAAAAAGACAAAACCCAAGTTTGTACTACTAACTTTGTGATTAAATTGCTTATTCTTATCTCATTTGAAGTAGCATTTTATTATAGGAAACATTGGTACTCTTTTGCAAATGTCTAGTTCCACATATCTGATTCTGCACAACTCCAAGCCATGTTAGAACTGTTGTGATATTCCATGTCTGGACTGTAATGTTTGTACTACTAACTTTGTGATTAAATTGCTTATTCTTATCTCATTTGAAGTAGCATTTTATTATAGGAAACATTGGTACTCTTTTGCAAATGTCTAGTTCCACATATCTGATTCTGCACAACTCCAAGCCATGTTAGAACTGTTGTGATATTCCATGCCTGGACTGTAATGTTGTTTATGGCCATGTTTGACTTGTTGCGGCATTAATGCATCTGTAACTAGTAGCACAGAGGCAACAAAGAGCAAAACAGTTGTGGTGATGGAGAAAGGGAAGATGTACTTACAACTCAATCAATTTGCCAAGGTGGTTTCGTATGTTTTAGTTTCTTTCACATGCTTAAAAGGAACGTCTCTGATTTTTTGTGTTTAGCTTTCTGCAGAATATTCCAATTATGATAGTCATGAAGGCAATGGGAATGGAAAGTGATCAAGAGGTTGTCCAGATGATCGGCAGAGACCCTAGATATAGTGCCCTACTTCTTCCATTGATTGAGGTATGTGTTTGGTCAAGGAAAACATAAGCAAGGACATTGCTAAGAAGCTTTGCTCACAAGCTCCATAAAATTCATATCAGATGTTTCTTCGATTTAGAAAACTCTTTACTGATATTGATCAGATGCACAAAAATCTCCTATGAAACTATTGAGATTTCTCACAATGCGAAAAATTGTGTTTTTGACTCCTCTTTGATTTCGTGTTTACAATCAGGCTAACCGGTCCCCAGTGTTTGAAGCTATGCTCAAGAATGAGATGGAGGAAAGCCGAAGCGGCACGATTAAGATAAGTGACGTGTCCTATGATGCCCTCCAAGCATTTGTCAACTATCTTTATTCTGCTGAAGCATGCCTTGATGAGCAAATGGTTAGTATTGGCCGAAAAGTACCTGGTGAAGCACCTTAAAGCTTATTGTGAGAAGTTTTATCCAAATTGAACTGGGACAACTCGATCATAAACTATACCAGCACAACGCGAAACTTCTGATTGAGGCCGCCTTGTCGTTAATCTTGGACAATATGGATAAACTCAGAAAACGTCAAGAATATTCAGAATTCATTGAAAAGCACCCCACCCTTGTGGTGGAGATATATGAAGCAGGAAAACACTGCAGCACCTAAGGATACTTCCGCAAAGTCATAGTCTTGTCCTGTACAGGGTAACTGTCGAGGAGAAAAACCAGTTGGAAGAATGACATTTCAATTTTATGGAATTTTGAGTTTGAAGGAACAGGAGTGGGATAATTTTTTGCATGGTTTTGTTAATAGATCTGATTGCCTTTGTGTTAATTAGGGATACAGCCTCCAGCATCAGCTCATTGGTATTGTTTTCCTGATTGAAGGGCTTTCAGCTTTGACAGTTTAACTTTTATTGATTCAAAGTGTTACAAATTATCTGTGCTAAAATTGGTGATCATAATTTGTACTATGAACTCGGGAAATTTGAGCCTTGTCTAGGAAATTATGGACAAACCAAATGCTTGCAAATGACATAGACTATATTTCACTTTAGGGTTTTATTTACATTAGCGTCATCTAAATTTGTTCTTATTTTCATCTGTTGTATATTCCTTTTTAATTTTTTTTTCAATTATATCACTGAACTTTGACTTGGCTTTCAATTAGTACATTGGAGCTTGGATATTCCGGTCAACAACCAACCCAAAACTTTCTTTAGTTATTGAACTTTGATGCAAGTAACGTTCAGGAGACATTCAACGAAAGTGAAGAAAGAGGATACATCTCATTAGTTTAAGAATGATTAAATTGACATTATTTGGGCAATTGACTGTTTTGAGGTTTCTTAGAAAATTAATGCCCTCCTTCATACGTCTCTAGAAAGTTTTTGAACGTTCGCAGCAAAGGACATGATGTTTGATGAGATGGATTTGACTTGCTCCAGGTCATCACCATCACTTAAGATTTGAATTTTCCATTTGAATCACGATTTGGCAATTTGCCGTCTTTATGCTTTTTTCAATCTGAGTATGATGCGCAAGTCTCAATAATCCTCTCAATAATCCACTCATGCATGCTTGGCACGTGCTGTTAATGAATCTGTATGTGAAAATCTCTATCACGTATCAAAAAGTATTTTATAAATCAGATACATCACGTATCATTTTGTCAAGTTAAACCTTGTTTAAAATCTCGAAAACATGGTGAAGCAACAATACTAATGATAATGGCACCAAAACATTGACATTTTTATAATCAATCTCTCGAGAACGAACTAGGGCATTTTGGGTGCATCGTTGATTCCCTACGAATCTGCAATAAGCCAAATAAGCATATAAGAGAAGAGTAAGCACCATGTTACCATGGAGAGCTAAGTATCACTGCCCACATATCAGACTAACCAGGCAAGTCACAGATCTTTCGACCACGCATATTACCAAATGAGTTGCAGGGATTATTTCCTCAAACGTCTGAGCAGATGAGACAAGGAGACAAAATACGTAATGACAACATTAGACAACCCTTTTTGCCCTCCAAAATAATTCCCCGCCGTTCCAGACAACAGGAATTTGGAAGTGTCCAGCGTAGAGCAACAAACATCACCATTTGGAAGTGTCGTACATATAAATAAGCACCGCAAATGGCTGGCACTGACCACAGCCAAAGTCATCAAGAATATCCTTTTCAAGAGAAAAAGATTATTAAAACCAACAAAGCCCCTAATTCTTGTTACAAACTTCCTTTCTCCAACGAAACTATTACTTCGCAAAAGTATCGATGCCCTGCCGGGACTATCTTAAGAAGCATGGCACGCCTGGTATTGTTGGGTTTGCCACGAGGCGAGCCAGCAAACGATGAAAGAGCTGTGGGACAAGATTTCCTCCTTGGCTGTGACTGACCAAGTTCATCTCCCTACCGATGTCCACCAAGGATGTTCCGAGGGGACTCTATCAACTCGGATCCCAGCCCACTGACTCATTCTGGTCAGCATCAAATTAACATTTTGCTCTGATTTAAAATTTTGGATTTTTCTTTAATTTTGTTCAATCTAATTTGAGAAACCGACGATCAGGTTCAGTTTATAGCAATTAAGGTTAGTATTACATTTGTAGTTGGATTCGAATTTTCTTTCGCGCTCCAAGTTGTTTTGGTCTTGAAAGTGGTCACAATGAGCATATCTTGCGGTCATTGAGTGATGAAGGTGTTATAGGAAAATTTAGGTTTTTGTACAGTCAAATCTAGTCTTTACATACCGTCGCATTGCACATGATTTCCCACATTTAACTTAATTGCGGTGAACTGAACTTGATCGACGGTTTCTCAAATCAGATTGAGCAAAATAAAAATAAAAAAAATCTAAAATTTTAAATCGTGCAAAATGCTAATGCAATGTTGACCATAATGAGTCCGTGGATTAGGATCCACGTCGCGCAGTCCCCTCGGAACCATCCTTGATGATCAAGTGGACATTGAGAAGATGACTAGGCGGGGAGATCAACTTGGTCAGTCATAGCCAAGAAGAAAATCTTGTCCCACAGCTCTTTCATCGTTTGCTGGCTCGCCTCGTGGCAAACCCAACAATACCAAGCCTCGTTCGTGCCATGCTTCTTAAGGCAATCTCGGTAGGGCATCGACTCGATCTAAGGGCCGATGTACTCACACCAATTGTCATACTCGTTCAGTTGCTCCATCAAATATTCAATCCACCTAAATTTTTAACGGAACTCATTTTGTTTGAGGAAGAACTAGTGAGCCACAATATTTATCAAGACTATGCAGCGACCTAAACTCTCTTTGATCACTTAGATTGTATAGAGAGAAAGTTTCTAGAAAGAGAAGCTCTAAACGAAAGAAAGAAATTTTAATTATGAAATGGATGAATGATTGCAATAAGGGGAGGTCACCCTTTCTTATACTAGTGGCCCTCGGATTATAATCATTGATCGTCATTTGATTCGGTGGACAACATTGTGCCTTCTAACTTACCATCTACTAGCATTTATGCCGAGAGAGTTCTAGATAATTTGGCAAAATTACCGTCTCACCCATCCCTAGGAGTATTCTAGAAGCTCTTGGGGAAACCTTGGGCAATCTTGAGAGGTCTTCTTCAATCATGCACGGTCCCTTGGTCGCAAAATCATTGGCCCCAACTTTTTTTTTTGTTCTTTCTTTCTCTTTATTTTTTCTTTATTATTATTTTTTTTTTTGGGAAACACATCTTCCATTAATACACACACACACACACACACACACACTAAGCACCTAAAAAATCCATATATAAGAATTTGACATGAAATACTTTTATGAAAAAATAAGTTCCCATTTTTCGGAAATGATTTTTGGGCAAAAATTTAGGTGTCAACACCTTGGAATTTAATATGGGGGATCATGTATTTGTGAAAGTATCACTAATAAAGAGCATATCAAGACTTGAAAAGAAAGACAAGTTAAGCCTGAGATTTATTGGACCCTTCGAAATCCTCGAGAGAATAGGGGATTTTGCCTATTGATTGGCATTATCTTTCAAGTTGTTGAATCTACACGATGTCTTCCACCTATCGATATTGAGGAAGTATTAGCCCGACCCTACTCATAAACTGGATCATGAGGTTGTCTAGGAAGACGAAATAGTGAAATATGTGGAAGAGCTAGTGTGAATACCGGATCGAAAAGAGCAAGTGCTTTGAACGAAGGTAATCCCACCTGTCAAAGTCTCACGGTGCCACCACAACATAGAAGAAACAACGTGGAAAAGCAATGAGGAAATGAGGCAAAGTTATCCCCATCTTTTTAATGGATCATAGGGAACGATCAATTTCAAGAACAAAATTCCTTGAGAGGGAGAGATTTGTGACATCTAGATTTTTCGCTTGATGTATTGCGAGCCTCGAACGTTTAACGATCCATGCCGCGTTATTAAACTCATCATGGGGCCACACCAGTTACACCACGGGGACTTGTAACCCCGTCTGTTCTCGTCGTTACAGGGCTACCTAAGTCTCAATGAAGATCTTGACAAAAAAGAAGATCTTGACACAAAAAAAAAAGTCTCAATGAAGATGCCATCGTTTCAAGATGATGCCAACTCAACACCACGTCGCAAGAAGACATGCTTCCAACGTGTCCAATCCAAGGGCTACAACCTCCGGCATCATCTCATTGGCTATCATTTTCCCAGTTGAAGCGTTTTTGGCTTTGGCAGTGAACTTTTGTTGATTTAAAGTGCTCATTCGATGTCATTACTTATCTATGCTAAAAGTGGTCATCATATCATATGTACTATGATCTATAGAAATTTGAGCCTTGTTTAGAAAATTTTGGACGAACCAAATGCTTGCCAATAACAAAGACTACATTTTAGGTTTTATTTATATTATTAGCATCATCAAAATCTTTTTATTATTTTCATCTAGTGTATGTTTCTATTTTAACTTTTTTTCATTCATATCACTAAACTTTGACTTAGCTTCCAATTAGTTCATTGGACCTTGGATATTCCAGCCGGCAACCGACCCAAAACTCTCTCTGGTCATTGAACTTCGATGCAAGTAATGTCCAGGAGACATTCAACGAAAGCAAAGACAGAGGATCCGTCTCATTAATCTAAGACCTACAATTGACATTAATTGGCCAATTAACTGTTTGGAGGTTTGTTAACACCCTCTTTCATAAGACTTTTGCAATTTCTTGACCGTTCGGGGCAAAGGGCATGATGTTTGATGAGATGGATTTGACTTGCTCCAGGTCATCAACGTCGCTTAGAATGGAATTATTCCATTTGAATCACGGTTTGTCAATATGCCCATTTTTCTGTTTTTTTCAACCCGAGGATGACGTGCAAGTCTCAATAATCCACTCATGCATGCTTGTTACAAGCTCTTAATTAATCTATAGGTGAATATCATCTATCACGTATCATAAAGTATTTTATTCATCAAATATATCACATATCATTTAGTGAAAGTTAAACTTGTTTAAAATCTTGAAAATAGGGTGCCGCCATTCAAAATGAAACAAGCCACGTAAGACTAGGTTTTACAGCATCGAGTTCCTTCCGTATATCAGACTAACCAGGCAAGATCGCGGATCTTTCGACCATGCATATTACCAATGAGTTGCATGGATTATTTCCTCACACGTCTGAGCGGATGAGACCAGGAGACAAGGATGTCCAGAAGTAAAATTCGTAATGACAACACTAGGCAACACCTTTTTGACCTCCGAACTAATTCCCCCTCGTTCCAGACACCATGCGAAGAGGAATTTGCGAGTGTCTAATGGTAACCGTAAAGCAACAAACACCACCATTTGCCCAAGACAACTGTCCCAGCTAAAGCATGATAAAAACCAATACAGGACACCGTGCATTCCTAAAGCCTGAGCCATGGGCATTAGGGAACTTGTTAACTTAGGGCGTGTTTGATAACTAGGGAATAATTTTTGAATATAAATAGTTTATTTATTTATTTTTGTTCTTGGGAACAATTTCTGAGCATAAGAATGCGCTTGGTAACTGCAAAACATTTATACTCTAAGAATATAATTGCGTTTGGTAAACTTATATAATTTTGTTATTTCTTTTAATTTTTGAATATTTTATTATATTTTTCCTTCTTTCCTTCTTTCTTTTTTCTTTTCTTTTTTCCTTCTTTTTCTTTTCCTTTGACGGCGACTGGCAATCGGCTGGGCAAGCTCCGGTGAGCTCGCCGGAGCCTTGTCGGGTCACCGCAAGGGTCAGTGAGCTCGCCGATTTGGGCAAGGCCGAGCCTCGCCAATGGCCATGCCAGCCTGGAGCCGACAAGGCCAACCTTGCACTGCCTAGGCGAGGTCGAGCCTCACTAGTGGCCTCAAAAGGCTCGCTTGGCCATTGAGGCCACTGGCAAGGTCGAGCCTCGCGCCATATGGCGAGGCTCGGCCTCGCTTGGGCCGGGCGAGGTCAAACTCGCCTAGATCTGGCGAGGCCAAGCCTCGCCGAGCCTCATCTAGCCACGGAAAAGCTCAAGCTGACAAGCCTTGTCGTGGCTCAGTGTCTCCGAGGGTCGACGACATTCCGGCGAGGTCACCGGCCCTCGTTTGGCCAGTGGCTGGCGCCGACCATGGCCAAGACTAGTGATCCGCCAAAAGGATGAAGAAGAAGAAAAGAAAGAGAAGAAAAAAAAGAGGAGAGAGAAAATTTGTTTCTTGGAATTGTTCCGGAAACAAGAAACAACTTTTTTCTAGTTTTTATTTTTGTTCCAAATCTTTTTTTTTTGGTGAAAAGGTAAATGTTGTTCCAAATCTATTCTCGAAAAAAAAAATAGATTTTTTGTTCCAAAGAACAAAAGTTTTATCAAACGTGTTTCTGTTCTTTTTTTGTTCCCTGGAACAAAAGAACAGAAATTTTTGTTTCGAGAAACAGAAACAAAATTTGCCAAACAGGCCCTTAGCTAAGAATCAATGGCGCATAGATGCTTGCCTAATTTGACAACCTTTGATAAAGTTATTCAAGTTATATTAACAAGGCCAGAACTAACATGAACTCGATGGTATAGGTTGTAGAGACATATATCAAGTTTATATGCAGGAACATTTAGAAAACATCCATCTTAAGCATGCTTAAGATCATAAAATGATAAATAACATCATAGATCAAGATCCGAAGTATTACTTGAAAACAAATGTCTGCATTAGAAGTCGCGGAATTTTCAAAAGGTAAGTTACTTTAAATGAAAGGAATGCAGGAGTAAAAATAAGAAGTTGCAACCTAACTAGGACAGGCAATGGGAAGAGTCATTAGTTGCTTCAATAAAAAATACAACAATGAAGAGAATTTTTCTAGTTCTCTTTGATCTATGAAATGAAAAACACTTGCATCAGCAATTAGTTGCGAATTTCTTCTAGCTCTTTGATCTATGAAATAAAAACACTTGCATCAACAACAAGCTGACAAGTTTCTGTTAGCCTATAATTATATTATGTTTTCTATATAACTTCTAAATGTCCATAAGAGGACTTTCTTCATCGGCATATTTGCCTTCTCAAAGAAGTATGAGGCAGGTTTTCTCAGGCTTAGATACTTCTTTTACTAACAAAAGAACCAAAAGAAAAAAGACAAATGAATCAGGTGACAAAGTTTCAAAGTTTGGTCTCTATCATACATCGACCAAAGTAACTGAAATGGTTGGTATCGAACCTAACGAACGAAAAGGATCATTAAAACTAACAAAGCCCTTTTCTTGTGGATGCGAAATTCTTTTCTCCAAAAGAGAGTATTGCTTCGCAGAAGTATCTTCAGGTGCTGCATTTTTTTCCCACCTTTCAAGACATGCTGTCAGAAAAAGGCACTGCCTCTCTCTCTCTCTCTCTCTCTAGATTTTTCTCTCCCTCTCTCCAGATTTTTCTTGACCACATAAGTCCACCGACTTTGCAGCCTGTAAATAGGAGAAAGTGTGTGTGGAGTGTGTACGTGAGGTGAGTGGGGTGTGTGTAGGGGTCTTGTGTAGTGTAAGTGTAGGGTAATAGGAAGTGAGTGGGTGTGTGGGAGTTGTGTTTGTGTGTGGCTTGTGAAGTGAGTGGGTGAGCAAGTACAATGAATTTGTGATGGTACAGAGAGTTTGTAATATTGTTTAATAAGAATAATAATTATTTTACTTGTACACCCATTTGTTTCTCTACACATGCTTCTAGTAACTCCAACCCAAGGCGTGGGTTTTCAGTGAGTATAAAGTATACTTGATGTTTTCTAAGCTTATCCAAGTTGTCTAAGATTAGGGACGTGGCGGCCTCCTTTGCATTGTGCTGGTGCGCAAAGGCATACCTAATCGAGTTGTCCCAATTTAATTTCGATATCAAGAACTTCTCATGATAAGCTTTGAGGTGCTCCACTTGATACTTTTCAGCCGATGCCAGAAGCTCACAAGCCATTTGCTCATTGAGGCATGCTTCAGCATAAAGAAAGATAACAAATGCTCGGAAGATATGATACAACATGCCACTTATCTTAATGGTGCCACTTCAGCTTTCTTCCATCTCATTCTCGAGCATTGCTTTAAATATTGGGGATTGACTAGCCTGATAGTAAATAGAAAATTGAAGAGCACTTAGAAAGTGTAATTCTTGCGGTGTGAAAACTCAATAGTATTATAGGAGATATTTATGCATCCACTCTATGTTGACACCCAAAATTTTATCATTTTTTTAACGTCCATTGTTTGCAAAAATATTTAAAAAAAAATAAAGAGCCAAAAAGAAAACAAAAAAGAAAAAAAAAAGAAAAAAAAAATGAAATGAAATGAAAAGAAAAAAATTAGAAATAAAAGGAAAACGAAAAAAGAAAAAAAAGAGAGAAAAATAAAAAAATAAAAGAAAGAAGAAAAAAGAATAGAAAGGGGGATTGACGATCGCTTTTTGGGGATCTCTCGTTCTCTTTCTGAGAGATTTTTCTCTCTCTCTGGGAAAAGCTCTCTCTCTAAAAAATTTCCGCGAATTCTCTCTGGGGGGGTTTCGGCTCGCTCTAGGGCTGAGCGCGGTTCCCGGGTTACCCGGGAACCGGAACCGAACCGGAGGAGGGTCCGGTTCGGTTCCCGGTTCCAAGGGGGACCGGTTCCGGTTCCGGTTCCTTTTTTCTAGGAACCGGGAGTTTCGGTTCCGGTTCCGGTTCCAAGCGGAACCGGAACCGGTCCTGGAACCGGAACCGGAACCGATTTCGGAACCGGAACCTGTTCCGGAACCGGAACCTGTTCCGGAACCGGAACCGAAACCGGTTACTTAGGGTAGAAAAAACTCAACCTTGGATGTTCTAGTGACTTGTATGTGATGTTCTAGTTGAAGTTTGGCTTCGGCCTCTAAATGAAAGTTGTAAAGAACTTCTTGGAGTATAACATACTCAAATTTGGGACAAAACAAATAAGTATAAGTGGGTGAAATCGTTATTCTTTGGAAAGACAGGATCTGGAGATTTTGGGACCGACCCTTGATGAATGCATGGACTGTAAGGCAACCTTTTTGTCAAAATTTCACTTCGGTTTCTTAACAAAAGTTGTAAAGGACATCCTGAGGTACCACATATCAAAATTTAGAGAAAAAAAACAAGAATAGGTAGGTGAAATCGTGGTGCTTTGGAGATGGTTAGATCTGGAATTACGGTACTACGAACAGAGATTTTAACCGTCCATATTTAATTATCTAGGACGAATTTTACTTCGATGTTTTCATGAAGTATCTAACTTATGGTCTTGGCTATCACATAGTCGAATTTCATAATTTTTAAAGGTCATTTGGGTATTTAATCGGAAATGTTTCTAAAACTGTGCAATCTGATGTGTTCGGATCTTGTAAGTTGCAATGCGTGGATTATATCATTTTGTATGAGGTTCTTTTGGAAATGTGTTCTGCATGAAATATCTCTTCATTTCTTCCCTACAACATATTTAAATATCGTAATTTTTTTAGTTCATTTGCCTATTTAACCAAAAAAATTTCAAAAACTGTGCAAGTAGAGAATAGGAAAAGTAAATCGATTTTATCTTTTAATCCAGAATGAATTGGACTACGATTTCTTCATGAAACTTGTACCTCTAGGTCTTAAATACAACGTGTCCAAATTTCAGAATTTTCTGAGTTCATTTAAGGGTTTAATCGAAATTGTTTTCAAAACTTGTACCTCTAGACATTCTTGTTCTAGTGGTGTTTTATTTCTACTTTCTAGTTTGCTATTTGTTTTGAAATTTCTAATTATATTCTATTATTGTTGTGTAATGCGAAGTTAATGTATCAAGATAACATGTCAATGAGAAGTTACCGTGTAGTATACACGTACATTATAGTTTTTTTTTAGTAACGTGCACATACGTTATATTTTTTTTTTAGTAACGTGCATGCACGTTATAGTTTTTTTTGGTAACGTACGCATATGTTATATTTTTTTTGGTAACGTGCGCATATGTTATAGTTTTTTTTTTTTTTTGGTAACGTACGCGTACGTTATAGTTTTTTTGGTAACATGCGCGTACGTTATAGTTTTTTTCGGTAACGTGCGCATATGTTATAGTTCAAATCTGAAAATAACCAAAAAAAAAAAAAAGGAACCTGTTGGAACCTGGAACCGACCCTGGAACCTGTGACAGGGTAGGTTCCAGGTTCTCGGTTCCCACGGGTAGGTTCCAGGTTCCTCATTTTGAGGAACCTGTACCCGAGGGTAGGTTCCAGGTTCCAAACGGAACCGAACCGGAACCTGGAACCGCTCACCCCTAGCTCGCTCTCTCTCTGCTCCGAGACGCTCTCTCGGATTCTCTCTGAATCTCTCTCTCTGCTGGGGAGCTGGCCTAAAACCGAAAAATACCGGGGAATCCATTGGTCAATTCCACCATCTCCGACGAGAGAAGCCGGAGGAAGCAGCCGGCCGTCACCGCCTCTTCGCGGCAATCGCCGCCCTAGCGATCGCCTCCCTCGTGATCGGCATCGGATCCGACGATCCTTGAACCCTAGAAGGAGAGCAACTGCCGGCCAAGGAGTTCGAGGCGCGGGGCTCAGATCCGAATCCGATCAGTGGCGGCGACAGGGACGATGACAACGGCAGCGGATCCGGTTCTTTCTTGGAGATCAGATGCTTGCTCACTCGATCGGGGATTCTCTCTCTCGGTTCTCTGATTCGGCGGATCGCTCTTGGAGATCGGGGACCGGAGGTCGGGGATCGTAAGGGAGGCTCTCGATCGCTCTCGGTTCTTTGGTTCGGACGCTCGCTCGCTCGATCGTGATCTCGCTCTCGGCTGGATCTGATATTCTCGTCACGGACCACGTCTTTCCGGCTCGAGGTGCAAAGTTTCGGATCCGCGCCAAGTTTGGGGGTCTCGGCTCAGCTCCAAGGGTAGAGCTCCGAGACCGATCGGCGGCGTTGGCAGCGGCTTCAGATCGTTTCCTTGTTCTGCTTTTCCGGTGATTTCATGCGCAAGAAAGCTCGGCGACGATTTCTCTCTGAATCAAGTCATTTCCGAGGGTTTTCCCTCACAAATATCGGCAAGTCTCATTCAGATTACAATTTGTTTCTTTTGATAAAGTTTTTTTTAGAAGTCATCTCTGTACCTCCATCCCCTAAAGTTTTCCTTTGCTCCCTTTGAACATGTATTTCTTCACGCCAACGGACGATGGAGGATTCTCCTCTTGTCGATTCAGCCATTGAACCGACCAAACCCGGTATCTTCCTAAAACGAGACTAAAAACCATTGAAATCGTCGCGCTTGCCAAGTGGACCACGAGTTTGTTCTACGGTGTCAGGAGGAACGCTCTCTTTACAGGTCATGGTTCCCGGTGACCGGTGAAGTCAGGTGAGGTGTTTATTTTGCTTCTTTTAGATTTTGATCTGCTCTGTAGAAGAAAGGAAGAACCTGGTTCCGCAACGCTGAATTTTGACCTTTTATGAGAGCTAAGGAAAAGTTTAGTTGGTAGTTGTTTTCTTATTTGTTGTGATGCAAGAGCAAGTTGAGCAAGAATAGAACCGCCCTCGCAGCGATCCTCTTGTTTCTTTTTAGCTTCAAAGCCTTCAGCCTTTTTAGTTGTTCCTCCTCCTGATTAAGACTCGAAAGAAAAAAAAAACGGTAATCAGTCTTAGTAAAACACATCTGAAATGATGGTTGTCAGGTCATGCTTCTATTAAACAGACATTAGATGCTCTGTTCTTGTATAGATTGTTTTGGTCGATTGATATATCTCTGCCCTTGAATATTTTAGAAAAATATGCATGCTGAATCTGTTAATGTTGTTTTCTTTGAAATTGATTATGACATATGTTGTATACTTTCTGATGGACCAAGTGAATATAAAAGAGGCATAAGGGTTCACAGGGTTTACAAGCTTCAGATTTTGTAGTCCTTTTTGGTTTTCTGCTGAAGTATTGTGTTAAGATTCCCTTACTTGTCCTTCTCTTGGATTGTGCTTTCGTATGGTGAGAATTCAAGTAGCATAGAAAACTGGTTGTCTTGATATTCTATGATTGGGTGTGCATTTGATTCCAACTTGAGGTTAGTTTGATTATGGATTGATGTCATTTTGATCAAGTAAACTCATACGTGTTTGTGAGAATATATGGTTTCAATTTCATGGCAATTTGTCATCAAACAATCACAATTTGCAGTCTTGCGTGCTCTGTCACAATTCTGATTGCATGCTGAAATCATGGATTATAGATGATCAATATGTTGATTGTGATCATTTGCATTCTTTAGAAATTCGGAGCTACAATTTGTAAGCGATTGAGTGTTCTGTTTTCATGCCTTTAATGATCTGCGTTGTTTGCCATTTTCACGTGATTTTTTGTGATTAGATTCTAAAGTTGATGCCTAAGTGAAAGTTGTTCATTAGGTTCCAATTTATATCAATAAAAATTTCATGATAATTGAAGATCATTTGCCTAGGTCGAATATGTCTAGAATATCCCTGACTTTGTTTGAGATTTTGCTGTTCTGATTGATTCTCTGTTTTGGATGACCTTTTGTACAAATGACCTGATACGAGTTGGTTGCTGTGGTTTTCTGTATTTGATGCCTTCATGAGAGTTGAAGATGGTTCGACTAGTTTTCCAGCAAGCTATAATACACCCTGATCCGATATCATTAGCCACACGAAATCTTCTTTAAAAGTCAAGAAGTAATTCTGGAAAATTGTTATGTTCTACTCTGATGTGGAAATTCGTATGCCTGTTTTGACTGATATGCTTCGGTCCTTGGGATGAGCTGGTAGATGATGTTATTAGGACTTAATGTATTCTAGAGATTTGTAATAGACTTCTCAAGCTTTCCATAGACATATTATATGTGCGATTTGGCCATCATTTTCCCTGCCTGATGCTTCTTGCAAAGAGCACTAATCTGCTGATGTGTTCTGCTTGTTATGATCTTATCTGACCACTTATACAAATGGCTTTACTTGAACTAGAAAAAGACCTAAATTGCAATTGTTACCTAATAGGAATTTGTAAATGACACCTTAAGCTTTCTAACGATGCTTAGTTTGTCCAATTTGCCCATCATTTGCCCTGATTTTCTCTTTTTTTTAGATTAAGTTTTGAAGTCTGAATTTGTCTTGACCTGCAGTGCTGCCTTGTCTCTATGAATCTGATTGTCTACCAATTTTGTGTGATCTTATACATAATGATCTTGAGGATAAATTCTCAATGAAAGCTGTCCATAATATCCATATCCATCCCATGCTAAAATTTGAGAATTTTAGGTCAAGTAACCTTAGAATTCAAGTTGACATGTAGCAATTTAAATTGTTATGCATTTTGCTCCTAATGACAAGTCACATATCAATGTTAATGGATTTGTGTGGCTTTTTGCACATGGATTTAGGGTTAAGTGTCCAAATCAAACTTTTTCTTCACATTTAACCCTACGTCATGTTCAAATTTCATGGTTTTCATGCATTGATTAGGTGGCTTAACAAATCAGTTATCATGCATCATTCTCTGATTTGCTTATGATTGATTTGCATGCTTTAGCGATTGTTGCTTTTCGGTCATGAATTTGACTTTACTTGAACTTGATACGCCTCAAGAAATTCCATTCATGAAAGTTGCTCTTTATAAAGTGCTTGATTTATGTGTTTTTTTCTTAGAGCCAATCATACATGGGTTCTACCCCAATTGCTTTAATCTTAGTTGTGATGATTGTTTTTTTCACTTGTATACACCTAGTCATAAATTTCTTAGATTAGGTTTAGATTAGGACCTTGAAGATAGAGAATGCGTGAAGATGGTGGAGGTCGATGTCCATTCCGACCATTTTCATGTAATACCCATTTTCCCGACATATGTCTCGGGTTCCATGCATTGTATAAAACCCGACGAGTTGCGGGTTTTCTTTCTTTCCTTTTTAATTGTTTTCTCTTTTATTTTTTTAGGACTGCTGATAGGTTTAACTGTTTTTCTTGATTGTTTATTTCATGTTTTGTAATTTCAATTTCATTGGTTGTTTTCCTTTTTATTTTTTTTAAAAATAGAATAGCATGAAAATGATCTATCGCGGATGATCACTTAGACTAGAAATAACGATCCTGAAAATATAAAAAAGAAATGCATTGACACGTTAGGAAAAGACACAATATACTGTTTAGGTATCGAAAGAGCGCTAATAGCAATATTAGCGTAACCTAAGTCCCCGAATCTAGATATCTGGTTGCATAGGAATCGAGGGAATATTCCTGACCCAGTTTCTAGCCGACCCTAAAAAATGAGATTAGTGGCGACTCCTGTATATTTTTAAGTTATAAACAATTTGATCGCATAAATAAATCCGCTGTCGCGCGGGGTACGAGTTGGGGAGAGCTCATGATCTTGAGATCAAGTACTCCTAAATCCGACCTTTTCCCTCCTTGGACATTTCGAGGGGCGGTGAGATTGGGTCGTGACACTCTATAAGAGTCAAAGTTTGCTAAATCGAAAAAACTCATATAAACATTATGAGCATGCGAGCAAAGCTTTGAATATGTCCATGCTAAAGTTATCAATGACAAAAATTATGAAAACTATGTTATGCTCATAAGTGTGCTATGCCACGGGAAAGACCATAACTCAAGCTTTCGTGATGTTTGAGTTGATAGCGCCAATGAAATGCACATAGTAGCACGCAAAATGCATATCCAATGGCACAAGCATCGCTTAAATCAAATCTTGTGAAAGGGTCATAATGAATAAAGTATCTAGCTACGCAATTACTAAATATGTCACTTCATATAGAGGTTAATATTCCACCCTACACGACCCTCATTTCAAGCAAATAAAAGGAAACAAATAGCTGCAAAAGAAAAAATTTGTGAATCACTCTCATTTAGAAATCCGGTCCAAGCAAATAAATATGTATTTCTAATGCCTGAATAGATGAAAACTAATGTAAAAACTTCAAGATCAACCTAAGAGAGAGTTTAACAATTGACTAGGAAGTAAACGACATAATCCGTTAGTGGAAATATCTTATGTAGGTGCATCTTTAGCAGAATGCAGTTCCAAATGTAAATGCAACCCGCATTTTCACCATATTTACCTCGCCACAAGCATGTACAATGGCAGAATTTTACAGTAAGCAACCTCACCAGCGGCAAGAGGATGATGAAGAAGAAGAAAACAAAAAGAAGAAAGGAGAAGAAAAGGTTTGGTTCTAGATGTGTCCCTGGAAACAAAGAATTTTTTTTTTTACTTCAAATCTATTTTTGGAACAAAATCATTTCTAAACGGATTTCTTTTTTTTTTTCAAGGAATTAAAAAATAGAAGTAGATTACCAAATACACCCTAGTCCACTCAAAAAATTAACTACAATGCTTATCCACCGGCACTCTCGCCTCTTTTGGAAATTCTCAAATTCAAACGGAGAAAAACTCAAAATTTAAACTGAGATTAGAGCAAGAAACCATAATTTAAAGGGAGATCAGAAAAGACACAAAATTTAAATCAAGGCAAAACCAGCCACAAACCGAGCAAAAACAGATGCTCACCAGAATATGGCCCTGTGAGCCGGCACTGGCTTAGAGGGGCCTCCGTTGGGACTGTCCCCCGCCGCGACCAAGACCACGTCAGTCGACCTGGGGCCATGAGGGCGACCACTGAGGTGGAGGTGGTTTATACTCAAGAAGGCGACTTTGGCCTTTAAATCCTCGATCTCTCCCTTGAGCTCTTCCTTGGTTTCCTTGGTCTGTTTGGCCTCCTCGGAGCACCCCTTGCACGTGCCATCCTCGATCTCTCGCTTAAGCTCTTCGTTGGTCTATCTGGCCTCATCGGAGCACTCCTTCCACGTGACGGCATCGAGCGTGACGTGCTCCTCCTTGTAGGAGGTGCATGTGCATGGCATGGAGTCGGTCTCCTCCTCCTCGCAGGGTCGCTGCATTTGCTGAGGAAGAGCTAGTTCGCTTGCAAATCCCAAGAGATTTTGCGTGGATAGAGGCTCGATGAGGCCTCCTTACTATTTAAGCAAGAGACAGAGTCAGGAAGTGAATCAAATAAAATCTAATTTAGAAATCTTTTACAAATAAAAAACATCCAAAACCACCAAGGATATAATTATAGTTACGTAAAGAAATCTCTCACGACAGCTCTGAAATCTCTATTTGGATTTGATTAATTTACCCTTATATCTCATCCCCAATTAATTTCCATCTGGAATCATCACATAATCCGATCTTTTTTTATTAAAAGCCGAACACGATTTTCGATAAAAAGATATCTTGTCCGCAGCCAATTCCAACGAAACAATATCTAACTAATAGGTCTTTAATTCAAAGCACAATTACTAGTATAAAACGTGGAATAACGATGATGGAGAGATGCATTACAAATACAAACAATTTTCCACCGAAAATTAAAAAAGAGTAGATAATAGAATAAATCAGAAAAATTAAGAAAAGTTCCAATTTGAGAAATTTAACAAAAGCTCGCCACATGTAATTTGAGGTTGTCTGGGTTCTTTCCGCAAGACGAGTCTACTAATGTATAATGTATGGTGGAGTGCAAGAAAGCACACGGATGGAACCAAAAAAAAAATTATGTTAAGAAGCAAGGACGAAAAAGTGAGATTGTACTTTTGTTGATAGGATACTCAATTTGGCATAAGGCAATTTTTGTCTTCCCAGTTGTTAAAAATTAGTGGATCTAAGTAAATTCTTGAAAGGTTTCTTTTAAACTCTGGGAGGTAAAAATATGAGGTACTCTCTTGAGAGAAGCAAGAAAAATATTTCTCTATTTAGGGATTTTATAGTGATTCCGGACAGAAAATATCTCATGGTGAAGTAGTCAACTATGTTATTCTAGTGTTGTCTACAGGAAGTACCGTAGATGCTAGTAAGCTAGAATGTAGATAAATTTTACCGAAATTTAATTAACAACAAAGAGCGAATACGCAAGCCGGTTCCTCCAATACCAAAAAAAAAAAAAAAAAAAAAACAAAGAGCGAATACACCCAAAATAGAGATATTGTGCCAAAATTGTGCGCGAGCAATTGAATCAATTGGCTACTCCCGTGGAGTTCTATCCAAACCATACATAGGGAACGTTTGAAATTGATGTCCTCATTAATTTACTAAAATACCCTTAAAGCTCCATAATCATTATAATAATACAATCTAAATTGGTAATCTTGTGCAAATTCACTTCATCCTCAGTCACGCACGTAAGGCATGGGCAACAACTTGTTTAATACCCCGTATCTTGGCATTATCTTTTTTTGAGAAAAATCTCTTGAAAATTAACTTCTCCCGCTCGAATTGAACATTTACCTTCAACTTCCACTATAGAATTAAATAATCTCCTACCGAGGAAATGTCTAAAGTGTGTAGAAAGTGAAATCAATTCATGTCCTTAATCATGTGATTAAAATGCGTAAGTAAAGATGAGGCCTGCGTGCACGTTAAGGACTAGTATTGTTAAATGACAATGTGTGTGTGGGACTCAGCCCCACATCAGGCATGTGTAATTACCACTGCATGTTTAAAGGTAGAATTAGCATTGACGGTAGGAACATAGAGATGGCCAAAATACTAGTTAGAAAGGAGAATTGTCCAAATAATTCTAAACCTATTGTATTTTTATTAATTCAGTCATAAACCTTTTAATTTTCAATTTAATCGTAAATATGTTAACAATTTGCCAATTGAATCCTAAACATTTTGACAATTTGTCATTTGAGTCAATCCGATCATTTTTTGTCGAAAATCACTAACGTGGATGCCGGTTGTCCTACATGACATTACAGGTTGGATAATTTAAAAAAAAAAAATTCCGAATTATTTATTTATTATTATTTTGTTTTTCCATTTTCTTTTACAACTCTTGCCCACGGTTGCGATGGTCTAGCGACGGCTGCAAGCAAGGTCGTGGCCCTCACCTACTCACCGGTCATGGTAAAAAAGAAAAACCAAAGAAAATAGAAGAAAAGGAAAAAAAATGAAAAAGAAGTAAAAAGAATAAATAAATAAATAATTCAAAAATTATTAAGATATCATTCAAATTTGTCTATGTCAATGCTGATCGTAAAACATACGATGGCTAGCATCCATGTTAGTGATTTTCGTTCAAAATTAATTATATCAATTAATAAAACGTAAAAAGGCTTCAAATTCAATTGATAAAATTTAAAAATTTAGAACTTAATTAGCAAAAGTACAAAAAATTTATGATTTTTTGAATAATTTTCTCCTAACTAAAATAATAGCACGCTGAAGTAGGAAGGGAGAGTAACGGCAGAAGCTAAACAAAAGTATGGAGTCATAAAAGTACATAGATAGAATCAGTGTGATGTATAAAAGGAAATCCCACCCAAGACATGTCACGTTTTTGTAGATAATCATCAAGAAATTGTAATCGACATCATGCTCTTGAATTCCTCAAAATCGAGTTTCCCGTCGTTGTTAGAATCATACGCACGAATCATGCTGTTACAGTCTCTCCCGCTTCTCTCGTCCCATAACTCTAGTTTTGAGAGGACGCTCTGGAGCTCGTCGCAGGAAATACAGCCGTCGCCGTTCAAATCGAACACCTTGAACGCCTCGGCAAGGTCGGTCTCTTGATTGACATCTCCTTCGCTGCTCTCTCGGGATTCCACTCCACCGCTCCTCCTGGTTTCTTCCGACGATATGGAGTCGTAAAAGAACAAAAACTCGTCAAAGTCGAGGCTCGGTTTCCCTATAGATAACTCCAGCTCGCCCAGGCTATGATGGATACCGATTTTCTCGAGCAGCCAATTGAGCTCCTCGAGGCTCACCCGGCCATCGCCGTTCTTGTCGAGGTTCTCGAAAATCCGATGTAAATCTCCAGTTCCGATGGGAGACATTGTTAAACAATGAATCGAAGATTGGTATGTATGTGCAGATTGGGGGAACTAATGAAGAAGTAGGAGGAAATGCTAACGACGCCGCGAGACGACAATTCGAATTCAAAGACTCCACCGGTCTATTTATACACGCATCGAGCCTCCGTGGTACGGTTGTGTGCGTACGTGCTATACACGCAGCGAGCTTCCGTGGTACGGTTGTGTGCGTACGTGCAAAGCAGGAACTTGGAAGAAGATTGTGGTTTCTAGGGTTTCACGGAAGTTAGCGAGAAGCTTCGTCGAAGAAGCGACCTTAGAAAGCTGAATTGATATTTTCTTGTTTTGGAATTTCATTGACTTTTAGATGGAGAAGATAAGAGCAACCCTTACATGCTTTTATCAAAACGTATTATTTTTGTTCTCTCATTTAATGAATTATGCCATTGATCTTCCGATATGATTCTTGGAAAGAAGAGTGGTCCCTGGTAAGCCACGTTTTCGACGCTGAGAAAACGTGCCAACTCAACTTTGGCATGCTCCTTCTCGTTTTTCTTTTTTTTTTAATTGGTATGACGGATCTCACTAACTTCTTTGTTCAAATTATGTAGTGATCGATGGATGTTCTTGGGACTTGTTATGTACGGATATTGTTGGGGGGTGGTTTATGGGGGAATCTTTGTGCATTCTTTCTTTTGTACTTATGCCGTCATATTGGAGATGTGGAGAGACAAGATTTGCACACGTAACTATCGGACCAATGTGTTAAGGAGAGATTAATTGCGTTATGTTTCCATGAAGGAGTTTAACGCGTTTCTTCACATCCTAATGTTTTGAAATCTCATCATTTTTCTTTGTGGCAATTTACAACCCCATGATACCAAACTTTAGCGATCCGATTTGCTCACAAGTATCTTTAATTCAGTACAAATCTATCGCGACCTCTTTTTTTTTCGGGCGCCCGCAATCGGGTACGAGCGCCTAAGGAAGCTAATGGCTCGGCTGAAATTAGTTAAGCCCGGACTCTCCCAAGTCCACCAATTCACGACTTAATAGTCCAAGTTTTTAACCTATAAATCAATTTTTAAAATGGAGTCGCCACTAATCGATTTGGGGTGGGTTGATTAGAAACCCAAGCGAAGTATCGGAAGAAGTACTCGCTCCTGCACAACCGGAGAAATTAGGATCGGGGACTTGATTACACTAGTTAATCACTAATGCCCTTTCGGTACCTAATCTTGTAAGGCTTTTTGGATTTTTGAGGGATTTTTCCATGCGTTTTTGTGAAGGAAAATATGTTTTTTGGGCATTTTCTCTTTTTTTTTGACATAAAAAGCATTTTTTGGAGTTTTTATCTTTTTTTGAAAATTTAAATCAGTTTTTTTTTTTGCTTTTTCATGAATTTTTGGCTTTTTTTGGATTCTTGACATTTTTTGGAAAATATGAAATATTTTTAATTTTTTAATTTTTTCGGAAAATAAATATTTTTATCATTTTTTATTATTTTTTCGATTTTCTGGAAATTAAAACATTTTTTAATATTTTTTGGAAAATAAAACATTTTTTGGATATTTTTGATTTTTCGAAAAATAAAATATTTTTTATTTATTTATTTAAAATAATATTTTTATATTAAAATAATATAAAAATTGACCGGGTCGGATCCGCGGGTTGGGTCCGACCCGGGCCAGCGATCCGAATGAGGACGGGCCCGCGCTGCGGGCCCGACTCGGATTTTTTTGCCTTTTTTTCTTTTAAGAAAATAACTTCAAGCCCAAAAATTTCTTTTAAGAAAATAACTCCAGGCCCAAAACTTCTTTTAAGAAAATAACTCCAGGCCCAAAACCAAAATAGGCCCACTTTTATAAAAACTTCAGCCTGAAGACTATCCGGCCCGCACGCACAACTCGGCTCGGGGAAACCCTACTCGGACGCCAACTCGGATCCGCCCGACTTCGACTCGGATTCCCACCGCCCCAAAAATCGCGGAAACCCTACCCGAATCGATCCACGCCCGACTCGGCTCCGACTTCGCGACCCGGCTTCCGGCCGCCCCAAATTCGTGAAACCCTACCCAGATCCAACCCACTTCACGACCCGTCTTCTTCCCTCGCCGACCCGGCTTTGGAACCCTCGAGATCTGGCGATCTGCGGCGCCGGGAGGGGTGGCTAGAATGTCACCGAGCGGTGACTCGACGACGGATGGCAGCTAGGGTTTCGGTGACAACGACGGGCGGCTGCTGGCTCCTCAAAACCAACCGCGGCAACGATGACGGGTGACTACTGGGTTTTCGGGGATGGCAGTGGCGGCACGGTTCGAAAGGGAGGGAGACGCGACGGCGACGACGCGATCGGAGGCGGCGGCTACCTGGTGGTGGCGAACCGTGATGGTGACGACAGAGGAGCAGCGACGGTTGCGATGGCGAGGCCTCGGCTTCCCAGATCTGGTGTGGCGTTGGCGGGTCAGTCTCGACACGGCGTCGGGGCGGGGAGCAACAGCAGCAGCGAGGTTTCTACTCTCAGATCTGACCCTTTACGCTCAGATCTCTCCCTCTCAAGCTCACCTGCTCGCGGATATGGGTTCGCTTGCCGCCGGCCTCCCCCGATGTCTCTCGGTGGGAGGTCGTTTAGCTTGCGACCCGATCCTCCACCCTCTTGGCTTGCTCTTCGATTTTCCCCTTGAAGTCTCTCAAAGGGAAGATCTCGGAGTTCGCCGTGGTTCGTGTCGACGGACGTGCTCCGCTATTTATAGGCGAGGGGGTCCGGTCGATGGAGGAGCTCGGCCGCCGGTCTTTGGCTAGCCGACTGGACTCCCGCGGCCCAACCGGCGTCTCATCTCAGCATTAAAGGCGCGCATTGAAGGCGCATGAGTGTTGTCCTCTCCTTCGGCGGCCTACCTCCGTGCCTCTCTGCCATAGGCTACCCTTGAGCGCGTCGCCGGCCACCGCGCGTGAGATGCAGAGGCGAATGAAGAAGAAGAAGACAGGAGGAAGAAGAAGAGGGGGGTAGGTCGTGCGAAAGAAAGAAAAAAAAGGGCTGGCTGCTTTTCTTTTGCTTTTTGCTTTTCTTGCTTTTATTTGTTTTTTTTTCTTGTTTTCTTGTTTTTATTTGTTTTTTTTCTTGTTTTGTTGTTTTTATTTGTTATTTGTTTATTTATTATCCGAAATGACAAAATAGAATAAAAACTTAATAAAAGCAAATTAACCTAATTAAAATTGAGGTGTCAACAAGTACAAATCGAGTCATCATTATTTAGTTTGTGTAAATTGCCACCCTCAAATTGTCTCATACATTGACTTATTAAATTTCCTATTTTTAGAATTTTCTTCACATGTCAAATTTCCAACGTAATGAAATAACTAAGTGCAGGTCATAGAAATGTTTTTTTATCGGAATACCGAATCATGTCAGGAGGACCCCAGTTACATACACCAACTTATAAGGAAATGAAAATGTAATGTAATTTAGATAAAAATTAAACAGTTCATTTCTCTTTCATTTTCATTTCAGTTAACTTTTGTATTTATCTGCTTCTTTTACATTCTTTTTGCATTTTAAAATGTTAAACGGTTTCATCATTTGAATTTACTATATAAATCCTCCTCCATTGTGATAATTAGCCACGTTAGCTACTACGCCATTAATTTTAGTGCCATATATGATATGTCTATTACTCATTACTTGCCCTCCGATTATTTCCTTACTCTTTTATGTTTATTGCTTAGATTCATGTGTAAAAATGCAACTTCACTCGGGAGACGTAAGAAAAGACGACGAGCTATATGCTGGATAAATCTTGTGATTGTGAGTACGTTTTTTGACATCATGAACTTCAATCTTTAAACATATGCATTCGACGGTCAATCTTTTCGGTGATTGGGCCTTCAAAAAGCATGTTGGACCGCTTTCTTCTTTTGCTATGGCCTCAATAATTGCTTGGATTGGTCTTGGTCTTGTCTGTTCTGGAGCCTAAACTTCAACGTTTTATGTTTACTCCGGTTTTTCAAGATGTAATGCTAGGCAGATCAAATGGTTGTTGAGCATATAAAGTTTGCATTATCAAATCAACATGAGTTTCTGCATATATTTATTTAGAGACTTGTGGTAAAATTCTGCCATTGTACATGCCTCTAGCTCGATTAATATGGTGATAATGGGAGTTGAAATTACTTTTGGAACTGCGTGTTCGTACAGATGCACCTCGATAGGGCATTCTCACTAAAAGATTACCTCCTGGTCTGATGTCAAACTCTCTCTGAGGTTGATCTTGGGGTTTTTGAATTAGCTTTAATCAATTTAGGCATTATAAGTACACATTTGTTTGGTTGGACTAGATTTCTAAATGAGAGAGATCCTCAATTTCTAGTGCATTTGATTCCTTTGATTTGCTCGGAATGAGGCATAGTTGAGTTGAGTGGAATATGAATCTCTATCTGAAGTGACTTGTTTAGAATCTGAAGTGATCGATTCTATCTTCTTTAAAAGAATACTAAAATGCCATGAATCAAGGCTCTCATTTTAATTCCAAAGCACACTCACCACCATGATTTTCTTGATCCCTTTCTCGAGATGAGAATGCAAAGTCATTTAATAACCAGAAATATAGGAACTACAGGGCATATTTTAACCTGCAAGGCAAGTAGGCATGCTCCAGCGTTTTTTCTATGATCAGCTAGGAATGACTTGTGGCTTGTCATGCCCCGACCCTCAGGCACGCACACATCCCTTACTTTTGATTGATTTTAAAATGTGATATCCCAGGACTATGTATCGCCGACCCTTTCATTTATATACGCACATGCGGAAGCAGTTATAATTCCCCAGACAATAAAACAATGGGATAGAAAAGTAGACCACATTTTCCATACTGAAAGTTCACAACCACACCTGGTTACACACATCTCAATATACTCTACAATACTTTATAGACGTAAGTTTGATATAACATCATTCACATGCAGACAAGGTCTGACAAGACAGGATGGGATCTCAATCCTCATCCGGGTCGTACTCGGGGTTATCCTCGGGGTCCTCCTTCACGTATTCCTCTTCGGTTTCCTCAACAGGGATCTCCTCATCAGATTCATGCTCCTTAGGCTCCTCATCCAAGTCCTGAAATGGTTATTCAATAACCACTAAGACAACGTCTCAGTAAGTTCTACCCCCTAAGACCCGATTAGTAAACTAATACACCTTAGGGCTGTCTATGCACGACATGAGTCAGATGACTTACCTTAGCCTCAGATTCCACCTGCATATTAGCGTAGATCATATAGGCACCCAAGCAATCATATTATAGATCGAAGCATCGATCTAATCGACCTAGTCGATTACACACCAAGAAGACCACTCACGGTCATCTCTATTCAATCATTCAATTCACAACATCAAACCAAGGCAATGAATCACATCAAGTCACTCTCAGATCGAATCATCGATCAATCGACCTAGTCAATTACAAGTCAGTTGGACCATTTCTAAGTCATTCATCCAACACCAAGCAATTCCTTAGATTTAGTGGCTTTATGGTCCTACCCGACCCTTTCAAAATCTAGTGGCTTTACGGTCCCACCCGACCTTCTTAAGATCTAGTGGCTTTACGGTCCCACCCGACCTTTCCAAGATTTAGTGGCTTTACGGTCCCACCCGACCCTTTCAAGATCTAGTGGCTTTATGGTCCCACCCTACCCTTTTTACGATGTCATACTCTGTCACCGAGCCACGTGCATTCTCTAAGGCTACCATTTCGCCAAGATGACATATCTAATCACCGAGCCACGTGTCTTTCCCAAGTGACATTCCAATTCACTGGGCCACGTGCATACTCCAGGTGATTTACCAACTCACTTTCAATACTAACAACCGATACCCGACCAATTCTCAATCATAAAGCCAAAATTTCATTATTTAATAACATAACTAAAAAATGCACCATTAAATCAATTCGACATGAATTAAAGCTCAAATAAATAAACGGACTGCTCCACGACAATCAGCACGAAATTCCGGTCACTGGCCATCCCAGTTGAATTTCCGGAAAATAAATAATTAAATAAATAATTTAAAAAATTAATAAATAAACATAATAATTCCAATTTAGCACAATATGAAGCTCAATTAAATAAACGGATTGCGCCACGATCATCAGCATAAAATCCCGGTCACTAGCCATCCCAGTTGAATTTTCAGGAAATAAATAATTAAATAATTAATTTCAAAAATTAATATTTAATTCCTAAAAATTCCACTTAGGCCTGATTTGCTTAATTAACACCCGATAAGGGACGGGAAAAATCCCAAGAAGCATCTAATAAATACTACAGGCAATTCTCTATCTAATTACACTAATCACAGAACTAATATGCAAAGCAATTAACTAATAATCACTAATCAATTCTAATCTAACAACCTAATTACACTTAATTAACATTAATCAATCTTTAAGTGTAATTAGCACACTAAGAAGGCATTAGTGAGTAAAACTCACTCAAAACGACGGGCTCGACGCGAGGATCGACTTTCCTCAAAGCGGGCCGAGCATCCGGGCTCGGAAAGGCGGCCAAAACGGGCCAAAACCCACTGTCATACCCATTTTCTGCAACCCTCTGATTGCTGCTGGTCAGGGCAGATTCGGGGCTGGTTGAGGCGGCCAAGGGCGGCTGAGGGCGAGGCGGAGCTCCGGCGAGGTCGACGGTGGCCCGAGGTGGTCGGGCGGCGGCCTGAGGTGGCCAAATGAGACCGACCAGAGGCGAAACAGTGGTTGGATCGCACAACAGGGACGGCAGGCGCGAGCGTGAGGTGGCGGAGCGCGCGGCGTTGCGCGGGCGGCGGTGCGGCAGCTTCGGTGCGGCGGCGTCCAGGTAGCTGGTCGCGGCTCCTTCTGACAATGCTGGACGCTGCTTCACTTTCTGCTGTCTTCTGGTTCGCACCAGCAAGAGGAGGGAGAGAGAGAGCGGGGGGCAGAGGGCGCGCGGACGGCCGCGGAGCAATGGTGGCGGCTATGGCTTCGGTGGGCGACGACGGCGGCGAGAGGCGGCGATTGCAGCTCAGTCTTCGGCTTCCATGGAGTCAAGCGGTCGAAGAGGGGGATGGGGGAGGATCCGTCGACGGAGGAGGAGAGAGGGGAGGAAGAAAAACCCAATTTCCCTTTCTTTTCTCTCACTCTCTCTCTCTCTCTCTTAGGTCATCACACATGGGCCACCATGACATTATGTGATGTCACCTTCCACCCACCATTTCTTGACAAATTTGCCCCTTTTAGAAGCATTTAGGTAGGCCAAAACATGGGGGTAAGTGTGGCATACGAATTTTGCTATGTTTTCTTTCCAATTGAGCCTTAATTTCTCTTGAATTAAATCAAATTGACCTCCATTAATTTATTCAACACCTCATCATTCCAATTGGTATTTTTCCTTACCAATGTAGCCCACTTGCATCCCAATTTCACAATCCCTAGCTTCAATTGAACAAAAACGGCCTTATTTATCCGGTCGAAATTAGAACCCGAAAATCTGGATGTCACATGGCTGATTCCATCTTCTTTAATGACCCCGCAGCCAACTTGTGTCCCCTGTACCAATACATTCCAAAGCTAAATATAAAGCTGTTCACAGAAATTCACAGGCACACGAATAGCACAGCCTCTTCTAGAGAATACATCCTGATTTGCCACGCTCCATCTTTAAAGAAGACAGAACCAGCTCGCAAGGCAATAAACTGCGATGCTGCACATCAATGCCGTGCACATGAGCCCGCATCTAGCCAAACGCAAGCGCATAGACGAGTTTTCAGGGCTAATATTTCCTCAAATTTCACCCCCAAAACAGAGGAGGATATGCACAAGAATCGTACCCTTATTCTCCCATTCTTCTTCTTGAGCTCTGCTTCGTCAATCGAGCTTGAACCAGGCAAACTTGCTTGGCCATATTCCATTTCACGAGCTCAGATTACAGCTAGCACCAAACCGAGAATGAAAGCAACAGAGCGATTTTAGGAAGCGTCGACATCTACAAAGGAAATTATTATTAAAAAACAACAGTTTAAATCATTTTAGTTTCATTGCCTTATTAACTTTAGTTATCTAGTGTAATCCTCATAAAACAATTTTCAGTAAGCCTTATTGCTGCCGAGTATCCATCGCATAACCATTACACAGGAAAACTCCTTGGATTGCGATTGCAATTGAAAGTACTTGATATTTGAAGGCTCTAAGAGAAATAAGAATCTTCTTCACAACAAAGGCAATATCAAATATCCAACTTAATGAGATAACTGTATGCAAGTCTTAGAAAAGTTTTGATGACAATACCGAATCATGTTAGGAGGACTCCTACATACGAACTGACAAGGAAATGAAAATGCGATGCAGATAAGAAGAGCAAATTTAAATAGTCCCATTCTCTTTAATTCTCATTTCAGTTAACTTTTCACATCATCTGTTTTTCATTACATTTTTTCAATTTTAAAAAATTAAACAGTTTCATTATTTAAATTTACTATATAAATCATCGAACAAGTGATGTGCACTTTGATATGAGTTTCGAACTCTGGTTTAATGCAATTTTTCATCTAAACATGATAGATAACACTCTAAACCAGTATGAATCACCGCAAATCAGGCTTAGTTCCGCAAGCTTTTATCCATTACCTCTTCGTTTAAGCCCAGCACCCTCAAACTCAGTAAAGCATCGCAGAACAGAACACTTGAGACCGAAGGGTACCCGGCTTTTGAAGCGAGACGTAATCGACTATCTCCGTGAAGGCTTGAGCTGGACTCGTCCTTTCTCAGCGACTTGAGCCTGGCTTCTGCGAATGAGGGAGCGTATGAACGGACAACAGGGGGAAGAGATTTGCCGGCGATCCTGGTAGAGGAACCGGAGCGCTCTCCTCTAAAACCCCCTCTTTCTCACGGCCAGTTCTCTCCCACCTTCTCTCTTTCTCCCCTTGGCTCCACTCAAGCTTCTCTCCTTCATCTTTTTTTTTTTTTTCAAACGAGCGAGCCCCCCTCCCCTTGAAGGGCAACCGCGCAAGCGCGCATGACCTCTGCCATTGCCAGCTTGCCTGGAGGCCTGACCCGACACGTGGATCACGCCGCTACCTGCCCCTCCTCACGATCCTCTGCCTCCTCTGACTTGTGCTTTGCTTTTCTTTTGCAGAAGCGTGAACAGCGTGAAGAGGAAGAAGAAGACCAGCGCACGGGCCGGGCTGGAGGGTAAGCAGATGGGCCGGCCCGAGCGAGGAAAAAGGAAGCGGAAAAAGGGAGTAGGCCGGGTCCACCGAAAAAAGAAAAGAAAAGAAATAGGGGGTGGGTCCACCCGGCCCGACTCCGCCTCTTCTTCTTCTTCTTCTTTATTCTTTTTAACAACTAATCTTTTGATACTTTTAATTTTTTTCATTGATTTTTCTTCTTTTTTGTAAATTTTTAATTTAACAAATTTTAATTAATGCTATCACTCTTAATGCAAAGGCTTCTAAAATCTATATGTTATACAATTTAATTGATTTTTTTTTCTTTTTAGGGGTTGAAATCAATCCCTAATTTTGGTGCAACCAAATATTAAATAAGTAGCCAAAATTTAGAAGTCAACATATTGCTACTTTGGGGACCAAACTTTAAAAATTTGCCATCTAAGCTCAGAGTTCATTTGTTTTTTTTTTCTTTGGTTCTTTGTTAGTAAAAGAAGTTCTTAATCCTGAAAATCCTACACTCTACTTCCTCTAATGGACATTTAGGAGTCATGTAGGAAGCATGATATATCAAAATTATTATCTTATCGTTAACGCATGTATTTTTTTTATTTCAAAGATCAAAGAGAACTAGTAAAAATTCTTCATTCTTGTATTTTTTTATTAAAACAACTTATAACTCTTTCCACTGTCTTTCCAACTTAGGGTTGCAACTTCTTATTTTTACTCTTGTTTTCCTTTCATTTAAAGTAACTTACCCACGAATTCTAATACAGACATTTGTTTTCTAGTACTACTTTGAATCTTGATCATCGTAATGGTATTTTCATTTTTTGATCCAAAGCATTTGTTAAGATGTATGTTATCTAAATTCAAAATGACAACATTAGGCAACACCTTTTTACCCTCCAAATTTATTCCCTGTTCTTCCTAGCACTGTGAGGAATTTGGAAATGCCTAAATGGTAAGCATAAAGCAACAAAAGTGTCTCGGCTAAGTGTAGTGGTTTTGAGGTTTCTTATGCATAAGGAGCCGTGTGTAACCAAGAAGACTGGATCAAGTTTCCTAGGGTTTTTGGAACATCTTAGAGATGGGCGATAAATGTGTCGAATTCTAGAGCATTTTCGACATAAATATGGGCAGTTGGTGAATAGGGTGATGCAATCTTCACCATTAGATCTATAGTGAATCAACGGTTGTAATTAGGCAATTTCTCATATAAATAAGAGAGCTATCGCCTCATTTGTATCCATCCAAATATTTGAGTAATAGAAAGCATTATCTCTCAATCTGCCTCACTCTCTAGAAGAATATTCTCACCAATTCTATTTTCAAACCATCCATATCTACGATTAGTCCTAACTTGTCAAAACATGCTTCATATAACCCCACCACAAGTTGTACTTTAACAATTTCTAGATAACAATTTCTAAATATTTAGAATGTGTTCGGTATTTATTCATGTTGTCCATGATTATCGACATAGCATCTTCCTGAATGCAATGGCGGATTATCCTAGTCTTTGATAGTTTGGATGGTTTCTCAATTTAGCCAAGTTGTTTTTGATTAAGGACTCAGCGGCCTCAAGGAGAAGCTTTGCATTGTGCATGTGCGCAATTGCGTAACTAAATATCGAGTTCTCCCAATTTAGGTTGAAGATCATGAACTTCTCACAATTATTCCCCATACTTCTCGGCTAACTTCAATATCTTCGAAGCCAGCTAGTAATCAAGGGATACTTTAGCTGAATTAAGGTAGCCGACAAAAGCTTTGACGGCCTCAAGTGAGGAGTCCCTTAATCCCTTATATGAATCTCGCCACTCCAGTTCTCTTGCATTGGATGCCCTAACATTGCTCTCAAAACTGGGACCGACCACCCTGATTTTAAATAGAGAACAAAAGAGAAATTTCAGGAAACTACAGTGGCAGAATAAACGATCGCAGAAATTGATAATGCCAATGTACTTGACAACTATTCAATCCGCCTAAACTTGTAATAGAACTCGTTTGTGTGAGGAATAACTACTAAGCCATAGGTACCACTGTATTTAGAATCGGACAACGGGATTTCATAGCACAATCCCTTTTAGACCATCCTTATCTACCAAAACAACTTGGAGCGTGAGAGAAAACTCGAATCCAACCACAAATGCAATACAAACCTTAATTGATGTGAACTAAACTTGATCGTCGATTTCTCAAATTAAATCGAGCAAAATCAAAGAAAAATCCAAAATTTTAAATCAAAGCAAAATGCTAATGTGATGCTGACCAGAATGAGTCTGTGGGCTCAGAACCATCCTCGATGATCAAGTGGACATCAGCAGGTAGATGAACTTGGTCAGTCGAAGAGTGCTCAGAAATGTAGTTCTTCCCTTGCAAGAATCTTAATAATTTGATAAGAGATGTTTCCAAGGCCAGATCGTTGAATGCATAGTTTATGGCGATTCAATATTTTGGGGCTTTACCGTACTAGGCGCAAATTGCAAATCGGAATCTGGGCATTTGCCAACATAAATTAGACCGATGTTAGAATTGTGGATTCACAATAATGTTTTTGTAGTTAAAATTAAGACCCAAATCTTAAAAAAATCATACCCAAATTTAGATTAAATTTTTCCTTACAATATTTAATCAACACGAATTTTGCATCCACGGAAAGCCTATCATTTGAACTTTTCAAAATATGATCCAATTGGACACTTTAGACTTTTTTTTTTGTCACTTTCTGTTATCTTTTAGCATTTTAAGCTCCATTTTATAGGATGTTGTTCGCTACATGTTGGGCTCAATTTTATTTTTTTTCCGTTTGTTCTTTTCTACTTATTGTTAGAATATTTAAATAATAAATCACGTGTTCATCTAATAGCTTAAATTTTTAGAAGAGTTAGAAGTAATCTCACAAAAACTCTCATGGTATTATAGCCAAGCTTAAACTTTTCTCGAATAGTTAGTATTTTTTTAATGTGGTTTATCTATATCTAAAGTTAGTTTTGTCTTCTTTCTTATTTCGTTGCCAAATGTAACCAATGGCAAGATGTTGATTTGGTAGATAGGCTGTGATAAGTTTTTGCATGACTATGATTCACGTGTTACACGATAGATGTCCTTTGAGTTTGGTTTTAGTTTGAACCACTAATGTAACTCATCCTAATTAAAAAAAACCTTCCACATACTCATCTTAATTTAAAAAACCTTCCACATCCACGTAATATACATGCGGTTTAGGAAGTTCATTCAATTATATGTTATTGAGGAAGTTGGTTTATTATAGTACCTATTCTCATAAATTGTGAAGTATTAGTGTTAATGGATCAAGCAGTCCCTTATTCAGTTACCCATTTTAACAAGATGTTATTGCTATTGCAATTGGACTGGACACAATTGCTCCAAAAAGACAAGTGCATGCATGGTGGGACACCTCACGCAACGCTTGGTTTTGTCAGGAGTGATATAACAAGTTCAGCAAGTCTGTGTAAGGGCTCAAGCAAGAGGTGGAAGACTTGGAGGTCAACAATCGTTTCTAATTTTGCTCTAATTTGAACTTTCGGTTTTTCTTTGCTTTCGTTGTGATCTCCATTTGGGTATGACTTGGCTTTACCGAAATAGGCACAAATTGCAAACCACAATCTAGGAATATGCCAAAATAAATTGGACGCTAGAAGTGTCACAATGGATCACAGTAACATTTTTTTTTGTTAAAATTAAGAACCAAACCTTAAAAAAAGTCATACCCAAATTTATATTGTTTTGCATAATTTTTCCTTACAACATTCAATCAATGCGATTTTTGCATCTATGAAAAGCTTATCATTCGAACTTTTAAAAAACGATCCAAATGGAGAAAATTTAATATCTCACACTGCGAGAATTTCTGAGTTCTCTTCAACTTTGAATTTACAGGCTAGCCGGTCTGAAATTTTTAAAGTGATGCTCGAGAGTGAGATGCAAGAAAGCAAAGTGCGGTCAACATCAGCGACATGTTTGTAAAATATCTATACACCACAGAGTGTGCTTGGATGAGCAGAATGTTTGGGAGCTTCTGGCTTTGGTTGACAAATACCAAGTAAAAGGCCATTGTGAAAATTTTGTGATGTCAAAATTAAATTGGAAGAACTCGATTGGGAGCTATGCCTTTGCACATCAACACAATGCAAAGGTTCTCCTTCAAGCGGCCTTGTCAACCACAATCTAGGAATACGCCAAAATAAACTGGACGTTAGAAGTGTCACAATGGATCACAGTAACATTTTTTTTTGTTAAAATTAAGAATCAAACCTTAAAAAAAGTCATACCCAAATTTATATTGTTTTGCATAATTTTTCCTTGCAACATTCAATCAATGCGATTTTTGCATCTACGAAAAGCTTATCATTCGAACTTTTAAAAATATGATCCAAATGGAGAAAATTTAATTTCTCACACTGCGAGAATTTCTGAGTTCTCTTCTACTTTGAATTTACAGGCTAGCCGGTCTGAAGTTTTTAAAGTGATGCTCAAGAGTGAGATGCAAGAAAGCAAAGTGTGGTCAACATCAACGACATGTCGCTTGATGTCCTTCAAGCATTTGTGAAATACCTATACACCGCAGAGTGTGCTTGGATGAGCAGAATGTTTGGGAGCTTCTGGCTTTGGTTGACAAATACAAGTAAAAGGCCATTGTGAAAATTTTGTGATGTCAAAATTAAATTGGAAGAACTCGATTGGGAGCTATGCCTTTGCACATCAACACAATGCAAAGGTTATTTTTTCAAGCGGCCTTGTCAACCACAATCTAGGAATATGCCAAAATAAACTGGACGTTAGAAGTGTCACAATGGATCACAGTAACTTTTTTTTTTTTGTTAAAATTAAGAACCAAACCTTAAAAAAAGTCATACCCAAATTTATATTGTTTTGCATAATTTTTCCTTGCAACATTCAATCAATGCGATTTTTGCATCTACGAAAAGCTTATCATTCGAACTTTTAAAAATATGATCAAAATGGAGAAAATTTAATATCTCACACTGCGAGAATTTCTGAGTTCTCTTCAACTTTGAATTTACAGGCTAGCCGGTCTGAAGTTTTTAAAGTGATGCTCGAGAGTGAGATGCAAGAAAGCAAAGTGCGGTCAACATCAGCGACATGTTTGTGAAATATCTATACACTGCAGCGTGTGCTTGGATGAGCAGAATGTTTGGGAGCTTCTGGCTTTGGTTGACAAATACCAAGTAAAAGGCCATTGTAAAAATTTTGTGATGTCAAAATTAAATTGAAAGAACTCGATTGGGAGCTATGCCTTTGCACATCAACACAATGCAAAGGTTCTCCTTCAAGCAGCCTTGTCAATAATTGTGGAGACATGAATGACTATCGAGGACATCCTAAATATTTAGAAATCACTGAAGGGCAACCGAAACTTGTGGTGGAGATATTTGAAGCTTACTTTGATAAGATGGGGATGCCTGTAGCTACCAAGGATACTTCTAACCAAGCATGTTTTGAGAACCTGGAAATGCGTGCAGCGCCCAAGGATACTTCTGACCATGAATGAGTTTTAGATTTGTTTCTTTAGATACAATCACCATTTCGGCACAGTTATGTTGTCTCTGTGAAGTGTTTTCAACTTCAACAATGAACTTTTATTCTAGTGTAAGTACGTTGTCATTACAGCTGCTTGATCTTACAAAATGGATCTGGATAGATATAACAATGGTTTTTACAAGTTGCCAAATGCTTGTGTTTTTTTCTCTTTCTGAAAAAACAAACTATCTATGCTATATTATTGGTCATTGCATTAATCTGAATTATGATTTAGGTGAAATTTGAGCCTTGCACAGGAAATTTTGGACAAACCAAATTCTTGCGGATAAGAGAGATTATAATTCAGTTCAGGATTTTACTTATAAGTGGGATTATCAAACTTTGTTTTTTTTTTTCTCATCCAAGATACATTGCATTCCAATTTTCTTCAATTGTATCCCTAAATTTGGGATAAGTACACTAATGGTGCCATAAGTTGTGTACGGCGCTCACTTTGGTGCCAAAAGTTTCCGTCGGATCACTTAAGTGCCAAAAATTTGAAAAACGCTCACTTTGGTGCCAATTCCGACGAAATTGGCCAGAAATCCGACGTGGCCTTTTTTTTTTATTAATTTTTTACGCCGACGTGGCTTGTCGGAGAGTTGAGTCAGCATCTAAACACCAAAACGACGCCGTTTGGTGTCTCCCCCAATTCAAAACCCTAATCTCCGGTCGTCGCCGTCCTCGATGGTCCTTGCGCTCGGCGGCCACGGCTTCGATCCCGACTGCAACCCCAACCCCAACGATGGCCACTCAATGACAGTGGCTCCGACCTCGACCGCGACCCCGACCCCGACCCCGACGATGGCCACTCCACGGCCGTAGCTTCGACCCCGACCCCGACCCTGACCTTGATGATGGCCACTCAGCGGCCTCAGCTTCGACCCCGACTCCGACCCCAACCCCAATGACGGCCACGGCTTCGACCCTGTCGAAACCCTAATTTCTTCCCCATGTGAGCTAAACGGCGTCGTTTCCATGAAGCCATCCACGTAGGACGGCAAAACGACGCCGTTTTCTTAAGGAGGACCGAAAACGACATCATTTAAAGGCTTATTGATTTTTTTTTAAAAATCATTTTGGCCGGAATCTTTCGCCGGAGGCCGGAATCTTTTGCCGGTGGCACCAAAGTGAGCGTTTTTCCTCTAATTTGGCACTTAAGTGATCCGACGGAAACTTTTGGCACCAAAGTGAGCGCCGTACACAACTTATGGCACAATTAGTGTACTTATCCCCCTAAATTTAGACTTCGCTTTCAATCGGTGCACCCGACCTTGGATTCCGGCCAATGAGCCCCAAAAATTTATTTGGTCATTGGACTTTCATTCAAATAACGTGCAAAACAACCTCCGAAAATGTGAAGACATGGAGTCATTTCATTCGTTTAGAACCTGTCCATTAAAATTCTTTGCGCAATTAAGGGTGCACATGGCAACGTTTTTACTTCGGGAACAATTTCTGAGTAAAATATGGTGTTTGGTAACTATAAAAAATCTCTATTATTGGAATAGAAAAATAATAGAAATGTGTTTAGTAAAAATTTATAAATTTTTGTATTTATTTGTTTTTCTTCTTACTCACGGACTGCCAACCGCGGCCGCCGCCGTATGACCGCCGCACGACCACCCCACGATCGCTGCACGACCGTCGCACGACCGCCACACGATCGCCACATGACCGTCACATGACGCAGTCAGTGGCAACGGTCAGCGGTCATGCTATAGCAAGCGACGGTCATGCAGTGGTTAATGATGGCAGGTTGCAGGCGAACGATGGCGGTTATCAACCGGTGGGCTATGGGTGGCGGCGACCATCGCCAGCAATCATCGACGGTCGGCTACCGATGGTGGCCATGGGCAACCGAAGTGGCCGACGATTGGCAAGCGACCAGCAGTGGCACAACAAGAAAGAAGAACAAAAGAAAAATAGAGCCAAAAAAAAAAAAAAACAACTCATTTCTAGAAATTGTTCTCGGAAACAATAAGCTACTTTTTTTTTTTTTTATGACCTAGGGAAGTGTCGTACGCGGCAAAGTAAACCCTAGGGAGGCACGTAAGTCACCACCACCCCTCGTACCCCGGTAAGTCAACCTTGCGACGTCCGGGAATCGAACTCCTCCCCTTGCGTTAGGGGGAGAAGCTCACCACCAGCAACGCCACCCGGCGGGTGGTTAAGCTACTTTTTTTTTTTCTTGTTTCCATTCTAAATCTATTCCCAGCAATTTTTCTATTCCAAAAAATAGAAAAATAAGTTGGCGTTACCAAACAGATTTATGTTCTTTTTTTGTTCTGGAAAACAAAAGAATAGAATTCGGGAGAAATAGAAACGTTACCATGTAGGCCTTAACTGCTTGGAGTTTCCTAGAAAATCAACGCCCTCTTCCATGCATCTTTTAAAATTTCTTGACTATGTGGTGCGAAGGACCTATTGTTTGACTAAATAATTTTACTTGCTCCCGATCATCCCCATCGTATAGAATTTGGCAATCCATCTATCTTATAGAATTTGGCAATCCATCTTTGTAATTTTCAACGGGAAGATGACATGCAAATTTCATAGAATCCGCGCACGCATGCTTAGTTCACGTTTTTAATGGAGCATTATGTTAAGATCATCTGTCGCATACCACAAAGGAAACATCGGCCGTTTTCATGTGCTAAAATGTTTGACTTTCAATAGTTAATGTGGTTATAGCAATCCGTTTAAATTTTTATGTGCATTCTCTAAACTTAAAATTGTCGGCATTTAAAATTCGATGATTAAATTATCAGTGCTTGTTTTTCAGTTTTAAAATTCGATGATTAAATTATCAGTGCTTGTTTTTCAGTTTTATTAAGCAAGGCCTAAGTGAAGTAGAAATTCTTATAGGATATTTAAAGAAGTTAATAATTCAATTCATGGGTCCTACTTGTGCGACATAAGTTAGGTTTGGTTTGATGACCCAATTAAGGCTGAAAATTCCCAAGTTCAGCACTTTAATGACATTGGATTGATTCGATTATGATAATTAACATCAATTGAAAAGAGTCAATTAACTCAAAAACCACTTGCTGGGATAAGCAAGCAAGGGGTTACTTATGGCTTGTTTGATAAAACTGAATAACGAGATTTTAAAATATAAGTACGGAATATTGAAAAAGTTTATTTCTTATCAATAGTGCACTAGAAGTTCTAAACTTTATATACGTAATGCAATAAGTGCTAAACCTTTTAATCGGTTTAATTAAGTCATAAACATATTTTCAAAAAATATAATCAAGTCCTTTTGATAAAGAATACTTAAAATGGCAACTTAAAAGTTGCCTATGTGGCACCCTTAAATTGCCCTTCTAAACATGAATTTTGGGATTTAATTACACTTTTTAGTAAATATTTAGGGTTCAACTAAACCACTAAAACTGTTAGATTCAATTGAACCTTTTAGTAAAAATTTAGGACTTGATTGAATCAATCAAAAGGATAAGAGCCTACTTGCGTTTGGTACATAAGATTTAAGACTTATGATGCACTCTTCTCTATAGAGTTTGAACAATATGAAATGTTGGGCTTAAGACAAAGATTTGTTAATTTCGTCAATCCACAAATGAAAACACGATACCTCATTATCATCATCGCACAAACGTAGTAGGCATTCTTTCCCACATAAAGATAGCTACTAGATTTAGGCTATACCTAACGTGATGGGGTGAACTAATCGAAGCCTATAAACTATGTGAAAGCTTTCAATCTTTAGTGAGATTTAATGTATATCCGACGGTTCCTTCGCACGCAATTAACATCGCCTATTGGCTTAACTATACTCAATACATTCTCCAAGTATCGGCCATGGTCAAAAACTATTGTTTGAGGATGTTGTAATCACAGATTAGCTGAAATCATAACAATGTTAACCCGGCATAAATTGGCTGAGAGCGACGTGTGTGTGAATCTCGACTTGCCACATCTCCAATACGCTCGGCGTACATAGAAAGCAAAGAATACTCCAGAGATTTCCCATAATTCCCCTACAACATTTGTACATTATTAAATCTCAAGACTTTCCATCCCTCGCTGTGTGATTTGATTCCGACTTCGTCCTAATTAACGTATTCATTGATATTTCATTTAATGAACGAACCCAAGAGACAAGTCAAGGAGACAAATAAGACCAACCGAAACATTCAGAAGGAGCATGATAATGGATATCGGTTTGGGTAACATTTCTCGGCGTCGAAAGTGTGGCTACGAAAGACGAGTCTTCTTTTCAAGAATTATCTGGGAAGATAAATGACACAATTAAGACAAGTCATTGAGATGGTTGTGGTCCGTCACAACTCAATCCAGGATCTCAACGATGAGTTCTTGACCTTCAAGTCCCCGATCTATCACTTGAGCTCTTACGCAGCCTTACTTAACTTCTCATCACACTCCATGCAAAACCAGGCATCGCACTTGACGTGCTACACATTGCAAGATCTATGTCAAAATGAATCTTAGACCCATATATTACCCATTTAAATCATAAATTGATCATATATTGATCACTTACTTTTAGAAGAGACTAATCAAATTGAAAACTTAAGATAAATGAGTCTTAAATAGGTTGGATTTAAAACTCATTTCCGACCCAAGCCTCACAATCTTTTTCTTCCCTCTCTAACTCTGTAGAAATCAGAATTATAATTATTTTTTATATTTCTTTTTTCTTTCCTTAATTTTTTTTTTTTCCATTCTTCTTCCTCCTTCCTTGCCAGTGGCTGCCTCAATGATGGCTAGCGACCGGCCAAGCGAGGCTCAAGCCTCGTCAATCTAGTGAGACTCGAGCTCACCGGTGTCGGGCAAGCCCGTCGAGTTCAAGGCTCACCTTTGGTGGGGCACAATCGGAGAAGAAGAAAAAGAAAAAGAAAAATATATATTTTAAAAGTAAAAGTATAAATAATTAAAATTTTGATTTTTTTAAAATATCAAATAATTAAAATTTTGATTTTAAAAAATTCATAAAATTATCCATTTGTTTTAGAATATCGCGTGGCGAATATATAATACAGAAGAGATTTGAGAAGAGAAAGCAAGTGAACACCAGAAATAGTAGAGAAAGCCAGATATTTCACTGTATTGTAATTCTGTGTGATTGTGTATTGTACATCAAAACTAAACTCCTATTTATAGGAGAATAAGAATGTACTTATCATTAATATTAATGTATCGAATGATACATGTACAGGATAAGGGAGATAAACGTTCATTGTATAGGGAGATGTACTTAGAACATTTGATACAAATGTACCATAATAAGTACATTGGATAAGATGAACATAATGAATATTCATTCATGTATTATATCCATTCGTGTATTTCAAAACACTCCCCCTTGAATATTCATCATATTCATTACAAATGTGCATTGAATGATACTGCCTCATTAAAAACCTTAAACCGGAAAAACCTAGTGGGATAAAAACCGGACAAAAGGGAAAAAGAGTGCAGAGCACACATGTTATGATATCTCCCTTTTATGGATGCATTAATTGCCTCGTTAAAAACTTTAAGCCGGAAAAACCCTATGGAAAAAAGCCGGACATAAAGAAAAAAAGAGTGCAATGTATATATAGCCACTCCTGGGACTAATCATTGTTGCATCTTGTGAAATAGCCGCATATCAATGCTGCAATGCATAGTTCATAATATCTCCCTCTCAATAGAGCCATATATCCACTTCTGGGGCTAATTAATCTTACATCTTATGAACTCGCCTCATACCAATGCTATATACTAATTTCTCAAAACTTGATGTTGGCAATAATTTGGTAAAAAGATCTGCAAGATTATTTATGGATCAAATCTGTTTAACATCAATTTGTCGACTTTCTTGGAGTTCATGAGTATAGAAAAATTTCGGCGAGATATGCTTGGTCCTATCACCTTTGATATATCCTCCCCTGACTTGTGCAACACAAGCAGTATTATCTTCATAAATTATAGTTGGAGAATTGGTAACCGGTATTAAGCAACAAGAATTATGAATATGTGTTATAACGGATCTTAACCAAACACACTCCCTTCCAGCTTCATATAAAGCAATAATCTCAGAGTGGTTAGAAGATGTAGCTACTAGCGATTGCTTCGTAGAACGCCAAGAAATAGCGGTGCCGTTATAACAAAATAAATACCCGGTTTGAGAGCGAGCCTTATGTGGATCGGATCTATATCCAGCATCAGCATATCCAACTAAACCAAAGTTAGTGGAATCATTGGAATAATATAATCTCAAATCTATGGTTCCTTAGAGATAACGGAAAATATGTTTAACTCCATTCCATTGTCTCCGAGTTGGCTCAGAACTAAAACGTGCCAATAAATTTACCGCAAAAGCGATATATGGTCTCGTACATTGTGCCACGTGCATCAAAGCCCCAATTGCATTAAGATATGGTACTTCATGACCAAGTATCTCTTCATCAGATTCTCTAGGACGAAATGGGTCCTTTTGGGGATCCAGAGACCTTACAACCATAGGGGTGCTCAATGGGTGAGCTTTGTCCATGTTGAAACGTTTAAGCAATCTTTTAACATATGCTAATTGATGGACGATTATTCCATTTGCTTTATGCTCAAGCTCTAGACCAAGACAAAGTTTGGTTTTACCCAAATCTTTAACTTAAAACTCCATTTTCAAATATTCAGCAGTTTCAGCTAACTCTTCTGGAGTTCCAATTAAATTTATATCGTCGACATAAACTGCTATAATAGCAAATCCAGTTTCTGATTTCTTAATAAACACGCATGGGCAGATAGGATCATTTTTATACCTTTCTTTAATTAGGTACTCATTTAGGCGTTGATACCACATGCGACCGGATTGCTTTAACCCGTACAAGGATCTTTGCAATTTTATTGAGAATAAATTGCGGGGAGTGCATGCTTCGAGGCATTTTGAATCCCTCGGGAATTTTCATATAAATATCGAGTCTATGAGCCATATAGATATGCCGTCACAACATCCATAAGACGCATTTCCAATCTTTCAAAGATTGCTAGGCTAATGAGAAAACGAAATGTAATCATATCCATCACAGGTGAATATGTCTCATTATAATCAATCCCAGGTCTGCGGGAGAATCCTTGGCAACGAGTCGGGCTTTATACCTAACAACCTCGTTTTTCTCATTTCGTTTTCGGATAAATACCCATTTATATCCAACGGGTTTTATTTTATCGGGGATACGAGTTACAGGTCCAAAAACCTCTCATTTAATTAGGGAAGCTAATTCAGCTTTAATTGCTTCCTCCCACTTATGCCAATCTTGCCTTTGACGACATTCAATAATAGATTGTGGTTCACAATCATCATCCATAATTTGATGAGCAACTGAGAATGCAAAAGCATCATCAATGATGATTTCATTTCGATCCCAAATTTCATTGTAATATGTAATGAAATTCTCAGTATTCCCGGGGCTAGTGCTCCTTTCATGGGTTTGCGCCTCTTCAGGGGCAATAAGCTCTTTGGGAGCAAGCACAACGCCAGACTCTTCTAGAGCGGATTCTTGATTCTTTCCCCTTCGTTTTCGAGGAATAATATCTTTTGATCCTATCAGTATACCACACTTCAAGTGCGCAAGTAAACGTGCAAATGTGACATTGCGCGTAGATAATAGGCAAACATGGGACCATCTACAGGATGCGTCCACTAATACCATAAAATATCTAAATGGTCCACTAGTTGTATTGGTCCACAAATATCACCCTGAATTCTTTGCAAGAATAAAGGAGATTCAAAATTAACATTTGTTATAGAAGGTTTAATAATGAGCTTTCCTTGTGAGCAAGCCTCACAATTATAATTTTTGGACAACAATACCTTTATATCCTTTAAAGGGTGCCCTTTTGTATTTTAAATTATCCTATGCATCATTGAAGCGCCAGGATGACCAAGGCGATCATGCCACAGTCCCAACTTATCAGGGCTTACCAATCTCCAGGATGTGGTAGCGTAGGTTTCAACAGCTTTAATCATGACACAATACAAACCCATAGATGAAGCTTCTAGCTTCTCATGGATGGTCTTCAGGCCCATCTTATAAGAGGAAATGCCAATGTATTCCTTATCTTGCTTATAAATAGTCTCAATATGGTACCCATTACGGCGTACATCTTTGAAACTGAGCAGATTTCTTTTTGATCGAATGCTTAGAAACGCATTCTCAATATGCAGGATTGTGCCATTTGGCAAAATAATTGCAGCATTCCCAAAACCATCAATAATCGGAACAGGACCTGATATTGTATGGATTTGTACCTTACGCAATATCAAACTCGAGAAAAAGTGTCTACTACAAAATATAGTATGTGTTGTTGCACTATCAAGCAAACAAACATCTTCCTTTTTCTCGATATTTTCCATTTGCATTTATATTGACAACTTCAGGTGTCAAGTATCATAAAAGTTGCATATTAGTTATATAGTCGAATAAAATTTCAAAAATAAATATTATATAAGGTTCATAAGTATTTCATAAAGAACAATAAAAAAGTAATACATTTAAAGCGAAATAACATAAAATTCAAAGTTCAAATTATCATCCACCAATCTGATTCATCAAAGTATTCAGAGGTCCTCAAAGAAATCAGATACATCCAATGATGCATTTGCTACTTTAGGAGCAAGAGGAGTCCCACCAACGGAGATATTGTTGGCATCAACAGTGGTTATGGCAGTAGGATTGATTTCAATGGAATGAGATTCACCACGCTTGCCCGTATGCTTTAAAGATGCCTGGTATAGGTCAACAAAATGTTTTGGCGTACGACAGGTACGTGACCAGTGCCCAGTCATGCCATAGCGATGACAAATACTTTTCATTAATCACATTCTTTTGCTTCTTTTCTTTGCCATGATTCAGGCCAAAGTTTGATTTTCTAGGGCGGTTAAATTTCTTGGCATCCCTTCTAGGATTATATTCTTGCTTGTGCTTATAGCCCTTAAAATGGTCAGTATTTTTCTCAAAGTTAGCATGTGCTTCAGGTAATGCTTTTGAGCCAGCAGGTCTAAGATTATGATTTTTGAGTAGCAATTCATTAGTTTGCTCGGCAGTAAGAAGCACCGAAATTAATTCAGAATATGTGGCAAACTGACGTTGCCGGTATTGCTGTTGCAATACAATATTCGAAGCATGAAAGGTGGAGAAAGTTTTCTCAAGCAATTCTGCATCAGTGAGTTTGATACCGCATAACTCAAGTCGTGAAACGATATCAAATAAAGCAGAATTATAGTCAAACACTGATTTAAAATCTTGCAGTCTGAGATTTTGCCAATCATATTGTGCTTGAGGGAGGATAACGGTTTTTGTATGATCATACCTATCCTTCAACCTCGTCCACAAGATATGCGGGTCTCGAACGAATAAATATTGAGTTTGCAGGCTCTCATGCAAATTACGACGAATAAAAATCAGCACATTTGCTTTATCCTTTTCATTTGAGGTTCCATCCTCTGTAATTGTATTAGCGAGACCTTGCCCTTGGAGGTGCATTTCCATGTCAAGGCGCCAGGATAGATAATTCTTTCCACTCACTTCCAGGATGTGGAATTTGGGCTTTTCAATATTTGCCATAATCCTTGCAAAAATAAATCCTTAAATTAATTAAAAGGATTTCCAAATATCCACTGCTACTTGGGAGCGAGAATGATACTTTTAGATTTAAAAGTTTGGCTTCGGGCCAAGAAAAATAAAAATGAAGAATTGATAGAAGAAGATGAAGTATAAGTTGATCAATAATAAGAATACCTACCTTGCAAAAATTACTTACTCAGTCGATAGATCTTCGTGCTTGCAAAAGTTACTTACTCAATCGGTAGATCCTCGTGCTGATAACGTGTTGTAAAATATCGCGTGGCGAATATATAATAGAGAAGAGATTTGAGAAGAGAAAGCGAGTGAACACCAGAAATAGTAGAGAAAGCCAGATATTTCACTGTATTGTAATTATGTGTGATTGTGTATTGTACATCAAAACTAAACTCCTATTTATAGGAGAACAAGAATGTACTTATTATTAATATCAATGTATCGAATGATACATGTACAGGATAAGGGAGACGAACGTTCATTGTATAGGGAGATGTACTTAGAACATTTGATACAAATGTACCATAATAAGTACATTGGATAAGATGAATATAATGAATATTCATTCATGTATTCTATCCATTCGTGTATTTGATAACACTATTAAAGTTGTATTGCATAAAAGTATTTTAGCAATACCATTTAAAAAAAAATCATAAGAAATAAATTTCTTGGGTTTAGTTAAATGAGTCAGATTAATTACAAGTCAAAAATTTTACACTATAAATGAGTCATAAACAAGTTAAATGGGTTGACTTGAGTCAGATCATTTATGATCCGATTCAAACCTATTCCGACCTAATGATCCGATTCAAACCCATCCCGACTTGACCCCCTCTTTTGACAGATTTACCTACACTGTACAAACTCACTCTATGACTCGGTCTCCCCTCGAGGGAAGTGTCTAGCGCTCATCACGGCATTTTGCTGAGTGAGCTAAGGTCGGTGACGGGTCAGTGGGGCTTCGAGAGAGCTACTTCGCTTGCAGAATCTCTCGAGTTCTTTTTCTTGGACTGAGAACATTGGTAGAGCGCGGTCTCTCCACGTCTTCATGCAAATGCAGGCATGCATAACGAATAAAATACAATCAAATAATCAGCGAAATGATATTTTTATAACTAAATCTTTATTTTTAATTGAATAAGTTTATCTTTGAAACTTATTCATAATTAATTTCCATAAAGATTCTTAACAATTACAAAGACAAAAATGACCCCTACCAAATTAAATATTCTTTAAAAGAAGGCCAGAACTAACTTCATACTCAATGGTATAAGTTGTAGAGATGTATCAAGTTTATATGCATAAACATTCAAGATAACATCCACCTCAACTAATGCTTCAGATAACAAAATGATAATATCATCACCCAGATCAAGATCCAAAGTATTACTAGAAAACAAATGTCTACACTAGAAGTTGCGGAATTAAGTTAGCTTTAATGAAAGGAAAGCGGGAGTACAAATAAGAAGATGCCGCCCCAAGTCAGAAAAGCAATGGGAGGCATCATAAGTTGTCTCAATCGAAAATACAAGAATGAAGAGAATTTTTACTGGTTCTGTTTGATCTATGAAATGAAAAACACTTGCATCAACGAGATAATAAGTTTCCATCAGCCTATATCATGCTTCCTTACATAACTTCTACATGTCCATTAGAGGATTTCTTCGCTATATCACAATTGCCTCCTCAACGAAGTAGAAGGCAGGATTTTCAGGTTTAAAACGCTTCTTTTAATAACAAAAGAACCTAAAGAAAAGAGACAAATAAACTCTGAGCTCAGATGGCAAAATTTCAAAGTTTGGTCCCTATCATACATCAACCAACGAAAGTCACATGCATGGTAAAGAATGGCTTTCACTAGTAAATCAAAAAATGCTCCACTGATTTCTGCCACTTCCTTTATTGCTGTTGGGTTAGCTGTCGGGCTTGCTTCTATTGGACCTAAAGTTGGTCAAGGTGCTGCTGCGGGCCAAGCTGTAGAAGGTATTGCAAGACGGCCCAAGGCGGAGGGAAAAATACGAGGTTTTTTATTGCATCTGAGAATGTCCTATTCCTGTAGGAAAAAGATTATTAAAACTAAAAAAGCCCCCTTCTCGTGGATACCAAGTACCTTTCTCCAGACAAGACTATTGTTTCGCAGAAGTATCCTTAGGCGCTGCATTTTTTTTCTGCTTTGCAAGAATTGCTTCGTATAACTCCACCACGAGGCATGGATCCTTTTCAACGAGTTCTAAGTATTCTTGATGATTTCTGAGTCCATCCAAGTTGTCCATGATTAAGGACAAGGCAGCCCCAAGGAGACGGTTCGCATTATGCTGGTGTGCAAAGTCATAGCATATGAGTGAGTTGTCCCAATTTAATTTGGATACCAGGAACTTCTCACAATAAGCTTTGAGGCGCTCCACCTCGTACTTTTCAGCCAATACCAGAAGCTCACACGCCATTTGCTCATCGAGACATGTTTCGACATAGAGATAGCCAACAAATAATCGGAGGGCATCGTATGACACATCACTTATCTTGATGGTGCCATTTCGGCTTTCTTCCGTCTCATTCTCGAGCAGTGCTTTAAATACTGCAGACCGGCCAGCCTGATAGTAAAAAGAAAATTTAAGAGCACTTAGAAATGCAATTCTTGCAGGGTGAAACTAAGTAGATTGATAGGAGATGTTTATGCATCTTATCAATGTGTGTCGGAGTGTGCTAAATTGAAGAAACTCCTGAAATGAATAGTATGAGCATCCAAGCAAAGCTTTTGAACATGTCCTTGCTATCATTATTATCTACAAAAATTACGTAAACTATGTTGGCTCATGAGTCCTGTATGCCAAGCGAAAGACCATAACTCAAGCTTTTGTGATTTTTCAGTTGAGAACTCCATTGAAATGGACCAAGCAGCAGGCAAAATGCATATCTGGTGGCTCAAGCATCAGTTAAATCAAATCTTGTGAAAGAGTCATAATCAATGAAGTATCCAGCAGCTCAGTTACTAAACATGTCACTTCATATTGGGATCAACATTCCACTCAACTCAACAAAGCCACATTCCAGGCAAATTTAAGGATCAACTGCAAAATAAAATTGAGAATCTCTCTGATCTAGAAAGCCAGTCCAAGAAAACATATATGTACTTCTAATGCCTGAATAGATGAATAAAAACTTCAAGATCAACCTAAGAGAGAGTTTATCATCAGACTAGGAAGTAAAAGACAATCTGTTGGTGAAATGGTCCGATGTACGTGCATCTTTAGCAGAATGCTGTTCCAAATATAAATGCAACCCCCATTTTCACCATATATATCTGGCCACAAGCATGTACAGTGGCAGAATTTTACAGCAAGTCTCTAGATAAAGAGTCACCAAAATTCATATTGAGTTGATAATGCTGATTATACACGCTCAACAACTATTTACTCTGCCAACTTTGGCATTACATCTTGAAAACTCAAGTAAACACAAAAAAGTTAAAGTTTATGTGAAGAAGAGAGAAGACCAAGACCAGTCCAAGCAATTCTTGAGGCCAGATCACCAAAAATATATATCACTGAATGCATATGTTTAGAACTCTTGATGATTTAGTTGAGACTTGTTTGTGGAGGAAAGAAGTGATCTAACAGAACTAGTTTGGTAGTGACCCACTATATAAAATTTAAAGTGAATAAAAGGCATAAATCTAAGATGAATAATTGCAGTTTCATATAAATTGGTTAGCTTCGCTCCAATACACAACAATGAGGATAGTAATTATCTAAATCTTTTATGTGACCCCCATCCAAGCATCTCCGAAGAGTAGCTTGCAGCAAGCGTAGTCATTTCTGAAACGAAGTTTGTTTGCCAATTCTAGAGTGGCTGCTTCTAATTGATATCCTCATGCACGAGAAATATGAAGGCTGGCTTAACTGACGGGCAGGAGATGGCTAGAGGATTTCATTCAGCTATTAATAACATAAGTAACGTTCTTCAAGAATATGACAGCATGAAAGTTCAAGATGGCGAGCTTGTTAAAGGGATTGTCTAGACTTCCTCTGGCGTATCAGAAGCACTTAATCATGCGAGCCCTAACTCAATATTCTCAAGTAATATCACTTTTGGGGCACTCTTTGCTTTCAGACTGAAGCTACCACCCTGTCATGGATTTCCAAGTGGCGAGGGCAGAGAGTGACTGCTGTCAACTAGTAAGCCAAGGTACCACTGTGTGAGCAACATCCCATGTAACCAAATTCTCATGAACACATAAAAGTCCTCTTAAAAATCCAACAGCAAATACACCACAGGTTCCCCTTAAATCTATCATTACAAACTATCATTACTCGTTTGCAAGAATGCCCACGAGAGCCAAATGAAGACAAAACTTCTAAAGAAATCCTCTATGAGCATTGCTCTTTCCCTCTCTTATAACTCCTCTCTGCCTCAACTAAAATGAAAGATCTGAGAAACCTTAATAGCTCGACCTGGACAACTGAATTCATAACACTCTTCCTTCGCATTATTTCACAGTCAAGCCTGTACTTTGCAGAAATTAAAACTATCGAACAAAGATCCAGGATACCTCCGTTGGCTAATCACTAAGACGACTCATAAAGACAGCGTCCCCGCATCCTATCTTCCCCACTTTTACCAGGAATTATTCTAAAATTTCTTTGTGACGTAATTGAACCATTGATCACCTACGAGACACGCCGGCTATTGGAACTCGGACAAAGAAACAGAGCATATAAACCCACCCAAAAATCAACTGCAAACTAATGGCGCTTTTTTCCGAAGTTCCAAAATTCAAACGGAAATCAGAGAAAGGCAGAAGAAAAAACCAAATTTAAATGGAGATAAGAGAAAAAAACAAAGAAAAACCCAAAATTCAGATCAAAGCAAAATCAGCAATTCATGCTCACCAGAATAGCCCTTATGAGCCGGCACCGGCGTGGACGGGTCTCCTGTGGGACCGTCCTTAGCAGCGACCAAGACTACGTCGGTGAACCCGGGGCCATAGGAGCCACCGCTGAGGTGGTGGTGGTGGTGGCGGTCGGCCGGAGACCAGAAACTCAAGAAGGCGACTTCGGCCTTCAAATTCTCGATCTCTCGCTTGAGCTTTTCCTTAGTCTGTTTGGCCTTCTCGTGGCACTCCTCGCACGTGCTGCTGGAATCGAGAGTGACGCACTCATCTTTGCAGCACTCCTTGCAGGGTCACCGCATTTGCTGAGGGAGAGAGCTCATTCGCTTGCGAAGCCACTCGACTTCTGCGACAGAAGGAGGTTCCGTTAAAGACGAGTTGGGAACTGAACGAAATAAAATCTAAGGTCGGATATCTATAATAATGGGAAGTAAATCCTCGCAAACAACGCTGAAATCTTTATTGTGATTTGATTAATTTGCCCTTATAATTCATCCCCAATCAGATTCCGTGAAGATTTTTAACAATTATGAAGCCCTCTTCCAAATTGAGTATGTTATTAAGGAAAGTACAATCTCACTTCTGTTTCCTTTACTTCTCCTATATATAATATATATATGTGTGTGTCTATATCTATATATGTGTGTGTATGTGTGAGATTCTCAATTCCAAATATCTTCTTCCTTTTTATTTTTTTCTTGTTCTATTCGTGCTTTTTTGCACTCAACTATGCGATGGTATGAGGCAAGCATGAAGTGATTACTGCCAAAATTTAAAGCGATCTATGTTATTAATAATACAATAAAATGAAAAGGCAACCAATAAAATACATATTGGTTATAAAAATATTGTTTGTTATGAAATACATAAATGAATATTCATTACATTCATCTTATTTAATGTATTTATTATGATACATTTATATCATACATTGTAAGTACATCTCCATATACAATGAATGTCCATCTCCATATCCAATACATATATTATTTGATACATTAATATTAATAATAAGTATATTCTTTTTTTCTATAAATAGAAGTTTACGCAATATTGAATTTGTTAAAGACATTTCGGCCAGTTTCATGGCTGAACCTAGGAATTGGACTACACTGATCCAATTCCTAATTATTTCCACAGAACTAATGGGCGGTTTTCAGTTTCAATTTTTCGGAATCGATCCGTCGCGATCGGGAGCAGTTCCGATCACTCTTAATGAGCATTCGAGTAAAGCTTTTGGAACATGTCTTTGCTATCCTTATCAATAAATTTCCATAAGGCCAATTGTTAATTAATCATTAAAAAAATAGAGAAATGTATTTTGCTAGAGTAAATTGAAAATAAAACAAATTTAGAACTCACGTTATTACTAAAACGTTTATTCATTGTTTTAAGCACGATTATTTGAGCATCGAACAAATCGTACTTAATATATCTATTCTTACCAATGAAGAATGCACAATTAAAAATAAATATAAGACCACTAAAATGACTCATTTCTTTTTTCAATTTAAATGGCAAAACGGAAAAACTAAGTATATGTTACTGACAAAACACGTTGCTTATCATTTAAAGAACGGGTCATTTTAATTAAGTAATGAATATCAAGTAACAAAGATATTCGATTGATTCTACAAATAAACCGAGTAAAAAATATAGATGGTCGTACTGGTTAATAGTTGGTTGGACTAAATTGCCCTTAAAACACACGAACGTCATCCATGAAGATTCTTGAAATTTATAAAGAAAAAATATCCTATACCAAATTGAGCCAATGGTCAAAAGAAGTATAAACTTAATTTTTTTTCTACCATTTTTTATTGCACAGATTTTTCTTATTTAATCTTGTTGTAATATAAGAGTAATAATATTTTTCTCATCTAGATATTATTGTGAGAAGTTATTAAGGAAAAAAAGAAACCCATATTCTTCAATATCGATTTAATTTAACCATAAATTATTCAAATTAAAGGACAAACTATAAATAGATACGATAATTGTAAACGCCTGAATTCTTGTAATTGTAAACGCGACATTTTAAAATATCCATTTATTTTGAAAAAAAATATATAAATAATGATAATGAAGAAGAAGAAGAAGAAGAAGAAACCATCGGCCGTGGTGGCTCCACTGGATAAGAGCTCCGTCTATCATTGCCCAAAGGTGAGGGGTTTAAAACCCAATGAAGGTGCTTGGTGTCTTAAGTGTAACATTGGGGTGGTGGGTACTTAATTTTTTTCCATTTTTAGCATCACTCTAGAGTTTATTTTTGTCACGACTATACGAGATTCCATAAATTATTCAAATTGGACAAACTGAGTATTCGGAGTGGGCCGACAGGCATGCTCGACCCACTTGGCATAACTTTCGGCCCTCCCCGTAAAATCCTTTTACTTCGGCCCATCCTTTCTATTATTTGAGTGGGCCGGCGGGCATGCTTGACCCACTTGGCATAACTGATAACTTTATAAAAATAGAGTTATTTTACCTATTTTAGGCAACAATTAATGTAATATCTATGGAAAAATATTTGGATTTTCTTTTGATTATTCAAATTTTCCTTGTTTATATATAATAATGAAATATGGAGAAGATAAGAAAAAAAAATGGCAAATATCAGGAATTCAAATAAAAAAAGCAGTGGAAGATGGATATCAAATCAGGAAATTCTTGATTTTGTTTCCTAATGTTATCTACAAACATTGGGAGGTAGAAATCTGGGATTTATCTTTTGAAGAGAAGAACATGGAGAGCCAAGAGAGAGAAGCTAGGTTTTTGTTAGATCATTTTTCATTATTTGAGAGTTTTTCAAGTATTTTGAAGAGAAAACAAAAGTGGTGACAGAATTCTTGTTCTTTGATTCAAGATACTGAGTTTAATTTTTATTTTTATTTTTTTCTATTATGTTATAATTTTCTTTTGTTAGGGCTACGATGTAGCCTAACCATAATAATGTGAATTTCATGATTTTTATGTTTTACAATTAATTTCATTCATGTGAGTTATATATTATCGTGCATAATGCTTTTGAGTGACTGGCCACCACTTGAATGATTTGATATGCATATTTGAGACTAAGAAGTGATAATATGTAATTGTTCATTATAATATATAACCATGAATTAAACGTAAATAGAGATATACCGCGTTATTTATGTAGCTTTCGGTGATAAGGTGATCCAAAAAACTCATTGTAAGCCGGGAATATTCATAGTTTTTAATGTACTTTTATTAATTTTAATTTACAGAGATATATAGTTGATTAATAAACTGAGTATGTTTGTTATACCTAGAGATATGATAGTAAATAGATTAGGAAATTTTGCTATCACATGTTTGATATCGTTCTTGTACCCACAACAATCTGAAATTCATATCTAGTGGTTATGGTGAAATTGGATGCTTTAACATATTTATCTGATCAATTTACTTTATTTAGTCTACAAATTTTGTTTTTAATTTACTCTTAATTATATTTTGATTTGTTAAATAAATTTTAGAATTAATTTATTTTAGTATTTAATTAATTTATTAATTATCAATCACCGCGGGACGATACTTTTTCTCATCATTATATTACTTGTTCGACATGTTCACTTGTGTTTAGAATTTTAAGAACAATAACTTTCGGCCCTCCCCCTCAAATCCTTCTCCTTCGGCCCATCCCTTCTTTTCTGTTTCTAGCCCATTTCTTTTATATTTTCAAAGCCCGTGAGTTGGCACGACTTGCGTCTCTTTGTGATGCAAGAGGGGGGACGATCCTCGACTGTGCTCGAATGGAAGCCGCGAGCGAGAGAGGTGCCCGCGAGCGCAAGAGGAGCGACGGATAAGGGTGACGAGAACAAGTCCGAATCTTCTAGAATGGTGAGCTGGCAAGGCTAACGGAAAAATATTCCCTATTGAGGCAAGGGGTGCGTGTCGATCAGGAGAGACATCGCATTAAGGAGGCTTCTTCTCTTCGCGGAAGCCATATCGCAGGAGTGGCCCGGTTGCTTGGCCACGCCTGAGCCTCGCTCACCGACAACCGGCCGTTCCCGACCTCGCTACCCCTGTGCTCGAACGTCCGGTGAGTTTCGTTTCTCCAATTCGAGCCTTTTTTATTATGTACGCGCACGCATGTATATTGCACGTATGTGGCACGTATATGGCATATGTTAAACACTTATATTGCCCAACCTTTTCCTAATTTCTACTAAAAAATGTGTCTCGACCTCTTCAATGCGGTCAAATCCTAGGTGAAATCCACTGTCAACGTGGAACCTTGATTCGGAAGATAGATGATTGTATCTCCTAATTAAGGAAAAAGAAACAAATCTAAAACTCATTCATGGTCAGAAGTATCCTTAGGCGTTGCAAGCATTTCCAGGTTCTTAGAACATGCTTGGTCAGAAGTATCCTTGGTAGCTACAGGCATCCCCATCTTATCAAAGCAAGCTTCATAAATCTCCACCGCAAGTTTTGGTTGCCCTTCAATGATTTTTAAAAATTTAGGATGTCTTCGATAGTCATTCATGTTCTCCACAATTATTGACAAGGCTGCCTGAAGGAGAACCTTTGCATTGTGTTGATGTGCAAATAATGACCCTCCCAGTGGATTCAGCGACATTGTCTTGGTTGCTGTCAAGGACTATCCTAAAGGAGTCCTTCGACGCCAATCTCAGCTCACAGGGTGATACTGGTGAGCATTGTTGCTGATTATGCTTTGATTGAATTTTGGGTTTTTCTTGCTTTCAGACGATAGGTTTAGTAAGCTTCTTTCCCCTTAGACAAGTCCCAACTGAATCACCATGAGTTATGCATTCAACAATCTGACACTGGAAATATCCCTTATCAAATTATTGAAATTTCTCACACTATGAGAATTTTTTAGTTCTCTTCAACTTTGAATTTATAGGCCAGCCGGTTTGAAGATTTTAAAGTGATCCTCGAGAGTGAGATGCAAGAAAGCCAAAAAGGTGTGGTCAACATCAGCAACACATTGCTTGATGTCCTTCAAGCATTCGTGAAATAACTATAGACCGCAGAGGTGTGCTTGGATGAGTAGAATGCTTGGGAGCTTCTGGCTTTGGTTGAAAAATACCAGGCGATGCCATTAAAAGCCCATTGTGAAGATTTCGTGGTGTCAAAATTAAATTGGGAGAACTCAATTGGGAGATATTCCTTTGCACATCAACACAATGCAAAGGTTCCCATTTAGGCGACCTTGTCAATAATTGGGGAGAACATGAATGACTATCGAAGACATCCTATATATTTAGAAATCATTGAAGGGCAACCAAAACTTGCGATGGAGATATATGAAGCTTGCTTTGATAAGATGGGGATGCTTGCATCTACCAAGGATACTTCTGACCAAGCATGTTCTGAGAACCTGGAAATGACTACAACGGCCAAGGATACTTCTGACCATAAATGAGTTTTAGATTTGTTTCTTTTTCCTTAATCAAGAGATACAATCACCTTTTCGGCACAGTTTTGTTGTCTCGGTGAGCTTTCAACTTCAATAGAAACTTTTATTGTAGTGTAAGTACCTACATGATGTCATTACTTGCTTGATCTTACAAATGTGACTACCTAGACCCGGGGCAATACGGAGGGACAAACTAAGATCGCCTTGGCAGTACGCGCAATATGGAGGGACGGACTAAGATCGCCTCTGCAGTACGCGAGCGAGGAGAGTGTGACGGCTCGAGTAGCGGTGCGTGGGGAAGAGGGATGGCGGTGTGTCCGTGCCTCGGTCCCCGGACGTGTGCAAGGAAGGGGTCTCTCTCTTGTCCCACATCACCTAGGAATGGAGTCCTAAGCTAACTTATATGGCAATGAGCCCTCTAACTGTACATACGCGTTTTCTTGGAATAGTATGGGCTGCCCTAAGAGGAACAAAACCGTGAGAACTTAGTGTCCAAAGCGGACAATATGTGTACAGTGAAGACCCAGGGTCATTACAAGTAGTATCAAAGCCGACTCCCGACCGCATGTGGGGCCACAACAAGGATGCGATGCTTCTAAGAGATGAAGAGTGTGACTACCAAGACTCGATGATCGTCTCAGCAGTACGCGCAATACGAAGGGATGGACTAAGATCGCCTCAACAGTACGCGAGCGAGGAGAGTGTGAGAGAAACAAAACTGTGAGAACTTAGTGACCAAATCGGATAATATGTGTACAGTAGAAAGACCAAGGTGTTACAACAAAATGGATCAAGACGGTAGGTTGCCAAATGCTTGTGTTTTTTTTCTCTTTATGAAAAAACAAACTATCTATGCCATATTTTTTGTCATTGCATTCATTTGAACTATGATTTAGGTGAAATTTGAGCCTTGCACAGGAAATTTTGGACAAACCAAATTCTTGCGGATAAGAGAGATTATAATTCAGTTCAGGGTTTTACTTAAAAGTAGGATTATCAAACTTTGTTCTTTTTCTCATCCAAGATACATTGCATTCTAATTTTCTTCAATTGTATCCCTAAATTTAGACTTCGTTTTCAATTGGTTCACCTGACCTTGGATATTCTGGCCAATGAGCCCTAAAAATTTATTTGGTCATTGGACTTTCATTCAAATAACATGCTAAAAAACCTCAAAAAATGTGAATTCATGGAGTCATTTCATTCGTTTTGAACCTGCCCATTAAAATTCTTCGCGCAATTAACTACTTGGAGTTTCCCAGAAAATTAGCACCCTCTTCCATGCATTTTTTAAAATTTCTTGACCATGTGGTGCGAAGGACCTGTTATTTGACTAAATAATTTTATCGGTAATCCCCGTCGTATAGAATTTGGCAATCCATCTTTGTAATTTTCAACGGGAAGGTGACATGCAAATTTCATAGAATCTGCGCACACATGCTTAGTTCACTTTTTTAATAGATCATTATGTTAAGATCATCTATCGCATACCACAAAGGAAACATCGGCTGTTTTCATGGGCTAAAATGTTTGACTTTCAATAGTTAAGTAGGGGTGAGCATGATCCAGGTTGGGCCGGTCCACCCCCTAATCCTAGGACCAATTCGCACAGTACTGATCCTCAATTTTTGGGACCGGGGACCAACTCTATTGAGCTTGGAACTGAGGATCGGACCGACCCAATAGGTTTGGTTTGGTTTCAAGGTCAACTCGGAACCAATTGATAATTTTTTTTATTTTATTTTTTGTACTCCTTAAAAAAGCAATTGAAAACTAGATTGACCCAATGGTTCGGTCTCGTTTTAAGGTCAACCTAGGACTAACTAATAATTTTTTATTTCATTTTTTGTATTCCTTTAGAGGGCAACCGAGGAATGTACCAACTCAATAAATTCGATGATGAGTGAGGTCAGTTAAGAAAGGCAAGTGGTGAGGGTTAAGTGAGATGAGCGTCAAACAGAATGAGCATCGAATGTCGAGCAAAGAGCAACAAGCCAAGTGAGCATCGAGCGGCGAGCGGCACAAGTGATCCAAAGCGAGCGAGGCGAGTGTCGAGTGGCGAGCGGAGAAGTTGTTTCTTTTGATTTTGAAAAATTGAAGACTAAGAGGATAAATAAGACAAAAGAGAACGAATACTAGAAGAGGATGCCATAAGGAGTTGTTTATACCTTTTTGGACGCCATGAGAACTCATTACAAAAACATTTTCCTCATTTGTAAATTATAACTTTTGACACCGTAAAAAACATTAAAAATCTAAGTTATTAAAGAACAATGTAAAATTATTTGAACTCCTCACTAAAAAGCTATTTAATATTGCGACGCCATTTATTTTAAGATTTTTTATATAAAAAAATTATAAATAATATTATATATATTTAGGGTTGGTCGATTGAACCGACCCGAATTCTTAGGACCGAGGACCGACCTACACAATGCTGGTCCAAGAATTCTAGGACCAAAGACCGACCCAGTCTCCTTGGGAATCAAACTAGGACCAGCAGGGTTGGGCCAATCTAGGGTTGACCTTGGACCAATGCTCGTGCCTAGTTAATGTGGTTATATCAATCCGTTTTTTTTTTCATAATGGAAAAAAAAAAGAAGTAATTAATGGTAATTAAAATCTTGGTAAAACCTACTAATAACTTTTTATGTGCATTCTCTAAACTTAAAATTGTTAGCGTTTAAAATTCAATGATTAAATTATCAGTGCTTATTTTTCAGTTTTATTAAGCAAGACCTAAGTGAAGTAGAAATCTTATAGGATATTTAAAGAAGTTAATAATTCAATCCATGGGTCCTACTTGTGCGACATTAGTTAGGTTTGGTTTGATGACCCAATTAAGGCTGAAAATTCCAAAGTTCAGCACTTTAATGAGATTAAATTTGTTCGATTATGATAAGTAACATCAATTGAAAAGAGTCAATTAACTCAAAAACCACTTGCTGGGATAAGCAAGCAATGGGTTACTTATGGCTTGTTTGATAAAAGTGAATAACGAGATTTTAAAATATAAGTACTGAATATTGAAAGAATATTGAAAAAGTTTTACTTTCTTATCAATAGTGCACTAGAAGTTCTAAACTTTATATACATAATGTAATAAGTGTTAAACCTTTTAATCGGTTTAATTATGTCATAAACATATTTTCAAAAAGTATACTCAAATCCTTTTGATAAAGAATACTTAAAATGGCATAATTATAACTTAGAAGTTGCCTATGTGGCACCCTTAAATTGCCCTTCTAAACATGAATTTTGGGATTTAATTACACTTTTTAGTAAATATTTAGGATTCAACTGAACCACTAAAACTGTTAGAATTCAATTGAACCTTTTAGTGAAAATTTAGGACTTGATTGAGTCAATCGAAAGGATAAGAGCCTGCTTGCGTTTGGTACATAAGATTTAAGACTTGTGATGCAATCTTCTCCGTAGAGTTTGAATAATATGAAAAATGTTGGGCTTAAGACAAAGATTTGTTAATTTCGTCAATCCACCTATGAAAACACAATACCTCATTATCATCATCGCACAAATGTAGTAGGCATTCTTTTCCACATGGAGATAGCTACTAGATTTAGGTTATACCTAGCGTGATGGGGGGAATTAATTGAAGCCTATAGACTATGTGAAAGCTTTCAATCTTTAGTGAGATTTAATATATATCCGACGGTTCCTTCGCACGCAATTAACATCGCCTATTAGCTTAACTTTACTCACTACATTCTCCAAGTATCGGCCATGGTCACAAACTATTGTTTGAGGATGTTGTAATCACAGATTAGCTGAAATCTTAACAATGTTAACATCCTCGGCACAAATTGGCTGAGAGCGACGTGTGTGTGAATCTTGACTTGCCACATCTCCAATACGCACGGTGTACATACAAAGCAAAGAATACACCAGAGATTTCCCATAATTCCCCTACAACATTTGTACATTATTAAGTCTCCAGACTATCCATCCCTCGCTGTATGATTTGATTCCGACTTCGTCCTAATTAACGTATTCATTGATATTTCATTTAATGAACGAACCCAAGAGACAAGTCAGGGAGACAAATAAGACCAATCGAAACAACCAGAAGGAGCATGACAATGGATATCGGTTTGGGTAACATTTCTCGGCGTCGAAAGTGTGGCTACGAAAGACGAGTCTTCTCTTCGAGAATTATCTGGGAAGATAAATGACACAATTAAGACGAGTCATTGAGATGGTAGTGGTCCGTCACAACTCACAATCCAGGATCTCAACGATGAGTTCTTGACCTTCAAGTCCCCGATCTCTCACTTGAGCTCTTATGCGGCCTTGCTGATCTTCTCGTCACACTCCTTGCAAAATCAGGCATCACACATGACGTGCTGCACACTACAGGACCTGTGTCAAAATGAGTCTTAAACTCATATATTACCCATTTAAATCATAAATTGATCATATATGGATCACTTACTTTTAGAAGAGACTAATCAAATGGATTTAAAAATTAAAAACTTAACATAAATGGGTCTTAAATAGGTTGGATTTAAAACTCATTTCCAACCCAAGCCTCACAATCTCTTTCTTCCCTCTCTAACTTTATAAAAATATTTTTTTTATAAAAAACAAAATTATAATTATTTTTTATATTTCTTTTTTCTTTTTTTCCTTTCTTCTTCCTCCTTCATTTCTAGTGGCTGACATGATGATGGCTAGCAACCCGAGCTAGGCGAGGCTCGAGCCTCGTCAATCTAGTTAGACTCGAGTTCGCCGGTGTCGAGCAAACCCGACAAGCTCAAGGATCACCTGTGGCTAGGCACCAGCCAAAGAAGAAGAAAAAGAAAATAGAAAAAGAAAATTATAATTATAATTATATTTTTTAAATAAAAATAATTAAAAAATTTATTTTTAAAAAAATATCAAATAATTAAAATTTTGATTTTTTTAAAAATTCATAAAAGTATCCATTAAATTTGTATTGTGTAAAAATATTTTAGCAATATATATATATATATATATATATATATATATATATATATATATATATATATATATATATATATATAGCTCCATTATTTTATGTAGCTTTTACCGTACTCATCTCTTGCTAATTTAGCTCTCTCTCTCGTGCTATTCTTCTGGCTAGTATTTTGGCCATCTCTATATTCCTATTGTCAATTTTGTTTCTAGTTTGAAATATGCGAGGCTAATATTACAAAGAACCGGATGCGGGTAAGTCCAATGCAAAATTTTCATTCAACAATGTTAGTCCTCGCGCACACACGTCCCTAATTTTACATTCTACACTTTTAAACATTTCCAGGTAGTATTCAAGAGATGAACACGGCCAAATTTGGAAAGAGGAAGTGAGATGATAGTTTGACTTTTGTCTTAGATAGATATGCCTATCGTACATGCATTGCGTTTGTGCTTGAGAATGAAGAGAATCATATTATATTGCAGTGTTTCCAAGGAGTGATTTTAAAGAAAGTGGCTAACCAATAGGGATGGAACTAGGAACTAGTTCCCATCGATCCAATTGTAGGGTATGCAAGATAGATTTCGTGTTCTGAAAATTGGGGAACCGGTGTCGACGAGTAGGTTCCAAGTAATAAGTCTTTGTATTTTTCTTATTTTATATCTCCACACAATCCTGTGGTATTCTATGACATTCAATGATATGTTTGTAATTTGGAAATACTAGTCTGAGTTTCTATCTCCAATGATATCCATAATTGAGTTTTTACTTTGTTGATGTTTCATATTTTTCGTTTATCTAAATATAATTTATGGTTAGTGGATTGTAGCAGCATATAGTAGTCATTAAAGATGATAATTTACTACAATCTTTCAAGTAAAAATATAGATACAACTTGTGACAGATTAGATTCCAAATTCTATAATATGCATGGTAGGTTCCAAGGTCCATTTGGAACTTGGATTAATCCAGAAACCGCTAACTTCTACTGACTAGGGCCAACTAAACTACCCACTCAAATGAATAGAATGACCAATTTATATTTTTGTATTCAGAAAGGGTGTTTTAATGAACCTTCTTTTTTTGGTTGGGTCATAAGGGTGTTTTAATGAACTTGATGGACGCCGAATCCAAAATTCTCTTTATATAGTGTACATAAAGCTCCATGTGAGTATCAATTGACTCAATTGCTCACAAACAACAAATGAGCTCAAATGTATACCTTTGGTCCCAGCAATAATTGTTTGCTTTATAGCCGGGGCCTTAATTAATCCTAGGGGGACAAAAGAGACAAAATATGTTTCGTGCCGGTGCCACCTATTTGTGTAATGAAATGCGACAGAATGTTGGAAGTGTCGTAAGTTTTATGGTCATCAACCTTCAATTGAATTTCAGTTCAATCTGGCTCCAAGCAAGAATAATTGACGAGCTGCCATACACGCAAACAATCATTTACTTATCCATCTTTTCACCAAGAAAGGACAAAAATTCTAGGTAGGGCATTCAACATACATGAACTGGATATCATGTGATGAAAGTCCATCGGGTAGTTTTACATATAAATTTTGTAAATCAGTGTTAGTACATCTTTATTTAGCTCAGCCTAGTCTTGAGAACTCTCAAGCAATGCCCTTTAGCATCTTTGTAAAGTAAGCTTATCGTGGTTGAGGGTTTGCAAATGGACTTTTGGAATATGATTAACTTAATTACCATCTTAAATGGTGTCTAGAGAGCCAAATCATAGAGACATTTAGGGAAAAAAAAAAAGGGGAACAAGTCGCATCTCATTAAATAGAAAATGAGGGCACCATGTTTTCAAATATTTAAACAGACTTTGATTAATGATAGGAAGATGTGTATGTTAAATGAGATATTTTTTGATACGTGACGGATTATCTTGACCCATTGATCCATTGAAAACACAAACCAAGTGTGCATGTGCGGACCCTCTATTTGCATGTCAACTCACGTTGACAAATTTCAAAGATAGGCCAAATGCCTAATCATATTTCAAATGGAAAAGCCAATTTTAGAAGACGATTATGAGACGGTTAGGACCCGGACAAGAGCAAATTAAAGTGATCTCGTCAAACATCATGTTCTGTGCACAATTGTTCAAGAAATTATAAAAGATGAAACGGGCGTGGGCGTTAAGTATTATAAGACCCTCAAACAGTAGAAATGTAATATCCATCTACAATCTTTTCAAGTCTTCTGCATGTTAGTCACATCAAAGTTCAATGATCAAATATAATAAATTATTGGGTTGGATAGTGGAAATCAAATAAACTGATTAGTCCAAATTTAGTGATATGTTTGAAAAAAATCAAATTGCAATACACCCTACATGAAAATAAGAAAAAAGTTTGATAACCCCAAATGTAAAAACCCTAAACTGCCTATAGTCTCTCTTATTTACAAGCATTTGGTTTGTCTAAAAATTCCTGAACGGTGCTCAAATTTCACCTAAATCATAATATAGATGAATATCATGACCAATTTCAGCATAGATAGAACATTCTTATAAAAGAGAAAGCATATTAGAACCTATAAAAGCCATTATTACATCCGTCAAGCATTTATTGAGTAAGACCAAGCGGCTGTCGTGACATTGCATGCGCACTTTGCTTCACTAAAAGCTCACTTTGAATCTAACACTTCAAATTGCATCCCTGAATAAGAAAAAAGGCAATGAGATCTATCAACAAATCAGGCAAAAAAGTTATCTGAAACTCAAAATACCAGCAGTTAGGAACAAAAAAGTATAAACTCACCCACCAATTTTATTTGTCGTTCCAATTAAACAGCTTTCCAAAAAATACTTCGTATATATCCATCACAAGGCCTGCGTCCTTTTCACCGAGTTCTGAATATTTAGGGTGTTTTCTTAGTTTATCCATGTTGACCATGATTAAGGACAAGGCAGCCTCAAGGAGATGCTTCGCATTGTGCTAGTGCGCAAAGGAATAGTTTATGATCGAGTTATCCCAATTTAATTTGGATATCAAGATCATCTCACAATAAGCTTTGAGGTGCTCCACTTGGTACTTTTCAGCCAATACTAAAAGCTCATAAGCCATTTGCTCATCAAGCAATGCTTCAACAGAAAGACAGTGGACAAATGCTCGGAGGGCATCATACGATGCATCATTTATATTAATGGTGCCGCTTCGGCTTTCTTCCATCTCATTCTTGAGCATTGCTTTAAATACTGGGGACTGGCTAGCCTGATTGTAAATAGAAAATCAAAGAGGACTCAGCAACGCAATTTACTCCATAGTTCGATAGGAAATGTTTATGCATCACATCAGTTTGCTCAATTAAAGTAACTCTGGATATGAATTTTGTAAGCATTCAAGCAAAGCTTCTGAAACATGCCCTTGCTATCATTATCAAACAACAATATGAAAACTATGTGTGCTCATAAGTCCCCTACACCAAGGGAAAGACCATAGCTCCAGCTTGTGTAATGTTTTGAGTTTCTACTCCAATGAAATGTACATGGCAACAGGCAAAATGCATATCCGGTGGCTCAAGCATCACTTAAACCAAATCTTGTGAAAGAGCCATGATGAATGAAGTAGACAAAAACTCAATTATTAAACATATTAATTCAAATAGAGATTAAGGGCGCATTTGATAATCATTCTGCTGTTGAGAATAATTTTTTATCATAAATAGATTTTTTTGATTATGTTCTCGGGAACAATTTCTGAATTTTTGAAGATGCTTAGTAACTATTTAAAACTTCTATTTTCAATATAAAATGTGTATGGTAGAATTTTTAAATTTTTTGTTCTTTTAATTTTTTAATACTTTTTTATTATATTTTATATTTTTTAATATATATATATTTTTTATCTTTTTTCCTTTTTTCCCTTTCTTGTCTTCTTCTTCCTCCTTCACCCAAATCTATTGAGGCTGAGCTCGCCAGCCACAGGCAAAGCTTGGCCTCATCGGGCCACCACAATGCTAACCTATTAGTGGCTCGACAAGGCCGAGCCTCACCAATCGCAGTGGCCCAACAAGCTAGACCTCGCAGATTTGGGCGAGGTCAACCTCACCTAGCCAAGGTGAGGCTGAGCCTCACCCAACCACAATGAGGCTCTCAGCCTCGCTGGAGGTGAGCGATGCTTCGACAAGGTTGCCGACTCTCATCTAGCCAATCGCTGGCCATGGCCAAGGCTGATGACTAGCCAAAAGGAAGAAGAAAAAGGAGCAGGAAAGAGAAGAAAAGAGAAAAGGAAAAAAAAAAAAACTCGCGACTTAATTCTAGGAATTATTCTCAGGAACAAAAAACAACTTTTTTTTATCTTTTAATTCTGTTTCAAATCTATTCCCAGGAACAAAAATTTTACCAAACGGATTTCTGTTCCTTTTTTGTTCCGAATTAAAAAAAAAAAAAATAGAATCACTTGTTCCGGTTGTTTCGGAGATGGTTACCAAATAGGGCCTAACATTCCACTCAACTCTACAAAGCCATGTTCCATGCAAATAAAAGGAACACCTGCTAAATAAAACTGAGAATCTCTTTGATTTAGAAATCCAGTCCAAGCAAACAATCCGCACTTCTAATGCCTGAATAGATGAAAGCTAATAAAAAAGCTTCAAAATCAACCTAAGAGAGAGTTTAAAATCAGACTAGGAGGTAAAAGACATAATTTGTCAGTGGAAATGTCTTATATAGGTGCATCTTTAGTAGCATGCAGTACCAAAAGTAAATGCAACCCCCATTATCACCATATATATCCGACAACAAACATATAAAGTTGCAGAACTTTACAGCAAGTCTTTACATAAAGAGTCACAGAAGTTCACATGAGTTGATAATGCTGATTATATACGCCCAACAACTATTTAATCCACCTAAGCTTCAGCATTGCATATTGTAAACTCAAGTAAACATAAGTTTAGGCTCAAGAAGAGAGAAGACAAAGACCACTCCAAGCAAATATTGAGGCCAGAAGCAAAAGAAGAAAGCGGTCTAACATCGTTTGTTTAAGGCTGGATCACCAAATGATTGATCATCAAATGCTTATGTTTAGAAATCATGGTGATTTAATCAGGACTTGTCTGGGGTGGAAACAAGCGATCTAACAGAACTTGTTTGGTAGCGGCCTGCTTGATAAAACTATAGTGGACAAAAAGGCATAAATCTGAGATGAATAATTGTTGTTTCTTTTTTACTTGGTTAGCTTTTCTCGAGTACACAACAATTAGGATGGTCATAGTGTGAATCATTTACGTGACCCCACACTCTATCCAAGCATATCTGAAGAGAATTCTTGCAGCAAGCACGGTCATTTATGATAGGAAGTTTGTTATATTACAGGGTTGCCAATTCTAAAGCGGCTGCCTTCTACTTGATATCCTCATGCACAAGAAAATATGAAGGCTTTTAGTATGTTACCGACTCAATCTCACAAGCAGGAGATACCAACAGGACTTCATTCAGCTATAAATAATACTTGTATGACAGCATGAAAGTTCAAGATGGAGAGCTAGTTAAAGGTGTTGTATAGGCCTCCTCTGAGGCATTGGAAGCATTAAATTAAGCAAGCCCTAACTCATTATCATCAAGTCATATTACTTTGGGGGCACTCTTTGCTTTCAGACTGAAACTACTGCTTTGTCACAGACTTCAAGTGGCAAGGGAAAGAGTTATCGCTGTCAACTAGAAAGCCACGCCGCCACTGTGTCAGCACACCATGTCAATGTCAAGTTACCAAATTCTCATGAACACATAAAACTCATCTTAAAAGTCAAATTGCCAATTCTCCATAGGTCTCCGTTTCTTAGTATTTGCACAAGCTACCATTACAGTTGCCTTTTCTCAATAAAAGTTGTGTGTAGGCATGCCCAAAAGGGCCAAAGGAAGATAAAACTTCTAAAGAAATCCTCTATGAGCACTGCTCTTTCCCCCTCTTATAACTCCTGCCTCAGCTAAAATGAAAGATGTGAGAAACCTTAATAGCTCGAACCAGACAATTAAATTTTATAACACTCTGACCAACCCCATTTTCAGACCATCCATGTCCACTATAAGCTCTCCCAAAAGAGTATCTTTGCTTCCATTTCTCACATCACTCAGGCATCAATTTGCATACAAATGCCTCAAATTTACATAAATTGAGACTACCGAACAAAAGTTCAGTAAACAGTGGTCTCCGCACCTCCATTGTCCAATGACTGAAAGAAAACTCATAAATGATTGTGTTCCCGTATCTAATCTACCCCTTTTCTAACCTAACTGACCACCTATTTACCATCGAGACACAATTTATCACCAACCTATGAGACACGCCGACTATTAGAACTGGGAGCACGGAACAGAACATTTGAATCCACCGACAAATTAACTACAAACAAATTGAAGCTTAATATCTCTTTTGAAATTCCCAAATTCAAACCAAAGAAAAACTAGCAACCAAATCAACAAACCGGGAAAAAAGCAATGCTCACCAGAATGGTCTTGTGAGCTGGCACTGGCATTGACAGGCCTCCGTTGGGACCATCCACAGCGGTGACCAAGATCACATCAGTGAACTCAGGGCCATGGGAGTGACCATTGAGGTGGTGGTGGTGGTCAGTCGGCGAGCATGATCTCAAGAAGGCGACCTCGGCCTTCAAATCCTGGATCTCTCGCTTGAGCTCTTCCACGGTCTCGCTCGCCTCCTCGTAGCACTCCTTGCACATGCTGGTGTCACCCATGATGTGGTCCTCTAATATGCACTGCATGGACTTGGTCTCCTCCTGGTGCTCCTACCTTGCTGTCAGTTACTGCATTTGTCAAGTGAGAGAGCTAATTCGTCAGCGAAACCTCTTCACTTCTATTTCTCGTACTCGAGATCGGATGCATGTAAAAACGTTTAAATAATCATAACTTGGGAAATAATATATCCCTAGCTAAAAAGGATTCTCTATATTTTATTTGATTAATTTAGCTTTAAAACTCATCCACGAGGCAAGCACATAGTGATTAAAACATGTGGGTTATGGCAATCGATTTAATTTATAATATAATAGATAAAGGTTGTAAGAATATATCGTTTACTTATGTTTTACTTAATTTAAATAAATTTCAATAAGTATAATTATTAGTTAATCATTGAAAAAATAAGAGATATATATCTCACTAGAGAAAATTGAGGATAAACAAATTTAGAACTCATCTTATTACTAAAACATTTATTAATAGATTTAATTATGGCTTATTTGACTATTGAACAAGTCGTACTTAATTAAACTTACTCTTATTGATGAAGAAAGCAAAGGTTAAAAATAAATATAAGACTGTAAGAATGACTCTCTTTTTCTTTTTCTTTTTTTCAATAAGGAATAATCTTAAGCATATTGGGTGGAGGATGAGGAATGCTATGATTTTGTGAGAGTGCGTGGCATGATGCAGCACATATTCAAAAGGGAATGACTGAAGAACTGCGAAAAATCACAGGGGAGCTAAAGAAATGGAGTAAGAAGTTGTTGACACCTAAATTTTTGCATAATTTTTAGGGTTAATTTTTACCAAAATAAAAAAATCACATGGCATATAGTTTAGGAACATGTTTTTTTATTTTATTTTATTGGACCGTCAGTGAACACGAGATTTTTCACATATTCTATTGAGATTTTTCACATATTTAGGTAATATACGCCAAGTGATGTATTTTCGAGCAAAAAGGAAAATTTTGGACAGAATATGTGAAAAATACAAAAGAGAATATCACGTGTGGTGCAATGATATATTCAGATAATTATGAACGAATGAAATTGGAAATAAAATACGCTTCAAAGATCTAAATTTTTCCCCTATAAAAGGCGTTGTGCATGTACGGACAAAAGGGGGAGGAATTTCGAAAAATTTGGAGCAAAAGGGGGAAAAAAGAGAGGAGAGAACGTGAGTTCTCTTGGCCAAGCTTACGGCGAGACCTCGCCATTGCCGCCACAGTGCTCTCATCTTCATGACAACTCGTCAACGAGCCGCAAGCCCTGTTGTACCGTGCATGCTGTCCTCGACCTTGACAATGCTGCTGCTCTAGTCTCCCCACGTTGACAACAAAGCTACTGTCCACTTCATGATAACGCTGAGTCGCTGATCTCGCCACCTGCACCACCCGTGCTGTACTACCTGTCCTCGGGTCACGCCGCAAGGCATAGCCATAGCCCTCCAGATCTGGACAACCGCTAACCAACGCTTGCCTTGCCTTAGTTTTCTTCTGCAGGCTGTTCTTTGGTTCAATATTAATCCATGTTGTCTTAAAAGTTGCTAGTGTGATTCGCGAGTGATATGCAAAGAAACATAGAGAAATAAATCGTGAGTGGGAGTCAAGAAAGAAATATTGCAGTGCCATTGTAGATTGAAGATGGTGATCCAGCAGTGATGTTCAAGAGTGCAGTTCACAATTCGGTCAAACACCCACTCACGGTCAAGTTCAACAAGAGCAGAATTTCTTCAAAGCTACAAGACGAAAGGAGGAAGAGATCGTGGGAAGTTGACGGACGCGTGGCAACGTGTATACCAATTTCCCTGGTAGGTCCCGAGCGCCCCACATATTCAAATCGCGAGCTTCACCGGTTCCATTCACGAGCCCTATTGAATCCATCATTGGTCGTGCACCAAGAATCCTTGGCCGAGACGGCATCACAGGTAGCCATCCTATGCCACGGATGACCACCGAGAAGTCCACACCAACATGAGTAGCCACTGCAGTGAGCCGATCACCCACTGCCGTTCCCAATTGCGATCCCGGTCCGATTGCGCAAAGTCCAAATTTGGAAGCCAATATTCGGAATAGGTAAAACGTTTATTTCCAAATATTCTGTTTCCTTATTCGTAATCTCGAGTAGCGTTTTAAATTGGGAAATCTTCCTAATTTCACAACGTGCATACGATTGACAGTCCGATTTCACGCTCGAAATACGACTCGCAATCGCACGGAAAAATCGCCAATCCGATCTCATGCTCGAGATTCGATTCGCGATTTTATTTGAAATTGACCAATCCGATCCCATGCGCGGGATATGATTCGTCAATTTGTGGATATCGATCATATCTTGCTTGATTTGCTATCGTGTCGTTTGGATCAATTTCGTTTTCATAAAAAAGAAAATCAAAAAAATTGAATTAGGATTAGGTTCATTTTAGAATATTCCTCGTTTTAGGGTTATCCTGCATGTTTAGAATAGGAAATTTATTTATTTCAAATTTTTGAAAAAATGAAAAAATCCAAAAAATGCGTTTAGTTAGGATGTTAGTTTTTTTTTAATCTAAATTGCACGTTTAATTATTTGGCAATTTTAATTTCGAATTTCATAAAAGAAAAAGAAAAGGAAAAACACAAAAAAAAAGTCATTATGCATATGTCATGTAGAATTAGGGCATTCTTTGCACGTCATTGCATGTTAAGATTGCATATTATAGGTTTAGATAATTTCTCCTAAATAGATTGCATGCTTATTAGGAAAATAAAAATCATGTGCACGTCATATAGAATTAGTTTCATACAATGCACGTCATTTAGTGATTTTTGTTAGGTTCATTTAATTAGAAATTGTCCGTCATTAGAATTAGGTCATTAGATTAATTTGGATTGCATATTTAAGTGTTGCATTTCTTTAATTTCGAATCTCATAAAAAAATTATTTTTAGAATAAATCAATCTCATGCTTCAGGATAGATTACATGCTTATTTATGTCATATCGCTTAGGTCATAAAGCTAAGTCATGTTGCCATGTCATATCATTTCATGTTAAATTAGTGGCATGTATTGCATAAAGCATGATTCTCATTAATTAAGTGAAAACAAAATAAAAATTGCGTGTTAATTAGAAACCATATCTAGGGTTGTTGATGTGGATTTTAATTTAACATTGCAGATACTTTCATTGCTTTAAGGTAAGTCCTGCAATTTATTTTCTGCTTTACTTGAGTGTTAAATTGGTGGTTTGCGCACCTGCATGAACACCTCACATATTAGGGAATTAGTTTAAAATCAATCCAAACTGCTTGCCAAACATTTTTCAAAATAAAAAGAAAGGTACCGAAAGGGCGTTAGAGAATTCTAGCGTAACCAAGTCCCCGTACCCATAGTCTGCGGTTCGTAGGAGTAAAATAATTCTCTCGTTATTTTACTTGGGTTTCTAATCGACCCACCAAAAATAGATTAGTGACGATTTCTAATTGAAAATCAATTGCATGTTAAGAACTTGAACCGAAAGTCGCGAATTGGTATGGGCTTGGGAGAGCCCGAGTTAAGTTTAGGCTTAACAATCCATTAGCCAAACCTTAGGTGGTTCACACCCGAAAAATTGGTCGCGACAGAAGTTTTCAAATGCTGCCCAACAAATAGATGCACTTAAGAATCACCTTATGGAGCCCACACACAGTAGAACCAAAAACAGAGAAGAATTCCAAGCCATCATTGAAAAAATTTCAACATTATGAAGACAAGAAGATATGTGTTGACACCTAATTTAGATTCAATTTTTAGAAAATAAAAGATTAGAAGGAAATTTTGAAAAGAAATTTTTAAAATTCAAAATAGTTCAACAGCCAGATTTTGGAGCCATTTCTTTGTTGGAGAAGTTGGCGAAAATCTCCACCGGCGAGAGGTTGAGCAAAAATCTCCACCGGCGAAACAAACTTGGATTTTTGCTTTATAAATAGAGGGGTTCTTCTTCACCTTTGGGGGGCGAATTCAGAAAAATCGTCAAGAAAAAATTCAAAAAAAGGTTCTTCCTTCGGGGGCTTCTTTTCCTTCGTTCCTTTGAAAAATCTGCACAAAAGAGGAATGAGGAAAAAAAGCTTTTTGAGGTACAAAAAAAAAGAAAGTTGCAGCAAGAGCCAAAAGGGGAAAAGGTGAAACAGAGAGCTCGTAAGGAACGAGGGGAGGTGAGAGAGAGTGTCAGGTGAGAGAAAAAGTAAAAAAAGCAAAACAGAGGTGAAAAGACAGCTACTGTTCACTGTCTTCTTCCCTTGTTGCACGCATCAGCGCAAGAGCAACCGGGCCATCGCACCGCCGGCCGCTCCCCGTCGAGACACCACCAGCCGCTCGCAACACCTTCCCCTCGCCGGCGTAGCCGCCGGTTTCTATCCGCGAGCCCCGACGACACGCACCACCACGACGCCGAACCTCGCCGCGCCTTCCTCGCCGACGCTCCCTGCAACCTGCCGATCCGCTGATAGAGCTGTAGCCCGCAGCAGCCGCAACCCGATCCCTCGCATCGCAGAGCTGCTGATCACCGCGACGCCAGCCCTCTTTGCTCTACCACCGCTTCGCCATCCTCCTCGCGAAGCTCGCCCCGACGCTGTCACCGATTTGCAGAGCCCGAGCTCCCTGTGGTAGCCGCGACCCGAGTGCCTCGACGCCGCCTCCGCTGTCGGTCTTGCAGCCCACGACGCTACCGCGCCTGCACGAACACCGCGCGCCACCGCGAGCTTGCCCTGCTGCACCTCCACCCGCCGGTCACCGAGCCCAAACTAGTCACTGATTTCTTTTCCCTGCAGCTCCGAATTGCCGGATCTCGCCGGAGCTCCGCACCTCCGCAACCTCCGATCGACGGTGACGCCACCCTTACAGTTGCCGCCCTTCACCGGAGCCGGTGACCAGCCACACGAGCACAAGCCGTGCGTGGGAAGAAGAAGAACAAAAACAAAAACAAAAGAAAAAGAGAAAAGCAAATTAGGTAGTTTGTTTTTTTCTTTATTTTATTATTTATTCATTTTAAATTTTGTTATTATTGTTTAAGTTAGAATATGGTTTGTCAATATTAATATTTGTGCATTTTGTAGGCATTATACGTAAGGATTTTGTCCGAACTTATTGTAATTATTAATTTGATCCGAGAGACATCGGATCAATTTTTTAATTATATTAAGTTTCAGGCTTTTTGATGGTATTTTGGTTGTTAAATCAATGTAATTATTAATTTGATCCGTAAGACTTCGGATTAGATTTTTAATTATTTTGAACTATTTGTCGTGATAATTAGGTTTAAAATAATCGTTAATTTAACTCCGTGAGACAACGGGTTATTTTTTCAGTTATTTTAATCATTTATTTATTGAATATCTTGATTGTTTAGATTTAATGTTTAGTCCGATAATTACTTGTTTTGGAAAAACACTAAAACACTAAAAAAAATCAAAAATCAAAATCTTGCATCAAAGCATGTAGGTTTAATAAATCAAGACATGTAGGATTAGGTTTATGAAATTTTCATCATCTAGTAATTATTGCTAAGTTCATTTAGTTAGAAATTGCTCGTCATTAGAATTAGGTCATTTAATTAATTTAAATTGCATATTTAATCGTTGCATTTCTTTAATTTTGAATTTCATAAAAAATACAAAAAAAATAGAATAAACTCATTTCATGCTTTAGGATAGATTGCATGCTTATTCATATTATATATTTTAGGTCATATTGTCATGTCATATCATTTCCTTGGTTAGTTAATAAATTAGTTTATAATTGATCATATTTCATGTCATCATTTTTAGTGTAGGTTGCATATGTGTAATAAAAAAATCATTAAAAAATCATAAAAAGAACATGCATATAGAATTACGACGTCATACAGCATATGCATTTTAGGGTTATGTAAATTAGATTGCATACATATTGTAATGATTTAAATTATGTCACATGAATTGCATCTCATATGTCATTAAAGTAAAACACATGCATATCAAATTTAAATTAAGATTGCACATAATTAATATTTTTAAAAGAAAAAGAAAAAGTAGGTGTATTGTCATTTAGAAATCATGTTTAGGACATGCATTCTATTAGCATTTATTTATTTATTTGAATGTTATTTTATTGATTGTGCACCTGCACGACCACCATTTGCATGTTAGTAGCTTAGATTAAAATTAATCAACATTGTCCGCTAAATATTTTTGAAATTAAAATAAAAGGTACCGAAAGGGCGTTAGACTAATCTAGCGTAATCATGTCCCCGGATTTATTGAATCTCTGGTTCGTAAAAATAAAGTATTCTCTCATACTTTATTTGGGTTTCTAATCAAACCCTAATTGATTAGTGGCGGCTCCAAATTGAATTGAAATTGCATGTTTAAATGAGTTAATTTCTATCAAGTCGCGATTGGTAGGACTTGGGAGGGTCCGTGCCAAGTTTTCAAACTTAGTAATCCATTAACCTAAACTTTAGGATTGCCCTTAAAATTTTAGGTCGCGACAATATGTACCGGAGCATTAGATTGAGGATAAACAGGCTGAAATGGGGAGGACTTTCACGTGACAACCATTCAAAGAAGGCGGAGAAATAAGATCACAATGTTAATGCGGGAAAATGGCACGTAGTGCTGTGAGCCTACTGTTTTCAAACAGAATGCAGTGAATTTCTATCGGACGTTATACACAACCACGAGACATGGGAATTTCCAACCAGTGTTGGATCAATATCTGCATATCTTTCAAGACACCACAAATGAAGCACTGCCTGCCCCAGTTACATTGGAAGAGGTAAAACAAGCTGTTTCCAAAATTGCGCCTACGAAGGCTCCAGATCCAAGCGGACTAAATGGCCAACTTTTCCAGCATCACCCGCTATGCCCGCTGTAACTTCAAGAATCGAAGAATGGCTACTGGAAGTAATAAAGCGAAAAGACAACCGACCGACCTGAGAGATTATGGCTCGTGTCTTGTGGGAGATATGGAAATCACGGAACGCACCCGTCTCCGGTGGAACCCAACGGAAAATTCGAAGAGGAGAGAGAAGGAAATCGAACCTGCCCGTTGCCGCCTTTAAGCTGAATGTCGGTGGGCCTGTCGTCGAGGGTGAGCCGGGAGGCGCAATTGCCGGTGTACTTCGGGATTCAAGAGGGATCGTTGTCGATGGGTTTTGCGAAATTGGTGATTTCTGCCACGGCCGACGAGGCTGAAGCCCAGCTCTTCCCGAAGGACTCTCTCTCTCTTACCCCCCCCAACTCTCCTGGCTCTCCTTGATCCGTGCGCACGAACTGGAAGCGGCGAATTTCCCCTGATCTGCACGCTGAATGATCACGGTGATAGCCTATCGGTTGTTGGGCTTGTTTAAGGGCATTCATCCAAGCCCATGGCGTGTCCAGACCGTCATAGAAGATTGCGTGAGAAAGTCTGGCCCAATTCAAAAGTGCTTTGCTGGCCCCGCCGTCCGAGAGAACCAAACCAAGTGACCCCTTTTGATGTTATAATATTGAACATCTTTGTTTTAACTATGGCACTTAATGAATGAAGTATCCTTTTCGACTAAAAAAAAAAATGGAAATATGGATAGACTAAGTATATATTACTCACAAATCACATTGCTTATAATTTAAAGAATGGGTCATTTTAACTAATAAATATCAAGCAACAAAGATATTTGGTTGATTTTACAAATAAATTGAGTGAAAAAAGATACATGTTCTTATTGGTAAGTAGCTTGTATTTTGTTTCGAATTAATTGGAAGTGAAAATATATGGGATTCTCTAAAAAATAATAATAATAACTCAGTGATTTTTAGGAACAAATATTACCTTTAGTTTACAGCAAGATTAGACAAACAGAAGAGGTGCAATGAAATATGGTAGAAACAAATAAATAAAAAAGTAAGTTTGGGCTTCTTTCACTATTTACTTGATCTGGTCAAGAATCTTTCATGAAGAAGGTGCACGAGTCTTAAGGGCAATTTAGACCCTGTGTAAAATTTTCAAGAATCTTTTTGGCTGTGAATATGTATGTACTTTCCTAATTGACTACTATTAAATGCAAAAAAAAAATTCTTAAAGCAGATTAAGGTAAATCATTACGCAACTAAAGTTTACTATTAGGTGACCGAATTATAACTTTAATATCTCGTCATACTATTCTATATTTTGCATTCATGCCCCTCAATTGGAATCTTATCAATTTTATGAGTAATTTACTCATTCCATATACAAGCGGCAAATTTTTTGAACGCAGCATTATGTGACACTTCAGAGGGATACCACATTAATATTTTGCCTAAGAATTTAAACTCTAATCAAAGTACACTAATTGCAAAAAAGAAAAAAGAAAGTTTCCAAATATAAAGTGGCTGAAATTAATTTTCAGTGACCTAATTGGAAAATCACTAAAAGTTTGATTCAACTATAAGAGTTTGCCTATTCATTGGTCTTTTATATATTAAAAACTTATTTTTGTAGAACTTTAAGGGGTTGTACAATATATATCTAGCACGTAGCTCGGCACCTCTCTACATCTCCCGTGTAAATTTGCATTTTTACACGAGTATAAGATATAGTCATAACAAAGTCAAGTGATAATTGAAGGGCAAATAATGATTGATAGACATATCACATACAACGATCAAATTATTACATAGTGGTCGACATGGTCGACGTGACTAATTATTAAATTAAGTAAAGTTTGTTCAGGCCTCATTAATCAATAGAAAAAAGATAAATAATTTTTACCAAAGGTTCTCAAATTAGATCGGCATCTACACGTCACAGATTCACAACTAAATGAACAAGTTCCACATGTCCATAGCTCAGGCTGTAGGAGCGCAGGGTGTCCTGTGTTGGTTTTTATCAGACTTAGCTGGGACACCTTTGTTGCTTTATGCTTACCGTTAAGACACTCCCAAATTCTTCTTTGCATAGTGCCTGGAAGGACAAGGAATTAGTCCAAAGGGTTAAAAGGTGTTGCGTGATGTTGTCATTTCGAATTTTGCCTCTGGACATACTTTTCTTCTGGTCTCATCTGCACAGAAGTGTGAGGAAATAGTTCATGTGACTCAACTGGGATCGAAGTGCAGTTAAACGATCTGTGGCTTTGCCTGGTTAGAGTCTAATACATGGAAAGAACTTAAGGCTGTAATTATGTGATACTCTCCCAAGGTAACATGGTGCTTATAGTCTCCTCTCATATGCTTATTTGCTTTATTGCAGATGTTGAGAGAACCGATAGTTGGAGCTTCAGATTTTCATGTGTCCGAGCGGCTTCATGTTCTCCTCTGGTTCATCACGCTCTTGAAAAAGGTCGCAATGAGCATCGAGTTGAGGAGCACGACTTCCAGTCATTGAGTGATGAAGGCGTTATGTTATAGGACGGTACATCCAAAATACCCCGGCACTTCATCCCAGAGATATTGATGATACGAAAGTTAGGATTTTTGTGCCATCAAATCTAGTCATTATGTATTGTCGCTTTACACCTAAATCCTACGATGCTTATACCATGTTTTCAAATGTGTGAACTGTGTTTCCAGATGTGTAAACAAGTTCAACTGCGATTAATTATATTTGATGTGTCCGATGCATAAACGAGTGAAATGCATCATATCTATTGACTTTTTTGAATGTTCCCTAAATGTTACTCACATCAAATTCCAATGACAGGACGAAATTTCCTAGGTTGGGCGTTTGGCCAAAATATCTATGACCCAAATAGCCATAAAGCAAACAATTATTACCAGCACCAAATGTATGCATTCGAGCTCATTTGTTGTATGTGAACAATTGAATCAATTGACTCTAGCGTAGAGATTTATACTAGACATAGGGAACTTTTGGATTTGGCGTCCACCATGAACAAGTTCACTCTCTTGAGCCTAGCAAGGGTCACCAGCCCGTGCGTGGGGCCAACAAGGCCTCACTTGGTGTTGGAGAGGCTCTCTGGCCATAAGCAAGGGTTGGCGTCACCCAAATCTAGGTGAGTCTCACCTAGGCCTCACCTAGGCCGACAAGGGTCACCCCCTGTCGACCACCTTGGGCCGACGAGGTCGCCAGCACCCTCCAACGGTGGCTGGGCACGTCGCTGGCAAGGGCAATGGCAATGACAGCGGCATGCTGGCATCAAAACCTTAAATATACAGTTTACGGGATGGAAAACAGCGTGGTTCTAAATCATTTTTCACAGAGATCATTGCATCAATCTCCGACATAGAATTTGATGGCCAATACCTTATGAGTCGTGATTAAGCTAATTTTCATGGTTTATTTTGTTCAAGAATTGGCAACATCCCTGAACAAATAAAAAAAGAAGATAAGAAAAAAGAATCAATGCAAGCACACGCACAAGGAGATGGGACGCTGCAGGGTTGGTTTATGGTCCTCTATTCAATGATAAGAGAGAAATAAAATAATCAAGTCTATCTTAGTCAATTATATCTTTGTCCTTTTGGGTTTTAAATAATTCACTATGTCAGTAAATGTTTTGGGATTTAGATAATTCATTATCTTAGTAAATGGCGCTTCTCTTAAATATCTTTCTCCCCTTAGTCGAAGTGTTGCTGACAATAAAAGGTCTCTATAGATTATTGAATGATTCTATCTTATCCATCATTGTTATTTGATCTCTTTGAAGCAGAACAAAGTGCTTTTTATATGGTTTTCTCGCTTTATTATTGCAAGCAGTGCACATTGCAGAAGCAAAATGTCCATTGAGGGAGTAGGATTAGAGTTGAGAAAAGAATACTTTCTTGGCTTCTAACTTGATCACCAAAAACCCTAAACTTATACATTTGTGACTAATATACTCTCTGTTAAATTGGATTAATACTACAAAAAAATCACAAAAATTGTATAACTATGACAACAAAAAGTAAAATCTCAAATTGGTACACTAATCAATGTCACATGTTATTTAATTTAATAATTTGATAGTAAAATTAACAAAAACTATAAATGATAAATTTGTTACAAGTGTACCAATTTTGGGTAAATTCGTCAAAGATATACCAGTTTGAAGTTTTTGGTGGTCAAAAAATTAGTTTTGGGTAAATTTGTCATAAGTGTAACAATTTGGGATTTTTTAAGGTATTAACCCTAAAAAAAATTCAAAAAATAAAAAATTATTAAAACATTATCCTTGTCAACGTCGACCGGCCGAGCAATGGCTTGGAAGCTTTTGGTGTTTGCTGGCATTTGCTGAAAAATACAAAGTGATGCACCTCAAAGCATGTCGTGAGAAGTTCAGGGTATACATCATAAAGTACTAGGTGATGCCAGCAACGGCAAGGCAAGCTCACCAGTAGCCTGCTGCCTCAGTTCGACGACTGGTTCTCGCCCGGAGGCAACCACCCAGAGGAAGGAGGAAAGAGGGGGGGAAAGCGAGAGAAAAAAAAAAAGATAAAGAATTAATAGAAATTTCGAAAAATAAAATATTATTAAAACATTGACTATGTCAATGTTGGCTGGCCAAATTTGATCAAATAGACTAAATTGGCACAATTATAAAAGGCTTAGGACTCAATTGGCCCAAAAAAAAAATTATGGCTAAATCGACATAGTTACAATAAGGTTAGGACTTTTTTTAGTAATTCTCCCGATAGAATTACAACCAAGCAAGAGGGCAATCGCTCATTTATCTCATTAATATCTTGCAAAAGAAAGCAAATTACATGTTTTGTTGAAGATGCCGTTGCCTAACTAATTGATTTGGATGTTGATTCTAATTGATGCCGATTAGTTTATTAATAGAAAATTACAATATTGTGTATTAGGAAATCATTTTCCTTTATTCCATATATTTTTCTTCCTTAGTTAGTTTTGCTCTATGTATTATAAATAAGATCTATATTGTACATCATTAATCGGTGAAAGGAATAAACAGTAAATTTTTCCCTCAATATTTTTCACTCAACTTTATTTCATTCAAATAAATCAGATTTTCATGTATGGTTTGCGCAGCACCTTCAAGTTTCGGCAACTCCAGTTCCATGCCCTACAGGTTAGAGGGTGAACATTTTACATGAGAAAATAGAGGATTAAACTAATCTCCGAAACGCAGAGATAAGTGCAATATTTTACATATTTGACCTGAACTTTTTCATTTTTTGCGACTGACTCCCAAGTCCCAATCCTAAGCTGCGATTCCAATTTTACAGTCCAGGCCAATGTCAACCCAGCACCTTCTTGATGTTTTCCACCAATCCAGAAACATGCCAAGTGGTTCCCGGTCTCGGAGGTTGTAATTTCACTGCCTATGCCTATACCATTTATTCACATAGAAAACGCACAATTATAAGCCTTTTTCAACTCTAAACTTCTTCTACTGTAATGTCTAAGAATAAAGCTCAAAATACGTTCTTAATCTAAAAAAGATCAATCAATAAAGCTATCTTGCTTGGCAAACTTCAATCATAGATACAAAATTTTAGTCACTGCCAATCATGTCACTTAACATTAATTTTAGCTACTTGATCTACGGAACTTTTATTTGTTTTCCTTTTTACAATTTGTGTACTTGAATGTGGCTTCTCAAGCAAAATGTTAACGTGGTGTCCTCATTATATGTGCCGTAACATGACGCCCAAAGAATTTGCCACTTGTCTGCATTGTAAATAGTTAGTTAAAAAATCAATTGGATTTGACCAAAATGCATCAACTGTAAAAACATTAAATAGTATAATAAGATATTGAAATAAAGTTCAATTACCTAATTGAAATATTCACTAAACTTAAGTGGATGCCAAAGGATTTATCTTATATTACTTTAAGTAAGTCATTTGCATTTAATAATAAGTAGTTCTTCTGGTAAAAAATAATAATTAGTTGGGAAATAATTTTTTCACGACCTTTTATTATTAATAATAATATCTATGAAAATTAAAATGTGGCTGAATTTTAAGGGCAAATTAATCAAATTAAAAAAGAGATTTCGAAAAAAGCTGTGGGAGAATCCTTTTAGTTGTGGAATCATTATATCCCTAATTATAATCATGTTTTCTTTTTTTTCTTTTCGCACGTTTTTACTTCCAATAGACGTGGAGAAGCGTGCGCAGCAAATGACGTGAGTACGAGAAAATAAAGAGAAGGAAATGCAGCGACTGTGCGCGAGGCAGGAGCACCTGGAGGAGACCGAGTCCACCATGCGCGCTGCATATCTTGCAAGGAGGAGAACGCCAGGCGCGACGCCGGCACTTGCAAGGAGTGCTACGAAGAGGCGAGCGAGACCGAGGAAGAGCTCAAGCGAGAGATCGAGGAATTGAAGGCCAGGGTCGCCTTCTTGACTATCTCCTCTCCGACCGACCACCGCCGCCACCACTTCGGTGGTCGCTCTCGTGGGTCTGGGTTCACCGATATCGTCTTGGTCGCAGCTGAAGATGGTCCCGACGGAGGCCCGTCGATGCCGGTGCTGGCACACAGGGCCATTATGGTGAGCATCGTCTTTTGCTAAGGTTACTGATTTGGTTGCTGGGTTTTCTTTGATTTGATTTTTGGGTTTTTCTTTGTTCTTCTCTGATCTCCGATTAAATTTAGCAATTTTGGAAGGGATGAGAGGGTTTAGTCCACAGTAGCTAATCTTTGATTAGTTTGTAGTTAATTTGCAGGTGGGTTCAAATGTTCTGCTCCTTGCTCGAAATTCTGATCACGGGTATGTCTGATAGGAGTGTTAAATTGTGTCTGGATGGTAAATAAGTGGTCAATTACGTTATGGAGAAAATTTGCAGTAATTCTTCATGAAGGTTAGATTAGATACGGGAACACTTCCTTTTTGAGTATCTTTCAATCATTGGACGATGAAGATGTGGAGAATCACTGTATGCTGAACCTTTGAGGCTCTTGACTGTAAAATAATGCCTGAATGAAGCGAGAGATGGAAGCGAGGATACTCTTTTGGGAGAACTTATATTGGATATAGATGCTCTAAAAACGGGGTTGGTCATAGCGTTATTAAATTCAGTTGTCTGGGCCGAGCTATTAAGGTTTCTCAGATTTTTCGTTTTAGTTGAGGCAGAGAGAAGTTATAAGAGAGTGAAAGAGTAATGCTCATAAAGGATTTCATTAGAAGTTCTATCTTCATTTGTTACTGAGAAATTTGTGCAGATAGATTTAAGGAGGGGAGACCTACGGAGAATTTGCAGTTGGACTTTTAAGATTACTTTTATGTGTTTATAGAAATTCGGTAACTCAACATTGACATGGGTGTGCTAGCACAGTGGTACCTGTAGCTTACTAGTCGATAGCGATCACCCTTTGCCCTTGCTGCTTGAAGTCCGTGATAGGGTAGTAGTTTCAGTCGGGAAACAAAGACTGCCTCCAAAAGTGATATTACTTGAGGATAATGAGTTAGGGCTTGATTGATCAAATGCTTCTGATGCCTCAGAGGAGGCCTATACGACACCTTTAACTAGCTCGCCATCTCAAACTTTCATGCTGTCAGTACTTGTGTTATTTATAACTGACTAGCTATCTCCTGCTTGTGCGACTGAGTCAATTTTCTTATCAACAAAAGCCAGACTTCATACTTTCTTGTTCATGAGGATATCAAAAAGAATGCAGCCACTCTAGACAAGGCAACCATGTAACGTAACAAACTTCCCGTAGTAAATTACTACACTTTGCCACAAAATACTCTTCAGAGATGCCTGGATAGAGTGGGGGATCAAATAAATGATTCAAATAATTATAATCCTAATTTTCGTACACTGGAGAAAAGTTAACCAAACGAGTTCTCTTAGATTGCTTCCTTCCTCCTCAGACAATTCCTGACTAAGTCGCCATGAGTTTATTAAACATATGCGTTCAACAAATCTTATCTGTGATCTGACCTTGAAAAACCATGTCGGGCCACTTTCTTCTTTTGTTTCTGGCCTCAGCGATTGCTTGAATTGGTCTTGGTCTTCTCTCTTCTCGAGCCTCAACTTAACCTTCTTATGTTTACTCTAGTTTTCAAGATGTAATGCCAAAGTTTAGGCAGATTAAATAGTTGTTGAACATAGGTAATCAGAAATGTCAAATTAATAGAATTTCTGCCACTCTTTATTTAGAGACTTGCTGTAAAATTCTGGCACTATACATGCTTCTGACTGGATTATATATGGTGATACTGGGTTGCATTTACTTTTGGAACTGCATGCTGGTAAGGATGCATCTACATAGGACATTTCCACTAATAGATTATTTCTTTTACCTCCTAGTCTGTTATTAAAGTCTTTCTTAGGTTAATTTTGAAGTTTATGAATTAGCTTTCATCTAATCAGGCATTAGAACTACCATGTCTGTTTGGTTGGACCAGATATATAAGTTAGAGAGGTTCTTGATCTTTTTATGCAGATCATGATTGATTCCTTTTATTTGCTTGGAAACGAGGCTTAGTTGAGTTGAGTGGAATAATTGGTAATTGAGTCGCTGGATACTTTAGTGATCATGACTTTCTTTGACAATATTTGATTTAATCATTTCTTGACCTATCAGATATGCATTTTGCCTGCTGCAATGTAATTTCATTGGAGTTATCAACTTAAAATTTACATAAACTTGAGTTTTGAAGTTTTTTCACTTGGCATAGGGGACTTATGATCACAACACAGTTTTCATGAGTTTTGCAATTGATAACGTTAGCAAGGACATTTCTAAGAAGCTTTGCTCACAAGCTCCATAAAATTCATGTCAGATGTTTCTTCAATTTAGAAAACTCTTGATTGATATTGCTGAGATGCACAAACATCTCCGATCAAACTATTGAGATTTCTCACACTACAAAAATTGTGTTCTTGACTTCTCTTCGATTTTGCATTAACAATCAGGCTAACCAGTCCCCGGTGTTTGAAGCAATGCTCAAGAATGAGATGGAGGAAAGCTGAAGTGGCACAATTAAGATAAGTGATGTGTCCTATGATGCCCTCCGAGCATTTGTTGACTATCTTTATTCTGCAGAAGCATGGCTGGATGAGCAAATGGCTTGTGAGCTTCTAGTATTGGCCGAAAAGTACCAGGTAAAGCACCTCAAAGCTTATTGTGAGAAGTTCTTGGTATCCAAATTGAACTGGGACAACTTGATCGTAAACTATGCCTTTGCGCACCAGCACAACGTGAAACTTCTCCTTGAGGCCACCTTGTCATTAATCTTGGACAATATGGATAAACTCAGCAAATGTCAAGAATATTCAGAATTCATTGAAAAGCACCCCGCCCTTCTGGTGTAGATATATGAAGCCTGTCTTGCAAAGCGGGAAAACATTGCAACACCTAAGGATACTTTCACAAAGTCATAGTCTTGTACTGTACGGGATAATTGTTGATGAGAAAAATCAGTTGGGAAAATGACACTTCAATTTTATGGAATTTTGAGTTTGAAGGAACAGGAGTGGGGATAATTTTTTGCATGATTTTGTTAATAGATCTGATTGCCTTTGTGTTCATCAGAATATAACCTCTGGCATCGTCTCATTGGTATTGTTTTCCCGATTGAATGCTTTCGGCTTTGACAGTTAACTTTTATTGATTCAAAGTGCTTATTCGATGTCATTACAAATTATTCATGTTAAAATTGTCATCATATCTATTTATACTATGATCTAGGGAAATTTGAGCCTTGTCTAGGAAATTATGGATGGACCAAATGCTTGCAAGTAACAGAGACTACATTTCACTTCAGGGTTTTATTTACATTAGCGTCATCAAAATTTGTTCTTATTTTCATCTGTTGTCTCTGGCTTCCTTTTAACTTTTTTTTTCAATTATATCACTAAACTTTGACTTGGCTTTCAATTAGTTCACTAGAGCTTGGATATTCCGGTCGACAACCAACCCAAAACTTTCTTTAGTTATTGAACTTTGATGCAAGTAACGTCCAGGAGACATTCTCATTAGTTTAAGACTTGCAACAGACATTATTTGGGCAATTAAGGCCTTGTTTGGTAACCATCCAAACATGGCCAAATTCTGATTTTTTGTTCCCAGAATTAATTTGGGCCAAGAATCGCATTTGGTAAAATTTTTGTTCCTGGGATCAGATTGGGAGTGGAATCAAGAACAAAAAAAAAAGTTGATTCTTGTTTTGAGAATAAATTTGAGAATAAAAAACCAACTCTTCTTCTTCTTCCCTTTGGCTATCTCGCGATCGCCGTCCACCTCTGCTCGCTGTCGCCCGCCGGCCTCCGCTACCGTCCACCGCCAATGCCGATCACTGTCCATCGATCCAGTGAGCTCGCCGGAGGCTCGCTAGGCCAAAGCGAGGTCCGACGAGCTCGCCGGAGGCAAGCCCAGCCACCGGTAAGGCTCAGCCTCGCCAAATCTGGTGAGGTCGAGCCTCGTCGGGGCTAGGCAAGCCTCACGACACCCAGCCCCATTGGTGGCTAGGCGAGCATCGCCCAGCCTCGGTGAGGCTGGCCTGGCCACCAGCGAGGCTTGCCCAGCCCCGTCAGTGGCCAGGCAAGCCTCGCTTAGCCCCGGCGAGGCCGGCCTAGCCATTGGCCTCACCGAGGGCCGACGACGCTCCGGTGAGGTCGTCGGCCCTCGTTTGGCCAGTCGCCCCACAAGAAGAAGAAGAAGAATAGGAGAAAAAGGAAAAAATGGAAAAGTAAAAATTTTATTTAAAAATTAAAAGAAATTGATTTGTAATAGAATTAATAAGCACGGTACCAAACACAATCATATTACAATTAGAAATTTTGGACATGATTCTTGCCAAACGCATTCTTTTACTCATAATCAATTCCCAAGAACAAAATAAAAAATATTTATTTTTGATCGGAATCTCTTCAGGAAACATAATCATTACCAAACGTACCTTAATTATTTGAAGGTTTCTCACAAAATTATCCCCTCCATCATGTCTTTTTGAATTTTTTAAATGTTCGGTGCAAGGGACATATAATGTTTGATGGGATGGATTTGACTTGCTCCATCTAGCCATCACCATCGCTTATAATACTTTTCCATTCGAATCATGATTTGGCAATTAACCCGTCTTTATGCTTTTTTCAACCCGAGTATGATGTGCAAGTCTCAATAGTCCACTCATGCATGCTTGATACGTGCTTTTAATGAATCCGCATGTGAAGATCTTCTATCACGTATCAAAAAGTATTTCATACATCGGATACATCACATATCATTTTGTCAAGTTAAACCTTATTTAAAATCTTCAAAACAGGGTGAAGCGACAATACGTAATGAGTAACTATAATGGTACCAAAACATTGACTTTTTTATAATCAATCTCTCGAGAACGAACTGCTAGGGTATTTTGGGTGCATTGTTGATTGCCTACAGATCTGCAATAAGCCAAATAAGCATATGAGAGAAGAGTAAGCACCTTGTTACAATGGGAGAGCTAAGTATCACATAATTACAGCATTGAGTTCTGCCCGCATATCAGACTAACCAGGCAAGGTCACAGATCTTTCGACCACACATATTACCAAATGAGTTGTATGGACTATTTCCTCAAACGTCTGAGCAGATGAGACCAGGAGACAAAAAAATTCGTAATGACAACATTAGGCAACCTTTCTGCCCTCCAAACTAATTCCCTGCCATTCCAGACACCGTACAAAGAGGAATTTGGAAGTGTCAAGCGTAGAACAACAAACATCACCACTTGCTCAAGACAACTGTCCCAGCTAAAGCATGATACAAAACCAATACAGGACACCGTGCATTCCTAAAGACTGAACCATGGGCATGGGGAACTTGTTCACTTAGCTGTGAATCAGTGACAGGTAGATCCTTACCTAATCTGAGAACCTTCATAAAGTCATTCAAGATATCTTTTCTATTGATTAACAAGGACAGAGCTAATTTCAACTCAATGACATATATCAAGTTTATATGCAGAAACATTTAGATAACATTCAAGATATCTTTTCTATTGATTAACAAGGACAGAGCTAATTTCAACTCAATGACATATATCAAGTTTATATGCAGAAACATTTAGATAACATCTAGATCACAAAATGATAAATAACATCACATAGATCAGGATCCAAAGGATTGACAGAAAACAAATGTCAGAACCAAAAGTGCGGAATTATCAAAGGGTAAGTTACTTTAAATGAGAGGAAAACAAGAGTAAAAATAAGAAAGTGCAAGCATAAGTCAGAAAGGCAATGGGCATATGCTGTCTCAATCGAAGATACAAAAATGAACAGATTTTTACTACTTCTCTTTGATCTATGAAAAAAAAGAGCACTTGCATCAACAAGAAGATTATAAGTTTCTATCAGCCTATATCATACTTCCTACATAACTTCTAAATGTCCATTATAGGATTTCTTCATCAGCATATTTGCCTTCTCGAAGAAGTAGGAGGCAGGATTTTCAAGCTTAGACACTTCTTTTACCAACAAAAAAACCAAGAGAAAAGAGACAAATGAACTCCAAGCTCAGACAGCGAAGTCTCAAAGTTTGATCCCTATCATTCATCGATCAAAGTAACTCAACCGAACCTAGAAAATGGCTTTCACCAGTGAAGCTAAAAATGCTCCCCAAAGCAAAAGTCATCATAATCACCTGAGATTCTATAACTGAAGTAGGAATATGATAATCTCCAACTGAAGTAGGAAAAGGAGAATCTCCAACAGAAGTAGGAAAAGGATTATTAAAACATAAAAAGCCCCCAATTCTTGTGGATACAAATTTCCTTTCTCCAAAGGAGACTATTACTTTGCAGAAGTATCAAGTGCTGCATTGTTTTCCCGCATCATTGTTTTCCCGCCTCAAAAGAGATGCTTCTAGTAACTCCAACCCAAGGCATGGGTCCACCTCAAAGAGTAGCGAGTATTCTTGACGTTTTCTGAGCTTATCCAAGTTATCTGAGATTACGGACGTGGCGGCATCAAGTAGATGCTTGGCATTGTGCTGGTGCGCAAAGGCAAAGTATTTGATCGAGTTGTCCCAGTTTAATTTGGATACCAAAAACTTCTCGCAGTAAGCTTTAAGCTGCTCCACCAGGTACTTTTCTGCTGATACCAGAAGCTCACAGGCCATTTGCTCATCGACGCATGCTTCGGCACGAAGAAAGTTGACAAGTGCATGGAGGGCATCATACGACATGTCACTTATCTTAATGGTGCCGCTTTGGCTTTCTTCCATCTCATTCTCAAGCATTGCTTTAAATACCGGGGACTGACTAACCTGTTAGCAAGTAGAAAATTGAAGAGCACAAGTACAATTCTTGCAATGTGAAAACTCAATAGTTTGATAGGAGATGTTTATGCATCTTATCTAGAAGAGTCAGAGTTTGCTAAACTGAAGACGTTATATTATGAGCATGAAAGAAAAGCTTTTGAACATGTCCTTGCTATTGTTATCAAATACCAAAATTATGAAAAACTATGTTGTGCTCATAAATGCTCCATGCCAAGCGAAAAACCATACTCAAGCTTTTGTGATGTTTGAGTTGATAACTCCAATGAAATGCACATAGCAGCAGGCAAAATGCATATCCGTTGGCACAAGCATCATTTAAATCTAATCTTGTGAAAGAGTCATAATGAATGAAGTATCCAGCAATTCAATTACTAAATATGTCACTTCAAATAAAGATTAAAATTCCACTCAACTAAACCAAACCTCATTCCAAGCAAAACTACCACCCTGTCATGAACTTCCAAGTGGTTAGTGCAAAGAGGGATCGCTGTCCACTAGCAAGACATAGGTACCATGGTGTTAGCATATCCCATGTCCAAATGTCGTGTTACCAAATTCTCATGAACACATAAGGAAAAAAACATATTAAAAGTCCAAAAAAAATTCAACGTAGGTTTCCCTTACTTAAATCTATCAGCACAAACTACCAATGGAGTGGCCTTTTCTCAATAACAATTGTTCGTAGGAATGCCCACGACGGCCAAAGGTAGATAAAACTTCTAAAGAAATCTGAGAAAGCTTGATAACTGACCCAGACAACTGAATTTGATAACAGTCTGACCATCCCCGTTTTCAGACCATCATATATCCACCACAAGCCCTCCAGAGTATCTTGTCTTCCCTCCCGGCAATTTGTCACAGTCGAGCACGTTAACTTTGCAGAAATTAAGACCATCGAACAAAGACTCAGCATACAATGGTTTGCCGACTGAGAGAACTCATAAAGACCGTGTTCCCACATCCTATCTTCCCCACTTTCACCAAGAATTATTCTAAAACTTCTTCGTAAGGTAATTGACCACTTATTTACCATTGAGCACACAATTTGTCACCATCCTAGGAGACACGCCCGCTATTGGAACTTGAAGCAAGGAACAAAGAACAGAATACACGATCCCTCCCAAGGAATTAACTACAAACTAATCTACTCTTAACCGCTGTGCGCTAAATCCTCTCCCCGCCTCTGAAACTCCCCAAATACAAATGGAGATCGGAGAAAAAACAAAGGAAGACCCAAAATTCAAATCAAAGCGAAACCAGCAACGAAGATCAACGAACTGATGCTCACCAGAATGTCCCTGTCAACCAGCAACGGCATGGAAGGGCCTCCATTGGGACCGTCCTCGGCTGCGATCATTAAGACCATGTTGCCGAACCCGGGATCATGGGAGGAACCACTTTGGGGGGGCTGGTGGCCGGTCGGAGGCTCGAAACTCCTGAAGACCACTAACTTCTCTAACATCTCCACCTTTCGCCCGAGAACTTCCACTTGTCGCTTGAGATCTTCCAGGGGCATGTTCTGTTCGGCCTTCTCGGGTAAGTCCCTCGTGGCGGCACCGACTGTGACGTGCTTCTTCTGTTTCCAGTCGGTCTCCTTCTCTTCGCATGATCGATGCATCTGCGGAGGGATAGCCATCTCTCGGCCTTCTTCTTTTTCTTTTGTCTCGCACAGGAACGACGAGCGATATTGCCCGAGAACTTCCACTTTTCGCTCGTAACCTTTCAGCATTCGCCTGATGACTTCCATGTCTCGCTCGAGCTCTTCCGAGGGCATGTTTTGTTCGGCCTTCTCGAGTAAGTTCCTCCTGGTGGCACCGCGTATGAGGTGCCTTCTTTTTCTTTCGTGTCGCACAGGAACAGCAAGGGATTGCGTGCGGAGGACAGGAACAGCGAGGGGGGAGGACAGGGACGGACAGGAACGGCGACGACTGAGGCGGAGGACAGGAACAGCGAGGGATTGCGGGCGGAGGACAGGAACAGCGAGGGATTGCGTGCGGAAGAGTAAGAAGAAAATATCAGGTAGGGGTGAAAGCGGTTCCCGGTTCTAATATCAGGTAGGGGTGAAAGCGGTTCCCGGGTAGAACCGGGAACCGGAGAACCGAACCGGAGGGTCCGGTTCGACTCCCCGTTCCCGGTTCCTTTTCTCTGGGAACCGGAACCGGAACCGGTTAGGGCTCCAAAATCACTTCACACGTTCACACTTCACAGAACTGGGTCTCTCCCGTTCGCTTCCTCTGCCCGTCGCCGACGCTGCTCGCCGTCGACGCCGCCGCTGGACGCCGCTCGTCCCCCGGTGGAGGCCGCTCGCTCGCCCAGCCGCCCCCCGACGCCGCTCGCCGCTCGCCCAGCCGCCCCCGACGTCCCTGATGCTGTGCATCTGCTGAAACCAGCTGCTACTGCTATGACTGTAATGTCAAAATAACCTGCTTCGATAATATCTCTTCTTTGGATCCAAACCTTTTCTTCAGATTGATAAGGACTGCTGCTGTAACTTTTCAGGATAAGTCGGCAGATGTTCGTAAAGCTGCAGAGGGATTCTTCGGTGAAATTTTGAGAGTAAGTGGACATGAATTGGTACGGATATGTGCAATAAATTGCAAGAGTGTGGCTTCTTTAGTATGTGGTGATCATGGCGACTGCTGTGTTCAGGTTATGAAACATTTGAAAGACATTCAAGGCCCAGCTTTGGCTGTTACACTTGAACCATTGAAGCCTCATGGAACATTCCAAGGTGCTCTCTTTCTCACACGCGTGCACGCACACCTTCTGTTTTGAACCTGAAATATTGCTGGCAGAATCGTTTGAATCAACCAGAGCCATACTGGTAGGGTTACCTTCCAAAAGCGTTTCTAAAGTTGGAAGAGCTGTTTCTCATGGTGCATCAAAGCCTGGAAGTCGGACTGCATCTTCGGTATGTTAAGCTCTCATTAATGACTAAAGAATAAGGTTAGAGATGGAGTGAGATCCTTTTGTTTATTAGACGAAGGCTGTGTTTGTTCTTTCTAATTTACATTGGAAGGATAAAATTGTATGAGGAATGATGGGGATTTTGTTTCTTATTTTCCCATTTGCAAAGAGGATTGCCGTGTCAAAGGGCTCAAGAGGAGACTCGATGATTTCTGTGCAAGACATTGCTTTGCAGTCACAGGCTTTGATAAATGTCAAGGACTCAATTAAGGTATGAAATAATGCTTCTACAATAGGTTGTATGAAAAAGACAAAACCCAAGTTTGTACTACTAACTTTGTGATTAAATTGCTTATTCTTATCTCATTTGAAGTAGCATTTTATTATAGGAAACATTGGTACTCTTTTGCAAATGTCTAGTTCCACATATCTGATTCTGCACAACTCCAAGCCATGTTAGAACTGTTGTGATATTCCATGTCTGGACTGTAATGTTTGTACTACTAACTTTGTGATTAAATTGCTTATTCTTATCTCATTTGAAGTAGCATTTTATTATAGGAAACATTGGTACTCTTTTGCAAATGTCTAGTTCCACATATCTGATTCTGCACAACTCCAAGCCATGTTAGAACTGTTGTGATATTCCATGCCTGGACTGTAATGTTGTTTATGGCCATGTTTGACTTGTTGCGGCATTAATGCATCTGTAACTAGTAGCACAGAGGCAACAAAGAGCAAAACAGTTGTGGTGATGGAGAAAGGGAAGATGTACTTACAACTCAATCAATTTGCCAAGGTGGTTTCGTATGTTTTAGTTTCTTTCACATGCTTAAAAGGAACGTCTCTGATTTTTTGTGTTTAGCTTTCTGCAGAATATTCCAATTATGATAGTCATGAAGGCAATGGGAATGGAAAGTGATCAAGAGGTTGTCCAGATGATCGGCAGAGACCCTAGATATAGTGCCCTACTTCTTCCATTGATTGAGGTATGTGTTTGGTCAAGGAAAATTTTTTATGCTTGTTAGGATCAATCATTTTTTATCTGACAATTCTGTATGCATTAGAGTGAATCTTTAGCGACTGATTTTCTCTAATGCTTGTGATTATGCGCATGTAATATCTTATCTTGTTTTATGATCTTCCGGAGCATTAATTTTCTCATGCTATCATGGCGTGTTTAATTGCCAATGATAATCATCTTTCTGGGAAATGGAATTATGAAAACCTTTGTAGTCCTGGGTAAATTTAGTGAAGTCATCATGGAAGCGGATAAGCTTAATCCAGTTTACTTATCAATATCATGTAGGAAGGATATGAAATTGTATCTGGTTGCATGTTTCTGATTTTGTGTATCTTCTCTAGGTTATGGCTTTTCTGTGTCACAAGTTGCTTTAATCTCAGGAATGTGCAAGCCTCAGTATATTTACACAACAACGAGCTCTTGAGTTCCTCCAGGGAAAGGTTTGAAAAGCTTTGCAACTTCAAGCTCTTGAGTTTCCTATTGCATTTCTGTTCTGTAAGAGTTCAACAAGTTCCTTCAGCTTGTAATATAGTCCCCATTGGCTCTGCACTTTAAACAGAAAAGAGGGACCACTCCATTATCAAATACACCATGCCAATTGTTTGTTTATGCACTCTGGGACCTATGACTCTTGTGCCTGGCCAGGTCTTTAACGAATAGCATATATCATAACTCAACTCTAGATGCAAGTACATGAAATCTTGACAACTAACTTCACTGTTTTTTTTTTTTTTATCTGTTCCAGGCCAATAATGCATACATTTTCCCAGGACTTGGTCTAGGCTTGATAATGTCTGGGCTTGTGAACTTTGGTATTCTAACAGCATGAAAATTCAGTTTGCTGATGGAGCGGCATTAGTCAAAGGGACAGAAATGTGCTTTTTTTTTTGGATGCTTCTCCTCCCAAGGAACTATTTTTGGCAATTTATGGACATAGAAGTTTTGGTTTGTCTCTTTCCTTCTTCGTTATAGTTAAAATCTGAAAATGAAAATATAATTGTTGTTTGACATGAGCATGTCCATGTAATTTACACTCTATAGAAGCCACAACTAATTAATAAAATTGCTTTACTCAATAGTATAGGTTGTAGAGACACAGATAAAGTTAATATGCAGAAACATTCACATGACATCCATCTCAACCAATGCTTCAAATCACCTAATGAGAAGACCATCACAAAGATCAAAATTTGAAGTACCACTGAAAAGTAAATGTCCGCACTAGAAGCCATAGAATCATCAAAGGGCAAGTTAATTCAAATAAAAGGAAAGAAGGGAGTACAACTAAGAGCTGCAACCCTGAGTCAAAAAGGCATTGAAGACTCGTAATCATAAATTGAGTCTCCATTGAAATTTCAGGAACAAAGAGAAGGGAACTTTTATTTTTCCTCTTTGATCATTAAAATAAAAAACAATTCATCAACAAGAAGAAAATAAATTTCTGTCAGCCTATGTTACGCTACCTACGTAACTTCTAACTGTCCATGAGTGGATTCTTCACCAGCATAAGTGCCTTCTCAACAAAGTAGAAGGGTGGATTTTCATGCTTAGAAAATTCTTTTACTAAAAAGAAGAAATACCAATGAACTCTGAGGTCATATGGCAAAGTTTCGAAGTGGTCCCTATCATACAGCCAAAAAAACTCAAGTGGACGGTACCAAACCTCTGAAATGGCTTTCACCAGAAACAAAACTTACTTCCCAAAGCCAAAGTGGTCAATAATCATGTGAGAATCTCCAGTTGCTGTAGGAATAAGATTTTTAAGACTAAGAAAACCCCCCCCCCCCCCCCCCAACTTCCTCATCAATATGAAATTCCTCTCTACAATGGCACCTTAAACCATACTAAGATCTTCAAAACTAAAACACTAACTAGTAGCACCATTAGCATATGCAGCTTCAAGGAATTCTCCTCAAATTCATTCCATCACTTTCAGGACTAAGATAGCTCAACCAATCCCAATGAGTACCCAAAACCCACCTACATTACCTGATAGATAAACCATTTGGAGAATAATGACATGCAATGATCATTCATTAGAATAACAAATTTTCAGATATAGATTTCATCTACAATGTACAGACTGAGTTACATCATTTTCACTTGATAAGAAGAAAGAAATTTAAGTATAGGTGCAGGCAAAATTAAGTCAAAACATTCCATGTGCAGCACACAGACCATAAATCTGAGATGAGAAAAAATTAAACCTGCAACAAATAGAAAATAGTACAGGACAAACCTGGTTTGCCGAAATAGTTTAAGCTCCTGCGGTAGCTCTCTCATTCTCTCCACTTTTACTTTCCAGTTTCACTTGCTTTCGCCTCTTGTAAGTCCGAACACACTCACTACCACCAGAACTCCCTTCGGCAACATCACTATCATGGCCATTGGCAAAACCATTACTCATTTTCCCACTCCTCAAGCAAGAACTCTCGGCATCGCGGCTGTTGACCAAGGTGGGTTTATCTCCCTCTACGCCATTGTCCTCATCCCCCATCGGAAACCTGAATCCAGAATTCCAAACCCTAAGCTCCATATTAGGGCTCAAGAGAAAACCTCAAAACTCCAAATTTCTAAAGCAAAAGTCAAAACAGTCAGGCGTTTCCTGTCGAAAGAAATCCCAATTTCATCAATACCAAGAAAATTCAGCCCGTCAAATTCACCATGTCACATTCTTCCCAGCGCCAAAAAAGAAGACTTCAAAGCAGAGAACAAAAATTCACATTCTCCACGCCATACCAAGTTCTCCGCAACCATGGCTTCTCATTCAATTCCGAGGAAAGACCCAATCCACGAAACGCGCTGAATTGACACGTAAACTCGAAAGCTTCACAAACAGCAACGCAGGAAGCAATGCATGTATGGACAAGAAAATCACACAATCCACCAAATTGTCTCGGCAAAACACAACCAGTCCAGCCACAAACGAAGCGAACAGAGAATTTGACGAGCGCAGCAACTTCGAAAAAAATGGAGAGAACTTTCCTCACCTTTGGCGATCCTCGAGCGGAAGGTTGAATCTTTCGGCGGAGGAGGAAGTTCCGTAACTGGTACTCGCCTTTTTCAGTTCTGGGTCTCTTTCTCCTCCTGCAACTTCAACTGGATTTTCCCCCCTCTCTCTCCCTCTCCCGTTTTTTTTTTTTTTGGGTGAACAGTAATTGTATCAGTCTTAACCAAAATGTACAAACAAACGACACCAAAGCTTACACTCAAAATGAAGAAGGTATAATGAGTGAAAGAGTACCGAAATAAAAGAAAAGCCTACACAGCAAAAGCTAGAAGGCACAGTCAGCCCAACGACGGCCACATCCTACCGAAAACAAAAGAAGGCGACCAGCCAGCCAAATAAAAGCAATCCAAGCTCAAAACCCAACACAAAAAGAGCCCAAAAGCAGCAACCAATAACAAGGCCATGACGCAGATAAAAGAAAGAGGAAGCCCAACCAGCAAACACTCCACCAATAGGACTCCTAAAGAACCACTGAGGATGAATGAAAGATGCAAGGTTGAATCCCCCAACTACGTTGAAGTCTCTTGTTTCTTGGATTGTCCTCAAGGTTAAAGATTAATGCCTTGTCCTTAACCACCTTAATGAGGTGATTCTTCACGGCCGGAATCGTGAAGGTAATGTTCCTAAACAGGATCTCATTCCTATACTTCCAAATAATATGGCACAGCGATCCAAAGGAAAATCTAGCGATAGAGTGGTAGAAGTCCTTACTAGGTAAGAATTTCAAAGTCCAGCGAAAGTTGTCAGCTCAATTGCTATTTAAGGAAGGTTGCATCGAGCAGCCCAAAGAAATGCAAAACTGGTTGTAATGCTACAACCAAAAAATAGATGATCAATCGAATTCGGCGTCAAATTGCAAAAAGCACAAACTGCATCCCCAATCCTACCATAAGATAAAAGTAAGTTCTGGATTTTGCAATTGATCACAACATAGTTTTCATAGGTTTTGCAATTGATAACATAAGCAAGGACATTGCTAAGAAGCTTTGCTCACAAGCTCCATAAAATTCATATCAGATGTTTCTTCGATTTAGAAACTCTTTACTGATATTGATCAGATGCACAAAAATCTCCTATGAAACTATTGAGATTTCTCACAATGCAAAAAATTGTGTTTTGGACTCCTCTTTGATTTCGTGTTTACAATCAGGCTAACCAGTCCCCAATGTTTGAAGCTATGCTCGAGAATGAGATGGAGGAAAGCCGAAGTGGCACGATTAAGATAAGTGACGTGTCCTATGATGCCCTCCGAGCATTTGTCAACTATCTTTATTCTGCTGAAGGATTGCTTGATGAGCAAATGGCTTGTGAGCTTCTTAGTATTGGCTGAAAAGTACCAGGTGAAGCACCTCAAAGCTTATTGCGAGAAGTTCGTAGTATCCAAATTGAACTGGGACATCTCGATCGTAAACTATGCCTTTGCGCACCAGCACAACGCAAAACTTCTCCTTGAGGCCGCCTTGTTGTTAATCTTGGACAATATGGATAAACTCAGAAAACGTCAAGAATATTCAGAAATCATTGAAAAGGACCCCACCCTTGTGGTGGAGATATATGAAGCCTGTCTTGCAAAGCAGGAAAACACTGCAGCACCTAAGGATACTTCCACAAAGTCATAGTCTTGTCCTGTACAGGGTAACTGTCAAGAAGAAAAACCAGTTGGGAGAATGACATTTCAATTTTATGGAATTTTGAGTTTGAAGGAACAGGAGTGAGATAATTTTTTGCATGGTTTTGTTAATAGATCTGATTGCCTTTGTGTTAATTAGGGATACAACCTCCAGCATCAGCTCATTGGTATTGTTTTCCTGATTGAAGTGCTTTCGGCTTTGACAGTTAACTTTTATTGATTCAAAATGTTACAAATTATCTATGCTAAAACAGGTGATCATAATTTGTACTATGAACTAGGGAAAATTTGAGCCTTGTCTAGGAAATTATGGACGAACCAAATGCTTGCAAATAACATAGACTATATTTCACTTCAGGGTTTTATTTACATTAGCGTCATCCAAATTTGTTCTTATTTTCATCTGTTGTATATTCTTTTTTAGAACTTTTTTTCAATTATATCACCGAACTTTGACTTGGCTTTCAATTAGTACATTGGAGCTTGGATATTCCGGTCAACAACTAACCAAAACTTTCTTTAGTTATTGAACTTTGACGCAAGTAACGTCCAGGAGACATTCAACGAAAGTGAAGACAGAGGATACATCTCATTAGTTTAAGACTTGCAATTGACATTATTTGGGCAAATTGACTGTTTTGAGGTTTCTTAGAAAATTAACGCCCTCCTTCATACGTCTCTCGAAATTTTTTGAACGTTCGCAGAAAAGGACATGATGTTTGATGAGATGGATTTGACTTGCTCCAGGTCATCACCATCGCTTAAGATTTGAATTTTCCATTTGAATCACAATTTGGCAATTTGCCCATCTTTATGCTTTTTTCAATCTAAGTATGATGTGCAAGTCTCAATAATCCACTCATGCATGCTTGGCACGTGCTTTTAATGAATCTATATGTGAAGATCTCTGTCACGTATCAAAAAGTATTTTATACATTGGATACATCACATATCATTTTGTCAAGTTAAACCTTGTTTGAAATCTTGAAAACATGGTGAAGCGACAATACATAATGAGTAACGATAATGGCACCAAAAGTTATTAAATTCAGTTGTCTGGGTCGAAGGTTTCTCAGATTTTTCGTTTTAGTTGAGGCAGAGAGAAGTTATAAGAGAGTGAAAGAGTAATGCTCATAAAGGATTTCATTAGAAGTTCTATCTTCATTTGTTACTGAGAAATTTGTGCAGGCAACCATGTAACGTAACAAACTTCCCGTAGTAAATTACTACACTTTGCCACAAAATACTCTTCAGAGATGCCTGGATAGAGTGGGGGATCAAATAAATGATTCAAATAATTATAATCCTAATTTTCGTACACTGGAGAAAAGTTAACCAAACGAGTTCTCTTAGATTGCTTCCTTCCTCCTCAGACAATTCCTGACTAAGTCGCCATGAGTTTATTAAACATATGCGTTCAACAAATCTTATCTGTGATCTGACCTTGAAAAACCATGTCGGGCCACTTTCTTCTTTTGTTTCTGGCCTCAGCGATTGCTTGAATTGGTCTTGGTCTTCTCTCTTCTCGAGCCTCAACTTAACCTTCTTATGTTTACTCTAGTTTTCAAGATGTAATGCCAAAGTTTAGGCAGATTAAATAGTTGTTGAACATATATAATCAGAAATGTCAAATTAATAGAATTTCTGCCACTCTTTATTTAGAGACTTGCTGTAAAATTCTGGCACTATACATGCTTCTGACTGGATTATATATGGTGATACTGGGTTGCATTTACTTTTGGAACTGCGTGCTGGTAAGGATGCATTTACATAGGACATTTCCACTAATAGATTATTTCTTTTACCTCCTAGTCTGTTATTAAAGTTTTTCTTAGGTTAATTTTGAAGTTTATGAATTAGCTTTCATCTAATCAGGCATTAGAACTACCATGTTTGTTTGGTTGGACCAGATATATAAGTCAGAGAGGTTCTTGATCTTTTTATGCGGATCATGATTGATTCCTTTTATTTGCTTGGAAACGAGGCTTAGTTGAGTTGAGTGGAATAATTGGTAATTGAGTCGCTGGATACTTTAGTGATCATGACTTTCTTTGACAATATTTGATTTAATCATTTCTTGGCCTATCAGATATGCATTTTGCCTGCTGTGTAATTTCATTGGAGTTATCAACTTAAAATTTACATAAACTTGAGTTTGAAGTTTTTTCACTTGGCATAGGGGACTTATGATCACAACACAGTTTTCATGAGTTTTGCAATTGATAACGTTAGCAAGGACATTTCTAAGAAGCTTTGCTCACAAGCTCCATAAAATTCATGTCAGATGTTTTTTCGATTTAGAAAACTCTTGATTGATATTGCTGAGATGCAAAAACATCTCCTATCAAACTATTGAGATTTCTCACACTACAAAAATTGTGTTCTTGACTTCTCTTCGATTTTGCATTAACAATCAGGCTAACCGGTCCCCAGTGTTTGAAGCAATGCTCAAGAATGAGATGGAGGAAAGCTGAAGTGGCACGATTAAGATAAGTGATGTGTCCTATGATGCCCTCCGAGCATTTGTCGACTATCTTTATTCTGCTGAAGCATGGCTCGATGAGCAAATGGCTTGTGAGCTTCTAGTATCGGCCGAAAAGTACCAGGTAAAGCACCTCAAAGCTTATTGTGAGAAGTTCTTGGTATCCAAATTGAACTGGGACAACTTGATCGTAAACTATGCCTTTGCGCACCAGCACAATGCGAAACTTCTCCTTGAGGCCACCTTGTCATTAATCTTGGACAATATGGATAAACTCAGCAAATGTCAAGAATATTCAGAATTCATTGAAAAGCACCCCGCCCTTCTGGTGTAGATATATGAAGCCTGTCTTGCAAAGCGGGAAAACATTGCAACACCTAAGGATACTTTCACAAAGTCATAGTCTTGTACTGTACGGCATAACTGTTGACGAGAAAAATCAGTTGGGAAAATGACACTTCAATTTTATGGAATTTTGAGTTTGAAGGAACACGAGTGGGGATAATTTTGTGCATGATTTTGTTAATAGATCTGATTGCCTTTGTGTTCATCGGGATATAACCTCTGGCATTGTCTCATTGGTATTGTTTTCCCGATTGAATGCTTTCGGCTTTGACAGTTTACTTTTATTGATTCAATGTGCTTATTCGATGTCATTATAAATTATTCATGTTAAAATTTGTCATCATATCTATTTATACTATGATCTAGGGAAATTTGAGCCTTGTCTAGGAAATTATGGACGGACCAAATGCTTACAAGTAACAGAGACTACATTTCACTTCAGGGTTTTATTTACATTAGCGTCATCAAAATTTGTTCTTATTTTCATCTGTTGTCTATTCCTTCCTTTTAACTTTTTTTCCAATTATATCACTAAACTTTAACTTGGCTTTCAATTAGTTCACTGGAGCGGTCGACAACCAACCCAAAACTTTCTTTAGTTATTGAACTTTGATGCAAGTAACGTCGAGGAGACATTCTCATTAGTTTAAGACTTGCAATAGACATTATTGGCAATTAAGGCCCTGTTTGGTATTCATCCAAACATGGCCAAATTCTGATTTTTTGTTCCCAAAATTAGTTTGAGCCAAGAATCACATTTGGTAAAATTTTTGTTCCCGGGATCAGATTGGGAGTGGAATCAAGAACAAAAAAAGAAGAAGTTGATTCTTGTTTCGAGAACAAGTTTGAGAATAAAAAACCAACTCTTCTTCTTCTTCCCTTTGGCTATCTTGCGACCGCCATCCACCTCCGCTTGTCGTCGCCCGCTGGCCTCCACCGCTGTCCACCGTCGACGCCGATCACCGTCCACCGATTCGGAGAGCTCGCCGGAGGCTCGCTAGGGCAAAGCGAGGTCCGACAAGCTCGCCGGAGGCAAGCCCAGCCACCGGTGAGGCTTGGCCTCGCCAGATCTGGGGAGGTCGAGCCTAGCTGAGACTGGGCAAGCCTCGCGACGCCCAGCCCCATCGGTGGCTAGGCGAGCCTCGCCCAACCTCAGTGAGGCTGGCCTAGCCACCGGCAAGCCTCGCCTAGCCCCGTCAGTGGCCAGGCAGACCTCGCCTAGCCTCGATGACGCTGGCCTAGCCATCAGCCTCCCTGAGGGCCGATGACACTTCGGTGAGGTCGCCGGCCCTCGTTTGGCCAATCGCCCCACCGAAGAAGAAGAAGAAGAACAGGAGAAAAAGGAAAAAAAGAAATGAAATGAAAAAGTAAAAATTTTATTTAAAAATTAAAAGAAATTGATTTGTAATAGAATCAATTAGCACGGTACCAAACACAATTATATTACGTAATTAGAAATTTTGAACAGTTACCAAACACATTCTTTTACTTATAATTAATTCCGGAAACGAGAATAAAAAATAATTATTTTTTGTCAGAATCTCTTCTGGGAAGAGAATCGTTACCAAACGTACTATACAAAATCTTCCAAATTACATCAACGCGAAATCACCAGAGAAATTAACGAGAAAATCAATGACATCAGAAATTTACGGGATTCGGTCCGAGTATTGGTACCTACGTCCACGGGGAGAGCCAGCATCAAATAATCCACTAAAATCGGAGAATCGGAGTTTACAATCGCTCAATCGGTCAAGTATTTTCCGCACCTAAATTTAACTCCAAACCCTAAGTGTATAAATAAACAACTCTGATTGGATATAAACTTACGGTACAAATTACCGTGCGACGAAACTTTCTACGTATGGCTTCGCGAGGCTTCACGATCTTGGGATCTTCTTCAAGCGGCGTGGACGTGCGCGGCTTCTCACGTACGTAGGGCTTCGGCGTGCGTCTTTCTTTTTGGAAGAGAAGAGACGAAGACGCTTTTATACGTGTGTGTGGGTGTGTGCCCAAGGTCAAAGGTTTGACCTTGGGCCCCACACTTCCCTCTTTTTTATTCTTTACGTGCAGGGTTTCGCATACTCCTTTCTCTTGTAGGCTTCGGCTAAATGAAGAAAGCCCATGGCGTGGGCCCCACCGTGACCAACAAACACGAGAAAATATTGGGTACGCCTTATGTATCAACGTGGCAAACAAGAAGGCGGTGGGAGCGCGACACGTGTCCTCGTGGGACCCATAAAGTCAGGCGTCTGCTCCTCGACTCAGCGCTTCTTCCTCTCGTCTCGGCTGGTGGCTCGGCTCGGCTGGCAAAAGAAAGGACGTCCTCTCCTTCTGACCTGCACGCTCTCTCTCCTGTCAGAGCATTTATTGCGGAAGCTTTTCTCTTTCCTTCGTTTGAGAAAGAAAATGGCCGTTCGTTCCTCTTTCCCTCTCCATTTCTTTCCTTTCGAATTTTTTAATCTGAAATCCTCTCTCCGCGCTCGTTGTTGCTCCGCCGTGCATCAAGCGGCCGTTCTCCTGCCATCACCGACGAACCACATTCAGGCCGCCGCTACTCCGGTGCTCACTCGCTTCTCTCTTCGGGTTCGTTGCTGCTCCATCATTCGTTCCGGCGTTCCCGGGATCGCAGATGCAGCACGCGGAGGAGAAGCAGGCCTCTCCGAGCTCCCCTCAACGTCGGCGACGTCGCCCGCCAAGCGAGACCCGCACACACGGAAGGCTCGGAGGCGAGGTTGCTGGAGAAGCTGGTGCTGAGCTGCCTCGTCCTGTTCGACGCTCCTCCGCCTCCCTCTCGCGACGTCCGCTCTGCTCTCTCTCTCTCCCCCCTCTGCGAAGTCGTGACTCTCTTCCAGCGAAACGCGACGCCGACGGCCCTCCACCTCTGCCGGTTGACTCCGTCGCCCTCGACTCCGACGCCGACGCCGACGCCGACGCCGACGCCGCCTCCTCCCCTGAACCCGACTCTGACGCCGACGCCCCTTCGCCGGTTGCCTCCGTCGGCGTCGGAGTCCGTCGCCCCCGACGCCGACGCCTCGGCCTCCGCCTATGCGCCTGACGCCGACGCCGACGCCGACGCCGATGCCCCTTCGCCAAGTCCATGCATCGCAGAAAATGGTGATGCCGACCCAACATTACTTATTCAGTTATTTCCTTTTGCTGATGATGGGGAAATTCTCATCTTGGACGAAAAGTAGTCCATAGTATTCTCACAGTACTGTAGCATCATCCGTAACCATAGCTGAAGGGGAAATTTTTTCCTTTTGATATTCAATGGTAGGATGGGAGAAGGCTGAAAATGAAGTCTTGGTGCTAAAGAAACAACTGGAGGCTGCAACACAAAGGAACTAGACACTAGAAGATCGAATCAGTCATCTTGATGGAGCACTTAAGGAATGTGTGAGGCAGCTCAGACAGGTGAGGATGAGCAAGAGCAGAAGATCCAAGAAGCTGTGGTCAAGAAAACTCGTGAGTGGGAATCAACAAAGGCCGAGCTTGAGACTAAGCTTTCCAATGTCCATGCTAGCTTCAAGCAGCCAAGAGTGAAGCTTCTTCAGTTATATGTTCTGATCTCGCCCCTAAGCTTGATGCTGCTGAAAAAGAGAATGTGGCCCTCAAAGCCAAAGTCCTTTCTATGTTGGAGGAGCTAGAACTTAGGATTATTGAGCGTAATTTGAGCACCCAAGCAGCAGAAACAGCCAGCAAACAGCATTTGGAGAGCATAAAGAGGTAGCTAGGCTGGAAGCCAAATGCCGTAGACTCAGAGCCATGTCTCGGAAAGCAAGTGTGACAAATGATCTTAAGTCTTACAGCAGATGAGGTTTTGCCTCCTTGGCTGCTATTTTATGTGGATGAGGCTTCTTACGTGGAGATAGATAATTGCGAGATTGTATAGTCCTGTAGAGTTTTGATTTGAATGATTTTCTAGCAATCCGAATCAAACTGCATTAGAATTTCTGAGTGCTGTCTTCGTTGCTTGTGCATCAACTACCTCCCAGACCCTGCAGTGCAAGGGACACCCATAAATTACTTGTCGAACATGAATGGCTGTATCAGTTAAATATCTGCTTGTTATTGTCCTCTGCTTTGTCCCTGAATTTTACATCAACTTACATAATTTGCTTGATATCCTGTTGATGTCTTGAATCTTAATGACAGAGCATTTGGCTTTAAGTCATATCCTGATCATCTGGCTCGACTGAATGATTGTTACCACTTATTTGCCTGCATCACCCTATAACAACAATGTCCTAGATATGATGTGAACTCATAATTTACAGGAACTTTTTTTCAAATCATATGTCATTGTATTGTGCCACTCTGCCTTGCATATTTGCTAGTTTGTATGCTGACTCTATCAATGATTTGAATGGGTGAATCCACTTGTCATCCTGTAGGAAAACTATGACAAGTTGAATGAAGCACTCGCAAGAGGAGACCACTCATGGACTGCCCTAACATTAAAGGTGATGATGTTATGTTCCCTGGCTAAGAAATGATTCTGTGAACTCCTTTCTGTAGTGCAACCTCGATCCATGGATCCTTCAAAGGACTTGGCTGCTTATGGATATGGAAGCGTTGCTTGGAAAGAGAGGATGGAGAGTTGGAAACAAAGGCAAGAGAAACTACAGATGATGAAGAACGAGAAAGGTGGCAAGGAATGGGACGATGATGGGGACAACCCAGATCTACCAGTGTAAGTTCTGTTCTCTTGTCAAATTTGATGAGTGGCATTGCTAAACCAGTCTTCTCTTTTCTCATGAAGATTATATGCCAATTCCTGTTTGAGAAGTCAATTATGTATGGTTTAGTTCTTGCATAGTTTCCGAATATGTTGAGATTGGGAATCAGGGGTCCCTAATGCCGTGACTTTTTCATCTGCAATGTGAATCAGAATGAATGAGGCGAGACAGCCGCTGTCAAGAAAGTTGCCTATATCCTCCAGCCAAATCAATCCCTACAGAATGATCATTGTCATCCGGCTTGTAGTGCTTGGATTCTTTTTCCATTACAGAGTAATGCATCCTGTGAATGATGCATACGCATCATGGCTCATATCTGTTATCTGTGAGATCTGGTTTGGTCTCTCATGGATTCTGGATCAATTCCCGAAATGGCTCCATATTGATCGGGAGACATACCTCTCGACTGTCCCGAGGTAATAGATTTTGCCTTCCATTTCATGCTATTTGCCGATCTTTATGTGGATTTGTAAAATTATGAATTTGGCATTCTTCTTTAGGTATGAGAAGGAAGGCCAACCTTCTCAACTTGCTCCAGTAGATATATTTGTGAGTACTGTCGACCCACTGAAGGAACCCCCCTGGTGACGGCAAATACTGTCTTATCGATTCTCGCTGTGGACTACCCTGTTGATAAGGTGTCCTGTTATGTTTCTGATGATGGTGCTGCTATGCTGACTGTTAGAATATTTAAATAATAAACCACGCCTTCATCTAACAGCTTAAGCTTTTAGAACAGTTGGCAGTGGTCCCACAAAATCTCACATGGTATCAGAGCTAGGAGGTCCTGAGTTCGAATCTTCCAGGCCCCTATTTGCCTCCCCAATTAAATTTCCACGCTCAGTACTAGGCAAAAGGCCAGACTAAGCGTGAGGGGGAGTGTTAGAATATTTAAATAATAAACCACGCCTTCATCTAACAGCTTAAGCTTTTAGAACAGTTGGCAGTGGTCCCACAAAATCTCACACTGACATTTGAAGCACTCTCAGAAACATCGGAATTTGCAAGAAAATGGGTCCCTTTCTGTAAGAAATTCAACATTGAGCCACGGGTACCTGAGTTTTATTTTGCTCAGAAGATAGATTATCTCAAAGATAAGGTTGAGGCATCTTTTGTGAAGGAGCGAAGAGCAATGAAGGTAGTAGGAGTGCCAAATTTAATTTATCAATTGCTCTTTGCAGATGATAGTCAAAATCTTAATTCTGTTCTTGCTGTGTTTGCAGAGAGAGTATGAGGAGTTTAAGGTTCGTATAAATGCTTTGGTGGCCAAAGCCCGAAGGTTCCCTGAAGAAGGGTGGACGATGCAGGACGGAACACCATGGCCTGGAAATAACGTTCGTGATCATCCTGGCATGATTCAGGTATGCAAAGTTGTCATTTTCAGTTTTAGAACTCTTTGTTGATGTGAGATGAGATTAACTGCTTATTTCTGCTATCTTTAATAGGTTTTTCTTGGCCAAAGTGGAGGACATGACTCTGACGGGAATGAATTACCTTGCCTTGTCTATGTTTCCAGAGAGAAGAGGCCTGGCTATAATCACCACAAGAAGGCAGGAGCCATGAATGCTTTGGTAAGTGTCATAAGAATCCACCTTAGTTGGTAAACCCCCTTTTTCGCTCTCTCCATTGACCTCTCTGTGAACTTTTGTTTGTCTAACAGTTCAGGGTCTCTGCTGTGCTTACAAATGCGCCTTATCTTTTGAATCTGGATTATGATCACTACTTCAATAATAGTAAGGCTATTAGGGAGGCAATGTGCTTCATGATGGACCCACTTATTGGAAAAAGAGTGTGCTACGTCCAGTTCCCTCAAAGATTCGACGGTATAGATAGGCACGATCGATATGCCAATCGGAACACCGTGTTTTTCGATGTAAGCATGCAATTATCAACCATTGAATTGCCTCATGTCCAGTTGCACATACCGTATCATTAATTCTGTGCAAGAAGATCTGACGGAGAAATTTCTCTCTTTCAGATTAACATGAAAGGTCTGGATGGTATTCAAGGTCCTATTTATGTTGGGACTGGTTGTGTATTCAGAAGGCTGGCACTCTATGGTTATGATGCTCCAAAAGCAAAGAAGCCACTGACCAGAACTTGCAACTGCTTGCCAAAGTGGTGCTGTTGTGGGTGCTGTTGCTCTGGGACGAAGAAGAAGAAGAAGAATACCAAGCCTAAGACCGAACTGAAGAAGAGATTTTAAAAAAAAAAAGATGCAGGTACTCCACCACCTTTGGAAGGTATCGAAGAGGGCATTGAAGGTGAGATTCTGCTTTTGCATGAAGTCCCACTTAATTGTCTAGTGTTGGTTTACCTTTTTCTATCATTGAATGTGCCTCTCAATTTTGGCATCAATCGGTGAAATCTTTTTATTCTTCCAAAAGCTTGTTTCCCAGTTAACATCTGTTCCAATTTGAACTTAACCAATTTTGCTTCCTATGTCATGTTTAAGGCTAGTTCTTTTACTTAGTCATCAATACATTCATGTTTTCTTATGCAGGAATTGAAACTGAAAATCCCACGCCTCAGCATAAGCTTGAAAAGAAGTTTGGGCAATCCTCAGTCTTCGTCGCATCGACAATGCTAGAGGATGGAGGAACACTGAAAGGCACGAGCCCTGCATCTTTGCTAAAAGAAGCTATCCATGTCATCAGCTGCGGCTACGAAGATAAGACTGAGTGGGGAAAAGAGGTAAGTGTAGTGTAAATGCTCTCTTCAAGCGATTCCCCGAAACAATTATTGTTTCTCTCAGAGTTGGCTGAACTTTCATCATATACAGGTCGGATGGATATATGGTTCAGTTACAGAAGATATATTGACGGGCTTTAAAATGCATTGCCATGGATGGCTTTCCATCTACTGCATCCCTGCAAGACCCGCTTTTAAAGGATCTGCTCCCATTAATCTTTCCGATCGTCTCCACCAGGTCCTTCGTTGGGCTCTTGGTTCCATTGAGATCTTCTTAAGCAGGCATTGTCCCCTTTGGTATGGTTATGGAGGCGGTTTGAAATGGTTAGAGCGATTATCTTACATAAATGCCACAGTATACCCCTGGACATCAATCCCTCTGTTGGCATACTGTACTTTGCCTGCTGTGTGCTGCTTGCTTACTGGGAAATTCATCACGCCAGAGGTAGGCTATTAGATTTTTCTTTTTCTTTTTTTTTCTTTTTTTCAACTATTGCTTTTATATCGTACAATTGATGATATTCCAGGCAAAAGATCTTATATTGTCTTTGTTTCTTGTCCCCGTTGCAGCTGAGCAATGTGGCTAGTCTGTGGTTTCTGTCACTTTTCATTTGCATTTTCGCGACAAGTATCCTGGAAATGCGATGGAGTGGGGTTGGAATAGAAGAATGGTGGAGGAACGAACAGTTCTGGGTCATCGGAGGAGTTTCAGCACATCTCTTTGCAGTTTTTCAGGGGCTTTTGAAGGTTCTGGCTGGTGTTGACACGAACTTCACTGTGACATCAAAGGGTGGGGATGACGAGGAGTTCTCTGAACTCTATGCGTTCAAATGGACCACCTTGCTCATTCTGCCAACCACATTGCTTATAATAAACCTGATTGGTGTTGTAGCTGGCGTATCAAACGCAATAAACAACGGTTACGAGTCCTGGGGTCCTCTCTTCGGAAAGCTATTCTTTGCCTTCTGGGTGATTGTCCACTTGTATCCTTTCCTAAAGGGTCTGCTCGGACGGCAGAACAGGACTCCTACAATCATCATTGTGTGGTCCATCTTGCTCGCTTCCATCTTCTCCCTTCTGTGGGTACGTGTCGATCCATTCTTTGCCAAGTCGGACGGACCACTTTTGGAAGGATGCGGGTTGGACTGTAATTAGCAAGAGTGTCTGATTCCTGGAACATTTGGTCAGTAGGATTTGTTTATGGGTTATTTATCGTAAGGATACAGAAAGAATACATTTGGTGTGGTGCCGTCTGCAATGCAAATAAAGGGCATGTTTGGACGTCACTGTTTCCGCAACTCCGCCTCTCCATTTGACCGCAACACTCTGAAGGGCTACAAAAACCGACTTTGCTGCTCTTTTGCAACAGCTGGGAGATTGTCGGAAAGGACTGTGACACTGCTTCTTGATTCTTTATTTGGTTCATAATTTTTTTCTTTTCTAGGATGAGGAGGTGGCGTGAACCACAGTATAATGTGTATTATCATCTCATAATCTCTCTCTCTCTCTCCCTCCCTCTCTCTCCCCCTGTGTAAGTGTAACTCAGCCGAAATTGTGAGCGTGTATTATATACGGGGCATCATCCCTCAGTTGATGCTGCTTAATGTGGCCATGCATGGCGTTTTGCTGTTGGAAGATCAAAGGGAAAAGTTCAATTTTCTTTGGCCACAGAAACGGTTTTGATTGCTTACATATTCAAGAGACCTGACTGTACTTATTACTACGAGAGCATTGCAAACCATGCCATTTTTTAGATTCTCCTCAAGAACAATAGAGCTGCAAAAGTCGGTTGAAAGATCAAAGGGAAAATTTTCAATTTTCTTTGGCCACAGAAACGTTTTTGATTGCTTACATATGTAAGAGACAAGACTGTACATCTTATTACTACGAGTGCATTGCGAACCATGCCATTTTTTAGATTCTCCTCAAGAACAGTAGAGCTGTAAAAGTTCGTTGAAAGATCAGAGGGAAGTTCAATTTTCTTTTGCCACAGTAGGTGTTGCAACGGTTTTGATTGGTTGTTACATATTTAAGTGACCTGACTTAACATCTTATTGCTCCAAGTGCATTGCAAACCATTGCCATTTTTCAGATTCTCCTCAGGAACAAAAGAGTCTCTGTAACAGTTGGATGCAGGAAGTTTTAATGCAAATCATCTCTAGACAGAAAGTTTTACACGATTTGAGCGTCAATGCAGCATCAACTTGGAGATTCATCTTGGCATCTGGTGAGACGGGCTAGAACGATGATGAGACGCAGGTGACCAAAATGTTCCAACTCTTCAGCAACAGTAAGAAAAGCAGGAGAGGAGCCCAAAAAAAAAAAAAGTCACAAAAGAGAATCTAAAGAAAATTCTGGCTATTTTCCACACCATCCCCAACCCCTTTTTTGTATTGGGCTGGACATTATTCTGTATGAGAAGAGACGTGTATTGATCTTTCACTCAACAGATTTACAAAAAATTACTCCTCCCATTGCCTTGGAGAAGCTGAATTCTCACATCCAGTACCATAAAATGAAATCGCCGAGATCTTCAAAACCCATACCAAACTTGCTACTGGCCAAAGACCAAAGAATGCCACAACTGTCATTTCTAGGCACTGAGGTTTGAAAGCGTCTAGCCAAAGGTGAGATGAAACTTCCAGGCTAATCCCCTTGAATACATGTGACCAGAGTTTCAGAAGCCTGTCCTGCCAAAAAAGGTCAGTCATCTCAAAATCCACTTTGTCATCATGATGCTGGGTTGAGATGAACAGATGCAGCTAATTCTGCTAATTGTTTCCCGCTGAGATCATAAACAAGTTCCATAGGGATTAAATGTTTTGGTTGTTTGCCAAAATCTTCCTCCTTCAAATCATATACCGCTTGGAGCTTTTGGGCTTCATATTCTGCAGCTTTGGCCTCAGCAAGTAAAATGTCTGCTTCTTCATGGTCACCCAATTCCACAGCAGCAGCTCTTTCAGCATTGGCAGCACTGGCAGTTATGAGTAACCTCTGGAGTCTAGCCACTGCCAAATCCCTCTCCCTTAATAAGATCTGCTCCTCAGCCTCCTGCAATTTATCAACAGTTTCTTTAATTTCTTCTTCAAGCTTTCCAAGCTCCATAGTGGCTCTTTCAAGCTTGATTTGTGTTCCTTCCTTCTCATTGCTCAACGACTTCGCTTCAGCAGCTATTCGTGCAGCTTCTTTGAAATTTCTTGCAGCAGCAGCAACCTTTTTCTCAGTCTCTAGTTCTGGAAGTCTCTTGTCCACATAAAGTATCCTCTGCTCAAATGAAGCTATCTCCTGTTGGAGGCTGGACTTATTTGAAGACAGTTCCTATGATCAAAAGACAAGAATCTAATCAAATGATGCGTTGAAGAGCCAAATAAATTTCGAGTATTCAGTTTTTGAATTTTCGTCCTGAAGCTATAGCTAAAGAACATGCTTAACACAATACCCTGACCACTAGACTGGACAAAAAATTCAGATAAAGGTCTCCTGACACAACATTGGAGTTCACTGCAAGATTTGAAATCTGATCAAATTCTGCTTTTGCTTATACTCTCTTGTTGCTCCCTCTTTTGCTTATTGTTTCCTATTTCTCCTGTTACAGTACTCCAGCTCTACAATAGTTTGATTTCATGATTACATCCACTGTCTCACTCGCAAGCTATAGCTTTTCTGTGAGGGGAAACGGTAGATCTCAACATACATTGTCTACATATCCCTAGTTGCCTAAACTTTTAAGATTAAGGCTTCCCTAACAAATACGTCGCATCTCTTATTTTCACCTAAAAAAAACAAATACGTCGCATAAACAAACTTTTGAAAGAAAGTAGGAGTCACTCACTACCTGTGTCTTTAGAATATTCCTTCAGCAAGTATATCTTAACCATGAACCAACACTCATCCTAGGTTGGATAATCAAACATGAACCTCAAGCATTACTGATTCAGAAGACTGGAAGTAAATTCTCCAAAATGTTGCAACATGTAGACTCCATAGGCCAGAATTATAGTAGATTAAGCATGTGAAGCTTAACCACCTTTTAGGTATATGTCGTTTGCATGTAAAGAGTAAGATAGCTAAAAAGTAAAATAACCTGTAAAGAAGCTCTTGCAGAGGAAGCTTCTTGTTGGAGCCTCATGACATCTTCAGAAAATTTCTCCTCAGTCTTCATCAGCCCCAGTTTACTTTCTCTGTACTCCAAAATGCAGAGCATTAAACCTTTTCTCAATCCTGCTGCTTCATTGTATGCTTTTGCTTCATCTGCAGCAATCTTCCCAAGTTCCCTAATCTTTGCTCCTTTATTATCTTCCGAGAGAGTACGTCATCAATATCTTTCTTTTTTATAGATAAAGCTTCACTTTCGGCATCAACCTGAGAGAGCTTTGATTTCATTCTATCATATTTAGCACCAATATCTGATTGCATGTCCTGAAATCCAGAGACCACACCAGCAATGTGCTTCTCTACTGCTTCAGTGGAAGCATCATTCTCAGCAATTTGCTTCTCCTTCTCTCTCACTAAATTAAGCAGCTTCTCCAATTCATCCAACAACACATCCTTCTTCTTAAGAAGTTTTTCTTTCTCTCTACTGTCATCATCAATTGAATGCTCGATGGAAACATTCACTCCTTTACGAGCTTCACTTATCAGATATGACTTGATTTCAAGTTCCATCTTCCTCACCTCCAAATCTTCACTTGATGAAAGCCATTTGTCCATTTCCTCAGCACGCAGTAAGTTTGCCTTCTTCTCTATCAGGTCAGCACTAGCAGTTGCATCCTGCAGGATAAGAGGTAAAAATGTCAGTCATTCTGCTTCAAACTAAATTTGGCTACCACATGAAATCGATAGCTTACGAGAAAGTTTTTCGTGGTACGCATGATCCAACCTCATGTTTTGTAGGGACAGATGAAACAGTTAATGAAAACGTTCAGAGAGAGATAGCACGGCCATCCTTAAAACAGTCACTATCCAAAAGTCTACTTGGATTGGCAAAACAGAGACTACCATGGGATCAATATGACTTGCTGAAAGCTTTTAGTTTACCTTACATCAAGTCAATTAAAACCATGGCTATCTCAAAATAAAAAACTAGGGCTACAATTGTGCGCCAGGGCACACCAATGACACCACACATGCAGTGCACCCACTACCATGCCTATAATCTACCATAACCCAACAATGGTCAAGAGACATTCTTGTTTTCCATTCATTTTCCTTGAAGCACTTTGACAAAACTAGTCTTTCCATGTTCACCTTGAGAACCCGACTGCCAATTGAAAGATGAAAATTGACAAACGACTTCCTTCACTCAACAGGGGCAGCTAAGCACAAGCATGAATATAAAGAACATCCAGTCAGGAAGGCTTGTACCATTACACACGCAAGTTTATAAAGACAGACAGAAAACCAGAAACGTGTATCAATCTGCTCCAGCCAATGATTGTGTTGCCCTGTGGTGCGAAGTTCTTACTATAGAGCTCACTCTATCTTAATTCATTCTAGGATCAAGCATTAGTGTAGCCAAAAAAAGAAAAGATGTTGTCACTGACCTTAGAGAAATTCTCCAACAGAGAAACACACTCATCCTCAGCAGCAATCTGTGCATTCAAAACCTCCTGCATCTTCGCATCAATAGCATCGCATTCAGCTTCACTAGCTCTAAGTGCATCCACCAAAGCTTGTCTCTCCTTTTCGGCATCAGCAAAAGGAAATAACTGAATAAGTAATGTTGGGTCGGCATCACCATTTTCTGCGATGCATGGACTTGGCGAAGGGGCATCGGCGTCGGCGTCGGCGTCGGCGTCAGGCGCATAGGCGGAGGCCGAGGCGTCGGCGTCGGGGGCGACGGACTCCGACGCCGACGGAGGCAACCGGCGAAGGGGCGTCGGCGTCAGAGTCGGGTTCAGGGGAGGAGGCGGCGTCGGCGTCGGCGTCGGCGTCGGAGTCGAGGGCGACGGAGTCAACCGGCAGAGGTGGAGGGCCGTCGGCGTCGCGTTTCGCTGGAAGAGAGTCACGACTTCGCAGAGGGGGGAGAGAGAGAGAGCAGAGCGGACGTCGCGAGAGGGAGGCGGAGGAGCGTCGAACAAGACGAGGCAGCTCAGCACCAGCTTCTCCAGCAACCTCGCCTCCGAGCCTTCCGTGTGTGCGGGTCTCGCTTGGCGGGCGACGTCGCCGACGTTGAGGGGAGCTCGGAGAGGCCTGCTTCTCCTCCGCGTGCTGCATCTGCGATCCCGGGAACGCCGGAACGAATGATGGAGCAGCAACGAACCCGAAGAGAGAAGCGAGTGAGCACCGGAGTAGCGGCGGCCGTAATGTGGTTCGTCGGTGATGGCAGGAGAACGGCCGCTTGATGCACGGCGGAGCAACAACGAGCGCGGAGAGAGGATTTCAGATTAAAAAATTCGAAAGGAAAGAAATGGAGAGGGAAAGAGGAACGAACGGCCATTTTCTTCCGCAATAAATGCTCTGACAGGAGAGAGAGCGTGCAGGTCAGAAGGAGAGGACGTCCTTTCTTTTGCCAGCCGAGCCGAGCCACCAGCCGAGACGAGAGGAAGAAGCGCTGAGTCGAGGAGCAGACGCCTGACTTTATGGGTCCCACGAGGACACGTGTCGCGCTCCCACCGCCTTCTTGTTTGCCACGTTGATACATAAGGCATACCCAATATTTTCTCAACAAACACAGGTAAAGAAAATTTCGTATCTTCCATTTATTTTGTAATCCTTCCGAGACCGACGAAATTTTTTCTTGACTTGGGAAATCTTTATCGATAAATTTGATTCATCCGAATTCAAAATCAAAACATTAATTTAACACGTACCCTAATTGTTTGGAGGTTTCTCACAAAATTATCGCCCTCCATCATGTCTTTCCGAATTTTTTAAATGTTCAGTGCAAGGGACATATAATGTTTGATGGGATGGATTTGACTTGCTCCATCTGGCTATCACCATCGCTTATAATACTTTTCCATTTGAATCATGATTTGGCAATTAACCCGTATTTATGCTTTTTTCAACCCGAGTATGATGTGCAAGTCTTAATAGTCCACTCATGCATGCTTGATACGCGCTATCCGCATGTGAAGATCTTCTATCACGTATCAAAAGGTATTTCATACATCGGATACATCACATATCATTTTGTCAAGTTAAACCTTGTTTAAAATCTTCAAAACAGGGTGAAGCGACAATACGTAATGAGTAACTATAATGGTACCAAAACATTGACTTTTTTTTATAATCAATCTCTCGAGAACGAACTGCTAGGGTATTTTGGGTGCATTGTTGATTGCCTACAGATCTGCAATAAGCCAAATAAGCATAGGAGAGAAGAGTAAGCACCATGTTACCATGGGAGAGCTAAGTATCACATAATTACAGCATTGAGTTCTGCCCGCATATCAGACTAACCAGGCAAGGTCACAGATCTTTCGACCACACATATTACCAAATGAGTTGTATGGACTATTTCCTCAAACGTCTGAGCAGATGAGACCAGGAGACAAAAAAATTCGTAATGACAACATTAGGCAACCTTTCTGCCCTCCAAACTAATTCCCTGCCATTCCAGACACCGTACAAAGAGGAATTTGGAAGTGCCAAGCGTAGAACAACAAACATCACCACTTGCTCAAGATAACTGTCCCAGCTAAAGCATGATACAAAACCAATACAGGACACCGTGCATTCCTAAAGACCGAACCATGGGCATGGGGAACTTGTTCACTTAGATGTGAATCAGTGACAGGCAGATCCTTACCTAATCTGAGAACCTTCATAAAGTTATTCAAGATATCTTTTCTCTTGATTAACAAGGACAGAGCTAATTTCAACTCAATGACATATATCAAGTTTATATGCAGAAACATTTAGATAACATCCAGATCACAAAATGATAAATAACATCACATAGATCAGGATCCAAAGGATTGACAGAAAACAAATGTCAGAACCAAAAGTGCGGAATTATCAAAGGGTAAGTTACTTTAAATGAAAGGAAAACAAGAGTAAAAATAAGAAAGTGCAAGCATAAGTCAGAAAGGCAATGGGCATATGCTGTCTCAATCGAAGATACAAAAATGAACAGATTTTTACTACTTCTCTTTGATCTATGAAAAAAAAGAGCACTTGCATCAACAAGAAGATTATAAGTTTCTATCAGCCTATATCATACTTCCTACATAACTTCTAAATGTCCATTATAGGATTTCTTCATCAGCATATTTGCCTTCTCGAAGAAGTAGGAGGCAGGATTTTCAAGCTTAGACACTTCTTTTACTAACAAAAAAACCAAGAGAAAAGAGACAAATGAAATCCAAGCTCAGACAGCAAAGTTTCAAAGTTTGATCCCTATCATTCATCGATCAAAGTAACTCAACCGAACCTAGAAAATGGCTTTCACCAGTGAAGCTAAAAATGCTCCCCAAAGCAAAAGTCATCATAATCACCTGAGAATCTATAACTTAAGTAGGAATATGATAATCTCCAACTGAAGTAGGAAAAGGAGAATCTCCAACAGAAGTAGGAAAAGGATTATTAAAACATAAAAAGCCCCCAATTCTTGTGGATACAAATTTCCTTTCTCCAAAGGAGACTATTACTTTGCAGAAGTATCAAGCGCTGCATTGTTTTGCCGCATCATTCCCGCCTCGAAAGAGATGCTTTTGCCGCATCATTGTCTTCCCGCCTCACAAGAGATGCTTCTAGTAACTCCAACCCAAGGCGTGGGTTCACTTCAAAGAGTTGCGAGTATTCTTGACGTTTTCTGAGCTTATCCAAGTTATCTGAGATTACGGACGTGGCGGCGTCAAGTAGATGCTTGGCATTGTGCTGGTGCGCAAGGGCAAAGTATATGATCGAGTTGTCCCAGTTTAATTTGGATACCAAAAAGTTCTCGCAGTAAGCTTTAAGCTGCTCCACCACGTACTTTTCTGCTGATACCAGAAGCTCACAAGCCATTTGCTCATCGATGCATGCTTCGGCACGAAGAAAGTTGACAAATGCATGGAGGGCATCATACGACATGTCACTTATCTTAATGGTGCCGCTTTGGCTTTCTTCCATCTCATTCTCGAGCATTGCTTTAAATACCGGGGACTGACTAACCTGTTAGTAAGTAGAAAATTGAAGAGCACAAGTACAATTCTTGCAATGTGAAAACTCAATAGTTTGATAGGAGATGTTTATGCATCCTATCTACAAGAGTCAGAGTTTGCTAAACTGAAGATGTTATATTATGAGCATGAAAGAAAAGCTTTTGAACATGTCCTTGCTATTGTTATCAAATACCAAAATTATGAAAAACTATGTTGTGCTCATAAATGCTCCATGCCAAGCGAAAAACCATACTCAAGCTTTTGTGATGTTTGAGTTGATAACTCCAATGAAATGCACATAGCAGCAGGCAAAATGCATATCCGTTGGCACAAGCATCATTTAAATCTAATCTTGTGAAAGAGTCATAATAAATGAAGTATCCAGCAATTCAATTACTAAATATGTCACTTCAAATAAAGATTAAAATTCCACTCAACTAAACCGAACCTCATTCCAAGCAAAACTACCACCCTGTCATGAACTTCCAAGTGGTAAGTGCAAAGAGGGATTGCTGTCCACTAGCAAGACATAGGTACCATGGTGTTAGCATATCCCATGTCCAAATGTCGTGTTACCAAATTCTCATGAACACATAAGGAAAAAAAACATATTAAAAGTCCAAAAAAAAATTCAACGTAGGTTTCCCTTACTTAAATCTATCAGCACAAACTACCAATGGAGTGGCCTTTTCTCAATAACAATTGTTCGTAGGAATGCCCACGACGGCCAAAGGTAGATAAAACTTCTAAAGAAATCTGAGAAAGCTTGATAACTGACCCAGACAACTGAATTTGATAACAGTCTGACCATCCCCGTTTTCAGACCATCATATATATCCACCACAAGCCCTCCAGAGTATCTTGTCTTCCCTCCCGGCAATTTGTCACAGTCGAGCACGTTAACATTGCAGAAATTAAGACCATCGAACAAAGACTCAGCATACAATGGTTTGCCGACTGAGAGAACTCATAAAGACCGTGTTCCCACATCCTATCTTCCCCACTTTCACCAAGAATTATTCTAAAACTTCTTCGTAAGGTAATTGACCACTTATTTACCATTGAGCACACAATTTGTCGCCATCCTAGGAGACACGCCCGCTATTGGAACTTGAAGCAAGGAACAAAGAACAGAATACACGATCCCTCCCAAAGAATTAACTACAAACTAATCTACTCTTAACCGCTGTGCGCTAAATCCTCACCCCGCCTCTGAAACTCCCCAAATACAAATGGAGATCGGAGAAAAAACAAAGGAAGACCCAAAATTCAAATCAAAGCGAAACGAGCAAGGAAGATCAACGAACCGATGCTCACCAGAATGTCCCTGTCAACCAGCAACGGCATGGAAGGGCCTCCATTGGGACCGTCCTCGGCTGCGATCATTAAGACCATGTTGGCGAACCCGGGATCATGGGAGGAACCACTTTGGGGGGGCTGGTGGCCGGTCGGAGGCTCGAAACTCCTGAAGACCACTAACTTCTCTAACATCTCCAGCTTTCGCCCGATAACTTCCACTTGTCGCTTGAGATCTTCCAGGGGCATGTTCTGTTCGGCCTTCTCGGGTAAGTCCCTCGTGGCGGCACCGACTGTGACGTGCTTCTTCTGTTTCCAGTCGGTCTCCTTCTCTTCGCATGATCGATGCATCTGCGGAGGGATAGCCATCTCTCGGCCTTCTTCTTTTTCTTTTGTCTCGCACAGCAACGACGAGCGATATTGCCGGAGAACTTCCGCGTTTCGCTCGGCAGCTTTCAGTATTCGCCTCATGACTTTTATGTCTCGCTCGAGCTCTTCCGAGGGCATGTTTTGTTCGGCCTTCTCGAGTAAGTTCCTCCTGGTGGCACCGCGTATGAGGTGCATTCTTTTTCTTTCGTCTCGCACAGGAACAGCAAGGGATTGCGTGCGGAGGACAGGAACAGCGAGGGCGGCGAATAGGAACGGACAGGAACGGCGACGGCTGAACAGCGAGGGCGGAGGACAGGAACGGACAGGAACGGCGACGGCTGAGGCGGAGGACAGGAACAGCGAGGGATTGCGGGCGGAAGAGTAAGAAGAGAATATCAGGTAGGGGTGAAAGCGGTTCCCGGGTAGAACCGGGAACCGGAGAACCGAACCGGAGGGTCCGGTTCGGCTCCCCGTTCCCGGTTCCCGTTCTCTGGGAACCGGCGGTTCCCGGTTCCGATGGGAACCGGAACCGGAACCGGTTAGGGCTCCAAAATCACTTCACACGTTCACACTTCACAGAACTGGGTCTCTCCCGTTCGCTTCCTCTGCCCGTCGCCGACGCTGCTCGCCGTCGACGCCACGGACTTTGCTCCCCGCCGCTCAGCCGCTCGCCGTCGACGCCGCCGCTGGACGCCGCTCGTCCCCCGGTGGAGGCCGCTCGCTCGCCCAGCCGCCCCCGACGTCCCTGATGCTGTGCATCTGCTGAAACCAGCTGCTACTGCTATGACTGTAATGTCAAAATAACCTGCTTCGATAATATCTCTTCTTTGGATCCAAACCTTTTCTTCAGATTGATAAGGACTGCTGCTGTAACTTTTCAGGATAAGTCGGCAGATGTTCGTAAAGCTGCAGAGGGATTCTTCGGTGAAATTTTGAGAGTAAGTGGACATGAATTGGTACGGATATGTGCAATAAATTGCAAGAGTGTGGCTTCTTTAGTATGTGGTGATCATGGCGACTGCTGTGTTCAGGTTATGAAACATTTGAAAGACATTCAAGGCCCAGCTTTGGCTGTTACACTTGAACCATTGAAGCCTCATGGAACATTCCAAGGTGCTCTCTTTCTCACACGCGTGCACGCACACCTTCTGTTTTGAACCTGAAATATTGCTGGCAGAATCGTTTGAATCAACCAGAGCCATACTGGTAGGGTTACCTTCCAAAAGCGTTTCTAAAGTTGGAAGAGCTGTTTCTCATGGTGCATCAAAGCCTGGAAGTCGGACTGCATCTTCGGTATGTTAAGCTCTCATTAATGACTAAAGAATAAGGTTAGAGATGGAGTGAGATCCTTTTGTTTATTAGACGAAGGCTGTGTTTGTTCTTTCTAATTTACATTGGAAGGATAAAATTGTATGAGGAATGATGGGGATTTTGTTTCTTATTTTCCCATTTGCAAAGAGGATTGCCGTGTCAAAGGGCTCAAGAGGAGACTCGATGATTTCTGTGCAAGACATTGCTTTGCAGTCACAGGCTTTGATAAATGTCAAGGACTCAATTAAGGTATGAAATAATGCTTCTACAATAGGTTGTATGAAAAAGACAAAACCCAAGTTTGTACTACTAACTTTGTGATTAAATTGCTTATTCTTATCTCATTTGAAGTAGCATTTTATTATAGGAAACATTGGTACTCTTTTGCAAATGTCTAGTTCCACATATCTGATTCTGCACAACTCCAAGCCATGTTAGAACTGTTGTGATATTCCATGTCTGGACTGTAATGTTTGTACTACTAACTTTGTGATTAAATTGCTTATTCTTATCTCATTTGAAGTAGCATTTTATTATAGGAAACATTGGTACTCTTTTGCAAATGTCTAGTTCCACATATCTGATTCTGCACAACTCCAAGCCATGTTAGAACTGTTGTGATATTCCATGCCTGGACTGTAATGTTGTTTATGGCCATGTTTGACTTGTTGCGGCATTAATGCATCTGTAACTAGTAGCACAGAGGCAACAAAGAGCAAAACAGTTGTGGTGATGGAGAAAGGGAAGATGTACTTACAACTCAATCAATTTGCCAAGGTGGTTTCGTATGTTTTAGTTTCTTTCACATGCTTAAAAGGAACGTCTCTGATTTTTTGTGTTTAGCTTTCTGCAGAATATTCCAATTATGATAGTCATGAAGGCAATGGGAATGGAAAGTGATCAAGAGGTTGTCCAGATGATCGGCAGAGACCCTAGATATAGTGCCCTACTTCTTCCATTGATTGAGGTATGTGTTTGGTCAAGGAAAACATAAGCAAGGACATTGCTAAGAAGCTTTGCTCACAAGCTCCATAAAATTCATATCAGATGTTTCTTCGATTTAGAAAACTCTTTACTGATATTGATCAGATGCACAAAAATCTCCTATGAAACTATTGAGATTTCTCACAATGCGAAAAATTGTGTTTTTGACTCCTCTTTGATTTCGTGTTTACAATCAGGCTAACCGGTCCCCAGTGTTTGAAGCTATGCTCAAGAATGAGATGGAGGAAAGCCGAAAGCGGCACGATTAAGATAAGTGACGTGTCCTATGATGCCCTCCAAGCATTTGTCAACTATCTTTATTCTGCTGAAGCATGCCTTGATGAGCAAATGGTTAGTATTGGCCGAAAAGTACCTGGTGAAGCACCTTAAAGCTTATTGTGAGAAGTTTTATCCAAATTGAACTGGGACAACTCGATCATAAACTATACCAGCACAACGCGAAACTTCTGATTGAGGCCGCCTTGTCGTTAATCTTGGACAATATGGATAAACTCAGAAAACGTCAAGAATATTCAGAATTCATTGAAAAGCACCCCACCCTTGTGGTGGAGATATATGAAGCAGGAAAACACTGCAGCACCTAAGGATACTTCCGCAAAGTCATAGTCTTGTCCTGTACAGGGTAACTGTCGAGGAGAAAAACCAGTTGGAAGAATGACATTTCAATTTTATGGAATTTTGAGTTTGAAGGAACAGGAGTGGGATAATTTTTTGCATGGTTTTGTTAATAGATCTGATTGCCTTTGTGTTAATTAGGGATACAGCCTCCAGCATCAGCTCATTGGTATTGTTTTCCTGATTGAAGGGCTTTCAGCTTTGACAGTTTAACTTTTATTGATTCAAAGTGTTACAAATTATCTGTGCTAAAATTGGTGATCATAATTTGTACTATGAACTCGGGAAATTTGAGCCTTGTCTAGGAAATTATGGACAAACCAAATGCTTGCAAATGACATAGACTATATTTCACTTTAGGGTTTTATTTACATTAGCGTCATCTAAATTTGTTCTTATTTTCATCTGTTGTATATTCCTTTTTAATTTTTTTTTTCAATTATATCACTGAACTTTGACTTGGCTTTCAATTAGTACATTGGAGCTTGGATATTCCGGTCAACAACCAACCCAAAACTTTCTTTAGTTATTGAACTTTGATGCAAGTAACGTTCAGGAGACATTCAACGAAAGTGAAGAAAGAGGATACATCTCATTAGTTTAAGAATGATTAAATTGACATTATTTGGGCAATTGACTGTTTTGAGGTTTCTTAGAAAATTAATGCCCTCCTTCATACGTCTCTAGAAAGTTTTTGAACGTTCGCAGCAAAGGACATGATGTTTGATGAGATGGATTTGACTTGCTCCAGGTCATCACCATCACTTAAGATTTGAATTTTCCATTTGAATCACGATTTGGCAATTTGCCGTCTTTATGCTTTTTTCAATCTGAGTATGATGCGCAAGTCTCAATAATCCTCTCAATAATCCACTCATGCATGCTTGGCACGTGCTGTTAATGAATCTGTATGTGAAAATCTCTATCACGTATCAAAAAGTATTTTATAAATCAGATACATCACGTATCATTTTGTCAAGTTAAACCTTGTTTAAAATCTCGAAAACATGGTGAAGCAACAATACTAATGATAATGGCACCAAAACATTGACATTTTTATAATCAATCTCTCGAGAACGAACTAGGGCATTTTGGGTGCATCGTTGATTCCCTACGAATCTGCAATAAGCCAAATAAGCATATAAGAGAAGAGTAAGCACCATGTTACCATGGAGAGCTAAGTATCACTGCCCACATATCAGACTAACCAGGCAAGTCACAGATCTTTCGACCACGCATATTACCAAATGAGTTGCAGGGATTATTTCCTCAAACGTCTGAGCAGATGAGACAAGGAGACAAAATACGTAATGACAACATTAGACAACCCTTTTTGCCCTCCAAAATAATTCCCCGCCGTTCCAGACAACAGGAATTTGGAAGTGTCCAGCGTAGAGCAACAAACATCACCATTTGGAAGTGTCGTACATATAAATAAGCACCGCAAATGGCTGGCACTGACCACAGCCAAAGTCATCAAGAATATCCTTTTCAAGAGAAAAAGATTATTAAAACCAACAAAGCCCCTAATTCTTGTTACAAACTTCCTTTCTCCAACGAAACTATTACTTCGCAAAAGTATCGATGCCCTGCCGGGACTATCTTAAGAAGCATGGCACGCCTGGTATTGTTGGGTTTGCCACGAGGCGAGCCAGCAAACGATGAAAGAGCTGTGGGACAAGATTTCCTCCTTGGCTGTGACTGACCAAGTTCATCTCCCTACCGATGTCCACCAAGGATGTTCCGAGGGGACTCTATCAACTCGGATCCCAGCCCACTGACTCATTCTGGTCAGCATCGAATTAACATTTTGCTCTGATTTAAAATTTTGGATTTTTCTTTAATTTTGTTCAATCTAATTTGAGAAACCGACGATCAGGTTCAGTTTATAGCAATTAAGGTTAGTATTACATTTGTAGTTGGATTCGAATTTTCTTTCGCGCTCCAAGTTGTTTTGGTCTTGAAAGTGGTCACAATGAGCATATCTTGCAGTCATTGAGTGATGAAGGTGTTATAGGAAAATTTAGGTTTTTGTACAGTCAAATCTAGTCTTTACATACTGTCGCATTGCACATGATTTCCCACATTTAACTTAATTGCGGTGAACTGAACTTGATCGACGGTTTCTCAAATCAGATTGAGCAAAATAAAAATAAAAAAAATCTAAAATTTTAAATCAGGCAAAATGCTAATGCAATGTTGACCATAATGAGTCTGTGGATTAGGATCCACGTCGGCAGAGTCCCCTCGGAACCATCCTTGATGATCAAGTGGACATTGAGAAGATGACTAGGCAGGGAGATCAACTTGGTCAGTCATAGCCAAGAAGAAAATCTTGTCCCACAGCTCTTTCATCGTTTGCTGGCTCGCCTCGTGGCAAACCCAACAATACCAAGCCTCGTTCGTGCCATGCTTCTTAAGGCAATCTCGGTAGGGCATCGACTCGATCTAAGGGCCGATGTACTCACACCAATTGTCATACTCGTTCAGTTGCTCCATCAAATATTCAATCCACCTAAATTTTTAACGGAACTCATTTTGTTTGAGGAAGAACTAGTGAGCCACAGTATTTATCAAGACTATGCAGCGACCTAAACTCTCTTTGATCACTTAGATTGTATAGAGAGAAAGTTTCTAGAAAGAGAAGCTCTAAACGAAAGAAAGAAATTTTAATTATGAAATGGATGAATGATTGCAATAAGGGGAGGTCACCCTTTCTTATACTAGTGGCCCTCGGATTATAATCATTGATCGTCATTTGATTCGGTGGACAACATTGTGCCTTCTAACTTACCATCTACTAGCATTTATGCCGAGAGAGTTCTAGATAATTTGGCAAAATTACCGTCTCACCCATCCCTAGGAGTATTCTAGAAGCTCTTGGGGAAACCTTGGGCAATCTTGAGAGGTCTTCTTCAATCATGCACGGTCCCTTGGTCGCAAAATCATTGGCCCCAACTTTTTTTTTGTTCTTTCTTTCTCTTTATTTTTTTCTTTATTATTTTTTTTTTTAGGAAACACATCTTCCATTAATATATATATACACACACACACACACTAAGCACCTAAAAAATCCATATATAAGAATTTGACATGAAATACTTTTGTGAAAAAATAAGTTCCCATTTTTCGGAAATGATTTTTGGGCAAAAATTTAGGTGTCAACACCTTGGAATTTAATATGGGGGATCATGTATTTGTGAAAGTATCACTAATAAAGAGCATATCAAGACTTGAAAAGAAAGACAAGTTAAGCCTGAGATTTATTGGACCCTTCGAAATCCTCGAGAGAATAGGGGATTTTGCCTATTGATTGGCATTATCTTTCAAGTTGTTGAATCTACACGATGTCTTCCACCTATCGATATTGAGGAAGTATTAGCCCGACCCTACTCATAAACTGGATCATGAGGTTGTCTAGGAAGACGAAATAGTGAAATATGTGGAAGAGCTAGTGTGAATACCGGATCGAAAAGAGCAAGTGCTTTGAACGAAGGTAATCCCACTTGTCAAAGTCTCACAGTGCCACCACAACATAGAAGAAACAACGTGGAAAAGCAATGAGGAAATGAGGCAAAGTTATCCCCATCTTTTTAATGGATCATAGGGAACGATCAATTTCAAGAACAAAATTTCTTGAGAGGGAGAGATTTGTGACATCTAGATTTTTCGCTTGATGTATTGCGAGCCTCGAACGTTTAACGATCCATGCCGCGTTATTAAACTCATCATGGGGCCACACCAGTTACACCACGGGGACTTGTAACCCCGTCTGTTCTCGTCGTTACAGGGCTACCTAAGTCTCAATGAAGATCTTGACAAAAAAGAAGATCTTGACACAAAAAAAAAGTCTCAATGAAGATGCCATCGTTTCAAGATGATGCCAACTCAACACCACGTCGCAAGAAGACATGCTTCCAACGTGTCCAATCCAAGGGCTACAACCTCCGGCATCATCTCATTGGCTATCATTTTCCCAGTTGAAGCGTTTTTGGCTTTGGCAGTGAACTTTTGTTGATTTAAAGTGCTCATTCGATGTCATTACTTATCTATGCTAAAAGTGGTCATCATATCATATGTACTATGATCTATAGAAATTTGAGCCTTGTTTAGAAAATTTTGGACGAACCAAATGCTTGCCAATAACAAAGACTACATTTTAGGTTTTATTTATATTATTAGCATCATCAAAATCTTTTTATTATTTTCATCTAGTGTATGTTTCTATTTTAACTTTTTTTCATTCATATCACTAAACTTTGACTTAGCTTCCAATTAGTTCATTGGACCTTGGATATTCCAGCCGGCAACCGACCCAAAACTCTCTCTGGTCATTGAACTTCGATGCAAGTAATGTCCAGGAGACATTCAACGAAAGCAAAGACAGAGGATCCGTCTCATTAATCTAAGACCTACAATTGACATTAATTGGCCAATTAACTGTTTGGAGGTTTGTTAACACCCTCTTTCATAAGACTTTTGCAATTTCTTGACCGTTCGGGGCAAAGGGCATGATGTTTGATGAGATGGATTTGACTTGCTCCAGGTCATCAACGTCGCTTAGAATGGAATTATTCCATTTGAATCACGGTTTGTCAATATGCCCATTTTTCTGTTTTTTTCAACCCGAGGATGATGTGCAAGTCTCAATAATCCACTCATGCATGCTTGTTACAAGCTCTTAATTAATCTATAGGTGAATATCATCTATCACGTATCATAAAGTATTTTATTCATCAAATATATCACATATCATTTAGTGAAAGTTAAACTTGTTTAAAATCTTGAAAATAGGGTGCCACCATTCAAAATGAAACAAGCCACGTAAGACTAGGTTTTACAGCATCGAGTTCCTTCCGTATATCAGACTAACCAGGCAAGATCGCGGATCTTTCGACCATGCATATTACCAATGAGTTGCATGGATTATTTCCTCACACGTCTGAGCGGATGAGACCAGGAGACAAGGATGTCCAGAAGTAAAATTCGTAATGACAACACTAGGCAACACCTTTTTGACCTCCGAACTAATTCCCCCTCGTTCCAGACACCATGCGAAGAGGAATTTGCGAGTGTCTAATGGTAACCGTAAAGCAACAAACACCACCATTTGCCCAAGACAACTGTCCCAGCTAAAGCATGATAAAAACCAATACAGGACACCGTGCATTCCTAAAGCCTGAGCCATGGGCATTAGGGAACTTGTTAACTTAGGGTGTGTTTGGTAACTAGGGAATAATTTTTTAATATAAATAGTTTATTTATTTATTTTTGTTTGGGAACAATTTCTGAGCATAAGAATGCGCTTGGTAACGCAAAACATTTATACTCTAAGAATATAATTGCGTTTGGTAAACTTATATAATTTTGTTATTTCTTTTAATTTTTCAATATTTTATTATATTTTTCCTTCTTTCCTTCTTTCTTTTTCTTTTCTTTTTCCTTCTTTTTCTTTTCCTTCGACGGCGGCGGCAATCGGTGGGCAAGCTCGGTGAGCTCGCCGGAGCCTTGTCGGGTCACCGCGAGGGTCGATGAGCTCGCCGATTTGGGCAAGGCCGAGCCTCGCCAATGGCCATGCGAGCACGGAGCCGACAAGGCCAACCTTGCCTTTGCCTAGGCGAGGTCGAGCCTCACTAGTGGCCTCAAAAGGCTCGCTTGGCCATTGAGGCCAGCGGCAAGGTCGAGCCTCGCGCCATATGGCGAGGCTCGGCCTCGCTTGGGCCGGGTGAGGTCAAACTCGCCTAGATGCGGCGAGGCCAAGCCTCGCCGAGCCTCATCTAGCCACGGAAAAGCTCAAGGCGACAAGCCTTGTCGTGGCTCGGTGTCTCCGAGGGTCGACGACATTCCGGCGAGGTCACCGGCCCTCGTTTGGCCGGTGGTTTGGCGCCGACCATGGCCAAGACTAGTGATCGGCCAAAAGGATGAAGAAGAAGAAAAGAAAGAGAAGAAAAAAAAAGAGGAGAGAGAAATTTTGTTTCTTGAAATTGTTCCGGAAACAAGAAACAACTTTTTTCTAGTTTTTATTTTTGTTCCAAATCTTTTTTTTTTTTGGTGAAAAGGTAAATGTTGTTCCAAATCTATTCTCGAAAAAAAAATAGATTTTTTGTTCCAAAGAACAAAAGTTTTATCAAACGTGTTTGTTCTTTTTTTGTTCCCTGGAACAAAAGAACAGAAATTTTGTTTCGAGAAACGAAACAAAATTTGCCAAACAGGCCCTTAGCTAAGAATCAATGGCGCATAGATGCTTGCCTAATCGACAACCTTTGATAAAGTTATTCAAGTTATATTAACAAGGCGAACTAACATGAACTCGATGGTATAGGTTGTAGAGACATATATCAAGTTTATATGCGGGAACATTTAGAAAACATCCATCTTAAGCATGCTTAAGATCATAAAATGATAAATAACATCATAGATCAAGATCCGAAGTATTACTTGAAAGGGAAAATTACACAAATAGTCCCTATATTTTCACTCAATATCAATTTCGTCCCGAACTTTCGATTGGCTCAATTTGATCCCGAACTATTGATAAAATGTCCGATTTAGTCCCGAACTTTCGAATGGCTCAATTTGGTCCCCTGAACTATTAATAAAATCCGATCTAGTCCACGAACTTTCGATCGGCTCAAGTTGGTCCCTGAACTATGATGAAATGTCCGATCTAGTCCTTCATTACTATTTTTCGTTTTTTTTCCTTTTTTTCCTTTTTTTCCTCTTTTTTTCCTTTTTTCCTTTTTTTTTTTTTCGCTTTCCCTCCGCCGGAGCCGGCGGAGGGCCGGTGTCCGGCGAGGGAGCCCCTCGCCGGATCGGCGAGGGCCCTCGCCGGCATCCCTCGCAAGCGGGCGAGTCCTCGCCGATCTTGCGAGGAGCCCTCGCCGACGCCGGCGAGGGCTCTCCTCGCAGATCCGGCGAGGGCCGTCCTCGCCGGCGTCTGCGAGGGAGAGCCCCTCGCCGGCGTCGGGCGAGGGCGAGGGCTCCCTCGCGGGTCGGGCGCGAGCCCCGCCGCGCCCGCCCGAGCGCGAGGGCTCCCTCGCCGACGCCGGCCGCGAGGGAGCCCCTCGTCGGCGTCCCGGGCGAGGAGCACCCCTCGCCGGCGTCGGGCGAGGGCTCCCTCGCCCGGATCTGCGAGGGCGGCCCTCGCCGGCGTCGAGCGAGAGGCTCCCTCGCGGGATTTGGCGAGGGAGCCCCTCGCCGGCGTCGGGCGAGGAGCCCTCGCCCGGTCTGCGAGGGCGGCCCTCGCCGGCGTCGAGCGAGAGGCTCCCTCGCGGATCGGCGAGGAGCCCCTCGCCGACGCCGACGAGGGGCTCCCTCGCGGCCCGGTGTCGGGCGAGGAGCCCCTCGCCGCCGGCGCGGGGCCCCCTCGCCCGGATCTGCGAGGAGCCCCTCGCTCGACGCCGGCGAGGGCCGCCCTCGCCTGCGTCCGGCGAGGGCGACCCTCGCCGGAGTCGGCTTCCCTCCGCCGGAGCCGGCGGAGGGAAGAGAGAATAAGCAAAAAAAAATTAAAAAAAAATTAAAAATTAAAAAATATTTAAAAAATAAAAATAAAAAATAAAAAAGGAAAAACAGTAACTAAGGACTAAATCGAATATTTATCAATAATTTAGGGACCAAATTGAGCCGATCGAAAGTTTAGGGACCAAATCAGACATTTATCAAATAGTTCAGGGACCAAATTGAGCCGATTAAAAGTTTAGGGACCAAATCGGATATTTATCAATAATTTAGGGACCAAATTGAGCCGATCGAAAGTTCAGGGACCAAATTGCACATTAGGTAATAGTATAGGGACCATTTGTGACATTTTCCCTACTTGAAAACAAATGTCTGCATTAGAAGTCGCGGAATTTTCAAAAGGTAAGTTACTTTAAATGAAAGGAATGCAGGAGTAAAAATAAGAAGTTGCAACCTAACTAGGACAGGCAATGGGAAGAGTCATTAGTTGCTTCAATAAAAAATACAACAATGAAGAGAATTTTTCTAGTTCTCTTTGATCTATGAAATGAAAAACACTTGCATCAGCAATTAGTTGCGAATTTCTTCTAGCTCTTTGATCTATGAAATAAAAACACTTGCATCAACAACAAGCTGACAAGTTTCTGTTAGCCTATAATTATATTATGTTTTCTATATAACTTCTAAATGTCCATAAGAGGACTTTCTTCATCGGCATATTTGCCTTCTCAAAGAAGTATGAGGCAGGTTTTCTCAGGCTTAGATACTTCTTTTACTAACAAAAGAACCAAAAGAAAAAAGACAAATGAATCAGGTGACAAAGTTTCAAAGTTTGGTCTCTATCATACATCGACCAAAGTAACTGAAATGGTTGGTATCGAGCCTAACGAACGAAAAGGATCATTAAAACTAACAAAGCCCTTTTCTTGTGGATACGAAATTCTTTTCTCCAAAAGAGAGTATTGCTTCGCAGAAGTATCTTCAGGTGCTGCATTTTTTTCCCACCTTGCAAGACATGCTGTCAGAAAAAGGCACTGCCTCTCTCTCTCTCTAGATTTTTCTCTCCCTCTCTCCAGATTTTTCTTGACCACATAAGTCCACCGACTTTGCAGCCTGTAAATAGGAGAAAGTGTGTGTGGAGTGTGTACGTGAGGTGAGTGGGGTGTGTGTAGGGGTCTTGTGTAGTGTAAGTGTAGGGTAATAGGAAGTGAGTGGGTGTGTGGGAGTTGTGTTTGTGTGTGGCATGTGAAGTGAGTGGGTGAGCAAGTACAATGAATTTGTGATGGTACAGAGAGTTTGTAATATTGTTTAATAAGAATAATAATTATTTTACTTGTACACCCATTTGTTTCTCTACACATGCTTCTAGTAACTCCAACCCAAGGCGTGGGTTTTCAGTGAGTATAAAGTATACTTGATGTTTTCTAAGCTTATCCAAGTTGTCTAAGATTAGGGACGTGGCGGCCTCCTTTGCATTGTGCTGGTGCGCAAAGGCATACCTAATCGAGTTGTCCCAATTTAATTTCGATATCAAGAACTTCTCATGATAAGCTTTGAGGTGCTCCACTTGATACTTTTCAGCCGATGCCAGAAGCTCACAAGCCATTTGCTCATTGAGGCATGCTTCAGCATAAAGAAAGATAACAAATGCTCGGAAGATATGATACAACATGCCACTTATCTTAATGGTGCCACTTCAGCTTTCTTCCATCTCATTCTCGAGCATTGCTTTAAATATTGGGGATTGACTAGCCTGATAGTAAATAGAAAATTGAAGAGCACTTAGAAAGTGCAATTCTTGCGGTGTGAAAACTCAATAGTATTATAGGAGATATTTATGCATCCACTCTATGTTGACATCCGAAATTTTATCATTTTTTTAACGTCTATTGTTTGCAAAAATATTAAAAAAAAAATAGCCAAAAAGAAAACAAAGAAAAGAAAAAAAAACGAAACAAAAAAAAATGAAATGAAATGAAAAGAAAAATTAGAAATAAAAGGAAGTAGAGCAAATTTGAATTTGAATTTGCCAAATGAAATATATGTCCCACATACTTCAGCTTTAAGATGATTTCATCCAAATATCTTCTAATTTGCAACAAAGTCAGGATTTAGGAAATGACAGAGGTAATAAGTGGGCAATTTTTATTTATTTATTTAATTTGGTGGTTTTGTTCCCATATAGTAGTTATGGATTTTGAAACACACTCTACTGGCAATGTTGCTTCAAACTTCATATGGTGAATTCAAGGTGGGGGCCTAGATTTTAAGGCTGGTTTGCCTTAACTACCACAAACTCTAGCTAAACATCTCATGCACTGTTAGGACAGAGACTAGCTTGTCAGTTTTAGAGACATGTGCAAGATGGAGAAACTGGAACTTTTTTCTAGGTTGCTTAGTGTTGCTGGTTAACCGTGTACTATGTGAGCTCAAGAACGTGTCAAGTGGAATTCAGGGAAAATGAACCTTTTTGTGCTGTTTCTCTGCATCAACAAGGCTCTCGGTTAATTCTGTCATGGAGCATGGCACTTTGGATAAGAAAAACTATAGAATGGGTTGTCGGGGGACTGTTCTATGCAAATGATCCTTATATTGCAGACTTGTACAGAAATCTGTAGATTGCATTTTGGGGTGAAATTTTGAAAGAGCTAATTGGAGCCTTCGAAAATGCGAGTTTTTTTTATTTATTTATGAGGTGAGAAAGAAGCGGGAAATGCGATATTTTTCTGTGAGAACCGTGATGGGGGGCTATTTTAGTACTCTCTCGGAGCGTTCTCGTCACGGTTCGATGAATTTCTTGGTGGTAGTTTTGGTTGAGGTGTATTGAAGATTCCATGCTGAGATATTTCTTTAGTTGAGTATAATGAGTTTAGGTGAATCAGGGAATGGCATCTGTTGCTGCTAGGGTTAGAAATGACACTTCTGATATTTAAGTTTATAGATACATATGCAGCAGGTATTGCTTTATCTCTTGTACGTGCGTCTGCAGCAAGTATCTTGGGCCATTTGTAGGCCATCTTGCCTTCAAATGGTGCTGTTTTTCTCAATTTTTTCTGGCTGTTAAGCATCTGCAGATATTGTAGGTCTGCCCTGTGGTGGCTTTGTCACAATATAGAAGTGAATAAATAATTGCGTTGGTCAATGCAAGATGATATATTTCATTTGTTGTTGAAGCTTTTTTATATGGAGTTCTATGAAGAATTTGCAGTGCATGCTTACAATTAATGTCTTCTGGCTTGGATTTGGTAAAAGGAATCAAACTTTTTTAGCGCTTTACTTTGGACAGTGCTTCTTATCTATCTAGGCAAGTATGACTTAAATTCTCTCAACTTCTTTTGTAGTTGCAAGTGGCACAAAAGCCACTTTAAGTTGTTTTAACAGGAAAAATGCTTTCGATTGATTTGTCAGCTGACATTTATGTGCATTATGATGCGATTCTTATCTCAGTGTCACAACGTGCTTCTACATTCTTTTGCAATTTCTCTCACCTCAAGAGTCTTCACAAGATCCCATCTACCATGTTCTGCTGTAGCATTCTAGCAAGTATGTTTGCACTCCATTTTATTATATCATTGTTGTTTCTACGGGATTCTGGATACAGTACTTTACGGAGACATTATGACCTCATGGTTTACCGGACTACAGTAAATGAACAATTTTCTGCTCTGGAGCTATAAATCTTAAGAGTCTTTCAGACATTGTTTAGGTTGCTCTACATATTCAATTTTAATAACGGGTTACTAATGTGCCCAACCACTCCAAAATTATGCTTTCAATTTTGAGTTGCAGTCCCTTTCTTGAGGAGAACAACAAATGGAAAGTTTTGATGTGCTAATTCTGTCATTTCCAACTATGATTTTGGGTGTGCTAGAATACCTTTTTATCTGAGCAATTTCTTTCTTCGGGGATGGTGTAGAACAGAAGAAGCAGCATTTTCCTGTTATAATTGCTAGAATCACTTTCATTGTTTTGGGTTGTTTGATGCTGGCGACTCTTCTCTACACTGTCTTCACCGACGGTAGACCTTTCTGGAAAGAACTTTTAACTCCGTAAGTTAATTGTTCTGTCTTCAATGGGTCTTTGTCATTTGGTTCCCTAACATTTGGAGTTATGTTGGAGAAGGTATTAAAATAGGTTGTTTTTTACTTGGTCATTGTGTACTATGAGGAATACACATAGGATTATTATAAGTGCCCATGCATATTTTTCTATTCATGTATCTCGAAAACTGGTTAGGGACTAGGCATTTTTTGGTTTAAATACCTTTTGTTGCATTAGTTTTCTTACTTATTCAGCTGTTAGGAGCCGCCATTTTTCCCCTCGTATATACGGTGCGTAAAATATCTCAAAATGTACTAGAGTAAAGTGACGTGTCTTGGATGTTGGTTTGAAGAATATCACTGTTCATGGGAACTAATTGTTGGGTTTTGGATTAGAGATGCGAGTTGTGAGTAGGAAGAGTTTATCTAAGCATATTATTTAGATAAATATTAATATATTTGTCATTTTCTTGTACAGGGGTCATCAAACTCTTTTCAACATCTTGGGAGGAATTAATCCGGAGGCCCCCGTGAAAGCACAGATAATGCACAGTCGCAACATAAATAGCCTAGACGAACCCTCATATAGTATGTGCTTTTTTGGCAGCTTATCTGTTAGGCCACTTAAAATTTTTCAACTGCATGAACTTTTAACTTCATTCAACTGACGGAGACCCAGAAATGGGCGAGCTTTTCACTGCAGGGAATAATAAGTGAAGAGCAAGTGGATTGCTTCAACGTGCCACTGTATCCTGCGTCTCCGGCGGAGATTGCACGGCTAGTCAAAATGGCCGGTAGTTTTCACATAGAGACGATGGAGCTGCTCAACACCCAAACGAGGTATGACGGTGGAGTCCATGCATGATATTGTGATACAACTAAGAGCAGGCTTGGAGGGGATCATCAGCAAACACTTCCGAAGCAAGATCATCTCGCCCCATTCTTGTTAGGCTAGTATTAGATTCTTGTTAGGTCAGCAGTCTGAAACTTGTTATCGTTACATGGGTTGGGTTGGCTATGATGGATGTGCTGGACTTTGAACAAAAGATGGTAACTATTCAAGAGGCGCGGATGGGTGTCGTTGCAGCGGCCTTGATTTGTTGAACTTTGCTCAATCCTGTGGCTGATGTTCCATCGGGTTGTTGGCTCGTCGTGGAGGCCTAGGATCATGTTTGATCTAGTTCATGTAGAGAACATTCTTCTATATGTCCTAGGATTGTATTAAATTCTTTCATAGATCTCCTATTTTGGACTTGTTCCAGTTCATTATAGCTGTCGGAAATCAGAATGGCATAAAGACCGTTCATTTATTAAGGGATGGGGTTGGGGTTTCGCTTTGGTTTGGTGTAATTAATGTCCATGGCTTGGACAAAACTGATGATATGTATATACAAATGATTCAACAGTGTATCCCTTATCAAGTTTTGACCATTCGTTTTCAGTTTTAAAGCTCATCAGGTGAAGGATAAAGATCGACATTTTTCCCCCTGTGATTTGGGGTGGGTTGAAAGGGAAAAGTGACATCCCGTGGAATAAGATGGGCTGTGACTTTAAATTTTTCAGTTGGTTGGCGTACAACTTTTCACATGGGCTGCAGGATCACTATCACAATATTAGTAGTCAACTATGAGAAGAATGTGAAATCTACTTAACAAGAGAACGTTGCAGGAGGAAATGCTGATTTTCCAATTTAGTACACCTGTGCCTTTTTTTATAAGGGCCCTCAGAAGTTGAGATCCTCAAGTAACAGGACCGTAGTAATATTGCAACAGCAAGCCCAGCTGCAGTTTTCAATTTTATCAGTGTGAATTAGTTGTTAAGGAAGACGAGGGCAATCTTAACTCCTATTTCTACCAAAGAACAATTCATCTTCTTGTCGTGGAACATGCCTTGAGTTTCTACTGATCCTCAACATGGCAATACTTATTAAGAATGGCTGTAATTGAGTTCACTTGGTGTAATACCCGTAAGCAATTTTGTAACATCCAGTACAGTAAAGACAAAGGAAAACATTAATCAGGGCTTATTTACAAGTGACTTGGCAATGATGAGCTTCCTAGGTGAAGGCTTGGTTTGAAGCACGGCGCTTCCATGATTCTGATCTGGAAGTACAGAGATACGGCAAGGAGCTTCCTGTCAATTGCTGCAAATGCTCTGGGCTTTGGAGGTCTACTGCAATCTTTAGATTCACATCCCAGCAATTGCCTCTCATTGTCGTAGATCACCATCTTGTCCTGCATCGATATGTCTGCAAAACCAACAGACGAGGGTAGATATGAAAACTAAATGAAATAAATCTGCTTTGCACTATAGTGCAGAACATCTGAATGGATATGATCTCTGAGGACATTTTATGTTGTCTAATCATATATCTTCGATGATTTCCTTCCTCTTCAAATTTTCCATGACAATGTCTTGGGTGCAAAACTAAATTTGCAATAAAAATGCCACCATATGGAAGACTCTTACCTCCAATCACATTCATAATTTCTGTCCAGTAGGTTTCCCTGCATAAAGGAGCTCTGCGGTCCCAGGAGAATAGTGCTTTCTGAGATACATATAACAAAGTTCAATTTTAGTATATGAGAGATGAGAGATATCGAGATGGTGAGAAAATGGAGGAACAGAGAGTAATCATGAGACATAGGCACCCATGTGATGCGGGAGGAGTCATAAAGATCATCACCGAAGAAGAGAAATCCACCACCACGTGTACTCAAGCAGTGGCCTAGTACCCACCAAACCTCGACTACTTAGCTGTGATACAATGCTGGACCTACCCTTACCGAGCCCAAGCACTCCATCTAAGAAAGGATTGGACGGACCAGGTATCTGATCATATCCACATCTGTAGAGGAACTATCACCACATAAGAAATGGTTACAAAGGTAAAATTCTCTGACATTAATGAAGAATTTCCAGTCTGGCCAAAAGAAAGCATGGTATCATAAAATGCTGAGTTGGTATAGTCAGTAAGCCTGGCCAAACATAATTGGGAGAGCATGTGAATTCACCTACCCAAGGGTGACACAAGGACTAAGAACCCTGCTGTTGCTGTAGGACCTGAAAGAAACGACATCCTTTACAATTACACCAAGAGAAGAGCCGCCATCTGATACTCCACCTCGTAGTCACATTGCTCTGGGTGGTCACATCTGTAGTCGCCTGAATGCAGGGACGCGCAAATTGGGTCCCTGCAGATTACTAGGTCCTTGTTGGGTCGATAAAGCGGATGTGGCATCTGCAATAAGAAAATGATGGGAAGTTATTAGCACTTATCACCCTGCATAACATCATGAGACCCTTCGAAACAAACATCTGAGCAAAGTTTTAGGATTATCAACAAAAATTCATAGAGACGACGACACCAACCTGAAAGTCAAAGACACCTTGCCTTTGCTCAGATCACCTCTGAAAGAAGAAGAAGAGGAGTAGGAGGACGACGATACACACCAGCTCGACACAATTATCAGCAATGCGACCAAACCCACTTTCTCTTTCCCCATTCTTCCTGCCTCTCTCTCCCTCTCTCTGTATTACAACTGACGAATAAGCAAGAACAATATGTTCTTGGCGAAACTCAAACCTGTCCCTGTTCTTGTCCAATTATTCAGACACAGCAGCAGAAACACCAGGTCGAGGGCAATTATAGGACCGGTTTCTTGCATGATGGAGCGAATGATTGGCGAGGATTTATGCTGATGTCTGTAATAATTGAGGAACCATTTTCTCCAGGAAATCCAGGCTCCTACCTTAACTCCATAATCAATGGTAAACAGCTTCCGTTGGTTGTCAAACTTGGACTCGCAAATGAACAATCAGCCGCCAAGTGACATGCCTCTACAACTTTGTAAACTCCCAGTACTGAGTTGCATTTTCTGTTTACTGACCGATATCATAACAATGCATGTAAAGCCTCCAAATTGCACTTTCACAATGCATAATTGACCAGAAATTCTATACTGTTCCGATCAAAATTATTGGTCAATGTAGCTTTACTGGTCCTATTGAGCCAATGATTTCATTTTGTGATAAGCACTTAGCAAATAGGAAAAAATAAAATAGTCGATTGTATTTATCACTTTGTTTCACTGGATCGACAAAATCGAATGCAAAGTGACAGCACAAGTTCACAGCAAGCGCTCTTTCAGAAACAGAAAAGACAAAACATCCGCACTATTTGAACATATGGCGATTAACTAATCCAACATCATCAGAAAAACCAAAAAAACTCTCCCATTCAAACATTTAGAAGTGCCTATAACCGCAGTCTTCAGACTTGAATGTCTCGACAATATGGAAAGGAACTCATCAGCGCAAAGATCCATACATAAACATCAAACGTGAGAGGTTACAGTAGTGCATCAAACGAACAATGATTAGATAATAAGTAAAATACAACTATCAAATAAAATTGGTGATGACAGGAGTAGATTCAAATCACAAGATGGTGACATGAATTAAATTGGTGATGACAGGAGTAGATTCAATTCACAAGATGGTGACTCATTCATATATCCAATGTTAACATCATTTAGTATGATGGTAATTGTATAACTTTAGTATATCTAGAATTATCCTTGACAACAATGGAACACCGGTAAATTTTCTAGAAAGGATCGGGCCCTATTTCCTTTCTACTGAATTTAAGGTACACGATAAAAACAGAGCACAGGAATTTAAAAGCTTCTCTTAGCTGCCATAGAATCCTAGTTAAAACAACAATATCACACAATCAATGAATCAATGGAGTGAAACTGGTCTTAACAGTAATCGCTATAAAAAACCTACCTCTGAACAACTCAAGGTTCTGCATAGTGACATGATCGAGATTAACGATTGAAGGCAACCCCTTGCTTGCAGCGGCCAATTCCATCAGCTCCAGCTGTTCATCCTCCATAAGCTCCATGGATTCCTTGGCAATTCTGCCAGCAGTGGCCTTCTCCACTGCAGCTTTTCGTCTCTCTGCTTCTTTTTCTCGACGAAGCTCTTCTTTTGTCTCTTTTTCTCCGCCTTCCAAACAAAAAACCAGAGAAGTTGGTAAAGAAAAGAGAAAAGAAGAGGTGCTGCTTAACCAATCAAATAAAGCAAAAGAAACTAACTAGTGAAAATGCAATATCAAGCTCAAATACTTACCTTAATAGATTCTTTCTGTAAATACTTCTCCCGTCGCTCTGATTCTCGCCTTTGCTCACGTAGCAATCTCTCCTCCTCTCTTTGCTGTTCACGCATCAACCTTTCTTCTTCCTTCCTTCTTTCGCGATCAAATCTTTCCATCTCTTTCCTCATTCGTTCCTCAGCCTGCAATAGAAAAATACAGGATATCGGTACATGCCAAAGTTTTCTCCACAAAGTTCACATATCCTTAAGTGATAAATGAAAACCTTTCTCCTCAAAATATTTTCTTTCTCTAGTGCTTTGCGAATTCGGTTTTCATTAACTTCAACTTCCCTTGCGATCTGGGCTTCTTCAATCTGCAACAAAATGACATTTTTGGTCACCCTAAATCTATATCAAAAAGTGATGACAATACTCTGCTCTCAGAAGCATCAGAATTACCTTGCGTTTTCTCTTGACATGCAGGTCAGAAGTGTCATGCAAAATTGTCCTGTCAGGCAGGGTAGAATTCTTGACCGATAAATGGATGGCTTCCTTGGTGAGCATCCATTTGAATGTTAACAAAGACTCTCTCGGCTGAAGGGAATGATCATCTCTCAGAGGGGATAAAAAACTGTTTCGCTCTCTATCTTCTTGCAAGACACGGCATACTTGCAGTCGGTGACCTCGAACACCATCAACACTAGGCAGCTTCTCACTTCCGTGAATAGATGACACTCTAGTAGTTGGCCCATCCACCGGGACATCAAGATAGTGAGTTTGGGCAATCCGTCCAGGGGGTATGGTATCTTGCAGGCTGGTCATGCAGCAACTGATACCCATGGTGGAGAAGTCTTGAAGCAGCCTGGATAATCACACAACACAAATATTGGCAAACCACATGACTTTGAAAATTGAATGTTAACAAGCGAAACTATCATCAGAATTTTATTAGATTCTTCTAAGAGCAGTAAAAGTTCTTAAAATTAAAAAGACAATTCCAATTTTCATACAGAAAGACAAGAAGAACAAACTTGTAAAAGTATCGAGAAAGGACATGTAGGGTGTAAGTATATAGGCAACTAATTGAACACAGCGCTTCATATTTGATGAGGAGATAGATTCACAACATTATTCTGGTCAAGATCCCAGCATTTAACTTGTTTGTCATCACCGGCAGAGAACATATAAGTATGCTTACTACTCACTGCAAGGCCTATAATTTGAATAAGAATCTGAAAAGTAGCTAGCCAAAACAAGTTCAAACTGCTAATCATTTATTATGTCAAGCGCTCACCCCTAATCCGTTCAATATGTCCTGTCAGCATTAGCTTCAGCCTTCCGCTTGCTAGATCCCATATCTAGGAAAAGAATATTGATATAGAATGCTTAAATGCGCAGATTTCACAAAAAAGGGAAGTTGATGAAGAAAGCATATGGTCAACCAGAATGCATGCAAAGAAGAGAAAAAGAGTCAACTTAAGACCCCCCCTGGTTGGGGGCATTTAGAATTCATCTCTACAATGTCGACGCTCATCTATTTCAAAACTTTTAATAGCAATTTCCATCTCAAATTGTACTTTATACAATTAAATCACAGAGATCATGCAATTCGAAATAACATTAGAATTAAGGATACAACTTCAAAAAAGTTTTAGAACAAAATGCTGCCATATAAAAGAGTGATCAACTTTCTGGCGAGTCAATGATTCTAACAATCATCTCATTCAACTAACCAAATCATCTCGTTCAACTAACCAAAAGAACTATACATAGAAATTTAAATTAGCAAATGCTAGCAACCAAAGAACTAGGAAGTGAGCATCTATGATCAGCAAATTTTACAAACAAAAGAAGACCAGGAATCATCGAAAAGCACAATTGTAAAAGCTTAATACCTTAATTGTTCGATCTGCAGAGCCAGTGCAGAATCATTGATTACTAGGATCAAATGCAATAGATCTCACCCATCCCAAATGCCCACTTATGACCTTGCACATACAAAAAGGAGAAAACAAAACACATAACAATCCAAGTAAGCGAGCAAATAACTGCAGATACGATAACATGGACAAGACACAGCTGTATGATAAATTCAAATGTATAATTATCACATGACACCATAACTATTACTGAAACAAAACAAGAACTTTCTTCTAGCTGCCAGAAAAATTAGGCCACAATTCTCACCCTGTAGTTCTTCCATGGAGGATGCCACACAGGACGTGGCCACCCGCTTGGAATTCTTTCCATAATGGCTGAGGTAGACAAATTCCTAAAAACAGAGTGAGCGCACGAGGCCAAACTAGATTAAGTACCTTAGAGCAGAACTTAAGATGACTCAGTGATCCTTGAATGCATGAGTCGAATTATGAGAATCCATGAAACAGCTTTTCAGAAACCATTAAGAAATGTTCTGATGTTACTTCAGTGGATTGTGCAAATAGATGCATGTCAACGTATTAAAAAAGTAACAGTAATATAAAAGTCCTATTTTGACAAAAAAATATAGGATACATAGCCTATCATTGCCAATAGCATACATTACTCAAGAAACTCAGAAATGGGGATTCCGCCCTACAGCCATAAGAGATAATCCCGTGAAAACAGGAGCGACTCTGGCATCCCCTTAACCGTAGCAAGAGCACGGTCCTCAATCAAGAACAAAAATACGAAAAGTTTAATAAATGCACTGCCTCTGGCCATGGTATGGACGCAACATGCGAAAGGCACTGGTGACAAGGCATGGAACCATAGTATCTCATCTTCTCAATGCACCGTAGTTTCTCATTACATAGGAACCGAAAACAGAGCTGTCAGTTCCAACTGTAAAGCATTGACATTGCAAACAGGCTCTCCATCTTATCCACCTTAATGAGGTCCATTCAGATAAAGAGACGAACATAGAATTTCAACTGTAGTTTTAGATGCATCATATAGGGAGACAATGGAGCTTAATGAGTGAAAACATGAATACGTCAAGTAGAAAACATGAATACGCCAGACGCTAATGCTGATTATTTCCCTGAAGCACTTCAATTGCAAAGCCAAGTGAGATCACTTGAGTAGAAAACATGAATACGTCAAGTAGAAAAACGAGTGTCTTAACCATGGTACAAACGAGAGTCATGAATTGTTTCAAAAAAAAAAAAAAAATTACAGGTATGAAAAGACGAGCAAAATTTTACCAGTTCCGGAAATTTTTACTGGTTCCTTTGCTCTCTATGAAATGAAGAAAAGCATTTACAACATTATCAGCCTACATCAACACTATGCAGGAGTCTTGGCTGCTTCATTCCTTTCGTACTGTCGAAGACGTGGCTGCTTCATTGCTTTCGTACGGTCGAAGTCGGCATGCTTCCAATACCTCCCGCGAGGGTTCCGTCAACTTCAATGAGTGCCGCATAGTGTTGATGATTCCGGACTTTAGCCGAGTTGCTGGACCTCAGTAAGGACTTGACGGCTCCAACGATACGGTCCGAATAGTGCGTTTTCCCAAGTAAAAGAGTGCATAGAGCGTTGTCCCAGGTCAGACGAGAGACAAGGACATCCTCGAAATAGTACTTCAGATACAGAACTTGGTATCTATCCGACAAGACAAATAGAGTCCTAGCTAGTTCATGATCAAGTCGATCAGCAAGGGATTCTTTACCTTTGTAAAGGTATTCCACAAAAATTTGGACAGCCTCATACGAGGCTTCCTCTATTATTACCGTGCCAGTCTTGCTCTCTAATGATGAATCCCTCAACATGGCATCGAAAACTGGCGAGCGGTCAACCTGTGGAAGAGGAAACCTAGAAACTGAATCTGATCGTCTGTTTGAGCAAAATCAAAGAAAAGTTACAAGTTCAAATCCAAAATGGCGCTTACCAGGATTTTCCTGTGACATGCGATCGGAGGGTTATCGGAACCGTCCTCGGCCTTGACGATCAACTTGAAATCAGCGAACGGATCATTGGGCAAAATCAAGAATTCCTTCTTGACCTGCAGCTCTTCCATCTCTGGATTGATCTCCTCGAAGCAATCTCGACAAACCCAGGGTTTGCTCGGGGCATCCCGCTTACCGCAGGAATCGCAGACCAGTGACTTCGTCCAGGAGTCGTTGTCCTCGCACCCGATGCTCTGTTCGTTCAGCGGCTCCATCCCTGAGTGAGCGCTGCGAACTGGCACAGCGAAGTTGGGTGGTCGAGGGAGAAGTGGAGGAGGAGGAGGAGGAGGAGGAGGTGAGGAGAGGGATAGAAAATGAATTGGGATTGGCGTCGACGGAGTCTTCTTAACCGTCCGCAACGACCAAGCGGAAATCGGCAGTTGTGGTGGATCATAATCAAGAAACACATCTCGACCTCAAGCTCTTTCTTCCTGCGATCGATCTCCTCAGGGCTTGCTCGTGCCATGGTCGCTCTCCATCGCCGAGCGAGGGAGTGAGGCAGAGAGGCGGACTGACTGGTTTAGGATTTAGGGTTCTTTTTTTTTTTTTTTTGAGCAAGGGTTTAGGATTTAGGGTTACGAAAGAACTAATTCTTTCTAGTATTGAGCTCATTTGTATTTCGAGAGCATAATACAAAGAAGATACGGAATGAATATATATAGATATATATCATAAAAGAGAAAAAATATTCAAAAAAGTCATAAACCTATAAAATTTTTACCAATTCATTCTTAACTTTTCAATTTTATTAATTGAATTATAAACATTTTCATAATTCATTAATTTAATCCATTCGATTAATTTTATCTTGAATTCACTGACGTAGACGCTAATTGTCTTACCTAATACGATTAATATTGACTTAGACAAATTTTATCAATTTTTTAAATTATTTTTGGAATTTTTAATTTTCTTTTTTTTTTTTTTTTCTCTCTTCCTTTTCCTCTTTTTTATTTTTTTATTTTTTATTTTTCCCACTTCCTCCTCCGCCGGCCCATCGAAGATGTGAGCCTAGAGACCATACCAAAAAGAAGAATCATGGGGAACACTTACCTTCGCTGAGTTCCTCGCTTTGGCTCTCATCATTGCCATCATCATCCTCGTCTTCATCTTCCTCGTCACGACCATCGTCTGCATCGTAATTTCCTGCCTCTTCCCCAGTACCTTCCCTAGGTACTTCTGATTTTGGATGAGCTGCATATCTGGAAGACGTCCTCACTTCATTGCTCGTGTCAATGCCTTCCAGGTTCTTTCGCTCAATGACTAGCACTCTTCAATATGCAGTGAAATCTTCCATTTACGTATGTAGATCCCCCAAAACTTAAATGCCAATCGATTAGCTTTTCAGGCCATGGCCTTAAACAATGGCATGAGATTCTTGTATCTCCTGCCAAAGCAAACAATACCGTCTACCAACTCTTTTTATCAAAGCAATTCGGAGGTGCTATTAGAGATAACAAGTTTCCATTTTCTCCTACCTAGAGATACCATATCAGTAGTCATTGGGTCCAAACCAGACTTCCAAGTATCCACCGGAATACGGTAACCTGTTCATGCCTCCAATTTCGAGTTACCTATTAATCAAATCTACTTAACAAATCCACTTGCAAGAATTTTGAGCGAAGGACCATATGTTTCGCCCTTATCAGTAGGATTCGTTGACAATCCTTCTCTCCGCAGCATCTCCTCCGGCTCCTTCGTTAGAAAGCCTTGCGTTTATCCTTAGAGACTTGCTTGACTTTTTATTTTCTTTTTCCTTTTTTTTTTTTTATAAATTGAGGGTGGGACACTGCAAAGGATTTTATTTCTTATCAAATCTGCTTTCTAAATGACGAAGCCCTTTAACTTTCTAGGAAGCCTATTAAAAAATAATATGCAGAAGTGAAGGGATTTTATAATTTACGTCAATACAAAATCATCAGAGAAATAAATAATAAATAATGAGGACGTAAGATATTTATATAGTTCTATCCAAATATCGATATTTATGGACATGAGAAAAGTCGGCAATAAATAATTCATTATAATCGGATCGCTCACATACTTGAGTGTTTTCACTCATAAATTTAATCTCATATTCAAAATATTTATAAATAAATAACCTAAATTTACAGCACAAAAACTTTCAAACGCCCAAGCCCCAAGATGGAACTTGGGGCATCCGTCTTTTTTTTTGGGCGTCCGTGAATGAGAAAATATTCAGTGGTATGTGCGCGCCACGTCATCTGCTGACGTGGTGCGCACTTACCACTCAGAGATCGACACGCGTCCTGTGGGACCCGCTGGAAAATGGAGGGGCGGGCTCGGCTCGGCTCGGCTCGCTGAAGAAGAAAAGATAGGTCGCGACTCCCGCCCAGAAGATTTCTCTCTCCTGCATTGAATTGGATTTTCTGCAATTTTCTCTCTCTCTCTCTCTCACTTTCTCTCCTCCTCCCTCTCGCGACGTCCGCTCTGCTCTCTCTCTCTCCCCCCCCCCCCCGCGAAGTCGTCCGACGCCGACGCCGACGCAGCCTCCGCTTCCTCCCCTGAACCCGACTCGGACGCCGACGCCCCTCCGCCTCCCTCTCGCGACCTCTAGTCCGCTCTCTCTCTCTCTCTCTTTCGTCCTCGAAGTCGCGCCTCTCTTCCAGCAAACCCCGACGCCGACGCCCCTCCGCCGGTTGCCTCCGTCGGCGTCGGAGTCCGTCGCCCCCGTCTCCTCCGCCTCCGCCTACGCGCCCGACGCCAACGCGTCGAACCACGACGGCGAAAATGGAGGAGAGAGAAACGACGAAGCAGAAGACGTAGAAGAAGAAGCAGAAGCGCGCGCGCTCGGGGTTCTGGACATGGGTTGTCGCGTCGGTCGCGTTCCGGCTCGCCCTCGTCTACCTCCCCAGGAACCTCCGCCTGTCCACCCGCCCCGAGGTCGCCAGCTCTCTCACCAGCATTCGCCGCCGTAACGTCGCCTCTCTTCGCTCCGTCGATCGATTCCCGATCCCCGATCCCCGCCCCCTCCTCCCTTGAAATCTTGGAGGTCCATTTTCTGATACGATTTCTGGTTTTGCTTGTTTGTGCCGCCTGCAGTTGGCGAAGGCTACTGGTTGAAGCAGTCGGTGATGTCTCCCTACGCAGGTTCGGCTCCGTTCGATCTCTGTAGGAAGGAAGCTGCTTGTTTGCCTACTGGTGTGTCGCTGTTTGATGCTTTGACGCTGTTTGATGCTTTGATCCCTTCCACAGGTTCCATGTATCACGGTTCTCCTTTGCTGTTGCTCGTTCTCGGACCTCTCGCTGTCAAAAGGTAACTGCCAGAGTATAATCGCCTATGCATTTTGAAGGCTAGGTTGATTGTGAGCTTTGCTGGTTATCTGCTAGAACTGAACTAGATTTATCTGGTGTTATCGAAGCGGAGGCTGTGGCTTGTGCAAAAAGTTGTTTTCGATTCCACAAATTGAATTTCTTTTTAGGGGAGTCTTAGTTTCTTGCGTGTTGTGAAGTTAATTATGTTCTGTAGCTTTCTCGCTATGCAGAATTGAAGGGCAACCAGAGCATCTTCTACTATGTAGGTATCTACTTCTCTCGTGTCTCGCTTGCGTAGGTAGTTCGCGATTTACTATTTTCATGCAATGTGATGTGTGGTGATCTTTATTGTACTCGTCTCTTGTTCAAAGCATGAGTAATTCAGTGTTGTCAAATACCTGGAAGGATCTAACCTAAGTACAGATTACAATGCTTCTGGTCCTATCTTTGATCCTCTGAGTCGAACATTTTGGGAAGTCAACTATTGGGTTGATTTCTGCTGGGAAAAGGGAGTCCGCCTCTGAAATGTGGATTCTCCTTTGGCCGACCCTTTTTTTTCCTTCTACCCCATTTCGAGTCCACACTGATTGGGGGCGGATAATGTGTACCAAAGTAGTGTTTTTTGCAGGTTAGATAATCATAGTTCATTTTTCTCAGTGGGGTAACTGATTTCTAAGATAGATGTAGCCCCATGCATCAGGAAAACAGCGATGCCAGGGATACTACGATGGTTTGCGAAATTAGTTAGCTGAGTGATGTCGGAAAACTGTGACTGACCTGACGTTCAAGCTGGCGAGTCGTCTTCAAATGCCTAAAGGAGTCTCTGCCGCATTACTTAGTAAATCAATTTTGTAGCCCAGTCTTGGTAGTTCTAGTTCATGGTATAATTAGCGGATTAACTAAGGAACTCAATATTTTTCCTCTGTTCTTCAAATGCCTACTTGCGATGGCTAGAATATTTAGCTGGAACCACTGCCAATATACGAGCAGGAGTAGAAACAACTTCTTCGTGACTGGAGAGAAATTGAGTGGTACCCTGATTACTGATTAGATGTAAACTCCATGCCTAGGAATTATCGTGTTTTCATCTGCTTGATAACTTTGAAGCGGTTGTCTCACAATAAAGAGTCTAGTACTGATGCTATCCTGAACAGATAGGAATCTGACTCATCTATGTTATCCAGAATATCTGCCGATCAGTGAAGATTATGGCCGAGTCAGCTGATAACAATGCTGGGAAGAAGCTCATTTGAATTGACATTAGTTCGGATACTGTTTGCCCGTGGTGCTGTGTAGGCAAAAAGAATTTAGACAAGGCTATAGCCACTGCAAAGGATCAGTTTGATTTTGAAGCTCTCTCTCTCTCTCTCTCTCATTCATGCACATGTGAGCCTTTTCACCATGGTGTATTTCCATTCTCACTGATGTCTCATCGGGCTTGCAGATCAAATGGCATCCTTTTTTTCTGAATCCATCTGCCCAAAAGAAGGTGTCAACAAGAAAGAGTATTACCTGAAAAAGTTTGGATCTCGATCAGAGAGCATGGAAGCTTGTATGCGCGAGGTTTTCCCTTTCTCCTTTTGAACACCATAAATTTGTTACTTATGCAACTATTGATTTTATATCCTGCACGTTTTGCAGGTTTTTAGAGGTATTGGATTGGAATACAACATGTCTGGTCTCACGTAAGATGCTTATGATATCATGTGTACATTGGATGTTTAAATTCCCAAAGCAAGAGGTTGTGCTGAGAAGATTGGTAACATATATAATATATGAACAGGGGAAATACTGTGGATAGCCACAGGCTAATATACTATGCTGGGACACGAGGGCTCGAGAAGCAACAAAAACTTGTGGAGGAGCTATTTATTGGCTACTTCACCCAGGGAAGATATATTGGTGACAGGTAGATTCACTTCTCGTACATGCATTGAGCTACATGTGGTTGTATGTGTCCACACATGCATCGAAGTGGATTGCTGAGCTTTGGAAAATCCCTTATCACTGCATCATCTCTTAAGATGCATCTTCTTCCCCTGTAATTTTTTCTTAAGAATTGGCTTTATTCCATTGGGAATAGTCTTTGTGAATCTATAATCCTCTACAGCCATAGTGTCAAACATGCATCATGACCTTTGGCTTAACCTAGGTCTGAATAGTTTAAGCCTCTTCCCAAGATAGAAAAAGTTTGGTTTAGCTGATTCTACTGCCCAATTTGTCTGGAAGATAAACGTAGGATCTCTCCAAACCATTACGGTTGTTCTTAATAGTGTTTGAATGTGAGAGTAAGACACAGGGAAATCATTGTTGGGTGTGCTGGTTATCCTAAATAAAGGTTACTAAGCTGGGAGAGAGGGGCCATTCTTCTCTAATTTTTAGCGTTACATCCTCATATTCTGAGAAAATGTCAAAAAAAAGAAGAAAAAAGAGGCTGACCAATTTCATCGTATGTCCTTAATTTTTCATTTGAATCATAAAGAGACCATTTTGCCAGACTTTACTCTATCCCCAGGGAAATTTGGTTAAGCTATACTTAACACGAAGCTAGAAATGAAGCTTTTTCCAACATTCTTTTGATGAAGCTCGCTCATCTTCATTTTAATTTTTAGTGCACACTCGAACTTAACACTTCGTATAACGTGGATTCAGAGAATTCCTTGTGGAAGCTGCTGCCAAGGCTGGAGTAGACGGGGCAGCGGAGTTTCTGGATAATCCAAATAATGGACTGCAAGAGGTTCTCTCTCTCTCTCTCTCTCTCACACACACACACACACACACATTGCTTCACATTCGAACCTAGAGATCAGGAGAGAATGCGTGACTAATTATGTAGAATATCTAGAAGGAGCTTTTCGGAGTTAAAAGATTTCATTTCTCTAAGCTGACTCAGGAAAGTGTTATCTCCTTTTTCCATGAATTTTTCAATGATCCTGTTGAAATCTACTGTAGTTAATCTCTTTAGTTTTGGCAGCTTCCAGATGTTTGCCGCTGATTCTAAGAATCTCACGAACCTTTTCATAATTTTCTTTTGCTCCATCAAGGTAAATGAGGAGCTCGAACAGTACTCATCGAACATTTCTGGGGTTCCGCATTTCGTGGTAAATGATGTTCTCTCTCTCTCCCCCCCTGGCTCTCTGTCTCTGTCTCTCTCTCATATTTTGCCTTAATTTTTTGGATGACATAGAGATACCTTTTCTGAGATCATTATTTTCAACAGATAAATGGGAAGCGCAGATTGAGTGGTGGCCAGCCCCCCGAGGTGTTCCTGCGAGCCTTTGAGATTATCGCTAGTGGAAAGTAGATGAAAGAAAATGTCATGCTTGTGCGTTTACTTATAAATAAATAAAAAAGCAGGTTGTGTTATCTGTTTTACTATAAATACCATTTAGGAAAAATGAGTGAATAAATTCTTACGGTTCTTGGAGATTTTGCTGGCTCTGTTTTTGCCATTGCCTGCCAACACCTTGTTTCAACAGATAAACGTCCACTTGTGATGTGCTTTATGGTTATGTGAAATCGCTTTTCTCACATACCTGACGATTGATTTACTCGTTTCAATTACCCAAAGCCTGGCAAAGAAATGAACATCCGATCTTTTGCTCTCGTACTCTCTTTTTCTGAGTGAACAGAAAGTGTTGCCAGCTTCGCTTGGCCGGAGTCTGAAAAACTACGGCATTTTGCTTGAGAATCCATAGGTAAATCAAGCTGCCGTTCGCTAAACTTGTGACTTAACTACAGAAGCGAAGTCATGCACTGGGACCGACATTAAGAATTTCATTGTAAATCTAACCCCAGAAGCCCAGCAAGCACTGAAGTAACAAGTCGCAGAGTCTTACACATCGCTCTACCAAGGGCAAAGCCCGAGCATCAGCAAACTCAGAGAAGAGAACCTGACAGTGCCTTAACGCGAAAGCGCTGTCGTTTGGTTGGCCACTTATGCACTTTCTTTCATATGTAGTTTCTATAACTAAACCAAACCCAAAAATGGAAAGGCAACAACCAGACAATTACATTTACCAATATGCACTTGAGATATTGCTCGTATTTACAATTGCAGTTTCAAGCAGCATAACCAAGTCTAAACAAAGTAAAAGATAATTTAGAAGGAATGTATAATGGGTCTTTGGAGAGAGAGTCTGAGAAATTGGAATATGCACAGAGACTTCTTTACATTTCATCAAGTATATTAACAGGATTCTTTTTCTCTTCCCAGTGCTGACAGTATCGTCAACATGAGCATTCACCTAAGATCAAGTCTCATTGAACACCATCACCTGTCAAACAGAAAAAGGTCCAATTAAGCACACAACTGGGAGAAGAAAACAGTTGAAATACCAGAACATCTTGATTTTTCTCAACTGCCCACACAAAATGGCACCGCCTCTAAATCGATATAGAAGACATATAGCAATCCCATAACTTGTGAAGCCGCAAAATCATAGGAAGCCACAACTATCAGTTGGTGAGAGGCTGCCGAAATGTTGGCAGCATGTTCAACCCATAGAAGCTCATGAGGCTAGAAATGTACTACTATTTTCTGCCATTGTTCAATGATCTTTCTTTTTTATGACAACTACCCAGCCTGGCAAAATCCCCAAGAAAAGGAAAGCCTCCAATTATAAAGCAATAAGCTGCAAGCATAGCAATAAGCTGCAAGCATAACAGCTTATCCTGGGTGTCAGTAGGACTTGTACAGGGATTAGTATGGAGGTTATAACCATTCAAAAGTTACCGATCCCAGTTGAAAACCAAATAGCATATCATCTTTTGTAAAAAGCTCTTAACGTGTCCTTAAAATGATTGCAACCCAACGTGCATAAAGCAGAGGGAGAAACAATCCCAATTCCTACCCCAAAAAAAGAGTTTCCCTGAGAAAGGTCACTCTGTGAGGTCAGACAACAACTAAGAATCGTGGTCTGTGCCACGGTGAAGCAATCATTGGAGCACAGTAATCACATGTGTATGCATGTATGTATGCATGTTTGCTGTTGGGATCTAGGAAAAGAATTACCTTGCCACATACAGGGCAGATGTCACTTCTCTCCTTCCACTCATATACGCAACCAATATGGAAATGGTGAGAGCATTTTGTCATTATTCTTGGATTCTCAGGCGTATATTCTGCATTTAGTAAGCAGTAAAAATTGATAGAATTCATCAAGAACATCAACAATTTAATTAATCACAACATTGCAGTGACATGTTACAAAACTATAAACCAATACTGAACAAGCCAACTTGCACACAATACTTCTGCTGCCACTGTCTGAGGCAATAATCAGACCCAAATTCCAAGTTCATGAAAGTACTTCCCTAGTTCCCACATAAGCTTATTGTCAATTTTTATTCCTTTTTCAGATGAAAGTTCTCTTCAAAATTTTCTCTAAAGAATCTGCATCCGTGCCAGCATATTCCCAGGAAAAAAAGGAAAGCACAAAAGCATACAATGGTAAGGTAATTTCTTTCAGAAAAAAATCAAGTTCACCAGTAGATTGGATCTCTAAATAGTTTACAAGCTGAAAACTCAACTACATCTAGGCATGAAAGTGAACAAGTTGAACTAGCCTAAGATTATGTCTCATCCCTTTTCTAAAACTTATTCAGCACTTCACGTTATTCAGAATTAGCTTAGCCCGCTAATGATTGTCAGCTCAATAAGAAAGCAACAAGCAACCAATCTTCTAATACAAAAACTTTTACCTTCAAGACACGCTGGACAAACATCTTCCTCTTCTGATGTCGTATAAATATGCCCAATATCAGCATTCGCTTTTGCCAAGGATAGTTTAAGTGAGGTCTCATATGGTTGCTCTTTAAAACCTTTTTCATGTGCATAGTTAGTCCATTTGCCTTCTGAGCAAATATTATTCGATTCCCCATCCGTGTCACTCCTAAGAGTTTCTGATTCCTCATTGGCATGACTTGAACCCTTCTCATGCCTTGGAACCAGTCCATCCCTCTGCATGCACAAACGCCTTGGCTCTACATCATAGGGCAAAGGCCTTGGAGGAGAGTGGTACATGTCAGAAAAATAATTGTCAGGTGACGCTGTAGAAGTCATTGTGGATGCTTCCTGAATGGAAGAAGGGACGGCATGAATCTCTCTCCGAAATAACACTGTGTACTGCACATCATGACAAGAGAGAGTCGAAATAGATTATCAAAATGCTGAGCGCAGTTAAAATATCCTCTTCAAGGTAATTATTTTTATTATTAATTGATGATCTCATGAAGGCTCAGCACAAGACGTGGGCTCGAAGCTCAAGTATGCACAACTCTATCAGATAAGTAGACCTAGCTAAACATAAATCTCAAGAATACCGTCTACCAAAAGGCGGGATTGACCATAGAGCAATATTGCTCGATAGTAACTAAATAACTTTTTTCAGGGTTACATTGACCCATTAATTGTTTTTCTCGTTTCTCACATTCTCTTCTCATCTTGTCCTCCAACTGGTCGTATGCTTGTTCTTGCTCTCTCACGCTCGCCATGTGTCTGGTAGCAGGCAGCAATAAAGTGCTCCTAACCATATACCTTGAGCATTTCGAGTATCTCGTTATTACATGCTTATTCCCAGTACAGTAAATGTTGAATATTAGACTAAGTAGACATTAGAAAGCCATATAATGCCCACGGGCAATGACAGAGAATCCAAGTTCTTTTTCAATGTCACTTTTTCTCCCCTTGTTGTCATTTGAGCCATGCTTTCCAATCTGACTAATGCCACAGAAAACAATGAACTGCTAATTCCATGGGAACAAAAATTTGCCCTGGTCAATCTCCAATTGCAGAGGTGCACTTATCAAGGCAACATAAAAGCAAGGGCATGAAAGCAGGCATATTTTTAACTGAACATGTATATTTTCAGTTCTCAGTAACAGGCTTTATCTGGGTGATTAATCAGCAACAATTGAAAACCAATTTTATCACTGACTTTTGTGGAGCTCATCATCCAAAGAAATGCTCACTGTTAAGGCATTAAAAGAGTAAGTGCGAGGTGCAACATACCACGTAAAAAAATTATCAACCACGCAATTAAAGCAAATGCAGTTCCTATATGCAGAACTGCTCCGGAGAACATCTTCCAAGTCTCCCTAAAAAGAAATTCAATTTGTGGAATCGAAAACAACTTTTCGCACAAGCCACAGCCTCCGCTTCGATAACGCCAGATAAATCTAGTTCAGTTCTAGCAGATAACCAGCAAAGCTCACAATCAACCTAGCCTTCAAAATGCATAGGCGATTATACTCCGGCAGTTACCTTTTGACAGCGAGAGGTCCGAGAACGAGCAACAGCAAAGGAGAACCGTGATACATGGAACCTGTGGAAGGGATCAAAGCATCAAACAGCGACACACCAGTAGGCAAACAAGCAGCTTCCTTCCTACAGAGATCGAACGGAGCCGAACCTGCGTAGGGAGACATCACCGACTGCTTCAACCAGTAGCCTTCGCCAACTGCAGGCGGCACAAACAAGAAAAACCAGAAATCGTATCAGAAAATGGACCTCCAAGATTTCAAGGGAGGAGGGGGGGGGGATCGGGGATCGGGAATCGATCGACGGAGCGAAGAGAGGCGGCGTTACGGCGGCGAATGCTGGTGAGAGAGCTGGCGACCTCGGGGCGGGTGGACAGGCGGAGGTTCCTGGGGAGGTAGACGAGGGCGAGCCGGAACGCGACCGACGCGACAACCCATGTCCAGAACCCCGAGCGCGCGCGCTTCTGCTTCTTCTTCTCCGTCTTCTGCTTCGTCGTTTCTCTCTCCTCCATTTTCGCCGTCGTGGTTCGACGCGTTGGCGTCGGGCGCGTAGGGGGAGGCAGAGGAGACGGGGGCGACGGACTCCGACGCCGACGGAGGCAACCGGCGGAGGGGCGTCGGCGTCAGGGTTTGCTGGAAGAGAGGCGCGACTTCGAGGACGAGAGAGAGAGAGAGCGGACTAGAGGTCGCGAGAGGGAGGCGGAGGGGCGTCGGCGTCAGAGTCGGGTTCAGGGGAGGAAGCGGAGGCTGCGTCGGCGTCGGCGTCGGCGTCGGCGTCGGACGACTTCGCGGGGGGGGGGAGAGAGAGAGCAGAGCGGACGTCGCGAGAGGGAGGAGGAGAGAAAGTGAGAGAGAGAGAGAGAAAATTGCAGAAAATCCAATTCAATGCAGGAGAGAGAAATCTTCTGGGCGGGAGTCGCGACCTATCTTTTCTTCTTCAGCGAGCCGAGCCGAGCCGAGCCCGCCCCTCCATTTTCCAGCGGGTCCCACAGGACGCGTGTCGATCTCTGAGTGGTAAGTGCGCACCACGTCAGCAGATGACGTGGCGCGCACATACCACTGAATATTTTCTCGTGTTCAAGGCTTATGCGGACGTGCGGCTTTCTCTTTCTTCAAGGATAAACCCACGTCTCTTTATATTCTGCCCAAAGTCAACAACTTCGACCTTGGGCCCCATCTTGCGTAACTTCAACAAGAATTCGGCTTCTACAGTTGGGGATAGAGTTTCTCTCCTTTCCTCCTCTAGCAAAAGACTTATCTACCCCTAAAAGTTAAATAGATAAAATAACAGATAGTGTGCCCATCTTTTATCCTTTAGTGCTTCTTCTTTTCTTTTGTACGTCCAAGGCAAGTACATAAAACAAGAGCTTCTTCATCCTAATTCAAATCCTCAAGAGAAAATATTTCTCAAAAAATTTGATTTAACAAATTATTATCCAAATTCAAACTCGAAATATTAATTTCACAAAATAAATATATCGTATCCATCTTTCAACTGCAGATTTTAGCCTAATAAAGAGCAATATATTATCATCTTCAGCATTCTTGTATGATAAGTCAACAGGATATCCACTTGCGATAGGTAGATTCCACAGCAATCTCAGTAGAGATCCCACTGCCATGCCATTTGCAACAGGATGCCTTTGTTCCGCGAAAAAATATTTTTCATGAAAATGTTTTTTTCTCATTTTCTAGCATTTGATTCCCCCTAAAAAAAAAAAAAAAAATGAGTCAACAGATATTTTCGTAGTTAATGAAAAAATATTTTCCCACCAAAACTTAAATTCAGGAAAACGATTTCTCTTTTGAAAAAACTAGAAATCATTTCAAAATATTTTCCTAATCTTAGATTCCTTGATTAATAATAATAATAAAAATCTTATAAAAAATTTATTATAAAAATTGAATTTTTAATTATGTTTAAGAATTATGGATTTATTATTATCATTTTTTTTTTTTCTCTTTTCTGTCTTTTCCTTTCTCCTTCTTCCCCCTTCTTCCCCCCGCCGGCTAAGTGTCTCAACTACTATTGACAACCTGACGAGTGGCTAAGACATGGGCCTACAAGCTCCAAGCTTGGCCATTCTGGCTAGCTCGAGCTCCATCAAGGCTGGCGAACATGCAGCTCGCCCAATCTTGGCGAGGCAGAGTTTGCCTATGGTCATTGCCGGTAGAAGGAGGAAGAGCAAAAAAGAAAAGGGAAGAAAAGAAAACAGAAAAAGGAAAACAGAGAGAAAGAAAATAATTAAAACATTCGAATTTTTTTGTTTGAAATAAAGTCATAAAATTGAAATCATTTTTTAATATTATCCAAACATCAAAAAATATTTTTAATCATATATTATCAAACGAAGGAAAATTAACTGTATTTTTACAAAATAATTTACTGAAAAGCATTTTCTTATATCATTAAATTTTTCGCGAAACATACACACCCCGAGAAGAAATACTTGAGAAAAGTATAAATATATATTTATATATATTAGGAAAACAAAAGTGAGATTATCCTTTTCTTGATAAGATACTAAGTTTGGTTGAGCATAAATTTTGTCTTCACAGTTGTTAAGAATCGTTGCGGAAATTAATTGTGGATGAGTTATCTTACAAGGATAAAATTAGTCAAATGCAAATAGAGACTTCAGAGTCGTGAGAGGTTACTTTCCATAATTATATATTATATCTTTGGTCGTTTTAGCGCCTTTTAACTTGACCGTGCGCTGCAAAAGATTTCCGACTTTTTTTAGATTTTATTTGAGTCGTCTCCTGACCGACTCGTCTTTTGTTGATTAAATAGGGAAAGAATATATTAGGTACACTAGTGATGCCATATCATTTGGTCCATTCATTATGGAACATGTGCTTATAAAGGGCTCACTTGCTAGGTTTTCCTCTTGTTTTTACCGTCTCTCTTCTCTCCGTAATTATAAATTATATCTTTTGTCGTTTTAGCGCCTTTTTACTTGACCGTGCGCTGCAAAAGATTTCCGACTTTTTTAGATGTTATTTTGAGTCACGACTCGCCTTTTGCTGATTAAATAGGGAAAGAATATATTAGGTACACTAATGATGCCATGTCATTTGGTCCATTCATTATGCCCACTTGCTAGGTTTTCCTCTTGTGTTTACCGTCTCTCTTCTCTCCGTTTTCTCTGTTTCGTTCTTGCAGGTCATGGACAACGCTCCCTCCTCCGTTACCCCCTCTTCTCCCTCCGACCTCTCCCTCATCTGCATGGTGCGCCGATAACGTCGTTGACCTAACCTCTCCCTCACCTGAGTTTGACCTCTACGCTTTCCCACCAGTGACGGCCCCACCATTGAAGTCGTCCACCGCCCCCCGGGTCCAAGGACAAGCCCATGTCCCTGCCGTCATCACCCATGACCCCAGGCACTCCCTTTCCCTCAACCCTGCATACTTGAGTCCTCTATAGCTCCGATGTCGTCACTTCTCTCCATAGCTTCTGGCTTTGACGAGGGCGTTCGGCGCTATCGACCCTCGTCCAAATTTTTCTGGATTACTCATAGAATAGATTCAAATATTATTATATCTCCAACTCTCCAGATCAAAACACACAATTACAAAATAGCTTAAGGGTCTATTCCTTTAGCTATTGTCTATAAAGTTCACTATAAAGCCATGGTTTCATATTTTGGGATTAATACATTTAAAAATAGTCCAAAAGGAGAAACTCAGTTTCTCCAAACCAATATCACTAGGGTTAATACTATTATTTCTAGATCTATAAATTGGAATGATATTGTTTTCCCGAACAATGGGAGTTAGAAGACCAAACTCCACCAAAGGTTGTTCGTGACAGTGAACCAACAAATATAATTCAACGTCCTAAAGGAAAAGTAACCATTTAATTCCCAAGAAGATCATTTGATATAAGATCTATACTTTTCTCTTCCTCTAGGAGATCACTTGATCTTCATCCAAACCTCTCTCCTCTAATTACTCTTCCGCCAAAAAATCAAGATGGAGCTACAACTTCTAATCAACCCAATAATCCTAGCATTAGTGGTCTTGATAATCAATCTAGAATTCCTAAGCCTATTTATCCACAAGGTCAAATTGAACAAAACTTTGATAATTCATACTCTCGCCATCACTCTCCTACTTATTCACAATTAGTAGATCCCAAGGTTCTTGTTATTTAGAAAGAATTTGAACCTAACCGTGGGTTTCTAAATAAAGAATTTAATTCAGAAGAAAACAAAGAAATTAGACAATGGTTTTTTTTAATACTTTCCATAAGCAAGCCAAAGAAATTAAATAAAAATATTATGATTTTCTCTATGAACATGAAACCTATGTCTTCTTTTTTTATTGGTTTGAAGAATATTTTCTCCAACCTAGAGAAATTTAGGTTTTAGATCAATCATGCTTATAAATGACAACTCGATGTTGACACCTAATTTTTTGCCCAAATTATTGCATATAGATTATCTAGGTGTTTAAAATGGAAGATGTTTTTCCTTAAAAAAAAAAAAAATATAATAAAAATAATAATAATTAAAAAAAAAAGAAAAAAGATTAAAAAAAAGTTTTAAAAAAAAGTTGGGGCCAATGATCTAAATGTGACTAGCCAAGCTCAGAAGGTAAGATTGGAATTAAAATGGCAAATTGGGGGCAAAAATGCAATTTTCAAAAGTTGAGGGACCAATTCGCAAATTTTGTAAAATTTCACCTGAGCCTTTAAATCATCATCTTAGCCCCCAATTAAGTTGAAATTGAACTTGGGTCAGGTCTAATTAATCAAATTGGGCAAAAATGACCAAATTACATTGAATTGGACATTTTTGGGCAAGAAAATGGCAAACTTTGAGGGACTCTCTTGCAAAATTGGGTGGAGACAATTGCGAAAAATGGTCAAGATCATAAGCTACTATACATGATGTTGCTAATTGATCAGAAACCGTGGCCAAATTGATGGATTAAAGCACTCAAACCAGCTACCAAAACCCAGCCCACGGTTAGGTCTTAATTCGGAGCTGCTAAGTAGGCATATTGGTGGCTCCACCATATCTCACTCAGCCGCCCATTTAGCTCGATATTTGCACGTGATGGAAGGCCATATATAGTAGTGCAAGTGGACGGAAATTGGCCAGGGATAAGCCGCTGACAGCACGGGAAAATCGCAGCAAAGTTCGCACACTCAACAGCTGCAGAAGTTACAAAATTGGCTAAGTCAGAAGAGTAGGTGAAGTAGCTCTGTTGACAGACTTGGTAGGTGGACAAAAGGCTGATAAAAAATCCCTTAATTTGGGGGATAAGATCACTGAAGCAAGGTCTTTCAAGGGATGAGAGAGAGGAGACGAGAGGGAGAGGAGAGAGCTCGGAATTGTTCCCAAAAGAAGCCCTCAGAAGCAACTCCAAAAAAAGAAAACCCAGAAATTCCAGATCAACCTCCAGAGAGAAAAGGGAAATTTTCGCAAACTTTCAGCCAAAATTAGCCAAAATCTTAAACTAGAGAGTGAAACTTCACTCGAATATCTTTCCATCCATAGGTCACACGTCCAAAATGGAGATCGGGAAGGCCTCCTAAAGCCCCCCGAAACAGTGCCCTCTTGGCGGGCCAAAGAAAGCCTGAATTTTTCTAGGTGTTGAGCCCGGTTGGTCATGAGTGAGAGAAAGCGAGTGTTTTTGAGAAAGTTGAGAGACAAATGAGGACAACCATTAGTTCAAACCCAAACTAGAATACATATAGTTTGGCTTGGTGTCAAGTTTTCCAACAAAAGACATCTTGAAGTCTAATTTTAGAGGTCAACGAAACCCTTCGTTATCAGTTCTTTTTTTCTGCAGATCTCATTTCCAGTTGAAGAAGCCAACTTCCACGTGCTTCCAGAGGACAATTTCTCGGTTTCCTTGGCCAAGAACCACTTGAAAAGGAAACTAGGAAGTAAGGTAAGCATCCTAGATGTACGTATTTTCGAGTTTGAGCATGTTTTGATCATGCAAATCAAGAGGGAAACCGGCTCGGAAAACTGATTTCTGATGTTGAAATTTTTCTAAGTGTTTGAAATCTCTTCAAGAGTGTTGCATGTGTGCTTCTTGGAGAGGTCGTTTTGATGTTGTTCGGTGGGTCATTCTCTGTAATGTTTATTGCATTTGAAAGCTCATGTTACCTACTTTCACTCGGATCAAATAATGTTTCCTTTAGATCTCGTATACGATGAGTGTCGAGGCTTGAATATGGGCATGTAACCTGTTTGTTTGACTTGGATTCAAACCTAGATTTGCAAAATCAGTTCAAACCCGTGTATTTGAGGATGATTTTAGCTTGGTTCTAGTGTGTTTTTAGCTATGATTTCTATCTAATCTTGTTCTTGGCATGTGGTAGTATAATCTTAATACTTTAGTTCCACATGAGATTGTTTGTGAGTGGAGATTGAAGGCTGCAAACATGGCTCGAGGAGGCTATTGGGACTAGTTTAATGCACATCAAGTGTTCGACAAAATGCCAAAACTAAGCTTCGATCTTGAAACGGTCGATTTGAGCTTGATTATTGTGATATTCATGTGTTGTGTTACTCCATGTTAGCATAGATCGGTTTAAGGAATTATTATTATTATTTAAAAAAAGAATAATTAAAAAAAGAGAGAAAAATATGAAAATTTCAAAAATATCAAAAAATGTTAGATAGCATCAAATTAGGATATAAATGACATATATGAAATTTCCTAATTCTAAAAGGTCATTTTCCTAATTTAATGTTATTTTGGTATTTTATAACCATTTTTGTAAATAATCCATTTTGCGTAGATTAAAACTATTTAAAGTAATTTCATGCATATTTGAATCCTCATTTTGCTCATGGGGGTCTTGTCCCGGGGCGTGATAACAAGGCCATGTAATATTATTTGCTCGACTTGTATCGGGTTTACCTTTTCCGCGTTTATTTTCAAGTCATTTCAATTTCTTGGATGTTTACTTACGCGTCGTTTTTCATTAATTTGAGTGTAAATTTTTCTTCTAAATTATGTTAGGAGTAGTCTAGACATTAAAAAAACAAAAACAAAAACAAAAACATTTGCATGGACACTTAGTGATTTCATAAAAATTATAATTGGTAATCAAGAATGTGTGGCCATTTAGATAAATAACTTTCCAAGTTAGTGGTACCACAAGGGCGCTAATAGAAACATTGGCGTAAACAAGTCCCCGTTTCTAGAAATCTCTGGTTGCGTAGGAATCGAGACACCACTCCCGTGTCTCAATTGGTTTCTAGCCGAACCCAATAGGCTAGTGGCAACTCCTAGAAATATTTAGGTTGTTAATAATTGAAATATGAAATCCAACGTCGCGCGAGGTATGGGCTTGGGAGAGCCCGTGCCTAATTTAAGGCCATTGGTTCGCTTCTTTACGCAAATACCCCTAAACCTTCTTCCTTTTCCTTCGGACGGAAAAAAAGAGGTTGTGACACTCGATAATGGCCAAACTATAAAAATCTAATCATCCTCCTTTGAGAAAGATTAGAATCCAATATAGGAACAGTGAAATCATTTCTACTCCTTTTAGAATCACAGCTGATAATGATGAATCCCAAACTTCAAAGATAATACTGCAAAATAATAACACCAACTAGCATTTCCATACTATTGGTAATCAATTAAATAGAATAGATTCTTCTATTCAGTTGTATTTTACTCAATTACCAAAACCCAAAACCTTTAAACCATCGATTTTTTAACATTTTGAATTTCCTAAAGCTTATAGCCCAAAATTTGCTAAAGCTTTAGAAAATGAAAGGAGGTCTTTAGGAAAGATACCCGTCTTAGACGCTCTTAATGTTAGGGGACCTCATCCAACAAAAGAGACTTCTAAGGTCAGAGGTCTAGTTATCAACGATACTCCTGACCAAATAAATGTCCTTGAAAAATCCAATGAAGAATTTGAAAATGAATTAGTTCTTGAAATAAATATATTTTCATGGAAAAATCCTTAAAAACTTTACTATCAAGGGGCCGCTCCTCCTGATATTGTCCTTGAAGAGTCATTACAAAGAGTTCAAAATAAGTATTCTCCTAATGCCATTTCTAAATGAGATATAAATGGTGTCTCAAAAAATAATATTATTAATATTCCGAATCAAATGGTCACAGTAGCCAATGCCTGTAAAACTCAACAAGAAATTTTATTATTGGAGTCGCAATTACTTCTGGTTAATGAGTATGACATAAGCTACGAGGCACTAGCCGAGGGAGTTCCATATGGAGGAAAACACTCTAGAGAACAGAGCACTAGACTTTTACAAAACCTCTTTCCTAATGGACTTAATCAGGAAAAGTTCTAAGGCGATGGAAGTTCCCTAAAAATTATAATCTTTATACGCGGAATGCAATTTGTTCTTGAGCCTTCTGTTATGTACAATCAAATCCTAATATGAATGATATCGGAAATTGCTTACTAGGCCATCACAAAAAACTTGCGTGATAATCTTATGTTTACTTTATCAATAAAGGCTTAGGATTTGATAGGCATCAGGCCTAGTATATACTTATTTATAAGTTTAGCGCACCTTTAGAAAACTAGAAAGTATATACTTAAGAACGACATGATCAAAAATACGCTGCTCAAGCCCCTAAAAAGCAAAGCTCAACGGCAAACTCTAGGGTAGACCTCTTCTTATGTCTCTGCATCACTGAAAATTGCTCCTTCCGAATGGTCAACTCGAGAATGGAAATAATCGGGATTCGACTAATCGACGATGCTGACCAAACATAAAAAAAAAATAAAAATTTAAAGACAATATTACACATTAAACTAAAATTCAGAAACCATTTATGCTATTATATTTATATGTTTTTCTCTTCATCTTTTGGCCTTTTAATACTGATAGGTGAAGTGGCCTTCATGAAAGTTACGGATGCGCTACTAAGTGCTCGAATTTTAAATTTTGTGTCATCCTTACTTAGTTCAGTTGGAAATGTACAACCTGTCATCATAGCCCGCTGACATGCTAAAAGTTGGATAATCTTTTCACACGATGTGCCAAATACCTAAAATATAAGCTAGCCATTGCTCGTGACATATTTCGAGCTTCTTGAATTCAGTCGGTGGTATTCGATCTTTTGTTTAGGTGTGATTACCAAGTTTTTTTCTTGCTAGGCGAGTTATGTTTGCTAATATTCTATACACTACTTTATACGTGCGCCGTGATTGTGCACAACAATTTCTGAAATAATATTGTGAATCAAATTCAATGAATCTGTCCTGTAATTTCATTATGAGGACAAGAAGTATAAGTTGCAAAAAGATATAGTCCATTTGTTGCCGTAAAGAAATGTCGTGAAAATTTTTGCATTCACAAAAAGTGAGGCAAAAATGTGGTTATACTTGAAAAGAAAAGGGGCAATCATTCGGTAAATGTGCATAATGACTGTAAAGAGTAATTTTGAAAAAAAAAAAAAAAAGTGAGGATGATGACATTTATTTCTTAGATAAAATTTTCCATCCCTCGTCCACGTCTTGACTTTATTCGCCCTTTCCATCTCATGCCCCGCGCAAGGAAACTTCCCTCGCTCCATCCCTTGGTACGAGTAGTAATATATGGCGTGGCAAACCGTCTAATTTACTTCGGGAAAACTTCTGGAAAAAATTTGGCTGTCGATGCATCATTCTTACCTCTCCCTAATTAAAATTTGAGGTAATTATTACTTTTTTGTGAAAATTTTCAAATAAGAGCATCAAATGCCTTTATTTTCTCAAATAATAGTCTAAAGTGAATATAGTTTCATATAAGGGCTCAAAGCGTCTTTATTTTCTCAAATAAAAGCTTAAAGTGAACATTTTTTAAATAAGGATCTGAAGTACATATGTTAATTTCAAATAATGGCCTAAACTCACAAAATGTGAAGAGCAATTCCTTCTTTTTAATTTTTTTTAAAATTTTCTTTTTTTTTTCTTTTGCTTTTCAAAAAAAAAAAAAAAAAAAAAAAAAAAAACAGGTGGGAGGGTTCTCCCTCCAACTTATGATTGCTGCCTAATTGTTGATGGGACGGTGGCAAAGTTTAACGAGGTTGCCAGCACTTGGGGAGAACTAGCGACATTAGCCAACCAGAGATGAAGGCCAACAGGCAAGATGGGGTGGCAACCCTCTCATAGATCCGGGCGAGGGTTGCTCGCCCTAATCTGGTTTGGGCTAGGTCGTTTGTCTTCTCCTAATTTGGGCAAGAGTCGTCAATCGTCACATTGGCCTGGCACCCATAATTGGCGTCAAGTGAGGGTAGCCCTCACCCGAGTTGGGCAAGGGCGTCCCTCGCTAGATCTGACGAGCGCGAGGGTAGCCCTCACCTAGGTGGGCAAGGGTAGTTCTTGATCACATCGGGCGTAGGCGTCCCTCGCTAGGTGAGGGTGACCCTTGTCCAACTTCGGTGAGGCCATCCCTCGCCCTCGTCGAATTTGGCGAGGGACCCCCTCACAACCCAGGGGAGGATTGCTTTCGTCGGATCTAGCGAGGGCTACCCTTGCCCGATGTTGGTGAGAGCGACTTTCGTGGCCATCAACGGTTAAGGGGAAGGGAAGAGGAAAAAAGAAAAAAAGGATGAAAATATAAAATAAAAAAAAATTAAAATACCGTTAGAATTTTATTTTATTTTACCAAAATACCCATTCTCTAATGGTTGAAAAAGTCACCATCGGCCAAAAACACTTATTTGAGATGATTTAGCCACTTCAAGCCCTTATTTAAAATAATTTGATTACTTCAAGTTCTTATTTGAAATAATGTCAATTTTTAAACTTTTATTCGAGAAAACTAGGGTACTTTAGGCATTTACTTGAATTCTTTTTTTTTTTTTTTTTGTAATTTCAAGTATTATAAATATTGACAAAGATGCAAATATCGGTGGACATATGAAAATATTAATAAGCATGTGAACGGAGCGGGGGAGGGCCCATCCCCACCAACCCTTGGGGTCCCTCCACGCGTCGGCCAACGAGCGAGTGAGGTCGGCCCAATCGGGTGGAGCGGCGTGTCACCCCTTGCAATTGGGTGCCACGCTCCAACGAAATAGTTGATTTTCTGAAATGATTTTGAGACTAAGGCGCTGCTAAAATCATCATGTCTCGAAATTTTTTCACCTGACTGTATTTTGAAAGAGAGAAAATCTTCTACGTTTCTCGATTTAAATTTGACGCGAGTCTGATTATACTCCTAGAAATGTCAAAATGGTGTCAAAATAGCTCGTACCATCAATATAATGTGCAGACCGTAATTACTTCATACACACAACTTTTTTTACTATTAGCTTGTTGAAAATGATTAACTACTTGTGGCTAGCAAACCACAGTGCCTTTTCGAGACTGGTTTTTTGGCCCTGTGATTGATGTTGCAAGTATCAAGTGATTTTCTCTATCGTATAAGATCATTTTGAAAATAGTTTCTCCAAATATAACTTTTTTCCAAGAGTTCATGGCACTATATATTAAAGAGAGAGACAGAAAAATCATCTTTGTTTTTCATAAGAGAGGAGTAGTCCAAGACTTACTGAAGGTTTGTTAACTTTGGTATTCCTAATGTTGATGTGGCCATAACATGCCCTATAGTGGACATTGAGTCAGCAAATAAAGGTGAAAAAAAATGTCAAAACCAGAAAATGAAATTCATAAGAAAGATTTTGGGAACAAAAAACTGGAACAAATTAAAAGTTTAGGGAGTATATTACTCATTAAACCAAAGTTTATAGATTATTTGTGTCATTTTTTAGTTTTCTTCTCTCTCTATTTTTTGTTTAGTTTTTAATTTCTTTTAGGATGACCTAACTTTTCTAAATGACGTGGCTAGATCCGCATAGATTGCCGACTCATTTAGTAGACTAGAGCTTGTTAAACTTTTCATTAGCATATAATTACTCTAATCATGGAATTTAGACAAGCTCCTTGATTTCGAAATTCGTGAAACTCTGACAATTGTTCGATGTTAGAATGAGCTCCTTTAATTAATTACTTGAATAAAATTTACATAGAGCGAAAGACCCCAAGCTTATCTCCTGTACCACGATAAACAATCGGCTTAATTAATTTTCTCACGTAATCAAATTATTCTTACGTTGAAAAAAAAATATAGTGCTCCCGTAAGGAAAAAAAACTCTTTATTTTGTTGCAAAAGATATCGATTGACATTGCTGCAAAGATTATGATGTCTTATGGAAAGACTGAGTTGCACGAATTTGAAAATCCAAAAACTATATTGAAATTATCATAAATCATGAGCTAGTTGTCGGACAGTGATGGGGGACCCTTAAAAGTCGTAGATAGTTTTTTTTTTTTTTTGGTTTGCTAGCTTTGGGGAAAAATAAACAACTCCGGAGGGGACCCAAAATCAAATGGAAATTAGATTATTATATAGTTTAGTCAAATTGGCATGTTGACACTGTGGAGAGTGAGAAGTTCGGTCACATCAAGCTAACGATTATTATATAGATGGTCGGTTCTTCCTTTTAATCAAGCAAATTTTTTTTTTTTTGTTAGTGTTTAGAAAGCATGAAAGATGCCTTATGTTAAATATTCTGTTTATGTAGATATCAACAATACGTGTGTTTCTACTTTACCAAAAAGAAAAAAACAAACAATAAGTGTGTTTCTTTGTTGAAGATCCCAACTTGCATGTCCTTTTGCAATTTCTTCATGTGCCTCCATTGAACTCTTATGAAGGTTGTAGTTGCTAACACGGTGCTTGTGGCGTGGACTGGGCATCATTTGTCAATTTTTTTTTACCACGTTAGTAATAAGATTATAGCAAAGTAAGAGAGTTCCTAACGGTGCTTGTGGCGTGGACTAGGCATCACTGTCCCACGTTAGTTGTCGGACAGTGATGTGATAATGCTGTTTAAATATGGGCGTCGAACCTCTTTCCCAAAGATGGTACGATTTATTTTGTTCTCTTTCCTATGAGCTATTGAGTAGGCAGACATAACAAGCTCTAGGAAAAATGTAGTCAGCATTTAGTAGGCAGACATAACAACCTCAAAGAAATGTAGCAAGCTCAAGGAAAATAGCCTGCAAGCTCTTGACCAACTCCTCAGCCAATTGTTCTATCATATAGGATAACCACCAACGTAAGCCAAAGTACATGTATCCTTTCGTGACAAAAAAAAAAAAAAAAAAAAAAAATGCAGCGAGAAAAAATGCCATTAATATGTAGAAGGCAAAGAAAGTCATGTCCACTGCTGCCAATCCCATGGTAAAAGATTAAAAGCCGAGTAATCCGATCAATGAAAATTTTCATCTCATAACTTGGCTGTGCATAATCAATAGGACCCCAACCTAGATTAATTGCTCCAAGATCGGGAGCATCTCCTCCACAAGGTGCGGCTCAGTGTTGAGGAGTACTGAATTCAAATTGTTGAAGATTAAGGACGATTTATTTTGTTCTCTTTTCCTAGACAATTTATTTTCTTCTCTTTCCTATGAGCTATTGAGTAGGCAGACATAACAAGCTCTAGGAAAATGCAGTCAGCACTGAGTAGGTAGACATAACAACCTCAAAGAAATGTAGCAAGCTCAAGGAAAATAGTCTGCAAACTTTTGACCAACTCCGCAGCCCATTGTTCTATCATATAGGATAACCACCAACATAAGCCAAAGTACATGAACCCTTTCATGAAAAAATGCAGCGAGAAAAAATGCCATTAATATGTAGAAGGCAAAGAAAGCCATGTCCACTGCTGCCAATCCGATGGTAAAAGATTAAAAGCCGAGTGATCCGATGAATGAAAATTTTCATCTCATACTTTGCTGTGCATAATCAATAGGACCTCAACCTCAATTAATTGCTCCAAGATCGGGAGGATCTCCTCCACGAGGTGCAGCTCAGTGTTGAGGAGTACTGAATACAAATTGTTGAAGATTAAGGATAATTTATTTTGTTCTCTTTCCTATGAGCTATTGAGTAGGCAGACATAACAAACTCTGGGAAATTGTAGTCAGCATTGAGTAGGCAGACCTAACAACCTCAAAGAAATGTAGCAAGCTCAAGGAAAATAGTCTGCAAACTTTTGATCAACTCCTCAGCCAATTGTTCTATCATATAGGATAACCACCAACATAAGCCAAAGTACACGAATCCTTCATGAAAAAAATGCAGCGAGAAAAAATGCCATTAATATGTAAAAGGCAAAGAAAGTCATGTCCACTGCTGCCAATCTGATGGTAAAAGATTAAAAGCCGAGTAATCCGATGAATGAAAATTTGCACCTCATACTTTGCTGTGCACAAAAAATAGGACCTCAACCTAGATCAATTGCTCAGATCGGGAGCATCTCCTTCATGAGGTGCAGCACGGTGTCGGGTACTGGATCCAAATTGTTGAAGATAAAGAACACTGGCCTCAAGCAGAAGCTTGGCTTTGTGGTTAATCGCTTTCAAACCAAGAACTTCTCACAGTGCTCCTGAAGCTGCTTAATGGCATAACATTTCCCCAACACCAAGAGCTCACGAGCAATTGGCTCGTCCAGACATACCTCAGCAGAGTTGAGGTATTGGATAAAAAATTTGAGGGCTTTATGCGATACCTTTCTTATTTGAATCGTGTCACCACCGCTCTCTTCCATTATGGCTTTAAACTTTCCGGACCGGCCAGCCTGATTGCAAATAGAAAATTAAAAAGAGGAAACTCGTCAACTAGTAAGCTACACTGAAAAACTCGATTTCACAACTACACCGACCAATTTCGATTTCAGATGATAAGCTCCCCTAAAAAAATGTAAATTGAACTGAGGAGGAAGCGAGAAACACACTAGAAGCCCAGGGCAATGCATAACCCACAAAAAGCAAGACACATTAAATTTCCAGTTCGCTTTTACCTGGGCTGGTTTTCCTAATTTTGCTTGCAAATCTATGTCTAGACAAAGCAATCCCCTCCTACACTCAATACTTCCACACTGACATATAGAATAACAAGCGGTATTCTCCTTAGTGAAGAGAGACGAATAACATGCGAAGAAAAATGTCGATACTCAGAAGCGAGGAACGGGAGTCTCTTTCACAAATTCCCCAGCATGCGGGCAAAATCAAAGGAAAAAATGCAATAATCATAACCGGGAAACATTCAAACTCAACATATACGGGTTAATCGAGAGTCTCTTGCAAATTCCCCAAAATGCCAGTAAAATCAAAAGCAAATCCAAAGCAGAATCAGCGACGGACCAGGAGAAACTTGTGAGTCGGCACCGCGACTCTGTTGGGATCGTCCGCGGCGATCAAGCTGACGTCCGCGAACTTTTCTTGGTTGCTCAATGTCAAGAATGCCTTGTCGAGCTCTAACTCCTTCAACTTCCGCGGGCGCTCTTCCAAGCACTTGGGGCAGTACCATCCGTCGCTTATATCGCGTATCTTGCGGCAAGAACGGCACTGCAGACTCTCCGCCCAGGGCTCCGTCGTCCCCTGCCACAATCTCCAAGGGTTCCCGTGCTCCATCGCCGGTGTAAGCGGAAAGAGAGAAGAAGAGCTTCACGGCGGCAAGGGGCGGCAAGGGGCGGCGCGGGCGGCGCGGACGGCGGAAGAAGAAGGGCTGGGGTTTCTACGCGGTGGTTTCTATACGGGAACCGCGCGGACGGCGCGGACGGCGGAAGAAGAAGGGCTGGGGTTTCTACGCGGTGGTTTCTATTCGGGAACCGCGCGGACGGCGCGGACGGCGGAAGAAGAAGGGCTCGGGTTTCTACGCGGTGGTTTCTACTCGGGAACCGCGCGGACGGCGCGGACGGCGGAAGAAGAAGGGCTGGGGTTTACCCCTACTTCAGACGTTGGTAATTTAAAGACTAATTCGTTATTCTTAGGAGCCAAAATGCCGTTTCCTTAGGTCAATCGAATTTGTGTTTTGGGCTTATTGGGCTTGGACGAAGTGAACATTTATATCTTTACCTATTGGACAATTTCCCCAAAATGCTTCAATCCTTTGAAAATCATGACTTTGACATGTATATTCGCAAATTATTTTTTCCTACTTTTTTGTGATTTAAATAATATCTTGAATTTTAGTGGGAAGTAAAAAAGAAAAAAAAAATTACTTTTAACTTTTTAGAAGTCCACTTGCCACCCACGAATATTTCGATTTTCAAGATTGGTGGTGTTCACTATGCAAATCTCAACTCACTTTAAATGTATATGTCATACTGCAAACATCAAATATATAACTTAAAATTTTCATGGTTTTTCAAGATGAAGCACTGTCGCTGTCATTCCACGGGAGATGAGGGACTAAATCAAAGAAAACTGAGAATAATGAAAAGAAAGTTTAGAATCATTTGATGGAAATCTCCCCATCTCAATCACAAATTTGGCAATGACTCTCTCCTTTGTCGCGATTAGTTCACTTCACTTTTATCACTTTGTGTTTCTTAAAGAGGGCCATCATCGGCACAAATATATTAATGTGTAATTTATATTTATATATATATTATGAGATCTTTTCGTAATTATATTTTTATATGTGTCCCGACTGTAATCAATCACTCTTATAAGTATCATATAACCCTAATTGGATTAAGTCACAATAAACATCATATCGTCATTTTCTCTCCGTCTCTCAACACAATGTGTTGCTAAGGCTATTTGCCTTCATTAACTTTGTTAGCTCAAGATCCCCCTTTTTTTCCTCTCATTATTTATTGTGACAACATCTTTGCCACCTAATGTGTCAACAAAATTTAAATACTTTCTATGGGCGGAACGAGTATAAAGATAGGCCTAAGCCCAACACCAATATGTCAATGATTAACAATTTTTTTTCTTTTATGAAATGGACTCCCGCACTGGCCGCACTACTTTTTTTTATGACCCGGACTTCCGCACTAGCCACACTACAAGGCCCCCCCTCCATGTAAGTCAAGGATGTTGCTAGATGGAGGGCAGAGGGACTTGAACTTGAAATCAATCACCCACAAGTCCAAGCTCTTACCACTCCACCAACCCCAAGGAGGCGTCAAAGATCAACTTTACAAATGATGGTTTTAAATTTTCATTGGGAGAGGCTCTTTCCATAACCTCACTAATTTGGGGCACCGTCATTATGAGAAAGACAACAAATTGGGCACTTTTATTGCATAATGTTGTTCCTATGCAATTTGAATATTTTATCCTACACCATTGAGTTTTCCACCATCCACTCATTAATTATTTTATGCGAAAAGTCAATTCGTATTAAGGTTCTGATTCCGTCGTTGTAGGGAAAAGAACAAAGCATAGATGATTGGATCCCCTCATAACAAGAAGGAACATTCTTTAGGAAAGAAATTATCACAACGTAATGTGATTCAAAAGAACATATCCAATTGATCGAACCTCTTTCTAATTAATCGGTAATGTGTTTGTACCTACAAATTGAGAAACTATGCCAATCTTTCTGAATGCTCAGCTTGGACTTTTCAGTTTAAGAGTTTTAGAGAGAGAAAAACTACAGGAAGTTGAGCAAAAGGAAATCCAAATTGATCATTATAAATAGATCATCTCAAACAAATTTTCTTTTCTGCTCAACCTCTCGCCGCCATCGATGAGCTCGGATTCATACAAGGAGATGTTGGTAAGATGGGATTCGAGTTGCTCAATACCGTAATCGAAAAATGATAATTGACTGGGGATGGAAAACTGATGGGCTGGACGAAGAGTAAGTTAGTAGTGGATATCGAAGGATTTTATTGGAGTACTTATTTGAGGGGTACCTCTGTCCATCTGCCGAAAAGGCTTTGCCGCAGTCGTGGCCGCAAAGTCCGCGGAGAGGACATGGGGAGATACGGTCAAAAACTCTGATGAGACCTGCATACTTTCAAATGCTGAATGTTGATTCGATCTCCAACTCAGTCAACTTTCCATGCATGTCTCGAGTCTACTTCGATATTCTGCCTCATTGAATTTTTTCACTTGGACCTGGCTTGATTTTGTATTAAATGTCCTTTGGTTTCTCTCTCTTTTAGCATGACATTGATGGCATCTAGGATTCCATTTGTTTCGAAAAAAAAAAAAATTAGCATTTGGAAAATATTTCCAAGATATCATTTTCCAAAAATATAGTAATATTTTCCGATTCTTTATTGAAATATAAAAATTAATGGAAATTATTTTCCATCATTTAGAAAGGAAAACTTGATGCTATCTTCCACAGAGACATGCACTATTAATGTGATATAAAGGATATCTAGTAATTAAGGCCTCGGTCACAAGAGAAGGGGTTTTATTGGGCCCGGCCACTAGCAACCCGAGCCAAACCTTAATAGACTCAAGTGCGAATGCCGATGATATGGGCACTAGAGTCAAATACCTGGGCATGGGCCCTAGGGTCTTCGCTTTGGCCTTGAGGGACTTGGGCCCAATCTTTGTTGACCCGGCTTGATCATTGAAGAACTAGGCCCAACTGCTTGAAAACCAAAACCGGGGTGCAGGAATCTGCTGCTCTGTTATGGTTGTGGGGGACCTATCTACATCTATCAAGGACTCTAGCATGGGCACTATGGACTCTGGCTCAAGTGTGGGAGCCGTGTACCCAATCATGCTATCGACGCCCCTTCGCCTCCCTCTCGCGACCTACGCCTTCGTCCGTGTCCGTTCTGACAGTATTATTGCTTACTGATGTGGAGGAAGGAGCATTGTGGGGTGAAATTTTGAAGATTTTGTTGCTTTCTTTTCATTTTGAGAAGAATATAGTTTTTACAACTACACGAGAGGCACCGTTCATGCTATTTCAAGTGTTGCAGATTCATTATGCATATCGATTGCTATTTCACACTTTTTAATGGATTGGATGTTCACTAGCAAATGGTTGTCAACTACTACTTTGTTCCATCCATGTAGAGTGATTAAGGCTGCAAAGAATGTCTCGGGACTAACATTATCTAACCTCCAGCTTGCTGAAGAAGAGATTATTCTTGATATAGATGGCACTGTTCCTCTTCAACCTGTACTGCAGCACATTGGTATCTCAGCTTGGCCTGTGTTCTATCCTGCCAATCGAGTTGTGGGAATTTATCGTTGGGTTCCCTGGTTGATTGTGTGGATCATCATCTGTTAGCTGGTGGGAAATCAATTCCTGGAATGATGATTTGACTGTATCGTAGCTGTTGGAGTTTGATAATCATGGACCTTTTATGTGCAAGATTACTTCTGACCGAAGATTGAATTCTTCAGCCTTGGAAACTTTTGCTTCTCATCCGTAGCTTCCATTTGTTATGAGTAGAGCAAATTTGAATTTGAATTTGCCAAATAAAATATATGTCCCTCATACTTCAGCTTTAAGATGATTTCATCCAAATATCTTCTAATTTGCAACAAAGTCAGGATTTAGGAAATGACAGAGGTAATAAGTGGGCAATTTTTATTTATTTATTTAATTTTGTGGTTTTGTTCCCATACAGTAGTTATGGATTTTGAAACACAGGTTAAGGTACAGCTCAACTGGCAATGTTGCTTCAAACTTCATATGGTGAATTCAAGGTGGGGGCCTAGATTTTAGGGCTGGTTTGCCTTAACTACCACAAACTCTGGCTAAACATCTCATGCACTGTTAGGACAAAGACTAGCTTGTCGGTTTTAGAGACATGTGCAAGATGGAGAAACTGGAACTTTTTTCTAGGTTGCTTAGTGTTGCTGGTTAACCGTGTACTATGTGAGCTCAAGAACGTGTCAAGTGGAATTCAGGGAAAATGAACCTTTTTGTGCCGTTTCTCTGCATCAACAAGGCTCTCGGTTAATTCTGTCATGGAGCATGGCACTTTGGATAAGAAAAACTCTAGAATGGGTTGTCGGGGGACTGTTCTATGCAAATGATCCTTATATTGCAGACTTGTAGAGAAATCTGTAGATTGCATTTTGGGGTGAAATTTTGAAAGAGCTAATTGGAGCCTTCGAAAATGCGAGTTTTTTTATTTATTTATGAGGTGAGAAAGAAGCGGGAAATGCGATATTTTTCTGTGAGAACCGTGATGGGGGGCTATTTTAGTACTCTCTCGGAGCGTTCTCGTCACGGTTCGATGAATTTCTTGGTGGTAGTTTTGGTTGAGGTGTATTGAAGATTCCATGCTGAGATATTTCTTTAGTTGAGTATAATGAGTTTAGGTGAGTCAGGGAATGGCATCTGTTGCTGCTAGGGTTAGAAATGACACTTGTGATGTTTAAGTTTATAGATACATATGCAGCAGGTATTGCTTTATCTCTTGTACGTGCGTCTGCAGCAAGTATCTTGGGCCATTTGTAGGCCATCTTGCCTTCAAATGGTGTTGTTTTTCTCAATTTTTTCTGGCCGTTGAGCATCTGCAGATATTGTAGGTCTGCCCTGTGGTGGCTTTGTCACAATATAGAAGTGAATAAATAATTGCGTTGGTCAATGCAAGATGATATATTTCATTTGTTGTTGAAGCTTTTTTTATATGGAGTTCTATGAAGAATTTGCAGTGCATGCTTACAATTAATGTCTTCTGGCTTGGATTTGGTAAAAGGAATCAAACTTTTTTAGCGATTTACTTTGGACAGTGCTTCTTATCTATCTAGGCAGGTATGACTTAAATTCTCTCAACTTCTTTTGTAGTTGCAAGTGGCACAAAAGCCACTTTAAGTTGTTTTAACAGGAAAAATGCTTTCGATTGATTTGTCGGTGACATTTATGTGCATTATGATGCGATTCTTATCTCGGTGTCACAACGTGCTTCTACATTCTTTTGCAATTTCTCTCACCTCAAGAGTCTTCACAAGATCCCATCTACCATGTTCTGCTGCAGCATTCTAGCAAGTATGTTTGCACTCCATTTTATTATATCATTGTTGTTTCTACGGGATTCTGGATACAGTACTTTACGGAGACATTATGAGCTCATGGTTTACCGGACTACAGTAAATGAACAATTTTCTGCTCTGGAGCTATAAATCTTAAGAGTCTTTCAGACATTGTTTAGGTTGCTCTACATATTCAGTTTTAATAACGGGTTACTAATGTGCCCAACCACTCCAAAATTATGCTTTCAATTTTGAGTTGCAGTCCCTTTCTTGAGGAGAACAACAAATGGAAAGTTTTGATGTGCTAATTCTGTCATTTCCAACTATGATTTTGGGTGTGCTAGAATACCTTTTTATCTGAGCAATTTCTTTCTTCGGGGATGGTGTAGAACAGAAGAAGCAGCATTTTCCTGTTATAATTGCTAGAATCACTTTCATTGTTTTGGGTTGTTTGATGCTGGCGACTCTTCTCTACACTGTCTTCACCGACGGTAGACCTTTCTGGAAAGAACTTTTAACTCCGTAAGTTAATTGTTCTGTCTTCAATGGGTCTTTGTCATTTGGTTCCCTAACATTTGGAGTTATGTTGGAGAAGGTATTAAAATAGGTTGTTTTTTACTTGGTCATGGTGTACTATGAGGAATACACATAGGATTATTATAAGTGCCCATGCATATTTTTCTATTCATGTATCTCGAAAACTGGTTAGGGACTAGGCAGTTTTTGGTTTAAATACCTTTTGTTGCATTAGTTTTCTTACTTATTCAGCTGTTAGGAGCCGCCATTTTTTCCCCTCGTATATACGGTGCGTAAAATATCTCAAACTGTACTAGAGTAAAGTGACGTGTCTTGGATGTTGGTTTGAAGAATATCACTGTTCATGGGAACTAATTGTTGGGTTTTGGATTAGAGATGCGAGTTGTGAGTAGGAAGAGTTTATCTAAGCATATTATTTAGATAAATATTAATATATTTGTCATTTTCTTGTACAGGGGTCATCAAACTCTTTTCAACATCTTGGGAGGAATTAATCCGGAGGCCCCCGTGAAAGCACAGATAATGCACAGTCGCAACATAAATAGCCTAGACGAACCCTCATATAGTATGTGCTTTTTTGGCAGCTTATCTGTTAGGCCACTTAAAATTTTTCAACTGCATGAACTTTTAACTTCATTCAACTGACGGAGACCCAGAAATGGGCGAGCTTTTCACTGCAGGGAATAATAAGTGAAGAGCAAGTGGATTGCTTCAACGTGCCACTGTATCCTGCGTCTCCGGCGGAGATTGCACGGCTAGTCAAAATGGCCGGTAGTTTTCACATAGAGACGATGGAGCTGCTCAACACCCAAACGAGGTATGACGGTGGAGTCCATGCATGATATTGTGATACAACTAAGAGCAGGCTTGGAGGGGATCATCAGCAAACACTTCCGAAGCAAGATCATCTCGCCCCATTCTTGTTAGGCTAGTATTAGATTCTTGTTAGGTCAGCAGTCTGAAACTTGTTATCGTTACATGGGTTGGGTTGGCTATGATGGATGTGCTGGACTTTGAACAAAAGATGGTAACTATTCAAGAGGCGCGGATGGGTGTCGTTGCAGCGGCCTTGATTTGTTGAACTTTGCTCAATCCTGTGGCTGATGTTCCATCGGGTTGTTGGCTCGTCGTGGAGGCCTAGGATCATGTTTGATCTAGTTCATGTAGAGAACATTCTTCTATATGTCCTAGGATTGTATTAAATTCTTTCATAGATCTCCTATTTTGGACTTGTTCCAGTTCATTATAGCTGTCGGAAATCAGAATGGCATAAAGACCGTTCATTTATTAAGGGATGGGGTTGGGGTTTCGCTTTGGTTTGGTGTAATTAATGTCCATGGCTTGGACAAAACTGATGATATGTATATACAAATGATTCAACAGTGTATCCCTTATCAAGTTTTGACCATTCGTTTTCAGTTTTAAAGCTCATCAGGTGAAGGATAAAGATCGACATTTTTCCCCCTGTGATTTGGGGTGGGTTGAAAGGGAAAAGTGACATCCCGTGGAATAAGATGGGCTGTGACTTTAAATTTTTCAGTTGGTTGGCGTACAACTTTTCACATGGGCTGCAGGATCACTATCACAATATTAGTAGTCAACTATGAGAAGAATGTGAAATCTACTTAACAAGAGAACGTTGCAGGAGGAAATGCTGATTTTCCAATTTAGTACACCTGTGCCTTTTTTTATAAGGGCCCTCAGAAGTTGAGATCCTCAAGTAACAGGACCGTAGTAATATTGCAACAGCAAGCCCAGCTGCAGTTTTCAATTTTATCAGTGTGAATTAGTTGTTAAGGAAGACGAGGGCAATCTTAACTCCTATTTCTACCAAAGAACAATTCATCTTCTTGTCGTGGAACATGCCTTGAGTTTCTACTGATCCTCAACATGGCAATACTTATTAAGAATGGCTGTAATTGAGTTCACTTGGTGTAATACCCGTAAGCAATTTTGTAACATCCAGTACAGTAAAGACAAAGGAAAACATTAATCAGGGCTTATTTACAAGTGACTTGGCAATGATGAGCTTCCTAGGTGAAGGCTTGGTTTGAAGCACGGCGCTTCCATGATTCTGATCTGGAAGTACAGAGATACGGCAAGGAGCTTCCTGTCAATTGCTGCAAATGCTCTGGGCTTTGGAGGTCTACTGCAATCTTTAGATTCACATCCCAGCAATTGCCTCTCATTGTCGTAGATCACCATCTTGTCCTGCATCGATATGTCTGCAAAACCAACAGACGAGGGTAGATATGAAAACTAAATGAAATAAATCTGCTTTGCACTATAGTGCAGAACATCTGAATGGATATGATCTCTGAGGACATTTTATGTTGTCTAATCATATATCTTCGATGATTTCCTTCCTCTTCAAATTTTCCATGACAATGTCTTGGGTGCAAAACTAAATTTGCAATAAAAATGCCACCATATGGAAGACTCTTACCTCCAATCACATTCATAATTTCTGTCCAGTAGGTTTCCCTGCATAAAGGAGCTCTGCGGTCCCAGGAGAATAGTGCTTTCTGAGATACATATAACAAAGTTCAATTTTAGTATATGAGAGATGAGAGATATCGAGATGGTGAGAAAATGGAGGAACAGAGAGTAATCATGAGACATAGGCATCCATGTGATGCGGGAGGAGTCATAAAGATCATCACCGAAGAAGAGAAATCCACCACCACGTGTACTCAAGCAGTGGCCTAGTACCCACCAAACCTCGACTACTTAGCTGTGATACGATGCTGGACCTACCCTTACCGAGCCCAAGCACTCCATCTAAGAAAGGATTGGACGGACCAGGTATCTGATCATATCCACATCTGTAGAGGAACTATCACCACATAAGAAATGGTTACAAAGGTAAAATTCTCTGACATTAATGAAGAATTTCCAGTCTGGCCAAAAGAAAGCATGGTATCATAAAATGCTGAGTTGGTATAGTCAGTAAGCCTGGCCAAACATAATTGGGAGAGCATGTGAATTCACCTACCCAAGGGTGACACAAGGACTAAGAACCCTGCTGTTGCTGTAGGACCTGAAAGAAACGACATCCTTTACAATTACACCAAGAGAAGAGCCGCCATCTGATACTCCACCTCGTAGTCACATTGCTCTGGGTGGTCACATCTGTAGTCGCCTGAATGCAGGGACGCGCAAATTGGGTCCCTGCAGATTACTAGGTCCTTGTTGGGTCGATAAAGCGGATGTGGCATCTGCAATAAGAAAATGATGGGAAGTTATTAGCACTTATCACCCTGCATAACATCATGAGACCCTTCGAAACAAACATCTGAGCAAAGTTTTAGGATTATCAACAAAAATTCATAGAGACGACGACACCAACCTGAAAGTCAAAGACACCTTGCCTTTGCTCAGATCACCTCTGAAAGAAGAAGAAGAGGAGTAGGAGGACGACGATACACACCAGCTCGACACAATTATCAGCAATGCGACCAAACCCACTTTCTCTTTCCCCATTCTTCCTGCCTCTCTCTCCCTCTCTCTGTATTACAACTGACGAATAAGCAAGAACAATATGTTCTTGGCGAAACTCAAACCTGTCCCTGTTCTTGTCCGATTATTCAGACACAGCAGCAGAAACACCAGGTCGAGGGCAATTATAGGACCGGTTTCTTGCATGATGGAGCGAATGATTGGCGAGGATTTATGCTGATGTCTGTAATAATTGAGGAACCATTTTCTCCAGGAAATCCAGGCTCCTACCTTAACTCGATAATCAATGGTAAACAGCTTTCGTTGGTTGTCAAACTTGGACTCGCAAATGAACAATCAGCCGCCAAGTGACATGCCTCTACAACTTTGTAAACTCCCAGTACTGAGTTGCATTTTCTGTTTACTGACCGATATCATAACAATGCATGTAAAGCCTCCAAATTGGACTTTCACAATGCATAATTGACCAGAAATTCTATACTGTTCCGGTTTCTTGCATGATGGAGCGAATGATTGGCGAGGATTTATGCTGATGTCTGTAATAATTGAGGAACCATTTTCTCCAGGAAATCCAGGCTCCTACCTTAACTCGATAATCAATGGTAAACAGCTTTCGTTGGTTGTCAAACTTGGACTCGCAAATGAACAATCAGCCGCCAAGTGACATGCCTCTACAACTTTGTAAACTCCCAGTACTGAGTTGCATTTTCTGTTTACTGACCGATATCATAACAATGCATGTAAAGCCTCCAAATTGCACTTTCACAATGCATAATTGACCAGAAATTCTATACTGTTCCGATCAAAATTATTGGTCAATGTAGCTTTACTGGTCCTATTGAGCCAATGATTTCATTTTGTGATAAGCACTTAGCAAATAGGAAAAAATAAAATAGTCGATTGTATTTATCACTTTGTTTCACTGGATCGACAAAATCGAATGCAAAGTGACAGCACAAGTTCACAGCAAGCGCTCTTTCAGAAACAGAAAAGACAAAACATCCGCACTATTTGAACATATGGCGATTAACTAATCCAACATCATCAGAAAAACCAAAAAAACTCTCCCATTCAAACATTTAGAAGTGCCTATAACCGCAGTCTTCAGACTTGAATGTCTCGACAATATGGAAAGGAACTCATCAGCGCAAAGATCCATACATAAACATCAAACGTGAGAGGTTACAGTAGTGCATCAAACGAACAATGATTAGATAATAAGTAAAATACAACTATCAAATAAAATTGGTGATGACAGGAGTAGATTCAAATCACAAGATGGTGACATGAATTAAATTGGTGATGACAGGAGTAGATTCAATTCACAAGATGGTGACTCATTCATATATCCAATGTTAACATCATTTAGTATGATGGTAATTGTATAACTTTAGTATATCTAGAATTATCCTTGACAACAATGGAACACCGGTAAATTTTCTAGAAAGGATCGGGCCCTATTTCCTTTCTACTGAATTTAAGGTACACGATAAAAACAGAGCACAGGAATTTAAAAGCTTCTCTTAGCTGCCATAGAATCCTAGTTAAAACAACAATATCACACAATCAATGAATCAATGGAGTGAAACTGGTCTTAACAGTAATCGCTATAAAAAACCTACCTCTGAACAACTCAAGGTTCTGCATAGTGACATGATCGAGATTAACGATTGAAGGCAACCCCTTGCTTGCAGCGGCCAATTCCATCAGCTCCAGCTGTTCATCCTCCATAAGCTCCATGGATTCCTTGGCAATTCTGCCAGCAGTGGCCTTCTCCACTGCAGCTTTTCGTCTCTCTGCTTCTTTTTCTCGACGAAGCTCTTCTTTTGTCTCTTTTTCTCCGCCTTCCAAACAAAAAACCAGAGAAGTTGGTAAAGAAAAGAGAAAAGAAGAGGTGCTGCTTAACCAATCAAATAAAGCAAAAGAAACTAACTAGTGAAAATGCAATATCAAGCTCAAATACTTACCTTAATAGATTCTTTCTGTAAATACTTCTCCCGTCGCTCTGATTCTCGCCTTTGCTCACGTAGCAATCTCTCCTCCTCTCTTTGCTGTTCACGCATCAACCTTTCTTCTTCCTTCCTTCTTTCGCGATCAAATCTTTCCATCTCTTTCCTCATTCGTTCCTCAGCCTGCAATAGAAAAATACAGGATATCGGTACATGCCAAAGTTTTCTCCACAAAGTTCACATATCCTTAAGTGATAAATGAAAACCTTTCTCCTCAAAATATTTTCTTTCTCTAGTGCTTTGCAAATTCGGTTTTCATTAACTTCAACTTCCCTAGCGATCTGGGCTTCTTCAATCTGCAACAAAATGACATTTTTGGTCACCCTAAATCTATATCAAAAAGTGATGACAATACTCTGCTCTCAGAAGCATCAGAATTACCTTGCGTTTTCTCTTGACATGCAGGTCAGAAGTGTCATGCAAAATTGTCCTGTCAGGCAGGGTAGAATTCTTGACCGATAAATGGATGGCTTCCTTGGTGAGCATCCATTTGAATGTTAACAAAGACTCTCTCGGCTGAAGGGAATGATCATCTCTCAGAGGGGATAAAAAACTGTTTCGCTCTCTATCTTCTTGCAAGACACGGCATACTTGCAGTCGGTGACCTCGAACACCATCAACACTAGGCAGCTTCTCACTTCCGTGAATAGATGACACTCTAGTAGTTGGCCCATCCACCGGGACATCAAGATAGTGAGTTTGGGCAATCCGTCCAGGGGGTATGGTATCTTGCAGGCTGGTCATGCAGCAACTGATACCCATGGTGGAGAAGTCTTGAAGCAGCCTGGATAATCACACAACACAAATATTGGCAAACCACATGACTTTGAAAATTGAATGTTAACAAGCGAAACTATCATCAGAATTTTATTAGATTCTTCTAAGAGCAGTAAAAGTTCTTAAAATTAAAAAGACAATTCCAATTTTCATACAGAAAGACAAGAAGAACAAACTTGTAAAAGTATCGAGAAAGGACATGTAGGGTGTAAGTATATAGGCAACTAATTGAACACAGCGCTTCATATTTGATGAGGAGATAGATTCACAACATTATTCTGGTCAAGATCCCAGCATTTAACTTGTTTGTCATCACCGGCAGAGAACATATAAGTATGCTTACTACTCACTGCAAGGCCTATAATTTGAATAAGAATCTGAAAAGTAGCTAGCCAAAACAAGTTCAAACTGCTAATCATTTATTATGTCAAGCGCTCACCCCTAATCCGTTCAATATGTCCTGTCAGCATTAGCTTCAGCCTTCCGCTTGCTAGATCCCATATCTAGGAAAAGAATATTGATATAGAATGCTTAAATGCGCAGATTTCACAAAAAAGGGAAGTTGATGAAGAAAGCATATGGTCAACCAGAATGCATGCAAAGAAGAGAAAAAGAGTCAACTTAAGACCCCCCCTGGTTGGGGGCATTTAGAATTCATCTCTACAATGTCGACGCTCATCTATTTCAAAACTTTTAATAGCAATTTCCATCTCAAATTGTACTTTATACAATTAAATCACAGAGATCATGCAATTCGAAATAACATTAGAATTAAGGATACAACTTCAAAAAAGTTTTAGAACAAAATGCTGCCATATAAAAGAGTGATCAACTTTCTGGCGAGTCAATGATTCTAACAATCATCTCATTCAACTAACCAAATCATCTCGTTCAACTAACCAAAAGAACTATACATAGAAATTTAAATTAGCAAATGCTAGCAACCAAAGAACTAGGAAGTGAGCATCTATGATCAGCAAATTTTACAAACAAAAGAAGACCAGGAATCATCGAAAAGCACAATTGTAAAAGCTTAATACCTTAATTGTTCGATCTGCAGAGCCAGTGCAGAATCATTGATTACTAGGATCAAATGCAATAGATCTCACCCATCCCAAATGCCCACTTATGACCTTGCACATACAAAAAGGAGAAAACAAAACACATAACAATCCAAGTAAGCGAGCAAATAACTGCAGATACGATAACATGGACAAGACACAGCTGTATGATAAATTCAAATGTATAATTATCACATGACACCATAACTATTACTGAAACAAAACAAGAACTTTCTTCTAGCTGCCAGAAAAATTAGGCCACAATTCTCACCCTGTAGTTCTTCCATGGAGGATGCCACACAGGACGTGGCCACCCGCTTGGAATTCTTTCCATAATGGCTGAGGTAGACAAATTCCTAAAAACAGAGTGAGCGCACGAGGCCAAACTAGATTAAGTACCTTAGAGCAGAACTTAAGATGACTCAGTGATCCTTGAATGCATGAGTCGAATTATGAGAATCCATGAAACAGCTTTTCAGAAACCATTAAGAAATGTTCTGATGTTACTTCAGTGGATTGTGCAAATAGATGCATGTCAACGTATTAAAAAAGTAACAGTAATATAAAAGTCCTATTTTGACAAAAAAATATAGGATACATAGCCTATCATTGCCAATAGCATACATTACTCAAGAAACTCAGAAATGGGGATTCCGCCCTACAGCCATAAGAGATAATCCCGTGAAAACAGGAGCGACTCTGGCATCCCCTTAACCGTAGCAAGAGCACGGTCCTCAATCAAGAACAAAAATACGAAAAGTTTAATAAATGCACTGCCTCTGGCCATGGTATGGACGCAACATGCGAAAGGCACTGGTGACAAGGCATGGAACCATAGTATCTCATCTTCTCAATGCACCGTAGTTTCTCATTACATAGGAACCGAAAACAGAGCTGTCAGTTCCAACTGTAAAGCATTGACATTGCAAACAGGCTCTCCATCTTATCCACCTTAATGAGGTCCATTCAGATAAAGAGACGAACATAGAATTTCAACTGTAGTTTTAGATGCATCATATAGGGAGACAATGGAGCTTAATGAGTGAAAACATGAATACGTCAAGTAGAAAACATGAATACGCCAGACGCTAATGCTGATTATTTCCCTGAAGCACTTCAATTGCAAAGCCAAGTGAGATCACTTGAGTAGAAAACATGAATACGTCAAGTAGAAAAACGAGTGTCTTAACCATGGTACAAACGAGAGTCATGAATTGTTTCAAAAAAAAAAAAAAAAAAAATTACAGGTATGAAAAGACGAGCAAAATTTTACCAGTTCCGGAAATTTTTACTGGTTCCTTTGCTCTCTATGAAATGAAGAAAAGCATTTACAACATTATCAGCCTACATCAACACTATGCAGGAGTCTTGGCTGCTTCATTCCTTTCGTACTGTCGAAGACGTGGCTGCTTCATTGCTTTCGTACGGTCGAAGTCGGCATGCTTCCAATACCTCCCGCGCGAGGGTTCCGTCAACTTCAATGAGTGCCGCATAGTGTTGATGATTCCGGACTTTAGCCGAGTTGCTGGACCTCAGTAAGGACTTGACGGCTCCAACGATACGGTCCGAATAGTGCGTTTTCCCAAGTAAAAGAGTGCATAGAGCGTTGTCCCAGGTCAGACGAGAGACAAGGACATCCTCGAAATAGTACTTCAGATACAGAACTTGGTATCTATCCGACAAGACAAATAGAGTCCTAGCTAGTTCATGATCAAGTCGATCAGCAAGGGATTCTTTACCTTTGTAAAGGTATTCCACAAAAATTTGGACAGCCTCATACGAGGCTTCCTCTATTATTACCGTGCCAGTCTTGCTCTCTAATGATGAATCCCTCAACATGGCATCGAAAACTGGCGAGCGGTCAACCTGTGGAAGAGGAAACCTAGAAACTGAATCTGATCGTCTGTTTGAGCAAAATCAAAGAAAAGTTACAAGTTCAAATCCAAAATGGCGCTTACCAGGATTTTCCTGTGACATGCGATCGGAGGGTTATCGGAACCGTCCTCGGCCTTGACGATCAACTTGAAATCAGCGAACGGATCATTGGGCAAAATCAAGAATTCCTTCTTGACCTGCAGCTCTTCCATCTCTGGATTGATCTCCTCGAAGCAATCTCGACAAACCCAGGGTTTGCTCGGGGCATCCCGCTTACCGCAGGAATCGCAGACCAGTGACTTCGTCCAGGAGTCGTTGTCCTCGCACCCGATGCTCTGTTCGTTCAGCGGCTCCATCCCTGAGTGAGCGCTGCGAACTGGCACAGCGAAGTTGGGTGGTCGAGGGAGAAGTGGAGGAGGAGGAGGAGGAGGAGGAGGTGAGGAGAGGGATAGAAAATGAATTGGGATTGGCGTCGACGGAGTCTTCTTAACCGTCCGCAACGACCAAGCGGAAATCGGCAGTTGTGGTGGATCATAATCAAGAAACACATCTCGACCTCAAGCTCTTTCTTCCTGCGATCGATCTCCTCAGGGCTTGCTCGTGCCATGGTCGCTCTCCATCGCCGAGCGAGGGAGTGAGGCAGAGAGGCGGACTGACTGGTTTAGGATTTAGGGTTCTTTTTTTTTTTTTTTTGAGCAAGGGTTTAGGATTTAGGGTTACGAAAGAACTAATTCTTTCTAGTATTGAGCTCATTTGTATTTCGAGAGCATAATACAAAGAAGATACGGAATGAATATATATAGATATATATCATAAAAAGAAAAAAATATTCAAAAAAGTCATAAACCTATAAAATTTTTACCAATTCATTCTTAACTTTTCAATTTTATTAATTGAATTATAAACATTTTCATAATTCATTAATTTAATCCATTCGATTAATTTTATCTTGAATTCATTGACGTGAGACGCTAATTGTCTTACCTAATACGATTAATATTGACTTAGACAAATTTTATCAATTTTTTAAATTATTTTTGGAATTTTTAATTTTCTTTTTTTTTTTTTTTTTTCTCTCTTCCTTTTCCTCTTTTTTTTTTTTTATTTTTTATTTTTCCCACTTCCTCCTCCGCCGGCCCATCGAAGATGTGAGCCTAGAGACCATACCAAAAAGAAGAATCATGGGGAACACTTACCTTCGCTGAGTTCCTCGCTTTGGCTCTCATCATTGCCATCATCATCCTCGTCTTCATCTTCCTCGTCACGACCATCGTCTGCATCGTAATTTCCTGCCTCTTCCCCAGTACCTTCCCTAGGTACTTCTGATTTTGGATGAGCTGCATATCTGGAAGACGTCCTCACTTCATTGCTCGTGTCAATGCCTTCCAGGTTCTTTCGCTCAATGACTAGCACTCTTCAATATGCAGTGAAATCTTCCATTTACGTATGTAGATCCCCCAAAACTTAAATGCCAATCGATTAGCTTTTCAGGCCATGGCCTTAAACAATGGCATGAGATTCTTGTATCTCCTGCCAAAGCAAACAATACCGTCTACCAACTCTTTTTATCAAAGCAATTCGGAGGTGCTATTAGAGATAACAAGTTTCCATTTTCTCCTACCTAGAGATACCATATCAGTAGTCATTGGGTCCAAACCAGACTTCCAAGTATCCACCGGAATACGGTAACTGTTCATGCCTCCAATTTCGAGTTACCTATTAATCAAATCTACTTAACAAATCCACTTGCAAGAATTTTGAGCGAAGGACCATATGTTTCGCCCTTATCAGTAGGATTCGTTGACAATCCTTCTCTCCGCAGCATCTCCTCCGGCTCCTTCGTTAGAAAGCCTTGCGTTTATCCTTAGAGACTTGCTTGACTTTTTATTTTCTTTTTCCTTTTTTTTTTTTTTATTATAAATTGAGGGTGGGACACTGCAAAGGATTTTATTTCTTATCAAATCTGCTTTCTAAATGACGAAGCCCTTTAACTTTCTAGGAAGCCTATTAAAAAATAATATGCAGAAGTGAAGGGATTTTATAATTTACGTAATACAAAATCATCGAGAAATAAATAATAAATAATGAGGACGTAAGATATTTATATAGTTATCCAAATATCGATATTTATGGACGGTGAGTTTCGGCAATAAATAATTCATTATAATCGGATCATTTCACACACTTGAGTGTTTTCACTCATAAATTTAATCTCATATTCAAAATATTTATAAATAAATAACCTAAATTTACAGCACAAAAACTTTCAAACGCCCAAGCCCCAAGATGGAACTTGGGGCATCCGTCTTTTTTTTTTTGGGCGTCCGTGAATGAGAAAATATTCAGTGGTATGTGCGCGCCACGTCATCTGCTGACGTGGTGCGCACTTACCACTCAGAGATCGACACGCGTCCTGTGGGACCCGCTGGAAAATGGAGGGGCGGGCTCGGCTCGGCTCGGCTCGCTGAAGAAGAAAAGATAGGTCGCGACTCCCGCCCAGAAGATTTCTCTCTCCTGCATTGAATTGGATTTTCTGCAATTTTCTCTCTCTCTCTCTCACTTTCTCTCCTCCTCCCTCTCGCGACGTCCGCTCTGCTCTCTCTCTCCCCCCTCCGCGAAGTCGTCTGACGCTGACGCCGACGCCGACGCCGACGCAGCCTCCGCTTCCTCCCCTGAACCCGACTCTGACGTCGACGCCCCTCCGCCTCCCTCTCGCGACCTCTAGTCCGCTCTCTCTCTCTCTCTTTCGTCCTCGAAGTCGCGCCTCTCTTCCAGCAAACCCCGACGCCGACGCCCCTCCGCCGGTTGCCTCCGTCGGCGTCGGAGTCCGTCGCCCCCGTCTCCTCCGCCTACGCGCCCGACGCCAACGCGTCGAACCACGACGGCGAAAATGGATGAGAGAGAAACGGCGAAGCAGAAGACGGAGACGAAGAAGCAGAAGCGCGCGCGCTCGTGGTTCTGGACATGGGTTGTCGCGTCGGTCGCGTTCCGGCTCGCCCTCGTCTACCTCCCCAGGAACCTCCGCCTGTCCACCCGCCCCGAGGTCGCCAGCTCTCTCACCAGCATTCGCCGCCGTAACGCCGCCTCTCTTCGCTCCGTCGATCGATTCCCGATCCCCGATCCCCGCCCCCTCCTCCCTTGAAATCTTGGAGGTCCATTTTCTGATACGATTTCTGGTTTTGCTTGTTTGTGCCGCCTGCAGTTGGCGAAGGCTACTGGTTGAAGCAGTCGGTGATGTCTCCCTACGCAGGTTCGGCTCCGTTCGATCTCTGTAGGAAGGAAGCTGCTTGTTTGCCTACTGGTGTGTCGCTGTTTGATGCTTTGACGCTGTTTGATGCTTTGATCCCTTCCACAGGTTCCATGTATCACGGTTCTCCTTTGCTGTTGCTCGTTCTCGGACCTCTCGCTGTCAAAAGGTAACTGCCAGAGTATAATCGCCTATGCATTTTGAAGGCTAGGTTGATTGTGAGCTTTGCTGGTTATCTGCTAGAACTGAACTAGATTTATCTGGTGTTATCGAAGCGGAGGCTGTGGCTTGTGCAAAAAGTTGTTTTCGATTCCACAAATTGAATTTCTTTTTAGGGGAGTCTTAGTTTCTTGCGTGTTGTGAAGTTAATTATGTTCTGTAGCTTTCTCGCTATGCAGAATTGAAGGGCAACCAGAGCATCTTCTACTATGTAGGTATCTACTTCTCTCGTGTCTCGCTTGCGTAGGTAGTTCGCGATTTACTATTTTCATGCAATGTGATGTGTGGTGATCTTTATTGTACTCGTCTCTTGTTCAAAGCATGAGTAATTCAGTGTTGTCAAATACCTGGAAGGATCTAACCTAAGTACAGATTACAATGCTTCTGGTCCTATCTTTGATCCTCTGAGTCGAACATTTTGGGAAGTCAACTATTGGGTTGATTTCTGCTGGGAAAAGGGAGTCCGCCTCTGAAATGTGGATTCTCCTTTGGCCGACCCTTTTTTTTCCTTCTACCCCATTTCGAGTCCACACTGATTGGGGGCGGATAATGTGTACCAAAGTAGTGTTTTTTGCAGGTTAGATAATCATAGTTCATTTTTCTCAGTGGGGTAACTGATTTCTAAGATAGATGTAGCCCCATGCATCAGGAAAACAGCGATGCCAGGGATACTACGATGGTTTGCGAAATTAGTTAGCTGAGTGATGTCGGAAAACTGTGACTGACCTGACGTTCAAGCTGGCGAGTCGTCTTCAAATGCCTAAAGGAGTCTCTGCCGCATTACTTAGTAAATCAATTTTGTAGCCCAGTCTTGGTAGTTCTAGTTCATGGTATAATTAGCGGATTAACTAAGGAACTCAATATTTTTCCTCTGTTCTTCAAATGCCTACTTGCGATGGCTAGAATATTTAGCTGGAACCACTGCCAATATACGAGCAGGAGTAGAAACAACTTCTTCGTGACTGGAGAGAAATTGAGTGGTACCCTGATTACTGATTAGATGTAAACTCCATGCCTAGGAATTATCGTGTTTTCATCTGCTTGATAACTTTGAAGCGGTTGTCTCACAATAAAGAGTCTAGTACTGATGCTATCCTGAACAGATAGGAATCTGACTCATCTATGTTATCCAGAATATCTGCCGATCAGTGAAGATTATGGCCGAGTCAGCTGATAACAATGCTGGGAAGAAGCTCATTTGAATTGACATTAGTTCGGATACTGTTTGCCCGTGGTGCTGTGTAGGCAAAAAGAATTTAGACAAGGCTATAGCCACTGCAAAGGATCAGTTTGATTTTGAAGCTCTCTCTCTCTCTCTCTCTCTCATTCATGCACATGTGAGCCTTTTCACCATGGTGTATTTCCATTCTCACTGATGTCTCATCGGGCTTGCAGATCAAATGGCATCCTTTTTTTCTGAATCCATCTGCCCAAAAGAAGGTGTCAACAAGAAAGAGTATTACCTGAAAAAGTTTGGATCTCGATCAGAGAGCATGGAAGCTTGTATGCGCGAGGTTTTCCCTTTCTCCTTTTGAACACCATAAATTTGTTACTTATGCAACTATTGATTTTATATCCTGCACGTTTTGCAGGTTTTTAGAGGTATTGGATTGGAATACAACATGTCTGGTCTCACGTAAGATGCTTATGATATCATGTGTACATTGGATGTTTAAATTCCCAAAGCAAGAGGTTGTGCTGAGAAGATTGGTAACATATATAATATATGAACAGGGGAAATACTGTGGATAGCCACAGGCTAATATACTATGCTGGGACACGAGGGCTCGAGAAGCAACAAAAACTTGTGGAGGAGCTATTTATTGGCTACTTCACCCAGGGAAGATATATTGGTGACAGGTAGATTCACTTCTGTACATGCATTGAGCTACATGTGGTTGTATGTGTCCACACATGCATCGAAGTGGATTGCTGAGCTTTGGAAAATCCCTTATCACTGCATCATCTCTTAAGATGCATCTTCTTCCCCTGTAATTTTTTCTTAAGAATTGGCTTTATTCCATTGGGAATAGTCTTTGTGAATCTATAATCCTCTACAGCCATAGTGTCAAACATGCATCATGACCTTTGGCTTAACCTAGGTCTGAATAGTTTAAGCCTCTTCCCAAGATAGAAAAAGTTTGGTTTAGCTGATTCTACTGCCCAATTTGTCTGGAAGATAAACGTAGGATCTCTCCAAACCATTACGGTTGTTCTTAATAGTGTTTGAATGTGAGAGTAAGACACAGGGAAATCATTGTTGGGTGTGCTGGTTATCCTAAATAAAGGTTACTAAGCTGGGAGAGAGGGGCCATTCTTCTCTAATTTTTAGCGTTACATCCTCATATTCTGAGAAAATGTCAAAAAAAGAAGAAAAAAGAGGCTGACCAATTTCATCGTATGTCCTTAATTTTTCATTTGAATCATAAAGAGACCATTTTGCCAGACTTTACTCTATCCCCAGGGAAATTTGGTTAAGCTATACTTAACACGAAGCTAGAAATGAAGCTTTTTCCAACATTCTTTTGATGAAGCTCGCTCATCTTCATTTTAATTTTTAGTGCACACTCGAACTTAACACTTCGTATAATGTGGATTCAGAGAATTCCTTGTGGAAGCTGCTGCCAAGGCTGGAGTAGACGGGGCAGCGGAGTTTCTGGATAATCCAAATAATGGACTGCAAGAGGTTCTCTCTCTCTCTCTCTCTCTCTCACACACACACACACACATTGCTTCACATTCGAACCTAGAGATCAGGAGAGAATGCGTGACTAATTATGTAGAATATCTAGAAGGAGCTTTTCGGAGTTAAAAGATTTCATTTCTCTAAGCTGACTCAGGAAAGTGTTATCTCCTTTTTCCATGAATTTTTCAATGATCCTGTTGAAATCTACTGTAGTTAATCTCTTTAGTTTTGGCAGCTTCCAGATGTTTGCCGCTGATTCTAAGAATCTCACGAACCTTTTAATAATTTTCTTTTGCTCCATCAAGGTAAATGAGGAGCTCGAACAGTACTCATCGAACATTTCTGGGGTTCCGCATTTCGTGGTAAATGATGTTCTCTCTCTCTCCCCCCCTGGCTCTCTGTCTCTGTCTCTCTCTCATATTTTGCCTTAATTTTTTGGATGACATAGAGATACCTTTTCTGAGATCATTATTTTCAACAGATAAATGGGAAGCGCAGATTGAGTGGTGGCCAGCCCCCCGAGGTGTTCCTGCGAGCCTTTGAGATTATCGCTAGTGGAAAGTAGATGAAAGAAAATGTCATGCTTGTGCGTTTACTTATAAATAAATAAAAAAGCAGGTTGTGTTATCTGTTTTACTATAAATACCATTTAGGAAAAATGAGTGAATAAATTCTTACGGTTCTTGGAGATTTTGCTGGCTCTGTTTTTGCCATTGCCTGCCAACACCTTGTTTCAACAGATAAACGTCCACTTGTGATGTGCTTTATGGTTATGTGAAATCGCTTTTCTCACATACCTGACGATTGATTTACTCGTTTCAATTACCCAAAGCCTGGCAAAGAAATGAACATCCGATCTTTTGCTCTCGTACTCTCTTTTTCTGAGTGAACAGAAAGTGTTGCCAGCTTCACTTGGCCGGAGTCTGGAAAACTACGGCATTTTGCTTGAGAATCCATAGGTAAATCAAGCTGCCGTTCGCTAAACTTGTGACTTAACTACAGAAGCGAAGTCATGCACTGGGACCGACATTAAGAATTTCATTGTAAATCTAACCCCAGAAGCCCAGCAAGCACTGAAGTAACAAGTCGCAGAGTCTTACACATCGCTCTACCAAGGGCAAAGCCCGAGCATCAGCAAACTCAGAGAAGAGAACCTGACAGTGCCTTAACGCGAAAGCAAGACAGCGTGTCGTTTGGTTGGCCACTTATGCACTTTCTTTCATATGTAGTTTCTATAACTAAACCAAACCCAAAAATGGAAAGGCAACAACCAGACAATTACATTTACCAATATGCACTTGAGATATTGCTCGTATTTACAATTGCAGTTTCAAGCAGCATAACCAAGTCTAAACAAAGTAAAAGATAATTTAGAAGGAATGTATAATGGGTCTTTGGAGAGAGAGTCTGAGAAATTGGAATATGCACAGAGACTTCTTTACATTTCATCAAGTATATTAACAGGATTCTTTTTCTCTTCCCAGTGTTGACAGTATCATCAACACGAGCATTCACCTAAGATCAAGTCTCATTGAACACCATCACCTGTCAAACAGAAAAAGGTCCAATTAAGCACACAACTGGGAGAAGAAAACAGTTGAAATACCAGAACATCTTGATTTTTCTCAACTGCCCACACAAAATGGCACCGCCTCTAAATCGATATAGAAGACATATAGCAATCCCATAACTTGTGAAGCCGCAAAATCATAGGAAGCCACAACTATCAGTTGGTGAGAGGCTGCCGAAATGTTGGCAGCATGTTCAACCCATAGAAGCTCATGAGGCTAGAAATGTACTACTATTTTCTGCCATTGTTCAATGATCTTTCTTTTTATGACAACTACCCAGCCTGGCAAAATCCCCAAGAAAAGGAAAGCCTCCAATTATAAAGCAATAAGCTGCATAGCAATAAGCTGCAAGCATAACAGCTTATCCTGGGTGTCAGTAGGACTTGTACAGGGATTAGTATGGAGGTTATAACCATTCAAAAGTTACCGATCCCAGTTGAAAACCAAATAGCATATCATCTTTTGTAAAAAGCTCTTAACGTGTCCTTAAAATGATTGCAACCCAACGTGCATAAAGCAGAGGGAGAAACAATCCCAATTCCTACCCCAAAAAAAGAGTTTCCCTGAGAAAGGTCACTCTGTGAGGTCAGACAACAACTAAGAATCGTGGTCTGTGCCACGGTGAAGCAATCATTGGAGCACAGTAATCACATGTGTATGCATGTATGTATGCATGTTTGCTGTTGGGATCTAGGAAAAGAATTACCTTGCCACATACAGGGCAGATGTCACTTCTCTCCTTCCACTCATATATGCAACCAATATGGAAATGGTGAGAGCATTTTGTCATTATTCTTGGATTCTCAGGCGTATATTCTGCATTTAGTAAGCAGTAAAAATTGATAGAATTCATCAAGAACATCAACAATTTAATTAATCACAACATTGCAGTGACATGTTACAAAACTATAAACCAATACTGAACAAGCCAACTTGCACACAATACTTCTGCTGCCACTGTCTGAGGCAATAATCAGACCCAAATTCCAAGTTCATGAAAGTACTTCCCTAGTTCCCACATAAGCTTATTGTCAATTTTTATTCCTTTTTCAGATGAAAGTTCTCTTCAAAATTTTCTCTAAAGAATCTGCATCCGTGCCAGCATATTCCCAGGAAAAAAAGGAAAGCACAAAAGCATACAATGGTAAGGTAATTTCTTTCAGAAAAAAATCAAGTTCACCAGTAGATTGGATCTCTAAATAGTTTACAAGCTGAAAACTCAACTACATCTAGGCATGAAAGTGAACAAGTTGAACTAGCCTAAGATTATGTCTCATCCCTTTTCTAAAACTTATTCAGCACTTCACGTTATTCAGAATTAGCTTAGCCCGCTAATGATTGTCAGCTCAATAAGAAAGCAACAAGCAACCAATCTTCTAATACAAAAACTTTTACCTTCAAGACACGCTGGACAAACATCTTCCTCTTCTGATGTCGTATAAATATGCCCAATATCAGCATTCGCTTTTGCCAAGGATAGTTTAAGTGAGGTCTCATATGGTTGCTCTTTAAAACCTTTTTCATGTGCATAGTTAGTCCATTTGCCTTCTGAGCAAATATTATTCGATTCCCCATCCGTGTCACTCCTAAGAGTTTCTGATTCCTCATTGGCATGACTTGAACCCTTCTCATGCCTTGGAACCAGTCCATCCCTCTGCATGCACAAACGCCTTGGCTCTACATCATAGGGCAAAGGCCTTGGAGGAGAGTGGTACATGTCAGAAAAATAATTGTCAGGTGACGCTGTAGAAGTCATTGTGGATGCTTCCTGAATGGAAGAAGGGACGGCATGAATCTCTCTCCGAAATAACACTGTGTACTGCACATCATGACAAGAGAGAGTCGAAATAGATTATCAAAATGCTGAGCGCAGTTAAAATATCCTCTTCAAGGTAATTATTTTTATTATTAATTGATGATCTCATGAAGGCTCAGCACAAGACGTGGGCTCGAAGCTCAAGTATGCACAACTCTATCAGATAAGTAGACCTAGCTAAACATAAATCTCAAGAATACCGTCTACCAAAAGGCGGGATTGACCATAGAGCAATATTGCTCGATAGTAACTAAATAACTTTTTTCAGGGTTACATTGACCCATTAATTGTTTTTCTCGTTTCTCACATTCTCTTCTCATCTTGTCCTCCAACTGGTCGTATGCTTGTTCTTGCTCTCTCACGCTCGCCATGTGTCTGGTAGCAGGCAGCAATAAAGTGCTCCTAACCATATACCTTGAGCATTTCGAGTATCTCGTTATTACATGCTTATTCCCAGTACAGTAAATGTTGAATATTAGACTAAGTAGACATTAGAAAGCCATATAATGCCCACGGGCAATGACAGAGAATCCAAGTTCTTTTTCAATGTCACTTTTTCTCCCCTTGTTGTCATTTGAGCCATGCTTTCCAATCTGACTAATGCCACAGAAAACAATGAACTGCTAATTCCATGGGAACAAAAATTTGCCCTGGTCAATCTCCAATTGCAGAGGTGCACTTATCAAGGCAACATAAAAGCAAGGGCATGAAAGCAGGCATATTTTTAACTGAACATGTATATTTTCAGTTCTCAGTAACAGGCTTTATCTGGGTGATTAATCAGCAACAATTGAAAACCAATTTTATCACTGACTTTTGTGGAGCTCATCATCCAAAGAAATGCTCACTGTTAAGGCATTAAAAGAGTAAGTGCGAGGTGCAACATACCACGTAAAAAAAATTATCAACCACGCAATTAAAGCAAATGCAGTTCCTATATGCAGAACTGCTCCGGAGAACATCTTCCAAGTCTCCCTAAAAAGAAATTCAATTTGTGGAATCGAAAACAACTTTTCGCACAAGCCACAGCCTCCGCTTCGATAACGCCAGATAAATCTAGTTCAGTTTTAGCAGATAACCAGCAAAGCTCACAATCAACCTAGCCTTCAAAATGCATAGGCGATTATACTCCGGCAGTTACCTTTTGACAGCGAGAGGTCCGAGAACGAGCAACAGCAAAGGAGAACCGTGATACATGGAACCTGTGGAAGGGATCAAAGCATCAAACAGCGACACACCAGTAGGCAAACAAGCAGCTTCCTTCCTACAGAGATCGAACGGAGCCGAACCTGCGTAGGGAGACATCACCGACTGCTTCAACCAGTAGCCTTCGCCAACTGCAGGCGGCACAAACAAGAAAAACCAGAAATCGTATCAGAAAATGGACCTCCAAGATTTCAAGGGAGGAGGGGGCGGGGGATCGGGGATCGGGAATCGATCGACGGAGCGAAGAGAGGCGGCGTTACGGCGGCGAATGCTGGTGAGAGGGCTGGCGACCTCGGGGCGGGTGGACAGGCGGAGGTTCCTGGGGAGGTAGACGAGGGCGAGCCGGAACGCGACCGACGCGACAACCCATGTCCAGAACCCCGAGCGCGCGCGCTTCTGCTTCTTCTTCTCCGTCTTCTGCTTCGTCGTTTCTCTCTCCTCCATTTTCGCCGTCGTGGTTCGACGCGTTGGCGTCGGGCGCGTAGGGGGAGGCAGAGGAGACGGGGGCGACGGACTCCGACGCCGACGGAGGCAACCGGCGGAGGGGCGTCGGCGTCAGGGTTTGCTGGAAGAGAGGCGCGACTTCGAGGACGAGAGAGAGAGAGAGCGGACTAGAGGTCGCGAGAGGGAGGCGGAGGGGCGTCGGCGTCAGAGTCGGGTTCAGGGGAGGAAGCGGAGGCTGCGTCGGCGTCGGCGTCGGCGTCGGCGTCGGACGACTTCGCGGGGGGGAGAGAGAGAGCAGAGCGGACGTCGCGAGAGGGAGGAGGAGAGAAAGTGAGAGAGAGAGAGAAAATTGCAGAAAATCCAATTCAATGCAGGAGAGAGAAATCTTCTGGGCGGGAGTCGCGACCTATCTTTTCTTCTTCAGCGAGCCGAGCCGAGCCGAGCCCGCCCCTCCATTTTCCAGCGGGTCCCACAGGACGCGTGTCGATCTCTGAGTGGTAAGTGCGCACCACGTCAGTAGATGACGTGGCGCGCACATACCACTGAATATTTTCTCGTGCATCACAGCCTATGGCTTAAATCAACGATTTTGAAGGAGGTTCGGTTAGTGGGTGGAGCGTACTCTGTTCCGTTCTCTGTTCTCTTGCACCGTGTTGTGTTATTGACCCCGGTGGGTTTTTGTGGCAGCTTTTTTCCGCATTATTTTACTGCCTGTCTCTTTGTAGAACGGAAGGCAAAGAAGCGAAAAGCACGTAGGTGGGGCCCCTACGAGAAGAAGAAGAAGAAGACACATCGCATGGTAGAAAGAAATCTCTCTCTCTCTCTCTCTCTCGCTCGCTCGCTCGCGAAGCTGGACGCGCGCGGAGGTGGCGTGTGCTCTGTTCCATAGGCGTGCGTTGGAGCCTGCATTTTCTGGAGATGTGCGAGCGAGGGGAGGAGGAGCGTCTCGATCCGGCATCGAACGGTGCACGATCCAGCGCTCTGCACGGAGGTGTCCTGTCCCGCACGATGCCGTCTGTCTTCGAGCGTCCCGTCTTATCTCAACCGTCGACGCGTATCTCGCTTTTGGACATTAACGATTGAGGATTTGTCGCAATACCGACGGGAGCAACCGTGCAGGATGGAGTGCCCAATTTTGCCCCCCAGCAAAATGCTTTCTTTTTTCTTCATTCTACGATGAATATTAGGATTAGCTGTTCAGTCCATCTCTAAGTGTACGAATATATTTTCATTATCTTCAAAATGCGTCAAAAGTCAAGACATCTTTTCACTTCATGATTTCGTGAAAGATGATGCAAATTATTGGGTTACCATATTTGATGTGGTGAGTCTTACTTGAAGCTTTGATCAAAAGTTAGAAATTCATTGGATCTTTCAAAATGAACTTTTGAGCAAAAAAAAGGACTTGCTGCAAAAGCACTCTTATGACGTCTTTTCCACTTTGCCAAATGGTTGGTTTAGGAGTGTATTAGATCGGGTGATTAGCGACCCACAAATTTGGCGGCACATGGGTCCGCCGACAATCACGAGGGCTGAAATGAAAATTTGGGGGAGTCCGAAAACAATGGCTTATGATTATACGGCTCAACCCGGCCTTATTTGACCTCCGTCCAACCCACAAAATTATGACATCTTTTCTTAACGGGCAGGATTGGGCAACAACTCTTGTAGGCACATAATTCTATATTGAACCGCGTGATTAAATTTTCACTAAAAATTCGATCAGATAGAATAATTTGAGCTTTCTAAGTTTTCCCGATTTTGTCCAAATCAAACAGTTTGATCTTGAATTGTTCGCCGCTATTCAATCTCGATGATGTCAATACACTCATGATTTTGAAAATCGTATCTCATAAAATTCAAGTCATGAGCTTTCCAACATATCGAGAATCAAGTCAATCGGATTTAAAATGGAGGAGAAATCAGGAGCCAAAAAGTTTCGATCAAATGCCTTGACGAAAGGACCGCTCAACGACGAGGCAAAAATAAAACAAATAAAGGGGTTGGTTTCAGGACAGACTTTGAATCTCAACCAAACTAAGAAAAAAGAGAAGAAGCTCGAAACCAGCTAAGGACGAGCTGGTCATTAGCAAATATTAATTCCCTAGACTTCATTCGAGTGCTTTTGGACAACAGCATAGGCCCTCGTTCAACATGCCGACCATATCATTGCGATACACGGAAAAACTCCGGATTCCGTGGAAGAAGGCAGAGGTGCGGCAAGTACATGGAAATCAAGGAAGTCCTAGTAACATCATAGAGAAAGGTGACCGAGTGCCAGATTCAGAGAGCGCGATTCCGGAATAGTCGACTTTGGGATTCCAGTTGCCACAGTAGAGAAGGAAGAGGGACCATAGAAAGCCTAAAAACCCAAGAAAGCAGGGAGGCCGAGACCCGATATTACTAGGCTCCTGCCCTGGCTAGTAGCTACCTTCCTTAAAGAACGTCACCATAAATGGCGCACTGCGGAAATATCAGCAGCAGTATTTTCTGTGGTCGGGATTCCCTTGTCTGCATATCGTCTTTCTCCATCGTATTGGTACATTTTTTTTTTTTTTGGGGTCATAAGCATTGGTACATTATTAAGTCATAATATTAAGGTTTCCCTGGTCCGGAAATTTCAACCCCTCAAATTATATGGTACTATCAATCCGCCACGGTTAAGAAATCTTCCTCGTTTTTTCGGAAACAGACGGCAGATTTCTTCTGGCATCCGGCTATAATCATGCAGAATTACGCTATCTCAACATAAGGATTGTTATTAGGCTTAACGATAATGCAACCTTTCCCATTTTTGCAATTAATCTCCCAGCAAAAGGAGCAAAATCCCCGGCAGAGCACAAACTAGAGCTGTCGTGCAGAACTCTGAACAAACATCAGGACTAACAGGAGCATTCACGATGTACAGACCTTCCTTCTGCATTATGGAAAATACTAATGGCAATCACAATTATTTGGCAAATTCTTTCAAATCGAACTGCTGTATAAAAAGCATGACAATTGCCTCCAAATCCCCAACAGGGGAAACGAGAAATATTCCATGATGAGACAACACCAACAGACCTTATCTTATCTTACAGTGGCGACAGAGAGAAAAAAGAACACATATTTTAGGACCATGTACGAATATGCCCAACTTGCTTGCGGGATTATTTACAGAAACACAAAACAAAGCCCCAATGCCTATAAGAACCACACTTTTATTGTCAGCCAGGTACGAAGAAATCCATCTTATCGACCGGAAGATTAAGAACTGATTTTTCCACCTGGGTACAGTGTAAATATACGTCAAGCACATGAATCAAAGGCAAAAAAGAATCATCCACTTCATTGAAAAAAACTTGCTTAGATCCGAGAAAAGAGAAAAGAGAAAGAAGGGGGGGGGCGGTAAGATATGGCAAGCATTCAAATAAATCATGATCAATTTGTACTAAAAAGGCGAATGTAAAGAGATGTTCAGCTGATAGTAGAGAAGTTAATATGATGCACTTCGTAGCAAGGCATGTAAGGATGCATATCTTTTACAAGCAATCAAAGTTTGCACTTCTTTTTATTAATTATTGCTAAGTCAACTGAAGTTTCAGTTCATCCCACTGAATTAGATGATGGGACAAACGATCTTTATTTACCTATGTCGGGATATCTCAGAAAACATCCTGCAGCTGCAGGGAGATTGTTTGTTGAGCTACTAGGCAAGTTCCCAGATACACCTTTGACTTATTTCTAACTATATATATATGGTTCTGCAGGGAGATTGTTTGTTGAGCTACTAGGCAAGTTCCCAGATACACTTTTGACTTATTTCTAACTCTATATATATGGTTTGTTTCATTGTTTGCTTTTTCGCAAGATATTATAGGCCTAACAAGTAGGAGCATCAGGTAAAGCCCATCAATCTAACAATATTTCCGTGTATCAACTGCTTCTGTCTTACTCTCTTTAACTCGATTGCTACCACAATAAAGAGAACCTAGGAGCAACTTCTCAGAAGTATACGACTTTTCAACTGGATCAACTTTTGGATAGGTGGGATATCCAGTACGGAGGACTCACCTCTTCAAACGGAACAAAGACAAAGGGTGTTAGACCCCTCTTGTGCAATATGGCAGGAACATCTGGATTGTGAGTTTCATCATCCTGCCACCCTTCAACCACTCCAAGGATTGCTTCTCCATCGCCCTGGAACTCATCATCGTTCACTCCGCTTGTAACGAGGGATAGCATATCCATTCTGTTGTTGGCCCCTGCAGTTGTTCCTCTCAACCTATAAGATGAAATATTTCAGCAGCCTCATCAAGAAAACAAGAGAGGATTCGTTCTTCCTTCAGAGTCTCAAGCGAAGCACCACCTGAATCTTTTTTCCATGCCCTTATTTCTTGGGTCTTAACAAGAAGGGAAAGCAGGAGGGAGGACGCAATGGAGTCAGGAACATCACAACTTACTAATGGAACAAAACTGGAAATGTTATATTGTCCTAAGGATGTGATGCCAGTTCAGTTAACTTCTGCATCTTCAGTCCACTTCCCATTTATTCCATTATTTATCTAGTACTAAAGGAATTTAGGGAAGTGAAAGATAGGCAAGTATGCAAAGAAAAAGAACTAATTTCATGAATTCATAAATCATCATCTCTGGCATGAAAATATTTTAGGCTGTTCATAACCGTATACCTGAAATGAACAAAAATTGATTCTCATGTTACCCAAAAGAATATATAAAGATCTTAGAATGGAGGTGATGTTTTTTTTTTTTTGTTTTTTGGACGCAAAATGAAGGTGATGTTAGCGCACCACAAAAAGTACCTTAGTCGGATTCTTAAAACTGTAGGCCGCGTGCCCGGATACAAAAGAGCGGCTTCAACCTGCCATTAGCAAATGACTACCAGGTGAGCAGAAGCACACCAAAAAAAAAAAAAAAATTCAAAACAACCCCCTCTCACTCCCTCCCTGAGACAAAATATTTTTTTCACTGCAAAAAGGAAATAACAAAACCAAACCTTGTCATCAGACAATGCGTAGTGGCCGCCGAAAACAGAATCCGTTTTAGATGCACGAAAGTTCATGGATTTTGCAACATCTTTCACTTTTTGAGAGGAATTCTGAGAATTAAAGATGAACACAGAGTTTATCAGATACGACCTTTTCCTCTCACACACACACCCGCTCAAAGCAAAAGTTCAGTATAAACACATAACAATCAATTTGTTAAAAACCTTGTAAAGAAACCTCCCCGAATTAAAGAATCTTATATAACAGAAATAGCAGACCTGAAACACGTAAAGGAAATTATTAGTATCACAAGAAGGATGACATGTAAAATGGGTTTACTGATTAGAGCAATGATTTGATCCCTAGGGAAGCAAGTACCAAAGCCCTTGATAATGCCTATTACAATCAGTGTGATATGAAGGTTCAGGTATAATGGTACGCTCAGTGATGAATACAGCATACAGGAATGCATACAAGTGCACATTGTGTTGGTAATTAGCTTAATTAGCATAGTATGAACTCCACTGAGTGCATGTTGTTAATCGTTAGCTCCATTAGCATAGAAGGAACTACTTTTGAGTGCACTTCCCCCTCCTCTTGGGATTCGTGCCCCAACGATACCCCCGTGGTTTTAACTTTTCCATAAGACCCCAGTTCTGCAGTTCTAAAGTCGAGTAGTGTTTTGAGGTTAGTGTGCTAGGCTCAGCATCTGCCTTTTAGCGGCCTTGAACATTTAATTGACAAATTTCCATGATTAAAATTTTCTAGATTAGCAAAGTTCATGATCGCTAGATCCTGTTCAGCACAAGTTCCATCTCAAAGATCACACTTTGTCCACTGCTTTTCCCTTTCAATCATGTAAGCATAGACTAAAATCGGGCTAGTCAAGTCACATGACAAACTGCGCGTGATCAGATAAAAGAAGCAAGCACAAGCACATCATGATACCATTAAGTAAAGCACAAAATGAATGTTCTATTGATAGCCTCAACCCTCTCAACAATTCAGAGATCCTTCTAAGGAACACGATGGTCACATAAACTGAGAGCCTAGAAGCTTGCTTGACCAAATTATTTGGAGTTCCCCAAGTAAACTTGCTTCTGCTTCCAAGTCTTTACTATGCATAATAAGATGCTTAGACTCATCGGTGCATAAAATATAAGCAAAAACTTGAATACATACCAAATGCACCGGGTTGGTAACCGTCCACTCAGCAACTCCAGTATGAATGTAGGTATTTCTACTGACATACAGACCTGAAATACAAAGATCAGGATTTCATTTGATTTTCTCAAAAGTCAAAGGAAATACTTAAATTTATTAGAAAATGCATCCTACCCATTTAAACAAATTGAGAGCAAAAACACCCATTAAATACGCTCCACATGTAAATTTGGCAAAGATACGGAATAATAAGCAATGTTCTGCAACAAGCGCTGGTTATTTTATTGATGAAAATCAAATACATTAAGTTACAATCTTGAACACCAATGGATGCTAAAAGAAACTTGCGTTATCAGAGGAACACAAACAGTAACTGCATAAAGGATCATGTCAGAATTTTAAGATGAATTCACATTTGAACTCTTAATCACAGGTCAAATCTGACCAATGTGATGCTCAGGCAAAATTGAGGACCCACCACATTCCCCAACTTACGCATCCTTCCCTCTTTTCTTTCTGTTTCAAAAATTTGGGAAGATGGTTACTCAGAGTTGAACCTATATCTTGTACTAGGTGAAGGGGAATATATGGATTGGTCTCAACCCAAGCATTTACCCAACACTATAAATACTTTAAGATGTCTCCCAAAAATTGAACATAAGTGGAATATATGTATTGGTCCAACCCAAGCATTTACCCGACACTATATATACTTGACTAAGTGATTTCTTCATTAGTTTACACTTAGAGAAGCTAGCTAGAGCTCACACTTTTTTGCCAAGTCCAGAGCGGCAGCTGGCTGGACATTGAGCACAAGGATGAAGACAGCATTTTCGACATATCTAACCTCAACAAATTAAAGAACTTTCAATTAGAGTGGAAATTCAATGCTTGATAATCCCAAAGGTAATATGAGCAACCTTCAAAACAAAAAGACATGCATTTGCAGCTTTCTGTTGAGATATAGATTTTCGGAAGAGATTATTGAGGATTACACAGAAATAAGTAGTCACAACTTTTGCAGACTACTTGATACCACGATAGACAACATTCTTGCATCCTTCACTATACCAATCCATGTCACTTACCCTGCCAATGATTTATCCATTAGTCTGATCAAATATCTTTCTTTCCTCAGTATTGATTCATGCAAATGCACAACAGTAGAAAGACACAAGCTATGATGACTAAATTCAACCTCTGACCCTTTGTACCATTTCAAAGTTATTTTACGATGCTCCACAAGAGCTCCAACTCAAAAGGATGACTTACCATCAGTACGAACCCTTGGTCTGTCAAGCCACATCTTCCTCCAAGAGCCTGCGTATTTTTTTCTGCAAAATCTCGTAATTTTCCACAACTCCCGAGACCTTCATTAGTGAGGCATCAAATAAACAATTTAAGCATCGGATGATAGTTCATACAGATTAACAATAATAAAAAGTACTGGAAATTTACCTGCCAAACCTTCAAGCATGCATTACGCCAAAATATGGGGTTCCGAATGCTGTACCTCCATTTTCTACACACACAAGAAGCCCTTCCTAAGTCATATGGAGCTAATCGCACAAAGACCTGCAAAATAACCTTCATATAAATACTCTCTAGGACAGTCGCGGCATTGTGTTATGTAATTATCGTGCAATTTGATGCCATACAGTAGTAGATGAAGTTATTTGGACTTGTCAAAGGAGAAAAATAAAAGATATAGTTCTTTTGGCCATTATATCGGTGGTAGCAAGTTGATCCAGATTCACCATCGCTTACCTCTACAAGATATCGAATGCCACAAAATTGTCCCACCAAGAAACAAAGTAACCTGAAGCAAACAATCTACAGTACCTTTATGTGTATATGCATAAACTCTGTGAATTCATGTTTATATTGACAATAGAACATGATTATCATTATGCCTACACCAACTTCAATGAATGAGCACAGGATGTCAAACTTCAGAGTCCTGGGATTTCACCATGTGCTCAACTTGTTTTCAAGGTAACCTAATAAAGACCAGCAATGATATATCATATGGTGCTTGCCGCAGAGCTCCCAATGTATGACCAGAAAAAACCATGAAGCCTTCTCACCGATAATACCCAAGTGTGGGCACTAGGAAAAAGAGAATCTGACCTATATTTTCTGTATCAACTAAACATTTATTTATACACAAAATACACCTTGTACTCATTCCACATATACTATCCAGCTCTGGTGGTTCCATTTGGTAGGAAAAAAAAAAAAAAATTGCTCTGTCTACAGTTCAATTGGTTAACTAGAGCAAGAATAGCAAAACATTGAGAGAATTTTGACATTTGATATAATAGAAAGATGAAAGAAATGAATTTCTTGATACATGGTAAATCTAGTGAATTATCATTGATCAGAAACTTTACATTTTTTAGTGGGCCGTAGGAACATAAAAGTCCATATGTTATGAGCCTGTCAAATGATTCTGAGGCTCTTAGTCTAGATGCACACAAACCAATCACCCTTCTTCACTGATTCACGCACACAAAAAAAGATCATATAATACCATTCTGGCTTAGGATCACACTTCTTCTCCCCACCATATAAAAAACCATAGCTTTCTAGTATTATATTGCAATACCTCATGAAGAAGCTCATCGGGGAGGCAACGATGGATTGGGGCCGGATCCACATAGGGTTTCCTACTCACACTCCCAAATGGAGCAACTGGTCTGACATGTATTCCATAAAGATCTGGAACAGAAGTACCAATAAGACACCATATCAATTCCCCATGCAGCAATTGAGCCAAGAAGTCGCCAGAACAGATAGGAAATGTTTGTGCATCACATCAGTTTGCTCAATTAAAGTAACTCTGGATATGAATTTTGTAAGCATTCAAGCAAAGCTTCTAAAACATGTCCTTGCTATCATTATCAAACAACAATATGAAAACTATGTATGCCCATAAGTCCCCTACGCCAAGGGAAAGACCATAACTCCAGCTTGTGTAATGTTTTGAGTTTATACTCCAATGAAATGTACATGGCAGCAGCAGGCAAAATGCATATCCGGTGGCTTAAGCATCGCTTAAACCAAATCTTGTGAAAGAGTCATGATGAATGAAGTATACAAAAACTCAATTATTAAACATATTAATTCAAATAGAGATTAAAGGCGCATTTGGTAATCATTCTTTCTGCTCCTAAGAACAATTTTTGATCATAAATAGTTTTTTCTTATTCTGTTCCCGATAACAATTTTTGAGTTTTTGAAGATGCTTAGTAACTATTTAAAATTTCTATTTTCAAAATAGAAATGTGTATGGTAGAATTTTTAAATTTTTTGTTTTTTTTAATTTTTTAATACTTTTATTATCTTTTTTCTTTTTTTCTTTTTTTCCCTTTCCTCTCACTTCTTCTTCCTCCTTCGTCCAAATCTAGCGAGACCGAGCTCGCCTAGCCACAAGCAAAGCTTGGCCTCATCGGGCCACCACAACGCTAACCTATTAGTGGCTCGACAAGGCTGAGCCTCACCAATCACAGTGGCCCAACAAGCTAGACCTCACCAAATTTGGACGAGGTCGACCTCGCCTAGCCAAGGCAAGGCTGAGCCTCACCCAACCACAATGAGGCTCTCAGCCTTGCCAGAGGCAAGCAATGCTCCGACAAGGTTGCTGACCCTCATCTAACCAATCGCTAGCCATGGCCAAGGCTGACGACCAGCCAAAAGGAAGAAGAAAAAGAAGAGGAGGAAAGAGAAGAAAAGAGAAAAGGAAAAGGAAAAAAAAAAAAAAAACTTGTGACTTAATTCTAGAAATTATTCTTAAGAACAGAAAACATCTTTTTTCTATTTTTTAATTCTATTCCAAATCTATTCCCAAGAACAAAAATTTTACCAAACGGATTTATGTTCTTTTTTTGTTCCAGATAAAAAAATAAATAAATAGAATCAGTTGTTCTGATTGTTCCGGAGATGATTACCAAATAGGGCCTAATATTCCACTCAACTCAACAAAGCCATGTTCCAAGCAAATAAAAGGAACACCTGCAAAATAAAATTGAGAATCTCTCTAATTTAGAAATCCAATCCAAGCAAACAATCCGTACTTCTAATGCCTGAATAGATGAAGGCTAATAAAAAAGCTTCAAAATCAACCTAAGAGAGAGTTCAAAATCAGACTAGGAAGTAAAAGACATAATTTGTCAGTGGAAATGTCTTATATAGGTGCATCTTTAGTAGCATGCAGTACCAAAAGTAAATGCAACCCCCATTATCATCATATATATCCGACAACAAACATATAAAGTTGCAGAACTTTACAGCAAGTCTTTAGATAAAGAGTCGCAGAAGTTCACATGAGTTGATAAAGCTGATTATATACGCTCAACAACTATTTAATCCACATAAGCTTCAGCATTCCATATTGTAAACTCAAGTAAACATAAGATTAGGCTCAAGAAGAGAGAAGACAAAGACCACTCCAAGCAAATATTGAGGCCAGATGCGAAAGAAGAAAGCGGTCTAACATCATTTGTTTAAGGCTGGATCACCAAAAGATTGATCATCAAATGCTTATGTTTAGAACTCATGGTGATTTAATCAGGACTTGTCTGAGGTGGAAACAAGCGATCTAACAGAACTTGTTTGGTAGCGGCCTGCTTGATAAAACTATAGTGGACAAAAAGGCATAAATCTGAGATGAATAATTGTTGTTTCTTTTTTACTTGGTTAGCTTTCCTCCAGTACACAACAATTAGGATGGTCATAGTGTGAATCAATTACGTGACCCCACACTCTATCCAAGCATATCTGAACTCTTGCAGCAAGCACGTTCATTTATGATAGGAAGTTTGTTATATTACAGGGTTGCCAATTCTAAAGCGGCTGCCTTCTACTTGATATCCTCATGCACAAGAAAATATGAAGGCTTTTAGTATGTTACCGACTCAATCTCACAAGCAGGAGATAACAACAGGACTTCATTCAGCTATAAATAATACTTGTATGACAGCATGAAAGTTCAAGATGGTGAGCTAGTTAAAGGTGTCGTATAGGCCTCCTCTGAGGCATTGGAAGCATCAAATTACGCAAGCCCTAACTCATTATCATCAAGTCATATTACTTTGGGGGCACTCTTTGCATTCAGACTGAAACTACTGCTTTGTCACAGACTTCAAGTGGCAAGGCAAAGAGTTATCGCTGTCAACTAGAAAGCCACAGCGCCACTGTGTCAGCACACCATGTCTACCAAATTCTCATGAACACATAAAACTCATCTTAAAAGTCAAATTGCCAATTCTCCATAGGTCTCCATTTCTTAGATCTATTTGCACAAGCTACCATTACAGTTGCCTTTTCTCAATAATAGTTGTGTGTAGGCATGCCCAAAAGGGCCAAAGGAAGATAAAACTTCTAAAGAAATCCTCTATGAGCATTGCTCTTTCCCCCTCTTATAACTCCTACTGCCTCAACTAAAATGAAAGATGTGAGAAACCTTAATAGCTTGAACCAGACAATTAAATTTTATAACACTCTGACCAACCCTATTTTCAGACCATCCATGTCCACTATAAGCTCTCCCAAAAGAGTATCTTTGCTTCCATTTCTCGCATCACTCAGGCATCAATTTGCATACAAGTGCCTCAAATTTACATAAATCAAGACTACCGAACAAAAGTTCAGTAAACAGTGGTCTCTGCACCTGCATTGTCCAATGACTGAAAGAAAACTCATAAATGATGTGTTCCCGGATCTAATCTACCCCTTTTCTAACCTAACTGACCACCTATTTACCATTGAGACACAATTTATCACCAACCTATGAGACACGCCGACTATTAGAACTGGGAGCACAGAACAGAACATTTGAATCCACCAACAAATTAACTACAAAGAAATTGAAGCTTAATATCTCTTCTGATTCCCAAATTCAATCAAATCCAAAATTCAAACCAAAGAAAAACTAGCAACCAAATCAACGAACCAGGAAAAAAGCAATCCTCACCAGAATGGTCTTGTGAGCTGGCACCGGCATTGACAGGCCTCCGTTGGGACCATCCACGGCAGTGACCAAGATGACATCGGTGAACTCAGGGCCATGGGAGTGACCATTGAGGTGGTGGTGGTGGTCGGTCAGCGAGCATGATCTCAAGAAGGCGACCTCGGCCTTCAAATCCTGGATCTCTCGCTCGAGCTCTTCCACGGTCTCGCTCGCCTCCTCATAGCACTCCTTGCACATGCTGGTGTCAGGCATGACGTGCTCCTCTAATATGCACCGCTTGGACTTGGTCTCCTCCTGGTGCTCCTACCTTGCGCTCAGTCACTGCATTTGTCAAGTGAGAGAGCTAATTCGTCAGCGAAACCTCTTCACTTCTATTTCCGTACTCAGGATCCGATGCATGTAAAAACGTGTAAATAATCATAACTTGGGAAATAATATTTACCTAGCTAAAAAGGATTCTCTATATTTTATTTGATTAATTTAGCTTTAAAACTCATCCACAAGGCAAGCACATAGTGATTAAAACATGTGGGTTATGGCAATCAATTTAATTTATAATATAATAGATAAAGGTTGTAAGAATATATCGTTTACTCATGTTTTACTTAATTTAAATAAATTTCAATAAGTATAATTATTAGTTAATCATTGAAAAAATAAGAGATATATATCTCACTAGAGAAAATTGAAGATAAACAAATTTAGAACTCATCTTATTACTAAAATATTTATTGATAGATTTAATTATGGCTTATTTGACTATTGAACAAGTCGTACTTAAATAAACTTATTCTTATTGATGAAGAAAGCAAAGGTTAAAAATAAATATAAGACAGTTAGAATGACTCTCTTTTTCTTTTTCTTTTTCTTTTTCAATAAGGAATTATCTTAAGCATATTGGGTGGAGGATGAGGAATGCTATGATTTTGTGAGAGTGCGCTGCATGATGCAGCACATATTCAAAATAAAATGACTGAAAAACTGCGAAAAATCACAGGGCAGCTAAAGAAATGGAGTAAGAAGTTTTCAAATGCTGCCCAACAAATAGATGCACTTAAGAATCACCTTATGGAGCCCACACACACTAGAATAGAACCCAAAAACAGAGAAGAATTCCAAGCCATCACTGAAAAAATTTCAAAATTATGAAGACAAGAAGATATGTACGAGAGCATTAGATCAAGGATAAACAGGCTGAAATGGGGAGGACTTTCATGTGACAACCATTCAAAGAAGGCAGAGAAATAAGATCACAACGTTAATGCCGGAAAATGGCATGTAGTGCTGTGCGCCTACTGTTTTCAAACAGAATGCAGTGAATTTCTATCGGACTTTATACACAACCACGAGACATGGGAATTTCCAACCAGTGTTGGATCAATCTCTGCATATCTTTCAAGACACCACAAATGAAGCACTGCGTGCCCCAGTTACATTGGAAGAGGTAAAACAAGCTGTTTCCAAAATTGCACCTACGAAGGCTCCAGATCCAGGCGGACTAAATGGCCAACTTTTCCAGCATCACCGGCCGAATTTCAGCAAGACATAGAAACTTTTTTGAGACAGGTAACCTAGACCTGGCCTTAAATATGACTCACATCTCCCTCATTCGAAAAGTTCCAAACCCTGAGAATATGAGTCAATTTAGACTGATTAGCCTTTGTAATGTCCACTACAAAATTATTGCTAAGGTCATAGCTAACCGTCTCAAACCCTGGCTTCCCAAATTGATTGCAACTGAACAGAGTGCTGTTTTTAGTGGATGTCAGATCCAAGACAACATTCTAATTGTTCAGGAGGTATTGCATCAGCTAATGGTAAGGAAAAGGAACAAGGGATTTCAGGCTGCTTTCAAACTCGACATGCAAAAGCCTACGACAGAGGTTAAACAACCTCTTTAAGGAAACTACTGTTAGAGAATCACTAGCCATTCCAATCACCTCGAACCCACGAAAGGATTAACTGATTTGGCTTGGTCATAAAACAGGCCAATACTCGGTCGAGAATGCCTATCACAGATCCCTCCCTACAAACAAACCAGGCACACACCATAAACCAAGCATCCAGCTCATACCAGCCACCAAAAACCCTTCCTTTAAGGTGCAAACATACCCAAAAATCATCATGTGGAGCTTATGTCAGAAGGCACTCCCTACCCGTGAAAGTCTATTCAAGGCCTTACCTCACCCCACCCACTATGCCCGCTGTAACTTCAAGAATCGAAGAATGGCTACTGGAAGTAATGGAGCGAAAAGACAACCGACCGACCTGGGAGAGTATGGCTCGTGTCTTGTGGGAGATATGGAAATCACGGAACGCACCCGTCTCCGGTGGAACCCAACGGAAAATTCGAAGAGGAAAGAGAAGGAAATCGAACCTGCCCGGCGGATACCGCCTAAAGATGCCGCCTTTGAGCTGAATGTCGGTGAGCCTGTCGTCGAGGGTGAGCCGGGAGGTGCAATTGCCGGTGCACTTCGGGATTCAAGAGGGATCGTTGTCGATGGGTTTTGCGAAATTGGTGATTTCTGCCACGGCCCAAGAGGCTGAAGCCCAGCTCTTCCCGAAGGACTCTTCTCTCCCTCTCTTTTGATTTATAATATTGAACATCTTTGTTTTGACAATGGCACTTAATGAATGAAGTATCCTTTTCGACTAAAATATATAAATGGAAATATGGATAGACTAAGTATATATTACTCACAAATCACATTGCTTATAATTTAAAGAATAGGTCATTTTAACTAATAATTGTCAAGCAACAAAGATATTTGATTGATTTTACAAATAAATTGAGTAAAAAAAGATACATGTTCGTATTGGTAAGTAGCTTGTATTTTGTTTTGAATTAATTGGAAGTGAAAATATATAGGGTTATTTAAAAAAAATGATAACTTAGTGATTTTTAGGAACAAATATTACCTTTAGTTTACAGCAAGATTAGATAAACAGAAGAGGTGCAACGAAATATGGTAGAAACAAATAAATAAATAAAAGTAAGTTTGGGCTTCTTTCATTATTTACTTGATCTGCTCAAGAATCTTTCATGAAGAAGGTGCACGAGTCTTAAGGGCAATTTAGACCCTGTGTAAATTTTCAAGAATCTTTTTGGCTGTAAATATGTACTTTCCTAATTGACTACTATTAAATGTAAAAGATTTTCTTATAGCAGGAAAAGGTAAATCATTGGGCAGCTAAAGTTTACAATTAGGTGACCGAATTGTAACATTAATATCTCGTCATACTATTCAATATTTGGCATCCATGAACCTCAATATTCAATATTTGGCATCCATGCACCTCAATTGGAACCTTGATCAGTTTTATGAGCGATTTACTCATTTCATATACAAGCGGCAAATTTTTTGAACGCAACGTTATGTGACACCTCATGGGGATACCACATTAATATTTTGCCTAAGAATTTAGACTTTGATCAAAGTACACTAATTGCAAAAAAGAAAAAAGAAAGTTTCCAAATATACAATGGCTGAAATTAATTTTGAGTGACCTAATTGGAAAATCACTAAAAGTTTGATTCAACTATAAGAGCTTGCCTATTTATTGGTCTTTTATAGATTAAAAACTTATTTTTGTAGAAGTTTAAGGGGTTGTAAAATATGTGCACAATATATCTAACACATAGCTCAACACCTCTCCTACATCTCCCGTGTAAATTTGCATTTTTACGCGAGTATAAGATATAGTCATAACAAAGTCAGGTGATAATCGAAGGACAAATAATGATTGATAGACATATCACATACAACGATCAAATTAATTTAGACTCTGATCAAAGTACACTAATTGCAAAAAAGAAAAAAGAAAGTTTCCAAATATACAATGGCTGAAATTAATTTTGAGTGGTCACTAAAAGTTTGATTCAACGTGACTAATTATTAAATTAAGTTAAGCTTGTTCTGTCCTCATTAATCAATAGAAAAGGATAACTTAAATAATTTTTACCAAAGGTTCTCAAATTAGATCAACATCTACCCGTCACAGATTCACAACTAAATGAACAAGTTCCACATGTCCATAGCTCAGGCTGTAGGAGCGCAGGGTGTCCTGTGTTGGTTTTTATTAGGCTTAGCTGGGATCCCTTTGTTGCTCTATGCTTACCTTTAAGAAACTTCCAAATTCCTCTTTGCACAGGGGCTAGAAGGACAGGGAATTAGTCCAGAGGGTAAAAAGGTATTGCGTGATGTTGTCGTTTCGAATTTTGCTTCTGGACATACCTTTCTCCTGGTCTCATCTGCACAGAAGTGTGAGGAAATAGTTCATGTGACTCGGTAAATAAATGCGGTCAAGCGATCTGTGGCTTTGCCTGGTTAGAGCCTAATACAAGGAAAGAACTTAAGGCTGTAATTATGTGATCCTCTCCTAGGGAAACATAGTGCTAATAGTCTCCTCTCATATGCTTATTTGCTTTATTGCAGATGTTGAGAGAACCGATAGTTGGAGCTTCAGATTTTCATGTGTCCGAGCGGCTTCATGTTCTCCTGTGCTTCATCACGCTCTTGAAAAAGGTCGCAATGAGCACTCACCGAACCATTGCAGTAGCATCGTGTAGAGGAGAACGACTTCCAGTCATTGAGTGATGAAGGCGTTATGTTATAGGACGGTACATCCAAAATACCCCGGCACTTCATCCCAGAGATATTGATGATGCGAAAGTTAGGGTTTTTGTGCCATCAAATCTAGTCATTATGTATTGTCGCCTTACACCTAAATCCTACGATGCTTATACCATGTTTTCAAATGTGTGAACTGTGTTTCCAGATGTGTAAACAAGTTCAACTGCGATTAATTATATTTGATGTGTCCGATGCATAAACGAGTGAAATGCATCATATCTCTTGACTTTTTTGAATGTTTCCTAAATGTTACTCACATCAAATTCCAATGACAGGACGAAGTTTCCTAGGTTGAGTGTTTGGCCAATATATCGAAGACCCAAATAGCCATAAAGCAAACAATTATTACTAGCACCAAATGTATGCATTCGAGCTCATTTGTTGTCTCTGAGCAATTGAATCAATTGACTCTCGCGTAGAGCTTTATACTAGACATAGGGAACTTTTGGATTTGGCGTCCACCATGAAGTTCATTAGAACACCCTTAAAATTCCATGATCCTTTTAATACTAAAATCCAAATCGGTCATTCTATGCATTTGAGGGGGTTAGTCACTTTTTCTAAAATCACTCCCTGAAAAAAAATACAGTATAATCTGATTCTCTTGATTCTCAGGCACAAACGTAATGCCTGTACAACAGGCCTGTCTACCTAAGACAAAGGTCACTTTCATCTCACTTTCTCTTTCCAAATTTACACCATGTTGATCTATTGAATATCACTCGGAATTGTATAAAAGTGTAGACTTTAAAGCTAGGCACGTGTGTACGCGAGGACTAATATTGTTGAATGGAAAACTATGTGCTGGACTCACCCACATCCGGTGCATGAATATCTCAAAGTAGAAATTGTATTGAATATCGGGAGCTTCTTGTCGTGTTCAACATTTTTACACATGTTTGACCCACAACAATTAAATCCGACGCGTGAGTTCAAAATTCGAAACGTGATTTTAATACACAAGGGTCAATTTTAAAAACTTTCAATATTTAAGGGGTCAAATGTAAAAATACTAAAAAAAAAAAAAAAAGGTTGGGCTAATGGTTGGGCGCGCTACCGCTACCACCGTTGGAGGGTTCCAACGAGGTGGCAAAGGTGGTGGGGGGGGGGGGGGGAACCCTCGCCGACCAAGCAAGGGCTGGCAAGGCTCACCTAGATCTAGGCGATGCCTCGATTGAGGCCCGGGTGAGGCTCGCCCAAATCTGAGCCACCACGCCCTTTCTTGAGCCTAGCGAGGGTCACCAACCCTTGCATGGGGCCAGCAAGGCCTCACTTGGTGTTGGAGAGGCTCGCCAACCGTAGGCAAGGACCGGCGTCACCTAGATTTGGGAGAGTCTCACCCAGGCCTCACCTAGGCCGGCAAGGGTTGCCCCCCATCCACCACCTAGGGCCTACAAGGTCGCCAACACCCTCCAACGACGGCTGGGCACATCACTGGCGAGGGTGAGGGCAATAGCAACAATGGCATGCCTAGCTAGACCTCTGCCTCTCTTTTTCTTCTTTTTTCCAGCTTTTTTTTTAGAAATTTTTTAGCTTTTTTAAAAGTTTTTTTACTATGAAAAAGTAATAAAAAACACCACATAGGATAAATAAATAAATTTTAAAATACCACTTCATTTTCCTTTAAACAATGTTTTTTTTTTCCTTCTAGGTTTTATGTATTATTATAATTGAATGTAGTTGAATTGGTCAAATTAAAATAATGATTGATATTAACAAATACTGAATTATTATTTTTAGTATAAATTACTTCTATAAATTACTTCTAGGCTATTTTTATTATTTATTTATATATGTATCTATATATAAAAATATATATTTAATATATAATATCGGAATTTTCTATTTTTGAGAAATGACATATTGGTGAGTCGTGTCACATCCCGTGTCACATATCCGTGTCCGTGCTATATGTAAGAATATAGAGATGGCCAAAACACTAGCGAGAAGAATAGCACAAGAGAGAGCTAAATTAGCAAGAGAGAGAGAGATGGTAGAAGCAAATAAAAGAATGGAGCTATAAATGTACATGGAACCAGCATGCTCTTGAAGAGAGCTAAATGTACATAAGACGTATGAAAGCAAATCTGAGTCAAGACTTATAATGTTCTTGAAGATATAATCAAGAAATGGTAATCAACATCATGTTCTTGAATTCCTCAAAATCCAGCCTCCCATCGCTATTAGTATCGTACGCGCGAATCATGCTACTGCAGTCTCTCCCGCTTCTCTCGTCCCACAACCCTAGTCTTGAGAGGACGCTCTGGAGCTCCTCGGAAGAAATGAAGCCGTCGTCGTTCAAGTCGAACACTCTGAACGCCTCGGCAAGGTCTGTCTCTTGATCGCCATCTCCTTCATTGCCCTCTGGTCCGCTCCTCGCGGTTCCTTCCGATGAAATAGAGTCGTAAAAGTACAAGAACTCATCAAAGTCGAGGCTCGGTTTCCCTATAGACAATTCGAGCTCATCCATGCCGTAATGGACACCGATTTTCTCGAGCAGCCAATTGAGCTCCTCGAGGCTTACCTGGCCATCGCTGTTCTTGTCGAGGTTCTCGAAAATCCGACGCAAGTCTCTGGTTCCGAGGCGGGACATCATATGCAATGGTGGATATGTACGTGCAGATTGGGGAAACTAATGAAGAGAAATATGTGTAAACGCTAAAGGCGCTGGTGGGAGGAGGACAATTTGAACCCTGGGCCTTCTTGGTGGAGCTTCCTTCTATTTATATAATGCAGGGCGCACGTAGCATGACTTTGAAGAAGCTTCTGGTTTTTAGGGTTTCATGGAAGCTGGGAAGAAGCTTCGTCGAAGAAGGACGTTACGAAAGTTGACTTGATTTTTTCTTGATCTGGAACGTTCTTTGATTTTAGATAGAGGATGTAATAGTAACGTTGATATGTTTTTGGGTATTTTTCTTTCTTGGGTCTTCGCACGCTATCATTAATATATACTATTATTATTCTCTAATTTCATTAATCACGTCACGCCATTTATCTTCCGGGATGATTCTTGGAAGGAAGGCTCGTCCTTCGTTGCCGCGCTTTTGACTCTGAAAAACGTGATCCAAGTCACGGGTCTAAAGGTCTAGAACTAGTCCTAGTAAATTCTGCCGTGCTCCTTCCTGGCGTTTTGATTGGTTTCGTGGGTCTCGCTCCCGTCTTTGCCGGGTTCGTTCTTTCAATAGATTGGAACGTCGATTGGCTCGTTCGTACGGACGAAGCAGGAATCAAATTATGCAGGGAGGGATGGATGGTCTTTGGGAATTGCTATGTACCGATCTGGTCGGGAAATTTTGGGAATCTCTATGTATTCTTAGTTTTGTACGTATCCCACGCTTATTTGAGACGCAGGAAGATGAGACTTGCACGCGCCGCTCCGAGCCGATTTGTGCGGTGGAGATTAATCGAGTTGACATTTCAGCCAATTCGTGATCGTGACATCCATGAACAACAATCTTTGACCGCCGCGAATGCGTGGAGGATAACTACGTGAAGGAACGGTCAACTTCCCACAGAATCTTCCGTGTAGCCTAAATCAAATCTCTCTCTCCATGTGCGTGAAAGAATATCTGCCACACCGACCCATAGGTAGCCGATAATGGTTAGGTTTCCTACCTCATGGCAAATGGAAGAATTGGAATTTTTGGATACTTGCAATTTAAGTGAGGATCCCATGAGTAGTTTATTGAGCCAACCCTCAAGGGTTTATGTCTAAATAGTGGCATGTGGCAAAACCTCATTGATGTTACTGAGTATCGAAGGGTCATGTGATCCTCGAAGAGTGATTTTCGACAGTCCATCAGTCATAAAAAAAATATATATATATAACTACCACATTTTATGTAATAATTATAGTGATTTTTCATGTTTTCCTTGGTGGACTGAGGAAATTAATGAATGTTTGTCTTAAACCCAACAATTTTATATTATTCAAATTCTATGGAGAAAATTATACCACAAGTCCTAAATCTTATATACAGAATATAAGTAGATCCTAACATTTTCGACCGATTCAATTAAGTTCTATATTTTTACTAAAAAATACAGTCAAATTCTAAAATTTTCAATAGTTCAATTGAATCCTAAACATTAGTTGGAAAATGAAATCAAGGCTCAAAATTTATGTTCAAGGTGCAATTTAAGGTAGTCATTTACGCAACTTGTAAGTTACACTTACACCTAGTCCAATTGAAGTACGCTTCATAAAAGGACATGATTATACCTTTCAAAAAAGGTTGAGCACTTATTTGAGTCAATGAACAAGTTTAAAATCCGATTGTAATGCACATATAAAGTTTAGAACTTCTGATGCACTTGTGGTAAAGAATGTAAAACATTTTAATATTTGGTACTTACATTTTTAGCACTTGTTTTTATGTTTTATCAAACGAGCCCTAGGCAATTCCTTCCTTGCTTATCCTATCAAGTGATTATTGAGTTGGATTAATTTTTCAAGTCAATATATTATATTAATCAAAAAAGCTCATTCTCATCAAATGGATGAACTTCGAAATTTTCAACCTTGATTGGCTTGTCAAACAAGCCCTGATGATGTCCCTTAAGTAGGACCAAGGAATTGAATTATCGACTTCTTTAAGTATCCAATAAGGATTTGTCACATTACTTAAAGTGTGTTTAATAAAATTGAAAATAAGCGCCGAAAATTTAAGTACAAACTTTAATTGCTGACAATTTTAAGTTTCAAGAATAGAAATAATAGGTTATGACCAAAAAAAAAATAGAAATAATAGGTTGTTCGATATTGATTATTGGTAGGATTTATCATTATAATTGGCAAGATTTTAGTTACTATCATTACTTTTTTTACTTAATAAAAAATGGCTTGTTTGATAATCACGTTAAGAGTAGAAAACTAAGCTTTTTAGCACTTGATGTGTGCATTTGAAAACCTCAGATTGCACATAACTTAATAGTTTTTAAGTCATAAGTCACTATATATGGTTATTGAATGACTTAGTTAAGTGTTAAAATTTTGGGTAAAAGCACCAAAAATCTCAAATCACACACACTATGACACATTTACCTTAACACTGGACCTGAGCCCAACCTTTTAACACTGGGTCTGTTACCAAAGAGACGAGAAATGGTGTTAACTGTTAAGGTTCCATATCCAAGTACACGGTATTTGCTCCAAGTATCGATGTCCAATCATAAAAATAAAAATAAAAAAGGTTCCATTTAACTCATTGTCAGAGGGTAGATTCAACAGCACTACTTTAGTTAAGCCTAAATACCTTGGATAAGTCTGATCTTTTCCTTCGAGGAAGTGACATGATTGGCAAGGTAAGGACAGAGCCTCACTCCGTCACTACTTGATAACACAAAACCAAACCCACAATGCATGCAAAATCACTACGCCGAGAACGATTTTTTTTTTTTTTTTATCTCCACTGAGCGCACGTCAAATTTCAAATACGCCATTAAAGATGGCGTGAATTATTTTTGTAAGACAGGATAATAAAGAGAGGAATATGTGTTAAGATTTGTCGTATAGGGGAAGTAGAAACTTGTCATTCCTAATCATCTTCCGGTTAAACAGTAATTTGTCCAACATTAGCAAAAGGCAAAATGTTCGTGCTGCACTAATAGGACTTCCTTTTTTTCCCTTTGGGGCCGTATTCATTGAAATAGGGGACAAAGGAAAGAGACCACCTTTTAACATGCCTTGCAACATAAAATTGCTAATTTCGGCCTAATAACATTTTTTTTTTACACGTCATGGACATGAAAGGTTTTTTAAGTTAAGAAACATTTCATCATTTGTTAAGACGGATTTTTGAACAATGCAAATGTAAATAACACATTAAAAGTACTTAAATATCTTTGTTACGGTGACCTTTGATACTTTGGCCTCACTAGAGAAAAGCTTACTCTTTATAAAGTTTGGCCCGAGAATTATAGAGAAAGAAGTTAAAAACAAGAGTGAAGGAATTCACTTACTATCTTCTTCTTTTTCCATCTAAAGATTTTCCAACTCTTAGGAGGCATGTAACAACCGCTTATATATTGCCAACTTCCAGCACCCGCCCTCGTTCTCCACGGCCGTCGCAATGTGGCCTCACCTGGCTACCGGAGTCTCGCCATCAATGGCCTCGCCAACCACAAGCACCACTATAGAGCAAAGAATTAGTTTCACTTTGCTAGGATTTTGTCATTCCATCTATTATAGGCATAGCCCAAACCTCTCTAAGCTTGTTATATGGTCGTCTGCGAGAATTTTATCTTCTATTTTGTAATAGTTTTGTTCATTAGGAATACAATGTACATCCATCATATGTCTCTATTTACTTGCTTTATGTGCCCGTACCTCACATTCTTTATTTGCTTAGTAAAAATCGAGCCTTGGTCCAACTATGCCAGAGAATTAACTAAAATAAAAAAATTAATGGAGAGTGGACTTGCCACCGAAAATTGAGGATTCAAATGATAGATTTTGAAAAGTGGAGGTCCTAAGTGCAGTAGCACATAACTAGATAACTCAATTCTTTTCCCATTTTGACCACAAACTTGCTTGAGAAAAATTACAAGCGGTATGCTTAATGCGGTCTCAATTCTATCTTATATTTTTTTTTCCCTTTCCCAAAAAATACTTAATTTAGCTCGGATCTCAATTCCGGCTCAAATCTTTTTATCTCGTAAAAAAGAAATACCATCTCTTGACTTAGATTTCAGCTATGATTAGAGATTCCAACATTTTTTTTTTCCTTTTAAGAAAAACATCAATTTCAATTTCCACACCGACGCTGATCACGAAGGCGAAACGGCGAGCAAGGCCGTCGTTGGCTATTGTACTTTCCTTATTCTCGTCGACTCTCTCTCTCTCTCTCTCTCGCCGAGATTTGCTAAGTCACCGTCTCTGCGGCGGTCGTCGGAGAACCTCGTCCGCCCTCGCGTCACGCCGGCCGGACATCGCCCGAAGAAGCTCTTCGGTTCCGTACGGGGACACCCTTTTGCGTTCGCCCGTTCTTCTTCTTCTTCTTTTTGCATGCCGGCGAGGCGCCTCTTGTGCCGAGCAGAGGAATCGTACGGTTTCGGGTCAGGTGAGGAGGACCCTTCGGTGAGTCTTCTCCGTTTTTCGTTTTTCCCTTCGAAAACCCACTAAGAAAAGCGCTCCTGGATATTTCCTGATGGGCTGTTCTCTGTTTTTCTTTTTTCTTTTTTTTGGTAAGTACTGTTCTCTGTTTTTCTTTCGCTTGAGTTTCTTATAAATCTTTTCGTAGCGACTCGCGAGTCGGAACGTGTGTCTTTATTTGATGCTCTGCGTAAGTCTTGATTTTGGACTGAAGGGGAATGATTAGATGGGAGAGATTTCTCGTGCCGCATTGTTGAAATCTCTGTGATGCTGTAGTTTTAGTGTTTTTGTTTTAACAAAGTTTTGTTCCCTTTTTTTTTTGGCCCAGCGCATCCCTAATTATCTAGAATCTGGTCTTGTTTTGGTCTCAATGTGGCAAATAAGCACGTCCATGTGCGTTCTTATGTAGCTCTCTTTACTTTATTGGTGTTTTGACAGGGCTTGTTATTGGGATTTACAGGGGGGAGTGCCTCCATGAAGGAGATTCTTCGTGTATTGGTGAAGTGAAAAATTTTGGAGCTGTGGTTTGATAGTTAAAATGGGTGTGACGTGCATGGAGGTCGATACTGATAGAGAAAAGCAACTGGAAAGGCCATTAAAGAGAAGGTGCTTGCACGACCCTATTGAAATGCGTACTTCTTTGCAGAATGGTGCTCTTGAGAGTGCTCCACAAAGAACTGATGGGGTTGACTCCTCTGAAGACGACGAATATTTAAATTTCTTGGAAACTTATCACGACAATTATGGTTCTGTGCCTTCCAAAGCTTATAAATATGGCAGCAGCAGTGGTAGCGATGATTTAGTGGATCCGCAGTATAAGATTTTCTTTGAAAGTCTAAGAGTAACCGGAAGTCATATGAGCTTGAGGTGCAAGTGGACGTTGGAACCAGTATACTCCTCAAGTACGACATTGAAGACCAGCCACATGAAGGATTAAACTTAGAATATTTGAAGAGTCAAACATTGAAAAATACTGCAGAAACGATGAGAAGCTTGAGGAATGCTGTGGGAAGAGAAAAGGACAAAGTTGTTGCTGTGAGGAGAAAAGAAAATGATAAGGAAAAAAGAATTCCGAGAAATGTTTCTGGAAGGGAGGAGAGCCTGCAAACTATCAAAGCTGCTGCAACAAGCAAAGGAAATTGCAACTTGGATAAAAGAAATATAGAAGCACAACCTGCAGATCTTGGTTGTAATCAGGCAATTAAACGGTTCCCAGGGGTATTGTGTCCAAAGGTTCAACATGCACCTGAGCATGAGGAGGAGACTTGCAACGAAAGCTACCCAGCTCTTCTGAATAGTGCAAAAGACGATGGTAACATTCCTGAATTTATATCTGATAATGGTGAACAAACCACCAACGCTGCTACAACGAACAAAGGAAATTGCAACTTTGATAAAAGAAAGATGGAAGCCCGACCCACAAATCTTGGTTCTAATCAGGCCATTAGACAGTCCCCTAGGGTATTGCATCCAGAGTTTCAAAAAGCACCCGAGCATGAGGAGGACACATGCAATGAAAGCTATCTGGCCCTTCTGAATGGTGCAAAAAATGTCAGTTACATTCTTGAATCTAAATCTGATAATGGTAAACAAAATACCAAAGCTGCTGCAGCAAGCAAAAGAAATTGCAGCTTGGATAAAAGAACTATAGATGCTCAACCTGCCAATCTTGGTTCTACTCGGGCCACTAGATGGTCCCCTAAGGTATTGCATCCAGAGGTTCAACAAGCACCCGAGCATGAGGAGGAGACATGGGATGAAAGCTACCTAGCTGTTCTGCGTTGTGCAAAAGAGGATGGTAGCATTATTGAATTTACATCTGCAAATGGTAAACAAACCACCAACGCTGCTACAACGAACAAAGGAAATTGCAACTTCAATAAAAGAAAGATGGAAGCCCGACCCGCAAATCTTGGTTCTAATCAGGCCATTAGACAGTCCCCTAGGGTATTGCGTCCAGAGTTTCAAAAAGCAACCGAGCATGAGGAGGACACATGCAATGAAAGCTATCTAGCCCTTCTGAATGGTGCAAAAAATGTCAGTTACATTCTTGAATCTAAATCTGATAATGGTAAACAAAATACCAAAGCTGCTGCAGCAAGCAAAAGAAATTGCAGCTTGGATAAAAGAACTATAGATGCTCAACCCACCAATCTTGGTTCTACTTGGGCCACTAGATGGTCCCCTAAGGTATTGCGTCCAGAGGTTCAACAAGCACCCGAGCATGAGGAGGAGACATGGGATGAAAGCTACCTAGCCGTTCTGCATTGTGCAAAAGAGGATGGTAGCATTATTGAATTTACATCTGCAAATGGCAAACAAATTAGATATGAGGAAGATGATGAGGAAGATGATGAGGAAAGTTCATGCGAAGTGGAAATGCTTGCTGGGGAAGATATTTCTAAATGTGAAGAATTTGTGACTAGGAAATTATCCAAAGATCCGGTATGTACTAGCTCTTTCCCTGCTATTATGTGATTAGTTTCATATGGCTTCTAAATCTCAATTTTGATATTTGCTGAATTTTTCTGCTCCCCACCCAAAAAAAAGATAACCGTTGACAGCAAGCACTTTGCTGATGATCCTGGGAGCAGCAGTGGTACTGTATTCAGGAAGAAACTCATGGGTGTACTCAAAATGCCCTATGATGTGAAGGAGCATGAAGACCTTTCCCGAAGAGTAAGACATAAAAGGCAAAAGACAGTCGAAAAAAGTCTGCGTCAAGGACGGGATTTCACTTCTTCATTGCGGCAGCGCTGCAAATCATATCTTGAGCTGCACAAGGGTAAGCTCATATATGCTACTCTCTTCCCCCATTAGTCTCTTTTCTTATCACGATACTGTTATTCAATACTAGTACTTTTTCCTATGACCAAATGCTTCTTTAGTTAAGAATTTGGCAGAGATGCACAAATCCATGCACTGCCTTTCGACAGGTATAGAATTAAGTGAATCATTGGTGTATCAAACCATGTAAAAATTAATGATGGTATCAACAAGATCTAAAACTTCTGATGCGTATCGTATCTTTGCATTATTGCAAAGTACAGAACCATCTGGGGAGAGAGCATGACTCTCTCCATTGAGAAGTTCTCCATGTATTTCCTCCCTCCAAAACTACTACATGTGTGAACAGTGTACAGGGAAGTGGTGGCACTAGGCGGCAGAAATATCTTATAATCAACATCACATGCTACCTGTTTTCTTTTTTGCCTTTTTTGATCATGATTACCTTCTGTTAGCCAAAAGAGCAATTCTTGTGGGTACTGCTCCTACCACCATTCATAGTGGAGAATCTTACGAGATATTGCACCACTTTTCCCACATTACTATTTGTTTTGCTATTTTTATTCTTATGTTGTCGTACAGCTGTAATCTGGTGAATAAGAACGGTCAAGTTGTCTCTCTATTGCTTTTACAATGGATCTCTTCTGAGATAAAAAAAATCAGCATGTTTCAGTCTTGATTTTCTTCCCATTATCTCTACTGCCAATTCAATTATACATATTGGCTGGCTGGAATTCTTCATGTCTATTTTTTTCGAGTTTTTTTCTCACATATTATCTAGGGAGGTTTATTTAGGTTTCCTTACAACAAAACTTTAGTAGTTGGTCTTTTGTTTTACTTGAGGTCATTTTCTAAATCATTTGACATATATGAAATTATCTGCTCCTTTTTTTTTTCGTTTTTTTTGTGAGAGAAGATTAAAGAAGGTTGGATGTTTTCTCTATACGTGTGAGACAGCAAAATGAGAAAACAAGAAGAGAAAAGTTGAATATAATTTGATACTCAGCGGCCTTAAATTTATTATCATTTTTGTGCAGATCTTGCTACAGAACTCAAGTTGGTTCGAGCTGATCGTCCTCGGAATTTGAATCTCTTGCGTGGATTTTTCTTTTGGTTGGAGGTGAGTTTCATATGTCGACATGGCCTTTTTGGTCCAATATGTTCCAAATCTAATTCTAATTCACTTTATAGCTTGCTTGCTCATTATATGCAGATGGCATATTGTTATTCTCAGAGAGAGAACATATGTTGATGTAATTCATAGATAGTCATACTGAGAGAGAGTCACACTGTCGCTGGGAATTTTTCAAATGGTCCATGGAGGAGGGAGGGAGGGAGGGAGGGTGGGAGGGAGGGAGGGAGATGTTGATGTAATTCATAGATAAGTCACACTGTCACTGGGTATATATGAAATGGTCCATGGAGGCATATACGCCACCTTCAATGCTCATTAGGAGGCCGCCACATTACTCATTCTACCATATTTGTAAACCGGTCCATTATTCCTTACACGTTGTTTGATTGTGCATGGACCATCAGGGATCAGTTTGTAGTACACATACATATTTGGTCATGTTGCTCAGAGAGATAGTGTTTGTAAACAGAACCCTAGCACACTGATTCCTTAGCTTTGCAGTCTCTTGTTTGGAATTAGCTGAGATGGTAATTCCTTATCTTAATGCTTCCGGTCTCCTTTCTTAACCTTCCAGTCTCCTTTCTTAACAGAACGTACCGCAGGAAGGAGCATTTAAGCCTTGGTTGGATCCAAGTTGTTTGAAAGTGTTGCCCGCACAGGCAATTAGGAGGGTCTAATGTAAATATTTCTCTGGCCCTGACAAGAAAGCATACAAAACCTGGAACTGCTGCTGCAATGTTTATTCAGAACCTCGGTGTCCTAATTCTGGTCGAGATTTTGGTTATTCACAGATGGTGAATTTGATGGTTGTGCATCATTCCTCCTCTCCAAGGTGGAATTTGGGGACCACATCAAGGAAAATGCTTTTCTGTATTTCAGTCACTTGCAAATGCAAGTGGATCTTTTTGTGATGTAAAAATCAGGTTTATCGAAATGTGCAGCTCTCTATGCTTGAATCAGACCAAATTTAGTTTATCTAGCACATTTTAATGCTTTTACCAAGAACTTGCGACGTTTCGCATGACGAGCATGGGGCAAGCAATGAGCGCGGCAAGTAAGGAAGAGTTGCAACAACCCTTGAGTAAAAAGTTGTTCTAAGCCTGCCTCTTTCTGCGTCGACACGGGAAAGCAGGTTCGAAGCAACACCATTCGTGTTTGGCTATAGGTTCAACAATCTCAAGAAACCACGCAAGTCATACACTTTTGACCGAATTGTGCGGCACACATAAATTGAAGGAGACGCCATCAATAAGTCGGACACGACCAACCTGTCAGATCGCACGTTTTTACTGTGAAGTCTTTTGTTTGTCCCAAAAAATTTTGTCTTCTCTCAGTCAAAGAAATGGAGAATCGGTCATCATGTCATTCAAGATGTCAAAAGTCTTATTCCACGCGCAAGGAAAAGCATGTTCTTTTCTTGTCCTTCACTGTGTAATTGAAGGTAATTTTTTTATAAACAGAAGTAAAGAAGATTGTATAAAGAATCGTGCTTTTAAGGTATTTCTCCATGTTTATTTAGAATAATTTAACTTTAAATTATTAATCACGAAAATAAATAACCCAATTACTGATTACTTGAATGGCCCTAAAATATTTGTCAACAAAACCAAATGAATTATTATAGGCTATAGATAGATAAGGACGGGCAATGCACTTTGTCAGAAACATATAGACATCAGTTGCTCCTAAGAGGCTGTTAGGATTCTCAAGAGTCAAATGATAAAATACTCATGAGAATCTACAGCATGACGTGCACATCTACATCTTGACAGTGGCTTAAGAATCACAAGCCATTATCAAGCGTAGAACTCTAATCTGAATCAATGTTGATGAGATGACTCTGATACCACAGAGATTATGGTAAGGACTAATGATAATCCAAGATAAGTATACTATTCCAAAAACACGGCCTTCTCTCAGGCTTCAAAGGGGACCGCCTTTGAGTCGCCTAAGTATCAATAATCTATATTATGAGACACTCATGCCTCAGAAACCTTTTCAATCCACGGGATGCACAGAGTAGCAAGTAGATTGTACTTGTGGAATTAACACTTCTTGGGCTGAAAAGACAATTCTAACCAGTGGGAATTCACATTGTTTTGCTACAAATAATTTAACTCCACTCTGTTCCTGGAAAGCTGACTGGCTAAGCAGAATTCATAATAGGGAAAACAAAATCACAAGAGATAAAACAAATTCGCCAACTTCTATATCACTAGGCACCAAAAATGGGCCACTTGCTACAACAATTTCACTGTTCTGTTAACATAATATTATTTTCTTGTATACACACATGTACACTTACCATATAATCCCAGAAGCAATCGGAAAATTTCTACAGTAAGGGAAATGGGGCAAAAAGAAGAAAACAAAAGCTTCAAATCCTAGGAGGAGAAGACGAGTTGAAGTCATCCTCTGCTTAATCATCAGATCTGTGCTCACTCAAAGATGAAATTCCCAGATCAGCAAGTCTCACCACGAGCAAGAAATTGTCTGAAAAATCATTCCCCGCCACCAAGGATATTACTCAAAGTGAGAAGTCAGGAAGATGAGTAAACTTGCTCAAACACTTGATCCAGGGATTAGGGGTAAGAGAGAGCTACTCAGTCTGGAGGGAAGGGATTACATTGTCGGCATCTTGTCCATAATGCGTAATGGCTTAATTAGCTCATCCGGATTATCCAACCGTACATCCAAAGGATCAATTTCATCATATATCATGGGGTCATCACTTTCTCTCGCTTCGTCATCACTAACATCAAGACTGATATAATCAGAAAAGACAGAATTGTCATCAACATCTTCCACACGGGCCCTTTCAGGAGCTGCTGTTCCTTGCTTAGACAATCTCATCGTCATGGACCCAAAGTAACGACCTAAACTGCTCTTTTCACCTGATCGTTTTCTTTTCTTTCCCTTACTACGTCCTTTCGGGTGGTGAAGCTTGCATTTGGATCCTTGCTGACATCTGCCAGTTGCTTCAAAGGTTGGGCATATGTAGCTGTGCTTGTTCCGACACTGGGAGAGCAGATGGATGCATTTCATTTTCTTCATGCTACCATTTTGAGAATTTACGTTCGGAGAAGGGAAAATTTCTTTATCATCCTTTTTCCTCTCCTTGTCTAACAGAGAGGAGGGAAGAAGATTTTTGGCTTGTTTATAAAAGGCGGTGGTTCTTAAGATGAATGCAATACCATTACGCTGTTCATGAACTTAAAGAAGAAAGGGAAAGTAATCACAAGAGACAAAGTCTAATAATCACTGAAGCAACCAACCAGAATCAGAAATCATGAATTGGCTCCAAAAAGCTCCAAACTATCAGTTGGTTTGCAAAGCCCAAATTATAAGTTAAATGATCTTATTTAACTTTCTGCCACGAAATCACGTCATGTATCCATTACACATGAAGCAAACATTCAAGAATGGCATGCAGAAAGTGCTGTTATCTCCGCTAACTTTTGCAGATGGGAATGTTTTTCTCTAGCACAAAGTAGCAAGTCCAACTATCAAGCAAACGATTTTTTTTTGGCTTAAAAGAAGAGTGCAACGTAGAAGGAAACGATGCATGCATGGGCATATGCACAGAAAGGTGCATGTGCATGATGCGTGCTGTTGAAAATATGTGAAAATTTCACAATCATAAGGCTGAGGAATAAAAGCTCCCAGAAAGAAAAGCAGTACCTCATTCCCGTCAGGACAATAGCCCCTAAGAAAAGCTTCACATGTAGGGTAATTCTGATTGACATTCACATGCCTATAAGGACAACTTTTGTTTGTGCACAAACCTGCCAGTTGTCATAAAGTGTTTGTTTAATCTATAAGCAAGAATTACTCAACCCGCTAATTTTAAAAATGGAGACAAATGTGGAAATACCTTGCAGAAAATAAGAACAATCTGGCATTCTTTCAGGAATGATCTGCATAAGAAAAGGGTAAATTAGTGAGAAATCAAGCATGGGACTCTTAATGTTGGAACACCAACTTTTCAGTAAACAGGATAATAGTGAACCTCATGAGTCAACTTGCAATCCTTATTTGAACATGACCCGTTTATAAATTTTGTGCAGACTGCGATTTTGGAGGGATCATGAATATAGGGACATTTTCCATCATCCTTGTTGCATTTCCCGAATCTTGTGAAAAACTGACAGTATTTTCGTCTTTTAGTCAACCGCAATCTGGCAGTATGCAAACTCCACCGCACTTTCTCACTTGCTAAAAGCCGAGTTCGTTTCTTTGGATCTCGAATTAGCTGATTCCCATTTCCAATCCTTACATACCTGCAAACAATCATAAGCATCTACAAAATACCTCGGGCACTAAAGCAAAGCTAAACCTAGAATCATCAACTTAGCAATTACGGCATTGTGCAACCAAAAGAAAGCACAAAAAGAAGGGGTAACATACTCATCATTGCCAATCACTAATCTCCGCGGAACATATGATTTCCTAGTATCATCTTTTGCTTGGGAAACAGAAGAGTAAGCCGATTCATCATCTACAATACGAAGAGAAATCAATGCATAAATAGATAACAAACTCAAGCTTCAATGATATTACTTCACATTAGACAGAATAAGGCAAATGGAAAACAAAACAAGGCTGCCCCTAATGTGTCACTCAACTTGGCACCCACCTTTGAACTAATGGAATAAACAAAGAACTAAAAAGGCGTGAGATCTTTATCTCTGATGAATGCTCAAGCTAGGTTGCAACCATGACATGAAAGAATAATAAAAATAAACAGATCCCACAAGAAAGAAACTATAATTCTACATGTTCTGGATGAAGACTCTGGGCTTCCAACAAGCTACTACTACATCGATTTCATTAGAGATTGTTGATCTTTTCACGACAGCACGACAAAGGGATCAATGGCATGAAGAAACATGATCCATCCACTACAATAGAAGTACCTCAATGCTGAAATTTGGAGATAGAAGTAAGATAAAATATCTGCTATCCAGAAGTAGATGATGACACGAGAGATTCACATTTTCTTCTGCATCTTTTCAAACATAAGCTCAAGCCATAATTATCTTTGCTCTGCTTTATCAGACAGGTGAAATACATAGAGCACTGAAGCCTACATAATAATACCATGCTCAGCTTTAAGAAATTTTGTCCTCTTCTTCCTAAGACATGAATCCAAGAAAATCAGTCTGCTAGGTTCACTATATAACTATGGTTAATTTATCCAATCATTTCCTCAAATCCAGATCTTGTGCTTGGTTTCTTTATCCTACATCACTGCTATGGCTTCCAGACGCAATCCCAAAAACAGTTACATCAGAAAGGCATTTCATATACTGAACTGACATAGATTCTAACATTATTTCAAATGGTTAACACTAGTGGAAGTAATTGGTGAAGTCCTGACTTCTTTTCACTTCCAATACAGATGCTCCTGCAATGTATTTCCTTTCTAATGAAGTCCGGACAGAAGAACATTACATGGTTTTCCTAATAGAAAAGCAAAACCCACTAAGACATTCAAAAATTAAGGACGCTAAGGTCTCTGACCATCCAAGCACTGCATCATAACCAACTTTGAGTATTGATATTACGGGGAAGAAATCCATAATCTGCTAGCAGCAACTGTTTGCCTCAAGAGGGATGCCATTACCATAGCATTTCTAAATGCAGAAAGCAATTGATAGAATCTGAGGCACCTAAGTATCAAAAGAGCAATCTAAACCCAGAAAGTCAAAAGATATACCATATGAGCCAGTCTGTCAAAAGATATCAAAATTCAAGACATTTCAGTCAAGCCTCTTTCGAAAAGCATGTTTCCCATAATGGGTATAAAAGTAGATTAATTCCCTGTAAAACGGACTTAGGTTCGGTTTCACTAGCGGTGTCTATTTCATCAAATGAGGTTCTCACTTAAAACTTACCCAAAAGAACAAAGAACTTATGGTCACATTTCCAACTCAATAAAATGAAACATGTTCAACAGGTACTGAGAACAGATCATTATAGAAATAAAGCAAAAAAAATGGGAACCTGAAATTCTCTGTAGTGTCCTCCTTGAAGCATCCATTTTGTATCGAAAAGAACCAATCCGGAATATGCGCTCTCCCGCTCCTGCAATATCATCTATTCTACATCAGAACATAAATAAGGAAATTTCGGCCAACTAACATCCATAATTGTATCTGGAACCAGGAAATCATCTTTGCATGAGGATTACAAATTGGGCTAATCAATTCATCGTATAATTTGACTTACGTGATGAACGAAATTTGCTTTTCGTTCTGGAGGACACCGGGAAACTACCATTCTGTTCTTTTTTCTCCCTCTCAGCCGCAACAACAGCTCGTGTTGCATCCTGTGGTAAGAGACGACAGATTTTGTGTTATAACCTCACAATTCTAGAGGAAATTGACCGAAATGCAATATGAAAGGAACATAACTGACCTCATTAGCTTTCTTTGATTGCCTTTCAATGGACTTCGACCACTTTAAACTTGTCCCACCAACACTTAGCACCTTAGATTTTCTAAGTGATAAACCATGAGCTGACCTAACATAGACAGTATCCCTCTTCCTCACCAGCATTAATCTTCTACTGAAAGAACCATTAAAGAGTGCAGTTGTAATTATATTTATGACTAAACTGGAGCTAAAGCAGTATAACAAAACATTGAATGCTAGTAAACCTGATTGCAGATGAAGATTTATCAGCCAGACTGCAAGTTGTCTGCATGTATCTACGCCAGTATGTTGCTCTTTTCCAAGGGAACAGCTGAGGAAGGACCTTTTGGTAACATTTTTGATGATGCAATGGATGTCTGTAACTTTTTGACAGCTTTGAACCCCACAGAGTCCACACTACAGAAAATTTTGAAGGTTCAAATGACTCAAATATAGCTGCACTTTATATTTACACCTCCATATAAATGTACATATGTGTTGATTCGAGCTTGAATTGAACACTACATACTCTGCAATAGTAGCTAAAACAGCTAGTGATACCATAAGCACCTTCTAAGGTGATTTTAATAGCTAGGGCCAAGTATTCCTGATAAATATCGGCCAAGCAAAAATAATAACTAGATGAAAATATCTGACAATTATCTGAAATAATATGAGACAATTAATCTAAGTCAAGTTCGAAGAACCACTCCAACAATTAAAATGAAAACAAAAGATTAAGAATCAAGGTAAATGAAAGAGAAAGCCAAAAAAAAAGATATTGTTGAAGAAAAGCAAAATGCAACAAAAGCATGCATCCACAGGGAAGCAACCACATCTAAATGCAATTTTAGATCTTCCACATAAATGATAGCCAGAAGACATGTAATGAGGGAAAATGTAGCAACAACCGTGGCACATCATCCAGCACCTCCTTCAAATAATAATGAAGAAATTTTACAAGCATAATGCACAATTAAGATAGTAAAACTGTACGTAAAATAATATAATAATATTGTGCCCTAATAGCCAAATCCATTTAGAACAAAGGAGTTTATCTATGAATGCTCCAATCTTTCAGCCAATGCATCATTTCAGATAGGTAAATAGTAAAACTGTAGGTAAAATAATATAATAATACTGTGCCCTAATAGCCAAATCCATTTAGAACAAAGGAGTTTGTCTATGAATGCTCCAATCTTTCAGCCAATGCATCATTTCAGATGGGTAAGCCGATGCTCTCAAGAGCTTGTTAATAGAATTTAGTAGGAACCATGCCTAAGAGCCTTAATCAGAGAATAAGAATTGCTGAATATCTTAACATTTCCAAAAAGAGAATAAGCCCCACTTACTGAAATAAATCAAGCCTCTAAAATGCCAGCACTTTACCGTAGATATGCCTTTGAAGGCAAAAAAATGGGGGTCTAAAGCAGATCAAGAGTGGCGCAATTGGGGAAGCATCAATACTATGAACAAGGCACGCTGAGATAAGAACACGCTGAACATACCTTTAGAAGATAGCCCCCTGTTAAGGATTCTTCCACATGAAACTGCCGGAGTCCCCTGATCTTCTGAATTTCGACTGTGTTCAGGCAGGGCAGACATCTGCTTCATTAAATTGCCAATTGAAGTCCTTATAAGCTGATTTTTATTCCGTTTGAAGTAGCCATCAGAGGATAAGACTTGGGTCTTATGAACAATCTGGGTGGGCAGATCACATGATTTTGTTGTAGCGACCAACTGATTTGATTTGCGCTTCACATATGTTATCCTCTTCAAAGCAGATGCCGTCAAACTTTCATTGGGCAGTTCTTTCATACCTTCCAATTTATTTGCTGAACAAAGTTGGTCTTCACGAGTTTCGGAAATCTTCAATGCATCCTTGCTGGTGTTTAGTTGATCACTGCTTGATGTACAATCCACAGAATCTAATCTATTACCAAAGTAACCATCAAGTGAAGGTCCAGCTGAGTTTAAAATCGTGCAGCTGTCTGAAGACATGGCAGTGTGATTGGGCAGATTATGAACACTTGGAAATAGGGATGTATTTGCCTTCTCAACAGGAGCACTCATTCCTCCCGTTTTTAACAGATCTACATTGTGATTAAGATTATTGATTTTTCCAGTTCCTATGCTCCTCTTTAAGTCATCTTCACCTGATGAATTTATTCTGTGTGCAGCTGAGCTTGTGACATGATGGATCTGGGATTGGCAAGTATCTACACCTGGTTTTCTGACCAGACTGTTACCTTTTCGGATATAAAGTTCCCCAGTATCTACTGTAAACTGCCTTTTGCCAGCTAGAATGCTAGAAACTGGCTTCTTTCCTGAGAGAGAAATTGATGAATTGCTAGGTCGATGCCATGTATTTGATTTTGTGGCACCATTAGCAGAGATCACCTTTGAAGTCTTGGAACCAAAGGACGAACGAGCTGGGATTGACCTCTGCATAACACGATTTGGTTGATTCCGCATACCATATGGTTCTGGTTTCTTCAGACTGTATTCAGTCTTTTTCGAAGCTTCTGATGACAATATTACATCCTTCTCAGGGCTAATGCAATCAATTTCCATTCCATGATCTGATATCCGATCAACTTTGGTACTATGCGCAGACAGAGTAAGGACAGATATCTCTGAACCTCCACCAACCATGATGTTCTCTTTTTCTTGAGCATCCTTACCACCTAACCTTCCAGGAGGAATTTCGTCTATAGATAATTTCCACCTGGGAATCTGCATTATTAAGTAATTAGATATATTTTCTGGAGAACTCATATCAGATATTGGATGAAGCACAGAATCTACCCCTTCATCATTGGAGTTAGAATTGTAGATTCCATCACCATCAGCAGATGATGGCACGTAAGTTGACACGGACGGTGATTCTTCCAATTCATGAATGTCACTATCAGTTTTCCTAACCGCACTGGATGATCCTGATTCCTGAGTCAATACATGGGTTCCTAAAGATCTGCAGTCAGCCATCTCACCAGCCCCCATCACTTGTGCTTCTACAGAATGTAAACCCACTTTCTTTCCCTTATTCTTTTCTATATTAAGAACCCCATCAGGATGATCACTTGTGGCCTTAACTGGAAAGTTAACTTTCTGGTTTTCCTCCATTATCAACTGACTGACTGAATATTTGTTTCGAATGCTTGATGCCCTGACACCTAGCAATCCAGAATCAAAAACTGAGTGCTGAAGTTGGAGTGTGTCATCAAAGGACCTATTTGCAGCAGAACTGACAGCATCCGCAGATTTCATCAAAGAAACATCCTTTGCTTTCCAGCTTGGTGATGAATTAGAATCCTGCGGAGTATTCATAGGAGGTGTTGCAGCCTCTATGCCAGATTTTTTGAAACTGTCACAAGCAGTTAATTGCATCTCTGAGCAAGATGCATGGCTATCAGCCAGCAGACCCGCATCATTGCTCTGGTACATTCCCAAATTAGAGAAAACAGGATGAGAAGGAGTAATTCCTCTCTTTTTATGAGTAGATGGATTTTCATATTCATCAGCATCAATCCCCTTCTTATTTAAATCCTTTGCATCAGAAAGTTCATCTATTGATTTATTTCCATGTGAAACGTCATGCCTACGTGAACCAGAGGGTAAGCCAGAGTCCGCACATCTAACACAAGAGGCTGTAGCTATTTGGAGTCCAAAATCCTCGACAGACATATTTTTGCAGGTGTCTAAAGCATCTGAAGGGCTGCAGCATGAAATACTTACAGTCTCCCTACAGGTTCCTGCTGTGTTTGAATTCAGCATATCTAGTTTAGAGACCCCATCTTGTCTACTGTCTATAACACATGTGGTAAGTTCTTTTACTTCAATGGGAGACGCAGCTATTGATAAATTCCCTTTACTATCATGAATCTCGAGTAATGCAGGGAGATCTACTGAAGATGATTGCCTCAAATCATGAAGAATGGTGCCATCCTTAAAGGTCATGTTTTCATCTAAATTAGCAGAAGTGTAAGCATTGCAGCCAGTACCGCTTCCTGAAAATTTGAAGAATAGCCTCCAGCTTTTCGCATATCCGATGCACTAACTTGATTAAGATAAGAGTTACTGTAAGAACCATCAAGAACTCTCAGACCTGAAGCAGCACTTGGATCTTGAGATCTAACTAGGACTTTATCAGAACTTGAGACAGGAATTTTCCTCCCAAAAGGGACAGTATTACCTGTAGAAACCCCATGAATGTTCATGTCCTCCAAAGTTGAGGAATCAGGAATGTCACGGCCCGGCATATAAGATAGTCTGCCCACATCATTCTCTTGCATCAAAATTAACTTCTCTATACCAGTCTCAAAAGTACTTTTAAATGGCGGTGCAGGAAGATTCTCAAAGAATCTTGAATTGGTATGCAGGCACCCCAAAGAACTGTCAGAATTGGTATGACATGCCTTTTTATCTTCAACCACAGCAGAATGGATAGGACGAGATGCACCACAATTCTCTCCAACATCTTGAGGTAGAGGTGTTTCCAAAATATCAGGGTCACTACCACATTCCTGCAATGGAAAACCTTGCAATGTTCCTTTCACATCATTTGACTGGAGCAGATCAGACACTCCATCGGAAGCATCATTTGCTCCTACATTACGGAACATTTGAATTGCAGTACAAGTAGTATCCTCTTTTGAAGGATTTGCACCCTTGTCAAACCCTGTCACACCAGAACTATCTATTCTTATATGATCATCATTTCCATGCAGATGCTTCGAAGTCATCATCTCTGAATGAGGTTTATTTTTTTTCACTACTCTCACTCTCTTAACTGCTTTCTTCATGACCTTTTTCTTCTTTTCAATCTTTACGGTAGGTGACTTATTGGCAAGAATGTTATCGCTTTCTATGCCTCGAATGTTACCACTATCAGATCCAGAAGCTATACCAGTCTCCAAACAAATTTCCTTGCCATCACTCATGCTCGTACCAACTTTATCTGAATCTATATGCATCTTAGAATGTGTCTCATTAACTTTTCCATCAGAATCTGCCATAATTCCAGATCGAAAGGGAAGATGACCATCTTGATCTAAAACTGGAGGGCAGAAAGACTGATACACCTTACTCTTACCAACTGAGCTAGAGGTTCCCTTGGAAAAGGGTTGATTGTTAATCTTACTCCCTGTATTAGATGCTGCAACAACTCTCTCCTTTGATGGTTTTGAATCTGTCAAAGTACAACTGGCAATCTCGGGAGGTCTGGTCAGATTTACCATGCTCTTGTCAGGTTTGTTGATGGGTGTATTGGTAAAACCCCCATTTGATGCAGCAGAACTCTTAAACCTCTTATTCCTTGGAGTCGATTCTTTGCTTGGAACGGTCGATGAAGTTGTAGGTGCAACGACTGCTTTGGCTACCAAAGAATTGGATTTGAAAGAAACATCGAGCTCCACTGATCTTCCTTCTCTCTTTTCTTTCATACTATGATCAGGAAACACAAGCGGCCCTTTGCCTCTCAAGGAACCAGAACCGTTCTCGTCACGATGAATAAAATTGTGTAACCTCTCATCGTCCCCGATCCTTCGATCGACTCTCGGCTCTTGAAGCCTCAGAAAAGCACTCTTTTTCTGCACCTGTCTCCTTGGCGTGACATTATATTCACTGCTACCTACCCTACTTCTTCTAGTACTACTGCTATATCTTCCCCAATCAGACTCATGAAACTGTGATTCTCTAGAAACAAATGGCATACCATCCACAACATTAATCTCACGATCCCTAGTCTCAAAAACAAAGTCAGGAAAACCTAAAGATGGAACCTGCCTATGACTATACCTCCTGCGTTTTTCACTCAACAGTTCACTATCCTCAATCAGGCCATGAATTTTAGAAGAACTTGATACAGAGCTCCTGAAAGAGTCATCATAAAGAACAGACCGCGCCCGTGAGAAATCATCTTGCCGACGGGATTCAAACCCATCCACACCGTCGTCCCTAAATCTAGAAATCGCATCCGCATCGCGCTTGACGTGGTAACGAGAGTCCCGACCCAAATCAAGTTGCACGTACGGACGCGGAACGTGATTATCGGCCACAAGCGCCAATTTCGGGTGGCAGACACCGCCGAGGCGATTGTCGTTGTGGTGACAAACCGGTCGGCGATGGCGATCGTCGTCGATCCGATCGATGCTCTGAAAAGATTGCACCGGCTGGGGAGGTAGGGTTTGAGGAGGAGGAGGAGCAGGAAGAGGGTGATAGGACTGCGACGGCGGATGCGGATGCGGCTGCAGCGGCGGCGGCGGCGGGGGCGGCGGCGTTTGTGGGGGGAGCAGCAGCTGGTGGCTCTTGTGGTGATCGTCGTGGTGGTGATGGAGGTGGTGGTGGTGGCGGTGGAGCGGGGGATAAACGTTGGGGTCTTCGCGGAAGCCAGGATGGTAAGGAGTAGGAGGAGGAAGATGGGTAGGAGGCGGAGGAAGGTACCTCGGCGGCGGCGGCTCGCGGCGGCGGTGGTGGTGGCGGTGGTGGTCGGCGTAGAGAGGGGCCTCCATGGGTGGCGGACGGGAACTCATCGACGATCCTGCGTGTAATGTTTTGGGGACGACGATGTTTTTAGGTCGTGGATCGAGAGGCCGATCGACATCAATCGCCCAATCAGAAAGTCCAATTGCCTTAATATTATAATAAAATAAAATCATGTTTTTCTAATATTTTTCTTTATTTATTTTGAATAAAAGAAGGCATACATATCCTAACCGTTCGCTCGTGAATTAATATACTTATGATTATTTTTATCTCGATGATCTTAATATACCAAATTAACACCAAAAAAGTTTATCCACGTAGAAAAATAAATAATTATAAAATTATTGCCTTTTCTCATTTTAGTCGTGCTTAATTTTATTCATGAAACCTCTTACATCATTAGTACAAAAATGTAAGAATTATCCTGTAATTAGTCATAATATTATTACATGGTGTTTGGTAATATACCAAATGAACTAATTTATCATGAAATTCATGATAAAACATCATAAATGATTGAACTCGAACGAAGCAAGGTATCAAAATATTAAAAGATAGGTATAACATGACTTTCTTATCATGTAAAAGATGAAAAGTGTGATATGCATGATTGAAAGGAAGGAGAATAAAGATGTAAATAAAGTTAAAGTTCTTATGGGGAGGCGTCCCAATTACATCAATCATCTTTTTACCTTTATTAGTTACTTAAGCTATATATTTGTTCTTGAAAATGGCAGAGAGCATCACCAATTGTATAGTTCCAATGTGATATGAAATTACAAAAGGGAAAAGTTAACCCATAAAGTCACGCCACCATATGCTAATCAGACTTCTTTTATAATAAAATGATACTTTACTTTCTCCTTTTCCAATTGAAAAGGAAAAATCAACCCATGATTCTAAGAAGACGACTCCAGCAAAATGCAATTCATACTCCCCATTCCGTCTATATCAACATTATTTTTATAAAATACACATTGGAATGGAAACTTTAAGTTGTGAATGGTAAGGCAATAATAAACACATTAATTAAAAAGTATAATATAGGAAAGAAATCAAAACTTCATGAAATCGTAATCAAAAGGTAAGATAACCTCTATATTGTTCCCATTCATCTAATATATACATTTTCTTTTAATAAACAACGAATTGAGAAGAACAAATCATTGCAAATTCCTCGAGAAGCCACCTTCACACCCCTTACATTTATTGTTTAGAATGATGGTTGGACCAATCTAAAATTAGAGATTAAGTTTCTTATGTAGCGTTAAGTATGTACCATGAAATCAATCTAAAAAAGTTTTCAAAAAGCGACTAAGGGCTATAGCACCACTACATGCCGCCACCCCACAGGAGAGTCACCGTGCTAGTGGCATGCAACCACCTCACAATAGTTGTGCAGGATAAGAGAGAAGGATTTTTAACTCCGGAAATCAATATAAATATTAGTTGTAATAAAATAAGTTATCCTACTAAACAATTAGCATCAATAAAAAATATTTGGCAGAAATTAAAGAAATTCAAAAGAAGAAATGTTCTATTAATCCCTAAATCATTTTCTTTTTTCAAACTTTTAATTGAAAGGATATACATAGATATACTTCTATGTATCATTAATACCTCGAGGATCACTGCACAACACTTTTTTGATAATTAAAAAAAATGATTGATAAATACATTTACAATAATGAAACAAATAAAGAAAAAATAGCTAAAACAAATAAAAATACAATTCGGTAGCAATCGCTTCTAGATCTAAATTCAGAGATCTATGAGAGAGTGAAGAGGTGGCTCGTGAGACAAGCTCCCGAGGCAACTACAGCATTTACGACCATGGCGATCGAGTCGACGATGAACCCACTTTTCAGTCCACGAGGCACCATGTACTGCCCTGCTGTCAGTAGGCACATCACCATACATAGACTCGAAAACGAGCCTGACCCGTCTTTGATCATTGCCCATCTCTGCCCAAATCGATCAACCCATTTCCTGCTGCGAGTTCGTGATTTGACAGAAAGCGGATGTTCAGATGCAAAAGTAGGAAATTGGGTAGCTATGGCTGCGACCCAGATTCACGGCGTTGCAGCAATAATTCAACCGTGAAAAAGAAGAGGAGGAGATTTTCCTGAGCGTCGGTGGGCGGTGGGGTCGTTGAATTTGTCGAAGACAAGGACTCTCACCAAGCAAAAGGTGAGAAAAAAAAAAAAAAGAGAGAGAAGTGGCTGCACTACTGTAGTCTTTTGTGGTTCAAAAGTGGCGCACCCGAGGACTTTGAAAACGACGAGATTTGCACAGAACGTGAGGACCTCGAAAGTTAGGCCAAGAATTTGACCGGTTCCATGCTGCCAGAATTTGACCACACCCAGTTCATCATCCACCAGACCAAACAATTTGAACTCAGGAAGGGGGCTGTGGTAATACCGGGCGCTGGACGAATCAAGATCGATGGGGACATGACGAGATGGAACGGGTCAAAAACTTATTTTATTGGCATTTTCCGGCAGATACAGATGGATGTATAGTGAACTTATCTCACTTCACACAGTCAAATACAATCCAAAAATGGTAAAAGAACATGGTGTTTTTGGCTAACAGACCGAGGAGCATTTCGTCTCCTCAAGAGAAAGAACCATCATTCCCACCTTGATTGAGGTGGGGAATGCGTTATGACTAATTGCCTAATGTAAAGGGGTGGGAGGAGGGCTAACCCACAAACTACCTCTCATCCGACACCCAACCTAATGAGTGAAAAAACCCAAAGGAAGAAGAGCTGAAAAACCAATGGGAATATATGATCATGGATCCGAAAGCATATACAAGGAGAGAAGGAAGAAACGCAGATCATGCTTGCGCTCTGCGTGGAGGATTGATCAGTCGAAGCTTGATGAACGGCTCCATCGGCCTTTCAGATAGTCCTCCAGTGAGACGTTGGAATCAATGATGCTCACGGATGATGAATCGTCCTCCACGTCATGCAGCGCAAGGTTCAGGTGGGACTGGATGTTAGGGTAAGCGCAAGCTTCATCATCCGCCGCATCGGATTGGTCACAGGAGACTTGTAGTTGTGCTGACTTCACTACGTCCAGATCGCCATGGAGGAGCTTCACCACCTGTACTTACCCAAAATGAAAAAAACGAAAAACCAGGATCCGTCATAAGGAGAAGCTATAACATGAAGCAAAAAATTCACAATTGCTGCAATAATTTCGACACATGATCTGATGTTCCCAATAGTGTCTGTAATGACAACCTTGATTTTCAGCAATAAATATGTACAAGCGTCTTTTCAAGCAGACGAAGACATGTGCAGACATTTATATCTTTATCAATCTCTAATGCTTGAAACAGCGACACCAGAAAATTTGAAGGTAACACCACCAGACCATAATACCAGAGACAAATTACAAAGAAGAAGAGATAAATGCCATGTGAAAAAATCAAAGATATCAAATCAACTCACATGGCTCATTTGGGGCCTAGCTCGAGGCGCACGTCTGACACAAAGTGTGGCGGCTAAAACCATTCGCTCCAACTGCTGATGATCATAATTTTCACCCAAGGTCGGATCTAATAGTTCGGATATTTTCCCACCATGAAGAATAGGTCTTGCCTGGAGAAACATAGGTATCTTCTTTTAGTATCTAACAAGTAAAATATAAGAGCCAAAGTCAATATTTACATAAAGCAAATGACAGAAGACATACCCACATAACCAGGCTCTCTCGGCCTTTTGGAAAGTCATTGCTTATGGGCTTTCTACCAGAAAGAAGCTCAAGCAGTACAACGCCGAATGCATAGACATCAACCTTGTCATTGACTTTGCCATACATGAAATATTCAGGAGCCAGATAACTGCAGCAGCTCAAAAATATGACGATGTGAGTTTCTGGCTTAAATAAATGATTATTGCTGGGAAACAATAGCTACAATGCTGAGATTACCGACCCAAAGGTTCCTGCAACATCTGTGCATGTTATATATGTAGAGGAGGTTGATGCCCATTTAGCAAGCCCAAAATCACATAACTGAGAAAATAAGGCAGAACAATTTATCAACATACCATCCAAAACAGATTAAATAAAAATAGCCAAAGAGATGAGACAGTTCCGTGATACATCACCTGTGGTTCAAAATCTTCAGATAACAGAATATTTGATGATTTGACATCCCTATGTATTACTGATTGAGCACTTCTTTCATGGAGGTACTCCAAGGCCTCAGCTACCCCAAGAGCCACCCTGTATCTTTCTCTCCAACCAAATGCATTTGGATTTTTCTTGATTCCTGCCATATATGAACAAACAGATCGAATAAATAATCTAAACCTGATGAATGACTGTAAAATCATTAAACTTCTGGTGAAATTATAGGGAACAGAAGATTGTAGAAGTCATGCACCATAAAGGTTGTCTTCAAGACTTCCTCTTGATAGGAAATCGTAAACCAACAGAAGATGGTTGTCTTCAAAGCAGAAACCAATAAGAGAAACAATGTTCTTGTGATGCAATGTCGTAATAATCTCTATTTCCAGAATAAATTCCTTGAGCACATCTTCAGATGGCTTTAGAATCTTCACGGCAAGCTCCTTTCCATCAGGAAGGCAACCCTTGTAAACTTGACTACTGCCTCCTTTCCCTATCAGATTCTCTGAAACAGAATGGACAGACAACCTCTTACCAAAAGCTTCCTAGTTAAAAAGGACCGATGTAAATCAATGCTTCTTCAAAAGATGAGGTTAAGTAGCAAAACCCACCTGCCAGGAAAAAGGATGTTGCTGCCAGTAATTCCTCGTAAGTAAACAATCTGCATGTCGATGAGTATTTTTCATGAAGACCCTCCAATTCTTTCGGCAAACTTATTGGACTCTCATCAGGAGGATGTGTTCTCTGAGCCTCATCACCTACGAGAACAAGCGCTCCGCTTTCTCCATCTAAACTCGAGGCTTCTTGTTCACCCTTGGTCGAATCCCCTTGTTTCCGCTCTGAAGTAATGGATGGAAATAGAAGATGCCTGCTAGGTAATCTCATTGCCCACTGAACCACTGAGATCTCCCTTCCTGAAGAATGGTCAGGAGTCTGCCTGTCTGCTGAAATTGCACGATGAAGCAGTGGCCAACCTGGCTGCAGTGCAGGCATTTCTCTGCTCTGTGGAGAAATTGACCCTGATGTTGCTTCATCTGTCTGCAATGGTACGATAGCCAAAGAATTTTCTTCATCATGGTTACTGGAAGTATCCTCGGAAGCATTGTCGCAAGAATTATCAGCCTGTCGTGTGGTGGAAGCACAAACAGAGCAGTCGTGCTTCGCAATAGCCTCTTTAGCATCAGCAGAGGCTTTAAGCAAAGCCTGCTCCAAGGTTTCTACCCCACCCACATTATCCGTGGATTTTGGAGATGCTGTGAAATCACTATCGTTTAGAACTTTAGAGTTCTTACTCATTGATCGATGAAATACATTAAGCAAGCTGTTTGGCCGAAGATTATCGGATTTTCCTGCAACTAGACATTTGACCATCCATTTAGTCGCCGTAAAATGCTAGTCTCGCTAGTATCGATATTTGACATATATCAGACTTCGAATTACCTTGTGAGACGTGGAAAGCCGCAGGAGAGCCCTCTCTCTGGAAGACAACTTTCCCATTATTGACAGCAAGAACCCAACAGTCTTTGGGCAATTTTTTGGCACAGTATTTGGCCACGGAGGTCGATGACCGAATCGAGTGGTGATTCTTCGCAGTTCCAACAATGACCCTGGTCGCGAAGTAAGATTTCGCCTCGCGAACAAGAATCTTCCGAATCGATGTGCCCCTGCAGATCTTGAGCTTAAGATCAACCTGCAAAATCCACAATCGAAATTACACACCAAAAGATAAAACTTTGAAAAGTAAATTTCTACTAAAGCAGGAAATGCTCGCGCTCCATGAGCACCCGCCACAAACAGAGATGTGCACAACAAGATGACCGAGTTAACGGTGAAAATTCACAAGCTAAATCCCCTGAAACATTTAAAGTTCATTAGGAATCAAAGTAAGTCATAATCAAAGCTTGATTTCATTTTGTTGTCCCAGTGCTCTGTTTCCTCTGCGACAAATCTCGAAGGCAGTTAAAACAATGAAACAGAAGGAGAGCTAAAAAAACCTGCTTCAAGTTGCAGAAACCTTCGTAGACGGCGAGAACGGAGTCGAACGCTCTGACCAGCGAGAGCAACGACGACTTCCCATCCCGGTCCACAATCTCTGCATTGCAAACGAGAAAAGGCTCATCAAGCACACCCAACCTCGAAGAAACAACACCGAGCCTTCCTCTCTCTCTTTCTCTCTCTCTCTCACCGTTGTTCCCGAGGACGTGAAGCGCGAGGACGCGGTCGCCGGGCTCGGCGACCTTGACCAGAGCCCACGTCAGCAGCTCCCTGCTCTGCGGATCCAGCTTGACCCCGACCACCACCGTCCGGTCTCCGGGAGCTCCGGCCGGAGCTCGGCGTCGGCGGCTCCGCTCCGCTGCGTTTTCATCGTTCGCCGGCGGTGGCGCGCGCGAGGTTCAAAGTCCGGGGGCGGCTTGGCGGCGGGCTCGTGGAGGCTGGAGAAGGGGTGAGCTCATTGCTCTGTGAAAAGGGCTTGCGTAGCAGAGCCCGTCCGGTATATATGGCTCCACACAGAGAGGGAGAGAGAGAGAGAGAAGGGAGTTGCTTGGTTTGAGCTATCGCTTAACCGCCGGATGGTTTGCTTTCCAAGCTCTCTCTCTCTATCTACCGCACGCCCACCACCATGCTAGAGAGAGAAAGCGAGCGGGAGAGAGGGAGAGGGAGAGGGAGAGAAGGCGTCTCAGTCGCAGGGTCTTCTGCTGCTTTTCGTACGTTTTGTGGATTGACGAAATATAGAAATTGGAGGAGGTAGCTGTGGCTTTCCGTGGAAAATAAAAACTACTGCAGCGACTGCTGCTTTGGGACCTTAAAACGGGCACGGATTTTTTTCCATGATTTTGACTTGAAGCGCTGCTTGTATTACGAAAAAATGAACAATTGAAAAAGACAATTTTTTTAAAGTAAACGGTCGAAATACTTAATTAATATAAATATATTTCATTATTAATAATAATCTGTGTATAAATTATTTTGTGGAATTTTCTCTACCCCTTCTTAGCCCTGAAAAGGCAATGAAAATATTTTTTGTTTAGTCATTTTTTTAAGAGATAAATGTTCAATTGAATAATCCTTTATTTGACAATTTAGGTTTAGTTTGAAATAATACCTTCGAACTAAGCAAATAATTTTTTATAGATAAGTCTCATTTTAAGGGAAAATGATTAACTCTAAAAATCACTCTTTTTTAAACTCCAAACTATATCTAATGTCAAATGATAAACTCCATTCGCTTCAGTTAAGATCATAATTCAAATCACTTCATAAATCGATGTCGTAAGATCATTCGTTAGCACCATGCGTAACTTTATTTTCGTAAAGTCAACATTCATTTTGTCTTTTTTTATTGAATAACCGTAAATCCACGAAAGCTATGTTTGTTCAAAAGACAATGCTTCCCCCTTTTTGGTTTTTTTAAGTGTTGCGAAAGCGACCACAATCGTCTTCCTAATCGTTTGTGATCGCTTGTGATGACAATGTGATTTGCTTGGTGATTAACTAAAACGCTTTCGTATAATTTAAGGCCTCGGAAGCTTTGTGCAATGGTGCATGATCACGTAGGATTGATAGGCTTAGTCCCACCGGTACGGTGGAACACAACTACAAGTCACCTCGCACTTAATCTTGATTAATGCGTCTTGCCCATCTTTTAATTTGCATTTTAATAACTTTAGCGTTTGATATTATGGTTGCGTGCTTGGGCCCAGGCCTAAGGGACATGATGACTATTTTTTTTGTTATATAAATGAGATGCTCGAGTATTTTAAGTAATATCATCAATTAAGGTGTAATTTACAAAGACAAATGGGAAAGAAGTGGAGAATGTTGTCCTGCATTCATCATCTCCCAAATGTTTTTCTTCTAAAAAAATACCGAAAGCATGCATCGTTTTTGGTCCAATTATCACTTATGTACATCTATTACTAAAGGTATCACCCAAATCATAAAGTCACGGCATATCAAATAAATGTGGGCACTCTAATAAATACAAGCAGAATGAAATAATCTTCCATTATTGATCCAAACATAGGAAAGTATAATCACTGTCCTTGATAGTGACTTGCTTCCACAAACTATTTTTGACAACATCAAAATTTTCAGTAAAACAAATTAACCTAATTTGTAATTAATCAAGCATAAACAAAAGAAACTAAAACAAACAGAGCTTTTTTTTTTTCTGCAAATGGAAAATAGAAAGCAATTACCACAAAGATTATCGGATGCTAAAACATTTGATATTGTTTACTTGCGTGATTTATAATGATTCCACATATGTATATCCAATTAAGTATTTTAACAAAATAATGTAGTCGGGTTTCAAAAGTATTTCACATAGTTCAAATTTAGGATTTATACCTAAAATACTTAGGAGGAATTTTCCAAAGTACTTATAATATTGCAATATGCTTTTACCATAAGCCTCTGATCTATATTTTTTTTATGTTTCTTGATAAGTACAAGTTCCCCTTTTTCCTGGGCAACCCACGTGTAATGGAAATTACACTGCATAAAGCTATGTAGGGTCATGGTCATAGCGCCTAAATCTTGACTCTATTCGTGTTCCTTTTATCTTTCTCGGCAACTCATGGGCCAGGAATGTGAAACTCATTGGGGTTGTTCATTGGTCAAATCTTGTAAGCACTAGTCGTACGTCATTATCCTATACTTAGGTGGCATTTCAATCGGATCATTCAACTCCAGTTTCAATGGTCCGATATGGCAGACTTTCATTCATTCTTTTCCTTTTTATCTGATGCACTTTGACCAAGAGGGCGGCTAATTTTTCAACAGGACAATTTGTCCAAAAAAATCAAGAATTTATTGTACAATATTCAATTCAGTCCTAACCTCTTTGATATGGTCAATGCAATCTTAATTTTTTTTTACAATTTGTCAATGTAATCATTATAACCACAATCGATCGGAAATCACCGACATGGATACCGGTCGCCCTACTCGTATGCAAGGAGACGAAAAAGAACATACAAGTTGCAAAGTCCATGGAGCCAAACTTCGTCCAATCCCCATCTACCTTTCAATTCCTAAGATCCATCATGTTAGGTACGCGCTAGATAAGCATCGCATAAACCTTGGTCAACCATTTGATCATAGCATTACGCCAGTATAGAAGAAGTTTCAATTGAATTATAGAATGATTAGTGCGCCAAGGAAGCCAAAGTCATAAAGACCGAGCAAGAACACTTGAATTGCCCAGGACATTCCGCCACATATTTTTTTTTTTAGCTATTTGCTCTGGGAAAATTCTTTATTTGATCGTCAGTCTAGCAAGGTTAAACTTTTTAATCTCCCATTATTAATGTGACGATTAAGAAATAAATGCGCATGTATGATTGGAGGGGCACCATATAAATTCTGTCCTCCAAACTATAAGATGCAATTTATAGTTGCTTCTTATGCGGCTCCCAAAATTTTCATGGATTTAAAAATGGGCAAAAGCCACAAAAAAACCCTAGACTATTTCTACTACGACACATTCATCAACGTGACACAAAAAATCCAAAATTTGCACTAATGTGATACATATACTCTATGTTCTAAAGGATGCCACAAAGTAAATAATGTTGATATGACATCTCCCATGTTAAGTGAAATAAATAAATAAATAAATAAATCATCCAGCAAAACATTGATGGGGGATAAACGCATAACATAAATACAAGTTTAAGGGTTTTTATGTTATAATAAAAAATTTAGGGTAAATGTATCAAAATGTGCTTAGTTTGGGGATTTTTATATCATAAAAAAAAATTATGTTAAATGTGTCACAATTAGCATGATTTGATTTGAGAGTTTATGAGAATTTTTTTCCTTTTAAATTTACCGACCTATGTAAGCCTTTTCTAGTTGTAAGAATATACGAAATAATTGGCTCTGCGAAGATTGGCATGTTTTTCTCTAGGTCCATTGTCGATGACTTACATGCTGTTATTACACCAAACTTCAACATGAAGAGTGTAGAACCTACGCGCAGAAGTTGCATGGGTCACCATACCTACGGGCTACTGGCACCGACAAGAAAGAAAAGATGTGCGAAAATCAAGAAAGTGCACAAGGCAAAGCTAACTTCAGCACTTTTTGCAAATCCAACAAAGTTAACAAAATGGCTCCATTGTACTAATTTAATAAGATTTAAGAGTCAATTTCAATTTTTAAAAGTAGGATTTATTATATTTTCATGATAAATTTTGAAATTTTCAATGTATTTATCCATTCTTTTGGGTCTGTCGTGGATGACTTGCATGGCGTCACTGCACCTAACTTCAATAGGAAGTGCGTAGAACCTACGCGTATAAAAGTGTCCTGGGGTCACCGTACCTACCGTCTCCAACAAGAAAGAAAGAAAAGATCTACGAAAATCAAGAAAGCGCGAGAAAGGCGAAAGGCGCGTTTGGTAACGTTTTCGTTTAAAAATTGTTCCGAACGAAATAGAAAAAAGTATTTCGTTCGGGAACAATTTTCGAACAAAAAAAGCGTGTTTGGTAAACTTGTTCGGGAACAAAAAATACGAAACATGTTTGGTAAATTTGGATAATTTTTTTATTTCTTTTATTTTTTCTATTTTTTTCTTATTTTTCCTTGTTTTCTTTTTTCCATTCTTTTTTGGGTCTGTCGTGGGTCGGCAAGACCGCCACCGCGAGCGGCCGACTTGCACGGCGTCACTGCGGACGGGCTAACTTCAACAGGAAGTGCGTAGAACCTACGCGTATAAGTGTACTGGGGTCACCGTACCTACCGTCTCCAACAAGAATGAAAGAAAAGATCTACGAAAATCAAGAAAGCGCAGAAAGGCAAAGCTACTCGGATCAAAGACGATGATAACGAAGAGAGGAGAAGAGAAGCGCCACGTTCATTTGGTCGGCGAAGAAGGTAACAGCGACGGCGACACGGCGGCGACAATGGCAGTTTCGCTCGTGACTGGCTTAACTGACCGCCCTGCAACCTGCGATCTCGATCTCGATCTCCCTCCTCCTCGTCCCGAGGTGGCTCGCGGAATCATGATCGTCACATGATGGTCCGCTCGACGCGTGGCTGATCTTGATACGAGGGCTTTCCTCGGTTAGGGGGGCCAGCTGGCAGCTCCCTCTGATTTGATTGGTCGGCGCACACGTGTGCCCAAGTCGACGGCCGTGCGGTCTTCTTACACGTCAACCGAGAAAGAAGTCTCCCCCTCCAAGTGGAAGATTCATCGTTATCGACATTTATGGTGACCAGCACATTTGTAAATTTTTACCCAGTCAAAAAGGTAATTGCATTTTTCCGATGATTAATGTGAAAAGGGGCTTTACAATTTTCGACTTCCGACGTAAATTTTGGGACTAATTTTCTATCGAAAAGCATTTTAAATAAACATCATAAAGCACTTGATTCATCTTGTTATATCGCGATAATTTTGAATTACACAAATTAAACAATTATTGAAGATAGAAACCATCAATTATTGAGAATCGTCAGATTTACCTATACCGAAGTAATCAAAATGAAGGAATTGCTTTCTACCATTGTTGATTGTGCAAAAATCCTCGAGAAGAATCCATCACAACTCAAAACACAAAATCATACATAATTCTTTTCTCTTGATCTTCTCACGAAGTTTTTAAATCACCATGGATAAGCTCTTTTCACACCGAGAGTGCTCAATGAGACAAGTCACGTGCTTTGTCCACTAGGAAAATTGGATTTGAAAATCGATACATGCAATCATGTAGCAAAAGAAATGAATTAGATTTTCTTCATATATGGCGTGAAGTACCAGCGAAAGGAATTGTAGCTACCCATCTCATCACATTGTTGTAGTACCAACAATTTCCATAAAAGAAGTCCTCACACTGCATGTGAGAGGTTCCATGCTACTGGGTCATTTGGACCCATCAACATCTTATGAAAGTCTATAGGGTAGACCCCCCCAGCTCTAGCTAATTTCCAACTATGTTCAGTTATGGAGAAATGGTAGAATCATTAAGTCTAATTTTGCTAAGTTTGGCATTGTTCTCTTAAGGGAAAATAATTTAGTCAATCTTTAAACTTATTGTACAGATGTCAATTTAGTATTAAATTTTCAATTTTGACAATTTAATTTTAAATCTTTGAGTTGATTTAATCAATTTTCGTTGAAAATTGTTAATTTGATGATCCAATCATTGTTAACCATCTAATCAACGATTTTTTTTTTTATGAAAATTAGTTAAAAGAATTACATTAGAATTTTGTGCAAAAGTCTATGTCTAAATCGATAACAGTGAAAAGTTTATAATCGAATTGATATTCTTATAATTGATTTATAACTGATATAGTTTTCCTGCTCTTTTAATTTAACTATAATAATTTATTAATGTAATCCCTGCATTAATAATTCACGTGCTCGCATTAGATTTGCTGTCGGTGGATCCAACTACAGAGCTCCTTTCACGTGCCGAGGGGCTCGCCACATCCCACTATTGGAACGAGAACATCGCGAGAAACGACGAATAATAATCAATCAACGAGCGAAAGGACTATGTTTCTCTTTCCGACCCGAAAAATAAATCCAGACATCAAAAATTAAAATGGATCGCGATGCTTTTCGTGACAGTCTAGGGACGATAGTGGGAGGACTCCATTGTCCTCATTTCTAGATCATAGGGAAAGATGTGCAGATGATTTTGTCGGTTTTCTCGAACTACAATGATTCATACTTCTATCAAGTGGAACAAGTCACATCGATAATTTGGATTTTAACTTTTTTTCTTTTTTGAATAAGCAAGTTACGATTGTTAATTTCACGTGGCGCAACAATTCGGTTAACAAATATCTCACGTGAACTCAAATTCTTATGATCCGTGAACGTAAATAAGTATAGATGCTCGGACGCTAAATAGACAAAAATTTGGACACATGTGGTGTCGTGACCTTAAAATAAATACTACAATTAAATTCATAAGGTCTTTATTTTAATGAACCGATCATTTAATTTTTTCTATTCAATCAATGGGCTTTAATCACCGATATTCCGACTGAAAAATATATCACGGCCTTGTGTTAACTAATGACGTTGCATTTGATCACGTGTATTGCTAAAAAACTAATTGGATTCCAATTAAATTATCTATAATAAGAAGAAAAAAAAAAGAAAAATATTTAATGCATTGGACGATCAAGAACCACGTTAAGTAATTGCCACATTAACTTTCCGTTGAAAATTTGACTAAATTCTAATGAAAGATTATTCATGGAAAGAAAATCAAACTTTAGTGATTATATAATCTAGATACAAATTTCTAGGGACATTATTGGAATTTCAGCCGATGTTTTAACGAAAAAAGTTATATTATAGCCATGTGGAATTTAATGACACTGCGTTTGATCACATGTATGTTGTCTAAAAACCTGATTGGATTCCAATTAAAGCGTACCTATTGTAAGATAAGGAAAAAAAAATATTTGACATATTGAACGATTGAGATCCACGTTCAATAATTGCCACGTTAGATTTTCGTTGAAAATTTGACTAAATTCCCATGAAAATTCATTACTTGGACAAAAATCAGACTTTAGTGATTACGTAATTAGATAAAAAAATTATAGGGAATTATGGATATTATATGATACAAACTACAATGCATTTTTCTTACCAAAAAAAAAAAAAAACTACAATGCATTTTATGCCTTTATATGCGGGGCCAGCAAGGAGGCTTTGGACGGACGGTAGTGGTCCTCGTCCCCATCCCTCCCTCCGTCCAGAAAAAATGGAAAACGACAAAGTACAGAAGTCTTTCATCCCATGATCAAAGATCTATGGATAGATCACGGAGAGCAATGCGTAGATCGTGGAGAGCACTCAATCTAGGTAGGCTTGATGTATACGATCGATTAAATTTTTACATGAAACTTGTAAGATTTAATGAATTATATGTACCAAAACCTAATAACCTTCTCATCCCAAACCAAGCCTCCCACTGGCATCGATAAGATAACCCAAACAAACAAAAAAAAAAAAAAACTCAATCCAATTGGGGTGATTCGACCCCGATCCCGACTCCGACCCCGACCCCAACCCCAACGATAAATGCGTGCTCATTAAACGGTGATGGGTGGTGACCACATGATGGGGGCGTCCACCCACCATGTGCTTAAAAAAGCAGAGGAGGACACGGCCACCAATCCCCATCTCCCTCCCAAAGACTCGAGATTCAAGCCATCCATCCCTTTCATGACTTTTTTTTTTTTTTTTCGTCAGATGAAGCGATGGGACGTCGGCGTCGTCATGGACAAGTTACCGCCGACGAAAGGAACAGGACAGTGCCGGAAGGAAGGAAGGAGGGAGGGAGGAAGGTGGCTTTCTTTGTCCTCTCCCGAGTTTCGCCCGGTGCATTTCTTTGATTCTGCTTTGAAGGGGAATCTTAGAAGTGGATTGATCCGACAACGTGTTCCTGCACATTTTCATCGTGATTTTTTTATATGTAATGTTGCAATCTAGACAGATCCAGAAAGATTGTGATTGATGAACTAGATTTTATTCTAATATGATTGGCGAATTAATCAAAGTTGCTTAAAAATGGTAGAAGCGCCCTTTGCTTAGAACAAAGACCGTTTGGAAGAGGTTAATCCTCTTGGTCATGAGCTTGTTTATGCCTTGAGGTTCAAGGTGCATTACTTGGAATGATTACTAAAAAAGTCATAAACATATTATACTTGTACCAATTCAATCATAAAGTTTTCAATTTGATCAATTGAGTTATAAATCTATTGCATTTGTATCATAGTAGGGAATTGTTGATATGACAATGTAGTTAGCACTATCCATCTTAAATTGATTAAACATTAAAAGGTTTATAACTAAATTGACACAATCGAAAGATTTATCATTATATTAGTACAAGGGTAATACGTTAATGACTAAATTTGTCAAATTAGAGGATTTAGAATTAAATTAACACGAATATAATAGGTTTATGACCTTTTTGATTATTTTCCTCGTTCTGCTTAGATAATGTTGTGTCCATGTTTCAAGAGGCTTTTGATGCTATTTATAGAGACTTCTCTTGAATTCATGCCGTTCAATAAAAGCAAATTCTTTTACATCTAGGTTTTCGAAAATCACATCTCTTGAACGATATTTCATACCTATCAGTCACTGTGTATCCAAAATAGGAGATAAGTAAACCTACTATGAGGTGAGCCCTTAGGTATTGTGCAATTGCTTTATATTCAAGTTTCATCGGTGCTTTTTCTAACTGTGCTTGTTCACAAAAGAAGAAATGGATATCAAAATTTGGAATAAAAAGTTACTTTATTCACACTAAGAGAGGTATTGATGAGGTTTTTTTTTTTTGTCAAAGTGGTGATGAGATTGAGTGGATGAAAATAAAGGAAAAAATTGATATAAATGTCGAGCTTCTAATTAGACAACTTTGACAACTCTATGGTTCTTGATGTTATGGCCGTTTGCATCATATGTGTTAAGATATTTTAAAAATCACATCTACTTTAGAGTATTTTAAGTTGATATATCGAGTGATGTGACGGATTGTAAATGATCATATACTTAAATAAATGGCATTTTAATGCTTGATAAAACTGCCATGTTGATTCGATGTTGGTAACCCACTCGGGTGTACCCGATGATTATTCCTTTAGATAGGTGTTGGCCTTAATCTACTCATTGGCAAGACCCTCAACATAAATTTTGCCGATTCTTCCGTAGCACAAAGACCCCACGAGGGAACACCAGAGGAAATGCCTTTTACGAGGGCAACGTTGAATAGCTTTTTGGAAACCAACATTTCACCTTTAATCCACATATAAGTAATCAGAAGCTTTAGCTGAGCAGCCGATGTTACCAGCCAGCAAGAGCAATGATGATGATCTATGCTGCTGGTGCCCGAACCCCGGACCGGCGCACCGGGCGTTAAAGACGGTGCTTGCGGGAGACCAAAAACGACACGTTAACCAAAAAGATAAACAGTGCAGTAGCTGCAATGGCAAACCGAAGTCCCTGTTTCCCGCCTAATTTTCTCCCTTTTTTCTCTAACTTGACCCAACAAATGAAAAGATTATTAGCGATCCAATGTTTAATTTATCGGCAGAAAAGGAAACCTGACTTGTCAGTCGGTAGAGCTTGTTTTCGATCGCAAGGCATTTCCCTATCCGAGTTAGTTTAAGGGTGATTTTAACTTTCTTTTGCTGCGATTAATCATTGCTGCGCTAATCATTCCTTCGAGTTGAACCTGACTTTGACCTCTCTTCCGAAAAAGTCAATTCCTGAATCTAGGTTTTGATGATCTGGTGAAGAGAGCACCCACCACGAACACCGCCATGGACAGATGCATCCATCATCATTCACGAGCCAGAAGCAGCAGCATGGAGGTAGGCTCCATGGAAGCTGTTTTAAGGCTCGTGATGTCTTAGGTGAGGTAGGAACTGAAAAAAGTATGGACAAAGCTGAGTCTTACCCCGAGGTCTATCGATGGTGTCAAAGCATTGAATCTTATTTCAATCTCATCTCGAAGGCTCTCTTGATTTTGGATCTGCCCTCGAGAGATTACTCCTGTTGTTCTCATGATTCGATCAATTGCACGTTGCCACTTTTCAAAAGTTATACCAAGTGCCTTTCCATTTTCATATGTCTTGATGATAATAATGGATGCACGCATGGTCAATAACTAGGTAATTAGTTGCGTGACAATAAAGCATGCCATGAATATTATTTTGAAAATAATGCGTTTACTAGTAAATATACCCCAATTTTAAATCCTATTCAAATAAGTGAATCCCTTGAGAAATGATGGACTGTAAACATAATATATATTATGATGATAAATTTTGAACCGACTCTCATTTGTAGTTTTGTATTTCAATCGTGGACATTACTTTCAAATGATATTTTGTGTTACAGTGTAGAATGGTCAAATTTATTCAAAAGTAAGAACATCGATGCATAGAAATATCCAGAATCTTTGTAAGTTTTAGAATACTTCTTCTTGATAAATCTTAAGCGACCTGGATGATGTTGGCAAGTGCGAATCTTCAGTGATTCAAGATCCCATCAAGCCCTACTGATATATCCAGCAGATCTGCAAGAGCTAGAAGCTTTCTTAATCCCTTATCTTAAAAGCTAATCGCACGGAATTGCGTGCCCCGTTGGTCATTGCCATGCAGCATCGTTTGCATTTATTACATCAATCAATAACAATATGGCACATCCAACTCGAATTTTTTTTCTTTCCCTCTCTCCATTTCAAAATTTCTATCGATTGATTTCCGCCGCTCAAGTGACCTAAAGAGAGATCAACGTGCATAAGAAATAAAGCATAAAGAATATGAGCGGAGAGGATACGACGAGCTCATCTTAATTTTTGCCAATTTCGTTATGTTCTTTTTTTGCCCCTATGGAAAAAGCTGGTTGTGAAGGACTAAGGAGCATGCAAGATGTGACCATTAATTGGACAGTTATGGGTCACATTTAAAAACCACATTAAATTGATGGGCACCAAATTTATGTCGGTGCATCACTTCCCCCTGTCCTATCTGCCCGTGAATTATAGATTTCTTTTGTGCCGAGTTTTGAAAACTGCATTAAAAGTGGCCATTGCACAGTGTCCCTTTTCGCCTTTTTTTTTTTTTTTTTGTACCTATTTTTCTGATCCGATCCTGAATTTATTGTATATCAATTTAAAATTTTCAATTTTGTTGATGTAACCTTAAATCTTTGCACGAAACTCTAAAGTAATCATTTTGGTTAATTTTAGAGGAAATCACTGACAAGCCATCCCATGTGGCACGCAAAGATGGACAATTTATGAACACGTCGACAATTTTTAATTTCCCCAAAGGACTACAAGAGAGTTTATGCAAAGGTTTATGATTATATTGATAAAATTGAAATGTTTAAAATTGAATTGATTTTCGTACAATGAATTTAGGACCGAATAAGTAATTATCTCATATTCTTCCTCTTGATTGTTTACATGAAAAGCTGAATAATATATTGGAAATATTGGTCATTCATATCTTATAAAGAAAACCATACGACACAAGCTCCATTGGAGACCAATTTTTTAAACCTCAATTAACCTGGATGCCCCAAAAGAATAAAGAAAAAGAAAACCTTCATTAGCCTCCATCCATGTCTTTCGAATATTACTTTGTAAATCAAAATCCACAGGGCCTACCATTTTATGGATACGGCCCACGATTTTCCCTTGGAAATTAAACATTTTCGGCCCGGAAATCAGAAGACAGAAAAATTTCGCAATCGCTTTTACCGCGATATATTAAACATGCTTAAAGATTCGAGTCGTAACTTGTAGCATCACGATTAATAATATTTATTAATCCACAGATAAAAATCAGAAAAGCTAAAAAATCCGCAGATATCCAATTGGTTGGTGGATCCGGGGCGTAACTAAAACCAAGCAAGGCCATGGGCTTTTTTGTGCAAGAAGCTTTAGCCATGAGCTGGAAGAATGGCGAATGACCAGGTATCTGATGCCTATGTTAGTATTTACATGTCATTCCCGGGCGATAAAACGAGATACTTAAAGTTCGAAACTTCCTCAAAATACAGATACGAAAGTGGTTTTCCTCTCTCGCACGTGACGACTTGGTTTGCTTCTTTGCAATGTTAATGGTGCATCCCATGCGTAAAATGCTTCCGGTACTATATCGAGAAGAAGGGCCTTTGAGCACATTCAAGGTAGATTTTGCTCTTTATAAACATGTGGTTATCTTAAATTTTTAGATTCGATTTTCCAACATGGTATCGAAAATAAGTAATGGCCCTTTGATATATTTGCCCACTATCGTAGTCGTGAGTTTTTTGACGTTGGGATTTGAATCTAAATTATGCATTCCACATAAATTATTTAGGATTTTTTTTCTGGAATTATTTCCAATCACTTTTAAGATTTTTCACAACCATCAATCCCATTTTCCATGTCAGTTTTGAGGTTTGGCAGCCTTCTGCTCCAGAGCCCCTTTGTCTTCACTCGCCAGTGGGTCGGTGTGCCCTCACCTTCCCCATAAATTGCCGTACAAGTGGGCGCATTAGTGCCGTGCCAGAAAATTGAGTGAAAACGATCGTTAGTGCGTCAATTATAAACTAACTGGAGTTGTCTTATTCGGTGATTAAGATCAGCATTTGATGATGCAATCGCTTATTATCGTCAAAACACAATGATGGTCAAAGGGAATTCGGCCAAATGCATTCACTCGAGGTGAAAAATTATTATAATCTTTCCAGTAATCATTTTTATTAGAAAACAATAGATATTTTCCCGTATGATCGGTAGATAAAAAGTGCCACGACATGCATACATTTTCAAAGTGTTCAAAAATTCCTATGGCACCCATCAATTTATCAAATCAAATATATAATAATTTCAACCCTTTTTTATTAGAGGTGTGTCTAAAAATACGTGACGCTCTTAACAAAATTTCTTTATTTTGTTTTTTTCGTGATTGATAGTTACCGAACTCAGTTTTGAATTTGGCTCGAACTTCACATCTTTCAAATTGCATCAATCTCCTGATTTGAGATTGATGGGTCAATCAATCAAGACCCAAAAGGTCAACAAAAGTCCAACGAGGAACGAGAAACTGTTACTAATGAAAAGTTCCCTCTTTATCGGTTCTTGCACTTTCCTCGGAAAGTTTCTGGCACGTTACTTACGGTTGTTTCGCGATCGTTTCTGGCATTAGATTCTCTCTTCTCTCTCTCTCTCTTTCCCTCTCTCTTTCCCTCTCACTTCGTCTCTCTCTCGCGCTACCCACAACGCAAATCCCAGGAAAGACCCGACCTTTACAGTCGAAGTTGTCTCTACAAGTGTCGACGCTTTCTGGGTAAGGTTCCGTCCGACCACCCCATCTGTCTCGATCGCGCTCGACACATGGCCGTCCTTCTTCGTTTGGTTCTCTCGTCGTTGCTGCGTGCTGTTTCCGTTTTCGTTTGATTCCCTGGTCAATTTGGTCGCTGCGCTGCGGGCTCTTGTGGTGAACTTGATCGTGCTTGCGCGCGTTGACTGCAGCGGGTCTCGAGTCGGGGTTGGAGTGTTGGAGCGGGGGGCGTGGCGGTTCTGGTTCTGCATGTCATCCGGTCAGTCGAACCTCTTTCGACCGTGTGGTCTAGACCGTTCTTGATCGCCTCGTGAAGTTCTTCGTTGGAATTCCTTGCTGTATTGATGGCCGAATTAGAAGTGGCGGGACCCATTTTGCCCCTTTCTTGAAACCGTCAATACTGTTCTAAGCACGACAGGAGTTGGTGTGAGTTCGTTCTGTGTATTTGTTAACTGAATCGGGAATACTTCCTTTATTCTAATCTTACTGTCTGCAAAATTTAAATGCTTTCCTGCTGGAAAATGAACCTTTTGGTTTTGGAGCTTTTACATAAGATGGCGTCTCAGTTCAGCGCTTTTTTTGGGTTTTTGTGGATCCGTACATCGTGTGAGGCCTAACCTGACTAAGTGACTATATTGGAGATTGGGTGCTGAAAGGAGGATTGTTGAATGGGTTTCACTGTTGACGTTTGTCTGAACTGCTGTCTCGTTTGTTTCCTTGGGGAGGTCATTGCTGATGGCCACAGACTAAGATATGCTAGAGATTCTTTTTTTACTCAAAATGGGTATGTCAATAAATGTTCTTCAATGCTTGTGTATTAATTCGTTGGGGATGCCTAGAAGTTTTTTGAAGCCTCTAGTTTTTCTTTTGATTTTGACTATGTTTCATCACAGTATAGAGTGGACCTTTTAGATTAGCAAAACCTTAGTCTTATCTGAGAGGGGAGATGGTTGTCAAACTTGCAATCTCAAACGAGTGACGTGTGTTAATATTGGTAGAAAACTTGTACTTTTGAATCATGCTAACTGCTAATTAAACCTCCTCTTTGGCTATGTAATTGTTTCAGTTTGACTTGCAGCAGGCCTCTTGATTTTGTGTGAAGCTTGTGCTTCATAATTGAAGTCAATAAAAAGAAAGCAATTAGAATCATGCAACTGTATCATCACCCATATTCATTGGACAGCCAAAAGGTAAGGCTGGCTTTGGAAGAGAAGGGCATTGATTACACATCCTTCCATATGAATCCGATAACAGGCAAAAATTTGAGGCCTTCCTTCTTCAGAATGAACCCGACTGCAAAACTCCCCGTTTTCCAGAATGGTTCGCATGTCATCTTTGATACTATTGAAACCATTCAGTAAGTCTCATCCTATTCTTACAGCATACTTGTTCTTCTTTTTGATATGGTTATGACGGATGTTTGTTTGATCTAATTTTCAACTGTTTTGGCATGTAATAATGAGAAATATCAGCTTCTCTAGCTAAGTATGCCAAATAAAAGTATTTCTGGATTTCTGAGTAACTGAATGTATCTGTTGACAGGATGGGGTATTGTGCTCTATTATGTACCATATTCTTTGCAGATTTATTCTGTCTGTCTGTCTTCATTCTCTTCTTTTGTGGATATTTATAATGCTTTAGAAATTTACAGGTATATAGAGAGAATTGCAGTTGTCTCTGTTGGTAATGATAGCATCGCCTTCAGCAGTGATGAGGTCATTCAATGGATGCATAAAATACAGGAGTGGAATCCAAAGTTTTTCACATTATCCCACGTCCCTGAGAAGTATCGGCAAGCAGTGTCCAAGTTTTTTAGGAGAGTCTTGATTGCTTGGATGGCCGAGTCACCTGACCTGGCAAGTTCCTACCACGACAAGCTAAAAGAGGCACATCGCACCGAAGAGAAGCTGAGAGACCCAGAGGTTGTAAGGCGGAGCAAGGAACATCTAATCAGACTTCTCGATGAAATTGAGGACAGTTTGAGCAAGACTTATATTGCAGGGGAAGAGTTCAGCATGGCAGACAGGTTGAGCAAGACGGCTTATATTGCAGGGGAAGAGTTCAGCATGGCAGACGTAATGTTCATTCCGGTGCTAGCTCGTTTGGCACTCTTGAATTTGGAAGACGAGTATATAAACAGCAGGCCAAACATGGCCAAATACTGGAGTTTGGTTCAGCAAAGGCCTTCCTACAAAAAAGTGATAGGAAGATACTTTGGCGGCTGGAGGAAGTACAGGACCCTGGCTAAAACTTGGTGCTTCATTCGGCTGAGGAACACGTTGAAGAAGTATTAACTTCTTGACGCTGTAGGAATATCTCAAAACTGTAAAAGGAGGGTGGGGAAAGTTTTGGCTGTGAAAAATCTTTAGGCAAAATTTACCTTTTGAATTGCTGTAAATAGGTTCTGTAGTGTTTCCTCTCTTAGTGTTGAAAGAGCAGGCAGTTGAATTTTTCATGTACTGGACTGCTTTCTGTTCTGTATTCCCTTTAAGGTTGAAATAATTATGTAGAAAACAAGCATGTTATGAAAATAAAAAATTGTAAAGGTTCGATTATTTTGATTGCAAGCAGTGAACTTCATTGAGTTTGTAGTCTTAGAGCACAGTTCATCCGTATTCTAGATCTTTAAGATTCCTGATCTTTAGTAAAAGCTGGTGCAAGTTAGTATATCATAAGGCAGAGTAATGCTGCTGTGATTAGATATCAAGAGTTATGAGCAAAAGAGAGTTGATTGAAGCACTCCCTTGGTAAACCGCAACGATCCCATATCTGAGTCCCGGATGAGGGACCAGGCTACACATCTTGTGAATAGCTTGGACCGACAGACATAGCTTGGACCGACAGACAGGCAAGGATTGGAGAGACAGAGCACTTCCTCTGGCGTCTCTATAAAGTGGCTCTACTTCCTGAAAGCTTTTCAGATAGCAGTCCGCATCAGCTGCCCGGCATAATTTTGGGAAGCAAGGTCTTCGCACATGGCCAGTGAACGACATTTCGTTGGAGGGATCTGCCATTCTTTCCCTAACCTGAACGCCTGACCCTTGTTCTGGCATTACTTTCCATATTACAATGAATTGCACAAGTGACTGGTGCTCAGGGAACTACACTAGCTAGCCCTGTAGAATGGATCCCCAGAACACTAGACACAAGGCAGGAACATCTTGGGCATCTTTGCTCGGCTTCCACACTGGAGCAACACTCTGATATATCAGAGAATGCTTCTGAAATCACTCTAATCCCACAATCAACGCATCATATCCCGTCAAAAATTGATAGTTAGGCAGCGACATTGATCCCTGACTTGAGGAAACAGTATCCTTTCTCAACCACTAGCCTGGTAAACTTCTAAGACAATTGATGAAACATTGTCGGATTGAACCTAAGGATCTGATCTTGCTCCCTCATGGGATGGAATTCGGAAATGTTATTAATTGGAAATAGACCGACTTAATGCCAAATTTCAGTTGCCAAATTCGAGACTTCATTAATACATTCACGCACCATTTTTCTTTGCCTTTCCTTTTCTGGGAATTGTTACCCGTACTGGAAAGAATACGAACAACTTGTTTTACGAATGATTATATGCGCTTGTTGGAAAACCTGGTCAACTCATCTATATGTTCTGTTGGGATCCCCTATCTTTAGGTACTATCGAACAATTGTCGTGTGTGAAGCCGCATCATTAAGTAACTGAGTTGTTTTTTTTTTTTTTTCTAAAAACATTTCTGCGTGTAGCATTGCTTGTTCTTTTTCCAATAAAACAAAGAATTTTCACTCTTGTATAATTTAACTGATCATTTCGGTATACTAGAGTTTTCTGCAGTACTTATAGTTGCTTGACGACAAGAACATATTAATTCAATCATCTGATGTCTCATACTAAGTTATTGTCGCATATAGACTCACTTGCACCCCCCCCCCAAAAAAAAAAGAAAAAAGAAAAAAGAGATCTCGTTCATCTATCTCTTGTCTATCTCTTATGGATTCTATATATTTCAATTGTGTTACACCAAACAGATGGTATTTGGTAGAGCAATGAGCTACATTAAGTACATGGTGGACAGGGTAGACAATGCATCCATATTCATGGGACTGCCAACCTGAAGCACTAGGACTAGGACATGTTCAAATACTCAAGCGCACAAACAGTCGGTTCAAGCCGAGGTGCTTCGATTATATCAATGCATACACATATCTTATTCCATATGCGCTATATGTTTCGCATCAACATTTTATAAGATAAGAGACTTCATGCACGGTGACACTATAGCAAGCCCATAGGAATGTCGACCATCGTCTCAAGAGAGGAGTTTTTAGAACCTTCGCTGTAAGTTTGGCTGGATCGGTTGCACATGGTAGGTGGAAGGGCCGAAGTCAGCCTTCATTCTTTGATGGTAACCGTCGTTCCCAGCTCTACCAGTTTCGGCCATCATCATGTCTTTTTGTTGCTGCAAGCCAAACAAGAAAAAAGAAAAAAGAAAAAAAGATGAAAAGAAAGAGATTAGATTAAAATGAAGTCCTTTATACATATAATAAGGGTCTACTTAAATTTGAATCTGCATGATCCATTTTTTAGCTCAATGAATAGGAAGATGTATCTACGGTCTCTTTGTCTTGGCATTGATCGATATGAATACATTCCTTTGTACTATAATCAACTGGTCCATGATGTATTCAAGAGCAGATCAGGTTTGTAAAGCAAAAACAGTTCCTCCTTATAATTCTCGATGCAGTTCATTGTGATGGTGTTGTAAGCGAACGTCATAACAAACTTACTTACACGCAATCTAGAATTCTATAATTTCCCCGATGACATGATCTCCTCAAATTGGTTATTTATACTATCTGAAGTCATGACTCCTGTATCTTATGTAATGTAGTATTTCAATTCAAAATTGTATTATCAGTTGAAGAAGGCATACGAGTATACAAGGCAAAACTAAATCCTACAAGAGTATAGCTATGCAGTGTGTGATAACTTGAATGCTCCCCTCTCGCGAATGAATTTGGAGCAAGAACGTTATATCGAATTAAAGGAGAAATAAGATGAATAAAAACCTGCATGGATGCAGAATATATTGAAATATCGAATGGGATGTCGTGAAATTAAAATATGGCTTTATCAGGTTGATAATTCTGCATGTATACATAAGACTATGATAAACCTGTAAACTAGCTATAGAAGAGATATCACTAATGCTGTAGATATGATATGCTCCAAGACATAATTTCATGCTTTATATGGGAGAGTATGTGTGGGTTTTTCCATTAACTCGCTACTCACCCCCCATTCCGACTCCCTCTATGGAAGGAGATTAAGGTTTTTGGTCCAAGGTTATTCAGTATTGAACACGCTTTAACATGATACGCCTTTTGTTCTAGGTTGCTTTTGTTAAAACATGAAACTAGCAGGTTAAGATTTATTACGACATAGTTATGAATCTAATTTGAAATATGATATTCTAGTAAAAAAGTATCGCAGTACAAAACCTTTCAAATGAACATTGCATATTTGAAACCAATAACAAAGTCTGTGCTGCAATAGTATCTTAGAGACAAGGTAACTTTCTCAAGTTCATAACAGAATTTAGCTGTCAATACCATTTTATATGTGTATTTCCATATAAATGAACCTTACCCCATGACCTGCTCTCTCCAAATTTCTTAATTTAAGTAGTTTCGTTTACCTTCTTGTCACATAAATTTCAATTTAGTTTTGACTGAATCTAATCCATAGTTTCACTTGAGTGATTATCGATTCTGTTAGAACTATAGTTAGTATTCATGGTTAATACCATGTTTCACATAGAAATTGTGAATATATAAGAAAGAAATATTGTACAAGAAAAGATCCTTGGTTAGGTGCTAAGGGGGAAAAACTAGTTTGCTTCCTTATATCTATGAACTGTTATGAGAAAAGAAATCCTTTTCTAGCTAGTTTGTAGGGTAATAGAGAACCGGACCACCTATATTAAACTTAATAGGCAGGATCACAAGAATGATAAACAAGAAACTTATCACTAGAGTCAAGTAATCTTTTGGGGGACCATGAAAATGAGGTTCGTATCTAGGCCAAATTGACAGCAATGTTACTTTCACCAAACTCAATCCCGTTCCAAACCTAATCTTGATCGAGCTATGAGTTAGGCGTCCTGAATACCATCATATCAAGAACTCTCTTCTGTTCTTGTTCTTTTTTCTCTTGGAAATTGCTTGTGTATATATATGTGCTTATGCATCAAGTCGATTATAAGTTGATGGAGTTACCGCATAGAAATGGAGCTCCTTAGCGTCCTCCTCCAGCTGCTTTTGCTGAATCAGAATTAAAAATAAAAAAATAAAAAAATAAAACAAACTCAGCAAAACCACCTTCGAATTTTAGCACCAAGCAAAGAGTCGGTGACAAGTTTAGATTGGAACTAACATTTCTCCTGTGCGTCATCAGAACTTCGTCCTGCAACCCAAATGGAGAATTGATCATAAAAGATGTTAGAAGTCAATTATTTCGATATTATTGGTGAATATATTTGCGTAATCAAAGTTTTTCTTGAAAAACTGGCCTTCTGGTCTCGGACACATCCGAGGCCGTTTTCAAGAGTGTCTTCTAGGATTATCAGCTCTCTGTGGTTCAGTGATGTTATGTCTTCTCCTTCAGGTGCCTGTTTAATAATATATCTTTATTCATGTTCATTTATGATTGAATATCTATCAATGGAGAGGGAGAAAGGTAGGAGAGAGAGAGAGAGAGAGAGAGAGAGAGGTGAACCTGAGCTGAATCTGCAAGTTGTCGTTCTCCTTTTTGATCCTATCTAGTTCATTGCTCAGATTCTGAGAGATTTCATATGATTTTGGCAAAACCCTATCTTTATTAGAATTCTTTCAGGAAAATTGAAATAATCAAGAAAAGGAGCCACATCTATGGCCATGCAGGAAACCTAGCTAGAAACTGATTAAATGGGCTTCTGATTTGAGAACGCATGTTTTTGCATGGAAAACAGAAGGCACATAATCACCATTTAGTGCCAGATCTGTTACTAAAACTCCCATCAATCACAATAATAATTCAAAGGAAAGGAAAAGAAGGGGACAACATTCCGATGACAGATCTGCTATAAACATTCAATAATTTTTGCTACTTCTAATCAAATTTCTCTCTGAAAAACAGTGTCATTTCCTTCCTTTTTGGAACCTTTATTGGGAATTTATAAAATTAGCTAGCTTTGCAAAGTAACCAACAGATCAATATTGGGAAGATAACTCAAACCCACCTCTTGCTTAGCATCCCAAAGCCTCTTTCCACACTGTGTGTGATACTGGTCCAATATATCAACCAATCTAAAACCCCCAAAGCAGAAGTTAAAAGGGAAAAACCATAAATCAGGAAAACAATCAAAGTAGATCTTGTTAAAAAGAAAAAGAAGCCAAAAAAATGACAACAGCGCAAATAATGCATACGAGGTGTTAGAGCTGCAGTATTCATGCATCTTCCCGGAGCTACCAAAGATGATCACAGACACTTGAGCATCACACAGAACAGAAATCTCCTTGGCCTTCTTGATGAGCCCGTTCCTTCTCTTGGAGTAGGTAACTTGCCTGTTGTTTGAGTTCTCTATCCTCTTTATCTCTATCTTCCCTCTCCCCATCTTTCTTTTTCCGGGCCTTCTCTTTCTCTCTTGTTCTCTCTCGTGTTATCTTCCTTATCTGCTCTTGTTTGCAAATGAAAGCTGAGGAGCAGAATAGCTGAATAGCTGAGAGAGAGAGAGAGAGAGAGAGAGAGAGAGACAGAGAGGCTGAAAAAAGGAGAGGTACAGAAGTAAAGAGAGAACATTCCATTTAGGGTTAAGGGGAACTGCGACTTTCTTGGCACAGAAGAGAAGGTGAGAGGTTTCATGCTAAAGTCTACTGTTCATTATTAGGGCTTTCTGGTTATTGGTTCTTCTCTTCCATGTCACGCTTGTGTGACCATCGGTCATTTTCAGACATCCTGCACTGACGTGAGCTATTGATATTAAACGCCGGATATTTTCTCGGGTTGGGGTGTTCTCCTGTTCTAACTGCAGCTTCGTCATATTGTCCTTTTTCAAATGTTAAGTTTGAACTTATCAAAACCACGGACTATCTTCGGGTATCTTTCTATCAAAACCACGGACTATCTTCGGGTATCTTTCATACACAACATAGGCTTCCTTAGCAGTATTTTCTCCTTATTTAGTTTGTCTTACTGGACACGTGGCGCCCGGCTTGATGAATAATGTGTGCACATTTCTGGCCTTTTTGCTTAGGGTTTAAGTGGGTAGAACCAAAAACCAAATGTCAAGTTCAATTGAGCATCAAATCACAACCGATGTGCATATTCTTATTAAATATAAGATAAGAGAGAGGTTAACAAAGTAAAGTTTTCGTTGGCAGCTCTTAATAAGCTTTTCGTTCGTACCTAGTCTATGTGAATTTTTTTTTAACATACAAATAGCTTCGTGGGCTTTATAGTACAGGGCACCCTTTGAACCTGTTGAAAGATGGTAAATCTCATTTAATGATGTCACCAACATCTTGGAGCAAAACTTTGTACCTTATATTAAATTGGAGTGCGTACTCCTTAAAGTACACTCCTCTATGGAGGTAGAGGGTCCACAATCGAGTCCTTTATCGCAATGGAATAAAGAGAGCTAGTGTCTATGTTGCATACATGTTTCCATGCCATAAGGTGAGAGGCAAATCAAAGGGGTTGTAAGAATATGAATTAAGGTTCGCATGTCCGACGATAAGTGAAAGAGGATTGTGTTCATTACAGTAAGCAATTCTCTTGTTTTTAACTTCTTTTGGCGAGAAGAGTAATTCTCTTGTTAAAGGCGTTTTTCCTTTGAATTTTCCATAATACCCCAAACAAATTATGTGAGACAAGTATTTTGCGGTGAAGAATATTACGTTATCAACACGTTAAGTGTCTCTGCTTATCTCATAAATAATATTGCCAACCATTACATCAAAAATCTCCATCGGATATCAATTATTCATAATTAAAAAAAAAACAGATATCGGGATTTCCCCTAGTGTAGAAAGGCATGCCTTATCATTTTTCAGGCCTAATCAAATACAAGAAATTTGCCTATATCTAAAACAAATAAATTGCTAAAATCGGCTTTTATAACTGTTACAATTTTGACAATTATTTTATCATCATCGTCATCTTCTTCTTCTTGTTTGAATCTCTCTCTCTCACCTCAAACCCTAAGTTTGAGTCATGTACCAAACTAAAGTTTAATGCCGTGCATCACTTAGCCACCCTACCTTGCTTCTCCCACCTAATACTTACGCTTCTATGCTGCCTAACTTTCAACTTTTAGGTATTTTTATACGGATGTATGTCTGTAAAGGATAGCTTTTGGTTTGTTCCCCGCATGTTTGTGTTGATGTTCCTTTTCTTTCCTTAGGAATTGCATTGTCGCATACTTACATTGCATCAATCTAGTTTGCATTTTTATGCTCGCGAGACAATTCTATGCTTTTGTTTATTTTTTTTTTATAGTTTACTGTATATCTGAAGGATAATCACATTAACCCTTCTGACCAAATTAGCCCGTTCGACTATCATTAGGGGACTAGATAAGAAAATCTATTGAAGTAAACCCAAGGAAGAGAAATTGGCCAAAAAAAAGAAAAAAAGAGAGAGAGAGAGAGGAGAGAGAGAGAGAGAGAGAGAGAGGATACAATTGTCCAAGCCAAGTAATAAAGTGACAGGCTAATAATACACTACTAATCAAGTGCAACAGTCTTTCAGATTAACGAAATTAAACAGCAACTTAGTTCCATGATCATGCCAAAATGCAATTTTGGCAACATTATTCTCTAAATCCTCTCCTGTAAATTGGGCTGAAGAGGCTGCACGCGAAAGGTGAAAGGCATGTGATGATGAGACTTATAGTCCTGGAGTTGCTGTAGATTCCCCAGCAATAGCGAAAACAAAACATTATAAAAAGACAAAATCTAAGGCAGAATCGAAACCTCAAGGCTATAAGGATTTGATTTACATATCAATGATCAATCTACATAGACACGCATCTATACATACATGTGGTAAACAATTGGACAGAGTTCTCATTACACTATATTACTAAATTGCATACTAATTCGTTGAAATCCCATCTAGGAAATTATTTGCGTCATGTATGGACATAGCAAGAGTTTATATCGTAAATTGATGGGAAGATTATGTTGATGCAGTATTTTCTTTGATCTACAGGGGAAAAATTTGGAAATAAAAAGTAAAAACCTTTTCGATATAATATTGTAGGCGCTCTTCTTTTTTGGGGAACAAAATTGATGATTTACGAGGAATTATAGTTGGATGTCAATCACTTCGGCGACTGACCTTTATAACGGGAAGTCCACGAATCTTTTCGAAAAGCAGTTAAAAGCATTTCAGACTTTCAATTTTTTTCAAATATGACATTTTGCACTCTGAATGAGAGTAATATATATTCCAAATGCATATACTAGGATGCTATGTTATTATCACTTCGACTTCATTATATATACTTAGTTATGACCGTACATGGTACAATATGCCAACCAATGGTCACTATTATTAAGTTTATAATGTCTTGTTTAAGAGACATATCTCGGTCCTTATATTAGTGTTTAAATGGATATTTTTTTTCTAATTATGGAATTTTTGAATAAAAGCCTCTAAACAAGGTGTTGGCTTAGATGGAAATGGAGTTCCCTCCTCTCCTTGTGGTCTTGGATTCAAGTATTGTTTGGAGCACGTCAATCATATAATTCTTAAAACATTAGGTCAATGCGAGTGATTGTAACTTTAAAATCGATTGGAGAGGCAGATCAATTGAGTTGTGCGAAAGTTGGCATGGGCACCGCATTACCACTTAAAAATAGGCCTCTAAATGAAGAGGCTTGCTATTTTGCTTACATGTTCATCCATGAGTGGAAATGACAATCTAACCCGCTCCAACAAAATTCTGCATTGTCGCACAAATGGGGTGAGACGAGAATGGACTTAATCATTACTCATATCCGGCACTAGCCCGGCCCGGCTCTACTTGTACCCTAACCCATTGTGATACTAAGTTCATATTATGTGTATTTCTTTGACTGTTTTTCTTTATTTGATTACTACTTGATAATCATCTTTTTTCACATTTTGAAGGATTAGAATAACCGTAAGATACTAAACTAAAATTATTTCTTTTCAATTAAGTTTAAAATAAGTTTGGGGCAATACACATATGGGCGGTGAAACTCGAATGCCCAGAAGGATGGATATGATTTGGGCTGAAATAATAAGGAAGTCGATGAATTACCTGCGCATAGTAATTGAGCTCCTTGTTCTCCTCCTCCAACATCTTTTGCTGGCGGATATGAAGTTCACCCCAAAATGCCAAAACAAGAAGAAGTAGAATGCAAAAAAATGTTTAGTGAAAACATCATAAGGATGGACAAGATCCCGACATAAGCTTAATCAAGAGAATGGTCAATTGGTATAAGAAAAGTTCATGTTGGATCTATATAATGCACATACTTTCCTCCTGTGTGTGTTGATGACCTCCATCTGAAACAAAATAGCTGGGAGAGTTAGAAACACATCTTTTTTAGACCAATTTCTTTAATGGTCCATATATAAAAGATGTGAGACTTGCCTTTTGGTCTCGGACGAAAGCAAGGCCATTCTCAAGGACATCCTCTAGGACAATGAGCTCTTTATGGTTCAAGGAATTTATGTCTTGTCCATTCAGATGCCTGCGAGAGAAGCGCACGAGTGAGTGGCTTCGAGAGTGCCTAAAGTCTAAAGAAAGGTGGGAAAAGTAAAGAGAAGAGAAAAGACCCACCTGAGCTTGATCTGCAGATTGTCGTTCTCCTTCTTGATTCTGTCGATTTCACCGTTGAGATTCTGAGAGCTCGCCAAAAAGAAACTCTAGTCGTTAGTGCATTAGTTTCCAATCAAGAAAAATATGGCAGAGACAGAGTTGACTCTTGAGTATATGTCAAAGGACTTGTACAAGTCGAAAGGAGAGAACAGCGTTCTGAGAAAGTAGAAACACGAATATGAACTGACCCCTATTATCATCCAAGCAAGAACCAAAGACAAACATAGAAAACACATAAGAAAAAAAAACCTGGAAGACTTGAATTATTGATTTTATAGTTATGCTTGCTAAACATTAATAGTGCATGGGAACGAAAGGCTTATTGCAAGATCGGTTCTTGCCTCTAAGGATATCTTCTTGGTCCTCCTTCTGCAGTAGAAAAATAGATACCTATACTCAAGATAGACAGAGAAGGGCGAACATCGCCTCTTAATTTTCTCACGAAACTGTAGATCCATGTTTGCTAGCATCCTTTTAACAAAAAAATGTCATTTGGTACTTTTAAACAGAGTCTTGTTTCTTCAGCATAATAAAAATATATTTCTTGACAAGAAAAATGCCTATTTATAGATCTGCCCACAAGATTCAAGATTCCTTTTTCTTAACACAAATCTGGCAAAAAAGAAACAAACCATACATAGCTTTGGAAAATCATCTCTAGAGGAAAGCAAAAGCACCTCATGCTTAGCATCCCACAACCTCTTCCCACACAGCCTGTGATACTCATCCAATATATCAGTCAACCTGCACAAAAGCAAGAACTCTCATACGTACATACCTCAGTCTAGAGAGAGAGAGAGAGAGAGAGAGAGAGAGTCACATACTTTGTGGAAGGGGTGCAATATTCATGCATCTTCTTAGAGCCTCCAAAGATGATCAACGACACCTTAGCATTACACAAGACAGAGATCTCCTTGGCCTTCTTGATGAGCCCATTCCTTCTCTTTGAGTATGTCACCTGCCTGTTGTTCGCATTCTCTATCCTTTTGATCTCTATCTTCCCTCTCCCCATCCTAGGTCCTAGCTTTCCCTCTTCCTCCTCCTCCTCCTCCTCCTCCTTCTTCTTCTTCTTCTTGTTGGAGAGAGAGAGAGAGAGAGATGGAGAGAGAGCAAGAGAAATCTGTCTTTCGTCTATCGCATCTCTCTCTTCTTTAACCAGAGAGATAAGGGGGGATTAAAGAAGAGAGAGATGCGGTAAGAGGAAAGAAGATGTCTATTACGAGTTAGGAAGATGAGGAACTTTCTTGGAGAGTACTGTGAAGAGAAGGCGTTTATGGAGTTGTGACAGGGACAAGCCAAGCCGAACTGCTATCCATATCTTCTGATGGGATGATGCTGTTGCTGTTCCATGACCAACAGTCCTTTCCATTTCTCCCTCACTCTTTCACCGTCCTCGTGGGATGATCTTTCCTTCTTTCTTTCTTTTTATTTCCCTAATTTCGGTATCAAATGAATTGTAACCATCGATTGGACATATTCGATAAATAATGAGTCCCACGTAATCAAAGGACGAAGATACAAACAAAGAATTCATCTAAGAAATCAATGCTCATATTGAAAGATATCTTATCATTCATTATATCGACTTGCTGGTAATACAATTTTTGAGTTTTTATTGACATATATTTATGTTTATTAAGGGTTTTATTGTTACACATTGCATTAACGATATAAAAAATATTTTCTTAAAAACAATCGTTTGTCAATATGGGAAAAAATTAACATAACTATTTTCATTGTTAATGATAATGTTTAGACATAATTGTTGCTAATGATCAAAATGTTTGACATTGACTAATTTTTCTCACTGATACAATTCTTATATTTAAGAAATGTTTTACGAATCATTGATTTGCCACGGTTCAAACTCCTCTTTTTTTTTTGTCCTTGAAAAGTTTGAAAATGAAAGGCAGAATTTTTAGTGTAAAGAAAAGATGATAAACTGATGATTTTTCGTGGCTAAAAAATCTAAAAGATTTTCCATAAGGTCCACGTGCCTTTACGTGTTTTGAAAAGTTTCAAGTAATCCATACTAAAAGAAGTTAAATTTTAAATGTGATGAGAAAAGTGAAAAGGCAAGAAAACGTATCATAGAAGTCATTTCAAAGAGGCCACGAAAAGAATTATAAATCTAGCTAAAAGAAGCATGAAAAGAAAAAAGAATAAGTAAGATGAACAGCAAAAATAGAAGTAATTCAGGTGCGCACTTGACCATGAAAGGCTCCACCACGTCATGGGCTCAAATAGTGCATGAAGCCCGATTGCGACGGGCGTAATCAAGCAATTCTAAAACGGGCCAGCCCAAGTTCTAGTGGGCCTAACCGCGCGTTTATTTCAAGGAAACTTCATAATAAAGAAAATCATTTTTTACAAAAATATTTGCCCCGTTTCAAGTTAGGGAATTAAATTTCCTCAATTTAAGCATGTAAATGATTTTCTGTGGACCGATCAACTTCGGTGGATCAAATGTGTGAAAGTCTACAAAACTAATTCGCGAGAAATTCTTTCACTTAAGCAAACACACCCTTCAATAATTTTTTTTATGGTAAACCCTCATAAACAACAATTTTTAGGCTCGATTTCAAACCTAATGATGATCGTTGATCAGCTCGTAGCATGTGTTGCTTTTGGTTTCCTTTGCTTTCTCTTCCTTTATTCATACAACAATTTCAATTCCACGTTGATTTTTCTATTTATGATTATAACTCGTCATGTTGATATGGTAAAATTGTACTTGTAATCTGGTGCCAAACAAGAAAATCATTTCAACTTTTGTCTAAAAACCGCATGACAAAAGAACTAATGATTGACTTAGGACATTTGGTCAAAACTCACTATAAAAGATCTCGGGTCGGTTCGGGTTGGGTCGGACCTATTTTCGTGTTTTGTTTCGTACCACGTTTGTGTCTTTATGCGGATCGGGTGCTGGCCGCGCCATTCCGCTAGGAACAGAGAGTCTCTCGACGCTCGTCTCAGGTGATGGCAACGGTTCAGCTCCCAGTCAATAAAGGTGTTTACACTCCTCAATGAATTGGATCCGTCCGAGCAAATCAAGGAAGGACTCCTTCCTGTCTTCGTTGACCTTTCTTCACCATCTGGGCGTCGAGCATTCGTGTGTCTCGAGGGGGCTCTCTGGCTTTGTGGTGCTTCCCCGTTTTGTCTCCAGCTGATTTGGCTTTCGTGTCCTCCTACCAACGTTCGTCATCTGGCCGTGATTGGCAGTGGCATGCTAATGCTTCACCTTCTGCATACTAAACAGGCTTGCTGACGCCTGGCAGTGCGCACAAAACTCCGTTTCTTGATTTCTGGATTTAAGATTGGTGTGGCTTGTCTCCATGCAGCCGCTTATTGAAGTTAGTAGCAGTTGTGGGTGCCGCTTCTGTTGGTACTATCTCCCTCCGTGCTAATGTTCTCTGTTTCTTTTTTCTTCTTCTCAAATTTTCTTTTTCTTTTGGTGGGGTTGTATATAGTCCAATGGCAGGGCCAGGGAGCTCCATGATACACTCCTTCCTGCCGTTTACCGTCGTTTTTTTCCCTTCGAGAAATGTACAGAACGAAGTTGGCGTCATCGGAGTCGTTCACGATACTCGGAGGGTTCACCAGTTCAATCCCATTCCTTGTACTGCTAACCCCGAGTCCTCATATTCTGTTTCACAGCCTTTATCATAATGTTTTGTTAAGTAATCGGAGTATGTGGTTCAGTAATAATGTTGTCATTGTGACGTGTCATTTCGTTGTAGTCCATAGGGCTGTGATTGTACATAAGGAATCTGGTGGTAGTTAGTAAATCTCTAAATCTGCACTGATATAATGTTTTTCGTGCAGTTCATTGGCAACTTCCAAGAATCGTGTGACATGAGAACTGGTTTGGGCGCTGGTAAGTGTTCTGGGGTTTTGTTTCTCATGTCTTGTTTTTGCTTGCTTTTTATGTCACGAAGTCTGCTGAGGAACTGTTAGATTGGTTTCACAGCAAATTTTTGATGCATATTATTACCTAGCATCTCTATTTTGCCCTGTAAATGAAATTTGAATAGCATGTTTGTCTGGATTCATTTAGCAGATTAGACTTTTCTGCCTATTGGCTGGATGAGTGAATGGGATTGATTTTGGGTCATCAGCTTCTGGTATCTTATAATAATGATTTATGCGTCAAACATGGTTATAATAGGTCGTCATCAAAGTGATGAGGCTTATCTGGAGTTTAAAACTTGTCATCCTGAATAGCTCTATGCCGTGTCTACTTTAATGTTTGTTGAAATGATATAGGGGGGGCTCTGTTGCACCCTGGACATCTTTTGGTGATATCACCACTGGCAACAGTTAGACTATTGAATCATAACACCTTTCTCAACCAAAATAATGCTTCTCGAGATGGTCAATGTGGCTCCTGCATTGTCCTCTTTGCCTGAACTTTGTTATGACTTCTCTAAAAGTTGACATCTGCTTTTCCTTGCCAAAATGGCATGTGATGATGATGCTTTCCCCTCACTGGTTATTGCCGCATCCAATGCTCAACTGTTACAAATTACACCTATTTTCAATATGTTGCAAAAATAAATAGTTCACATGGAAATGGGACGAGTGTATTCATTTGGGTCCATATTGGCTGAAGCAGTAGCCCTCATTGCTGCCAGCACTGTTCACCGAGTTTGTATCACCACATGGTAATGCAATAATTACTAAGAAGAAGATTGCACTCATTTGATCAGAAGATCTTAGCATTGGTGATATTTCTTATTTTCCAAGCTATTCCAAAAGCATGACTTAACTGTCGTGCTGGATATCAAATAAGGTGCCTTCTGTTGTCCTGTTTATTTTAGGATCCGACGTTTAACAAGGAATGCGTGCCAAGGTTCTTCTGGGATCACCATAGCCCTTTGCTAACTGTGATGTAGTTACACTTGACCTACATAATCAGAAAACAGTTGACATAATTTTAATTGCGTTAGTGCTAGAACATAAAATTTGGACTTTTGCAATCACAGAAAATAAAATAAAAATGAATAATGCTCAGTATACATTGTATTCTACTCTTTCATTTGTAAATTTTACAAAAAAATAATCCTGCTAAATAGAGTATACCATATTGTGTATGGGTTGTTATTGTTCTACCCTTATCAAGATCCGGGGTGTTTCAGGTTAAAAGTCTTCTTATCTTTTCCTATCCATTTTACCTTTTACTTTTAAATAAGGAAAATCATTAAATGACTCCGAAAGAATGTTTCAAACTAAAATATGCCCCAAACTGAGAACTGACTACTCTACCACTGCATACCACACATTATTGACAAATGAAGTATCATCATGTCACCATCATGGTTCCATGACCTCACCATGGGTTCCTCTGTGGTTATATGCTTCAAGGCCTTGGTCTAATAGTCAGAGAGTCAATATAGGTAAGTAGCCCTTGTGCTAACATAACCATGCCCATGCTTTGTACTGCTTAATCTATCAAGTTTTCCAAGTTTTTGTTCCAGCCTGTTGCTGAGGCTTCCCGGGTGTTTCAAGGCAAGAATATTGTATCATTATTTAGTCAAGCTATTGGGCATGCACAGAACTATGAAAAGTTTGTATTGGACACTCAATATGATTTGGATCACAACTGCATGCAGACTTCTAACAGAAAGAAAGAAAAGCTAAGTCTGTGTGCTTTACTGCAGCTTCTTATTCTCAACTTGTCTGCTTTATGAAGTTAACAGGATTATGGGGTCGACGCTTTCCAAAAGTAAATCCAGGACAAAGAGGCACTGAATTATTAACTCAACCATATGATCACTCCTGCTCTCTATGTTTTGTCAGCATAGTGATTTCCAGTAGTTGCGTTAGATATCTATTATTGCAGACATGATTGGCATTAGACAGGAGCTAGTTCCAATTGTTCTCTTCCTCGAATCTTATTTTGGTAATAAACTGCGGTAGAGAGCACAATCCTTGCCTGTCGCTAGAGTCATGGAGTCCCGTTTGAACTTCCTTCGACATACTCTTGTCTTCATATAAACCCTTTATGGATTTGTAATTTCTGTTCTACAATTTTTCGATTGTTGCTCTGGAGTCTTGAGTATTTGTATGCTACGGCAGAAACTTATAATCTAGAAAGAAATCCTTTAGAGCGCTATAGAACTACTAAACAAAATTATATGCAATTGCACTGAGGTTTTTGTTTCTAATTATCAGGCATAATAGTTTGGTGTGCATCGAATCAAGTTCAGTGGTGGAATGATGGAGAATACTTATCTCACTCTGAGATTACAGAACGAAAAATCATAGTCAGGGTTGGCTTGTTAATCTGCACACAAAAATTATCCTATAATCAGCTACTCCGGTAGAACAGAGTAATGACCTGTATGATATTTTACTTTCAAAGTAGAATGATTAGGGCTCAAATTTCTTTGGCATTGTTTTCCATTCGTTGACATTGTGTCTGGAAAAGGATTCCCGTTTTGGATCCCAATTTAGGTTGGATCTGTTTTGAATTTTATCTTGGAATTAAGTTCGAGGTGGAAAGAGTGCGTGTAAAAACTTTTTGGATTTAACTTAGAACTAACGTTATAGTAATGGTATCGACAAGTGTGGAACCAGGAAACCGCATTATTAGCCAGAGCTTTACCTTACCAAGAGAAAAGAATGATCAAACTCTTCCTTAGGCGAAGCAATAACTGATTGCATAGCTTTTGCTGACATGGATAGTATTAGCAGCTCACGCAATATCAACTAAGATTTAACAAATTGTCGTCTCAAATCATTACAGAACAATTTGACATGAGTTTGCTGCATAAAACCCACAAACATAAGCGCTAGATTTTGCTATGGTACAAGAGATTTCCTCTAAACTCTCAGGAGCCATGACTTGATTGGAGGTCATCAAGGAAAAAAGCAACCGAAGTGAATTGGAATGGCAATGCCATCACTGCAATTTCTTGTTGTCCTGTACATCTGAATGAGATTAGTAGCTGCAGAATACAATTCTAAGGATATGAATCATCTTCTGGATTAGCGCCTGATTCAAACATTGAATGGTCCATGGCTCGAGCTGGACTTTCTTCCAGCCCGTGTAGATGAAGTGACACTCGAAAAAGATCGAAACGATTCATGACTCAGTGGCAATGGTCTATCTGGCAATCTAGGTATGTCGATGTCACCTTCCAACATTTTCAAAGCCTCAGCAATTGTGGGTCTGAAAGCCACCATTACATGAGCGCATAGAATCCCCACATGGACAAACCTCTCCATGACCCCTCTTGGCCCCTCTTCCCTTATTGACTCGTCGAAAGTTTCTTCCACGTTTCCTGATTTTACTTGCTTGTATACCCAGTCCGTGATCAACAGAGGTCCTGCGTTCAACTCCGATGTGTCGAGCACTTTCCTCCCGCTCATGATCTCGAGAATCACGACTCCGAAACTGTAAACATCGCTCTTTTCAGTCAATTGCCCGTAGAGAGCGTACTCCGGTGCGAGATATCCGTATGTCCCAGCGACCCGGGTCGTAAGATGAGATTGCCCTTCTCTGCTTTGCTTGGCTAGCCCGAAATCCGCCACACTGGCATTCATATCCGAATCAAGAAGTATGTTGGTGGCCTTTATGTCTCTGTGATAAATAGCGGGTTTGATTCCATCGTGCAAGTAAGCAAGCCCTTTCGCCACATCTAAGATTATTTTCTTCCTCTGTGGCCAAGTTAGCGCGTTCCTTTTCAAGCCTGCAGAACCAAAGCTGGACAAGTTATCACCCAGGCTTCCATTTGACGTGTAGTCATAAACCAGATACCTCCTCTTGCCACGGAAGTCATCGCTCGTTACACAGCAACCTCTGAGAGAGAGAAGATTCCGATGCCTGATCTTACTTATGATCTCGACCTCGTTAGAGAACTCTTCATCGCCCTCGGTGTCTATATCAACAATCTGTTTCACCGCGACCAAAGTTCCGTCCGAGAGAGTTCCTTTATACACCAAGCCGGAAGCGCCTTGGCCGATGAAGTTTCCCTGTGAGAACCTGTTCGTGGCTCGCTCCAGCTCTGAGAACCGAAACCATTTCGCTCCGCTGTTTGGCAACACACTGCTCTTGAAGCCGTTGACGAACTTTTCGTGCGGGGCATTCCGCTTCTTTTCTCGCTCCCGTTTTCTATGGAGGACGATGACTCCGAATGCAAGAAGAACACCCATAAGTGCGCCCAAGAATATTGCAACCAACTTCAACACGTTCTTTTTGCTCAAATGATCAGAATCTTTACTTGCTGTGCTGGATATGGGCAAGCCGATGATGCAATCAGCCGTCGTCACATCCCCTGGCCCGAGCTCATTCACGATCCCTGCCGCATACAAAACCGCGAAGTAGAAGCAGTCCGTCGAGTTAGGAGCTAAACTCGACAACCGTGAAGACACCTGGATTCCCGCTTGTACGCATTGACTGCACCTCGTTCCGGTCAAGTCCCCCTTGCAAGAAGTATCGAGCGGGCTTATCGGCCCGACCTTGGCAGTCCAGTCTTGGACGGATGCAATCCCGTCGCAGCTCGAGTCGCTGACCACGAACTGGGCGGAGCTGTTGAAGCAGACCGGGACCCAGGATTCCTGGACTGATCGAGCCGCGAGCCTTGTCCCGAACTCGGACAGGCAAGAAGACGAAGCGGTCAGGTTGGGGAGCTGAAACATGGAGGTCTCCCTGAGGTACTGAGCCAGCCCCACGCCGAAGAGGCTGAGCAGGGTTTGGCAGCAGCCGCCCTCCGATCTGGACTGGCAGAGGGAGGCGTTCCACGGGAGGGTCTCGACGTAGCCGAGGTCGATGGGACACGACGAGGACGAGGAGGCGGACGAGACGGGGCCAAGGGCATCGTGGACGGCGAGGAGGAGCAGGAGGAATGAGCAGAAAGAGAGGGTTTTCTCCATGGTCGCTCAGCACATTACTGGCGTGAGAAAGATGGAAAGATGTTCTGAATTCGAGATTTGATCTTGAACCGATGACAAGAAGGATTATCAAAGGTGGCTGGTGGTGGTCAACATGCACGTTTTGCATCCGTGGAGTTGACTATAATATAAAGCCAGTCAAATCCGACTTGTGACAAAATTATATCTAGAAAAATTATATTTTGACTACGTGGCTGCCTTGCTGCATGTGTTTAATTTTGACTATAGCCGTGATCAACAGTTGACCGGATAATTCAAAAAGCGGCGGCCCAACCTACTTTTTCATTAGGAGTAAAAAAAACTTCTTTCGGATTAGAGATCGAAGTTCATGTTGAACCTCCGGATTGAGAGAGCGAATTCGAAGATTGGTTTGACTTTGACCTTTGAATTGTGCTTGTCCAGTTTGGACCATACGTGTTGTTTGTATTTGATGTTGATTTAATAGTAGCAACATGAACATAAGTCATAGACGCCAATGGACTCTCTCTTCCACGATTGCTTTTGTCATTCGCCAACCTCTTTTAGTGCTACTAATATTGTTGGCCCAAAAAAAGGTCCGTTGAATATTATGAAAGGTGACGCTTTTTCTTCGTAACATGGTTCGAGGAATTGCCCAAGTCCATGCATTTAAGCAGGGATTTCCAAAATATGACGCCGCTCGCTTTTAGTTTTAGCTAAGTGTGCAAAAGGACGATAGCTATAACTTGTAACTCATTGATAGGAGACATAGAGTATTCTCTAATTAGGGATGAAGACAAATATAACCCTACTTCTGAGTTATGAGTTAGGGTTATATTTCAATTTATATTTTGGATTAGAAAGATAATACTCCTTCATAAAGAAATTGTTTGATTGCACATGTGTGTAACTTTAGAACAAAAAAAGCCCAAAAAGCTTGATGGGGATATAAAATCCAATTAGATGGAAGGCTTTTTCTCGAATGGATTCTGACAATTCAATCCGTCACCTTATTTGGTTTTTCATTATAATGATCTACTCTTAAATTTGAAAATAGACTCAATTGGGCCTATAGGCTTAACAAGTGAATTTAACCTCTCACAAGAGCTCGTATGCGCTAGTTGGATACCTTATCAGATCAAATTGATCTGAGTGAAGTTCCAAAGTAGCTTCTGATCTTGATGGAAAGTATTCTAAGGTTTCTAGCAAGGCGAGAACCTCGGTTCACACAGAAGAGGATGCCTTGACCGTGCGCGCAAAACCGACGAAGACAAGACCAATGGTATTGCGACACATGCACGCTCCAGCACTTCCATTATCCCCATTACAATAAGAACCTTCAGTCGTTATCCTCAAAATCCACTGTTTGGCCCTACCCAGTCACGATCTTCATTTGATCGAAGCTCTAGTCTTCGTTTAGGACCTTTTTATAAGCAATTATGACTTTTCCACCAAAAACAGAAAGTCTTATTTCAGTTCTGGTCTGGGTAATGTCCACCATAATCATCTAAACTATAAACATAACATGGCTTATTTATTTCGACCTTTAGTAGTTTGATAAGTTCCTCTTTCTTTTTTTTAATCTCTAAGACAACTTTTGAAAGCTATGCCATAGATTCATAGAACCTCATACACAAATGGCCTGGCCTTATTTTAGTCGGCATGCCACGTGATAGTCCAATTGTACTGTAATACATGTAATACATACACATTTACTAATATGATCATTAAATTGTACAACCGCACTGGGCAAGTCTTGAGGGGGATCTTGAGGGACTAGGGTTGGTGACCCTCACTACGGCCTCAGGATAGGAAGTCGTCTCTCGTGCAGCCATCGATGAAACCCCTGCTCACCTTTTTCTAGAATGTGTAGGTGAAGGATGGAAATCGTTCAAAAGAGCATAAGGACCAAACCCGGAACAAAACCGAAGTTTTTGAAGATTCAAAGTGGACCGTCGACCCAGGCCTAAAAGTCTTTACAATCCCGAGCCTCCTTTCGTCCCGCGATCCACGTGAAACGAAGGATTCTCCCACCTAACCTCAACTCATTCGAAGGGCCCCATTATTGTTCCGAGTCGAGTTGGCGTTCGCTGTTGTGTTGGTAACTCGGTAGGCTCCATGCCGGATTCACATTTCCTTCATCCACCCTCTTCGAGAAACGTGGGAAAAAGTGTTAAAAAAATTCATAAACTTATTATATTGATGTGCAAATTCAGTTTTAAACATTTTAATAGTGTCAATTCAGTTTTCAACTTTTTTAGCTAGTGGCAATTTAATTCTAAACCCTTTAAATTTGTGTCAATTTAGTCTTTTGGGCTAATTTTAACCAGATTTTATTGACGTGAACACCGACTGACTTATGTGGCACCAGCTACACCCTTGTTTCCAGCCAAATCACCTCCCAAATCAATCGCTCCATCCCTTTCCTTTTCTCATGGTTGGATTTGAGAAAAGTAGATTTAAGAGGAAAGCTTTGATAGGTTGTAGCGTTGAAATTAAACAATTGGATTATTGTCTTTGTCTTGACATTTCTAAGTAGCAACAGATGTAAACTATTCGCGACACACACCTATACATCTCTCTTTTCGTAAATTCACTCTTTCCACATAACTCTCTTACGCAAGCATCGATGCGATGTCTTCCATAAATTAGTCTCAACACATGTTAGAATAATTAAATATAAAATCACGCATTCATTTAACGGCTTAAGTTTTTAAAATAGTTATCAGTGATTTTTCAAAATCATATACGGTGCATCGTTCCCTTTTGCCTCAACTCCGTTTATCATGGACTACCTCCTGTTTTCTGACTTGTAGTTAAATCGATGACGGTGGATAGTGAGTTCGTAGGATGCCATCCGCAGCATACTTTCAAATGCAGGTTCATGTCGCGATGCTCATAAGAACCTTGTTTACTTTCGAACAGTATCATTGTCTTTAAGTACAGATTTACCAGAAAACTGACTTCCAAACGCCACGTGCAACGTCTTCCCGGAAGTAAAATCGGATAGCGCTTGCTTTCAAATGGGGTGATCGTCTTTTGATACTGATCTACCCGAAAGCAAATTCGATGGTACTAGCTTTCACACGTGCTATCATGTATCTGTATAGTCTGATTGGAACGGGTTCAAATGGTGCTTTTGCATCTTGGGTCCGTCTCCTCAAAAGCTAATTTGACATCACTTGCTTTCGAAAAATTTCCCGACACCCATCTGAAATTTGTCTCTTCTTACCAACTCGAGTTTAGGAGATATCGAAGAAGTAACAACCCTTCTTTCGTATTAGAGATCGAAGTTCATGTTGAACCTCGAGATGCGGGAGCCAATTCGAAGATTGGTTTGACCTTATAACATAGTAAGTAGGAGAAATTGATCCGTAATTTGGACCCGTTTTGAAATTTCGGGTCATTTTGATTCTTCCGAATGGAGGGGTAACCTGAACCGCAAAGTTTGCACCACACACACATATATGTATATATAATGTTTGTACTAATACCTATCAGCTTGAGGACAATATAGCAAGTTATAGAAATGTCATTTTAGAATGCAAAATAATCGAGAATGAGCTTAAAATAACTCATCTATCATTTTGGAACTTATGTATATTTTTACAAACGGTTTACTTTTGGTAAACAAACCAATTTATTAACTCATTTGTTCCTCTACTCATCACACCATCTTTCAAAACTTCTATTTTCTCCTTGTGTGACATTCTCTCTTTTCTTTCTCTTTTTTTTTGAATCAAATTTAGTCTTAACAATATCGTTTGGCCAAAAGAAGTCCAAAAAAGATTATGATGGACCATGCTTTGCTTTATCACTACTTCAGGGGAATTCATTCCGACCATGACTATAAGTAGGGATTTCAACCATTTTTAATTTTAGTTTAAGTGTACATGTGGGAGATGTCTATAATTTATAACTCATTAATAAGAGGTACAAAATATCCTATAACCAGGGATGGAGGTGAATATAACCATATTAAAATTAATTGATGAAAGTATATATTCAAATAAACATGATGTGGGTTATTTATTTCACATTTTCAGAAGTAATTATAACTTTTCCCCGAAAAGGAAAGTCTTATTTGAGTTTTTAGGTGGAGGCCATGTATTCCACCCCCTAACTTGTCATTGGTGTGCAATTTCAAGCATAGCTTCAATATGTGCGATTTCGCCCGTGTGCGCCCAATTTTACTCCTATAACTAGCCCAATTAATTAGTTCTGTCCCATCAAGACCCAAAAAAAACAAAGTTTGATCCGTCCTTTCTTTCACTAAGACAGCATTGGAAAGCTACGTAACGGCGGTAGATTTTCCAAAACTTCATATAATAAGATGGTGTTATGTTGGAATATGACGTGACAAGACATCCACGTTTACCAACATGACTATAAAGTCGCACACCCACTTCGGGGCCTAGGGCCGGTGGCTCTTGCACGGCCCATTGATGGAAACCTACCCGCCCCTTCCTCGAACGTAAATCCAGATCTAAAGATTCAAACGAAACGTCGACCGGGCCAACCCTCGACCAGAGAGCCTCATTTCCTGCCGCGGTTCATGTGACCTCCTCTCGCCCCCTTTCAAATTGCCCGAATTGTGTACGACGCGAAGCCGCAGCGAACCGAACGATTGCTTTCCCGGATCGAGGTAAGATCAAATCCAAGAAAAAAGTCTTTTCAATTTAAGGCCCCATCCCATCGCGAGTTCGAGTTGGCGTTCGCTGTCGTCGTCGTTGTTGGTAGCTCGGTAGGCTCCACGTCGGATTCCCCCCCCCCCCCCCCCCTTCCTACACGTCAATGCTTCCCCGCGAGAAACGCGACCGCCCAAGAGGAAAGAGCGAAGCCGACCCACCGACCGCGAATTCATCCATCATCCCCACCGTCTTTCCTCTCCTCCCCCCCCGGAAAATTCGATCGCTCGATCCCCCTTTCCTTATCCCGTTCCACTTCACCCCGTTCTCCCGATCCCCGATTCCTGACGGTTCTAGCGGGTCTCGATTCTGTGCACCGCCCTTCGCCGTTCGCAGCTGGGCGATTCCTTTCCCGTGCGCTTAGTGTAGACCTCGCTTTTTCTTTTTCTTCTTTTTTTCGAGAGAAATGGACGAGTTCGGCGTCCTGACGGAGCGGTACGGCCTGAAGCCCCAAGGGAAGTCGGCCCCGATGGCCGCCTCGAAGCGTCCCGACGGGATCGGCGCCGCCGGTCGATCCTCCTCCCGCGCCTCCGCGTCTTCCTGGAATTCCGGCTCCGGCGACGGGGCTTTCGCCGATGGCTTCGGTGAGTTCCCTCAATCGAGCGGCGGCAGCAAGGCTCAAGGTTTCGGCAATTTGGACGACTTCGGCGATCTGTTCGGTGGATCTAAGAAGCCCTCGAAATCGCCGGCCGGCGATAGCGGCGGCTTCGATTACGACTCGCTTTTCAATTCGGGCGCGGGGCCTTCGTCTAGCTACGATAATGACGATATATTCGGCGGGATGCCCGGCGTGAAGAGCTCGGCCTCTGTTGTCGGTGGCGGCAGTGGCGTTTTCATTCGTTTGCTTCTCCTCCAAGGCAGAGCTCTCCGGTCGACGATTTATTAGGTGGATTTCAAAATGATGATCATGACGACATCTTTGGCGGCATTGGCGAGAAATCGGGGAAGACCGATAGTAGTGCATCCGTGGCTGGGCATGGTGCTGCGGAATCTGATGATCTGATACCTGGGTTTGGTGGAAGTAGCCCTCCAACTGATGGGTGTGTATGTGAACATTTGGAAATTTCGATCCTTTTACATACCGAATGACCTTTCTCTTGTTCTTTGGTGCTTTGATTTTGCTAGATTTGCAATTCACCAATTACACTGCATCTTACCCTGCATGACATTGAAAAATCTCTAGTAGGACCTTCTGATATCAGTAGGCTTCATGTAACACGATAGAACATTTGCGGACAGTTGGTTTGGCATCTCTAAGGATGACATGGTACTTCTTGTTCATGTTACACTTTCAGGACTTCTTAGTTGTTCCTAGTGTCTTTTAAGATTTATTTTATAGCTTAATTCTCATTCCTTGCCTTGTTTTGAGTTCAAGGATGCCTGCTTATTGAAAAGTTTTTTTTTTTCGGTGGGAACTTATCGAGAATTTGACCAAACATATTTTCTCACTTTCTCCCAATATGATTGAGCATCTCTTTCTGTGTTGAGTATGTTCTTCTTTTAATTATGCTTATTTTGCTCTCAGTTAGAACTCATTTCCTGGAATCGCCTGGCTAGCTCTATGGTTGTGTACAAGTACTGCAGACCTTTAGGGGATGTCGCATGCTCATTATCACTGTAGAGCTGAAGTGTGCATATTCCCTTCATTTCTGCTAATTATATCCTACAGAGGAAGTTAGATAGAAAATTAGGCATCCCAGTGTATGCTAAAACTAACTCTCAATGCAGACACGAATTCTTTAATTTCATTTTTCACCCGATGGTAAATGTCCATGAATCACTCTTATGTGTGAAATATCTGTTTTAATCGTCAAGATGCCCAGAAGAGTAATTCTTAGCTGTAAGAAAGTGCAAAGATGACGAATTCATCCATATGACATGGCTTGTTGCCATGCTTTTTAGATCTTAATCTTGTTTGTGGCATTTACTTTCTACTCTGTTTTTTGGTATTGTTGGCATTGTTGGGAGTGCCGTACCTTATGCATCGACTCATATGATTATATGCTTTTGATGGACGTACTTTCCTTGTCAACATACGTTTTGTTGCATTGACTTACAATTGAGATTGGCCAATTATTTTTAGGATAAAAGAGGAGCCTCTAGTTGTTTCATTTTATTCCCCTTTTCATGTAATGGCCATGCATGTTTAGATAACATTGATGATAATGTCTAGGATCCTAAGGACGCCATGGTGTCATTGCCTTCCTTTTTCGATAGTTAAAGGATCCCATTTTCTTAGGTTCTCATTTATTAAAAGCATAGTGGCTTATTAGTCTTCTACTATAGAGCGTGTCTCTTCTGAGAGCACTTACTCTTGGAAGCAGCTCCATCTGTCATTTCTGCTATTTTAAGAATTTGAGTATTGTCTCAACAGCAGTTATAGATTGTCTTAAAAATGAAGGGTATCTTGTATAGTGTAATCTACATTCTCATAAATTAACCATTGGATTTATTGCATCCTGTCAGATAGATAATATGTCCAAATCTCCTTTGTCGGATTGTTTATCTCGTTCTAATGCTGTGTGCTTCTCCTTCCTTAAAAACTTCTGAAAATTCCTAATTCTTCTATGGTAATTTCTGACCACAAAAATTTAAGTAGTTTTGCAATGCAATAACTATTTTCACTTTTGGCAGTCAGAGAAGGCAGCCCCAAAAAACCAATGTTTATTCAGCTGAGTCAAGCTCTAATTTGTCAGAAGACCCTTTTGTAGTATTAGAATTGACTTCCAGGCCAGTGCATGCCTCCGAAATCTTTTCGGATCCATTAGAAGAAAGCAGTCAGTTTGGTAATTTCCAAAGGGCGAATAAAGTTGGAGATAAAGGTAAGTGATTTCTCTTTATTCTTACAGAAGCTTTTCAATTGTTCTTTTTGACATATCATTAGGATGAACTTTTAACTCAAGCATTTACTGTGATTTAGTGAAGAGCCCTAGTGTGTCATCACTAGATGAGCTTGAGGACTTTGCTATGGGCCAGACACGGGGAAATACTGACACACAGTCAGATTTCTTTTCTGTTGGAAAGGGATCTGGCCAGGCGTGGGGAAATACTGATACGCAGTCAGATTTCTTTTCTGTTGGAAAGGGATCTGGGGCTGGGAAAAAGGCTAGAGGCCCTGGTGTGTCTTCAATAGATGAGCTTGAGGACTTTGCGATGGGTAGGGTGCGAAGAAATGCTGATATTCAGTCAGATTTTCTTTCTGGTGGAAAGAGTTCTGCGTCTGGGAAAAGTGCTGGTGGATATAAAGAAGGTTCAAGGGATGCATTTGAAAATAAGCACAAGGCTGCGGACGATCTAGAATCTTTCTTTAGTGTGGGTTTGCGGTCAAGCAGTGTACCTAAATCTAGGTCACCAAGTTCGGTAAGAACCAAAAGTTCTATCTTTATTTTTAATGCAGTTGAATTGTCGTTTTGGTCCCCAATACTTCTCATGTGCAGACAAAAAGCAAAGAAGCTTCCAAAACACCACCAAAGCCGACTTTTGAGGTCCGGTCCAGCATGAAGAAGGCCTCATCAGCAACGAATTTCATGGATGACTTTTCTTTAATGTTTGGAGGTGTTTAATGCTACAGTTCGTTTCCTTCAAAGTAGTGGGAGATTTCTTTGTGAATCTCCCTTTGCTGCCTATTTATTAAAACATAAAGTTTTTATTGTCCTTCCAACAGCTGCATCATTTGCTGGAGAATTTGAGGAAATTGAAGGGGAAAGCGAAGAAAGAAGAAGGGCAAGACTCGGTCGTCATGAGAGAACCCAGGAACGAGTGGTCAGTATTTCTCTTTTTCATTGTGGCAACTTTGTCTGGTTAAGCTTAGGATAGTGACTAGCGAGAGATATCCTGCTTTTGCTTAGGATAGTGACTAGCGAGAGATATCCTGCTTTTGTTGTACCCTTGAATAAGTAAATCCCAGTTATAAGGTAAAGGTAGAAATGATAGAAAAGTACTGACGAATGAAAGATGAGCAAACAATTTACATTCCCTTTTGGTTTTCAAACTGTGTTGCTTTTGGATTATTGGTGTACCTTGGGATTTTTAAACTTATGATATGTTTAAATCATGGTGAGATATAGAATTCAGTTGTAGCTGAAAGAATGGTACTAATGTACTTTCTTTTTTTTTAAATAAAAAAATAAACTCAGGCAAAAGCAGTTGCCGAGATGAACCAGCGGGACTCTCAAACTCAGCAGGAGCAAGAAGAGAGGCGTGTGAGTACTTGGACTTACATCAGAATTGATGCTTACTTTTTCCATTCAAATACTCTGTTCAATTGTTCTCTCCATTTTCTAGTTCAAAAATATTTTCCTGCTCTTCCTGGGAAACAAGTATCTTAGCACATTGTTTTACTTTGATTTAATTAAGCTATTATGTACTTGCACAGAGAATTGCTGAGAATCTTGATATGAAGATAAAGAGCTGGGCTGCAGGGAAAGAAGGCAATCTGCGTGCACTATTATCATCATTACAGCAAGTGGGTCTTCTTGTAGAAATTCATTCTCTTGCTTCTTCCTTTATATTCTCATTGTTGCGATTGACTCGTCTTTTGGGGATGCAACTTTTATTTTTTTTGAAATATGTCATTTCAGCTGGCATATTGTGTTACAAAATTGCTCATCACATTTGATAGCGTGAATCATCATGTTTTGTTGGGAAATAATAAGTAATTCTGCATTATCTCTCTAATGTCTAAATGGCACATTTCAAGTTATGTTTGAGTACTGAAGTATGGGTACCTCTCTGTTGAAGGTCAGTCAGGACTTTGGATTACTGGTGTGGTTTTCAGAGAGTGCAACTTCGTTTCACACTTCCATCTTTTGACAAGGCTCAATAATTTCATGTTTTAAGATCTTGGAATTTGTTTGGTATCATGCTGCCTATATGTGACAAATACTGAAAATTCTCATTAGCAGCAAGAGATTGGCGAGGGTTTAGTGGAAGCCTGGGGAAGCTGAAGTTTCTTAAGATTAACTGTGAATTGATTTTTTAGCTAAAAGTGTTAAAGAGATTACTCCTTTACTGATAGAACATTTCATTTAGGTTAGAGGCTAGCTTTTTATAACAACATTGTCTTGACAGCTGGAGTTTCCTCGGGTGTTGTCGAACAGATTTTAAAATCCACAACTGCCTACTTACAGGGAAAGATGCATGAAACATCCAGGAGTCTAAAGCATGTTAGTGTATCTAGGACCTTTGGGACTCTAGAAAAAGTTCCTGATTATATTCGCTTGAATAATTGGTTTAAGGGGTCTTGATCACCTTGAATCAAAGTCAGGTTTTGTGAAACTTCTGTTGCGTAATCCCTTAGTTATTTTAGTTACAATGTGCCTGTAACTCTTATCAATTGTAATGTAAGCTTGGGAGGTATATTCATTTTGAGATACATACAAGCTTTCTAGTCCATTATGCTGCTTAGAGTAGTCTCCATTTTTATTTTTATTTTTTTCATTTTACGAATCAACAGGAAGTGCTGCGCAAAGATATCATTTTTAGTGATTTACCAATGTTACAAGACTTGCTTACTAACCGATGCAAAAATTTAGGTAATCATCGTCTAGAAAGTCTGAAACTACAAGCCGGAAAGTTAATTGATAGACAGAGTAATGCCTGTAGTTCCGCAACTTTGTGAATATAAACATGTGATCTGCACATGGATAAAGTTAGGTGCTTAGTGTTTTGGGTTGTATACTCATGCTCAAGTCCAGGTCGATGCTGCATTTTGGTCACTGCTGAGTTTCTGCAGTACAAGGACAACTTTTTTCATTGAAATTTCTAATCTTGGGATATATATGAATCGGTGGAAATGAGATGGGGCTGAAATTGTCTCTCACTCAGGTCATGCATCTGAGGGGAGATTAACTCTGCAGGACAGTGGATTGAATGTGGAAGTACTGGTTATGAGATGAATTTTTGTTTATTTCGTTTGGAAAAATCCTGTAATACGATTTAGAGTGATTCTGGAGTCATGTATCTTGTGGTTTCTTTTGTATTTGAATCAGCTGTTTGGTGACATATCTAATCTCTGTTCTCCATGGAGTGATGCAGGTGCTTTGGCCTGAATCTGGGTGGGAACCAGTTTCACTAACCGATTTGATAACTTCTACCTCAGTCAAGCAAGTATACAGAAAGGCTACATTACGTGTCCATCCTGACAAGGTTCAACAGAAGGGGGCCAATCTTCAGCAGAAGTACACTGCTGAAAAGGTGTTTGATATACTTAAGGTACTCTGCTGTTCTAAGCATATTGCCAATGCTGTTTTGGTTGAAGCTCATCTTCGTGACTCTCTTTGTCAGTTGGTACATGTACCTTGTACTTGCTGGATTTCAGGCGAGAAAATGCCTGGAAATGGATCCATGTGTGAATATCATGAATGGTATCTAGTGATTCTTGCTTGAAAGCTCATATAATTACTGAGTTTAATATCTAATGCTAATATTCAACTACAGAAATAACTCTAGACCTCAACTATGCTTGCTCCCAGTGAAGAATGATTGCCCAGGGAGCCTCGATCAATTTGACTACATAAATTAAATTTTTAATGATTTAAATAGCTTAGTGCTATTTCTGTCTAGACACCTGCCTCTCGGGCCTCTCCTGGTCTACCATCTGTCTTCTTCAAACTGTTTGCCATTGCTTACTTTTAGTAAGGCCTATTTTCTGGAAGTGTGCAGAAGCAGGAAGCCCATGCCATGTAGGATTTCTTAATTTGATCTGTATTAGTTGTATTTTAACAAACTCGGTCAACCTTATTTTGCATGCAGCCAACCAGGTTGACAAAGAAGTCTGCATGATCATAAAGTCTCATATATATTAGCAAAGTGTTTGGTTCAGACTTCAGAGTTTAGATGTGGTTAAACCTGTAGTTTGACTGCAAAATTTGTAATCACACACTGATCAAGGCTTTTTTTTTGGCAAAAAATAAAAGCCCAATTTGAAATAATAAGTGTATTCTTCGTTTTGATGAAAATCTGAACTTTCTATTAGAATTAATATACCAAGAGATAGGCCTGTATCTTAAAGTACCCTTTTTTCGAAAAGAGTGGGGGTGTCAGAGGATGTTCTACAATTACAAATTCCTATGTTATCTTGTTGACATGGCTTCTCCAGCTTCTCAAAATCTACAAATTTTGTTTTCACAGGAAGCATGGAAAAAGTTTGAGACTGAAGAACTCCGATAGTTTATTGAGGTTGAAATTGTAAATTGCACGTCAGCATTTTGTGGCATTCACTTTTGCAAGCTGAGCTGCACCTGCCATATCTATACTGCTTGAACTGAAGATCTTCATGCCGCAGTTTCTGTATGGAAGGTAAAGTAGACGATGGTGTAAATTTGTTCGTTTGTTGACATGGGTCTTGCGAGGTTCCGCCATACTTGCCTCTCAAATGTAGATGACCTCATACCATTCCTGTGGATAATTAGCCTTCTACATTCCTTCTCCGTGATATATTTATTTTGGTATATCAGCCGTAGCTCTTTTGCTTAAGGCATGTTATGTCAAAACATGTGCCTCCAGAATAATGTTTCGTAATTTGTCTTTGGCATGTGTGACTCGCCGATTTGGTGCCAACTCCTTGTTTCTTGTCTTGACCTTCTTTTGGTTCATTGTATCATTGATTTATACAAGAAACGCTATTGCCTCAGCCATTTCGGCTGTGGACACAGCTTTTGAATAGAAGACAAAGATGTGTTCTCGCTTTGTATCCTGTGATTCGATCTGATTTACGAATGAGAAGACCTTTTGGAACAATAACCAGGCCTTGTATTTTAAGAGACACATACATGGTCTTGTATTGTACATCCAGATCAACAGAACAGTGACTCAACAGTTCCATATCATCTTAATTCTTCCATTTGCAGATGGATGTTGGAATTAAGATGCTGAGGGGATAGTCATTCTATACTTTGAATGACTTGCCCTTGTTTTGGCAAGGGAAACGGAACCCTTGTCCGTGAGTGCACCGCTCATTCCTATTTCTTTATTGTTATTATTACCACTTTGAGTGTATCAAAAGTCTTAAAACTTCTTATTAAAATGCCATTGAGTCATAAATTCTTTAGAAAATATGATAAAATTATAAAATATGTTAAATTGGTGGAATCAAGTCTTTTTGTGAATAGTCTAATTTGATAACGGAAAATGTTAATGTAAGTTTTATTATTATTTTTGGCCTTCTATTTGGCTTGAAGGTTAACTAAAGCACTTAAACGACGTCGATGTGATCTAAATTCTAATTTTTTTTTTGGCAAATCCTAATTAAATTTGTTTTAAAAAATTCCAAAAGTTTTATCCAAAAAAAGACAAGTTGAAAAAAAGAGGCTAAAAGTTTAAAAAATTAAAAAGAAAAGAAAAGAAAAGAAAAGAAAAAATACCGGTAAAAGGAGGGCTTGCGTATGGGCCGTTGCCTCGTCACTAGAAAAGATCCGCGTGGGTGTCAGCACTACCTATAATGGTAATTGAGGTTTTGGGGGAGGGTTTGCAACCATTGTCAACTAACAAATGAGGGCTTGCTAGCCCCATCCAAATTTGGAAGAGGACAACGGCTCTCTCTTAAATTAGTATCAATGTAATAAGTTTATAATATTTTTTATACTTCCAATCATAAGTAACTTGACTCACCTAGACATCTCTTTTCTATTGCATCATTTGTTTTTTTTCCATATTTCTTTCCCTTTTCCCTTTGTTCTCCTGGATGGGTAATATGATTGCACGCCAGTTTCCTAGGCCTACGTCACTTTTTAAGCGATATATAAGCCGAAACGACTGAATTAGTCTATTTCAAGAAGCTTTAGAACTCAACTTTCTTATTAACATTTAGGATTAAAGTGCTGGTGTCACACATGAATGCTAAGATATCTAGGGTGTATTTGGTATTATTTCTATTAATGGGTACAATTTTTTTTTAAGAAATAATTCTTTTTTATTTTTATTCCTATTTCCTAGAACAATTTTGTAGTAAAATAACGCACTTGATAATTATACAAAATTTCTATTTTTAGAATAGAAAAAGATCAGGAATGCATTTGATATAACCTACAAGTTTTCTTTCTTTTAATTTTCTAATAATACTTTTAAAGATTTTCTTTTCTTTTCTTTTTTTCCCTCTCCTTTTCTTCCTACTCCTCTAGCTAGTTGCTAGGTGGCGGTGGTGAGCGGTGAGGTTCCAGCCATCGATTAAAAGAGGACGAAGAAGAAAAGGAAAAAAAAAAAAGAGAAAGAAACTTATTTCTAAAAAAATTTCTCGTAAAAAAAAGTAACTTTTTTCTATTTCTTATTTTTGTTCCAAATCTATTCCTTAGCTATTTTTTTTTCTATTATGGGGAATAGAAAAATTAATTGACATTACCAAAAAGATTTCTATTATTTTTCTATTCTGCAGAACAAAAAAATAGAAAAATTGAAATGTTGTCATGTAGACCCCTAGTGTACTTATCCCGTATCTCTCATGCATGAGAATAGAAGAAATTATGTTTCCCGATATATTGTTATTACATCTGAGTGTCACTCCTTTTACACTCGAGCAAAGTGAATGGCAAATTTGTAAGGAGGAAATTAGGTGTGTCCATGCCTGCCTTGATACGTTCTTCGAGCCGTGTTGGCTGGGCCAAAGCGGTTAAACCTATGATTAGGTCTAGTTCGAACGAACGAAAACATTTAGCATCAAGAGAACACAATGGTCACTAATATTAAATTAACTAATAGTTGAACTTGACGAGGCTCATATGAAACCTGACTAACAAATGTCAAGAGCTCCATATACTCAGCGCATATAATAATTTCTCACAAAATTTCCGAGGATGGTGCCGATTTTGCACAATCAAAGGGTCCAACATAAATACATGGAGGTATCATGGCATACATGCGATATAAACTGTCCTAGTCCTCCTAGATTGTCGAATTTCTGGCACAACACGATTATATATGCTGAGTTCCACGTGATGCCTAATTGAATTTATGGTCTCGTTATAATGACGTGAGTCCTCTCAATCATTCCATTGGGGTGTCACATATATAGTCATTCCTTTCTCACCCGGATTAAATGAGCACAAGATGCGTCCAAAACTTTATTTTCGTAGCCACTTAGCTCTAAACTTAATGACAAACCATTGAATTTTAGTCCAACTTTCATCTAATATGACTTTATCTTAGTTCATCTTTCGGCCAAATTAGATTTGGGATCGATTGCTCGCCGTTGTGATTGAAAGTAAAATTAAATTTAAGCAAGCTAAACAGAATAACTGAAAGTTCAGTGACCCGATTGAAGATAAAGATATTAATTTCATGACCACAAAACTAATGAATTTATCTCTAATTTGTAGAACGTCATGCCTCATGACGTAATTTTGTTGTTGTTGTTGTTGTTGAGATGGCATAAAGATTACATAAATAAAAAGTTTTCTTTTTTGTTTTCCTTTTCATGGGGGAATTGATGATCTCAACCCATAAGTTTCATTTGAAGCTCCGTTTATTTTGTGAAAAATGAATAATTTGAAAAATATTCTCCTAAAAATTGTTTGCTTATAACAATTAGTTAATGGAAAATATTTTCATTATTGATAACAATTTTTGTGTAAATGTTTTCTTGGATGATAAAATAATTTTTTTCATTTATTTTTTATAAGTAATACAAATGATCTTTTTATGAAAATACCTTCTAAATTATATATTTTTGCGAAAGAAACGCATCCATTTTTACTCAAATTCCATGAAGACTATTGGGCCTGTGGGCAACAGGCCTGGCTCTCATTTCATGCTTACTTACTATGTTTAGATGGAGGCCATGATCACCGTTGTCAGCTTTTCCCCCAAATTGCAGAGGCCCGACTATAATGGGCTGTTCAATTTTGCCAATTTCAAGGGCCGACGCAGAACCGCCAACTTTGATTTCCCATTTGATGCAATCTGGTCATTTCCTAATTTAGCTTTTACTAGCTGCACTGCATTTTATAAAATTGAGAAGGAGATGAAAGAAAGAGAAAAAGAGAGCGTCCATTACCTTCCGATTTGCATAATTAGAAGAGGGAGTGCTTGTACATCCGGCGAATAAGATTATATTCGTAACTGAGCAAGTACACAAGGGGGAATGCTAATATATCTGGCCAATTATCAATAAATGCTTTGACTGCAAAAGAAAGTAATAAAATTCGACCAAAAACCAATCAAAATGGGCATCATTCTCAAAGCACAACTTCTTGGTATGCTCTTTATTCATGTTTGATGGAAGTAAATTACAAATCCTTAAAACTTACACTTCTGCGTCTCATCATTCATGCTGTTAGTGAATATGATAATTAGCATAAGGAAGACTCGAATACATCAATCTTTATCACTAAAAAAAATAGCGAACACTCCATGTGTATTTTACAAGAAATAGAAAAAAAAGCATACCTAACTCTAATGGGATGAAGTAAAATTTGAAGCGATAGCTTTTTCTCAATTGTTTCTTTTTGGCTGGCGTTTTGACAAGGTGGGGGCATAAACTTTTTGGGGGTCCCATGGTTAAGGAAAAAGGAGGGGCCAAGAGAATCGATTTGATCGATGGATATGATGAGCAGTATCCTCGCAGCTTCCCTATCCCCGAGTGAGGCTAGTCAAAGTCATGCGGCTCATCAACCGGACAAGACCTAAAGACTTTGTGCTTTCCCGTTGCTTGTTGGATTACGTACTAAGACGCCAGTTTGTTACTAGCTAGACGGAACCACAAATTAAAATCATCAAGATCATACGGCAAATTAAGTTCTCTCCCCAAGAAAAGGCCACGCTTGAGCAGGGCCAAATGACCCTATACATGCAGGCTCCTTTCCAAAAAGGAAATTACTCATTCGCGCCTATCTTGATATGTGCTTCGAGCCATTATTGGCTGAAATCTAGTTTGGACGAGCAATGAGATCAGGTATTAAGACAACTCCATGGTCACTTATTTAACCCAACTAATTATCAAACTTGATGAGTCTCATATCAAATCCAGTTGACAAATTCCTGTAGCTGCATGTGTCGTGTGCATGTAATGGTTGCTCACAAAGATATGGGGATGGTCCCAATTTTTCATGATTAGAAGGGTCCAACTATGGGCAAAAACAAGTATCATGAAATGCATCCGATGTAAGCTTTTCTTAATCCAATTAGATCGTTGCAATACTCTCTCACGAGATGTTTAGGATGGTCAGCAACAGAAGGTACACTAATTGGCTAACTTGGCAAGTCCCTTTTTGTACCTTCGCTTGATACAAAACCGTCCAGAGCAATTAGACCAGGAAACGGGATGGACAAGCAAAAGAAACAGAAGAGAACCACGATAGAGACCTGTAATTGACTTGCATTCCAGGAGCAGTCAAATGAGGATGAATCAACGTGGCCGCCGCACCGCTACTATTGGTGACGTGGAGGTGTATATTAAATATTGGTCGGCATGTTAACTTTTGACTTCTTTTTCCTTTGATAGAAGCGTAGATAAATTTTTTTACGTACAATCCCAGATATTCAGGGGCTATTTTTACTTTATTCGCTTTCGGGGTGGGTGGTTTTGAAGCATTGACTTCCAAGGAAACAATCATTTCTTTATCTTCATTAATTGCCCTCCATTTTTAATTCTTCCGTAATCCAGCAGAATATGCACATGGAGCAATATTGAGAAAGAGAATGGAGTTTATCTTCGCATCCAGATTCTATGGCTTTGCGCCATTTTCCATGTAAGATTAATAATAGAATTTATTCGAAGTTCTAATTTACTTTGTATAACATTTTTTTTTTCATTATTCTGGATATATAGATTAGATATTATAAAGTTTAGTGAGAGAATTAAAAAATCACTTTTTTTGCATTTGATTAATGGAAAGCAAACGACATGGGGTAGGTGTAACTTTCTTTTGTTGTTTCGTATAGGCGGAGATGCTCCAAGGTATTTGTCGTTTCATGGAAGACTTCGATAGTAAGTTTCTTCATTAGAAACTTTCCTTTTTTCAATGAAAGGATATTGGTGAGTTAGTTGGCCACATTGACGAGTTCAAAGCTTCGAGTCACATTGATGGAGCGAGCATGGCCCGTTTTGTTGACTCCGGGATAGTGATTTGAGAACCCCCTGTTTGCTTTTCTGATGTTTTTTAAAATTTAGGGTATTAGAAGAACCACAACGTGTTGTACTAAAAAATTGACACGTTACTCCATAATGAATGTAATATATTTCTGTGAAGATGGAAAACGACCATAATGAATGTAATATATTTCTGTGAAGATGGAAAACAATCACATAAAATTGCCTTCCAAATTGGTTTCACTTCTAACGACGAAATGTCACAAACTTCATCACCACAAGCAAACCCCCAAGCCACTGAGAGATTCAGCGACCAAATATCAAACTTTTGTCCCTACATGAAACTGCTTGCTTCCAAATTTTCTTAAAAGGGTCGCTAGAAGATATGCATTTACAAGAAAAAGAAGAAGGAAATTATAAACTTACCTCGACAAGGAACATTTGTCCTAGTACCACTAATTATCAAAGAAGTGTAAGTACTTTCCAGGATACTCACGTTAAAAAAAAAAAAAAAAACTCATTTAGAGTAGGCCAAGTGACGAAAGACTAAATACAACTTGCACTTAGCTTGCTTCAAACTACGATCGTACCAGATGTTGGGGTAGATTCCACCCCGAAAAATAATCATGTGAAAGCTTTATCTCCATGGTGTCTAGGAGATATTCCCCTACTCGACCAAAAGAGGTGGTTGACATGCTCTATCAAGAACGGGATGAATCACCATAATTGATGTGACGCATCCACTTAGAGCTCGCATTTTCTTAACTGGCATCAATCTCATTCAAAAAAATCAATATAATTGATGAAACAAATAAAATCCAATTCATAAAGTTGATATTTGAGCTCGACTCAAATATGCAAGGCTCTAGAAAAGGAAAAATGTTTGTGTAGAGCACATGACCATATACGAACATAGATTTTTATCGAAAACATGTAGCCATGTTCTTTAACACGATCTTTGTAATGCACAACTATATGTTTTTTCTTTTTATACAAATAGACTTAAGTTAACCCTATATTAGGGAGGCTGTGGAGATTTTCAAGTTTGTGAAACTTGTCTCTTATGCTGCTTGTGCACCAATCGTTTCTTTAGCAAATGAATGTCCAACAAATTTAGACTTCTCAAACCCAATGCAAACAAACTATTGGATTTGTCCTAGTAGCTAGTGGCCACCATTCTAACATAGAAGGGGAATGTGGGGGGTTTGAATCTTCATATTTTCAGGGGGATTGGGGTGTGGATGATTTAATTTCAAGTGTGAATTTTGACTCTCACATCCTATAAGAAGGTATGACAAAAGTTTGAGAGTCAGAGTCAGAGTAAGAATAGAACAATACTAATAAAAAAAAAAACAAAACTTAATACAAATGTAACCACTCTCAAACCTAATCAAATGAGTAACATGATCGAATAATGTGTCTCCTGGGCACCATCTATCGGTTAGAGATACAGTCCAATGATAGCGCCAATTGAAGTGACGGATGCATCGCATCATGCGAATTGTCGAAATTGTCCAGTCAATTACTTTTTGAATTCGTCAATCAAAGTGGCCCTCTGCGTATTTGCTTATGGAAAATTTGCTAGTCGTCAATTGGTGCAATCGTTTGACTAAATCAACTAGAGATAAAGGTTCAATTTTTTTTTTTTTTTTTTTCCTTTCGTCTCATTGTGGATTATTTTTAATCATGGGAATCTCTCTGCGTGTTTGGAGGCATCGGCTGAGTTGGAGAAAGAAAAATGGGTTTATCTACTTGGGGCCTCTCTCTCTCTCTCTCTCTCCTTTAGGACAAGAAAACAAATCAAATGTCCTCAATCTCTTCACGCCATCTTCCTCCCAAGTGCTTATTATTATTTTAACTTTCGTTGCACAAATGACACGGAGATAGCCCATGCTTCTCAAACACTCTTTCGGCGCTTCAAAACTTTGTATCCACAAGTATCCCCAACAACAAAGTATATATTCATGTCTGCCCAAGAGTGAAACAAGTCAAAAGTTCAACTCAAGCTCTAGAATTGACTTTTCAAACTTAGCCCTTATCTCCAACGTGCAGTAGGCTTCTGTTAATTCTTTCATTGACCCATGTTGACCGAGTTCAAGAAATCCAACTCAAAAGCGCTCTCTCTCTCTTTAATAGGAACACGAGACTCAGCTAACGCAAAAGTAGTTCTTCACAGAGGAGTAGACAAGGTAGCACGTATTCTCGTTACGCGCCCCCCAAGACTTTGCGCGACTTGAGATGTTGCACCACCCCAGCGATCGAGCCCACTGCAGCGGCGATACTGATGATGAAGCAAGCTCCATTGAGGATCTGGAGGCATATCCATTTGGTGCTCCACCTGGGGATCCCCATTCGGACGATGCACATCTCGACCGGGAAATAAACCATCAAAGGCCAGAACCCCAGAGCACCGACCAGTCCAATCACGTCGTCGAAGAACGGAAGCAGCATCGAGATCAAAGTGGTTACAAACACGAAGATTGTTCGGCAAATCAGCCGGAAGCTAAATAGACAGCACTTTCCGAAACGCCGGACCGGGATTTTGCTCTCCTGGGTGACTAATCGGCTGCCTCCAAACTTTCTGTCGGCGTATGTCTCCACGGAGGCGAAGAGAGGTTGGGCGATCATTTGGTAGGCGCAGGCGAGGTGGATCACAATGGCGAGATTCGCTATTTCAACGAGCCAATAAGCGTTGAAGAACCCGAAACCCGCGAGGAGGTTCTCCGGTGCTGAGTCCCCAAATGCGGCATAGCCCATGCAGCCGCAGAGCATGTATAATAAAGTTATGACCGCCCCACTGACCAACATGGCCTTCTTCATCGTCCTGGCCTCTTGGGGCGGGGATCCAATGTTATCCTGTTTTCAACGCACATCACAATGCTCAATTAATCACCACAGCCAATGATTAGAGCAATTAGAGATATTTTTCAAAAGTCTAGGGGTAGTTTCTTTCATACAACTAATATATGGGATCGCATGATTTTACCTGAATTTCGATGAGGTTGGTGAAGTATGAGTAGGCAAAAGCAATGGCACCCAGGAGCCTGGAAGCAATTCCATATCTTCTGGGTCTCAGTGATAGTGCCAATGCTCGATCCAGTAAGACTTCCTTTGAATTTATGATTTTCTGAGAGAGATTTGAGAAAGACATGATATGAGGGCTTGTGTTAGGCTTGTTTCTACTCAATCTTTTTAGTTTACTTTAATCATCACATAACTTGTTCATATACAAAAGAAGTGATAGCATGAAAACTCGCTAGCTACCTTTGACTTTTTTAATGCCGAGGACAATTCCAATGATTGAGTAAGTCAACGACATGATAAAGTTCACAATGGTGAGCCCCGCAACTTGTCAAAATTTGGGACTTGGGACAGAACAATCTCAATGGCCCCGAATATTATCATGTGCCAATCGCTAATCATGTTGCAAGCACTTTTGTCACTTTTTGTGTGGGAGCAAACTGATTCGACAAATGTCCTGTTTGCTCAAACATTCAGCAAAATCAAAATTTACATGGAATTCATGCGCCCGAGTTAACAACTTTAGCAGTAAATTTTCTTTTCAATCTATTTGGTATATGTAATTCACTACTCACATTATGCTCATGGAAGCTGCAATAGTGTACACGATGGGAACCCCTAAAAACTGCAGGTACTGAGCCAGTATACATAAATTCTCTTTTTTCCAATCTGCCAATATTTAAAAAACAGAAGACAAATGAGAGAATTTAATCAACCAAATCAAATGAAAGGGAGCATCTTAATGCGAAAAGATATGGTGGGTAAAACAATATTTTTTATCTAATTTTTTTTTTTGGTAAGGATTTTATCTTTTCTTTTTGTGTGTATTATTACCAAGAATGTTCCGGACAGCACTTTCGTAAGTGATGTTTCGTTCTCCAAGGACGGGGTCGCCGGAGCGGTAACAATCGGCCAAGAGGGAAGACGTGTAGCAAGTGACGAAGGAGAACAGGAAAATCGCCGCCGGCCCGGCAATCCACCCGAGCTGCGCCGTGGCCCATGCCAGCGACAGCACTCCCGACCCAATCACAGCTGTGATTATGTGAGCTCTGGCCGTCCACACGGTCCCTGGATTGAACCCAAAACAGAAAATCCATCTCTGGTATCAGCAATAGTTGCAGAACGAGTCACCTCTCTTCTTAAGCACACAGGAAATCAACTCATGTTTCTTTTGAGCTAGTGAGCAGTCAAATTATGTTTTTGGGGGGGCCTTTCTAGAGGGATCGAACCCAAGTCTACCTATGACCACTGGGCTGACTGTCGACTGGTTTTGGTCGATTACACATCACACCAATAATGCTTATTCCTTCTTATTCGTTTTTTTTTTCGGTCGGGACACGACCAAGTGCATGCAAATAATTGAATCCCGTCCAGCTAAACATCTTTGGAATCTAGTTGCTTCCTGCGAGAAATTTTGGATATATTTGAGGAGAGAAACACAGGATGAACACAATGTGTAGTAGCTTCCCTAGCAAAACCTGTCCAAGAGGGCCTTTCGCCTTCGTAGTATGTGCAACCGTGCAAGAAAGACGCTGTTAGATGAAACCTCACTCTCTACTTTCTCTATGCCGCTAACAAACGAAGGGGGGAAAGGGAGGAAAAAAGAGACAAAAAAAGGAAGCGGGTAAAGCTGTCTGAACGAGAGGACTTGGCCGCACGAAATCACCAAGCGAAATAGAAACACAGTTCGAACATAAAGATAGAGATTGCGAGTGCTCGTTTCTTTTGCTTACCAGTTCGTTTGAGACGGCCGTCGTCGTCGAAGCACTTGGAGCCACCGCCTTGCTGAAGCAGATCGAAGGCGACCTCGAAACCAGCTCTGTCCTGACCCATCTTCGTATCGCCGAATATCAAATGAACCCAGAAAAAGTGTCAGCTCAAGAAACAGGAAGGATATCGGAAGCCTTGAGCAAGAGAGACGATTGGGCGGTGTTCGTTGGGACGGGTTTCGTCCGAGCGTAGTTTATTGCGACAGGAGAAACACCGACTATAAGAGACAGACACGAGCGCACGCACGCTAAGCAAGAGACACCGAGTCCCAAAATATTGTTTTTATTACGATGATTCAGAAGAGATTTATTGGAGACTACTGGGTTCGGTCCCTCCTTGCTTGATGAAATGCAAGAGCGAAGGAGGAGTAGAAGATGAGATAGAGTGAGGAGCGTACGGGGAGGGTTGTTTATATCGCTGAGCTCTGGGGCGGAGACGAACGCTGGGGGGACGCGCCCGGATGAAGAGAGAGGGAGGACAGGTTTGTCCGGGGAGGGTTTTTTTTCTTTTTTTGGTGGAAGGGCCGGGCTTATCTGCCCTTTTCTCTTTTACTTTAATTTGTTTTCCTTCTAGAAATTATTCTTTATTAGTAGCGGGAAGAGATTTAACGTGTTTGAGGATTTTTTATGCGTTAGGTGGGTTTGGGCTTATCTTCCCCTTCTCTTTCACTTTAATCTGTTTTGTTTTGGAAAGTATTCTTTTTTTTTTTTTTGAGTTAATAGCTTGAAAAACTTTATACTTGGTACGCTTATAATAAATTTGTAATAAATTTGATAATAAAAAACTTCAAATTGATACACATTTGATAAATTTACTCCAAACTAGTACAATTTTGATAAATTTACTCTATGTTAATTTTTTTTAATTTTACTGTTAAATTATTCAGTTGGATGACACATAATAGTTGATTGATGTACTAGTTTGAGATTTTATAGTTAAATTTTTATAGTATAAATCTAATAATATACTAGTTTGGGGTTTTTGACAGTCAAACAAATTAATTTTAGATAAATTTATCATAAGTGTACCGGTTTAAGTTTTTTTAATGATTATTTAGAGTAAATTTATCGCACGTGTATTAGTTTGGGGTTTTTCATAATAAAAAAATTAGTTTATAGTATTTTACCAAAAAAAATTAGTTTATAATAAATTTATCATATATATACCAGTTTGAAGTTCTTCAGAATATTAAATTTTTTTTTTTGGTGTCAAATGCATGCATGACACAGATATTTTTTTTTGCATGACCAGATTCGACTCGTGCTTTTACTAGTGGGGTGAGATTGAACGTCTTTGAGGATTTTTTATGCGCTCCGTGGAGATTCCGAAGGTTGTGACCAGAATCAGGCAATCAAAGAAGTACTAGAAGCTTTTGGATACGAGAGTTCGAGAATAAAAGAATGTTTACTAGATTTGATTAAAAAATTGCCGAGCTCATCTTAGAAAGAAAGATATATTATTTCAGATGCGCTTTAAATTAGGATACAAGGAACATTTGCGTTAGAATTTAGTAAAATACGATCACTTTGGCAAAAAGAAATTGGTCAAAATTACAACCAACGATCATCCTGCTGAGTTATTTAAAGACACAGAAAAATAAACTAAATCGGCAACTATAGCAACTCATTTCACAACTAATATATAGAGCCCTTCCATTTGAATATAGGTTAATGATTTAAGTTGTAGCGGGTCGAAATCAACTTTTGAAATCATGACTTGGTCGCACAATAACGATTGCTATTGTGAAAACATCTTTTAAGTGAGCTGACGTTTGTAGAAGATGCGTGATGAACTAAGACTTCGTTCTCCCTGTCCATTTGAATATAAGTTGCTCATTTTTGCTGGTCAAAATTGAAATAAGAGTCGGGCTGAGTGTTAAGATGATAAGGCTAGAGGCCAAATAACGAAATTAATTAAACGTAAGGTTTAATTACATCTTTAAACCTTACGAAAACACACTCTCACGGTAAAGTCTTCATGAAACGCAATATAATTCCATAATAGTTGCGCTAAATCTCGAGATATTTTCGGGGTCATCAGTCTTCGACCGCGAGCCCCCGTTCGGTTCGTTAATGGCCCTGGGTTGAACAATTTATCTTCGATGCCCATCCGAGGAAATTTAGTTTGAGGGCACATGACACAAGGACAAACTGAATTCTGTGACCTATTGGATTCATATTGATTCTTCCGCATGTGCCGGCGATGGTGGTGGCCACTTGGCCAGATGTTACGCATCATTATATGATTGATGACAATTAATGGCAACCATCGGGCATGCTTATCAAACAGCACATTGTGCAACGTGTTACTTATGCTTATATTATGTGAATTTGTATGACTAGTTAATCAAAATGTACTTTTATGGTAAACCATATGTAAATTAGTTATTGCAAGACAATGCACATTATTAGAAGGTACTTAAGCACTTGTGGTGGTTAGATGAGAGAAGAGCACCTCACAAAATAACTCCATCAACATCAAACACATCAGTAGATTTTTTAGAAATGTTTTTCTGAAGATTGTCTTCCCGTGAAAAAACACACGGTAACCGACATAATAAGTTTGGCAATAATAATTCAAAATTGGAAATAGATACCATGCGAATAGCTCAAAAAGAAGAAGAAGCAATTCTCCTAAAGAAAACCCAAACTGCTTTGCTGAAAGAGAGAGAAAAATGTTTGCAAGGTATAGTCCAACAGCTTTGAAAAGAGAAACCCTAGATAATATTGGAAAATATATATTATGTGTGCGGAAGAATAAAGTCAAGGGGCAGTTAATGGAGACAAGAAAGTCAAGGGTCCGTTTCATGCATGTAGGGACGGTTTGTTCAAGAAGGGCTGCAGGTATTATTGCCCAATCGATGCCAACCCTATTTCTAATACTTATGGTTGAAGCAACCATTTTCGGCGGAGCCGTGTTCTTTCGCATCACAGTATATTTCTATTATCTTCCGCAACTTTGCGTTGTTAATATCACATTAAACAGTTACGTCTGAAGTGAGTGTCAAAATATGAAGGGAAAGGTAAATCGAGAGAAAGAAATGTAGGGATTTCTCTGTATTTCTCTATATTGTAATCTGAGCAGAATACATTGTATTTAACTACAAAGAAAGAAATAATAAAGGAAAATAATTATTCCTATCTTTCTAGGCCTAATATAGACAATATTACATATCAATTTACAATTTGACATGATTTGCTAAACTTTCCTATCTTCTGCGTATCTTCCAACACTCCCCCTCAAGCTGGTGGCTTGTGGATGTCCAAGACACCTAGCTTGCTCAAGAGATACGCATGCTATTTTTGACACAGAGGTTTGGTGAAGACATCCGCCGGTTGTTCTTGCATTCCAATCCCTTGTGTCTCAATCATCCCTTCCTGGATTTTTTCTCGGGTGAAATGACAATCTACTTCAATGTGCTTTGTTCTCTCATGCACGATAGGATTGGATGCAAGTTTAAGAGCTGCATCATTGTCGCAGAACAATCTTGTTGGTCCCTTGACCTGTACTCCAAGATCCTGAAGTAACCCTCTCAACCACACTATTTCACATGTGGTTTTAGCCATGGCTCGATATTTTGCCTCTGCCGAAGACAACGAGACAGTTGGTTGTTTCTTCGTTCTCCAGGAAAGTAAAGAATCCCCCAATTTGATACAAAAACCAGTTATTGACTTTCTACTCATAGGATAGGTTGCATAATCTGCATCGCAGTATGCGATCATTTTCATGTCACACTTCCTAGAGAGAAGAATCCCAAGACCAGGACATTTCTTCAAGTACTTCACGACTTTCAGCGCGGCATTCATATGAGACTGTTTTGGCTTATGCATGAACTGACTAAATGTCTGCACAGCGTAACTTATGTCTGGTCTAGTCATAGTCAAATATATGAGCTTCCCGACAAGCTTCTGATAACCCAAGGGATCCTTGAGAGTAGGGTCTGCCTCCTGAGGCACTTCAACATCATAATCAGCAGTTGTCAGCTTGACATTTTGTTCAATAGGCACTACATCTGGCTTACACCCAGATAATCCTGCTTCTAAAATGATCTCCAATGCAAATTTTCTCTGACTGAGAGAGATTCCTTGGCTAGATCGAGCAATTTCAATCCCAAGAAAATACTTTGGCGATCCCAGATCTTTAATATGGAAAGTAGAATGCAAGTATCCTTTAAAGCCTTTGATAGCTATTTCATCATTCCCCATAATGAGTATGTCATCTATATATATCATCAAGTAGATAGATGACGTACCTTGAGTCCATGTGAATACAGCATAATCAAATTTGGATTGTTGAAAACTAGCAGCTATTAGTGATTCAGCAAATTTCGCATACCACTGTCTGGATGCTTGCTTGAGTCCGTACAAGGATTTGCGGAGACGACATACTTTATTCTCCCCCTGTCTCCGTAAACCTTGAGGTATTTCCATATATAGCTCATTGTCTAAATCACCATGGAGAAAGGCATTATGAACATCCATTTGATGTAACGACCAGTCGTGAGAAGCTGCTACAGAGAGAAAAGAGCGAACTGTGACATCCTTGGCCACGGGGGAAAAAGTCTCGTGATAATCGAAACATTCCTTCTGTGTGAAGCCTTTAGCCACAAGTCGCGCCTTGTATCGTTGAATCGATCCATCTGCTCGATATTTGATCTTGTAGACCCATTTACATCCAATTGCTTTACGATGTGGAGGTAAGGGAACAAGATCCCATGTATGGTTATCCATGAGGGCTTTCAATTCTGCCTCCATTGCTGTTTGCCATCGTGGATCAGTGCTTGCCTCATGAAAGTTGGATGGTTCTTGTTCTTCAGAAATACAAGCAATGCAACATCGATGCATTGGGGATAAACGATCAAAGGAAACATAAGAGGAGATTGGAAAAGGAATACCTGGTGAATTCCTGACTCCACATATATAATCTTTAGTCCAGGTAGGAGGTCGAGTAGCACGTCCAGAACGTTTGGGTGGATCATCTTCTGAAGATGTATTGTCTGGAATTTCCATTGGAAGTGAGTCTGGAATAGGTAGATTTGAAGGAATCTCATTATCATTCAGTCTTTCATCGTGGGCTTCCTCTAAAGGTGTTGTGCTGTTGGTGGAGTTGAAAACACCTTGTGTTTCTGTCAACGGAGGAATAAATATATATCCGGAACTTGCAAATCTATCGTCAGCAGAATAAGTTGGGGAATGCCCTGGCTCAGTGCCACTTTTGTTCTAGTGGACAAAAGGGAAAATAGTTTCTTGGAATATAATATCTCTACTGATAGAAAATTCTCCAGTACTCGGATAAAAAATTCGATATCCTTTTTGTAAGGTAGAGTATCCCATGAATATGCAGTAGCGAGCACGTGGACCCATCTTATCTTTGGGCCCGACAATAGCAGCATAGCATAGACAACCAAAAACTCTCAAGTGGCTCAAGTCAGGCTTCTTTCCAAAAAGTATCTGGAAAGGAGATTGTCCATCCAGAACTTTGGTCGGCATTCGATTTATTAAATAAGCAGTAGTCAATATGCAATCCCCCCAAAATGTATCTGGAATAGAAGCTTGAAACTTCAAGGCTCTGGCAACCTCTAAGAGATGACGATGCTTCATTTCCACCACTCCATTTTGTTGTGGTGTATAAATACAGGAGTTCTCATGTAAAATTCCTTGAGATGAAAGGAGATCCGCACATTCATGATTAAAGAATTCCTTCCCATTGTCTGTCCTTATTTTTTGCATAGGTTTTCCAAACTGGGTTTTGGATAAGGAAAGAAAGGTTTTCAAGTGGAACACAACTTGACTTTTAGACTGCATGAGAAAAATCCAGGTGGCTCTGGAATGATCATCCACAATGGTAAGGAAAAAACGAGACCCATCATGATTTACTGTATGGTAGGGTCCCCAGACATCAATATGCAGTAAGGAAAGGATATTTCTCGAACGACTTTGACTTAAAGGGAAAGGATTACGCGATTGCTTTGCAAGCGGGCAAATTCGACAATGAGGGTAAAAAAATTGAGAACTATGACCCAATCTGGAGTGCAAAAGGAAATTTCTATCATTGGAAATTGAGTTACACAATGATTTCTTATTACAAGGAAAGTTAAAATTTGCAGGCAAGCTTTTCCAGAAAAACAATCCTTCAGAGAGACTACTCCGGCCCATCAATGTCGTAGTCGAAAGGGCCTGAAACAGACATGTATCAGTGTTGAAAAGTACTCGATAAGAGTTGTCCTTACAAGCTCTAGACACTGAAACCAGATTAAATTGGAAGTCCGGAATATAGAGGACATTGGTAAGGACAATATGGGAATTAAGTTCCACCGTTCCTGTTGTTGTGACAGAGGCAACACTTCCATTGGGTAATTGCACAGTGATAGGATTTTCTAACTCTTCATTAACAGCAGAAAATAATCTTCTATCACATGCTATATGATCACTGGCTCCTGAGTCTATAATCCAGGTATTTCTAGAAATAGTACTTGCCAGGCAATATGAAATATCTGTAAAGTTGCTTCCCTTTTTCTGGACATCTAATTTCTGCAAAGCTTGCATAAGTTGCTGATATTCCCCATGTGTAATAGGCTGATTAGCAGAATTCATTGATCCTGAAATTTGATAGGCTGCTGCAGATATTTCTTTTCCTCTTTTTTTCCTTTTCTCCAGGCTTGCCATGTAATTTCTAGCAAGTATCGATTGTATGGTGGGGCCGCTTGCAAAAATCGCAAAATAATTTGCCTTTATTTCGAAAACTTGGCCTATATCCTTTCGGATTTTGAGGACCGTTGGATCCTCTTAAAACGGACGCATCTCCACCGTCCAGATCAGCCGAAGCTCGCGTGCCTCTGGAGCCGTCGGATTGCGGCATCCGATCTGAGCCGTCCGAGCTGCCCCATTTATAGGGCTTGCTATCCACGAACCCTAACAGCCCTCGGTTCTCCGCGAACCCTAGCTGCTCCCTATTCTCTCCTCCTTTTCGATCTAGGGTTTTCTCCTTCTCCTTTTCCACTCTTGCCGCCAGCGTTAGGGTTTCGGAGATCTTGCTATCCGACAAGGCAAGCCTTTGATTCTCCTCTTGCACCGCAAGCTGGAAGATTCGGCCGAGGGTTGGCGCTGGTTCCATCGCCAGGATCTGTGATCGGAAGGTGAGATACGAATCGTTCAAAATAAGTAAGAACCGAGTCGCTTTCTCCCTGTCTTTCATAGCCTTGTACTGCTGGAGGGTTGATTCGGACCCTTCCAGTTTTTCTTCAGCGGCTTCCAACTTGTTCCAGAGTGCTGAAAGCCTGTTGAAGCACGTCGTCACCGATGTGTTTCCTTGCTTCAGTTCGTTGAGTGCTTGATGGAGCGAAATTTTTTTTGCCCGATCCAATTTGCCGTACATTTCTCGGATGCTGTCCCAAATTATTTTTGAATCTTCTGTTGGTGGTAGCCCAGCCGCGATTTCTGGGTTGATGCAGTTGCCGATCCATGTTCTGACTAATTGGTTGCACTTTTTCCATTATTTTCCCATTTTTTCGTTGGTCGGGATCGGAACGGTCCCGTCGACGAAACCCTTTTTGTCTTTGGTGATTAGGGCTCGCCGAAATTCTCGCGCCGAGGTTGAGTAATTCTCTGGACCCGTGAGAGGGTGGCTGATGAGCCGCAACTCCGGTCCGTCGGAAGTGGAAACATAGAGCGCGTCGTCGGGCTCTGGTCGTCCCATGGCGGCCGCGAAAGGAAAATTAAGAAAACCAGGTGGTATTCCTTGGGATTGTCCCTGAAGTCCCACACCAGATTGTCCCTGAGATCCTGTTCCAGAAAAATTTGATCCGCCCGTCTGCTCCGGGCCGATGGTCGCGTCTGCCCCAATATTGGCTGGTAGACCTCCGTCGCTCGGCATATTACCCGGCGATGATGTGACTGGATTCATCCCTGGGATCCATGGATATGGCATCCATTGGTACGGATACGCCGAAAATGGCTGACCCAAATTAAATTGAGCCGGAGCATTCTGCCAATACGCATGTGGATTTTGGATCTGGCCGAGTTGTTGTTCGGTCACAGAAATAGCACTGGAAGTCTGAGGAGTCGTCGACATTGGTTCATCTGGATTGGAGGTGAGGTTCTCAGGTTGGTTTTCTGGTGGGTTTATTTTGACAAAAAAAATTCCCTTCAAAAGAATTTGATTCCTCTCGGCAACCCTTTTGCAGGATAGGGTTCCTCTAGGCAATCAACAGAGATGGAGCGGAAGCAATGTTAGAGTCTTTAGAGCTCTGATACCATGTCAAAATATGAAGGGAAAGGTAAATCGAGAGGAAGAAGTGTAGGGATTTCTCTGTATTTCTCTATATTGTAATCTGAGCAGAATACATTGTATTTAACTACAAAGAAAGAAATAATAAAGGAAAATAATTATCCCTATCTTTCTAGGCCTAAGATAGACAATATTACATATCAATTTACAATTTGACATGATTTGCTAAACTTTCCTATCTTCTGCGTATCTTCCAACAGTGAGCTTGGAACATAAATATAAGGGTTTGATCAGTAGTTGAGTTTTAGTCATGTACAGTCAATGCCGACCCTATTTTTAGTACTTAAGGTAGAAGCAACGACTTTCAACTGAGTTGTATTCTTTCACGTCTTGTATTTTGCAAAGTATTTCTCGAATGCGAACTTCTAGAAATCATCATCCTCGCACGCTTTTGTCAAAGAATCAAAGAACAGAAAATAGACGAATGTTCCCGTCCAGGGGACGCGCATTCACTCGGGGCTAGGAAGCTGCGTGGATGTTGCCCCCTCAAATCGATTCCGCATTAATTTTTTTCCACGGCAGATAAATTGATGAAATAGAGAGCTCAATATAAATAATTGATAAAATAGAATTTTCCCATCCAAGATTTTGCTTGATGTTCATCATATAAAGTAGATTTGAAGTATTCTATTTGCTTCACTAATTAGGAAAATTACCAAAAGAGCTAAAAATATTGCAATTCTTATAGTAACCATGTCGTTTCAGCCCTAAGCATTTTTTTTTTGTCAATTGAATCCTAAACCTTGTATATTTATGCTAGACTAAAAATAATAAAAATAATAAAAAAAAACGGAAGAAAAAATTTACCAGTTCCTTGACAGATCTTGAAACTAATCCTAAAATAGAATAACATCGTAGATATTGGGTTGTGAGATATGCAGAGTAAGTTATAGATTCTAAAAGTTGAGAAACTTGTTTCGACAAGGTAAATTTCAAATTTCATGTGGAAACTAAGTCGAGCGGTTTGGAATCACTCACCCCATCAGAGATCAATTTGAGAATATTGACTGCCTGTACCAAAGAATGAAGTGGAGGGGGAGTTAACGAAGGCAGAGAAATTGCAGTCCCTTTGGACTAATAGGACTGACCAAGGCGCGGGTGTGGCGCAAAGTCAAGGGTCTGAAAGACATCCTTCCAAGAAGTCGACCGTACCATGTAGCTAAGACCAAGTCAAGGCCACTACCATAAAAGTTTTTATTTAGTAATTTTCACTGATTCTAACGTTTCAACGGATTTGTTTTCTTCCACTTCATAATATATTTATATTATCTCCAGCAACTTCGAAATTTCAGTCTTGGACTTTTGCTAACTACTTCTCGAATGCAAATAAATCTGCTGAATCTCAGTGTGTGTATATATGTATTATGGCCATGAACCCTTCCTCTTCAAGTAGCTAGTCTTTGAAAGGTGGTTTCTCATACTTCGTATCTATCGGACCATTCACTATATCTCTAGACAATCGAGTGGCATCAGTGATTATTATTAGCATTGCAGTGCCAGCGACAGGTTAGTGTACAGCCAGCCCCGATGTAATTTCCCCAGGGAGGTAAACTTTTGGGTATCATCTTTATTTGATAATGGTCCTTGAGTTTTTTCAGTCTTGGATTGCATGTTGCAATTCGTGTCCGCTTTTGTCAAGGAGCAGCAGCTAAAGTGGGGTAGAGGGATAACTGTGCACGTGATGTGGACACGCAGGGGAAGCTGCCTCGATGCTGCCCGCAAGGCAAAAATGCGTCGTATGTGATCTGTCTATTGAAGTTGAATCTCCTTCCATGCAACAGTTAATAACCAATCAATCCACATCAACTTTATTTAGGATACGTGGATGGATTATTATGAACCGATGGAAAAAAGCTGTCCTTGAATTTTCACTTCGTCCCATCGGCTTTGGTTGGTTTAGAGTACCACTACATTCCCCCCCAAAAAAAAAAAAAAAAACTAATTGGACATTTTTATGAATTTTTTATATATCGATTACGATGGAAACTCGTATCAAATTTCCAACTGCGTTGTCCATTCTTGCCCCAAATTAGGTGCGCCTTTTATTCTTTTCTTACACAATACGCATCGGGTCTTCAAGATTTTTTTGTACCCTTAAGTCTGGATAACGTGATCGATTCTTTTTGTCTCTAATTGCTCTTTTCACTTAACACGTCAGGAATGATGGGATGTGGAATTGCTAACTTTAGGGTTTGTATTTTTTTTTATAACTTTTAACAAAAAAGAATAGAGAGAATAACATTGAGGATGATGCTCCTTTAAATTGGTTTTTGGTCAGAAATAATTACTTTCTTTCACGGTCAAATCATTTATTGATAATCGGGGAAAACGTTAGCATTCTCCTCCATTGTTTACTTGCTTGGTCGCCCAATATACAAGCGTTCCCTCTTTCTAGTTATGCAAATCAGAATGTAAAGGACGTTCTTTCTTCGACCCAAAAAAGAAAAGAAAAGAGAAAAAGAGGATGCTGTTTCTTTTCTTTTCATTTTTCTTGTTGGTAAAATCTAGTCCTTGATACATGCCCATTGGTCACACGCCCAATAGTCTCCAAGGGAAAGAGTTCAGATTAATCTTATTGCCATGTCAATGGAAAAGAAACTCAAACTCACATCACAGGTATGACAGTCTACGAATTAGAGACAAATTTAGTTAAAATAGATCCGACTCAAAAGGGAATGTCTACTTTCGTGCCCGTGAAATTAAGTGCCTTTTTTTTTTTTTTCAAATGGGTCTCTAAACTTTCGACTACTTTGATTATCTTGCTTAAATTTGAGTTCACTTTCGATCCCAATCATTCCATGACGGGCAATCCATCCTACAAATCTAATCTAGCCCAAAGATGAACTAAATCTTGATGGTTTGTGATTACGTGAAGAGTTAAGTGGCCATGAAAGAGAGTTTTGGACACATCATCCTCAAAGTCCACAGACGAGCTCAAGCCCACCGATGGTAGTTCAGCGAATTTCAAAGGCCCCTCGCCTTTGTGAAGAAACGAAGAACAGAGAAAACAGAGAACAGAGAACAGAGAACGAAGAACAGAGAACACAAGATGAAGAGGAAGGATTTCTTTCCTTCTTGAATCAACGAGAACAAAAACTCATACATTCAACTGAGAGCTTTCTCTACTTGTTCTACAATTTTCCTTCTTGCTTTTCTCTCCACACTTTATCTATTCTTTCCTCTGTAGTTTTTATACTCAAGGAAGATGATGAAAAACGAATCAACCGACTCAACACCGGTTTAACAACTTTTGGTTTTACATCTAACAGACTAACTGCTCTAATGAATTACAACACGTGTATTTACTTTTGTTTTAAGTCTTCCAGCTCTGCAAACACGTGTGATGAGCAAACTCTCTCTTCAAGTCAGTCTTCAGTTTTCTTCAAATGTTTCTTCGATTCTTTATGCATTGCAACAGATGCGATGCATTGCCACAGATACAGTCTTTGAGTCAGCTTCTTTAACATCCGTCTTCAAGTCAATTTCTTTAACATCCCCCCGCAAATTGGGAGGGAGTAAATACCCCAAGCCCAATTTGGTGCGAAGACTAAAATGTAGGTAGCGAGGTAAAGATTTTGTAAAAATATCTGCAAGTTGACGAGCACTGGGAATATAAGAGACAATCAAGGATCCAGAAGCAACCTTTTCACGGACAAAATGAAAATCTACTTCAATATGCTTTGTGCGAGCATGTAGAACAGGGTTAAGTGAGAGAGCAATAGCTGACTTGTTGTCACAAAAGAGAGATGTTGGAGCAGATAAGCCAATGCCGATGTCCCGAAGGACAAAACTAATCCATGTAAGATCAGCTGTTGCTGAGGCTAAGGCTCGATATTCAGCTTCTGTCGATGAACGAGAGATTGTAGATTGCCGTTTTGCTGACCAAGAGATGAGGTTGGAGCCAAGATATGTACAAAAACCAGTAGTAGATCGCCTGGTAGTACTACATCCTGCCCAATCCGCATCAGCAAATCCATACAAATGCATGAAGCTATTGGAGTGAATGGTTAGTCCAAGAGTAATGTGCCTTTCACGTATCGAAGAACTCTTTTGAGCTTGTGAAAATCACCTAATGTAGGCTGCTGCATCTTTTGACAGAGAAGATTAGTGGCATAAGCAATATCTGGACGAGTTATAGTGAGATACTGAAGTCCACCCACAAGACTTCGATACTCAAGGGGATGTTGCAATAGGATATCATCAGTTATCATAGCTGCAGGCCGTAATGAGAGAGGAGTAGAAACATGTCTGCAATCTTTCATATTAGCTCGAGTGAGTAAATCAAGAGCATATTTGGTCTGAGAAAGAAATAAATCTTGTGTGGTTTGTTTAACCTCAATTCCTAAAAAATAATGCAGAAGCCCAAGATCCTTCATATGAAATTGAAGGCTGAGTAGATGAATTAAGTTGGAAAGTAAGTGAGGTGAACTTCAAAGTGAGCACAATATCATCTACATAGAGCAATAACAATATTGTGTATCGAGCCATGGTGAAAGACAAATAATGAAGGATCCGTGGTCTTTGCAAGAAAACCCATTTTCAAGAAGAAAGATACTGAATTTATCAAACCAAGCTCGAGGTGCTTGACGAAGACCATACAAGGATTTCTTAAGCAGACATACATGATGAGGCTTCTGAGGGTGTATAAAACCTGGTGGCTGCTGCATATACACGGTTTCATTTAAAGTGCCATGTAGGAAGGCATTCTTAACATCAAGCTGATGGATTGGCCAATGCTTTGTCATTGCCACAGAAAGAATAATTCGAATAGTAGCATGTTTAATGACAGGGCTGAAGGTCTCTGTAAAATCAATACCTTCTTCTTGATGAAACCCCTTAGCTACTAATCTTGCTTTAAGTTTATCAAGTTTACCATCTGCAGTAAGTTTAGTCTTAAACACCCACTTGCACCCTATAATATTCATGAGATCAGTTTGAGGCACTAATTCCCATGTCTGGTTTATGTATAAGGCATCCATTTCATCCTGCATTGCTTGATACCATCCTCTGTCTGCCAGTGCAGATTTGACTGTTTTTGGTTCAAGAGGAACTTTATACTCGGCCAAGCATGCATATTTAGGATTAGGTTTGACTATTCCAGATTTTAATCTGGTTTGCATAGAATGAATAGACAAAATACCTTGTGTATTGTCTGAAGAACTACTTTGTGGTTGATCAGTATTATCCTCTGTCAGTGTTGGCATAGAACACATTTGTTCCTCAGTATGCACTTGTAGTAATTCAGTAGAGTGTGTATTGTCTGGAAAACTACCTTGTACTTGATTAGTATCAACCTCTGGCAATGTTGGCATAGAGCCTATTGGTTCCTCGCATGCATTTGTGATGCATGAGTGTGAGAATTCTGTCTTAATCCAGTATCTTGCAAATACCCCATCTGTTCATTGGACATAGACTGAACTTGTTTTGTAGTTATAGAGTCTAGAAAGGTTACTCCATTTATCCACTGTTTGTACAAGTTTGTACCTTGATGATACTCAGTTGGTAGTCGACTAGTGAAGGGAAAAACTGATTCATCAAACACCACATGACGACTTACATAGATATGTCCATTAGTGGGTTGAAGACATCGATATCCTTTATGTTTTTCACTATATCCCAAAAAAATACATATAAGAGACCTTGGATCAAGCTTATGCTGTGCATATGGTCTGAGACAGGGATAACAAGCACATCCAAAGACCCTAAGATGTATATAGCTTGGTTTTTGTTGATACAATTTTCTGTAGGGTGAATCCATATGGAGCTTTGAAGCAGGAAGCAGATTAATGATGTAATTTGCTGTAATGAAAGCATCTACCCAGTATTTTAAGGGTACTTTGGCATGATATAGCATAGCTAGTCCTAACTCCACCACATGTCGATGTTTTCTTTCAGATAGACCATTCTGTTTTGGTGTATAAGGACAGGAAATGTGCTGTTTAATTCCACATTGCTGTAGATAATTTTGAACTTTGTTGCTGGTGAACTCACCTCCTCCATCACACTGAAAGATTTTTATCTTATGATCAAACTGATTCTCGACTTGCTTTTGAAACATGATAAAGATGTCATAGAATTCAGACTTCTGTTTCATTGGATACAGCCAACTGTATCGAGAGAAATCATCCACAAAAATGACATAGTATCGAAATTTTTGAAAGGATTGAACTGGTGAGGGTCCCCAAACATCACAATGTATCTTTTCTAGAGGAGTATTAGATGTATAGTCTGACATAGGAAAGGGTAAGGCTGAACTCTTAGCAATCTGACAACTACTACATAGGCCTTGAGTTCTTGAATTACATTGAATTAGGTGCTGACTCTGCAGATGCTTCACTGTTTTTAAACTGGTATGTGCCAGCCTCTGATGCCATAAGTCTTCTCCTACTTCTTTTTGAATTTGAGTGAAGAAAACTTCTTTGACTTTAGGATCAACTTGATATAGTCCCTTGACTTTGCTTCCTAGCCTCACTGTTGTATTGTTGCAGTTGTCCTTCAGATATACCCCATGTTTGTCAAAAATAAAAGCACAGGGATAATCATCTGTTAACTTTGACACAGACAGTAGGTTTTTCTTTATTTCTGGTACTAGCAGAACATCATTTAGTGGTAATAAGCTAGTTGTTGTATGCAATAATCCATCACCAACACAGGAGATTGATAAACAAGAACCGTCTCCTATCATAACAGTATCAGTACCATTATATAAAGAACAGTATTGAAGCATACCAGGGTCTGCAGTTATATGAGCTGAGGCTCCTGTATCTGGATACCATTCAGTGCCATGTGAGTCTTCAATATGCATAGCTGCTAGAGCAGTTGGTATTTCATCCGCTTGATATGAATTATCAAAGCGATACCAACATCGAAGTGCTGCATGACCTGGCCTTTTACAGATTTGGCATTCTAATGGACTATTACTTGCTATTTTCACATTCTGCATATTCTGACCAGATGCTACACTTTGTGGTGGATAAGACTTAGTGGCTTGATACTTTTGGGAAGAATTTACATATGGTCTCGAACCCTTGTCCATAGTTAGACCGGTTGTGTGACAGCTTATTAACCTGATTTTCTTGATTTAGATTCGGATTATTCATCCGTAGTGTTGATTTCTTCCTGTTTCAACATACTCATTACCATGATCTCTAATATTCACTGCATGTCCCCTGCCATAACCATATCCACCTCGACTATTTCCTCTTTGATTTCTGAAGTTAGAGTTTTGCACACTTCCAGCCGACTTTCTTTGGCCATAGTAGGCTAGATTAGGATTATATTGATTCACAGAATATGTCTGTAGCCTGGTTTCAAACCTCTCGAGCTGAGATATAACCTCATCATAATCTGGTTGAGGTTTTAAGCAATACATTGTTGTTCTGAAGCTTTCATATTCTGAACCTAATCCCTCAAGAACACCAAACATCTTGGTTATCTCATCAACAGGTTTCCCAATGGCATTAAGTTGATCACAAATAGACTTAAACTCTCGAAGATACACATTCAACGATCGATCTCTTTTCTGACATGCTTGCAATTTTCCCCTAAGTTCGAATTCTCTTGCTACTGACTTCTGTGTAAACCGATTAAGAAGAGTCTGCCATACCTCATATGATGTCTCTAGCCCAATGATCAAGCTTAAGATGTTCTCAGATACTGCTCCGCTTATCCAAGATGAGATTAGCTGATCGGTCTTCATCCAATCTGTATGATCAGGATTCACCACTTCTGTTTCACTTCCTTCAATCTCAATCTGCATCATTTGAGCTGGTGGTGGTGTTTCGCCATTGATGAATCCAAAAAGATCCCGACGCGCAGCAAAACCTATGAAATTGCGCTTGCCAAAGCAGAAAATTATCTTCAGCTAGTTTTATTGTAACAAAGTTTGCTATATTGACATGAATCGGAAATGGATACTTCTGTATCCTTGCTGCCATTCTGTATTTCCAGAAACTCTTTGAAAATACGATTTCTTCACTACTCTCAAACAGAAAGCAGATTCTGTTCTTGATCTTCTTACTATCTTCTGGATCACACGAACTTTACAGGATTTTGAACAGTATAGCAGAGAAATCCGGAGCTCTCAGGAAGGCTCTGATACCATGTGAAGAAACGAAGAACAGAGAAAATAGAGAACAGAGAACAGAGAACGAAGAACAGAGAACACAAGATGAAGAGGAAGGATTTCTTTCCTTCTTGAATCAACGAGAACAAAAACTCATACATTCAACTGAGAGCTTTCTCTACTTGTTCTACAATTTTCCTTCTTGCTTTTCTCTCCACACTTTATCTATTCTTTCCTCTCGTAGTTTTTATACTCAAGGAAGATGATGAAAAACGAATCAACCGACTCAACACCGGTTTAACAACTTTTGGTTTTACATCTAACAGACTAACCGCTCTAATGAATTACAACACGTGTATTTACTTTTGTTTTAAGTCTTCCAGCTCTCCGCAAACACGTGTGATGAGCAAACTCTCTCTTCAAGTCAGTCTTCAGTTTTCTTCAAATGTTTCTTCGATTCTTTATGCCTTGCCACAGATGCGATGCCTTGCCACAGATACAGTCTTTGAGTCAGCTTCTTTAACATCCGTCTTCAAGTCAATTTCTTTAACAGCATTCCCTCTCGCTTTCTGCCTCCTCTTCTCGCCTTCACATATTTTCGTGATGATATTTCCGCTGATTCGATGCCAACACCTTGTTTCTTGGCTTGACCTTCTTTTGGTTCATTTTATCAATGATATATGCGAGAAATGCTATTGCCTCAGCCATTTCCGCTGTGGCCACAGCTTTTGAATAGATGACCAAGATGCGATCTTGCTTTCTAGTTTTTATTTCGATCTGATATACGAATGAGAATACCTTTTTGGGACAATAACCTCGCCTCGCATTTCGAGAGACACACACATGGCCTTGTATTGTACATCCAGATCAACAGTGCGGTGACCAAACAGTTTCATATCATCTTAAATCTTCCAATTGCAGATGGAGGTTGGAATTAAGATGCTGAGAGAATAGTCCTTCTATACTTTAAATGGCCTACCTATTTTTTTTTTTTTTTTTTTGGTATTGGAGGAACCGGCTTGCAACCGACAGCCGCGCCGTAAACCCCCAAGTGACACTTAAGCAGGAGGACCCACCACCCCTGAGTCACACTTAATACACCTAGCGCCTCCCCTGGGTTTTGAACCCTTCACCTCTTCGTTGAGGATCAACAGAGTCTTATCCAGTGGAGCCACCACGGCCGGTGGTGGCCTACCTATGTTGTTGTTATTGTTGTTGTTGTTGTTGTTGTTGTTGTTATTGAGATAAATGTATCAAAAGTTCTAAAACTTGTTGCAAAAGTGCCATTAAGTTATAAAACTTTCAAAACATACAATCAAATTTTAAAATGTGTTAAATTGATGAAATCAAATCTTTTTGTATATACTATTTAATTTGATAAACGGAAAATGTTGATATGATTATTATTATTATTTTTCCTCTCTTATATGGCGTTAAAGTTAATTAATGTACTAAAATGACATCGTTGTGGTGTAAATCTTAAATTTTCACAGCCAAATTTTAATTAAATTAGTTTTAAAAAGTCCAAAAAAAATTCCAAAAGAAAAGGCAAGTTAAAAAAAAGGCTAAAAGTTAAAAATAAACAAATAAAAAAAAGGAAAAAGCTAAAGGAAAAAGAGAACTAATTGAAGGAGGAAGGCCGGGCCCTCCGCATTTGCCCGATTACTAGAAACGGTTGATGGGGCGTCAACAATGGCTAGAATGTTAACTAGGGTCTCGAGGAGAATTGGCAAGGGTTGCTGACCACAACCAAGGGTTCGCTGGCTCCCACTAGATTTTGTAGAGGGCTATGACCCTCACCCAAATCTAGGTGAAATTGTTGGCCATTGCTGAGATCTAGCTGAGGTCAGTTGATGCCCCCCTGTCCTTTCTAATGATGGGACGATGACCCAAAGGCCAAGGATTTCACAGAATAGTTGAGGATCAAATGTGAGAAACACGGGAAGACATATTACCATTTTTGGCTAAATGGTGCATTTAACTTTTATCTCAATTCTAAATTTAGGTGCTACATTATCCATTCATGTTATCTATTTTATTAGGTTTGAGATAGTGAGTATGATTTATCATCGTGATAAGAATATTGAGGCATTTGGATTTGTTAAAAAAAATGGTTTACTAGAGAAAGAATGGGCACATGAGCAACATAAGAGACAAGTTTCATTCACATAAAAATAGTTGTGCATTACAAGATGTCATTCACTTTAGGTTTGCTTATGAGCATAAAATATATAATCAAGCTAGAATGGCCCAAAGTTCCGGTTTAACTGAAGAGCAGATGCCAGTGAAATGGGTGAAACCACCTAGGCATCTGCTGTCCTTTCTAATTGTTCCACCTCCACCTCCAAGCCCACAGTTGCCTTTGGAGGCCCCATGCAGGATTCACAAGTTGTTCAGTGACTTTTTGTGCGGAAGTATTGTTGAAATCGTGCTTCTCAATTTGAATTCGAGAAGTTTTCATTTTTTATTATTTGTCAAAGAAGAGACTTTTGTTTTATTAAGACCGACCCCTGCAAGAAAAAGGGGCATCAAAGCACAAGAGCTCCCAAAGAGTAGGAGGGGTTTACAAACCTAATTTTTTGGAAATGTCCTACATCTAAAGGCTTTTACAACCCAATCTGCTAGCCTATTTAATTCTCGAGAATATAAGCCTCTCATGATTCATAAAAAGGGTCAAGAGGCTTTTACATTATGTTATAAGTTGCTCAATGTCCAAAGAGCATAGAGAAATCTTGTAGATAGCTTAGGGCTATATCATCAATGGGGGTATCTTATGCATTAGTTTCCAACTATGATTTGAAGATTCAAAGGAGTAATTTCATTTCATTGTGATTTGCAATCTTATTTATATGAGTGCACATGTGCGTGAATCTTCCTATGACAAGATTTTGTTTCAAAGTAGAATGATGTAATTGGTTCTAGTTTCCCAAATGTCAACAAATTAGAAATGCAAAACGAGAATGAGAGAGAGACTGGTTTGACTAGTGAGCAATTTTGCCAAGATCTCTTCATTAATTGGGGAAATAATCCTCTTGAATTGCTATTCATCTAAAAAGGATGTGATTGGATTCTTCATTGAATATCAAGATGTTTTTGCCCAGTGAAATGAGGTTATGCCTGGCGCCCCATCGTCCAAATAGATAGGATTCAGTATTCTGTTGGTAGCAGAGTATCCATAAGAGCCACAAAAGTGAACAAATCCTATGGTAATAGTACATGTCTTCAATGATGGTGATCAATGTCTACATGTATTATAATTCGATAAAAATTTCACATAATTCTCTTTAGATCGAAAGTCATCGCAATATATGTAACAATCGGAGTTTGAAGTTAGCTAAGTGCAAGTTGTGTTTAGTCTTGAGTCAGTTGGCCTATTTTGGACAAGTATTTCGAGTGGTTATCCTGCAAAATATCAGTACATCTAGCATCTCTTTAATAATTAGTGGTACTAAAATTAATGCACTTTATAGAGGTAAGTTGATAATTTTATCTTTTTATTCATAAATGCCAATCTTCTAGCGACCGGGCAGCTAGCAGTTTCCATCCTTGCTTTGGTGGCTTGGTGGTTTGCTTGGGGGGAAGGGTTTGAAATTTCGTCGCTAGAAGTGGGACCAATTTGGAAGGCCATTCACGTGATTTTTCCCATCCTTGCAGACCAATTTTGAACTCGTCAACGTGATCATAAAAAAAAAAAAAAAAAACTCGTCAATGTGGGCCCAACTTCAAAGTTCAAACTCTCCAATATCCTTCGATTGAAAAATAATTCCGAATGAAGAAACTTGCAAAAGGAAGGCTCTCCACAATATTAAGCAATCGTCATCGATGTCAATTACGTTCGATTCTTTTGGAAACGTACAAATGTATATGTGCTGAAACTTGCGGATGGGATGCAAGTTCAATGGGTAGCATGCTCGCTTGGAGAAGATAAAGTAAATGAAACAAACAAAAGATGAGCATTTTCCACTTAAGTAATCTTAAACCTTAACACTTGAGGTTTCTGTTATATTAGAATATTTTCCATCACGTGGAGCTAACTGATGATTGACGAGAGTAATTCGATGAAGCTTCGACACAAATTTCTTTAGATTAGAAAGAACCAATGTCATAGTTCTAAGCAGGCATGTGTGAGATGTATTACATTAGCATGCCTATCGAATTGTTCCTCTTTGCAGCGCTCTCCCTGGCTAAAGAGTTTTCAAATGGATTCCGCATTCACTTTCATATCCTCTACAGACGAGTCAATAAATTGGAGAGCTCCATATAAAAATAATTGATGGCAATTGAATTATTTTTCTCCATCCAAGAATTTGGCTTGCCGTTCATCATATAATAGGGTTGAAATATTTCATTTGCTTCCCATCGAACTAAAGTCATGCAAAATATACATGAAATAGGTGATCATTATTTTGTTTTTCATTCATGAATGGGAATGGAGCTTGGCCTCATCATCAAACGTTGACGATGCAGATGTTTGTTTAGGGGACTCTTGTTTTACTTAAAAAAGGCGACGTCAAGTAAATAAGAATTTTGCCATCATACTTGCCTCTCAAATATACTTGACCTCGTACCATTATTGTGGATGATTAGCCTTCTGCATTCCTTCTGTGGGGTATATTTATTTTGGTATAACAGCCATAGCTCTTTTGCTCCTGGTATGTTATGTCAAAACATGTGCTTACAGAATAGTGTTTTGTATTTTGTCTTTGGCATGTGTGACTCACGGAATTGGTGTCAACACCTTATTTCTTGGCTTGACCTTCTTTTGGTTCAGTTTATCAATGATTTACAAAGGAACGCTGTGGCCACAGCCGAAATGCTATTGACTCAGCCATTTCGGCTGTGGCCACAGCTTTTGAATAGTGGATGAAGATGTGATCTTGCTTTCTAGTTTTTGTTTTGATATGATTTACGAATGAGAACACCTTTTTGGAACAATAACCAGGCTTGTATTTCAAGAGACACATACATGACCTTGTATTGTACATCCAGATTAACAGAACAATGATAAAACAGTTTAATCCATTTTAGTTCTTCCATTTGTAGATGGAGGTTGGAATTAAGATGCCAAGAGGATAGTCATTCTATACTTTGAATGACCTACCTTTGTTTTGGCAAGGGGCATCGAACCCTGTTTTTTTTTGTTCTTCCATTTGATGGAGGTTGGAATTAAGATCAGAGGATCATTCTTTATATACTTTGAATGACCTACCTTTGTTTTGGCAAGGGGCATTGAACCCTTGTTTGCGAGTGGACCGCTCATAGCTTAACTAAAAGTCTGAAAACATGCTGTTAAAGTGATTGAATCATAAAACTTTTAAAAAGTACAATAAAATTTTAAAACAAGTTAAATTGGTATAATCAAGCCATTTTGTGAATATTGTCTAATTTAGTTAATGGAAAATTGACGTGATTTTTATTATTATTTTTGCTCTTCTATATGGTGTTAACGTTAACTAAAGAACCTAAGCAGCATTGTTGCGGTCTAAATCTAATTTTTCCGGGAAAATCTTAATTAATTTATTTCTAAAATAGTCCAAAAGTTTTATAAAAAAAAAAGACAAGTTAAAAAAAAAGAAGCTAAAAGTTCAAAAAGAAAGAAAGAAAGAAAAAAAAACTACTAGCACTGTCACCAAAAAGGATCCACGGCGTGTTGGCAATGTTTGGAATGGTAATTAGGTCTTAGGGAGGGTTTGTGATCCTTGCCAACCACAGGTGAGGGCCTATTGACTTAGTCTAGATTTGGAAGAGAGCCATGACCATTTTTCAAATTGGTTCATTTGAAAAGTTTAAAATTGAATTAATGTAAATGTAATAAGCTTGCAACATTTTTAGTACTTTTTCCGATCATAAGTAACTTGACTCACTTAGACACTCGTTTTTTATTACATCATTTATTTTGCTCATATTTCTTTTCCTTTTCCTTGGACGGGTAATATGACCGCACGCCAATTCCCCAAGTCTATGTGACTTTTTAGGGAACACCTAATATAAACTGAAACAACTGAATCAACCTATTTCTAGAAGATTTGGAACTCGACTTTCTAATTAACATTTAGGACTAAAGTGTTGGTGTCATCCACAAATGCTAAGACAATCAAGTGGACTCATCCCGTTCTTCTCATGCACGACAATAGAAGAAATTATGTCTCCTGATATGTTATTGGCCCTGTTTGGTTCAACATTGGGAATGCTCATTTGGGCTCTAAAGGGGTTTGGCCAAATGCTGTGGTGTTTGGTTCATTCTTTTTGGGGACTTTGGGGAGATGCAATTGCATCTCCAAGGTGGTTGAAAGGGCTTTGAGGGAATGGAGGGGGAGAGGTCCATTGGGAAGTTGCATTTTCGGAATGCATCTTCCACTGTTCATCTTCACCGGAGAGAAGCCTATCGGAGGCCGATGATCGCCGGCCGAGGGGTCGGGCGCGCCGGTAATGCGCCGGCGACTGCCGGCCAAGGGTCCCCCGACCCCGGTGACCGTTGCCGAACCTCAGGCAATGCCTAGGTTGCGCGACCCAGGCGGCCGCCTGAGGTCGTGCGACCTCAGGCGACGGTCGCCGGGGTTGGGCGACCCCAGGCGACGATCACCTGAGGTCGCGCGACCCAGGCGACGACTGCCTGAGGTTGTGCGACCCCAAGCGACGGTCGCCTGAGGTCGCGCGACCCAGGCGACCAGATCCGGCCATCCGGCCGCCGGATCCGGCAGTTCGGCCGCCGGATTCGACGGTCTGGTGGCCGGACTCCAAAAAAGAAAATAGAATTTTTTTTGTTTTTTTAATTTAATAAAAGTCATTTACAAATGCAAATTTTACCAAACGGTATTTTGGTCAAAGTTGTATTTTAATGCAAATTTTACCAAACGATATTTGCATTTCGGAAAACCTCCTTCACCCAAAGGTATTTGCATTTTGGCAAATGTATTCCCCAAAAGCCGAACCAAACGGGCCCATTATCACATCTGAGCGTCACCCCTTTTACACTAGAGCAAAGTGAATAGCAAATTTATGTATATGTAATGAATAGTGATCGATCCTTTAGCAAATCCAGCTTGTCATTCTTTGGGCCAATAATGCAGATTGGTATGGATTACTTGTAAACCAGCTCATCCTGGGCTGAAAAGAGGAGCGTATATAGGGCTCAATCATACCTCAGGCCCACCAAAATTTCTCGACCTCCATTACCACCTTATCCCCAAGCTACGCGTAGACAGGGAAAAGAAGGGTTCCAACCACACTTGATCGATGGGTGGACCAGCCTAGGCAATCGATCTACAAATCCTTGCTCGAGCTGGCCCTTGACTTGGACTTCACGAAAGAGACCGGGCTTGAGGGAGCCCAAATGAGCCTATACAAGCAGGCTCCTTCCAAGAGGAAATTATGTGTCCATGCGTGCCTTGACACGTGCTTCGAGCCTTATTGACTGGGGCAAAGTTGTTAAACTTATGATTAGATCTAGTTCGAACAAACGATAACATCAAGCTTTAAGAAAACTCCATAGTCGCTAATTTTAAACAAACTAATAGTTGAACTTGACGAGGCTCATATGAAACCTGACCGACAAATGTCAACTGCTCCATATACTTAGGCTGCGTTTGGCAGTCGGGATAAAATTCGGGATATGATATAATTTATCCTATCCTCGTTTATGCTCTGTTTCGGGATAGGATATCAATGGGATTAAAGGATATAGATAGGGATAAAATTATTTTATGGGGGTGGGATAAAGGTGGATAGGATTTCTAACGTCCATAATAGGAAAGTTATTTTTCTTGAATAACAAATTTATTAAATTAACAAAATTGAAATGATATTTCAATATAAATAATTTTGCATTCTAATTTAATAAAATAAAAATAAATATAAAAATTTATTTTTAATTAATCTTATTTTAATTCTATGTTATAATAAACATTCAATCTATAAATTAAATATTTATATTTATTATATATTTTAGGTATTTTTGTATTTTAAATATGTTAGTACAGTTTACTATTTGATAAATTTTTATTAAAGAATGATGAAAGGGAAAAAAGAAATAATAATGAAAATAATATAAAAAAGAGGAAAAATAAAATAAATAATAAATAATAAATAAATTAAGGAATTTTCAGATATTTTCACCATCTTCATTTATGAACATTTAATTAATTTATAATGATATGCCGTTTTTATAAAAAAAATAAAAATTTTATATTGAAAATGACACTATTGGGTTAATAACTAGGAAAATTTTGTTTAATGTGGCCAAACTTTAAAAAATAATTTCTCACAAAATTTCCGGGATGGTCCCTATTTTGCACAATCGAATCATTGCATGCATATGATGTAAACATTCTAGTCCTTCTAGACTGTTGAAATTTTGGGCATAACACGATTAAATATGTTGAGTTCCATGTGATGCCTACTTGAATCTATGGTCTCGTTATATTTGAGTAAATGTACTAATCACGCACTACAAGTTTAGGATGGTCAGCATTAGAAGGGTCCACTAATTGGCTAACTCGCCATTCTCCTTTTTGTTCCTTTGCTTGATACTCAACCGTCCATTTAAGCATACATGGGTGCTCTCGATCCCGGGATTGGGCATTCTTGGTAGAAGACACGACCGGACGAAAAAGAAAAAAGAAAACATAGTATCATAGTAAAGGGGCATGTAATGAAAAAATTTAGATGAAACATTATACAACAATGTAAAAATTACTACAAAGTTTTAGTAAACATTGTGCAAAAATTGCACATCGCTCATAATGAAGTCATTCCCCGGAGTTATTCCATTGTGGTTTCACTTACAATGAAGTTACTCCTTTCTCACTTGGATTAGATGACCATAAGATGCGTCCAAAACTTTCTTTGGTGGCCACTTAACTTAATCACAAACCATTGAATTTTACTCTAACTTACATCTAATGTCGGCTTTACCTTGGTTCATCTTTCAGCCAAATTAGATTTAGGATGGATTGCCTGTGAAAACAGATGGAATCGTCATGATTGACAGTTGAATTCAATTTAAGCAAGTCTAAACAGAATAATTGAAAGTTCAGTGACCCAATTGAAGATAAGGATATTAATTTCATGACCACAAAACTAATGAATTTATCTCTAATTCGTAGAACGTCATGCCTCATGATGTGAGTTTCTTTTCTATCGAGATGGCATGAATATTACATAAATAGAAAATTTTCTTTTTTCATTTTCCTTTTTTTTTGGGAGGGGGCTGAATTGATGATATCAATCTGTAAGTTCCATATGAAGCTCCGTGTATTTTACGAAAAATGAATGATTTGAAAATTATTTTCCTAAAAATGATTGCTTGTAACAATTAATTAATAGAATATTTTCATTATTGATAGCAATTTTTTTGTAAATATTTTCATGGACAATAAATTTAATATTTATTTATTTATTTTTATAAGCAATACAAATGATCTTTTATGAAAATACCTTCTAAATTATATATTTTTGCAAAAGAAATGCATCCTTAATTTTTACTCAAATTCCATGAAGACTATTGGGCCTGTGGCCGACAGGCCTGGCTTTCATTTCATGCTTACTTATTATGTTTAGATGGAGGCCATGATCACCGTTGTCAGCTTTTCCCCCAAATTGCAGAGGCCCGACTATAATGGGCTGTTCAATTTTGCCAATTTCAAGGGCCGTCGTAGAACCGCCAACTTTGATTTCCCATTTGATGCAATCTGGTCATTTCCTAATTTAGCTTTTACTAGCTGCACTGCCTTTTATAAAATTGAGAAGGAGAAGAAAGAAAGAGAAAAAGAGAGCGTCCTTTACCTTCTGATTTACATAATTAGAAGAGGAAGTGCTTGTACATCCGGCGAATAAGATTATATTCGTAACTGAGCAAGTACACAAGGAGGAATGCTAATATATCTGGCCAATTATCAATAAATGATTTGAATGCAAAAGAAAGTAATAAAATGCCACCAAAAACCAATCAAAATGAGCATCATTGTCAATGCACAACTTCTTGGTATGCTCTTTATTCATGTTTGATGGAAGTAAATTACAAAACCTAAAAACTAATGCTTCCGCGTCCCATCATTCATGCCATTTTCATGAATATGATAATTAGCAGAAGGAAGACTCAAATACATCAATCTTTATCACTAAAAAATACCAAAAACTCCATGCGTATTTTACAAGAAATGGAATAAAAAGCATACCTAACTCTAATGGGATGAAGTAAAATTTGAAGTGACAGCTTTTTCTCAATTATTTCCTTTTGGCTGGCGTTCTGACAAGGTGGGGCATAAACTTTTTGGGGGTCCCATGGTTAAGGATAAGGGTGGGCCAAGAGATTCGATTTGATCAACGAATACAATGGTTTTGCTTTTGGGAGCAGCATCCTCGCAGCTTCCCCATCCCCAAGTGAGGCTAGTCAAGGTCTTGCAGCGGATCAACCGGACAAGACCTAAAGACTTTGTGCTTTCCCGTTGCTTGTTGGATTAGGCACTAAGACAGCAAGTTTGTTACTAGCTAGATGAAACAAAATTAAAGTCATCAAGATCATACGGCAAATTGAGTTCTCTCCCCTAGAAAAGGCCAGGCTTGAGGGGGGCCATATGAACCAATACAGGTGGATTTCTTCCCAAAAAGAAAATTACTCATTTACGCTCATCTTGATATGTGCTTTGAGCTTTCATTGGCTGAAATCTAGTTCAAACAAGCAATGAGATCAAGCATTAACAAAAGTCCATGATCACTTATTAACCCAACTAATTGTTGAACTTGATGAGTCTCATATCAAATTCAATTGACAAATGCCTGTAGCTGCATGTGTTTTGTGCATGTAATGGTTACTCACAAAAATATGGGGATGGTCCCAATTTTGCAGGATCAAAAGGGTCCAACTATGGACAAAAACAAGTATCACGGCATGCATCCGATGTAAGCTTTCTTAGTCGAATTAGATTGTTACAATACTCTCTCACGAGAAGTTTAGGACAGTCTGCTAAAAGGTACACTAATTGGTTAACTTGACAAGTTCGTTTTTATACCTTTGCTTGACACAAACCGTCCATTTGCGCATATTTTGAGTTTTCCTTCCTATACAGAGAATCGGCCTCACAATCAATTAGATCAGGAAACGAGATGAACAAGGAAAATAAGCATAAGAGCACCACGATAAAGACCTATAATTGACTTGCATTCCAGGAGCAGTCAAATGAGGATGAATCAATGTGTTCGCCGCACCGCTACTGTTGGTGACGTGGAGGTGTAGATTAAATATTGGTCGGCATGTTAACTTTGGACTTCTTTTTCCAACCAGATGTCGTAAGCGTATAAACGCAAGGTCTTTTCAAAAAGATAAATACGGAAAAAGTAGCCGACCCGAGGGTTGGAAACATAGGTGGAATCTGCGGTTTTAGGGAGGAAAGAGTTTCAGATGGAAAAACAGGCTAGCATCTTTCACGTGGTCAATGTGATTGATGAGGAACTTGCTGGTTCCATAATATTTTCCGCTTTCTTTATGAAGATGTATGAGCCGACACTTGTTATTATTCATACAAGATTTGGCATCCTTTGGACTTAACTCAAAAGTTAAAGATCTCGGGTCGATTCACGCATCATCCATGCTCTACCTCCCCTTTGATAGAAGCGTGGAGAAATTTTTTACGTACAATCCCAGAAATTCAAGGGCTATTTTACTTTATTCGCTTTCGGGGCGGGTGGTTTTCAAGCATTGACTTTGAGGGCTACCCACTTGGGTCAAGACCTGACTACGTTCCAAGAGGGCAATCATTTCTTCATCTTCATTAATTGCCCTCCATTTTTAATTCTACCGTACAGATTGTTTATAAACAAAAGATTATGTACATGGAGCAATATTGAGAGAGAGAATGGAGTTTATCTTCTTATCCATATTCTATGGCTTTGCGCCATTTTCGATGTGAGATTAATAATAGAAATTATTCAAAGTTCTTATTTACTATGTAAGACATTTTATTTTCATAATTCTGGATACGTAGATAAGATATTTTAAATTTTATCAAGAGACTAAAAAATTTACTTTTATGCATTTGATTAATGGAAAGCAAACGACATGGGGTAGGTGTAACTTTCTTTTGTCGTTTCGTATAGGTGGGGATGCTCCTAGGTCTAGCTTGTGTATCTGGCAATTTCTCCAAGGTATTTGTCGTTTCATGGGAGCCTTCCGTAGTAAGTTTCTTCATTAGAAACTCTCTTTTTTTCAACGAAGGGATATTGTTGAGTTTAAAGTTGGCCACATTGACGAGTTCAAAGCGCCAAGCCACATTGATGGAGAGAGCATGGCCGGTTTTGTTGACTCCAGGATAGTGAATTGAGAACCCCCATTGTTGGCTTCTGTGATGCTTTTATAACTTAGGGTATTAGAAGAACCACAACGTTTTGTACTAAAAAATTGAGATGTTACTCCATAATGAATGCAATATATTTATGTGAAGATGGAAAAAAAATCACATAAATTACCTTCCAAATTAGTTCCACTTCTAGCGACGAAACGTCACATACTTCGTCACCACAAGCAAACCCCCAAGCCACCGAGAGATTCAGCGACCAAGTATCAAACTTTGTCCCTACATGAAACTGCTTGCTTCCAAATTTTCTCAATAGGTGGCTAGAAGATATGCATTTATTGAAAAAAGAAGAAGGAAATTATGAACTTACCTCTACAAGGTGCATTAGTCTTAGTACCACTAATTATCAAAGAATGCTAAATGTGCTAGTACTTTCCAGAATATCCACATAAAACCAAGTGACGAAAGATAACTACAATTCGCACTTAGCTTGCATCAAATTGAACGCAATAGATGTCGCGGAAGACTCCAATCCAAAAAAGAACTATATGAAAGCTTTATCTCCATGGTGTCTAGGAGATATTCCCCTACTCGACCAAAAGAGGTGATTGTCATGCTCCATCATGAATAGGATGAATGCCATAATTGATGTGACGTATCTACTTAGAGTTCGCATTATCTTACATGGCATCATATTTGTTCGAAAAAATCTGTATGGTTGGTGAAACGAATAAAATCCAATTGATAAAGTTGGAGGTCGACTCAAATATGCAAGGCTCTAGAAAAGGAAAAACGGTTGTGTGGAGCACATAATACAAACATAGATTTTTATCAAAAACATATAGCCATGTTAATAACACGATCTTTGTAATGCACAACCATATATAACCCTACATTAGGGAGGTTGTGGAGATTTTCAAGTTTGAGGAACTTATCTCTTACGCTGCTCGTGCGCAAATCCTTTCCCTGGGAAACAAATTTCCAACAAATTCAAGTATCTCAAACCAATTGCAAACGTGGCCACTCTCTCAAACCTAATCAAATGAGTAACATGATCGCATAGTGTATCTCCTAGTCACCATCTATCGGTTCCAATGATAGCGCCAATTGAAGTGACGGATCAATTAAGTGATGCATCTTCCAACATTGTATTGAAAGTGCTAGTATGAACAACTAGAGGAAGGGTAAATAGGTGTTTAAAATATACTTTGACAAATATATGCGGAATAAAATAAATATCGAGCAAAGTCTGAATAAGGATCAAACTTTGAAACTGAGTTTGAAGAATAATAGATTTTGAGCGAGTTTAAACTTTAGCAGTTAAATAGAATCACGAACAAAATAAAGAAGTTCAGGAAAGAGAATATGAATATAGAATTTATAATAGTTCGGCTTAGATCAAGCCTACGTCCACCATCCCACGCTAATAGCCTTCTAACTTGATTCCACTATGCAATTAACAAGAGATTACAATTTTAAGTGCAAACACTTAGAGGTAGATCATATTATCTCACTAAATCACTTTTTTGGTATTACTCTCACCATCATAAACGTTTAAGTTCACAAAAAACAAGTATATGATCTCAAATATTGCTCGAACTTTGGAATTATAAATTTTACGCTCCGTCTCTTATTTGTTCATCAGTTCTTGATTTCTTAAATACTCATCTACTTCCAAATTAGCCGTTGGACAGTATCTAGATGATCATCTTTCAATCTACCCATTGGACATATTTGTATCTAAAAGATTTAGTAGCCTTTGAATGACAAAAGTAGAATCCCAAATTGATTTGATCACCCATATAAATAGAATCGTAGTTTCCATAAGTAGAGCTTCTCCATATAAAAAGTTATTGTCTTCAATAGCCAATTGTCAATCAATTAAATTGAGTCAATCAAATTTATTTTGATGTATAATCCCAACGAGATCACTAGCCGTTATATGTTTGGGACTTATATTACGTTCTATCAAGTTGTTTTGTTTAAACATGATTCGTTCTAAATCTGCAACATTTTGAACTTGTGTCTCGTTCTGAACCTTGTTATGTTCTTGACTTGTGTCTCGTTTTGGACCTTGTTACGTTCTAGACTTGTGTCTCGTTCTAGACCTTATTATGTTCTGGATGTCAATTCTAAAAGTTTTTAGACTGAAGTAGAGTCTGAGTGTTTTTAGACTGAAATAGACTTTACAATCTGGACATAAGTCTAAACATATTTTGCTTCTGAATTTAGCCTTAAGGTCTGGACATAGTTTGAATAAGTTCAGCTTTAGCATAAAATCTGTCTTCTAATTCTTCCAAGTATAGACTTTGACAATATCCTTTATTTGTTCTATCATCTGCATAATTTGTTACTCAACCATTAAACACGTTAATAGCTTTTGATTTATTTTGTCATATTCAAAATATCATAAGGGATTTCCCTAACACGTATGTCATGAGTTAATTACTTTTTGAATTCGTCAATCAAAGTGGCCTTATGCGTATTTGCTGATGGAAAATTTGCTAGTCGTTAATTGGCGCTATCGTTTAACTAAATCTACTAGAGGTAAAGGTTTAAGTTTTCTTTTTCTTTTTCTTTTCTTTTTTGTTTGGGCTCATTGTGGATACAAGTTCTTTTCAATCATGGGAATCTCTCTCGTGTTTGGAGGCATCGGCTGAGTTAGAGAAAGAAAAATGGGTTTATCTACTTGGGGTCTCTCCCTCCCTCCCTCCCTCCCTCCCTCTCCTTTAGGACAAGAAACCAATCAAATGAGCTCAATCTCTACACGCCATCTTCCTCCCAAGCTTTTTTTCCTCTTCCAATTTGTCATCTATGAACTCCAGTAAACAAATTTCCAACTTATTCAAATGTCTCGATAATCTTTATTGCGCTAATAGAACGCAGTCACTATCTCAAACCTAATCAAATGAGTAACACGAATGGATAATGTATCTCCTAATTTTAGGCTTGAGAAAATAGTTAGGTGTCCAATTTTAGCCAATAATGGCATTGTGTCTTGATATGTTCTCAACTCTTTTGTGAAACCGTCCCCTCTTACTTCGCTGTTATGCAATCGAAACACACCTAGTGACATGCCAAATTATTGACTTGACATTGAGGATGGGGAGAAATTGCTAACGTTAAAGAACAAAACAATTTGATTACACGATCAAGCTCCAAAGACCCGTGCAGCGGGTATGCGTGATGCGGCTGATGCCCAACCATATTCACGGAAGGTGGGTGTTTAAATTTCTCATTAGTTAAAACTTAGCCATTATTTAATTATATTGTTTGGTTTCTAGCCTTATCATCTTACAACTCAACTGACTCCACCACTGAGTCTCCTGCATTATAAAAAAACCATCTATGCCTTTTCTACTTTTGTAGAAGAAAATATCATATAATGCTCACATCATCTCCCAAGTTCAAACACATATCGAAGTTAGACTAGGAAAGCTGATTTTCTCACTTCATATGCAGAAGTTATGCTAATATCTGATTGCTTTCGCCAAAAAGGAAAATCTATCCCTTACATAACATACTTTCTATAATTCTAGACTGTGGTGCCGGCCTTTGTTAAAGTCCTGACATCTGTTCATTAATGAATCTTACATTTGGTAGTTTATAAACTGTATATAAGTTAGCATTTGTTTCATTAAAAACTTCATGATAAAAGAAAATATATTCCGTGACAAGAAACATGGTTTGTTTTCATTTATTTGTCTTAGAAAAAAATGATTTCTTTTTTACCAAAAAGGGAAATAGTTTTCTCACCATCTAAGTTTGTTGTTTTTAATCAATAGAAAACATTGTCCGTACATCAATTAGCTTTCTATCATCCAAATGCTGGAAAAATTGGAAAAAAATTCGTAATAATAATTTTCTTTCAAACAAATGGACCCTAAATACTAATTACTAAGAGTTACCATAAGTGGATTTATTACTAGAACTCAGGTTGTATAAGTAATGAATTTGTGTAAATTTCAGTTGGCCCAATAGCTTATACTTGGCTTTGTCATGCTTGTTGGCGGCATGAATAAATCTATAATCTCTTCAAATTTGGCGTATAAACATTGCTGATTCACCTCACTTTGCAAATACAATATAACCATTTTTTTAAAGGAAGACACCACAAAAAATCCTAAACTTTGCCCAAAGTGACAAATTTACCCCAAGTTTTTTTTTTTTGTGATATGAAAAACCCCAAACTTTGCAAACCATGACACATTTACCCTACCAAGGGGCATATATATTTTATATTATATATTTTTCTGTTTTTCCTTTTCCTTTTTTTTTTTTCCTTCTTCTTCCCTCTTCCCTCCGCCGAGGAGAGGGGGCCGAGGAGAGAGAGAGTGGCGTGCGAGCACGACGTGCCGAATTAGGAACGACTACGCATAGGGGCAAGGGAGTGAGAGGGACATAGAGGGCTCCCCTTCTGCTTAGGTGTCGGAATTCCATTTGAAAATGTTCGAGAATGATTTGCGAGCTCAAGTATAGTGAGGCGGCTCTGTATAGGACCGCCAGTAAACAAACCCCAATTCTTTCAGTAGGCATCTTGGGTAGTGGATACGCACACATCTGAACCAATTTGAAGGAGCTAGAAAGCAGATTTGTCTTGCTGACTTTTGCCTGAAAACGGATTTAATTTACTAAGGTATTCTCTAAACTTTAGAAAATAATTTTATAAAATATGCAAATCGCAAAGCGCATGCATTTAGTTTCCGTGATTGAATGTGGATTGCGAAAAATATGAATATTATTATTTAATTAATTTTCGGAATAAATTTAATTATTTATTAAAATTCGAAAATTTCGTCGGGACCCTAAACCCTCAGAATTTCGTGCCGATCGCTGCTGTGCATTTAGAATTTGAATTTGATGATTGGTTGTGGCAAATTGAATGTGATTGTGATGAATGGAGATTCTTTTTATAAAGTCCCAAGTGTTGAAATTTATGGAAGAATTGGTCGTGATTAACCACCTATTAGAGGTCGTGCCTGATGAGGCCGTGAATACCACCTATTAGAGGTCGTGCCTGATGAGGCCGTGAATTACCACCTGATTACAGGTCGTGCCGAGTGGGGCCGTGATTGCCACTGGTTATTAAACCTTTGTATAGGGCCGTAATTGAGAGCAATGATTGATTTGCTAGAATGACATGTAATCGGCCAAGTCGATTGATCGCTGAGACGATCCAAGTGGTTGAATTGTTCTGATGGTGTGATTGTGCCATGGTTGTTTGGTTACCATAATTGTACGTGGTGGAATTATATAAATTGTGCTAACCTGCAGATGAAGACTATTGCGAGGTAAGTCTTCTGTGTGATGTGGCTAGGCCACCTGGGGCGTATCTTCTTTCTAATAAGGGTTTAGGGGATTGAACTTGCTTTGAGACATCGTCTCATCCCGGTTGTGGGATTAAAATTTCAGGTCCCCTGGTGGACGGAGCGGCGATAGCTTTGGTTGGCCTTGAGGAGTTGGGAGAGGTGAAGTCATAAGGATTGGAGAACGTGTCGACTTATGGTTCGTAGGGACGCTTCTATTTTAAGAGCCGGTCTTTTGTAGATTGTTGGCCATAGACCTCTGTTTGTAATTCTGTTGAATTATGAAAGTGTTATGTTGTGGTTTTGCTTCCTGCTTTTCTATCCTGTATGTTATTGTCAGGGGTTTTATAATACGTTCCGCTTGCGCATTAATAAATGAATTGGGTCGGCGACACTACCTGGGAATGTCGCATTTGATCGACCGCAGTGGGATGTGCGCGTGCTCGGGGTTCGGGGCGTGACATCCCAGTTTAAGTGGTATCAGAGCATGGTCTGTGTATGGAGTGATAATGTGCGATGAGTCATGGGATAGTTAGTAGGAAAGGCTTTTAATATGCTAATGCATGTGGTTGATAGTTGATTGGTAGTGTGTTTGTGGGGTCACTCAAATTCTATTATGATGTTGGAATCGGAAAACAGGCGTCTATAAAGAGCTTGTAGGATGAGTGACCAGGAGTGGAGAACTCCTTGGAGAAGGTCGGTAGGACCTATACCTCGGGGTAGGACGCCGACAAGAATCGGTACCCGAGGTAGAGCGCAGGCTTAGACCAGCGCGAGTGTGAGAGTACTGCCGCAAGTCGGTACTTAAGAGTGTAGTAGCGCTGAATGATCTTAGGTCCGTTGGGATTGTTTAGGCGCTAGTGTTCATTGGAAGCTCGTTGGGTCAGTAAGTTCAAGACCGAGCTGCCGCTGTTGCCATTATTTCTACCGCTGCCAGTGTCGTGACCGTTGTTGTTGCCGCGCCTGTTGAGGCCCAATCTTGAGTTGTGATCGAGGATCAAGTCTCCGTATCTGAGTCAAAGTTCAGTTTAGACAAAGGTATAAATCAATTGGGGAGAAAGGCCGATGTCAGAGGAAGGGTGCCCTGTTTTACCCAACCAGAAGAGTAGAGTTGAAAAGTCAGTGCTCAACTTGATTGATGGGTGTCGTGTTTGTAAGAAAGGACATGGATCTGTCCCGTGCTGTAAGAGAGAAAGGATTTGTTACAAGGGTTGCCAGTACAGTCATCCGATCAAAGATTTCCGTATAGACAGATGGAATCATAGCTGTTTTTGTCACCGCCGTTGATAAGACAGAACAGAGGAATCATGCTTCGGGACATTTAGTGGGGTACTTGGAATGGACTTCAGTGCAAGGAAGGGTGCATGATGTTCCTTGATGAGAGGTAGAGGACTCTCTGATTGCGTGTCGAGTTTATGGAAATGAGGCTTGAGTTAGTCCGGTGTCAGAGTAAAAGGGGAGCATGCTTTGAATGTGGCCAGCATGGCCGTCAGGTTAGGAACTATCTGTATAAGTTCAGGAGAGTGTAAGCACCGTTGCTGCAGATGAAACGCCACTAGGATGGCGAAAGGAGTACGAATGGATTGACTATGCATTAATCAAGGGATGAATGTTTTGAGGTGTTTTATCAGAGTAGCGCAACAGGATCTTGAGTGAAGGTTGTGGAGTTTCCGTTGTTGTAATTAAGTAATAGAAAGTTGAGTCTCTGACTATAGTTGTACCTGATGGGTTTGCTTATGTATGACTTGGAAGTCATTTATGAAAAGGGTTTGGCTCGAGGAGCTTTCTGCTGTTATGAACCGTGGCAGTGATATAATTCAGTTTGTTCAATTATTATATGAAAGTTTTGAATTACTGAAAATTAGAAAGGACCTTCGATCCCTGTTATTCGTCACTGAAGATGACTTGGTTCAGGTTGTTGGTTATCGAATCTACATGGCAACTGTAATGGATGCGTTAGTTGAGGAGCCGAATATGGAGAATATAACCGTGATACGGAAATTTTCGGAGGTGTTTCATGAAGATTTGCCAAGTCTGCTTTCAGAAAGAGAAATAGAGCGCGTGATTGAATTAGTACCCGGAACAGAGCTAGTCCCTAAGGCTCCTTACTGGATGGTGTTACTCGAATTAAAAGAACTAAAAGGTGCAAATGTAGGAATTATTGGATAGGGGATTCATACGTTCCAGTGCATCACCTTGGGGAGCACCTGTTCTATTCGTGAAAAAGAAAGTTGGTTCGTTGTGTTTGTATGTCGATATCCCTCAAGATCGACTAGAGATCAGGGTATCATCAGTTGAGAATCAGGAAGAAAGACATACCGAAGTTAGCATCTTGCGCTCGATACAGTAGTTATGAGTTCACAGTAATGCTGTGTGGTTTAATGGACACCCCAGCTGTTTGTTTGGGTCTGATGAGCAGAATGTTTAAGGACACTTGAATCAGTCGTGATTGTGTTCGTTGAAGTTATCCTAGTGTGTTAAAAAAGTGTTGAGGAGCACGAGAGACATTAGAAGATGATACTTCGGACCTTGAGGACTCTTGAATTTTATGCTAAGCTTACCATATGCGAATTTTGGGTGACTCGTATTATGTTCCTAGGTCACGTGATTTCAGGCGAAGAAATCTCCGTAGACCCCGTCCAAGATTAAAGCAATGATCAGTTGGCCGAGATTGAATGTAGAGACAGAGATCAAAAGTTTTCTAGGTTTAGTAAAGTATTTCAGACAGTTCGTAAAAGGGTTTTCAACGTTAGCGTCACCATTGACAAGACTATTGAGGAAGGAAGAGAAGTTCGTGTGGATAAGCAAATGCGGGTGTAGTTTTCAAGAGCTTAAGCAGAAGCCGACTACCGCACTTGTGTTGACCATTCCATCTGGTCCTGAAAGTTATGAGATCTGCAATGATGTGTTGTTTAAAGGATTGGGTTGTGTGTTGATACAGCATGATAGAGTTGTAGCATATGCGTCCCGTCAGTTGAGACCTTGGGAGTTGAATATGAGACAGCGTCGCTGGATGGAACTCATTAAGGACTATGACTATGATATTTTGTATCACTCTGGGAAGGTGAGTAAAGTCGCAGATGCATTGAGTCGAGAGTCCTTAGTTGCATAGTTGGTACTCAAGGATTGGATCTTATTTGAGAAAGTTCGAAATTCAGTTTTTAAATCTAAGGTAGGCCACTTTTTGAATCTTATGACTATCCTCAGAATTGAGCCGAGAGTATAGATCAGAATCAAATCGCTTCAGTGGACAGATTCAGAAATTCAGGAGACTCTATAAGAGTATGCAGATGAGAGAGAGGTTGATTTTCAGATTTCTGAAGACAGAACGCTAAGGTTCTGAGGATGATTGTGTGTAATTGATGATGTAGAGATTAAAGAAGATATCTTATGGGAAGCTAATCATAGTAATTTCAGCGTTGTCCAGACAGTATGATTAGACCTTGTTTTGAGAGTGTGACATCCTAATTTTCAGACTCTGATTTCGATTGGTTAAATTGGGTTTCATCGACGCGATTACAGTGTTTTTCTCTGAGTTGGCCACTTACGAGATAACTAGACTAGTTGGGTGAGTTATCAAGGACTTTAAGGCAAATAGACTTGAGAATTCAACCAGAGATCGACTTCTCGACCGTGCTCATCTTTAGAGATCATTACGGCACGCTTAAAAATCGAATTAAGATCGAGATAGGATAGGTCGACCGAGATGAATGACCGATCGTGGGTGACTCCACGAAATTGGAAAACTCTCGTCGAATGATACTAATTCGATTTTACTGTCGTTTTGGTATCTTGTGTCCGTATTTGAATCATCGAGATTTTCACGACCCTCGAGAGTCGCCAATGTGTCAAGTGGGTTCATCGTGGCTCGAAGAAAAATCGACCACGGGTCATTTGTCCTAAAAAGCTTCGAAAACTACCTAGTAGCCTATGTCACACTAAAAGCGTGTCGGAGTGAAATTAACCGCCAATCTAAGTTCGATTTCAGAAATTGGAGATTCTGTCTTGTCACAAAGTGGGTACACCGAAGTGTGTGTATATCATATAAATCATCTGCATGGATTGCCGGGAATGAATTGTATTACAAATCTAGATCAGATGTTCTGAATTTGCAGAGCTTTCTGTGGTTCTTTCTTAAGCAGTGCATAGCAAAGAATGCAGAATTTCAATTGCTGAGATGAAGTCAAGGAAGGAAAGATCACATGCCAGGGTTAGTACAGTGGTCAGTGATTGCAGTTGTGGAGATCAGTGTCAGAGTTATATCAGATCTTGACCAGAGGTTCCCAGTTTTAGCAGATCAGTTATATAGTTTCTTTTTAATCGGTGCAGAGCAGAGTATTCAGGATTTCAGTCGGTTGAGATGAGATCAGAGATCAGAAAATCGCAGTCCGCACTGGCTCGTAAATCGGTGATTGCCGCAATTATCGAGACAGCTTGAGAGACGCTTCGTAATCGCCGCTTAGCTTCAGCTTTTGTCAAGACCTTTGAAATTGAGTGGGAAAGTGTTTGGTAGTGTGCACTTGAAGTGGTTAGCAATGATCTAGCAACACTGATACAGAAGGAGCGACCTGAGGAAGAGAAGATTATATAAGACGACTGTACCCCCACCTTTTGGTTTAAGAATTGGTAAATGTTTAAATTTCGAGGACGAAATTTTTATCAGAGGGGAAGAGTTGTGACATCCCGATTTTCCTCAATTTTATTTTCGGTCAATTGAGTCGGGCAATTCATCTGTGCATGCAGTTCGTCTCTCTGAGTCGGCCACTCACGAGAGAACCGGTCTATTGAGTAAAGCAACTAAGGAATTTTGATGCGTCAGACTTGGGGACTGATCACCCTCGGGTCGGATGCAAGAAAATTTCCCCAAAAGCTACTCAGTGGATTAGGCACGCTGAAATCGCACCAGATTGAATTCAACCGCAAAAATTGAGATCGAATTCAGAAATTGGAAGTCTGGGTGTGTCACAAATCATTTTAGGATCATTGACTTATCTTCGGAAGATTTTTCATGCAAGCGAGCTTCTCAGCAAAATAATCAAGAAATGGCTAATTTGGCTCGAGGAATTAGTAGGCCTGCTTTTGGTCCTACTTTTGGGACTTAAGTTGGTTCTATGGACAAGTGAAGATGTGAATTGAAGTGTGGTGACATCGGATTAATTTTATGTACTTCAATTTAATTCAATTGGAAGATAATTGATTGGAATTGAAGAATTTGATGTACAAGGATTGGACCCCGGCGGAAAATGAAAGTGCAACCATTAGAGAAGTTGTGAAGGATTTGAGTGAGTGGAAGATGACATGGGATGATGTCATGGTGGTTGAGGCCAATGGTTGAGATCTTGACACGTGGACGGTGGAGATTTGCCCTTGGAAAGGAGACCCATCAACATCATCTTCTTCATTTTGAAATTGGGAGGAGAGAGAGAGGAGGAGGAAAAAGCTGCGTGCGGAACCAGCAGCTCGTCCAGCCGCACGCACGCGCCTCCGCCTGCTCCGCCGTTCGTCGCCGCCGAGCCAGCCCGCCCGTCGCCGGAGTCCGTTGTCGTCGTCGCCGCATGCCCGTCGTCTCGCTCGCCGCTCCGCCGTCGCTCCGCATCCAGCCGTCGTCCTTCGTCGTCCCGAGCCGCCCGCCGTTGCCAAGCCCGCCGGAAAGCCGTTGGAGCCACCACCAACAACCGCCTGAGCTGCCGCCACCCATCCCCGCCGGTTTCGCGCCTCACCAGCCGCCGGATCCACTCCTTCTCGACCCCAAACAGAAGCTGGAAAAAAAATGGGTATTGCAGCCGCTCGTGGCCCGTTTTGGCCGCCTTCCCGAGCTCGGATGCTCGGCCCGCCTTGAGGAAAGTTGTTCTCCTCGGCGTCCCCGTCGTTTTGGTCCGCTCGGCTCGCTAATCCGGTGAGTTTAACTCACTAAACCTCGCTTAGAGGGTTAATTATGCTTTAGGTGTGCTTAGTTTATGTTAATTGTGATTAGGTAGTTAGTTTAATTTATTTTAGTGTGGATTATATTAATGTGTTTAATTAGCTTAAAGTGAGTTTAATTTAAGGCTAAATGAAGGTTTATATTAATATAAGCCTTGATGTGACATAAAGGAATTTACTTTTGATTTATTTAAACATTTCGAAATTATTTAATAATTTAATAATATATAATTATTCGAAATTATTAAAATATGATTATTTAATTATTTTCGGAATAAATTTAATTATTTATTAAATTTCGAAAATTTTGTCGGGACCCTAAATTCTCGAATTTCGTTCGGTCGTGCGCTATGTATTCGGATTTTGAAATTGATGGTCGGATATCATAAATTGAATGTGGATTTTAAAAATATGAATATTATTATTTAATTAATTTTCGGAATAAATTTAATTATTTATTAAAATTCGAAAATTTCGTCGGGACCCTAAACCTCAGAATTTCGTGCCGATCGCTGCTGTGCATTTAGAATTTGAATTTGATGATTGGTTGTGGCAAATTGAATGTGATTGTGATGAATGGGGATTCTTTTTATAAAGTCCCAAGTGTTGAAATTTATGGAAGAATTGGTCGTGATTAACCACCTATTAGAGGTCGTGCCTGATGAGGCCGTGAATACCACCTATTAGAGGTCGTGCCTGATGAGGCCGTGAATACCACCTATTAGAGGTCGTGCCTGATGAGGTCGTGAATTACCACCTGATTACAGGTCGTGCCGAGTGGGGCCGTGATTGCCACTGGTTATTAAACCTTTGTATAGGGCCGTAATTGAGAGCAATGATTGATTTGCTAGAATGACATGTAATCGGCCAAGTCGATTGATCGCTGAGACGATCCAAGTGGTTGAATTGTTCTGATGGTGTGATTGTGCCATGGTTGTTTGGTTACCATAATTGTACGTGGTGGAATTATATAAATTGTGCTAACCTGCAGATGAAGACTATTGCGAGGTAAGTCTTCTGTGTGATGTGGCTAGGCCACCTGGGGCGTATCTTCTTTCTAATAAGGGTTTAGGGGATTGAACTTGCTGAGACATCGTCTCATCCCGGTTGTGGGATTAAAATTTCAGGTCCCTGGTGGACGGAGCGGCCAGATAGTTTTGGTTGGCCTTGAGGAGTTGCAGAGGTGAAGTCATAAGGATTGGAGAACGTGTCTGACTTATGGTTCGTAGGACAGTTCTATTTTAAGAGCCGGTCTTTTGTAGATTGTTGGCCATAGACCTCTGTTTGTAATTCTGTTGAATTATGAAAGTGTTATGTTGTGGTTTTGCTTCCTGCTTTTCTATCCTGTATGTTATTGTCAGGGGTTTTATAATACGTTCCGCTTGCGCATTAATAAATGAATTGGGTCGGCGACACTACCTGGGAATGTCGCATTTGATCGACCGCAGTGGGATGTGCGCGTGCTCGGTGTTCGTGGCGTGACGAGTCTCGCACGCATTCTCAGCTATGACATTTGAAAGTTGAAACTGTCCAACTATGAAAACAATAATTTAGCGAACAGCCAAAACTTGGTGCCTTCTCTTGCTTGGAAAATGAGAGTACCAAAGTTTCCGAGTTTAGTGCCTCCACAATAATTACGGAACGTATTAGTTAAGTGATCTACCTTCTCTTTTGATTTTGATCAGGACAATGTTCACATACATCTCCAAGCTCATGAGGACAAGACGAACTGCAGTTACATCTTCGTCATGAAGGAACATAACAAATCGCCCAAGACGGGGTTGAATTTAGGAAAGCTGTATGAATGTCAAACTCTTAGAAAGTGACCCAGAATCGACTCGTGGTCTTTGTAATGGGATGAGATTAAGAATCGTGCAATCAAAGGACCCTTGGATTATAAGATCTTAGGTTTTGATCGGGTAAGAGTTCGAGAATAGATAAAAATGTTTATCAGATTTGATCAAAAAATTGCCTAGTTTATCTTAGAAAGAAAAACATATTTAGGTGCGGGACATGTGTGAGTGAAACGTGTGCATCGACAATTCTGGGTCAATAGGACAAGTATAAAACTACTTTCCAATTTTCTTAGCCAGTACATATAGTACACACACATATATAGTTTATTCATTAAAACATGCGCCAACCCCACTACTGTCTACTAATAATAGAAATAATAATTGAAATATCTTTTGCATACGTTATTCGAGTTCCACGACGAAGTAACATGAGATGCTTATTATGGCATCAATGCCTATATAGAGAAAACATCCTCTCATAACAAGGATGGACTTCTTCTAGAAACGTTGGCTCCCTCGATACGAAAAGACTTTTTCACAATAGCAATCAAACTTATCATTATATGTATAAGTCATGATTTCGAAAGATCATTTCAACCCTCTACAAATTAAATCATTAGCTATATAAGAAAGATGTCTGATGAATTTGGGACTTCTTTCTCACTGTCCAACTCACGAACTCATCCTTATTACATTAAGTGACTACCCATTGATCTATTCCCCTTGATTCGTTCAAGTGAACGCTCTTGAAACCAATCCTAAACCTAACTCTCCAGCCATAATATTCTACCACGATGAACTTGTGGTGAGACGGTCAACGGGACAAAAAGGCGATGGGATCAATGGACAAGTCATCGGCGTTCCTCTTGAATTCTTTATTCGTCTTCCTTCTCTGACAGCAACCCCTTCCAGCAACTAACCAATATAAGGTAAGCACTGCATCATGGAAAAGGGGAGATAACCGAGAAAAAAAATATGCTGAGGACGTAGAAAATACAATGAACAAAGAACGTAGATTGGGGGTTGGGCGGTGGGGGGGAGATGGACACAATAGAATAGGCAAACTAAAATTTTCATTCGCAGGAAAGCGGAAAATAATATGGAACCAGGAAGTTTCTCATCAATCGCATTGACCACGTGAATAATGCTAGCCTTTCTTCCCTCTGAAACTTCTTCATCCTTAGAACAACAGACTCCACCGCCGAGTCCAACCCCTCACCAGCAGTCATCTATATCTAATCAGCACTCGGGTCGGCTATTCTTCGTCCGTGTTTTTCTTTTTGAAAAGACCGTCCCGTCTTTGTCAATTGTATTGGTTGAAAGAGAAGTCCAAATTTACATGCCAACCAAAATTCAATCTATACGTCCACATCACCAACGCTAGCAGCGTGGTGAGCAAGATTTTCTGGAAGTCAAATCAATTGTAGGTCTTTATCGTGGTTCTCTTGGGGCTTCTATCGGAACATCCACCGTGGCAGCGGTGATGGTGCTAGTTATGCATTGCTGATGTATAGCTAGCCCGACGCGAATGAGTCCATATGATTTATACAAGTTTCGTAGTAATTTTACAATGTATTGTATAGTGTTTCATCTAATTTTTTCGTTTCATCCCCCTTTGTGACGATCTTGTGTTTCTTTTCCTTTTTCCATCTCGTTTCCTAATCTAACTGTTCGTGTCTTCTACCGAGAAGGTTGATTCCCTGTATAGAGAGAGTACTCAATATGCGCATATGGACGGTTTTGCATCGAGCAAAGGTACAAAACAGAACTTGCCAAGTTAGCCAATTAGTGTACCTTCTATTACTGACCATCCTAAAATTGTCATGACACAGTATTGCAACAATCTAACTAGGCTAGTGAAGCTTACATCGGATACATGCTTGCGATACTTGCTTATGTAAGATTTAATTACATCTTTAAACCTTGGGAAAACATACTGATACGGCAAAGTCCTCATAGAGCGTGATATAAATTTGTAAAAGTTGCGCCAAATCTCAAAATATTTGGAGGGCTATCAATCTTTGACCTTTTTTTTTTTTTTTTGGTGCTGGAGGAACCGGCTTGCAGCCGACAGCCGCGTTGTAAACCCCTATGTGACACTTAAGCAGGAGGACCCACCACTTCTAAGTCACACTTAATACACATAGCGCCTCCCTTGGGTTTTGAACCCTTCACCTCTAAGCTGAGAATCAGTAGAGCCTTATCCAGCAGAGCCACCGCGGCCGGTGGTATCTTTGACCATTAGTCCCTGCTCGTTTTGTTAATGGCATTATGTCAAAGTATTTATATCTAATGCCCATTCGAGGAAATTTAACTCGAAGGGCACATGACACTAGGACAAATTGAGACTGGATTTATGTGTGACCCATCGGATTCATTTTGATCTGAAAGACATTAATTCCTCTCGACTTTTTTCATTGAAGAAGTCAAGTGGACTTTTGGGACAAACTGTTAACGTTAGGGGTGAGCATGGTCCGGGTTGGTCCAAGCCACTCCCTAACCCTAGGACCAACCCGTATAGTATCGGTCATCAATTTTTAGGACCGAGAACCGACCCTATTGAGCGTGGGACCAAGGACTGGACCGACCCGATGTGTTCGGTCCGGTTCTAGGGTCAACCCGGGACCGATCAATAATTTTTTTTACCTTATTTTTTATACTCCTTAAAAAAGCAAATCTACAAATTCAAATTACGCATCCATTGATAATGCGGTATTGTGCAACTAAACTATAAATACCAATACATATTTAGCAAATTTAAGATGACACAATAATAGAAATTTCGTACCTGCTAACCGCCCATTGAGATATGGGATAAGATGGAAAGTTATTGTAATCATCTATCTTTAATATTCATAACACCATATGCAAAAACGTTTTCCTACATTTGATCATATAGAGTCCACTCAACTAAAAAATGAGCTTCACACCACTTGACTAGCATTTGATCATGTAGAGTTCACTTTACCAAAAAATGACCTTCACACCACTTGACTAGCAAATCACCGTAGCAACTTCAGTACTACTCTACTCTTCAAAAACTTCTACCATTTGACACAAATTGAAAAGCAAAGTGCAGCTGAAATTCATTAGTAAAATACAATTAAACAATAAAAAGTTCAAAATACTTAATATAAACCATGAATATATAACTTCACATCTTGTTAATTCATTTGAACTTCTAAACACCGAAAGCAAAACAAACAACACATAATCAATACTCAATAAATTTTTTAAATTGAAATTACTATTAGTGCTATTAATAGAACATCTCAATATAATATAATATAACAAACATTTTACTTAGGTTTGAATATATAAAAAAATTATAAATAATATAATATAATATAATATAATATAATATAATATAATATACAAAGGTTGGCCGCGCTACCCAAGGTTGGTGGGGTCAACCCTAGACCGTTGCTCATCCCTAGTAACTTAACGTCATTAGTCGTTGACTATTTGACTGACCTGCCGTCCCCCTCCATGGCGGTTGTGAAGTGGACGCGCACAAATTCACAATGGGATTGGGAAAGGGGTCATTTGTTACCTAGGGGACCCACGACAACTCAGGAAAAATAAAAAACAAACGCCGGCAAAGAAGCCGCCCTTTGAAATTTCTCTTCATCCCTTTGGTAGGTTAGAGCACCATTTCATCACCTCTGAAAAAGACAAATCGGATATTTTATGAACTTTTATTTCGATAGACAGGAGTGCCAAATTTCCTATTGCATCCTTTCTTGCTCTAAAGTGTCAAAAAACAAAATTATTTACAGTTAAGTACACGTAATGTTCTATTTCTTTCTTGCACACTACGCATCGAGCCCTTAAATCATTTAAGCTGATTCGATTGATGCAATCTAATTGATTTATAATTGGCTAATTGCCTTTTTCACGAACGCGGCATGAATGATTGGGCATAGAAGAGCTAATCTTTGCATTTTGTTTTGTTTTGCTTTTTCTTTTGCTTCCGACAAAAATGAATAGAGAGAATAACATGAACTTGTATATTGGGAATGATGCTCCTTTAGACCGGTTTTTGGCCAGAAAATATTACTTTCTTCCACAATCAAAGCATTTATTGATAATTGGCGAGATACATTAGCATTCCCTCCTGTGTACTTGCTTGGTTAGGAATATAATCTTATAGGCCGGACACCTAAGCACTCCCTCTTTCTAGTCATGCGAATCGGAATGTAAAGGACGCTCTTTCTCTTCTTCTTTTTGGGGTAAAATCCCGTCCAGCTACTAAAAGCTAAATTAGGAAATGACCAAATTGCATTAATTGGGGAATCAAAGTTGGTAGTTATGCGTCGGCCCTCGATAAAAACAAAAATGATCGACCCTTTATAGTCGGGCCTTCGCAATTTGGGGGAAAAAGAAATGACAAATACCTTGTAGAATGACAAAGATACTTACAATGGAAGGCTCCCATGGAATGATAAAATCTTTTAGAAATTGCCAGATACATGAGCTAGACCTGGGAGCATCCCCATATATGAAGCAAGAAAAGAAAGCTACGCCTGCTCCATGTCGTTTGCTTTCCATTAATCAAATGCAAAAAGGTATTTTTTTTTTTAAATTTTCTTGCTAAAATTTAAATTATCAAATCTATATTTCGAGAATAATGGAAAAAGTTTCATACATTGTAAATTAGAACTTTTAATCAGTTCTTTTATTAATCTTACATAAAAATGGTGTAAAGCCATAGAATATGGATGCAAAGATAGACTCCAATTCCATTGTCTCTCTTAATATTGCTCCACGTCCACAATTTCTCAATCGTCTCTTTGGATTGAGTTATGGTTCCTCGTGAACCTTATAATTATTGAATCGAAAACCAAAAATTATAACCATTCAGGCTTTTCTATTACATTTCAATTTAACAGCAAAGGATTATAATAATATGGTGTCTCTTGGGACTACGAAAACACCCCCTCCCCACAAGATTATGATAATATGGTGTCTCTTGGGACTACGAAAACACCCCCTTCCCCCGGCAAAAGATTATGATAATATGATGTCTCTTGGGACTACGAAAACACCCCCTCCCCCCTGCAAAAGATTATAATAATATGGTGTCCGTCCTCCCGCCGCCGAGCCGCCCTCCCCCACCCAAAGCACACACACGCACAAACCACCCAAAAACCCCTGTCACGACCTCTTTTTTCCATCCGGGGAAAAGAAAGAAAGGTTTAGGGGCATTTGCCTAAAGAGACGGACCAACGGCCCTAAATTAGGCGTGGGCTCTCCCAAGCCCATACCTCGCGCAACATTGGATTTTGAATTTTAATTCTTAACAACCTATGTACTTTTAGGAGTTGCCACTAGCCTATTAGGGTCGGCTAGAAACCAACCGAGACACGGGAGTGTTGCCTCGATTACTACGCAACCAGAGATTTCTAAGAACGGGGACTTGTTTACGCTAATGTTTCTATTAGCGCCCTTGCGGTACCACTAACTTGGAAGGTTGTTTATCTAAATGGTCACACAATCTTGATTACCAATTATAACCTTTATGAAGCCACTAAGTGTCCATGCAAATGCTTTTGTAGGTTTTTTTTTTTTTTTTATGTCTAGACTAATTCTAACCTAATTTAGAAGAGAAATTTACACTCAAATTAATGAAAAAAAAACGATGCGGTAAGTATACATCCACGAAATTAAAATGACTTGAAAATAAATACGGAAAAGGAAAACCCGATATAAGTCGGGCAAATAATATTACATGGCCTTGTTATCACGCCCCGGGACAGGACCCCCGTGAGCGAAATGGAATTTAAATACGCATGATATTACTCTAAATGTATGAAATTACTCTAGATAAATGTAATCTATGCAAAATGGATTATTTACAAAAATTGTTATAAAATACCAAAATAGCATTAAATTAGGAAAATGACATTTTTAAATTAGGAAAATTCCATATATGTCATTTCTATCCTAATTTGATGTTATCCAACATTTTTGATATTTTTGAAAATTTCAGATTTTTCTCTTTTTTTATTATTATTTTTTTAAAATTGATAATGATTCCTTAAACCGATCTATGCTAACATGGAGTAACACATCACATGAATATCACAACGATTAAGCTCAAATCGACCGCTTCGAGATTGAAGCTTGGTTTCAACATTTTATCGAATACTTGGCTTGTATCAAATCACCCCAAAACGACTTCTTCGGGTCATGTTCGTGGCCTTCAATCTCGACCCATAAGCAATCTCATGTGAATGTAAAGTATCAAGGATATACTACTACATGCAGATAACGTGTTTGACTAGAAGTTACAGCCTAGAACATGCAAAAACCGAACTGAAAACGGCCTCCAAGATGCGGGTTGGAGCTGTTTTGCAAAACTGGTGATGAACCCAAGTTAAACAGCCATGTCAAATGCTCATATTGAAGCTCCGACAACCATCACATGCCACATCTATATGAAATATTACTCCATCTAGATGAAAATAGGTAACACTTAATTTCAAATGCAACAAACATCACCGAAAACGATCAACCGAACGCATCAAAATGAACTCTCCAAGAAGCATTCGTGCATGATCTATGCTGGCCAACCATGTCTCAATGTGGTTTTTGACTCATGTTATAGATGGTTTCATAGTTCACAAGGAGATTTAAAGACTAAACCGGGTTGTTCTATGCATAATTTGTACTCCCATGTAACATTCATCAAAGTCACAACGACGAAAAAAAGCATGCAAAGGGGAGTAACAAGTCAAGCATGTAGGGGCATTGAAGAGGTTTTAAACACTTAGAAAAATTTTAGCTTCAGAAATCAGTTCTTCGGACTAGTTTCCTTCTCGATTTTCATGATCAAAACATGTTCAAACTCGAACAAAAATATATCTAGGATACTTACCTTGCTTCCTAGTTTCTTTTTCAAGTGACTCTTGGCCAAGGAAACCACGAAATTGTCCTCTGGAAGCACGTGGAAGTTGGTTCCTTCAAGCTGAAAGTGAGATCTGCAGAAGGAAAAGTGACAACGAAGCTTTTCGTTGACTTCCAAAATTAGACTTCCAAACCTTCCTTGTTGGCCAAGTTCAAATCAACCCAAACTATATGTATTATAGTTTGGCTTGTAAGTCATGGATTTCCTCATTTGTCTCTCAAGTTTCTCAAAAGCACTTGCTTTTCCTCACTCGTGACCAAGCAGGCTCAACACTTAGAAAAATTTTCGGACTTTCTGGGCCAGCTAGGAGGGCACTGTTTCGGGGGGCTTTAGAAGGCCTTCCCGATCTCCATTTGGGGCATGCGACCTATGGTTGGAAAGATATGTGAATTACCTTTCACTCTCTAGTTGAAGGTTTTGGCTAATTTTGGCCGCAGGTATGTGAAAATCTCACTTTTCTCTCTCTAGGTCGGTCTGGAATTTCTGGGTTTTTCTTTTCTGGAGTTGCTTCTGAGGGCCTCTTTGGGGGACGATTCCGAGCTCTCTCCTCTCTCCCTCATCTCTTTCTTTTCATCCCTTGAAAGACCTTGCTTCAGTGATCTTATCCCATGAATTGAGGGATTTTTGGTCAGCTTTTTGGCCCCCTACCAAGCCTGCCAACTGAGCTAGTCCACCCACTCTCCTGACTTAGCCAAATTTTTTAATTCTGCAGCTGTTGAGTGTGCAGGTTTTGCTGCGATTTTCCGGTGCTGTCAGGAGCTTATCCTTGGCCAATTTCCGTCCACTTGCACTGCTATATATGGTCTTCCATCACGTGCAAATATCGAGCTATATGGGCGGCTGAGTGAGATATGGTGGGGCCACCAATATGCTTAATCAGCAACTCCGAATTAAGACCAACTCGTGGACTGAGTTTTGGCTGCTGATTTGAGTGCTTTAATCCACTAATTTGGTTGCGTTTTTTGATCAATTAGAAAGCCCATGTATAGTAGTTTAAGATATTAACCATTTTTCGCAATTGTCTCCACCCAATTTTGCAAGAAAGTCCCTCAAAGTTGGCCATTTTCTTGCCCGAAAATATCAAATTCAATGCAATTAGGTCATTTTTGCCTGATTTGATTAATTAGACCTGACCCAAGTTCAATTTCAACTTAATTGGGGGCTAAGATGATGATTTAAAGGCTCGGGTGAAATTTTGCAAAATTTGCGAATTGGTCCCTCAACTTTTGGAAATTGTATTTTTGCCCCAATTTGCCATTTTAATTCTAATCTGACCTCATGGGCTTGGCTAGTCACATTTAGATCATTGGCCACAACTTTTTTTTTTTAACTTCTTTTTTTTTTAACTCTTTTTTTTTTAAATTAATTAATCTATATGTAATAATTTGAGCAAACAATTAGGTGTCAACAACCCCCAACCCCCAACGGCAGAAAAAAGAAATTGCAATCGGGTGGACCAATGCATAGAATATAGAGTAGCAGTGGGCAAGTAACGTAAGATATTTGGCTACTCAACCCGATTGCTTTTTGGATCTTTTATTGTTTTCAAATAAAAATGATAGTTGGTGTAGCAATGGAAAATAAAAGATACATCAACTACATTCCATCTCCATCTCAATATTTTTCACCTAATTATTGAGAAGAATCCCCAAGGTCCTTTCTTACTATCCTTACTTCTAATTATCATATTTTCCTCATTTTACTTCGCTGAACACATGCACACTGATTGCACAAGCCTCTCCCTTTATAATTTGTACAGAAATACGTACATGCATATACATATACATATATGGTAGACCATAGGTTTTGGACTCTCCATGTTTTCATATGCCGTACAGTCCCACAAACATTAATTTACTAATTTTATTCATTAGGACAGGGACATGAGTGTCGTCTTAGGGCACAAATGATAACCATTATGTTCAAGAAATCTATTTCTATTCCTCGGAATTTTTGAGCAAACATACGTGTTTGATAACAATATAAAATTTCTATTTCGAGAATATAAATTCGTTTGATAATTACACAAAATTTCTCTCTTAGGTGACAGTAGCCAACGTGATGGTGGATTGTGATTGGTGAACGGTAGTGGTGGCGACGAGCGGCAAGCGGCGGACGGTGGGTGGGGGGATGATTAGTAGTGAGGGCAAGTAATGATTTTTTTTTTATTTCTTATTTCTATTATAGAAATAGAGAAGTAGAAAATTATTACTTTTAATTTCTATTACAAACCTATTTTTGGAGTAAAAATTTATTTCATAAATAAAAAATTGAATTGCGTAACCAAATGGATTTTTGTTCCAATCCTATTCTCAGAAATAGAAAAATAGTTCTAGTCAGAAATAAAATGGTTATCATACACGTCACTAATCGCCCCAAGCTTATGGGAGCTTTTAACAATAGAAAGTCATCATTAATGTCAATTACGATTGATTCCTTTGAAACCATACAAATGGATATATGTTGACCTCATTATTCTTAACATCTATGGTTCATGCTATGTTTGGATATTTCACCGCGAAGAGGTATTGATGATTGAGGATATTAAGGCTCCAATAACCCAGTTGGTGTTATTGCTCCACATTTTTGTCGAGTTCAAGTTCATCGAAAAGTAATTCAAAGTCGAGCTCGAACTTGAAAAATTAACTCCAATCGAAGTATCAAAGCCTGATTAGTTTGGAGTTGAGCTGGGCTTGAGTATCGAAGCCGCATTGACTCCCCTTTGCTGAATTTCACTGGGTTCCGCGAGATTGAATTGTGTCGTGCCTATTGATCGACATGCCCGGCCCAAAGTATATCGGACCACACGAGTCGGGAGACCCAAAATAGTTCAGCTTTCGCATGCGCGAGGGGAAATCTCAATTTTGATTGTCATTTCAGTCTCATGAAACTTACTTTTTCCCCGACAAATTTTATGTATGAAGGTTTGTAGCACCTATATGTGACTTCTCTGTACTTAGCAACTTGAAATTGGGACAGACGATTTCTTTTTGGCTCTTTTGTTGTTAGAATTTTGCCCCCATGCACTTACATATATTTGGTGCCTTTGCAATGATAAGGAAGATTGGTGTGGGCGTAGCAATGGAAAATAAAACACACACCAACCGCATAGCATCTTCGTCTCAATGTTTCTTACCTAATTATCGAAATCATAGAAAATTGATGGTGACGTCATAGTAATTGATTCATATCTTGCCACAAGAAGCAAAGTACGAAGTTCACCCTTCCGTTGCATCCACCGAAATTCGATATCCCACTACCGATTAACAAACGAAGTAATTCTCTTCCTTTGTACATAAAAAAGAAACAGAATTGGCGACCGCGCGAATCTTCGTATAGATCGATTGGTGGGATATTGGCGATGTTGCAACTCCTCATCAGCAACGAGAAGGTTGACGACGTTGGGACCAATTAGTAGCTAGTCCCGAAAGGCTTGTAGGACTGGAGACGGAGCACGATCCCGGCGATGGAGCCCATGGTGGCGGCGACGCTGATGATGAGGCAAGCTATACTGAGAATTTGGAGGCCTATCCATTTCGTGCTCCATTTATGGATTTTCATTTGGGCGATGTACATCTCAACCGGGAAATAAACCGTCAAAGGCCAGAATCCTAGAGCACCGACCAATCCGATCACTTCATTGAAGAACGGAAGCAGCATCGAGATCACAGTGGTTGCGATCACGAAAATGGTTCGCCAAATTAGCTGGAAGACGCATAGCGTGTAGGATGATCGGAAACCAGGAATCGTGATCGGGATCTCGATCTCGATCTCGCTGGTGATGAACTGCTTCTCCATGAAGGCGAAAAGGGGTTGGGCGTGGACTTGATAGGCAATGACGAGGTGGATCGTGATGGCGGCATTTGATAAGTCGATGAGCCAATAAGGGCTGAAGAACCCGAAACCGGCGAGGAGATGCCCAGGTGCCATGTCCCCGAACGCGCCATAACCCATGCTGCCACAGAGCATGTAGAATAGAGCCAGGACCGCCACACTGATCAACGTGGCCTTCCTCATCGTCTTGGCCTCCGGTGGTGGGGATTTAATCGTGTCCTGCTTTTGACACACGCCACACTAATCAACCCAATAACTAGGGTAGTTTTCCGAAAGTCTAGGGGTGGTCTTTGTCGTGCAATTATTATCGAAAGGCTGTTGCGAAAGTTTACCTGAATTTCGATGAACAAGATTGCAAACGAGTAGGCAAAAACTATGTTACCAAGAGCCTGGAAGCTCCTCCATATCTTTTGGGTCTGAGTGACAGTCCCAAGGCTTATCCCTGTGAGACTTCCTTTGAGTTCTCCATTTTCTGCTTGAGGTTTAAGAAAGAAGAGATATGCGGGCTAGTGTCAGGCCTTCTTCTGCTCGGTCTTTATAGTTTAATTTATTAATCATCACATAACAAGTTCATACACAAAGAACTAGAGCATGGAAGCGTGCTAAACCTGCAACTTTTGTGATGCCTAGGGCTAGTCCAATAGCTGAGTAAGTGAGTGACATGATAGTGGCCATGATGGAGATCCCCAGCCGCTTGTCGAAGTTCCGGATTTGGGACAAAATTATCTCGGTGACCCCAAATGCAATTGTGTATGGGTAGCTAATTGACTGACAAGGACTTTTGTCACCTTTGTCGTGGAAGCAATTTGATCTGTTGATTGCCCTATTTGATTAAAAATTCAATAAAACAAGAATTAACACGAAATTTGATACCCAATAAACACGTATTTTATTTTCATTTTCTTTTGTATTTAACTCGACTTCGAGTAGGATCAAATTCACCACTCACGTCATGCTTATGGAGGCTGCAATGGTGAACCCAATGACAACTCCGAAAAGGTTGAGGCAGTAACCTAGTTCACATAACTTCACCTTCGCGCCACCTGCCAATATTCAAAAGGGGAGGAGAAAAAAAATGAGAAAATTCAATTAATCAAGTGAAATGAAAGGGAGCTTCATTGTGCGAAAAGATTTGGCGGGAGGACCAAGGATTTTTTTAATTCTTTAATAAAATTAACACCAAGAATGTTTTGGATGGCGTCCACGTAAGTGAGGTTGCGCTCGCCGATGATCGAATCGCCGGTGCGGTAACAATTGGCCAAGAGGGCAGAGGCGCAGATAATGATGACGGCGAGCAAGAGCAGCGCCGCCGGCCCCATGAGCCACCCAAGCTGCGCCATGGCCCATACCAGGGGTAGCACTCCTTGCCCGATCACGGCCGTGATTATGCGAGCACTGGCCGTCCACACAGTACCTGCTTTGAACCCAAGACAAAGAACCATATAAGAAATACGTTATCAGGTGAAACTTCGTTCTCTCTCAGCTGTCAAAAAGGGAAGGACAAGGAAAATACAGAAGGATTTGGGCCAAGCTTTCTAAGCGAGGCATTGTTGCACGACATCGCCTAGCGATAAAGATTGAAAGTGCTTGTTTCGTGCTCACCAGTTCGTCTGCGACGGCCATCATCGTCGTTGAAGCCACCGCCTTGCTGAGGCAGATCAGGCGCAACCTCGAAACCCATCATCTCCATTTCCCCAAAGATCAAATGAACCAAAAAAACCATGGGCTCAGAAGACAATGGGGGCCTTCCTTTTATGGGGGGATAGTGCTATATTTTCAGGAAAATATCTAAATAAGGGCCTGAGATACAATGAGGGTGTAAAGTGAACTTTGTTTAAAATAAGAGCTTGAAATGACTATAACTATTTCATATATCACTGCCTAGCAAAATATTCCGGCCAATCAAGGGTATTTTTGTCCAAAAAAAAAAATTTAATCTAAATTTTAGTTAAATTAGATTAAAAATTAAAAAAAAAAACAATTAAAATGAAAAAAGAAAAATTACAGGCAGGAGGGCTAGCCTAGCCGGCCAACCCTCTCGCTAGGGTCATCCGCCATCATTGGTGGGATGGCGACAATGGCTAATAGCTCTTGCTAACTAGAGGTAAGGGCCTACTAGCCCTCGCCAAAATTGGGAGAGGGTCCTCACTCACCCTGCCTCAGTCTTGCGTAGGTCTGGTGGCCATCCCTTAGACTTGGGTGAGGGTTGACAACTCTCCCTTAGAATTGGGCAAGGTTGGCGACCCTCGCCTAGATTTGGAGGAGGGTCGCTACCATCTCCCGGTTTTGGGGAGGGCCACTAAGCCCTCGTTGAGGCGGTGGTGATCTCACCGACCATGGCCACCACCCCACTTATGATAGGGTGGCGGAAGGTCTGCGTTTTTTTTTATTTTTTTTTTTTTGCTTTTATGAGTTTGTTTTTTATGGAAAAAAAAAAAACATAAAAAGGAAAAAAAATAAAAAAAAATAAAAGACTAAAATGCATTTGAGGTTAGGCTTTTCTTTGACATACACACAACCATTTTAGACTCTTGTTTAAAATAAGGTTCATTTTGGCCTTTTATTTGAAAAAATAAGACACTTCAAATCCTTATTCGAAATAAGTTCCACTTCATGCGCTTATTTAAGCAAACGAAGACACTTTATGTCTTTATTTAGAAAATTTTCTATTCTTTTATTCTTTGTTTTGACTTTGCCTTTTGATTAAATTTGTTAAATAGCAGGAAAGTCCCAGATGTCTAATGCATGTTTGTGCATCCGATGATGTTCGCTCGAATAATTGGTCTAGACAATCTTGGTCGCCTTGCATTTGACGATAGAGACCTGTTTATTAGAGTTGATCTAAAATTGCTCAAATCTTAGTTCGTGAGTCTTTTTTATGATACAAGAGTGATGATGAGGCAAGCTACATTGAGGCCTTGTTTGGTTCGACTTTTCTTAGGGGCTTTGAGCTCCCAAAGCCCCCAAAGCTCCATGGGGAAAATATTTTGTGTTTGGTTGACATTTTTTAGTCTCCATTTGCCAAAATGCTAGCATTTGGAATGCTAGTATGAGGTTTAATGAATTTTTTTCTTTCAAATATTGCTCTTATTGATAATCATGTTTTCCCATTTTGCCCTAAAAAAACACTATTCATCGTCTTCTTCCTTAGACTGCTCCACCGCGAAGCTCAGCTGACGGGTGGCGCTCAGCTGCGAGCAGCCAAATTTGGCCGTTGGGGGGCTCGATCTAGCCGCCGGTAAGCCTCGCCTAAGGTCATGCGACCTTAGGCGAGGTGGCTTGAGGTCGGGCGACCTCGGGTGGCGTTGCCTAGGTTGCTGGACCTCAAGCGGCATCCCCTAAGGCCACGCGACCTCAGGCGATGCCCTGAGTCACGCTTGAGGTCGAGCAACCCAGGCGACGCCGCCTAAGGCCCCGAGACCTCAGGCGGCTGGGTTGCGCAACCCAAGGCGTTGCCTGAGGTCGACGACCTCAGGCGAGCCGCCTCCCTCCCATTGCCATCGTCACCGCCACCGCCACCGCCATTGCCATCGCCACCAGCCGCTTCCCCACGATTTTCCCCTCTCCACGCAGCTGCATCTCCTCTCTTTTTTCTTTTTTTCTTTTTTTCCTTTTTTTTTTCACCTTAAAGTTGCTTTGCAAAATATACACAAAAAATGAGTATCCAAACATACTTGCCTTCACGAAATGTCCATTCACTCAAATATACTTAGGGAAATGCAAAGCCATTTCCCCAAAGATGAACCAAACGGGCCCTAAGAGGCTTTGGAGGAAAAACTATCAAGAAAATCATGAATATATTGCACTTGTGTTAATTTTTTCTAAATCTTTTAATTATGCCAATTATGTTATAAACCTTTTGATGAATTGTTAATATCATAATTCTAACCAATTCTGATGAAAAAAAGAAGCTAACATGATAGTCTAATAAGTATTGACCATTCTATGTGACATACCAACCTAATGTGAACAATCTTTCAAAATTTTTCTAATATATTTATTTTTTTAAAATTTTTCCTAATTTTATTCTTCTTTCCTTTTTATGTTTTTTTTTTCTTCCGTTTTTGCCAGTGGCTAGTCTCAAATAATGGCCAGCCACCAACGATGCCTAGAGAGGGCTAGGTCTCACTAGGGGGACAATTGCCCTCGTTTGCAATTGATGAGGGTCTAGGCGAGACGACCCTTGCTAGGCACTAGCGAGGACTTGTAAGCCCTCATCTAGTGGTCGATGAGGGTCACCAAAAAAAAAAAAAAACAAAAAGAATTATTAATCCAAACTTTTAAAAAATTATATATTTTCAAAATTTTTAAAAAAATGTTCGAGTTAATGTCGATAGTGCCATATAAAACAATTGATATTCATGATAGTGATTTTTCGTCAAAATTTGCTGGATGGACTATATTGGCAAACTATGAAAATATTTATAATTAATTGATCAAATTAAAATATTTTGTACTGAATTCATATAAATATAATGGGCATGGGGATTTAATATTGCGTGTTTATGTGCTTCGGTAATCGGCATCGGCATAAATAAATCTTGGGTAATGCGCACTTATGCGTTTAATATACGACTTTGTCATGCGTGAGCGTGAACTTCGAGGCGGAGACTAGTCTGTGCAAGCGTGCGGCGACTTCAAAAGAGAAGGGAAAGAGGTTCGTTTAAGTAACATTTCCCATTGGATGAACCACGTGGCCGACCCAAAAAAAAACAAAAGGAACGACGTGGAAAGAAAAGTGGATTGACGAGGATGAAAGCTGTTCCGCTGCCACCACATTTTTTGGAGCCCAGCTCAATTTGTCCTTTGAAATTATCGTTGTCTGAGTTCCTTCGTTACATTTTATAGCGCGCACGCGCACATCACGCTCGTGTGTTTGATATTGTACAACACCCTTCCCTTGAACATGGCCTGCGTCGCCACGGCCTCGGCGCAAGGGTCGCACACGCCTGGTCGGGTGATTCGGGATTTTGTTTTGCTTGGGCATTGGCAATTTCTCCACATCATCAATTGATTACTAGTTAGGTAATCGAAGTACCTGATCGAACAACGCTAAAATGAAAGAAGATGATTTCACAAAAGCATTTGAGGATCACATGTCAGAGTCATCGAAAGACATGACACCACTATTGACTAGATTGTATAATTAACCATTATCTCGAGCCTAAAATTAGGATTTAGATATTCGATTGGCAACATGATTAGGTTGGAGATGGTGGCCACGTTTGCTTTAGATTGATAAAAGAAAATTGAGGTACTTGAACTTGTCGGGAATGTATATACTAAAGAGAGAGAATGGGCGCATGAGCAACATAAGAGACACGTTTCATTCCCTCGAAAGAGTCTCCACAGCCACCCCAAAGATAGTGGTGCAATTAAAAAGAAAAAAAAATCATGGTTGGAACAACCACATTAGTGGACCTTTTCGCTTCCGAGACCATTGATAATAATTTATTTGGCTAAAACTGGCGTAAAATATCGAGTCAATGGCGGCTGCAAGAAATGATTCCGATCATCTAGAGGATTTGACATCATTGGCTCTATCGAGAATGACAATAGCATGAGGCGACGAAATACTTTTATATTCGACTGAAATGTAATATGTTAGTATCATATTCAACAACTTTCCAAGTCATGAGAAGGCATTCGATACGAGAACAAATTTCGGCCAGATACGGAGAAAAAGAGCAATTATCATGTGGATCTGAAGCAACGGCGGGAACCGAAACAAGTGGCATGTTCCTAAGTTCTTACTTTATAGATGGACTTTATTTTGTTTTATTTTATTTTTGAAAGAAGACATACATAACGAAACATTCTTAAAAGAGCAATTAATGAGCTGTTGTCCATGTGGGCTATGCCAGCAGGACTTTGCTCGTCGGACGACGCACCGCCTCAGTAGCCAGTCTTCAAAACGTGGTTCTCCGCCCCTCCCGACTCACGCTTTGCCCTCGGAGAGGATCCTGGGTGACCATCCATCGATGGTGGTCGCCCCCCTTTCAGTCGACGATGGGGCCACGGTGAAATCACGGTGGATTGGGGATGGTGAAATCATGGCTCCGCCATCGCCCTTCGAGCATCACGCCAAAATTGTTTTTTCTTTCCTCATTTCTTCTCTCTTCCTTCTTTTCCTTTGTTTCCTTCGTCGTGGCCAGTGAGCTCCGCGAAGCCAGCCCGAGAGCACAGTGAAAAAAAGAAGAACAAAAAACGAAAAGGGAATAAAAGAAGAAAGAAAAGGAAAATGCAAATTCTAAAAAAATTGAGAAACTTTGTCCACATCAACATCAGCTATGTCACGTAAGAGGGTCGACATCCACTCTTAGCAATTTCTAACCAAAATTGGCCGGATGGATTAAATTGGCAAGATGTCAAAATGTTTAGAATTCAATTAGTTGCATTGAAATGTTTAAAATCAAATTGATATGAGTGCGATGAGTTTAAATTTTTTTTTGATAATTTTCTTGACCTTAATTGGCCATGCACATGACACGGACACGCTTTCACTTGGGATTTCAGCAATCATATCTACACTACATTTATGTTAGTTTGATATTTGACTAAACTTTTTTGAACAATCAAGTATCATCTAAAACTAATTCAAAGTCAAGCTTAACATGTTAATTTCGCTTGGCAGGATCAAGCCTTGAATGTTCCGGGTCGAGTCCAACTCCAGTATTGAATCTATATTGACTCCGCTCTACTCAATTCAACTAACTTTTGTGAGAATCAGTTGCGTCGTGCTTATACGAATCAGAATGCCCAAAATTATTTCATTTTTTTGGTGGAAGCGAGGGAAATTTCGAATTGCTTTTTCTGGCTAATGAGAAATATTTAAAAAAATTCAAGGTCGAAAAGAAGCCGCGTCCCCAAGCGAAGAAGGTTGGAGAGTCGAGAAAACTCGAAAGCTAGTTTACAAGTGAAAATCCAGGAATATAGAAAAATCAAGCTCCAAAGTTCCGGTTTAGCTGGAGTATGCATACCAATGAAATGGGTGAAGCCACCCAACCATCTGCCACCTTCTCCAGCGCCACCTCCAAGCCCACGATTGCCTTTGCACGGTGTCATTATACTTCGATAAAGCTTTCACCTAATTTTCTTTGGATTGTAGTCCGCCGTGACATCTTACGATGATAGTTTAAAATTAGCTAAGTGCGAGCTGTATTTAGTCTTTCAAGCAAAGGCAATGCTCGGCGAGATTGCCCTAGCCTGGATGAGGGCAAAACTCATTTGGTCGGGCCTCGCTTGTGGCAAGCGATAGCAAGGCAATGCCAGCTTGCCCCAACACTTGTGGCCGGTGGCCAGTCACTGGCAAAATGAGAAAAGTTAAAAATAATAATAATAATAATAATAATTAAAAAATTAAAAATTAAAAATTATTAAAAATTGTCTACATCATTGCCTGTGTGTTACATAAGCCAGCCGGCATCCACTTTTAGCAACATCCAACCAACATTATGTGGAAAGACTAAATTGCATAAGATCAAAAGATTTATGACTAAATTTGACTTTTCTATTTTTTAAGAATTTCATGATAAAGAAAAATAATTTCTACAAAATCATTTGGGAGGGGAATTCATTCTCTCCAATTTAAATTTGTTGTTTAGTTTATAAAAAAATGCTTTCCACAAATCGATTAGTTTTTTATTATCCAAACTCCGTAAAGTCGGAAAACAAATTTCCAAAAGCAACTTTCCTCCAAGCAAATGGACCCTTAGATTCCATATATTTCGTGGACAATAAATGGTTTACAAATTTTTTCATAAAAATGATCGTTTATATCGCTTGAAATAATTAATTAATTATAAAATATTTTTATTATTGACAATAATTTATATTTATACATTTTCGTGGACAATAAAAGTGCAGAAAATGAAAATAGGAAATCATTTTTCCTCCCATTTCTTTCAACTAGACCAAACACACCTCCTTGCACTCCTTTCAATTAATTTTTATATTATTATTATTTTTAATTCTTTTCTTTCTTTTTCTTTTTCCTTCTTCTTCTGGCGACCCATTCAGAAACTTTGGCAGCAAGCAGTTACAACTAGGGCCCAAAGTTTGAAACTTAGTCGCTAATCTCTCGGTTTCTTAGTCGCTAATCTCTCGGTTTCTTTTTGGCTCTTTTTGTGTTAAATATTGGCCCACTTTGATAACATATCTTGGGTGGGTTTGTAATAATAATGAAAAGTTTTGTATTTATGGGAAATAAAACGACACGTCAACCTTTACCAAAAAAAATATATATTAACTTTACCAAAAAAAACGACACGTCAACCTTTACCAAAAAAAAAAAAAAAAACGACACGTCAACCCCAAAGCATGTTCATCCACATCAACCACAAAGCATCTTCATCCATCTATTTCTTAACAAATTATTGAGAAGAATCTCAGAGCCCTTTCTTACTATCACTGCTTCCGTTTATCATCTTATCTTCATTTTTACTGTAGATAGGTGGGAACAGTATTTAATTTCTTCTCGGTTGGCATACTCGGACCAAGTTTTTCGGTGGTTATTCTAGCAATTTTTAAGTGCACCCTATAGTGGTCCAAAAAGGGAATTCTTCGACAATTAGACCGTGCAAAGTTTGCTAATAATTTCCTTAATTAATTAATATCATTAAGTATGCAAGCTTTGTCTAGAGATATGCAGAAGAGGTTCCAAATTGATTCTACGTATATTGTATTGTCCTCGATAGATTTAAGAGCTCCATGATCTTATTTCCTTAACTAATGCACGTGTGATTCATGTTCTTGTTTCGGTGGTAACATGAGGGAGCCAAGAACGACAGACACGATTAAAATAGAGCAGTTACGTAGATGATGTTAGAAGGAAAATTGTTCTAAGAAGAACCCATGTCATTGAGAACTGAGATATGTCGTATCTTTTCATAATAAGCTCTTTCTATCTGACTTTAACTATAACAATCTTATCCTTAGATTGTATCCCTCTTATATAACTGAAGAAACAATAGGGAAAACTTTTTTCAATGGACAGTCTCAATTCTTACGTTTGTATATGTCAACAAAGGAAAACAATCATTGTAAAAGCAATGATATTTATTATGAACTAATTCATAAAGTTTGGAAAGAACTTGTCTGATAAGACACGAATACTTAATTCAGAGAGAAAGGCCAGGTAACGTATCAGCATTGTTATATTCTTGATCATGAAGAAAGCTCCACTTATTTTTGTCCGAACTCGGAAAGTTGGGGTTTCGACCCAAAAATAAAAGCAGAAAAGAGAAGATGGCATTTTTATTCTCCAACTCTCCACTACCTTTTTAAACTTCTATCCTCCAACCCCATCACATCGACCACACTAACTAAATTAAAAAATGGGACTGATTTGAAACCTTTCTAAAAGCCTTTTTTAGCTACCTTTCGCAAGCTGCACGAAACAACTCGATTTTCACATCCCACCGCAGGCCAAATCTTCTCCTGGCAGTGGGCTTTTACGTCTTAATCTTGTTCTTATCCCAGCAGCAACATCAGGGAAGCAAGGACGATAGACAAAATCAAAACAGAGAAGTTACGTAAGTGATATTAGGGGGAAAGTTGGCCTAAAAAAAAATCCTCAAACAACTCTAACATCAATTTGGAACTTCTTCAAATTAGGTCAAAACAGAAAATCTTGAACTAAATTGCTTTTGGTGTTGCCATCTTGCCGATGTATTAAAACATGAGTCGCATGTTTGCTGCACGTGCAAGCCAAGTGACAAAGATTTGATTGATTGATAAGTTTGAACTTTTATTTGAGATTAAGTTGGTTACTTCAAACCCTTATTTAAAATAACGTACACTTTGACTCTCTTTTGATGAAGTTGCCCCACTTTAAACTCTTATTTAAGATTTTTTCATTTTTTCAATTTGTTTTTCGTTCATAAATGTATTCGTGCGGGGAGACTAACTGCTTGCCCCTTCAGATTTTTGAGAAAGAATTTAAGCCAAACATCGAAAAAGGAGATGCTTGCTTGGGGGACTTTTTGTGATGAAATGGCCGTCCGCGAACCTCCTCGATGAAGGTAAAGAAGGGTTGGGATTGGGAGGAGCCTTGGTAGGCATGACGAGGTGGATCGCGATGGCGGCATCGCTACGTGGATGAGCCAATAAAGATCGAAGAACCCGAAACCCCGAAACCCGCCAGGAGATGCCTGGGTGCCATCTCCCTGAAAGCACCATGTCTCTTGCAGCCACAGAGCACGTAGAATAGAGTCAGGACCGCTGCACTGACCAACATGGCCTTCCTCATCGTCTGGTTGCGAATTAAATTCTCTTCTATTTTCAACACACCACACTTGTCAGTTAATTACCACAAACAATAATTATAGGAATTAGGGTAGTTTTTTGAAAGTCTAGGGAATTTTTTTTTTTTTTTTTGGTAATACAACTATTATCAGGAAGTGTATTTAACCTGAATTTCAAGGAGCATGATGGCAAATGTAAAGGCTAAAGCTATGTTACCAAAAGCCTGGAACTCCTCCATATCTTTTGGGTCTGAGTGACGGTGCCAAACCTTATCCCGGTGAGATTTTATCTGAATATGCCATTTTCTTGTTAAGATTTGAGAAGACAATATATGAGGACTATTTTCAGGCTTTCTTCTACTCAATCTTTCTATTTTAATTTGATCATCATATAACATGTTTCATAGAGAAGAATTGAAAGCATGAAAACGTGCTAGCAATATGCGTCTTTTGCGATGTCGAGGGCAAGTTCAATGGCTGAGTAAGTGAACGACGTGATGGCGGCCACAGAGAGCCACTACAGCTTGTCAAAGTTCTGGATTTGGGACTGAAAGATCTCGACAATCCTGGACATTTGTCCATGTACAATTAGCTATCTGTGTGGTATGGATTTTTGTCACCCTTCTTGTGGGAAAGGTTTGATCTCTTGATTACCATGTTTGATTAACATTTGGAAAACCAAAATCATACTGAAATCGCCCACCCAATAAACAACTTCAGCAATCGAAATTTTCTTTTAATTTCACGGGTATTTACCTTGACTTCGAGTATGATCAAATTTGCCACCGACATCATGCTGACGGAGGATACAATGACGTAGAGATTGGCAAACAGGTACTGAACTAGTCCCCATAACTTCACTTTTGCCCGAGCTGCCAATATTCACAAGAAGAGAAGAAATATGAGAAAATTTAATTAATCGAATGAAATGATAGGGAGCATCATTTTGCTAAGGAATGACCGAAAATGGCCTCTGATGTTGCCGCTTTGTAAACAGAATATGCACGTGAGTCTCACATGAGTCCACATGCAACCCAACTAGCGAAGATTTAACTGATCGGTGAGCTCGAATCTTTATCCGAGACTAAATTAGCCACTTCAATTTATTTATTTATTTATTTTTAGACAAGGTCCACTCTGGCCATCTTTTGCAGATACGATCTCGATTTAGGTTTTCATTTGAGACTAAGTAGGCCACTTTTAGAAAATTACTTGAGAGAGAGAGAGAGAGAGAGAGAGAGAGAGAGAGAGAGAGAGAGAGACTATATCCCCTTAATAACTACTGAACAGGAAATCTGTTACACATGTACAAGTTTTGAGTATTTTGTGTCATAAAAAAAGTTTAGGATAAATATGTCATAATGAGATAATGAGGTTGGTGGCTTTTCCCCTTTTTTTTTTGGGGCTATATCCCTATTATATTTTGAAGGGTTGGTTTGGAATCTTAATCGATTGGTAGTGGGTCATGGCGGGGCGGCCCATGATCAACAATAGCTTGTTTTGGGTTTGCATCTATTGGGGTGAAAGCCTTAGTATCATAGTATGTCTCGAGCTTGAGCTTGTGAACGAAAACATAATCGAGATAAATTATTATTATTTTTGCAAGCCCAAATATTGGTTGTGGAAATTTAGATCTCATTTGAGCTCTGTTGGATAAGGATCACAGACAAAACAAGAATAGGAAAGATTGGGTGAGAAAAAAAAAATAAAGAGATTTAGAAATATTCTTTCCTAATTCTCATTGAAGTTATTTTGTAGGAAAGGAAATTCCAAGAGTTGGACTCGTTGATCGGTTGATCGGTTGGTCGAATTCTACTATGATTTGGTTTCTTAGTGCAGGACGTGTGCTGTCTTTGACCGCATATGACAAAGAAAAACCTTGAAGTGCCGAAAGAGTACTTGAGAAGTGTGGGCTATCTTCGTATTGTCTATGCGGCGAAGTTTGTTTGTGAATTACATCCAAGAAGTTTAGTGTTGAAGTCAATTAAATCTCGTGGTAAGATTTGTGTGTAATTCCTTCATGAAATTAAGAAATTATTTTGTGAGGAATTTTGGCACTAAACATTGCGTGCATTTTTGGTGTAATTGGGGCTTGGGAAACACCGAGAGTGTTTAAGTGACCCGAGTGTGCAATCTCTTTGTTTTTCTTGGTCTATAGTGAATTCGTCGCCACTCTCCTTATGGACGTATGTCTCTACGACCAAATCACATAAATCTCATGTCCAATATATTTTCTTCTTTGTCTATATCATTGTTCAATCGGTCGCTTTACGTAATAATTGAGATCAGAGCTAGACTTGGCTAAGTTGAAGCAAATCGATAGCAATAGAAGAAGGAAAAGTGAAGATCAACAGATTTGATGGGAAGGATTTTGGTTTCTAGAACATGTAAACTAAAGATTATCTCTATCAGATAAAATTGCACTTGCCCCTATCTGGGGAGAAGCTAAAAACAATGAAGTAAGCTGATTGGAATTTGCTGGATAGATGAGGTATGGGTGCTATTCGACTGATGTTGGCTTGCAACTTCGCATTTAACATCGTGAAAGAGAAAACCACTATTAATTTGATGAAAATCCTATCAGATATGTACGAGAAGCCCTCTGCGATTAGCAAGAGATATTTGATGCGACATCTATTTAATTTGAAAATGAGCGAAAGTACATCTGTTGTAGATTATATCAATAAATTTAGTGTGATCGTTAGTAAATTGAGTTCATTTGAGATTGACTTTGAAGATGACGTGCTTTGATTTTGTTGTCCTCATTACTTGATAGTTTGAATACTATTGTTACTGTTGTTAGTAATTCCTCTGGGTCAACAAGTTTGATGTTTGATGAGGTTTAAGATTTGATTCTGAGCGAGGACATCCATATAAGAGAATTTGGCAAACTTGTATTTGCTTCTTTAGTATGTAAAAATAGAGGAAGATCTAGAACACGCGTTAGCAGGAGTAGTACCAATATGAACATGCGTAGTTAGTCTAGGATTGGTGATGCTGTTTGATGGAGATGTGGTGAGAGGGGGCATCTTAGAAAGAATTGCCTAAAACTGAAAAATGATAAGGGTAAATGAATTATAGTTGATGATGCAGCTGTAGCTTATGATACTTTGGGTAATGCTAATTTTGTCTTATTTATCTTTAATGATTGTTGACACCTAAATTTTTGCCTAATCATTTAGTAATTAATTGCATAAAAATTTAGGGATTAATCTTTAACCCCTAAGAAAAAAAAAGGGTAAAATTGCATTTCATATAGTTGCATTTGCATCAGTACCAAAACACAACCAAACGCGGCGGCTCGCGGTCGATTACGTGCACAAAAGGTGGTCTCTCTCTTGCTGATCTGAAAGTACACAATGAAAGAAAGAAGAAAGAAGAGTTCTTCACGTCCATTGTCTCTTCCTCATTAATGCATGCACCATGCGTGGATAAAATTCGGCGGACGTAAAAATTCTAGCCGCACGCGTGAAGAAAGCAAAGAAAAATTCTCCACTCCACACGCGAGAATTCTGGAGAAAGTCTGCAAGAACATGGGTTCACCATTTTATAATATTTTATAGTGAGATTTCTCTCCTTCCTGGAGAGCAAATCAAGAAAGAAGTTCCGTCCATTGTCTCTCGCTCATTAATGCATGCACATGCATGCGCAAGAATTCGGCGGACGTGAGGAGCCTCGAAGAAGCAAAGGGAAGCCCATAATATATTATAATATGTTCTCTCAAGTGTGGGTCATTAATTTTGGTGAAGCAAGGAGGAGTGTGTTCAAGAAAGAAGCAAATAACAAGCAAAGAAAAGTCAACAGTTGTGGCTGAATTAATGAGTGCCAGACGGTGACGACCATATTTGAAAAAAAAAGCCGAACGTGAACAGCAAGGAAAGGTTACGGCTGCCCTTTTTTCACCTGTTCACACTAAAAGCCGGTTGTTGCCTATAAATAAGCAAGGATCCTTGGCTTGAGAAGGGGGAGGAGGAATGGAAGCATTCACTGGAGAGGTTTTGTGAGAGATTAAGAAAAGAAGAGATGCTCGTTAGAGAGAACCAAGAAAAATGAAGTCAAGGGGGAAGTGAAAAGAGAGAGGAGGAGAACGAAAAATTCATTCGAGAGGTCTCGTGAGGGGAGCGAAAAAGAAAAAATTTCATTGTGAAAGGCTTCTCCTTCGTTCAAACGAGTGAAGGAAAGGGAGTGTGTCAGAAAAAAACCAAAAAAAGAAAATATGAAGTCAGGGGGAGGAGATTAAAAAAGAAAAAAAAACAGAGAGAGAGAGACGGCAGAGACTGAAGACAGGAAAGAGAGAGAGGGGGAAAAAGAAAAAAAAAAGAAAAAAAGCAAAAAGCAAAAACAAGACCCCTACTGTTCATCTTCTCCAAGGGTTCTTCGCTGCTGGATTTCCACCGGTTTCTGCTACTCCGCCTGCGTCCATGCCGCTGCGCTCGCCGGTGCACCAGCAGCCAAGCCACCGGACCGCGGGCCGCCCCCGTGCGAGCACCACCCACGAGCTCGCACCGCCCCTCGTCACCCCTGTTGTGGTCGCGAAAATCACACAGCAACCTGTTGCAGCCTCCCTCCTTCGGGCAAGCTCCGAACGCCGTCACCGCTGCAACCCCGAGCCTCACCGACGCTCAGCGCCTGCGACCTACGTATGCCCGCTGCCGCCCCTCCGCCCATCCCTGGTCGCCGTGCCGCCCACCACCCGTCACCAGCGACGTTTGCAGCTCCACAGCTGCGCCTCAGCCCGCTCGCCATCGTACTAGCAGCTTGCCAGCAGCCGCTCGAGCGCTCCGCCCACCGCTGCCCACCACACCAGCAGCACCTCCGAGCTAGAACCACTGCATCTCAGCCTGCTCGCCACCATACCAGTAGCTCGTCACGCCTGCAACCCGCGCCTCCGCACCTCTGCCCGCTCGCCGCCGCTGCCGCACCTCCGCACCTCTGCCCACTCGCCACCGCTGCTGTGCCTCTGACCGCCCGACGCCAGTGCCCGACGCCCGCGTTCGAGTTCTGCCCGTGACCCAGCACCTGACGCCGCGTCATCGTTCCTGCCGTCGCCGCTCGTCCGCCTGTCGCCCTGCAGCTCGAAGCCACGAGCAACGCTCGCAACCCCACCGCCTTTGCTTCTGACTTGCGGTCGCTGGAGCCCCGCTCCACTTGTAGCGCCCGACGTCCCTCCCTCGCGCCTGCCCGTGCCGCTACCTCTCGGTCCGCCCAGCATCACCAGCCACGACACCCTTGCTGTCCTGAGCTTGCTGACTCGACACCGGCCTGCTCGCTGCTCCGCCAAGTCCACCAGCTATCCCTCACAAGTTGCTGCGCCTGAGCTGCCCCCACAAAGCCCGTGACGAGCTTGACCAGAAGCTGTTGTTGCGTTGCAACCGCCACAGCCCGACCCCGACGCTAGTGAGTCGCACGCCCTCCGCTTCTCCTGCACCAGCGGTGGTTGTTGCTTTGCCGCTGCTGGTCCGTGTTTGTTGCCACTCGCCGGAGCTCCGGTTGACGGCGAACCACCACCGGCAGCAACCCACCACCACAACCACCTCCCTTATCTGTGCCGAGCCTCCATCGTGGTCTACAAAGTACCGCTCGTTAAGGCAAATTTGGAAAAATTCAAATTAGGTAGGTTTATTATATTTTATTAGGTAGAATTATTTCATTATGTTATTTTTAATATTTTGTCCCTTTCTTTGAATTAGTTCTTGATGCATGTTTAAAAATCCCCGACATACCACATAATTTGCAACCGCACAATGATTTTTTATTTCATCTATAAGGCTTTAGATGAAATAATTAATCACGCTGGAATAAAATTGATATTTTGGTCTTTAAGGCTTAAGATCAATTTATTGATTTTATTAGCAAAACAACCATGGAGGATTTGGTATCTTTTAATTGTTTTGTTTATCTCAAAAATACAAAAAAATTGCATTTGCATTCCATGTAGGTTAGAATTAGGTTATTTCATGTGTTATGGTTGGCATATTAAGAATAGGAATTTTATTTCGAATATAAAAAAAATATAAGAAAATCAAATCGATCAATTTAGGTTGCTAGTTTTAACTTAGGCTTCATATTTAATTACTTGGCAATTTTTAATTTCGAAATTAATACAAAAACATTAAAAAAAAATTAGAATTTTGGCACTCTTTGCATATCATTGCATTTTAGGGTAAAATTTCATATAGTTTAATTCTAGATAATAGAAAATTAAAAAAAAAAAAATGTCTTAGAATAAATTTTTTTTTTTTTTTTTTTAATTTGGGAAATTTTTAGATAGATTGCATTTTAGTTAGGAATTTCTAAATTAGGATAACATTCTAGTTTAAATTAGGATTTGGTTTAACCTCATTCCTAATACAAATTAGGTGATATTTTAATTTAGATAGATAATTTTCACATTTTTTCTAATTCCGAATTTCATGAAAATTAAAAAAAAAAATGTCTTAGAATAAATTAGTTTTATTTTCTAAGATAGATTGCATGCTTATTAAGAAAACACAAAAACATCGCATTTGCATCATATAATTTAGGCTATATTATCATGTCATATTATTCCATGTTAGATTAGTAGCATGCATTGCATATTGCATGATTTTCATTAAATAAGTGAAAAAAAAAAGAAATTGCGTGTTAATTAGAAATCATATCTAGGGTTATTGATATGAATTCTGATTTAACATTGCAGATGCTTTCATTGCTATGAGGTAAGTCCTGCCATTTAGTCACTGCTTTATTTGGGTGTTAAATTGGTGGTTTGCGCACTCGCATGATCACTTCACATGTTAGGGAGGTAAATTAAAATCAATTCAAGCTGCCTGCAAAACATTTTTTAAAAAAAGAAAAGGTACCGAAAGGGCATTAGACAAGTCTAGTGTAACCAAGTCCCCGAACTCAAAATCTCTGGTTCGTAGGAGTGAAGTAATTCTCCCATTACTTTACTTGGGTTTCTAATCTACCCACCAAAAATAGATTAGTGGCGACTCCTAATTGAAAATCAATTGCATGTTAAGAACTTGAACCTAAGTCGCGAATTGGTATGGGCTTGGGAGAGCCCGAGTTAAGTCTAGGCTTAACAATCCATTAACCTAAACCGTAGGTGGTGCACCTGAAATTTAGGTTGCGACAGTTTGGCGACTCCGCTGGGGATTTGAGTTGAAACTCTTAGTGGACTTAGGCCAATTTTCTTTTTGAAAAATATTTTTGTTTGGCAGCGAGGATCCCAGGTACGTTCCTAACATTTAAGGTGTTAAATGTTATTGCAGGATGGGAGGTATAAGGGGAAGTGTTTGCTAACCTTTGTTTTGTAGGAAGGGGTAGGAATGTATGGTTTACTTTCACATATGAAGTGCTGCTTGATATAAACTATTGTGCATGCCTTGCATTTGCACTACACTGTTGCACACACAACCCGCCGCCGGACCTGGGCCGTACTAGGACACCTAGGATGGTATTGAGTTGGATACGACTTCGACCGCGAGGCCACGTAGTAGAGGTTGCCCAACTCAATCCCGAAAGTTTCTTTCTTGGTGTCAGGAATGTTTACCTCTGCCCGCGAGACTGCGTCGCATTGGGGTATCATTCTTGACTGAGCCGGAGTTAAGAGGATTTGATTTAGTACGCGAGGCTGCGACTAGTCATCCCACCCTTTCAACTCCACTTTGCTTAGCCTTCCTAGTTAGAAATCGAACCCCACTTTTCATGTGCTTGTCTATGTGATTGCTTTAATCGCTTGGTAAAGTAAGTTCTCTACCCTTTACTCTTGCAATTTACTTACCTTATTATGTCTTTGGTCGGTCCATGACATTAGGTTGGTCGAGTCTTGGTCTATAAACAATGGGAAGGTCCGACATTCGATTCATGCCTGCACCAAAGGTTGAACTCAAATCATGGTGGGATCATCTCGGCAATGATGGTCAAAGCTATGTGGAAAGTAGACTTGGTCGCCTTGTTCCCCTCCTTGATATCGATGTCCAAAGTGGTGTCATGCAAGCACTTGCTCATTTCTGGTGTCCCCAAACATCAACGTTCATATTTGGTAAGCACGAGTTGACTCCGACTCTGGAGGAATACAGCATTGCCATAGGAAAACCTTTGGAATTGGAATTAATAAACCCACCCCTTGGATTAGAACCTGAATCAATTTTGTCTGACTTTCTTAGGATGGATAAGAATCAAATAAAAAGAGTGTTAAAAGATAATTGTCATGCATGTCCTTTCTCCTTCCTAGATCAGAGTTTTGTTAATGCTGACACTCTTTTAAAAAGTAAGATTTTCCTTCTAGCCTTTTTCGGGTTTATTGTTTTTCCTCTTCGTAAAGGCGCCATTAATCCTTCTGTCACATGGGTGGTCAAACAAGTATGTGCCGGGATTAGTTTTGTCAACACTATTTTAGCTGAAACATTCTTGTCACTCACCCGATTTAAGGAAAATGAAGATAAAACTTTTCGTGCGCCAATTGAGCTTTTATAAATCTGGTTTTTTCTCATATGAGTAGGATCGATATTCGCATGAAAATTATTAATCTCACTGATTTCCATCATCCCATCGAGGTGTTCAAAAATCATCAAGATCGAACTCCAAATCTTTCTTTCTCAAAATGGGTCAAATTATTGAAAAATCCGAATACCAAGATTTTCCTATGGCATGCTAAATGGTTCCAAGTCTCCAAGGCGCGTCTCTCTCATGGCGATGATGAGCCGATCCCGCTATTGGGGATCACTGGTGCCACTTCCTACTACCCACTCCGAGTGGCCCGTCAATATCGAGTTGTGTAGGATCTACCGCCCCCTCTTAAGCTGAGTTTGTTCCAAGTCCGATTCACTGCCAAGGATGATGATCACAAAAAGGAGCTTCGCTATATTGAACAAGCTTGGCTCGCATGTCACGAACAAAAATTGAGCTTGCCTGAAGATGAGCTTGAGGGGAAGGAAAAGACTTACTACGCCACGGCTCGGTACATCCGTCAGCATAAGATCCCGATCGAGTTTCTCCCAAAAGTGCCTGATGTGACTGAAAAGCCCACTCGACAAGCAGAGCTTAATCGTCACAAAAGGAAGATTGAAGAACTTGAAAAGCAAGCCAAGAAGGACGCTAAGGAGAAGAGGCAATTACGTCGAGCGTTGGCTTCCCGATTGTTTATAGATCAGGCCAAATAAAGTGGCTTGAATCTATTTAGTCTTTTTACTTTAAGCTTAATATTTAGGAAGTTGAGTCTTTTACTTGATTAGTTTTTTGTTTAGGGCCTTTCGAGTTTTTACATTGTCAAACAATTTCATAAATAAAAGCAGTTAGACTTTCGTCATGGACCGGCATGTTTTATACGAAATGCTTATGTGTATTCATTTCTTTTAATTAGGTGATAACGGATCCTCCACGTTTGCCCATCATTACACGATCAAGAGCAAAAATGGCCGACCAAACCGAAATGCATGATCGTATGACCGCCATGGAAAACCAACTCCAGCAGTTGCTCACCTCTATGCAACTTATGACGAATCAAATGCAATCCCTCCAAGTGAATCAGACTCTTGCGCCCACTCTCCCCGAGATAGTAGTCCCAAAGCAGACGGACAAGGCCCATATGGGTGATGACGACATGCCTGAGCTGGAGGATGACCCATTGTTCGTCACAGCCGAAAAGGCTAAGCCCGACAATGTCCCTAAGGCGGAGCAAGATGAACGCTTCGCCAAACTTGAAGAGAAACTGAAACAATTGCAAGAGTCGCGGAATTCACTCCCGTTCGACTTGTCGGTTTATGAAAAAGTCAAAATGCCGAAGAAGTTTAAGATGCCGGAGTTCGAGAAATACGATGGTACTTCCTGCCCAAAAGCTCATTTGCAGATGTACCACGTACGCATGGCCCAATACGTCAAGAACGAGCCTCTCATGATCCAATCGTTTCATGCAAGCTTGATTAGGCCCGCACTCAACTGGTACATAATGAAAAATGTAAACCTTCTCGACACCTGGAATGATGTGGCTGACACTTTCCTAAAGCAGTATAAGTTAAACATGGACATTGCACCTTCCCGAGAGGATCTTGAGCGGATGGAGAAGAAGAAAAGTGAGTCATTTAAGGAGTATGCTGTAAGGTGGCGAAACTTGGCAGCTCAAATCACTCCTAAGCCTACAAACAAGGAGTTGATGAAGTTGTTCGTCAAGACTCTCCCGTATGAGTTCCGTAACCGGATGGCTAGCACATACGTTGAGAACTTCAACCAACTTATCCCAGTGGGTGAACAGATCGAGATTGGGCTAAGAGATGGATGGTTCAATGAACCAACCCCTGTAGGCAAAAGGTTCACCATGAAGAAAGACAAAGAACCGACCACTGAAATCAATGTTGCATATGCGCAACCAACCCCTAGTAACCCTCAGATGGTTCGTGTCCCTGGGAATTAGCAAGATGGAGGCCGAGTGCCTGCACCGCGGCAATTCACCAAAAGGCAATTCTCTCCTCTTCCTGGCCCTCTATCTCAGGTCCTGCCGGTACTCCAAAAGAAGGGATTGATCTCCAACGAACCAAAGCGGCCCAATGCTGAAAAATTATCCAAATATGATCCCTCCAAAAAATGTGAGTACCATATGGGAGAGGTGGGCCATTCGACTGATGAATGTATGACTTTGAAGCACAAGATCCAAAATTTATTGGATACTAAGGCATTTTCTTTCCGTACCACCCAACCGAATGTCAAGAAGAATCCGTTGCCGGAACATGAGGGAAACATGAATACAATCTTTGACTTCAATGCTGGCAAAAAGACAAACTTGAAGGTGTCTGTCAAAGATATCTATAGCGGATTAGTTAGAGTTGGTTACTATCCGACAGATGAGAATCCTCCCTTGCCTACCATGAAGAAAAGGGTTCAAGAAATGGTTAAGGCTGGCATGATCGTGTATGCTGACCAAGCTGGAATAGTGTCAACTATCTCCGAAGTCGTCATCGATTGGGAGAAAGAATTTGCTAAGCTAAGTGCTGAAAAGAGTGAACCAGATCCATTGATCGAGGACATGCCCCCACTTGAGGACGCCTCCGACCATGAAGGACTGATAGTGGAAGTGCCTTCAACTGATGAAGAAATAATTATTGAGATGCCCCAGCTGTATGAGTACACGGATAACAAAGCAGTTCCCTGGTCATACGAGCTAGATGTTGACCTGATTACAAGGTCTGGTCGGACCTATGCTCAAGCTAATACCCAACCCGCAAAGCCAGTTACTGATGAAGAGGCTAAAGAATTTCTGGCTATAATCAAAGCAAGTGAGTATAACGTGGTCGACCAGTTGCGGAAATTGCCCGCTCAAATCTCTTTACTTGAACTCTTGCAAACGTCTCCCACACATCAAAAGTCTCTAATGAAGGTTTTGAGCAAAGTTCGTGTACTAGAGACGATCGAGGTAAACAGGTTGGAGGAATTTATGGGGTCGATTCTTCTTAAGGATTTAATAGCCTTTTCTGATGAAGAATTCCCTCTTGAGGGGAGGGGACATACTAAGGCGTTATATATATCTGTCAAGTGCAAGGCTTCCCATGTGGCTCGAGTACTCATTGATAATGGGTCTGCCTTGAATATTTGTCCATTGGCGACTCTTCACCGCCTTAAAATAGATCCTTCAAAAATAAATGCTGCAAAGACCTCCGTCCGAGCTTTTGATGGTACAAGAAAGGAAGTGATAGGGGAGACCCACCTTGATCTGCAAATAGGCCCGATGATGTTCAACGTCCTTTTCCAGGTGATGGACATTCCTACAGCATTCAATTTCCTATTAGGTCGCCCCTAGATTCATACTGCTGGAGCTGTGCCATCAAGTCTCCACCAAAGCGTGAAATTTGTTGTTAAAGGAAAGCTAGTCATTGTTCATGGTGAGGAGGATCATCGAATCTATCATGAGACGGCCATCCCCTACGTCGAGCCGGAACGTAGGGAGGAGTCAAGCTACCAATCGTTCGAACTTGTATCCACTATTCATGCATCTCGAGGATCGACAGCACCTATCCCTGATATGTCGAATGCAGCAGTTATGGTAGCAAGAGTGATGGTTGGAAATGGCTTTATTCCTGGCCGTGGACTTGGTAAAAAAGAGCAGGGTATCCGGAATCCTATTGAAGCCCCTCGAAGGTCTCGTTCCGCCGGATTAGGGTACCATGGAAAAGGTGGAGGACATGAACAAGAGAGGAAAAACTCATTACTCCTCGATATCCGCGAGACATTCCCCGGCCCTGCTAGAATGATGCATGATGAAGGAGGAATGATCGCCACCCGAGGTATCGTGCTCGATGGATGGAGTAGCATGGATGACCCGACAACTTCAAAGACAGAGGATCTAGATAATGGGATGGAAGGGATCACGAGCCTATTCGATGACCTCCTTATAGGTGCCATTGACAAAGAAGCATCGGAGGAAATGGGTGCTAGCCCACAAGAGTAACACATTTACTTTTCTGCACTCCCCTGCGTGGGAATCTTTTCACTTTTAGGATTTGATGTTTTCTAGGGTTTGCTTATCGTATTCTGCATGTCGTTTGTCAGGAGTTGATGTTTGCTAGGGTTTGATTGTTAGGGTTTCATTTCACTTTGATTGCCGTACTTTTCAATCCAATAAATGGAATTTGGTTGATGAATATCAATTATAATTACAAGTTTTATTTTGAGGGCATGATGGGGTATACCAAACCAGCCCGTTGATGATATCCAACCGATGAAAGAAAAGAAAAATCCAAGGAGAATTCTGAGGCCTGGGCTTCATCATGCTTTCTTGTGACAAAAAGCTTTTCCAAAATTTTTTGCCAAAATTTTTTCAAAGATAAAATAAAAATTTGAAAAAAAAATCGAAAAAAGAAAAATCAGAAAATAGATAAGAAATCCATGTTGTTTAGCCCTGTTTGTCTTTCTGAACTATCCATTTTATGTTTCAGGAGCAACCCTATGGCAGGCAAGGAGGTGAAAATGGTCCAATCCAATGCAATGATCAATGACAGTGATGACCCTGATGATCCAAATGGTGACTCCATTGAAGTGCAACATAGTTGGGAGCAACATGAAAAACTCAAAGTTCTCACCTCCGAACAAACCAATAAAAATTGGGGCAAATCTTCCCAAAGATGAGGCCGAGCACCTGACTCAGTTGCTAAAGGAATATCAGGATATCTTTGCTTGGACATACGCTGATATGCCAGGTTTAGATTTGTCAATTGTGGAACATTGTTTGCCCACTAATCCAGACATGCGCCCTAAGAAACAGAAGCTTCGAAGGACTAAACCAGAGCTCTCGAAGAAGATAGAAGAGGAAGTAATGAAACTTCTCAAAGTGGGATTCATTGAAGTCTCGCAATACCCTGAATGGGTGGCCAACATAGTACCGGTCATGAAGAAAGACGATCGAGTCCAAGTGTGTGTTGATTATCGAGATTTGAACAAGGCCAGCCCAAAGGACGATTTCCCATTGCCACATATCGATGTTCTCGTGGATAGTACTGCCGGATTCGAATTATTCTCTTTCATGGATGGTTTTTCTGGCTACAACCAGATAAGAATGAAGGATGAAGACAAAGAGAAGACAGCATTTATCACCCCGTGGGGAACCTTTCATTATAAGGTCATGCCCTTCGGACTCAAAAATGCAGGGGCAACTTACCAGCGAGCCATGGTTACGTTGTTCCATGACATGATGCATGAAGAAATTGAGGTGTATGTTGATGATATGATTGCAAAAACCCGACCTGGGAAAAGTCATGTTGAGACCCTCAGGAAGTTATTTGACCGACTCCGAGAATTCAAGCTTCGTTTAAACCCTGCCAAGTGCGTGTTTGGGGCAACGTTGGGTAAATTACTTGGGTTCATTGTGAGTAGTAAAGGGATCGAAACTGATCCATCTAAAGCCAAGGCAATATGTGAGCTGCAACCTCCGTCGACAGTGAAGGAGGTCCGGAGTCTCCTAGGGAGACTGAATTACATTGCACGATTCATTTTTTCGAACTCTCTGAGACCGCTAAGCCGTTCTTCAAACTCTTGAGGAAAAACGTACAAGTCGAGTGGAATGGTGAATGTCGAGAGGCATTCGATAAGCTAAAGCAATATTTGATGAATCCACCAGTTCTTGTCCCACCAATATCGGGGCATCCTTTGATTTTGTACCTCACAATCCATAGTGAGTCACTCGGCGCGATGTTAGCTCAGAAAAGTCCCCTGGATCAGAAGGAACGTGCCATTTATTATCTCAGTAAAAAGTTCACTATCTCGGAGCTAAAATATTCTGATGCTGAAAAAACTTGTGCTGCATTAGTATGGGTATTGCATAGATTGCGACAGTACACCTTACATTACCAGACGTTTCTCGTGACTGAGAACGATCCCATCAAGTATTTATTTAATCAACCAGCTTTTGTGGGTAAGCTAGCCAAATGGCAGGTCTTGATTTCAGAATTCGACGTGCAGTTCATGCCACAAAAATCAGTTAAAGGCCGAGTAATTGCTGATATATTGGCTGAGAATCCTAGAACCTTGAATGATGATGATTGTCCTCTGGATTATCGTATTTTGACCATAAATGAAGATGCATGGTCTATGTTCTTTGATGGGGCTGTGAACTTGTCCGGTTCTGGTACTGGGGCAGTACTAATATCCCCAGACGGACAACACCACCCAGTAGCCGCGAAACTAATATTTCCATGCACTAACAATATTGCTGAATACGAAACTTGTATTCTCGGACTTCAGGCTGCAATTGAAATGGGAGTGGCCAAATTGAAAGTATATGGAGATTCTGCATTGATCATACTCCAGACTGTAGGTGAATGGAAGATCAGGGATGCCAAATTACTGCCATATCATAAGTACCTCGAAGAGTTGGTGAAGGAGTTCGATGAAATCTCGTTTGACTATTTGGCTAGATCTCATAATCAGTTTGCCGATGCCTTGGCAACATTGTCATCCATGTTGCAAGTTACTGATGGTTTAGAAGTTGAACCTTTGAAAATTGAGGTTCTAGCCAAACCTTCTTATTGTATGGTCGTGAATGAGGAGCTTAATAAGAAGCCATGGTATTGCGACATCATGAACTATATTCAAAAGCAGGAATTCCCTGAAGGAAGCACTCCAGCTGATAGAAAATACATAATGAAGATGGCCTCAAAGTTCTTTGTTAGTGGTAAGAATTTATACAAGCGATCTTATGATTCAGTTTTATTGAGGTGAGTAGATGAAACAGAAGCCACCCAAATCATGCAAGAAGTGCATGAAGGAGTTTGTGGCCCACACATGAATGGGCACATGTTAGCCAAGAAGATTATGAGACTAGGTTACTATTGGCTTGCGCTTGAAAGTGACTGCATACAGCACGTTAGAAGTTGCCATCGTTGCCAAATTTATGGAGATAAAATAAATGTTCCTCCAACAGAGTTACACCAGCTATCTGAGCCATGGCCTTTCTCAATGTGGGGGATCGATGTAATTGGCCCGATAAATCCCAAAGCTTCAAATGGGCACCGGTTCATATTGGTAGCAATAGATTATTTCTCAAAGTGGATTGAAGCCGCATCATATGCTAATGTCACGGCTCGAAACGTTGTGAAGTTTATTAGGCGTGACATAATCGCCCGTTATGGTGTCCCTGAAGCAATTGTCACTGACAATGGGACAAATCTGAATAACAAGTTCGTTGATGAGTTGTTCAGTGAGTTCAAAATCAGGCATTTGAATTCATCACCATATCGCCCACAAATGAATGGAGCTGTTGAGGCAGCTAATAAGAACATTAAGAAGATCCTGGCTAAGACAGCCGAAAATTATCGAGATTGGCATGACAGGCTACCTTTTGCTCTAATGGCGTATCAGACATCGATACGAACATCTACCGGGGCAACCCCTTTCTCCTTAGTTTATGGCATGGAGGCAGTCTTGCCTGTGGAAGTAGAAATCCCCTCTCTGAGAGTCTTATCCCAAGTGGAATTGTCCGAGGCAGAATGGACACAACAAAGGTGCGAGCAATTGAACCTAATTGATGAGAAAAGGTTAAAAGCTCTTTGCCATGGTCAAGCGTATCAACAAAGAGTAGCCAAGTCTTTCAATCGGAAGGTACGGCCGAGACACTTCGAAGTGAATGATCTAGTTCTAAGAAAGGTGTTGCCGATTTTTCCTGATCCTGGAGGCAAATTTGCTCCAAATTATAGCGGCCCATATATGGTGAAGAGGGTACTCCCTGGAGGTGCCTTAATCCTTACAGAAATGGATGGTCGTGAGTTTTCTAATCCTGTTAACTCTGATGTTGTGAAGAAGTATTACCCTTGAAAGAATTTGTTGTGAATTGAAGGTACTCATTTCTTCATTGAATTGTGTGGGAATGGATTGAATAAGATGAGAAGTAGGCCCTGTTCCATATACATAACGAATTCATTTGATTTGGTATATCAGACGTGTTGACCCAGAGTCAGTTCAATTAAATGAAAAAAAAAATGCCCTGAGGACACCACCAGCGCCTCGGCCTGGTGGCATAGGGAATGAAAGGGTCCGAGAACGACCACTGTGGTTCGATCCTCGGAAATGGCAACAAGTTTGCCACACAAAAAAAAAAAAAAAAAAACAAAAAAAAACAAAAAAAAACAAAAAAATAATTTTTTTTTTTACCAACCCTTTTCTTTCTTTTTGAGCTGCAAACTCTTTGTGTTCAAAGCTGATGAGTTCATGAAGTAATTGTGACCTTTCAAAGGAGAATTTTGCATGATAGTTTTACCTGTTTAATAACCAATTTCACTAAGGATCGTCACCATCGATCGAGTTAATGAATGATGTGGAATGAACTGAACATGCTAAATGAGACATGTCAGGATGATGAAAGGCAAGCCTTATCCTATACACAGTCCCTTGCTCATATACTGGTGAGATGAGTGTAGGAAGTTCCATGTTTCTAAGGAAAAGAGTTTTCTCGCGAAAGGTACGATGATCGAAATGATGAGAGGCAGTTCATTCTCTATCCCAAACACTACATGATCATCCATTGTTTAAACCCTTTTGAGCCCACACACGTAGATAATTTTTAAATTACCCCTGTCAAGAATCACCCCACATTGGGGCAAGCTGGAGGTAAGACGACATCATGAGGTGAGGAAATGGATAGAAATATTCTTGCTCTCACTTGCATCAATCTTCAGGTATTGCTATTACATTAAATTCATACGGTACTTTAAGTGCCTTAGGATAATGAAGAGCAGTTCTTTCTCTATCCAACACACTTTATCCATTGCGTAGCCCCTTGAGCCTGTAAATTCGTTTCATTTAAACCCAATTGGTGATCATCCCCCACACCGGGGCAAGGCAAACAGCAAATGTTCAAGCAGCAGAATCCCGAGTGCTGACAAAAAAAAAAATGAAAACTCCTCAAGAACCCAAATGTTAAAGCATTACGTGGTTATTCAAAAAAAAAAAAACAACACACAAAAGGGGCATGAAAAAGCAGTGTGCCCGGTAAAAGCAAGGCCAATGCCCATAGAGAATGAAAGAAAGAGTCAAGATAAATGATTATCAATTGTAAAAGGGTGTATTCCCAATGGAGTGGTACTCAAAGAACTCAAATGCCACGTTTTTATAGTACCTATGAGGAAAATCCCAATGGTGAAAAAGAAGATCGGTGACAATGCCAAGATGATCACCAATTCTCATCCCCCTATACACATTTTGAGCATAATGATCCATTCACTTCCCAACCCATGAACTTAACCTACGTTACGTCCCTTACAAAGTCTCTTCAGATTACGGCACCGAAATTAACGTAGGAATTCATATGCTTAAAAGCATCACTCGAAGAAGTGTGAGCATGACCATTTCTATCTCATGTAGCAGGTTCCTTGACTTGTAAACCCGAAGATGATTGCGAAGTATTGGTCTTTCATTAGCCTTGACTCGATTGACAAGGTCGTACTGCTTGCGAGAATACTCGAACCCTTATTGATATGATGAAAGTAAGAAGGAGTGATTCCCGTGATCCCACATTAATGGTCGGGACAAAATAGCCTTCTTAATGAGAGTGAGTGAAAGTCCTTTCTAACTGAAAGTCTCTCATTTGGTATTTTTGAAAATCCATGTCATGAGTGAAAATTGTCTTAAACGATGATTCTCCCCAGTGGAAATTTGGTGGTGCAAATATGGTAAAACCATCATGCATAAATCTTGGTTGAATGGATAAAAGCTTCAGTGGACTTTGGAGTGTGCTGAATTGCTTACTTCTTTGATGAATGCATGCATTTTTGCTCTAATCATGACTGACAGGTAATGTTTCCTTGAAGACCCAAGAGCTCCTGACATTTATGTTGCCTTTCAGAAGCCTCGAGGTGAGAAACCTCCATGAATATTTGAAGTACATCCTCGATGTTCCAAAACTTCTTTCTACCAAAAGGTAAGTGACCTTCACGAATATCCCAGGTTTGTCCTAGGTATTCCCAAATTCTTGATATATGTCTCGAAACTCTTCGTTAAACATTTCACTCTGGATGTGAATGTTTTTCAATCTTTTTCGTTATACCTTAGTCTGGATCTAGGTATTTTGAATCTTCTTAATCCAATATTCATCTCACCTAACATTGAGTGTCTATTGGTTAAGTTCCCAAATTCTTGACATCTCAGTCTAGATCTGGATGTCTCAAAAATGTTCGTCAAGCATTTCACTCTGGATGTGAATGTTTTTCGATCTTTTTCGTTATATCTTAGTCTGGATCTAGGTATTTCGAATCTTCTTAATCCAATATTCATCTCACCTAACATTGAGTGTCTATTGGTTAAGTCCCAAAATTCTTGACATCTCAGTCTGGATCTGGATGTCTCGAAACTCTTCGTTAAACATTTTACTCTGGATGTGAATGTTTTTCGACCTTTTTCGTTATACCTTAGTCTGGATCTAGGTATTTCGAATCTTCTTAATCCAATATTCATCTCACCTAACATTGAGTGTCTATTGGTTAAGTTCACAAATTCTTGACATCTCAGTCTGGATCTGGATGTCTCAAAACATTTCCCCGTTTAGGCGACCGTAGAATGCTACGGGTACTAGACAACATATATTTCCTTATTCATGCGACCGTAGAATGGTACGGGTCCTGGAAAGTGAATCCCTGTTTAGGCGACCGTAGAATGGTACGGGTCCTAGACATGTAACACCAATTATCTCGAGTTACTCTACCCTCCTCGAAGGTAAGTTATTCCAGGTAAGTTCCTTTATCACTGACATTAGCATTTCCATGCATTATATAAATTGCATTTCAAAATAGGATTCATTTTCCAAAAAAAAAAAAAAAAAGGGAATCCATAGTCCCGCCAAAATATCACCTCTTGCATGTTCATAGTCAAAATTTAGGTATCATATTGTCTTTGAATGCAACCTCTGCGAGCTCACCTTCAAAGAGGGGCAGCTGTTGACACATAAATTTTTGCCTAATCATTTAGTAATTAATTGCATAAAAATTTAGGGATTAATCTTTAACCCCTAAGAAAAAAAAAGGGTAAAATTGCATTTCATATAGTTGCATTTGTATCAGTACCAAAACACAACCAAACGCGGCGGCTCGCGGTCGATTACGTGCACAAAAGGTGGTCTCTCTCTTGCCGATCTGAAAGTACACAATGAAAGAAAGAAGAAAGAAGAGTTCTTCACGTCCATTGTCTCTTCCTCATTAATGCATGCACCATGCGTGGATAAAATTCGGCGGACGTAAAGATTCTAGCCGCACGCGTGAAGAAAGCAAAGAAAAATTCTCCACTGCACACGCGAGAATTCTGGAGAAAGTCTGCAAGAACATGGGTTCACCATTTTATAATATTTTATAGTGAGAATTCTCTCCTTCCTGGAGAGCAAATCAAGAAAGAAGTTCCGTCCATTGTCTCTCGCTCATTAATGCATGCACATGCATGCGCAAGAATTCGGCGGACGTGAGGAGCCTCGAAGAAGCAAAGGGAAGCCCATAATATATTATAATATGTTCTCTCAAGTGTGGGTCATTAATTTTGGTGAAGCAAGGAGGAGTGTGTTCAAGAAAGAAGCAAATAACAAGCAAAGAAAAGTCAACAGTTGTGGCTGAATTAATGAGTGTCAGACGGTGGCCACCATATTTGAAAAAAAAGCCGAACGTGAACAGCAAGGAAAGGTTACGGTTGCCCTTTTTTCACCTGTTCACACTAAAAGCCGGTTGTTGCCTATAAATAAGCAAGGATCCTTGGCTTGAGAAGGGGGAAGAGGAACGGAAGCATTCACTGGAGAGGTTTTGTGAGAGATTAAGAAAAGAAGAGATGCTCGTTAGAGAGAACCAAGAAAAATGAAGTCAAGGGGGAAGTGAAAAGAGAGAGGAGGAGAACGAAAAATTCATTCGAGAGGTCTGTGAGGGGAGCGAAAAAGAAAAATTTTCATTGTGAAAGGCTTCTCCTTCGTTCAAACGAGTGAAGGGAAGGGAGTGTGTCAGAGAAAAAAAAAACCAAAAAAAGAAAATATAAAGTCAGGGGGAGGAGATTAAAAAAGAAAAAAAAAGAGAGAGAGAGAGAGAGACGGCAGAGACTGAAGATAGGAAAGAGAGAGAGGGGGAAAAAGAAAAAAAAAAGAAAAAAAGAAAAAAGCAAAGACAAGACCCCTACTGTTCATCTTCTCAAGGGGTTCTTCGCTGCTGGATTTCCACCGGTTTCTGCTACTTCGCCTGCGTCCGTGCCACCACCCACGAGCTCGCACCGCCCCTAATCGCCCCTGTTGTGGTCGCGACAATCACATAGCAACCTGTTGCAGCCTCCCTCCTTCGGGAAAGCTCCGAATGCTGTCACCGCTGCAACCCCGAGCCTCACCGACGCTCAGCGCCTGCGACCTGCGTTTGCCCGCTACCGCCCCTCCGCCCATCGCTGGTCGCCGTGCCGCCCACCACCCGTCACGAGCGACGTCTGCAGCTCCACAGCTGCGCCTCAGCCCGCTCGCCACCGTACTAGCAGCTCGAGCGCTCCGCCCACCGCTGCCCACCACACCAGCAGCACCTCCAAGCTAGCACCACTGCATCTTAGCCTGCTCGCCACCGTACCAGTAGCTCGTCACGCCTGCAACCCGCGCCTCCGCACCTTTGCTCGCTCGCCGCCGCTACCGCACCTCCGCACCTCTGCCCGCTCGCCGCCGCCGCTGTGCCTCTGACCGCCCGACGCCAGTGCCCGACGCCCGCGTCCGAGTTCTGCCCGTGTCCCAGCACCCGACGCCGCATCATCGTTCCTGCCGTCGCCGCTCGTCCGCCCGTCGCCCTGCAGCTCGAAGCCACGAGCAACGCTCGCAACCCCACCGCCTTTGCTTCTGACTTGCGGTCGCTGGAGCCCCGCTCCACTTGTAGCGCCCGACGTCCCTCTCTCACGCCGGCCCGTGCCGCTGCCTCTCGGTCCGCCCAGCACCACCAGCCACGACGCCCTTGCGTCCCGAGCTCGGCCCGACTCGACACCGGCTCGCTCGGTCGCTCCGCCAAGTCCGCCGCTATCCTCACAAGTTGCCGCGCCGAGCGCCCCCACAAAGCCCATGACGAGCTTGACCTGAGCCGCTGCTGTTGCGTTGCAACCGCCACGCCCGACCCCGACGCTAGTGAGTCACACGCCCTCCGCTTCTCCCCGCACCGGCGGTGGTTGTTGCTTTGCCGCGCGGGTCCGTGTTTGTTGCCACTCGCCGGAGCTCGGTTGACGGCGAACCACCACCGGCAAAGAACCCACCACCACAGCCACCTCCCTTATCTCGTGCCGAGCCTCCATCGTGGTCTACAAAGTACCGCTCGTTAAGGCAAATTTGGAAAAATTCAAATTAGGTAGGTTTATTATATTTTATTAGGTAGAATTATTTCATTATGTTATTTTGAATATTTTGTCCCTTTGTTTGAATTAGTCCTTAATGCATGTTTGAAAATCCCCGACGTACCACATAATTTGCAACCGCACAATGATTTTTTATTTCATCTATAAGGCTTTAGATGAAATAATTAATCACGCGGGAATAAAATTGATATTTTGGTCTTTAAGGCTTAAGATCAATTTATTGATTTTATTAGCAAAACAACCATGGAGGATTTGGTATCTTTTAATTGTTTTGTTTATCTCAAAAATACAAAAAAATTGCATTTGCATTCCATGTAGGTTAGAATTAGGTTTATTTCATGTGTTATGGTTTGCATATTAAGAATAGGAATTTTATTTCGAATATAAAAAAAATAAGAAAATCAAATCGATCAATTTAGGTTGCTAGTTTTAACTTAGGCTTCATATTTAATTACTTGGCAATTTTTAATTTCGAAATTAATACAAAAACATTAAAAAAAATTAGAATTTTGGCACTCTTTGCATATCATTGCATTTTAGGGTAAAATTTCATATAGTTTAATTCTAGATAATAGTTTTTTTTTAATTTGGGAAATTTTTAGATAGATTGCATTTTAGTTAGGAATTTCTAAATTAGGATAACATTCTAGTTTAAATTAGGATTTGGTTTAACCTCATTCCTAATACAAATTAGGTGATATTTTAATTTAGATAGATAATTTTCACATTTTTTTCTAATTCCGAATTTCATGAAAATTAAAAAAAAATGTCTTAGAATAAATTAGTTTTATTTTTTAAGATAGATTGCATGCTTATTAAGAAAACACAAAAACATCGCATTTGCATCATATAATTTAGGCTATATTATCATGTCATATTATTCCATGTTAGATTAGTAGCATGCATTGCATATTGCATGATTTTCATTAAATAAGTGAAAAAAAAGAAATTGCGTGTTAATTAGAAATCATATCTAGGGTTGTTGATATGAATTCTGATTTAACATTGCAGATGCTTTCATTGCTATGAGGTAAGTCCTGCCATTTAGTCACTGCTTTATTTGGGTGTTAAATTGGTGGTTTGCGCACCCGCATGATCACTTCACATGTTAGGGAGGTAAATTAAAATCAATTCAAGCTGCCTGCAAAACATTTTTTAAAAAAAGAAAAGGTACCGAAAGGGCATTAGACAAGTATAGTGTAACCAAGTCCCCGAACTCAAAATCTCTAGTTCGTAGGAGTGAAGTAATTCTCCCATTACTTTACTTGGGTTTCTAATCTACCCACCAAAAATAGATTAGTGGCGACTCCTAATTGAAAATCAATTGCATGTTAAGAACTTGAACCTAAGTCGCGAATTGGTATGGGCTTGGGAGAGCCCGAGTTAAGTCTAGGCTTAACAATCCATTAACCTAAACCGTAGGTGGTGCACCTGAAATTTAGGTCGCGACAATGATTAATCGTTTGATGGATGTAATATAGATTTTGGTTGTTTTTTTCATGCTACATTAAATAGAAACCGGTTTACTACTTATTAATGCATGTATAATAGTAGAGTGTAGTTGGAGAATAACGTTGAATACGATGTTGTCAATGTTGGCAATGTTAGAATCAAAATACATGATGGTATTGTGAGGACATTGACTGGAGTGAGGCATGTTCAAGAGTTAAAGAAGAACTTTTCCTTGAGTGCCCTAGATTTAGCTGGGTATTGATATATTCTAAAATGTGGAATTCTGAAAATTGTTCAAGATATTTTGGTGATAATGAAATGAACCAAACATAGTGGCCTGTATGAACTTCAATGTGAGGCAGGGACAAATTTTGCTGTGGAGATGTCGGCTACATCTGTTTGAGAGTCTAAATTGTGGTATATGCATTTGGGACACATTGGTGAGAGAAGCATAAAGGTTTTAAATGAATGAAATATGCTATGTGGTCATAATGCTAACGAATTGAATGTATGCAAGTGTTGTGATTTTGATCAACAATGAAAAGTGCAGTTCATTACAACCATCAAAGAAACTATGAAAATCAGAGTTAATTCACTTGAATGTTTATAGATTGTTGCAGTTTCATTCAAGAAAGAGTATCAAATATATGTTAACAAATGTTGATGACAACTCAATAAAGATGTGGGTATTTGTGCTTAAGCACAAGTTTGATGTTATTGTCAGGATCATGCAATCAATAGCTTTGATCGAAAAGGAGACTGGTAGAACAATCAAGCATGTGCAAATTGACAATAACATAAAGTTTTGCTCAAAGTTGTTAGACGAATTTTGCATGAAAAAATGCATAGTAAAACACTGCACTTATGCCTATGAACCACATCATGTTGTGGAATTGATAAGTAAAATGTTACTAGAGATGGCCCATAAGCTCTTTAGTGCTAATATGGCTAAGAGATTCCTAGCAAATGTGCTTAGTACAGCAAGCTACCTGATAAATAGATTTCCATCGACAACGATTGGATGTCGGACTCTTGAAGAAGTATGATAAGGTAATATTACTGATTATTCTGTTATTAGAATATTTGGTTGCTCATGTTATGTTTGAGCAAGTGATGGTAAGCTCGATGGAATGGTATGAAACTGCATGTTCCTAGGTTATGCAGAAGGTGAGAGGGGTTATCGGTTGTCGTGCCTAGAATTATATTCACGTGTTATCAACAAAGATGTTACTTTTGACGAGTTTGCGATGCTTCTAGTTAGAAGTGTTTATAGCAATGTTCAAACAGGTTTGAAAGGTGTTCAGCTTGAGATGGGGTTGTAACCAGAAACTCTTGAGATAACAAGTACGTATATTATCGGAGTAATTGACATGAATGGTGCTTGTAGCAAGGTGGAGTTTATAAAGCCAACGGTTCCTGTAATTGACAAATTACGTATTCAATCTCCTAACAGATATGGATGTAATAATCATTTTGCTTTATCTGTAGTTAAGAAGGTTGCGTTGAAAAATCATTGCGTAACAATTAAAAGTACATGTGGAGTTGGTCTTTTGATGAGATCCTCAATTATGGCGAAATTAAAGTGAGGCTTGGACTTGAAAAATATTTGTGGCGGTTGAGTTTATCAAGGGCTATAACAGAGTAGCGACAAAGTTTGAATTTTTGTGAAGCGAATGTCACTTAGCTCAAATGTTGAGCCAAGTTGGAGATTGTTATAATATGTCTCGAGCTTGAGCCCGAATGAAAACAGACCCGAGATAAATTATTATTATTATTATTTCTGTACGCCCAAATATTTGCTGTGGAAATTTAGATCTCGTTTGAGCTCTGTTGGATAAGGATCACAAACAAAATAAGAATAGGAAAGATTGGGTGAGAGAAAGAATAAAAGAAAAAGATATAGAAATATTCTTTCCTAACTCTCGAATAGATCTGCTTCTCTCTGCTCCTACAAACCGAATTGTTCCATTTTTACTAAAAAAAAAAAGAATAGAACAAATATTAATCTTTCTCCAAGATAATCCCCTGAAAAGGGGAGGTCCATAGCATTTTTTTTTCCAATGCAATAAAGTCGAAGTTATGTTTAAGAAGAGGAAAGTCCAAGAGTTGGACTTGTTGATCGATTGACTCTACCGTGATTCAGTTTCTTAACGTAGGACGTGTGCTGTCTCTGACCACACATATAAATATATGACTCGTGTGTTGTTTTGAGTGAGCGTTATTGCTGATATGAGAAAAACATTGAAGCACCGAAAGAGTGCCTGAGAAGTGTGGGCTATCTTCATATTATCCATGCGGCGAAGCTTATTCGTGAATTACATCCAAGAAATTTAGTGTTGAAGCCGATTAAATCTTGTAGTAAGATTTGCATGTAATTTTTTCGTGAGAATGAGGGATTATTTTGCAAGGAATTTCGGGACTAAACACTGCATGAATTTTTTGTGTAATTTGGGCTTGGGAAACACTGAGAGTGTTTGAGTTATTTAAGTGTGTAATTCCCTTGTATCACTTGATTTATAGTGAATTTATTGCTGCTCTCTCTTGGACATAGGTCTTTATGACCGAACCACTTAAATCTCTTGTCCGATATATTTTATTCTTCTATCTATATTATTGTTTGAACGCTTGCTTTACGCAACAGTGACCTTTCCTTGTTAAATGATGCAGATGGTCCTATTGACTGCTTCTCGGATGCAAGTCGATTGATATACAGTAGCTTGTCTTCGAAACATGGTTCATTCATGGCTCGCATCGAACTGTTGGCCTCGTCGACAGTCACGATCAAGTGGAGCCGATGATGAAAGGCCAGTGTATAGCTGGCCCGACATGAGTGAGGCAAACTACGTTTATATAGACTCACCGTAATTTTCCTGTGCACTGGATGAAGTTCCACACAGAATTATCATTTTTTTTCCTTTCATCCCCCTTTGTATGATTGTCCGCGCGCGCGTTTTGCTTTTTCAGCTCGTTTCCTAATCTAATTGTTCGTGTGTGTTCTACCAAGAAGGCTATATTCCGGGATAAAAAGAGCCCTCATATGCTTAGATGGACGGTCTTGCATCAAGCAAAGGAACAAAAAAGAAGTCGCCAAGTTGGCTGCCAATTAGTGTATCTTCTAGCTCTTTTTATTTTTATTTTTTGGTTCGAAATACCTTCTAGTTCTGATCTTCCTAAACTAGTGATGAGAGATTATTGCATTATCCGAGTATTGCGAGACCATAGAATCAATTAGGCATCGGATAGAACTTACTGTTGTTTATCGCATTATGGACCGAGAAAGCTTACATCGGATGCATGCCATGTTACTTCTTTCATAGTTGGACCCTTTGATTACGCAAAAATAGAGACCACCCCGGGAATTTTGTGAGAAATTACTACGTGCAATAAGGGGACGCAGCTATGGACATTTGTCAACTGGATTTTAATATGAGAATCACCAAGTTCAGCTAATAGTTGGGTTGAATGAGTGAGCACGGGATTATCCTAATGCTTGATCTCATTGCTTCTTCAAACCAGATCTAATCATACGCTTGATAGCTTGCTCGAATCTATGGGCGCGCATGGTAAAATTTCTGAAACAGAAATTGATTTCTGGCCAGAAATCAATTTCTCAATTTCTATTCCCCGGACAAGTTTCTGAGCAAAGAAACCCGTTTGATAACGACTCAAAATTTCTATTTCTGAAACAGAAATCCGTTTGATAACAGAAAAAAATTTCTATTTCTATGAATCATGTTGTCCCCATCCTTTTACCTCACTTTTCTTGGTGCTTGTTATGGTAATTTAATTTGATAAAAGTTGGTAAATCACTTTAATTTATATTGGTAATTCGATAGAGTAGTTAGGAACTTCAAAACATTATCAATTTATGTAAATAAAAGCTAGTAATTAGTATAAAAATGCTAATATGCAAACTATAAAAGATTTGGTATTTTTAATGCTAATATGCAAATAGTGAATGTATTTATTCTCCTCATTCAAGATTTGGGTTCAACTCACTACGCTTTTTTGCGTGACTCGCGAACATCATTTTCAGATATAATTGCAATCGTGGAACTATTGTTACTATACTTTTTCTTTTTCATCAGCTCATGGCCATGGTGGTTCGAGACAGAATAGTATTGAATTACGTTTCGGTAAACTATGTTGGAACTATTCAGCTGCAGAATGTTCAGCTACAGTTTCACAGAACTTGGGCGCAATCGAAGTTGGACATATTTCTCATAAACTGCAAAGACTTTTTAAGACATTTAAGTGGAATTGGATTAAATGAATCATGAAACCACATTCGTTACCTTCTAACCATCAGTTTCCAAAGTGGTGCTTTGCTAAGCACATGATACAAGTGAAGGTGGCAACAAACTTCCTATGTCCGCGCTATTAATAAAAATGTATATAACTGGCCAAAAAGAAACAAAAATTAACAAAAAAAAAAAGGGCAATATTTTTACATTCCGAGAACATGTCAAGGGATGCCAGCACCCTCCTCGGCCTTCATAACAACCTCCTCTGCAGTGGTGCCGATGATCTTGTTAGCATGTTTCAACTCTACGCAGGAATAATTTCCACCGCATCCCGAGTCGGTTATTCTCTTATCAAAATTTGAAGAAATGTTGAACAAAGAGTTTATTTTTTTCTTACTGTTAGACAAGCATCGAACAGTCTTATTGCTTACTTCTGTTGGATCATGTCGTCACACAAATGAAGAAGGGTGCCTCTTCCACTATCATGTTGTTTCTCATAAACAGAACGGGCAATTAGGTTCGATATGCAACCACATTTTTCTGAAACCCGCATGAAGTCCGAATATACTATTATGGTGCAGTTATAGAAGTCGAGATAGAAAGTGAATAAAGAAGAAAGGAGTAACAACTGCTGCAAGCAATTAATACGTGAAAATAGAATCATGATGGTTATCACCATCTTATTTGAAAAGAGAACCAACTATCCACGTACAGAAATCATTGCTATAAGGAGAGGAAGTTGTAAACCTGTAAGTTCTCTCGTGTGGACGGTGAACCACCGGATGTATCGAACTTCGAAAGGGAAGAGGAACCACATAACAAATTTATCATCATCCATGTTGGGGACAAGTTAGGTTTTGCAAAATGGAACTTAAGTGAGGTATGTTTTTATGCAATATCCAACAAGTGCAGATAGGATGTCGGAAATGATCCGAATGTCGCTTTTGGCATTTGAAGGGAAGTCAAGACAAGAACCTGGAGAGAGAGAGAGAGAGAGAGAGAGAGAGAGATGGAGTTGGGTGTATGTATAATAGAAAAAAATGTCAACTATTGCATGAATTTGCTACAACTCACCAGACCAATCACGCGAAACAACAAATTTGACCCGGATCCACTTTGGTGTTAAGCTTGGAATTTGCTTTTACGGCTATCAAACAAAATCTTCGTAGACACGGCTTACGAATGATGTTGGAGCAATAAGAAGACACACCTTGATCAAAATAGAAGTTCTAGCTCGCATGCATGAGAGAGGGAAAAAGTACAACTCACAAGTACAATCTCCATATCCGCCATTGGAATGTTCTTGAAATGCTGCGATATATTCCCCTATCCATATCTCGCTTCGTAGCTTGCTTTCCTGTAAATTCACATTCTTGTTTTATGTTTGTAGACAACCAGGAAACTTCCAAATGCCTCGGCTTAGCAAAGGATAGTCTCTCCTTCAATACACGAGAAAAAAAATTATTTCACAGCATGCTGTGATGAGTACATAATCTACTCAATCTTTAGAGACAAAACATGCACATTTTGTCTACAATAACACCTCGAGTGTACATTAGGGCAATGGCAGATTGGCCAAACTAAAATTACTATCGGGATCTCAATGAAGGACTTAAATAGTGACATGAACTACTTATCGTATTTTCTTCAGTTGTCCCGAAAGGAACATAATACATAAGCCTATGCTTATAGTAATGGGGAGAAAAGAAAGAAAGCCGCACCGACCAGCATATTTTCAGTTGTCGGCGTGAGGAAAGAGATTTTGGCCAACCGTGAGCCCTCCAATCCAACTATCCGACCATTATACCGGTGACCATCGCTGTGGCGAAATCGACATTTTGACCCGATGGAGTACCTTTGCTCCTCCGGAGGCTCAGCTTCAACATCATTTGGATCCAAAGACTCCACCTTAACATCCTCAACAGCAGAATCGACTTCTATACCACACGAATCAACTTCCCGTAACAAACGTGCACGCTTAAGGTGAAAAAGCCCTTCCTCCACATCTCTTATTGCGAAACCAGCTCTTCATGAACTGCGGAAGTAGAGTATATTGGAACCCAAAGGAAAAATAAATAAATAAATACCACCAGCACCCTCCTTCCATGGATGAGGACCTTACACACATGTATTTACTTCATCATGCAAATAGAGTTCATCTTAAAGCATCGGCGCTAACGCAGGATTCACCGATGCAACACACGAAACTAGAGCCACCGAGTATCTTTATCCAATATAGACATAACTCAAAATGCATACTCCCTCCGTAACCCGCAGCTAGAGATAAGCCGATCATAATTATGCCCAACACGACAAGTACCTCGACGTAATGAAACCTCTCCAGATTGCTCTTGGGTTTATCAAGCACTCATCGAAAAAATGATCGAATCGTAACTTGGGGGCTTCCACCGACCTCGCACCAATCAAACATCACAAGCAAAGCAATAGAGTACACAAAACAAACAGGCCCGAGATAACAAGCAACTCCCCAAGACGCATATTCCCCAAAGAACAACCAAACCCAGATCAAGAAAGCTCTCAAAAACCCGGAATACATCAATTTCCAAGGGCCAAAAGCGGTGCCCTTAAAGGAAAAAAAAAACGAAACCAAGAAGACGAACGAGGAGGAGAGAAGAAGCGCACGCACCGCAAGGATCTCGGTGTTGGCGTGGTCGGAGGCAAGGGCTTCCTTGAGCGAAGAAAGGAGTCCCCTCGCTCCTGCAATTGGAGCTCCAGCTATCAAGTAGAACTCTCTCTTCTTCTTCGTCGCTCGCCATTTGCCTTTTCTGCCTTCTGCTTATGGAGGATGGAAAATGGATTCAACGCTGGTACGGGGATTGCCAGGTGAAGGAGAAGGGAACGAAACGACGCGCCGTCTTAGCTTTGTGGAGTTGGGCGACTGGATCCGCGGACGAAGATGGGCGACGACTGGAGATGGGCGCGGCGACTGGAGTTGAGCGACGGCGACGGAGATGGGCGATGGCGACGGCTACTGGAGTTGGTTGACGACGACGGCTACTGGGCGATGGCGACTGGAGCGCGACTGGGGACATGGACGGACGAGGCGGGTCGGACGGGACGACCGGAGCAAATTGGCCGGTGGAGATGAGCGGCGAGGGCGAGAGCGACGGCGAGATGAACGGCGACGGTGAGGATGAACAGCTTCGGAGTCGTTAAGGTTTCTGGTTTGAGGTGAGGAGAAGGAATGGGAAAGCTACGGTAGTGAGGAGAGAAGAGTCGATATTTGCTGAAGGAAGAAGGGCATGGATAGAAACAATTTCTATTTCTACTTCAAGAAATAGAGAAGCTAAAATTTTTAGCTTCTCATTTCTCACCAAAAACAATTTCTGAAACAGAAATCTGTTTCAGAAATAGAGAAATCAATTTGCGTTATCAAACGGGTTTCTGTTCCAAACCTGTTCCCGGAAACAGAGAAATAGAGAAATTGAGAAACAGAAATTTTACCATGCGCGCCCTATAAGACTTGAAACACATGTCAGTGCAAGCGGGAAAATCGTCCAAAACATCTTAAACTTGTTACAATTTTACTAATTCAATTCTAAACATTTTCACATTTTACCAATTGAGTTTATCCAGTCAATTTAATCAAAATTCAGTAACATTGATGCCGGCTCCTACATGGCATGGCCGGTGCTAACGTAGACAAATTTTAATAATATTTTAATTTATTTTTATCAATTTTTTAAAAAATTTCCCCCTTTCTTTTTCATTTTGTCAATAGTCACCACCGGTCATAGTTGGGCGGGTTAGTCTCACTCACCATAAGCAAGGCCCAGTGAGGCCACCCTGGCTTGGGGGAGGTCGACCCTCACTTAGGTGAGGCCAGCCGGCCTGACCATGGCCGACCCCGGTAAAAGGAAGAAGAAGGAAAAAGAAAAAAACCCATAAAATATTAAAATATTAAAATATTAAAATGTTATTAAAAATTTTCCACATTAATGCTGATTGTCTTACATGGTACGACTAGCGTCCACATTAGTAATTTTCAGCAATGGACTCAATTGGCAAAAGTGCAATAGATTTAAGATTTTTAAGACAATTTTCCCCAAGGCAAGCATGGACCAGTTTTCATTCTTAGGCAGGATTCTACATATGGAGGCTCATTTGGGTCCACTCAAGCCTGGTCTTTTATGTGAAATAAAATTTAATATTTTTCGAGTCATGGGTTGGTTCGGGTAAGGATTGGTAAGTCCATTATATGGCTTGGTCCCCCACTAATCAAGTTTAATTTTAGTTAATGCATTGTTTTGGGATTAAGGCTGTAATTAAAGTCAGGGAAAATTTCAAATAAGAGTCTAAAGTGCTCTTATTTTTTCAAATAAATGCCTAAAGTGAATCTTATTTCAAATAAGAGCATTAAGTGGCCAAATTATCTCAAATAAGAACCTAAAAAGTGGAACTTGTTTCAAAGAATAATCCGAAGTTGTCATATCAATTTCAAAGAAAGATCTAATCTCACTAGTTGAGGGCATTTTAGTCTTTTAATTGTTTAAATTTGTTTCCATTTTTCCCTTTTTTTTTTCTCTTCTTCCCTTGGCCGAACTTAGGTGAAGGCAGCCCTCGCCCTCACCACACCAGGTGAGGGTTGCCCTTGACCAATCCGCAATCTCACTCATCACTGCCTTAGAGATTTGAACTCATTAGTGTGGTGAACCTTAAACTAGCCGTTATGCTTTCATAATACCCTTGAATAACCTGCAAGCAAAAAAAGATAAAAAAGAAAGGTCAATAGTCAAACAAGTCTATTAGCTTTCTTAAGTTAACAATTCTCTATTTAGCATCAAGTATCTCATGTTACCAAAACATATATATCAAATTGTGATTTTTCATAATATTAATCTAATTTAACGAGAGATAATGAAGAGTAACTTTTTTACAAAATATACTAATTTGAGATTTTTTTATGTTTGTTATAGATGTACTGATTTTTACTCAAACATAAAAGATATATATATTTTTTAAATTGAACAGACGCCACTATCGATGACAGCTATAATCACGACAATCACCGGAATCCATTAATTGTAAATTCATGTGATTATCAATCTCGCTCGTGGGGTCCAGCCCAGACAAACAATATCACTAATTGCTAAATGATTCCGCTAATTAAAAGGTCACACAAATCTTCTTCCGGCCGCCAAACAATTTTTAGAACCTAATAAAAGCGAAAAAAACAAATTGCAGTCGAGCCCTACAAATCATTTGTCATGTTTTCTTTGGGGTCGGGAGATGGACATGCTCACGCAAGTCCCTTCACGACCGTCAAAGGGTGGTGTACTTTTTCTTTTTCTCTTTTGCGCTCCTCTCCTTTATACACATGCGTTTGCGGTACTTACGGAATCAAGTTTCAAATTCAGCGCCCCCAGCCCCACCCCCAATTCCTTTATCAGCAGGGCCACATGCCTGTTGGTTTATTGGGTAGTTTTAAAAAGCTCGCCTCTTGGCTCCTTTTGTTGCTTCGATATGAACCGTCTTATTTTACAGTACTTTACAAGTAAGGTGTTCATTAAGAATGATCATTTTAGCCTTTTCTTCCCCTCAAATTCCTTATGCAAGTTGAGAAATTTAGTTGATTAGCCGCTTTTGTTTGTCCCAAGGACCTGAATGTGGCCTTCACCGGGATTGATTTTTGCCATATCTGGTGATCCGCCGGGAGGGGGGTTTAATGGGGCCTTTGTCATGAAAAAAAACCAAAACAAAAGGAAGGAGAAGAAGCAGAAAAGGTAGAGTAGTTGTCGGTGAAACTTTCGAGAGTTAAATTGTCAAAAAGAAGCAGAAGAGGCGGAGTAGGCGTTGGTGAAACTTCCGAGAGTTAAATTGTAAAAAAATCAAACTTCCCAAGTTAAATTATGAAAAGTCAGAAGAGATCGAATAGGCAAGATGAAATGGTATTCTTGAAGTTTAATGGGAGACATTTTTATATAATAGTAACTTCATGGGCATAATCCATGTTGCATAATAAAGCACTCACAAAAAAATAATAATAATAAAGCACCCATCCACTGTACAAACCCTAGTTTAGCTTCTTCTTCTTTTTCTTTTTTCTTTTTATTTATAGGAACACGAGACTCGGCTAACGCAAAAGTAGTTTATCACCAAAAAGTAGACAAGGGAGCACAAATGATCCTAAAGCGGCCTTGTAACTCTTCATCAGCAATGAGAAGATTGGTGATGTTGGGGCGAATCAGTCGCTAGGCCCCAAAGGTTTATAGGACTTGAGATGTAGCACCACCCCAGCGATCGAGCCCACTGCAGCGGCGATACTGATGATGAGGCAAGCTACACTGAGGATCTGGAGGCATATCCATTTGGTGCTCCACCTGGGGATCTCCATTTGGACGATGTACATCTCGACCGGGAAATAAACCATCAAAGGCCAGAATCCCAGAGCACCGAGCAGTCCGATCATGTCGTCGAAGAACGGAAGCAGCATCGAGATCACGGTGGTTACAATCACGAAAATTGTTCGGCAAATCAGCCGGAAGCCAAATAGCGTGTAGTTTCCAAAACCCGGGACCGGGATCTTGCTCTCCTGGGTGATTGACCGGCTGCCTGCAAACTTTCTCTCAGCGAATCTCTCCATGGAGGCAAAGAGAGGTTGGGCAAACATCTGGTAGGCGCAGACGAGGTAAATCACAACGGCGAGATTCGCTATGTCAACGAGCCAATAAGGGTTGAAGAACCCGAAACCCGCGAGAAGGTGCCCAGGTGCTAAGTCCCCGAATGCGGCATATCCCATGCAGCCGCAGAACATGTATAATAAAGTTATGACCGCCACACTTACCAACTTGGCCTTCTTCATCGTCTTGGCCTCTGGGGGTGGGGATCCAATGGTATCCTGTTTTCAACGCACATCACAATGATCAATTAATTACCACAGCCAATGATTAGAGCAATTAGGGATGTTTTCAAAAGTCTAGGGGTAGTTTTTTTTTTTTCATCATACAACTAATATACGGGATCGCATGATTTTACCTGAATTTCAATGAAGTTGGTGAAATATGAGTAGGCAAAAGCAATGGCACTCAAAGCTTGGAAGCACCTCCATATCTTCTGGGTCTGAGTGACAGCGCCAATGCTTGATCCAGTGAGACTTCCTTTGAATTTGTCATTTTCTGAGAGATATTTGAGAAAGACATGATATAAGGGCTAGCATCAAGCTTACTTCTACTCAATCTTTCTAGTTTACTTTCATCATCACATAACATGTTCATACACAAAAGAATCGATAGCATGAAAACTCGCTAGCTACCTATGACTTTTGCAATGCCAAGGGCAATTCCAATGGTCAAATAAGTGGATGACATGACAATGGTCACAATGGGGAGCCACCACCATTTGTCAAAGTTTGGGATTTGAGACAGAATGATCTCAATAACCCCAAATATGATCATATGCAGATTGCTACTGGTGTTGCAGGGACTTTTGTCACCCTTTGTGTGGAAGCAGATTGATTGCCTAAATGCCCTGTTCACTCAAACATTCAGCAAAATCAAAATTTACATGAAACTCACCCGCCCAATTAACAACTTTAGCAATAAATTTTCTTCTCAATCTATTTGTAAGTTGAATACCGAGTATAATCAAATTCACCACTCACATCATGCTTATGGAAGCTGCAATAGTGTATACGACGGGAACCCCAAAATGGTGGAGGTACTGAACTAGGCCGCATAACTTCGCTTTTTCCCGACCTGCTAATATTAAAAAACTAGAAGACAAATAAGACAATTGAATCGACCAAATCAAATGAAAGGGAGCATCTTAATGCGGAAAGATATGGTGGGTAGAACAAATTTTTTTTTCTTTTTCTTTTTTGTGTATTATTACCGAGAATGGCCCGGACAGCATGTTTGTAAGTGCTGTTTCGCTCTCCACGGACAGGGTCGCCGGTGCGGTAACAATTGGCCAAAAGGGAGGAGGTGTAGAGAGTGATGAAGGAGAACATGAACATCACTGCCAGCCCGGTGATCCACCCGAGCTGTGCTGTGGCCCATGCGAGAGACAACACTCCCGACCCGATCACAGCTGTGCTAACGTGAGCAATGGCCATCCACACAGTCCCTGGTTTGAACCCAGAACAGAAAATCAAACTCTGGAGTCGTTAAATATTGCAGAAAAAGTTACCTCTTTCTCAAGAACACAGGAAATTAACTAAGGTTTCTTTTAAGAGAGTGGAGCTAGTTTCTGTTTTGTGGGGCTTTATGCAGGGATCGAACCCAACTCTACCTATCCCCACTGGGTTGACTCAAGACTGGTTTTGGTAAATTACACATCATACCAAAGAAAGCTTATTTAATTTTCTTCATTTGGATACGGAGTACATTCAAATTTCAAACAATTAAGTTGTGTGTCAGTGGCTCAAGTCGGGTATCATGACCCGACCGGACCGGAACCATTAGCAAAAACCATACCGAAAACGTGGTTCGGGGTTCGCCCTTTTCTTAGGTGGTGCTTCGCTTTATTCAATATTTTCTACCAAAACAGACGACGAAATCAATTTCGTATTCTTCAGCTTATTAAACAGAAGAAGGCAAGACGCAGAATTCAATGCAGCATGGCGAAAAACATATGCCTAAGCTTTAAGCCCATAAAAAAAGGGTCACACGGAAGGAGATCTTGTAACACTCCGTAGATTTTTCTTTGTGGAAGTGAAGCCCAAAATTTCACTTTGCAAGGTTCGAGGCTTGAAACTCCCGAAGCCAAACTGGGGCCAAGCCAGGTCGAATTGACCAGAAACAGCAAACAGTAGGAGAAGAAGAACAACAACAACAACAAGAACAAGAACAAGAAGAAGAATGCTAGGACTCAAGAGTGCGCCTCGCTTCCACCCTCCAATTCTGCGAATTCCATTGCCTCCTCTTGCCATCATCCACCACAATCTCCCATTCCCATCTTCCTCTTTCGAGACCCCAATCTCAACCCACGAAGACCGCTCGAGGTTCACCGTTTCCGTCAACGATGGCAACAGCGAGAGCAAAGTTCGGAATCAAGAATTGGAGAACGTCGAACGGCAAGGGAACGGGTCCAATGGAGGAGGAGAGGTGTGTGGGCGGTGGCAATATCGACAAGAGGATGCTGCTACAGATTTCGAAGAACCGTCCGGATGGAGGAAGGATGGAGGAGGAGGGGCCGTTCTGGAGAGGAGACGACGGAAATTTGGAGATTTACCTCTCCAGGTAGGTTTTCCTTATTGTGTTTTTGACTATTACCATAACGAGACCCGATCCAAAACAAAAAAAAAAAGGCCTGAAATTTTATTTGAGGAGAGAAACGCAGATGATGAATAGAATGTGTGTAATAACTTCACAACAAGAAAGGCGAGTGTTCAAAACTCAAAAGTGCCTCCCGCATTCGTAGCTTGTGCAGCCACACAAGATAAGAAACACATTAATTCGTCAAAAAATTGAAAGTAAAAGAAGAAGGGAATTGGGAAAAGTAAATTTTAACGAGGCTTTGTTGGGCGAAAAACGCCCATCCTACAGAACAAAGTTTGATCAGAAAAGATTAGAAGAAGAAGAAGAAGAAGAAGAGTTTTCAAGTGCTTGTGTCTTGCTCACCAGTTCGCCTGTGACGGCCATCGTCGTCTCGAGGCAGGTCAGACGAAACCTCGAAAGGAACTCTGTTCTGGCTCATTTTCCTGTCACCAAAGATCTAATGAACCCAAATTTAGTAAGTAGCTCAGGGAAATATCGTTATGATGGTTGGGTGTCGGAAGCTATGAACTAAAACTGACTATAAAAGCGAGAGACTCATGCGCAGAGTCCCAGGAGATATCGCTATAATGATTTGGAAAACAATAAATGTGGAGATCGGGGGTTTATATAGCGGAGAGCTGCAAAGAGGAGGAGAGACGTGTTGTTCGGGTTAGGGAGGGCTGGTTGTCGGGGTGGATGCTCACATACTGCTTCTGTGAATGATCCTTTCGAGTATGTATAGCTAACTACCGATCTGAAGTACACATAACACTTGGTTTCCCGTACCAAGATAGGACATCAAACATAACGAAAAAAATGAAAGAAACAAAAATGAGTTATAATGTGATGCGAGGACTAGAATGAATATGAATCAAAGATTAATTCTCGAGATAGAACGGCATGGGAATGCTATTCAAATACGATATGAACTTATAGAGAGAATCCTGAATCCAACCTTGAACAAAACAAGATTCGACATGGTACAACACGAAATTACCTATATTTTGGTATTTAATTTTCTCTAGTATCATTTTTCTCCTTCTGTTGTTTTGTTTTCTTTTCTTCGCAATTAAGGAATCTTATTTTAATGGGATTTGGCAAAATCCCGCCACCTTTATGATTCCGATTTTCCTAAAGAAATCGGCTAAACATAATAGGATTTGTGTATGTTAGACAATAAGAATAAAAAATTATAATCAATCCGATTCTGATAGATTCTTTTGTAAACTTTGGACCCGTCTGGATTAATATTAAGTCATATCTTACGTCGCAACTAAGTTACAGTTCTAAATTGAAAATATCTAAGTCAAGTCAACCGAGTCATCGGTGGGCCTTGTAATGCTCAGGAATTCTGTAAATGTTGACAACTTTGGCAGGCATAGGTCGACAACATGACCTCATTCTTATCGTACAAGTCTCGGACGCATTCTCAGCAAAAACATTTGAAACAACTCTTGCCAATAAAATATAGCGGACAGTCAAAACTTGTTGTCTTAACTTTTTAGAAAATGAGAGTACCAGAGTCTCAGAGTTTAGTGCCCCCACGATAATTACATAAAGTACTTAAGTAATCGACGTTGTCTTCTGATTTTGAGCAGGACAACGTTTGCATACATCTCCAAGTTCTTGAGGACCAGACGAACTACAGTTACATCATCGTCACCCTAAGGAACATGAGGAATCACCCACGAAGGTTGAATTTAATAAGGCTGTATGAATATTTAACTCTTAGAAAGTGACTACCCATTAATCCATTCCCTTCAATGGGTTAAAATGCACGCACCTGAAGAAAGATGGGATACTGTCTTCTTCTACGCAACCTAAGTCTTATTTTTCTACCACGATGGACTGTGGTGAGGCGATCAACGGGATAAAGGCGGCGGGATTCCCAAGGGATCGATGGACATGCAATTGGCATTTTGCACAACGCCCGTCAATCACGGAGACTCTTGATTTTTTATTCGTCCTCCTATTTTTAAAGCAACCCTCCTATAAAGTAAGCACTGCATCATAGAAAAGGGAGATAACCGAGAAAAAAATGCTAAGGACGTCGCAAATACAATAAACAAAGAGCCTAGATTGAGGGTGGGCGGTGGCGGCAGATGGACAATAGAATAGGCAAACTAAAATTTTTCATTCGAGTTCATAATCAAACCTCCACACTATAGTTATGGACAAGCTATAAATATCCAAAGTGTTCGCTTTAATTATCTATTTGAATATAAGCTGCTCGCTTTTGCTGGCCAAAATTGAAGTAAGAGACGGGCTGAGTGTTAAGATGATAAGGCTAGAGGCCAAATAACAAAATTAATTATATGTGAGGTTTAATTACATCTCTAAGCCTTACGAAGACATATTCTTATGGAAAAATCTTCATGGAACGCGATATAAATTTGTAAAAGTTGCGCTAAATCTCGAGATGTTTGGGGAGTCATCAGCCTTCAACCGCCAGCCGCCCTTTGGTTCGTTAATGGCCTTGCGTCAAAGAATTTGTGTTTGATGCCCATCCGAGGAAATTTAATTTGTGGGCACATAACACAAGGACAAATTGAAATCGGGTTATGCATGACCTATTGGATTCATATTGATCTTCACGACATTAATTCCTTTCGAATTGTTTCATGGACGTGCATGTGTGTTCATTCATTGAAGACGTTAAGTGGACATTTTGGAGAAACTATACGTCATTAGTCGTTGCCTATTTGCTCGACTCGCCGTCGCCCCCTCCATTGAACAATGACTTTCCGCATGTGCTGGTGATGGTGGTGGCCACGTGGCCAAATGTTAGGCATATTATTTAATTGATAACAATTAATGCCCTTCATCGGCCATGCTTATTAAAATACGAGAATGAATCCATGTATCGTGTTGCTAGCGATACTTCTGCGATAAGGAAGCACTAAAAAAAACGTGTAAAAAGTGTTCTCGTAATGTAGCAAGGCAAGGAGAGACACTGTTACTTGTAGCTTCTTATTGACATGGACGTTTGATCAAGATCATTTTAACGTATGTTTGCTCAATTCATCTTCCATGAATTATTTTTGTTGTCACGTTCACTTTCATTTTGCTTAATTAAAAATGAAAAAATAAATAAGAAAAAAATTGGTTAGTTCCTCAGTGGATCTTGGGACCATCCCTAAAACCAATTAACACAATAGGTATTAGGTTTTCGAGATATATAGAGTAGGTTCTAGATTTCGAAAGTTGAGAAACCGGTCACCCTTGCCTGAGATAATCTGGAGGATATAAATTATCAGTACCAAAGAATGAAGTGGAAGGGAGTCAACGAAGGCAGAGGAATGATGGTCTCTTTGGACTAATTAGGTCTGATTAAGGTGCGGGCGAGACACAAAGTCAAGGGTCTGAAAGACATCCTTCCAAGAAGTGGACCATACCATGCGGCTAAGACCAAGTGAAGGCCACTACCATAAATGTTTTTGTTTAGTAACATTCGCTGATGCTAACGTTTCAACGGATTTGTTTTCTTCCACTTCATAATATAGTTATATTATCTTCAGCGACTTCGAAATTTCAGTCTGGGATTTTTGCTAACTGCTTCTCGAATGCAAATCAATCGGCTGAATCTTGGTGTGTATATGTATTATGGTCATGAACCCTTCCTCTTCAAGTAGCTAGTTTTCAATACGTGGTTTCTCATGCTTCGTATCTATGGGATCATTCACCATATCTCTAGTAACAGTCGAGTGGCATCAGTGATTCTTTTTAGCATTGCAGTGCCAGCGACAGGTTAGTGTACAGCCAGTCCCGACGTAATTTCTCCAGGGAGGTAAACTTTTGGGTATCATTCTTTATGTTGATTCTGATTAAAGCAGCAAAGAAGCAGAAAAAACAGAACTATAGATATCGAGGAAGAAAGATGAAAAAACAGAGGAAACAGAGAGAACAGAGCATGGAAACTGTCTTCTGCAGTTCTAATAAAAAAGTCAAGTACAGAACACGACTTAAACCAAAAAAAATAACTGCACACACACACACACGTTCAGCTTGTAACTGCACCTGAACAAGTAAGAAAATAAACTAAAACAATATAAAACAGAACAGAGAAGTTTTAGTCTAAAAACAGCAGCACTTAGACATCAAAAGATCCAACAAACTCCTCCTTGGATTAGTAGCTGCTGCATACTCCAATTTTCTTTCTCAATGCTTCAAATCTTCCAGCTTGAAGTGGTTTAGTGAACATATCAGCAAGTTGATCTTCAGATCTGCAATAAACCAGCATGACCTCACCATTTTGTTGCACCTCACGTAGAAAGAAGAACTTGACCTTGAAATGCTTAGTTTTGCCATGAAAAACTGGGTTTTGAGATATTGCAATTGCAGCTTGGTTATCCACATTGATCTTGATACATTCATTGGAGTTCAGCCAAAGATCTTTCATTATCTTCTTCAGCCATAAGGCTTGATTTGCTGCTGCAGTAGCAGCTATAAATTCTGCTTCAGCAGTAGATTGAGCTACAATTTCTTGTTTTTTTAGAACACCAAGTGAAACAAGCTGATCCTAAACTGAAACAGTACCCAGATGTACTCTTCATATCATCCATCGAGCCAGCCCAATCACTATCAGAATAACCTTGTAGATTGAATTCTAGACTCCTTTGAAACTTCACTCCAAAAAACATGGTTCCTTTCAAATACCTTAAAATCCTCTTAGCTGCAATCAAATGAAGCTGACTTGGATCACTCATAAATCTGGACAGAACACTTACAGCAAATAAAATGTCTGGTCTAGTTGCTGTGAGGTACATGAGACAACCTATTAGACTTCTGTACATCGAAACATCCACAGCTTCAGGTTCCATCATTCTTCGCAATTTCTCTTTTGCTGCCATAGGTGTACCGACACTTCGACATTCTTCCATCTGAAATTTCTTCAAAATTTCCTTTAAGTACTTCCTCCGACAAATGAAGATTTCATAAGGACTTTGCTTGATTTCCAGACCTAAGAAGTAAGCCATTTTTCCTAAGTCTGTCATCTGAAAACCAGCAAATAGGCCTTGCTTAACATTTTCTATCAGCTGAACATCATTTCCTGTTACCAAAAGATCATCCACATATAGAGATAGAACTACCACACTATGATTCACTTTCTTAATATAAAGAGTGAACTCACTCAAGCTCTTTTTAAAACCTAAATCCAGCAGATATCGATCAATTTTTCCATACCAGGCTCTTGGAGCTTGCTTCAGTCCATATAAAGCTTTATGCAATTTGTATACACTCTCTTCTTGCCCTTTAACACAGAACCCTTCAGGTTGTTCAACAAAAATTTCCTCTTCAAGCTCACCATTTAAAAATGCAGACTTGACATCAAGCTGAAAAATAGTCCAACCCTTATCGGCTGCAACAGCTAACAAGAGTCTTACTGTGTCCAGCCTTGCAACTGGAGCAAAAGTTTCAGAATAGTCTACTCCCCATACCTGAGCATAGCCTTTAACAACCAGCCTTGCTTTATACTTGTTAACAGAGCCATCAGGATTGAGTTTTTTTCTAAAGACCCACTTAACTCCAATTACATTCTTATTTAATGGCCTGTCTACCAATTCCCAAGTCTGATTTTTTTGAATCATTTTCATCTCCTCCCCGCATTTGCCGCAAACCACTTCGATCTTCCTTGGCTTCAGCAAAATTTGATGGTTCGAGCACAGCCACATTACTCCTTTCATAGATCTCAGCAAGTGTCCTTGTGCCTCTTACGGAGTTCATCATCTATACTTTCTTCCATTTCCCCGTAATTTCATTAGTCTCCACATCGTTTCAGGTTGTCTTTCAAAGTGCTTCAATTCAGTGTTCCTTCCATTTAACCAATTCCATTCATCTTCCTCTAAGAACATAACATCTCTGCTCACGTAATCTTCCTTGTCTTTGGATAGAAAATTCGTAAGCTTTTGATTGAGAGCTATATCCAACAAAAATTCCAATCTCAGCCTTTTTATCAAGCTTATCCCTTTTGACATCAGGAATATGAGTATAACACAAACTTCCAAAAACCTTCAAATTTTTCACAGAAGGTTTAGTGCCTTGCCAGCCCTCGAGAGGTGTTAGTTTCTCTAAAGCTTTTGTAGGTAATCTATTTAAAAGAAATACAGCGGTGTTGTTGGCGCCTCAGCCCAAAAACTTTTAGGCAAATTCTTTTCCTGCATCAAACATCCGGCCATCTCCATAATGCTTCTATTTTTCCTCTCACTAACTCCATTTTGTTGAGGTGAGTAAGGGGCTGTAAATTGCTGTACAATTCCAGCTAGCTCACAAATCGTTTGAATTTGTTAGCTGTATACTCGATCCATTGTCGACCGAGAGCTTTGATTCTCTTCCCACTTTGATTTTCAACTAATGCTTTAAACTTCATAAATACATCAGCTACTTCAGTCTTAGCTTGCAGAAAATAGATCCAGCTTATTCTAGTCGATCATCGTAAAAGTAATAAAATACCTGCTTCCACTTAAAGAAGGTTCGAGACATAGGTCCACACACATCAAGGTGAACTAATTCCAGCTTTTGATATGTCTTCGAGACTCCTCCTTTGAAGGGAAATCTGGCTTGTTTGCCAAGAATGCGGGTTCGCATTGTGGAAGCTCTTCCTTCAAGCTTGGTAAATCATCTACCAGGCCATTTTTCTGCATAACCAGCATACTCCTCCTATGAACATGCCCCAATCTTTTGTGCCACATGCTCTATGTTCTCTTCGTACACTTCAAAGCCATCGCTGCATCTCATTTGGCTTGAACACAAAACTTTTATCCCTCATTTGAACTCTCAAGACTTCATTGCTGTCAATATCTTTAATGAGACATTCCCTTCCTTCGAACTTCACTATATAGCCCTTCTCCACTAACCGACCAACACTCAACAGATTTCGGTCAATATTTGGCACAAAGAGGACATCCTTGATTAACTTCACCCCCTGGTTTCCTTTAACAGCAACTACACCTTTACCCCCGAACTTCAATATGCTGTCCATTGCCAATTCGACTTTGGACTTTATCGTTTTGTTTATGCTCTTGAATAGCTCTAAGTTGCCAGTCATGTGATTAGTACAACCACTATCTATCAGCCATGTACTATTTTCGATCGAATAATCACCAGCTGAAGCAACAAATAAGTGCTCTTCATCAACTTCACTCACCGCCACTTGTGCTTCTCCCGTTTGCTGATAGGCTTTCCCTTTGCAAATAGCTTCCATATGACCCAACTTGTGGCATCTTTCGCACCTCGCGTCTGGCCTTTTCCAGCATCTAAAGGACCGATGGTTGGTTCCACCACAAGATCGACATGGCCTTTTATTATTTTTCCATTTGCTAGATCCACCAAAGATTTCCTTCTTTAGGCAAAAATTTCGAATCAGCAACATTTCCCTTAAACTGAATCCATTTCTTCCCTTTGCCTCCATCATTTTGCTTTACTTTGGCTTGCAATGCCCCCTCAACATGATCTTCTCTCCTCATTAGTCTTCTATGCTCCCGTGCGCAAAGCATTCAAAGCAACTCGCAAGTTTTATATCGCCAAGTCCCTTGTGTTTTCCGGAGAAGCTATAGTAGCTTCAAATTTTTCTGGAAGAGACACTAGGATCTTCGAACAAGCCTATCATCCCTCAAGTCGGTTCCCAAAACTCGATTTTATCGCTATTCCCACTAGCCTATCCGAGTATTCCTTCACCGACTCGAGATTCCTTCATTTGCTGTCTCTCAAATTCTCTCAAGAGATTCAGCACCTTCATACCTCTTATCTTCTCATCTCCTTCATATTCTTCCTTCAAGAAATCCCATATGACCTTCGCAGAGTCATACTTCATAATTCGGTGAAGATGGTAGGCGAGACAAAGAAAGACATACGTGCAAGATTTTGCCTTGGCTTTCCTTGTGGTTCTCTCTTTATGAAGCTTGATTTGATTCATGGTCGGATTATTTGGAAGTGGAGCAACTTCATAATCATCCTCCACAGCTTCCCACGAGATCATGACCCTCCGTAAATGCTTTCATTTTAACAGCCCATGCTTGATAATTCTCTCCGTAAATACTTTGGAGAAGCCATCGCAGAAAAACCACTTGAACTTGTCTCCATCACCCTCTAACCTCTTTGCAATACAATACTTGCTTCACTTCACAGTCCCTCAAGATCATTCGATGCTCGATACCACCGTTGATTCGATTAAAGCAGCAAAGAAGCAGAAAAAACAGAACTATAGATATCGAGGAAGAAAGATGAAAAAACGAGAGGAAACGAGAGAACGAGCATGGAAACTGTCTTCTGCACGGTTCTAATAAAAAAGTCAAGTACGTAACACGACTTAAACCAAAAAAAATAACTGCACACACACACACACGTTCAGCTTGTAACTGCACCTGAACAAGTAAGAAAATAAACTAAAACAATATAAAACAGAACAGAGAAGTTTTAGTCTAAAAACAGCAGCACTTAGACATCAAAAGATCCAACACTTTATTTGATGATGGTCCTTGAGTTTTTCAGTCTTGGATTGCATGTCGCAATTCGTGTGCGCTTTTGTCAAGGAGCAGCAGTTAAAGTGGGGTAGAGGGGTAACTGTGTACGTGATGTGGACACGCAGGGAGTACGCTGCCTCGATGCTGCCCGCAAGGCAAAAATGCGTCGTATGTCATCTGTCTATTGAGGCTGAATCTCCTTCCATGCAATAGTTAATAACCAATCAATCCACATCAACTTTATTTAGGATACGTGGCTGGATTATTATGAACCGGGGGAAAAAGCTGTCTCTTTATCCCATCAGCTTTAGTTGGTTTAGGCGCGTCTAATAATTATTTTATTTTTGAAAATAATTTCTGATAAAAAATTATTATTTTTTATTTTATTCCCGAAAATAATTTCTAAGCATTTTAAATCGTTTGATAATTGTCTAAAATTTTTATTTTAGGAATAGAATTGAGTTTTATATCGTTGTGAAGATTTCTAATCCAAATAATTTTCTTTTCATTTTTTTAATAATTTTATTATATTTTGCTTTCTTCTTCTTTTCTCTTTTTCTTTTTTTTTTTTTCTTTTCTTTCTCCTCTTCTTCTTCAAGCTTTGCTAGTCGCATGGTCTTGGGATGACCGGCGACCTCGCCGGCGGCTGGGCAAGGCTTGGCGAAGCCTTGGTTGGATGAGTGGCCTCATCAAGATTTGGCAAGGCCAAGCTCCCCAATCGCTAGCAGGGCTCAACCTCGCCTGGCCAAGCGAGGCTTCTAGTGGCTGGGGGAGGCCCAGGTGAGGCTCACTTGGTCATCGATGAGGCCGAGCCTTGCTGGTGGTTGGGTGAGGCTCGCCTGGCCACATATGAGGTTGAGTCTTACTGGTGGCTGGGCGAGCTCGTCAGACCTCACCTTGGCTTGGTGAGCCTTTGGTGAGCTCGCCGGAGGTCGCTTAACTATTTGCCGGCAACGGCGGTGGCGGTTGGAAGAAGAAGAGAGAAGGAAAAAGAACAAGAAGAAAGACAAGAAAAGAGAAAAAATGGGTTGGTTTGATTCTAAAATTATTCTCGGGAATAGATAATCAACATTTTTTATTTTTTGATTATATTCCAAATCTATTCTAGGAAACAAATTTATTTACGGGAACAAAAAATTTACTAAACGAATTTCTATTCCAAATCTATTCTTGAGAACAAAATAACATAATCAAACATTATTTGGCCGGTTGCTAAGGGTGCGTTTGGTAACGATTTTCTTGAGAACAATTTTTTATCAAAAATTATTTTTTTTTTTGTTTGTTCCCGGGAATAATTTCTGAGTATAAGAACACATTTGGTAATTGCACAAAATTTCTATTCTCGGAATATAAATGTTTTGGTAAAATTGTATAATTTTGTTGTTTCTTTTAATTTTTTAATATTTTTATTATATTTTTCTTTTTCATTTTTCTTCTTTCTTCTTTCTTTTTTCTTCTTGATCAAATATGAGAAACATGGGAAGACATGTCACCATTTTTGGCTAAATGGTGCGTATAACTTTTATCTCAATTCTAAATTAGGTGATGCATTATCCATTCATGTTATCTATTTTATTAGGTTTGAGATAGTGACTATGATTTATTACTGTGATAAGAATATTGAGGCGTTTGGATTTGTTAAAAAAATGTTTACTAGAGAAAGAATGGGCACATGAGCAACATAAGAGACAAGTTTCATTCACTTAAATATAATTGTGCATTACAAGATGTCATTCACTTTAGGTTTGCTTATGAGCATAAAATATATAATCAAGCTAGAACGGCCCATCTTGGATGATTGAGGGATGGAAGGAAGGTCCCGAATCTCTCAACATGCAGAGCTCTCCTCTACCGATAATGGTAGTTTTCATTTGTTGTTTTTAAACCCTAATTCACAATTTGAACCCCTTCTTCTTTCTATGATGCTATGGCGTTATCACCCACATCTTCTCCTTTCACTCGCAACACTGACTCTTTATTCCATGTAATTCAAGCTCTTCGATAAATTCTCTTGTGGTCTCATCCCTGTGCAATCAAATTCTCTGATACGATGACTCTCTTTTGTGTTTCTTCGCCAACACGGTTCCCTTTCACTCACTGCTATGACCTTTCTTCCATGGGCTCGTGCTCCTCCGTACTTTTTCTTGTGGAATCATCCTTGTGAAACCCAATCCTCTGCTGCGATGATTCTCTCTTTGTGTTATCTGCTTCTGCCCCTGGGTTAATGGGAACATTCCAATTCTCTCCGCCATCAATTCGGTTGCCTCTTTCTCTTTCACTTGAAACTATGCTCTTCACCTGTTTGCCAAATTTCCCCAAACATCTATCAGTTTAGTCGCCATCCTCTCCATCGACATGTCAGTTATCATCTACTCTTTGCATGTCGACTTTATTCCTTACCTCCCCTAAATTCTGACTTGGGACATTAATCATGGACTATCACGACCAGGAAGAGACATCACGCCTTGCTACCCTTTGCAACAGATTGGGCCGATTATGGTTCGAGCAAGAAATTAACATTTGGGATGAGTCGCCATCCCTGGAAAAGCTCGAAGAATGCCAGAGAATATTAGTTGGTAAGATTTTCTCAAATACCTCTATCAATTTTCAAGCTTTCCAGAATACAATGAAGTGCGCTTGGCGCACAGAACAAGTAGAAATCACTCAATAGGAAATGGGTATCTATGTGGCTAAATTCAAAGTAGAAAGTGAAAAACAGAGGGTCAAAGAGGGAGGTCCGTGGTTGTTCTCGAGTACTTTGGTGATCTTTCACTCCTGTAAGCCAAATACTCCATGCCATTGTTATGATTTCTCCAAATGTGCATTCTGGGTTCAAGTATTTGGCCTCCCCTTAGAGTGGTGCACAGATCAAATGTTAAGCAAAGCCATTAAACACATTGGGAGGATACTGGAAGTGAAAGTTGATACAAAGGAGGGAACAACATTAAAAGTGGGTCGTGTTAGGGTTGAGATTAACTTAAGTGATCCCTTGAAAATAGGGCAACTGATTCGTATCGAAGGCAAAGCATTATGGCTCGATTTCCGCTATGAACGGCTTCCCCATTTTTGTTATTCATGTGGACGAATAGGGCATTACGCAGCGTACTGTTAGAACATACCTTTTACTGAAGCAAAGATGGCAGGTAAGGAGAAAATGGCTTTTGGTCAATGGTTGCGTGCTGAAGTTAAGAAGAACAGCCCGTACTGGCGGACTTTCTATGAAGGCTGCCTTCCCTCTGATGGATCTGATGAAGTTATCCCAGAAACTCCTCCTTTTTTGACATCCAAAGCACCTGCTCTGCCCCCTCCTGAAGAAGTCGTTGAAAGGGAAGGTCGTCAAGAAGGAATAGAGAAAAGAAATGTAGTGACTACTGATTTGATCCCTGTCTCCTCAAAAATGAAAGGTATCTAACATGCCCCTCTTGAAAAGGACTCAAGCATTTCTATCACAGCAATGGAAACATGCTTTCCAATGCAATAAAACGTACCTCTTGTAGAAGCAATGGATGCTGGAGTTCAGAAGCATCATTCTACCGCTTTGCCCCATCCCATGATGGCTACTCCAGCAGGGGGTGCACTAATTCCGATACCTGTTACACACAAAGGGTATCGAGATAAAACAATAGCAGATGTGAATACCAAGCGAGCAAAACCCTCTTGTCTAGCTACTAAACCAAGGATAGTGAAGAAAATCAAGAGGTACAACCCTTATGACTTGTGCTCTCACGACTTTGAGTGTTCTAAAGAAATTCAACTACTGGATACTCCTGTCCTAATGGCTGATGAAATCAGGAATTGGGCAGAGGTGGCTTGCCCGAAAAAGCCATCGGTGGAAAAATGAAGCTCTTATGCTAGAACTGTCAGGGACTTGGCTCTCCCCTAACGGTTCAAGCCTTAAAGGTCCTAGTGGCCAAAGAGAAGCCGGATGTGATTTTTTTAATGGAAACAAATAATAGAGAGCTAGTTCTATCAAGAATTCAGTGAAGACTGCAGTTTACTAACTCCCATATCATTAATCCAATAGGCATAGCTGGAGGTTTGGCCCTGTTTTGGCATTCTTATATATCTCTACGGGTGGAAATAACTACTCAAGACTTTATCGATACCAAATGTACAGAGACAGGGAGAGGAATCACTATGCGACTGACCTGTATACATGCACCAACTACTCTTCACTCACGCCAACCCTTATGGACAGCACTCCAACGAATTGCATCCATCAACTCTTTGCCTTGGGTTTGTGCGGGAGACTTCAATGAAATAAAGATCCCCTAATTTTTATCCAATGCAATCATTTAGAGAAGTCCTACATGATTGTGCATTGATGGATATCGAAAGCAAGGGATACGCATTTACTTGGACGAATAACCGAGAGGGGGATGACTTAGTTAAAGAGAGGTTGGACTGGGTTCTTTGTAACTGGAATTGGAGGATCACTTTCTCTGAGGCTGAAGTCTTTGCTTTACCAACAGTGGGTTCAGACCACAGCCATTTGGTGTTTAATACTGAAGCCAGACTGCGTAGTAAGGGCAAGACCTTCAAGTTTGAAGCTTTTTGGTTGTAGAATCAGGCTTGTCGGGACATCATCGAAACGGCTTGGTCTTCAGCTTGAGCTAAGGGCTATAACCTGCCAAACACATTAAAACAAGTCAGTTAGGCTCTTTTGAAGTGGAGTAGAGTCACTTTCTCTCAAGCAAATGAACAGATAGCAACTTTACAGCAACAACTACAATCGTTAACCAATCAGACTCACAGCTCCTATGATAAACAGCTCATCAGTCAGTTGAAATGTGAGCTACACAACACTTGGCAGCAGGAGGAACAGTACTAGGCGATGAGATCTAGGATCAATTGGCTTCGGTAGGGTGATAAAAATACTAAATTCTTTCATGCCACTATTATTCAACGCAGAAACAGAAACAAAATCAGGATGCTGCTTGATGATAACCAAAGATGGGTTAGAGACGATTGACTCCTTAAGGAAATAACGATGGACTTCTTCTCTAAGCTCTACAAATCAGAAGGCTATCATGACTATGGGCCGATTCTTGATAAATGTGAGTGTCATGACTACTGATATGATTATGCAACTTATTTCAGCTGTTACCCGAGAGGAAGTTCAACTAGCTGCTTTCCAGTTGCGGAAAACTCAAGCCCCAGGTCCTGATGTCTAGATCAATACCGACCCATTAGTCTTTGTAAATATGCATACAAAATAATTTCTAAGGTGTTAGCCAACAGACTGAAACCTTTCCTTCCTAACATCATTTCTATGGAACAAAATGCATTTGTAAGCGGCCGTCAAATACAGGACAATATCTTAATTGTGCAGGAGATTCTACATCAGCTCAAGACAAGAACTAGAAAGAGAAAATTTCAGGCTGTTGTCAAGATGGATATGAAAAAGGCGTATGACCAAGTTGAGTGGGATTTTCTCAAAGATTATCTACTCAGGTTAGGATTCCATTCTACTTGGGTTGAATGAATCATGCAGTGCATTACTACCGTTTCCATAGGTGTCAAATTTAACGGGGAATAGTTAAATTACTTCCGCCCAACGCGAGGAATTCGACAGGGAGATCCTTTATCACCCTATCTATTTATTCTAATGGCTAATGTGCTGACTACTCTTATCCATCAAGCTCTCCAGATGGGAAACCTTAAGGGTATCCAGCTAAACAGGTGGTGTCCAACTCTGACTCATTTGTTTTTTGTCGATGACGCTATATTCTTTCTAGATGGGTCAGTATAGGAAAGCCAAGAACTAGCCAACATTGTAAATCAATATTGTCTTGCTATGGGACAGGCCATCAACCGGAATAAGTCGAGCATCTTTTTCAGTAAAGACTGCCTTGACAGACTTAAGGATAACTTAACACGGGAAATCAGAATCCTGATGCTAGCAAAAATCGAAAAATACCTTGGTATCCCATCGGACTGGGGAAAATCTAAACGAGATATGTTTGCTTGGATACTCGGGAAAGTCAATGCCAAACTCGATGGTTGGAAAGAAAGTCTCATTTCTAAGGGTGGTAAGGAGATTCTTATAAAAAGTGTTGTATAGGCAATCTACAATACGCTATGTCAATTTTTAAAATCCCTTTTTCACTTTGCAAGTCCATTGAAAAGAAGATTGCACGTTTTTGGTGGCAAAATGATAGCCGAAGATCCGAAATCCATTGGAAAAACTGGGAAGTACTAAAGACCGGAAAGGAATTGGGAGGACTCGGGTTTTGAGACCTTGTGGCTTTCAATAAAGTCATGTTAGCTAAACAAGCCTGGCGACTAATACAGCAACCTACTTCTTTATGGGGCAAACTTTTTAAAGGTCTGTATTTCCACTCCCAGGATTTCTTAACTGCCTGAAAAGGTACTCGATCTTCCTGGGGTTGACAGAGCCTACTCGTTGGACGGGATTCCATTTTATCAAAGATTCAATGGTCGGTCGGAGATGAGGACCACTGGCTTCCTAAAGGTAAAATAGGAGGAATAGTTGTTGCATAGGAACCTGAAAAAGTTGCTGATCTGATTGATATAGAAACTAACCTATGGAATATGACTTTCCTGAAACACCTCTTTGATGGTGAGACTATAGCAGCAATACTTAAGATCCCCTATGAAACCTCATTATATAGTAGAGAAGATCGTTTAGCCATGCACAGTTCAAGGTGCATTTACTGTGAAAAGTGCTTATAGTGTTATTCGGCAGGCACCATCTACTATTACCTTAAACAGAGCATCTTCATCATATCAACCACCACAGCACCTCTGGAAAAAAATCTGGAAACTACATATCACTCCCAAAATTAAAATTTTCCTTTGGTCTTTATACCAGATGCCTTGCCCACTAAGGACAACCTATTTTGCAGGAAAATTAGTGTTGATCCTATCTGTACCCTCTACTCAACAAAGCAACCAGAGACTTCATAACATTTATTTTTATTATGCCCATGGACCTCACAAGTTTGGTCTCACCCCCAAATCAGTGTTTCTATATTACCCGCAGATATTCATCGCATAGAGGAATGGATTGCTAATATCTTTGCAAAAAGGCAGACCTTACCTGGTTTGGAGCTGCTCGCCACACTGTTATGGCAGATTTGGAAGTCACGCAATCGATCCATTTTCTGCCAACGGAGTCCTGATCCTTTTCACGTTGTTGCTGTAGCACTTGGCCAAGTTCGCACGGCTAATATACTCTCCGTTCCTATCCATGGGGTCGGTTCAGCTCAAAGAAGTCCAGATCCCAGCACTTCGTGGAGGCCCCCAGATCCAGGAGTCTTGAAGATTAATATTGATGGGGCTTTTCACCCACAAAGCACCAGTGGATTAGTTGCCTATCTTTGTCGTGATCAAACAGGTACTCTGGTTGAAGGATTCACGAGAATAGTACCTGCGTCTTCGGCTTTGCAGGCGGAGGTTCAGGCTCTGAGTATCGCCCTACATCACTTGATAAACGCCAACAAGAATACGAACCCTCTTATAATCGAGTTCGACTGTCTTATGCTGGTTGAAGCACTGCGAGATCTTGATGCGTCGCCATGGGAGGTCAGACCCCTGATCGCTGAAGCTGCTGCTTTGATCCCTCGTCTCACTCATTCGTGTGTTAGGTTTTGCCGAAGAGATGCCAACTCTGCTGCGGATTGGGCTGCTAAGGCCCACAACAATGGCTCTTTGCCATCTACTTGGGCTTTTTTACCCCATACTCCCTTGTTAGACATTTTACCTCTTGATGCCTTTCAAGCGGTTGTAATTTTCGTTTAAGTTAATGCAATGTTTATTTTCGACCAAAAAAAAAAAAAAAGAAGCTAGAACGGCCCAAAGTTCCAGTTTAACTGAAGAGCAGATGCCAGTGAAATGGGTGAAACCACCGTGACATCTGCTGTCCTTTCTAATCGTTCCACCTCCACCTCCAAGCCCACGGTTGCCTTTGGATGCCCGTGCAAGATTCACAAGTTGTTCGGTGACTTTTTGTGCGGAAGTATTGTTGAAATCGTGCTTCTCGATTTGAACTCGAGAAGTTTTTTTTTTTTATTATTATTTGTTAGAGAAGAGACTTTTGTTTTATTAAAACTGACCCCGAATGCAATTGTAAGGGGCATCAAAGCACAATAGCTCCCAAAGAGTAGGAGGGGTTTAGAAACCTAATTTTGTGGAAGTGCCCTACATCTGAAGGCATTTACAATCCAATCTGCTAACCTATTTGATTCTCGTGAATATGGGCCTCTCATGATTCATAAAAAGGGTCAAGAGGCCTTTACATTATGTTATAAGTATCTCAATGTCCAAAGAGCATAGAGAAATATTGTCGATAGCTTAGGACTAATGGGGGTATCTGATGCATTAGTTTCCAACTATGATTTGAAGATGCAAAGGAGTAATTTCATTTCATCACGATTTGCAATCTTATTTATATGGGTGCACATGTGTGCGAATCTTCTTATGACAAGATATTATTTCAAAGTAAAATGATGTAATTGGTTCTAGTTTCCCAAATGTCAACAAATTAGAAATGCAAAATGCAAATGAGAGAGAGACCGGTTTGATTAGTGAGCAATTCCGCCAAGATCTCTTCATTAATTGGGGGAAGAATCCTCTTGAATTGCTCTTCATCTAAAAAGGATGTGATCAGATTCCTCACTGATTATCAAGATGTCTTTGCCTAGTCAAATGAGGATATGCCCGGCACCACATCATCCAAATAGATAGGATTCGGTATTCCGTTGGTAGCAGAGTATCCATAAGAGCCACAAAAGCGAACAAATCCTATGGTAAGAGCATATAGCTTCAATGATGGTGATCGATGTCTACGTGTCATTACAATTTGATAAAACTTTCACACAATTTTCTTCGAATCAAAAGTCATCACGATACATGTAACAATCGGAAAATATCAGTACATCTAGAGCTAAGTGCAAGTTGTGTTTTAGTCTTGAGTCACTTGGCCTACTTTGGACAAGTGTTTCGAGTGGTTATTCTGGAAAATATCAGTACATCTAGCATCTCTTTAATAATTAGTGGTACTAAAATTAATGCACATTATAGAGGTAAGTTCATAATTTTCTCTTTTTATTCATAAATGCCAATCTTCTAGCGATCGGGCAGCAAGCAGTTTCCATCCTTGCTTTGGTGGCTTGGTGGTTTGCTTGCGGGGACAAAGGGTTTGAAATTTCGTCGCTAGAAGCAGGACCAATTTGGAAGGCCATTTACGTGATTTTTCTCATCCTTGCAGACCAATTTGAACTCGTCAACGTGATCGTCGAAGGGCCAACTTCAAAGTTCAAACTCACCAATATCCTTTGATTGAAAAATAATTCCGAATGAAGAAACTTGCAAAGGAAGGCTCTCCACAATATTAAGCAATCGCCATCGATGTCAATTACGATCGATTCTTTTGGAAACGTACAAATGGATATGTGCTGAAACTTGTGGATGGGATGCAAGTTCCCAGGGGAGCATGCTCGCTCGGAGAAGATGAAGTAAATGAAACAAACAAAAGATGAGCATTTCCCACTTAAGTAATCTTAAACCTTAACACCTGAGGTTTCTGCTATATTAGGATATTTTCCATCACGAGGAGCTAACTGATGATTGACGATATTAATTCGATGAAGCTTCGACACAATTTTCTTCAGATTAGAAAGAACCAAAGTCATAGTTCTAAGCAGGTATGTGTGAGATGTATTGCATTAGCATGCCTATCGAATTGTTCCTCTTTGCAATGCTCTCCCTGGCTAAAGAGTTTCCAAATGGATTCCGCATTCACTTTCATTTCCTCTATAGACGAGTCAATAAATTGGAGAGCTCCAGATAAAATAATTGATGGCGATTGAATTCTTTTTCCCCATCCAATTTTGGCTTGCCGTTCATCGTATAATAGGGTTGAAATATTTCAATTGCTTCCCTAATTATATCGAACTAAAGTCATGCAAAATATACATGATATAGGTGATCATTATTTTGTTTTTCATTCATAAATGAGAATGGAGCTTGGCCTCATCATCAAACGTTGACAATGCAGATGTTTGTTTAGGGGACTCTTGTTTTACTAAAAGCAGGCGACGGCTTGTAAATAAGAATTTTGCCGTTATACTTGTCTCTCAAATATACTTGACCTCGTACCATTCTTGTGGATAATTAGCCTTCTACATTCCTTCTGTGTGATATATTTATTTTAGTATAACAGCCATAGCTCTTTTGCTCATGGTATGTTATGTCAAAACATGTGCTTGCAGAATAGTGTTTTGTATTTTGTCTTTGGCATGTGTGACTTACTGATTTGGCGTCAACACCTTACTTCTTGGCTTGACCTTCTTTTGGTTCAATTTATCAATGATTGATACAAGAAGCGCTATTGCCTCAGCCATTTCGGCTGTGGCCACAGCTTTTGAATAGTCGACGAAGATGTGATCTTGCTTTCTAGTTTTTGTTTTGATCTGATTTACAAATGAGAACACCTTTTTGGAACAATAAACAGACATACATGACCTTGTATTGTACATCCAGATTAACAGAACAGTGATCAAACAGTTTAATACCATCTTAGTTCTTCCATTTGCAGATGGAGATTGGAATTAAGATGCCGTGGGATAGTCATTCTATACTTTGAATGACCAACCTTTGTTTTGGCAAGGGGCACTGAACCCTTGTCTACAAGTGGACCACTCATAGCTGTTTATTTATTTTTTTTTTTCTTACTTTGGGATAAGTGAACTAAAAGTCTTAAAACATGCCGTTAAAGTGATTGAATCATAAAAATTTTTAAAAGTACAGTAAAATTTTAAAACGTGTTAAATTAGTATAATCAAGCATTTTCGTGAATACTGTTTAATGGAAAATGTTGACGTGATTTTTATTATTATTTTTCGCTCTTCTATACGGTGTTAACTTTAACTAAAGAACCTAAGCGACATTGTAGTGGTCTAAATCTAATTTTCCCCCCAAATCTTAATTAATTTATTTCTAAAAAAGTCCAAAAGTTTTATCCAAAAAAAGACAAGTTAAAAAAAAAAAATAGAAAAAAACTACAAGCACTGTCACCAAAAAGATCCGCGGGGTGTCGGCAATGTTTGGAATGGTAATCAGGGTCTTAGGGAGGGTTTGCGATCCTTGTTAACCATAGTTGAGGTTCTACCGGCTTCGTCTAGATTTGGAAGAGAGCCATGACCCCTTTTCAAATTGGTTCATTTGAAAAATTTAAAACTAAATTAATATCGATGTAATAGGTTTACAACATTTTTAGTACTTTTCTGATCATAAGTAACTTGACTCACTTAGACACCCATTTTTTTATTACATTATTTGTTTTTCTCATATTTCTTTTCCTTTTCCTTGGACGGGTAATATGATTGCATGCCAATTCCCCAAGCCTACGTGACTTTTTAGGCAACACCTAATATAAGCCGAAATGACCGAATTAATCTATTTCTAGAAGTTTTAGAACTCGACTTTCTTATTAACATTTAGGACTAAAGTGTCGGTGTCATCCATAAATGCTAAGACAATCTAGAGGACTTATCCCGCTCTTCTCATGCATGACAATAGAAGAAATTATGTTTCCTGATATATTATTATAACATTTGAGCGTCACTCCTTTTCCACTCGAGCAAAGTGAATGGCAAATTTGTACATTTGTAATGAATAGTGGTCGATCCTTTAGCAAATCTAGCTTGACATTCTTTGGGCCAGTAATGCAGATTGGTATGGATTACTTGTAAACTAGCTCATCCTAGCCGGGCTGAAAAGAGGAGCCCATATAGGGCTCAGTCATACCTCAGGGACACCAAAACTTCTCGACCTCCATTAGCACCTTATCCCCAAAGCTACGCGTAGAAAGTAGGAGTGAGTATATTGGACCGCCCAAACTGGAAATTGCCCCAGACCAGACTGGACCGGTGGGTTTGGTTCGGTTTCCGGGAACATTGGTCCTTCTGGGGAGGGACCAAACTCGACCGACTCTTTTTAAATATATATATATAGTAGTAAACCCAAAAATTGCAATAACTCTAGTATTTTTTTTTAATTTTTTAATATTTTTGCTAAGTGACCGGTTCCATTGGATTGGACCGAACCAGTTGGTCAGGTCCGGTTCCCAATCTTAGGACCCTTCAATCCAATCTCCAATCCCAAAAAATGGGAATCGGTTTTCTCAATTCGGTTTTTAGTTCCTACATGGAACCGAACCAAACTGAGAATTGATTATCCCTAGTAGACAGATAAAAGAAGGGTTCCAACCACACTTGATCGATGGATGGACCAGCCCAGACAATCGATCTACAAATCCTCACCTGAGCCGGCCCTTTCAAGAAAGAGACCGGGCTTGAGGAGCCCAAACGCCTATACAAACATGTTCCTTCTAAGAAGAAATTATGTGTCTATGCCTGCCTCGATATGTGCTTCGAGCCTTGTTGGCTGGGGCAAAGCTGTTAAACTTATGATTAGATCTACTTCAAACAAACGATAACATTGAGCTTTAAGAGAACTCCATAGTCACTAATTTAAACAAACTAATAGTTGAGCTTGATGAGTCTCATATGAAACCCGACCGCCAAATGTTAATAGCTCCATATACTTAGTGCATATAATAACTTCTCACAAAATTTCCGGGGATGGTCCCTATTTTGCACAATCGAAGCGTCCAACAAAAATATATGGAGGCATCATTGCGTACATATGATGTAAACTTTCCTAGTCCTTCTGGATTGTTGAAATTTTGGGCACAACATGATTAATATGTCGAGTTCCACGTGATGTCTGATTGAATCTATGGTCTCGTTATATTTGAGTAAATGCAATAATCTCGCACTACAGGTTTAGGATGGTCAGCATTAGAAGGGTCCACTAATTGGCTAACTCGCCATGCTCCTTTTTGTTCCTTTGCTCGATATTCAACCGCCCATTTAGAAGACATGACCGGACGAAAATATATATATATATATATATATATATATATATAGTATCCTAACAAAGGGGCAAGCAATGCAAAAATTCAGATGAAACTTTATACAGTACAGTGTGAAATTACTACAAAGTTTGGGTAAACATTACGGGAAAATCACACATCGCTTATAATGAAGTCATTCCCTTGAGTTATTCCATTGTGATTTCACTTATAATGAAGTCATTCCTTTCTCACTTGGATTAGATGACCATAAGATGCATACGAAACTTTCTTTCGTGGCCACTTAACTTAATCATGAACCATTGAAGTTTAGTCCAACTTTCATCTAATGTGACTTTACCACAGTTCATCTTTCGTCCAAATTAGACTTGGGATGGATTGCCCGTCAAAACAGATGGAATGATCATGATTGAAAGTGGAATTAAATCTAAGCAAACTAAATAGAATAAATGAAAGTTCAGTGACCCATTTAAAGATAAGGATATAATTTCATGACCACGAAACTAAAGAATTTATCTCGAGTTCGTAGAATGTCATTCCTAGTAGTGTGAGTTTCTTTTCTATCGAGATGGCATGAAGATTACATAAATAGAATATTTTCTTTTTTATTTTCTTTTTCAGCAAGAATTGATGATCTCAACCCATAATTTCCATTTGAAGCTCCATTTATTTTTTGAAAAATCAATAATTTGAAAATTATTTTTTTAAAATTCATCCCTTGTAGTAATTAATTAATAGAGAATTTTCATTATCAACAGCAATATTTGTGTAAATATTTTTATGGATGATAAAAATAATTTTCGTTTATTTATTTTTGTAAGCAATATAAATGATTTTTTTATGAAAATATCTTTTAAATTATGTATTTTTGCGAAAGAAACGCATCCTTAATTTTTACTCAAATTCCATGAAGACTAATGGGCCTGTGGCCGACAGGCCTGGCTTTCATTTGATGCTTACTTCTTATGTGTAGATGGAGGCCGTGCTCACCGTTGTCAGCTTTTCCCCCAAATTGCGAAGGCCCGGCTACAATGGGTTGATCAACGCAGAACCACCAACTTTGATTTCCCATTCGATGCAATCTGGTCATTTCCTAATTTAGCTTTTACTAGCTGCACTGCACTTTATAAAATTGAGAAGGAGAAGAAAGAAAAGAAAAAGAGAGCGTCCTTTACATTCCGATTTGTATAATTAGAAAGAGGGAGTGCTTGTACATCTGGCAAATGAGATTATATTTGTAACCAAGCAAGTACACAAGGGGGGAATGTTAATGTATCTCGCCAATTATCAATAAATGCTTTGACTGTGAAAGAAAGTAATGAAATCCGACCGAAAACCAATTAAAATGAGCATCATTCTCAATGTACAAGTTTATGGTAAGCTCTTTATTCATGTTTGATGGAAGTAAAATACAAAACCTAAAAATATAATTAGCGAAAGGAAGACTCGAATACATCAATTTTATCACTAAAAAATGCCGGACGCTTCATACATATTTTACAAGAAATAGAACAAAAAGCATACCTAACTCTGATGGGATGAAGTAAAATTTGAAGTGAAAGCTTTTCCTCAATTTTTTTTTTCTTTTTGGTTGGCGTTTCGACTAGGTGGGGGCATAAAGTTTTTGGGGGTCCCATGGTTAAGGATAAAAGAAGGGAGGGGGAGAGATTCGATTTGATCGAACAAGACCTAAAGACTTTGTGCTTTCCTGTTGCTTGTTGGATTACACACTAAGACGGCAATTTTTTTTTTTTTTTATGACCCAGGAAACCTGCACGGGCGGCAGCCGGAGATAAACTACTAGAGGCGACACGTGCTAGCCACCACACACGTGCCACTGGGTAAGTCGCCAAGAAACTCAAAGCTAGCCTTCCTGCGAGCTTCGAACACTAGACCTCCTCGATGGAGGTCTAGCGCCTACCCAGCTGAGCCACTGCGGCGGGTGGTCTAAGACGGCGAGTTTGTTACTAGCTAGATGAAACAAAACTAAAATCATCAAGATCATTCGGCAAATTAAGTTCTCTCCCCTAAAAAAGGTATGGTTTGAGCGGGGCTAGATGAGCCTATACAATTGGGCTCTTTTCCAAGAAGGAAATTACTCGTTTACACCCATCCTGTTATGTGCTTTAAGCCTTTATTAGCTGAAATCTAGTTCGAATGAGCAATGAGATCAAGCATTAAGAGAATTCCGTGATCACTTATTTAACCCTACTAATTGCCGAACTTGATCAGTCTCATATCAAATCTGATTGACAAATGTTTGAAACTGCATGTGTTACGTGCATGTAATGGTTACTCACAAAAATATTCCCAATCTTGCATGATCAAAAGGGTCCAACTATGGACAAAAACAAGTATCACGGCATGCATCCGATGTAAGCTTTCTTAGACTTTCTCACGAGAAGTTTAGGATGGTCAGCAATAGAAGGTACCCTAATCAGCTAACTTGACAAGTTCCTTTTTATACCTTTGCTTGATACAAAACCGTCCATTTGCGCATATGTTGAGTGCTCTCTCTAGAAGGTACGCTAATCAGCTAACTTGACAAGTTCCTTTTTATACCTTTGCTTGATACAAAACCGTCCATTTGCGCATATGTTGAGTGCTCTCTCTATACAGATAATCGGCATTCTTGGTAGAAGACACAAGCAACTAGATCAGGAAACGAGATGAACAAGCAAAAGAAGCACAAGAGAACCACGATAAAGACCTATAATTGACTCGCATTCTAGGAGCAGTCAAACGAGGATGAGTCAACGCGTCCGCCGCACCGCTACTGTTGGTGACTTGGAGGTGTAGATTAGATATTAATCGGCATGTTAACTTTTGTTACTTGTTTTTCCAATCAGATGAGGTCGACGTATAAACGCGAGGTCTTTTCAAAAAGATAAATACGGACAAAAATAGCCGACCCGAGGGTTGGTAACAGCGGCGGAATCTGCGGTTTTAAGGAGGAGAAAGTTTCACATGGAAGAACAGACTAGCCTTTTTCACGTGGTCAATGTGATTGATGAGGAACTTACTGGTTCCGTAATATTTTCCGCTTTCTTTGTGAAGATGTATAAGCCGTCACTTGTTACTATTCATACAAGAATTGGCATCCTTTGGACTTAACTCAAAAGTTAAAAATTTTGGGTCAATTCACGTTTCATCCATGCTCTACCTTCCCTTTGATAGAAGCGCAGAGAAAATTTTTTTTACACAATCCTCGAAATTCAAGGGCTATTTTTGCTTTACTCGCCTTCGGGCCGGGTGGTTTTCAAGCATTGACTTCGAGGGCTACCCACTTGGGTCAAGACCTGACTATATTCCAAGGGGACAATCATTTCTTTATCTTCATCAAGTGCCCTCCATTTTTATATCTTCCGTACAGATTGTTTATGTCCAGAAGATCGTGTACATGGAGCAATACTGAGAGAGAGGATGGAGTTTATCTTCGCATCCATATTCTGTGGCTTTGCGCCATTTTCATGTAAGATTAATAAAGGTTGTTGATTTGGTTGCCTAGTTGTCTATGCACAAGATTAATGTTGATATCTGTTTGGATTTCATGACCAGTGCACAAGTTTTGTTTTTGGTCGAAAGTAGATATTGCATTCATTCATGAAAATAAGCGAGACTTACAAGGCAACTGTTGGGAATAACGGATCCCCTAAAAGCGGATTCGACACTGAATCGAACCCCTAAATCAATGCGGAAGACAAGCCCGGAAAAATCACGTATCACCGATCGTAAAGCACACCACGGATTCGAGCGTACCTTGTTAGCCACAGATTAGACACCAACGCCGATAAGAGGAAGAGAATTTGGCCTTGTTCAATCCGATGACGACTTGAAGGGAAGAAAAAATTGCCGGAGCCTTACTGTTTTTCCTTTTCTTTTTGGAGAGAGAGAGAGCGCGCAGGAGAAGACGTACATACGTTTATTTCCAACTGTTGTCTTCTCTCTCTCTCCTCCCTTTTATACGTCCCTCCATCCACAGGCCCTATTCCCGTGGGCCGGGCTTTTTGGGCCCAACTTGGGCGGACGGGCCTTAAGCCCATTAATAATAAAAAACCATCATCTCCCACTCGCACATGGTGGGCCGAACAGTATTCTCTTTACCTCTCTTCAACATTCATACCAGTGAATAATCCGTGTGACCAGCATACTTTGAGAGCTCGTTGCTATACATCTGTTAGGAATATATAGCAGCTCATAATGGGCGTCTCACTCTGAGTAGATTTAGTATGTAGTACCCTAGATCGATCGATCACATTTATATCTCTCTTGATCTCTTTTAAATAATGATATATATATATATATATATATATATTGTATTCACAATTATGATTATCACAAAGACAGTCATAATTGGTCGACCAGTGAACACAAAACTAAAATGTGATACTCCAAATTCGATCTTCCTCTTTCCTTCAAACTCTCAATTTCTGTTCAGCTTGCTTTTCTAGAAATGCCCCATTAGATCGAATCATCTCATGACCATTGGCAATACCCTAAGATAGCAAACACTAAACAGAAATCTTGAGAATAAGTAAGAGTCATGAGGGGACTTAAAATTAAGGAACTCTTTTCCTCAAGAGTCTCACATGTCATAAAAGTTGAGATCAAACTTTTTGCCACTCTTATTGGTCGTCTCATGCATACGTAGTATGAAATACGTATTACGGTATTAACTACTTTCCCATGGAGCGTATGTCTACACCTTTCAATACCGTACAGATGATAGTTTAGACATACCCAATGTCTAACTTGAGTTAACGTATCTACTCATTTACAAAATTCATCAGAACTCACATCTGGCATCATAGATAGATAAAGTAAAATATGTGCGTTATTTTACTTTCGGACATAGTAATTATCATGTCCTCATCTTAACACCCAGTTAAGGCGACATACATATTTTAAGCTTGAGCTCTCAATTATCACCTAGATAATAAGCTTAAAAACAGTCTCATCTATATTTATCACTCAATAAATAGAGGCGATTACCCATGTGAGTGGGCTAATCTTATATCTGTCCGACATACTTTCTCAATTTAAAATAATGCACTAAGCATTAAGATGCATAAAGATCAAACAAAGATTCATAGGCATTAATAATGAAACAACACTAGTTCATAAATGTGAACAACTCAGGGAAATTACAATTCAGTATATCAGATTCTACACAATCCTAGAGATTTTACATGACCACAAAACACATCTCTAGGTATTGGCTTTGTTATAGGATCTGCTATCATTCTATGCGTAGATATGTACTGTAAGTTCACATCCTTTCGTGCAACCATATCCTTGACAAAGTTATACTTGGTATCTATATGTTTGGTCTTGCCATGATATTTTGGATCTTTGGTGTACGCTATAGCTGCTTGGCTATCACAGTTAACCAACAATGGATTTGCAGCTTTCTCAATAACACCTAAATGATCCAAAAATCTCTTAAGCCAAACTCCTTCTTGTACCGCTGCTGATAATGCCACGAACTCAGCTTCCATCGTGGATAAGGCTATACACGTTTGCTTCTTACTGCTCCATGATATGGCGCCATTGTTCAGTAAGAAAACAAATCCTGAGGTAGATTTTCTTTCATCTAAATCTCCTCCCCAATCAGCATCTGAATAGCCTTCAAGTCGCAGATCCTTTCCTTGGTAATTCAACTTGAAATCAGCAGTTCCCTTCAGATACCTCAGTATTCTCTTAACGGCTTTCCAATGTGCTGGACCTAGATTGGATTGGTATCTACTCACTATTCCAACTGCAAAATATATGTCGGGTCTTGTACACATTATAGCGTACATCAAGCTCCCAACAGCACTAGCATAAGGAACATGTTTCATTTGTTCCTTCTCTTGTGGAGTCCCTGGACACAGTCTATGGCTCAATCCTTCACCTTTTGCAATAGGAGTGTCTATGGGTTTACAGTCTTGCATACGAAATTGTTCAAGAACCTTATTTATATATGTTTCTTGCGAAAGAGACAACGGTCTCTTCGAACGATCTCTTGAAATCTTAATTCCAAGAATGTATGCAGCCTCACCCATATCCTTCATCTCAAAGTTGGAAGACAACCAACTCTTGACAGTATTAACAAACTCCATATTATTTCCGGCAATCAGTATATCATCAACATATAATGATATGATTACAAATTGATCCGTGGATCTTTTGATATATACACAATGATCCTCATCAATCATTGTAAAATCATATCCCATTATGGCATTATGAAAACGTATATACCATTGTCTCGAAGACTGCTTAAGGCCATATATCGACCTCAAAAGTCGACATACCTTTTCTTCTTGGCCTTTTACTATGAAACCAGCAGGTTATTCCATATATATTTCTTCCTCTAATTCTCCATTGAGGAAAGCAGTCTTTACATCCATCTGATGTAACTCAAGATCCATACTAGCTACTATTGCCAGAATAATGCGAATCGAAGTAAATCTCACTACAAGAGAAATGTATCTTCATAATCAATTACTTCATGTTCATTATACCCCTTCGCCACAAGGCGAGCCTTATGCCTTTCTATCGAGCCATCAGCCTTTCGCTTTATTTTGAGAACCCACTTGTTCTCAATAGCTCTGCGTCCTTTTGGAAGATCAACCAGTTCCTAGACTTGGTTTGATTTCATTGACTCAATTTCCTCTTCCATTGCATGAATCCATTTTTCCTTACTAGGGCAATTCAGAGCCTCATTGATATTTCTTGGCTCATCCTCATCTTGTGGAGCAACCATAAAAGTTTCCCCTTCAATGTCAAAACGTCGACGGGGAATACTTTGGCGACTTGTTCGCCGTATGGGAGATTGTACACTTTGCACATCATTCCCCATTATGCTTCCACTTGGATGAACTCCACTAATATCATTATCTTGATCCAAGGTTTCAAATAGGGAGTAATCTTCCTCTATTTCGCCCTTCTTAGGAAACTCATCCTCTAAGAATGTGACATCCAGTGATTCAAATTCAGTTATACTCCCACTTTCCTGCTCACTTATGAACACATACCCTTTCGAGTGTTCGGAGTATCTTATGAAAATACTCTTCTTTCCTATGGGACCCAATTTCCCAAACTTGTGAGAGGACTCATGTGTATAGGCAGCACAACCCCATGGCTTAAGAAAACTTAAGTCCGGTTTTCTACCTGTCCATAACTCATATGGAGTGGAAGTAACTGATTTGGAAGGCACCCAGTTAAGTATATAGGCAGCAGTTAACAATGCATCACTCCAAAAAATGATAGGTAAGTTAGCATGCGCCATCATGGACCTAACCATTTCCAGTAGGGTTCTGTTTCTTCTCTCCGCAACACCATTTTGTTGAGGAGTATATGGAATAGACAACTGTCTTTCTATTCCTTTTTCATCACACAATTTTCTGAACTCATCAGATAAATATTCTCGACCTCGATCAGATCTCAATGCTTTTATTTTCTTGTCTAATTGATTTTCTACCAGGTTCATAAACTTTTTGAAACAACTTATTGCTTCAGATTTATGAGAAATCAAATAGACATATCCGAATCGAGTATAATCATCAATAAAGGTGATGAAATAAACAGCCCCATGCCTTCCTCTCACATTCATTGGACCACAAACATCAGAATGGATTAAATGCAGAGGAAATTTAGCTCTTTTACCTTTTCCAAATGGTTTCCATGTCGTTTTCCCTTCTAGGCAATGCTTACATATAGGCAAATCGACTTTTTCAATGTTGCTCAACAAGCCCTCTTTGGCTAGTCTATTCATACGCTGTTGGCCAATATGACCAAGTCTAGCATACCACACATTCACATCATTATCATATGTATTAGGAGACGTGAGAAGGGAATAACAAACATTTGCATTAACATAATCAATATCTAATACAATAAAACCATCCAGGAAATAACCACAACCATAGTAATTTGTATCTAAAAACAAATCCACACCTCTATTATAGAAGTTCATATTAGAACCTAATTTAACCAACACTAAAACAGACACTAAATTCCGACGAATATCCGGAGCATACAACACATCATGTAGGAACAAAGTCCGTCCACCACGCATATTCAGTTGGCATGTGCCAATTCCTTTCACTTCAGCTCTGGAGTTGTTTCCCACATAGATCCACTTAGTTCCAGTAGGTACTCGTCGGAATTCCACGAAGGATCCTCTATCCTTCGCTACATGGTCCGTCGCTCCTGAATCCACAGTCCACAAATGATTAGACTCAGTTAAGAACACAAAACTCGACACAAAAGCAAAGTTCTGAAAAATACAAGGGGTGCATACCTTCTTTGACTCACGACAGTCGCGAGCATAGTGACCCTTCTTGTCACAGTTGTAGCATTTCACCCTTGCAAGCTTCTTCATGCGAGGACGCTTTTCTCTTTCATGTTGGTTAAACTTGGGTTTCTTCCCTGAAGGACCTGCTTCTTCCTTGCCTTTCCCTTTATCAAACCAATTAGGGCGCTTGCGCTTGGAGCTCGAAGCTCCATTTGAGCTAGAACTAGCATGATAGAGTTCAGCATCCGGCTTAGCCGCCAAGAGGCGGTCCTCTTCCAGCTCAAGATGACGCATTGCATCCCCGAAAGTTTTGATATTATCATTATGGGTTAGGTGCACCTTCATATGCTCCCAACTCTGAGGCAAGGAACGAATCACTGCTTGCACTTGCTGCTCATCTGTCAGGACATGGCCAGCATGTTTCAGCTCATTTATCATGTTTGACATCTTTCTAAGATGTTGCTTCATGGTCTGACCATGAGGCTTCTTATAAGAGTCAAACCTGATAGTGAGCTGCCTCAGTCTGGTCACCGAAGTATGACCAAATCTTGCCGCCAATGCTTCCCACATTTTTTTGGCATTGTCAAAACGCCTAAACTCTCGCATGACGTCATTATCCATGCTGCTCAGCAACATAATGCGAGCAAGAGAGTTCTTTCTTTTCCATGCAACAAAAGCTTCCTTATCTCTTATGTGCTGTGCAGTGTTTCCTTCTTCAGGTTCTACCATGGTCAGGTTAAGAGCCTCAAGTGCTTCTTGCTCTTCCAGCACATACTGGATTTTCATTTGCCAAATTTCATAGTTGTCACCATTGAGCTTTTCACCTTTGTTCAGCTCGGCAACTATGCTCTTTGTGGCTGAAGCCATTGATCTGAACACATCAGACAAATATGTACGAATTATTAATGCCTATCATTTATGCATCACTTTTTACATAGACCCATCATATTAATGAATAATTTTAAGTAAGGCTTCAGAATCAAAAGGTCGCTACGTTTCCAATCATCCTCCAAAAATCCTAACTTAGAACTATCATTAATATGATTGTCTCATGCAAAATCAATTCTATGAAGCTACCAAAACTTCTAAAACTACCCACAACTAATTACCCACATAGTAACCGGCAATAACAGAAAGCAACAGATAATTGACATCCAATAAAACAATAATGCTTTCAACTAAAACAACCAATATATAGGTTGCTACATCAACAACAATTAGGTAGTAAACAATACATAAGATGTCCACAAAGCACACTTAACTAAGATCAGCCAATACAACTAACACCAAGTCAGCACACGAATTGGGAAAGATTCTCTTTTGTTCAATTTCTTGATCTTTTCCCTTGTAACAATACAGTAATATTCATTTACAAAATCCATCACAATTTTCTTATATGAAGCAGCTCCGTTGACATCCCATATGCGATTCAACACATCTTGCCATTCAGGTGAAAGAGTATTTATGAAAAATCGCACCATCTCTAACTGTGGCATAGGACGACCATTCCATATGACCTTTTGAATTTTTCCGTTGACTTCAAGGACATAATCAATTAAGTCACCACTCTCCCATCGATGATCAGTCAGCTCAACTATCAACTTAGACAGCCTTTCCTTTTGTTCATCGGTAACTGCGCGAATAGGTGTGCGCAACCTCAGGGGAGGCATTGTTCCTGCAACAAGTGCAGAACAAATAAGGGATTACATATAATCCACATAGACTTAATTGAAAAAAAAAACACATTATTTTCCCTTTTTTTTTGGGTCAACGGTCAACGGTCGTCGGTCAACGGTCAACGGTCAATTCGTTGGTGGTCGGACCGGACAATCCGGTCGGACCCGGTCGGACGAACCGACCGCACGTGCCGCGCGCGTGCGCGGGCTGACGTCATGCAGACGTCAGCCGGCACATGCCGCACGCGTGCCAGGCGTCTGCGGGTCGGGTCGGGTCGAGTCGCCGGCCGGTGACCGCTCGGCCAACCGTTGTCGGCGATGACGTCATCGGTGACGTCATCCCAGCGGTTACCGACCGTTGGGTGACGTCACGGTGACGTCATCGCGTGACGCCAGCACGCGTCGGTTCGCCGACCGACGCGTGCCGGTTCGCCGACCAGCGCGTGTGCCGCACGCGCTGGGTGAGCCAACTCTTCCGAGCGCGTCGCGCCCACGCGCAACGCCTTCTAGCCACGCGTGTGGGCGCGTGCGGCGTCACCCGGCGGCATGCGACATGTCCCCGGACTCGTCTCGACGACCTCTTTCACCCAGTGTCTTCAGAAATTGATTTCGACTTACGAAAACTCAGAAAAAAGGACGAACAGCGCTCGAGGGTCGGGATTTCTCGCCCCGATCCGTATGGCCGAATTACTTTCGTGAAAAATCAATCAAAAAACATCAAACAGGTCGGGAAAATGTGAACTAGTGCTCTAATACCAATGTTGGGAATAACGGATCCCTTAAAAGCGGATTCGACACTGAATCGAACCCCTAAATCAAGGCGGAAGACAAGCCCGGAAAAATCACGTATCACCGATCGTAAAGCACACCACGGATTCGAGCGTACCTTGTTAGCCACAGATTAGACACCAACGCCGATAAGAGGAAGAGAATTTGACCTTGTTCGATCCGATGACGACTTGAAGGGAAGAAAAAATTGCCGAAGCCTTACTATTTTTCCTTTTCTTTTTGGAGAGAGAGAGAGAGCGCGCGGGAGAAGACGTACGTACGTTTATTTCCAACTGTTGTCTTCTCTCTCTCTCCTCCCTTTTATACGTCCCTCCATCCACGGGCCCTATTCCCGTGGGCCGGGCTTTTTGGGCCCAACTTGGGCGGACGGGCCTTAAGCCCATTAATAATAAAAAACCATCAGCAACGATGGATAAAATTCCAAACATAGAATTTCCGAAAGGGAGAGGGGAGGAAAAGTAACCCAATTTGGAGGGAGATTTTTGGTTCAATGGGCTTTAGCTAGCCAATCCGCCGCTCGATTTCCTTCTGGCGGACAATACACTACCCTTGTTGATTCGCAATGGGCTAAATTTTCTTTACACTGTTCCACAATCTCCTTCAAATCCCACGATGCTTCGGCCCGGCCCAGAACACTTTCAACCAAGCTGAAACAGTCGTTCTCGCACACCCGGCTTCCACTTTGACTTGTCTCTTTTCCCACGTGCCTTTCTTTTCTTCTTCTCAAGTACTTCAGCCCGTGCATAAGAGATAAGGCTTCTGCTTGCTGGGAAGAAGAATCCCGAACCTCTGTGGTGAAACCCTCGACGACCAGACCTGACAAATCTCACAAAATATCAGCAGCTGAGCAGAGGAATTTGGTTGGAACCCAAGAAGTGTCAATGTTCAGCTTCATCTCGTCTCTCTCCGGCGGCGTCCATCTAATCGGTAAGCTTTGATTTGTGGGTTTTTGCCCTTTCTGATTCTGCAATTTGCTGAAATTCTTTTGTTGTTCTTGTGCAAGATCGACAAGATCAACTGGTTTTGGAGGCTTTGCTCGGAAAATAAAATTGTTGTGGGTCTTCCAAATGTTCCACAGCACAGCAGCAACTAGTTCTTTTTTGGGTAAAATTTCCATTCCTTCAAACACTTCCGTTAGCCACTTATCAAACATTGTTATGTTGCGTGAGTTCCTGCTGAGATTGATTCGTGGGTCTACCCATATTTTTTTCGTCCACTTGCATAGTAGAAATAGGTGTTCTGTTGTTTCCATATGGGTTAAGCAAATCGGACAGAAAGGGTCGGGTAGCATTTTCCTTTTATGCAAATTCTCCCTCGTTGGTAGGGCGTCTTGACATAGACTCTAGAGGAAAGTTCTCATTTGGGGGGGGATAGCTAGACTCTAGATTCTAGTCCACAGGGTTCTTGGAGGCTTGAAAGAACATGAGGCTCTATATGGTTCTGTTTTTGTGATGTTAGAATAGGCCATATTGTACCTGCTCTTCACAATATATGTCCCTGATTTGTTACCTGTCCAAACTAGACAATCATTCTTTGGGGTCGGGCTAATGGTTATCGCAAGTATCTCGTTTGCTACTTGTTCTTCAAAAATATTCAGAATCAAAATTTCCTTCCATTCCCGCAAGTCCTCATCAATAAGCTTTGCCACCATATCTAGTTCATTTTGGTTGGCCGGGCCTCCTAGCACTCTAGACTTTAGCCATTTGTCTTCTCGTGTGTTGATAGATTTGCCATCCCCCACTAACCATTTAACCTCTGATTCTATGGCTTCTCTTCCTATTAAAATGCTTTGCCATCCCCAAGACGGTCGCTGCCATTTTCTTGCATTCCACAGGTCTTCATTTGGAAAGTATATGCCTTTCAATATTCTGCTCCACAATGTTGAAGGGGACGTGGATAATCACCAAGCTTGCTTACCAAGCATTGCTCTGTTAAAATTCATCAGATCTTTTAACCCCAAACCTCCCTCATCCATTCTGATTTTTAATGCTTCCCATTTTTTTCCAATGCAAGCCTCTTCTTGTATCACTTTTCTGCCACCAGAATGAAGCAATTCTTTTTTCTATGGCTTTGCATATAGAGATAGGCAATTTAAAAATTGACATCGCATAATGAGGTAGGGCTTGTACAATGCTCTTTATCAAAATTTCTTTACCTGCTTTGAATAATAACTTTTCTTTCCATCCCTCTAGCTTCGATTTTACTCTTGCTAAAATCCAAGCGAACATCTCTTTCTTTGAATGACCTCAGTCTATTGGTATTCCGAGGTATTTCCCTGTTTTGTCTATTATTGGGATTCTAAGCTCTCGTGCTAAGTTTCTTTTTAGAGATAAAGGACAATTGCTACTGAAACATACACCTGATTTATTTAAATTTATAGCTTGGCCCGTTGCAAAGCAGTTCTGGTTAAGAATAGTTGCTAGGTTTTAGCATTCTACGATAGTCCCGTCCAGAAAAAATATAGTATCATCAGCAAAGAGTAAATGAGACAGTGTAGGGCAGAACTTGTTTAACGTTATACCCTTGAGGCTTCCATCTTCTAGGGCTTTGTTCATCATCCAAGACAAAACATTTGCTGTTAAGATGAATAGGTATGGGGAAAAAGGGTCGCCTTGTCTAATTCCTCTTGAAGAGGTGAAGTATTAAGTAGGCTTCCCATTTATCTTCACATTTAGGGACACCGTCGAGACACATTGCATGATTAAAGATACCCACCTCTCATAGAAACTATTTTCAGCATGCAATCCCTAAAAAAATCCCATTCAATTCTATCATAGGCTTTCTGCATATGAAGTTTCAAGATCGCCTGAAACTTTTTCTTCCTTTTTGTTATTCTCAGCTGATGTGGGATTTCATGAACTATTAAAATATTATCCTGGATTTGCCTACCTTGTACAAAGGCACTTTGTTCAGGTGCTATAATCTCTGGAAGCCAAATCTTTAGTCTATTGGCCATGACTTTTGAGATGATTTTGTAGCTAAAATTGCACAAGCTAATAGGTCTGAATTGTGCTATACTTTCTGGGTTTTTTACTTTTGGTATCAAGGATATATGCGTTTTGTTTAAGAGGGGGTCAAGGGTACCTGTTTCAAAGAAGTTCTGCACAAGCTAGAACAAATTCAGCTTGATGTCCTCCCAAAATTGTTGATAAAAAAGGACATTTAGTCCGTCGGGTCTTGGGGCCTTTAATGAGCCCGGTTGGAAAACCGCATCTTTCACCTCTTCAAGGGTAATGTTTGCCATCTGTTCATTTATTTCCTCTTTTACTGGGCTGGGGCACTGGTTTAAGATTGGCTAATAGTTCCTGGGACCCACCGATTTGTATAGGTTCTGGTAAAAGGATCCTATGTGTTCTTTGAGTGCCGATGGATCCCTACACCAGCTTTGATCTTCCATTTGCAGCATTGTAATCCTATTCCTCTGCCTTCTCTGCACTGTAATTGCATGGAAGAACTTAGTATTCATGTCTCCCCATTGCAACCAATTGATACGTGATCTTATCCCCCAAAAATTTTCCTCTTGTTGCCAAAGCTTGTCAATTTGGTCGACAATTTTCTAATATTCCTTCCTACTGGTTTTTTTCGGAATTCCTGTTAGTTATCTCTGTTGATTCCATTTTTAGCTCTCTGATACGACACGGTGCATTGGCAAACTTATCTTTGCTCCACTTTGCAAGCTCCTTAGAGATATCATTGACTTTCATTGAGAAACTCGTCTGGCTTAATGGTGTTTTGTTCCATATTCTCTTGATAATCTCTCCACACTCTTGATCTCTTGATCAGTATGCTTCAAACTTAAATTCTCTCTTCCTTTTCTTACTTTCAAGATGCAACACAAGGAGGAGGGCTGTGGTTCGAGCCAATTGTTGATAGAGCATGTACTTCAACATTAGGAAAGGTAATTCTCCAGTCTATTGTGCATAGAACTTTGTCTAATCTTTTTTTAATAATGGCCTCCCCTTCCCGATTGTTTGCCCAAGTGTAGGCACAACCTTTGCTATCCATATCCATTAGAAAACACTCGTTTAAGAGTTCTCGGAACGCTGCTATTCAGTGATTATCAACTTCTCTTTTCCCTACCTTCTCCCAAACATATAAAATTTCATTAAAATCTCCCATGCAAATCCACAATAGTTGGTTTGTTGACTAGAAATCCTTCAGCTTTTGCCATAGCTTTAGTCTCTCCCCAAAGTTCGTCAATGCATGGAGGAAAGTAATCCTCGTTTAATAGTCACTAGCTGGATCTTTGCACTCCAAGTCAATAAACTCTTTAGTGCTTGTGTTTACCTTTAACATCACTTCCCCACTCCACAAAATTGCTAAGCCTCCTGCAATTCCTTCCGGGTTTTCTAAGAACAGATTTTGGAACTTAAGTCTCATTTTTACAGCCTCCACCATCGTTGTTTTATTCTTTGTTTCCATTAAAAATACTAGATTGGGCCTTTCAAGAGCTACTAGAGCTCTTAGCTCCTTGAATGTTAGGGGATTGCCCAGCCCCTAACAATTCCAGCTTATAAATTTCATATTGTCGCCGGTGGCTTATTAGGGCTAGCCACCAAAGCCTACTCATTACCATCTTTACTCAACTGAATTGGGGTCTCCAAAAGCTTCGTATCATCGATCATAAAGGGAACTAGTTCAACTATGCATTTCTGCTTTTTCGCCCTCTGCACCTTCATACTTTTCTTGCTATAATTCCCAATCTTCGATAGGATCGGCCTAGTTGCTTCAAAGCACATAATTTGTTTATCATGATCTGTATTTTTCATAGTGGTATCTACTGATTCTTCTGGTGCCTCCTGCATGTTTGAGCTTTCTGCCCTTTTCTTGTTGCGGTTTGGGGCTACCCTGTTATCAATTTCGTCTCTGGCCACTAATCCATTTCAGAAGCTATAGGAAGAATTTATGGTTTTGTTTCTTCAACAATAATTTCTTCTTCTAATTTTCCATAGAACGCTTCCCATTGTGGGCTATGGTCTCGCACTTCCGCCTTAAGTCATGGGCCATATTTTCCTACCTAGTTTTCAGCCCATTTGGTTTGCTCATAAGGAATTTCTTCACAGTTAGTAGCATAATGACCAATTTTTCCACACGAATAGCAATAGTGCGGTAAACGTTCATATTTAAATTTCACCCATAACTTCTTGTTTCCTATATCCAGAATAGCACCTAATTTCAATGGAGCTAACAGATCCACTTCCACTCTTGCTTTTCTGCCTTTCTGTGGTCCGTTTCCTTTTGAGTCCACTTGAATTTCTAGAACTTTGCCTACATTTTTTGCCAGATCAGTGAGCACTTTTTCTAGTATCCATCTAAGGGGTATCCCTCCAATATGCACCCAAAAAGTCATAACAATACTCTAGGATTTCAGATTCACATTGTTTGTGTACTAATAGATTACTAGCAAAAGACCAGGGTCTGGATTCCATGACTCTCTCTTTTTCCTCCTCCGATTGAAAAACGAAAGAGAAAAAACCTAGTTCCTTTTGGGAGCAGACCACCGATTATGTTTTCCATGCTTTCTTCATTGTATTAAGAAAAGCTTGGAAGTTGACATTAGGTTTGGAAAATAACTTACCAAATAGGGTATGGTTGCATTCCTTTCTTTTTTCTAGGGAGATTTCTTTGATCGCTTCTACTATATCATCCTCCAACCACAAGTGGCACAGGCTTTTACATAAGGCAGCCATTCGAATATCATTCTCCATTTTACCTTCCATTCTTCTTTTCTGCAAGTATGAGGTATACAGCTGGCTGTAATCTTCGCGCAAAGGCACCTAGAGCAGGGGATTGGACTAAACTGTGACGGCGGGCAAGATTGCTAAGTGGTTTATTCGAAGTTTTGAATAACATATTGAAGGGAGCTCGTGATAGAAGTGGCAAGGTCGCAAGGTTTCTTTGATAGATTGGTGGGCTAGACTGTGGTGATGTTGAATGTTTATAGGTTGTGTATAGAGCAAAGGGAAGGGATGGGTCAATTATGGAGTTAGGGTTTTTCATGTGGGATTGTAATCATCGGAAAGGCTTGGGTTGTGAGGGGGAGACATCTTATTGAATCTGGATAGTGGAGAAATCCTTGTGGGGAAGATGCCAGATGAGGATTACGGAGGTTTTAGGGTTTTGTTTACTCTATCACCCATTGAAGGGATAGAAGAAATCTCTTCCCAAAGGAGAGAGGAAAAGCTCTACCAGCGAGAGAGACTTCCCAATTTCACCTTGAAATTGGACTAAGGCGTCATGTTACTAGTGCACAAGTTAAGAAGAGTCATTATTGTAATGTTATTTTCAAGAGTCTGTTTGTATTTCTATGTCTTGACTATTTGCATTTCTAAGTCTAATCAATGTATTGTAAGTTCCTAGAAATCTATCTCTTTGGAAGGTTAGATACATATATGAGTCATTTAAAAAGAAGATTAAGAGTTATGTAATAAGTCATAAATTGGCGAGTCTTGTAACAATTTCTGCTAAGGTGAAATAAAGTGGAACAAAATGACTTATTTATCTCCTTATCTTCTTTGAGTTCTATGAGTTGTGAGTGTTTCACCTTCAAATTTATCCCAACATATATAGCATATTTATCCCAGTAAGGTTCAACAGAAGGGGCCAATCTGCAGCAGAAATACACGGCTGAAAAGTTTTTTGATAACAGGTACTCCACCATTTTAAGTATGTCGTCGGAGTTGTTTGAGTTTAAGCTCATCTTTGTAACTCTCTTTTGCCGATTGGTATATGTACTTAGTACTTGCTGGATTTCAGGCAAAAAAATGCCTGGAAAAGGATCCATGTGTCATATCACCAACGGTATCTAGTGATTCTTGCTTGAAAGTTCATATAATTTACTGAATTTGAAATCTAACGCTAATATTCAACTGCAGAAATTTCGTTCAAAAAAAAAAAAAAACACTACAGAAAAAACTGTAGACCTCAACTAGGCTTGCTCCCAGTGAAGAATGATTGCCCAGCAGGCCTCGTTCAATTTGAACACGTAAATTGGAATTTTAAAGGACGTAAACAGCTCATTGCTATTACTTTCTAGACACCTGCCTCTCGAGCCTCTCTTGGTCCATCCGTAATCTTCTCCAAACTTTTTGCCATAGCCTATACAGTCAGTAAGGCCTAATTTCCAGAAGTGCGTGATTCCTTTGTTGTAACGGGGAACTCATGCCACGTAGGATTTCCTAATTTGATCTGCGATTCTATATCAGTTGTACTTCAACAAACTCAGTAAACCTAATTTTGCATACGGCCAACCAGGTCGACCAAGAAGTCTACATGATCATGAAGGCTCATAAACAGCAGCGAAGTGTTTGATCAAAGTTTAGAAACCTGTAGTTTGACTGCAAAAATTTTGGTCGCAAACTATCGTGGCTAGATTCTCTTTTTAGGCCAAAAATAGAACCTCCATTTGATATAACAAGTGCATTTTTCCATTTTGATGAAAATTTGAACTTTCAATTAGAATTGATATACCCACGGACAGGCCTGTATCTTGAGGTTAAACTTTTTCTTTGTAAAGAGTGAGGGTTTCAGGGACTGTTCTACAATTACAAGTTCTTGTGTTAGCTTGTTGACATGGCTTATCCACCTTTTCAAAATCTGCAAATTATGTTTTTAGAGGAAGCATGGATAAAGTTCGAAGTTGAAGAACTCTGATAGTTCGCTGAGGTTGATATTGTAATTTGCAGGTCAGCAGTTTCTGGCATTCAAATTGCAAGCTGAGCTGTAAGGGAAGGTGTAGTAGATGATGGTGTATATCTGTGGTTGCGAGGTTTTGTTGTACTTGCTTCTCAAATGGACTGCACTCATGCCATTCTTGTGGATGATTAAACTTCTACATTCCTTCTCCTTGATAATTTATATTGGTATATCAGCCGTGGCTGTTTTGGTTATGGTATGTCATGTCGACTGCGTTAAACAAGTGCTTGGAGAATCGTGATTTGTCTTTGGCTTGTGTGACTTTGCTGATTCGGTGCCAACATTTTGTATCTCGGCTCAACCTTCTTTTAGTTCATCGATCAGTGATTTATACAAGGAATGCTATTACCTCGGCCATTTCAGCTGTGGCTACAGCTTTTGAATATTGTTATGCATTGAGGTGACGAAGACGTGGTCTTGCTTTCTTTCGTTTTTTCTTTCAGTCTGGATTTGCGAATGACAACGCCTTTTGGAACAATAACCAGGCCCCATATTTGCACATACGTGGCCTTGTAATGTGCATATCCATAGCAACGGAACAGTGACCAAACAGTTTTATATCATCTTAAAAATCTTCCATTTGCGGATGGAGGCTGGAATTAAGATGCTGAGGGGATAGTCATTCTATACTTTGAATGACCTTCCTTTGTTAATGTGGTTTTATGTTGGCAATATGTGCGCACCATCAATGTCAAGTTGGCAATTTGACATGTCAATAGGTGTGTAATCGAAGGACTTGATTGCATAACTGCAAAGTCAAAGGAGAGAGTTCTCAATAGAGTTGAGGATCAAATGCTAGAAACATCAGTGGATTTGAAACACCAAAACCATATACTTAACTATTACGTTGAGCCTAAACTTAGGAGATCCACTATTGTTTTACCTCTTTGCAGAGCGTGAGAATCAACCCCACACTTGAAATTAAACGTTTCCTAGTATCTAGAAAAGGTAGGGAATTGAACTCCCCACCTTTCTCTTCCCACGTGAAAAGTTGTGGCTAGGGGTGTGCATGGTCCGGGCGGGCGGTTCCCAACCTAGAACCAGGAACCGCCCGCTAAGAACCAGTTCCGAAAAATTGGAACCGGGATCCACCCGTTTGTTCCATGGATCCACCAGGAACCGGACCGCCGGTTCGGTCCGGTTCCCGTGTGGATCCATGGGACCGATCTTGACGCAAAATAATTTTGGTTTTCAACATAGAACGGCCGGGTCTATGAGTTGGGAAGGAGGGGAGGAGGTCTATGGTTGGGTTTTCAACATAGAACGGTCACGAAACAATTTTCCGCGGCTATGGCGGGTGGCGGCTGACGCGAGGGGGCGTTGACGCTCGGGAGGAATCGAAATGGCGATAGGATTAGGAGGAACCGAGGAAGAGACAAAGAGAGAGAGAACCGAAGACAAAGGGAATGAGGAGATGAGATCTAATCTAGGGTTTCTTTTAGTAATTCTTTTTTATAATATTAAAAAGGTTCCGAGACCAGGGCGGATCCGCCCATGGATCCAGGAACCAGACCGGTACCCACCGGTTCCCTCAAGAACCGCCGGTTCCGGGCGGTTCCGGGCAGTCCGAGCGGTTCCCGAGTATTTTGCACACCCCTAGTTGTGGCTTGAGATATTTGAATGTTGGAAACCAACATGCTGTTTGAGAGCAAAAAGCCATCATGTCACCCATCCATCGAAGAAAAAAGAAAAAGAAAGAGAAAAAAAAGGATTAAAAAATGCGAGCCTAAATGAGTCAAGTTACTTGTGGCTTATTAGAACTCAAATTGATTCTTTATTTTATTTTATTTGCAAATTTAGTAGCACGCTTACATAATTTAGTCGAGGTCGCGCTAAAAATACTTGACTCGAAAAGCTCGCAAGTATAATTGAGTAATAGCATTTTATTTATGATTACGTACAGTTCCAAATCCGAAAAAACTGATAAAAATTATTGTTTTGTCAATTTTTAGTGTGCTTTCGGAATTCGAGCTTTGACCGAACTTCATTGAATACTCAAGTCGAGTTCAAGTTCGTCGAAAAGTAATTCAAAGTTGAGCTCAAACTTGAAAAATCAACTCCAATCGAATTATCAAAGCTTGATTAGTTCGGAGTCGAGCTGAGCTCGAGTATCCAAGCTCATTGACTCCCTTTTGCTGAATTTCACTGGGTTCGGTAAGAATCAGTTGCGTCGGGCCTATTGATCGACATGCCCAGCACAAAGTATATCGGACCACACAAGTCGGGAGACCCAAAATAGTTTCAACTTTCGCGTACACGAGGGGAAATCTCAATTTTGATTGCCATTTGAGTCTCATAAAAGTCACTTTTTCCCCGACAAATTTTATGTATAAAGGTTTGTACCACCTAAATATGACTTCTCTGTACTCAGCAACTTCAAATTGGGACAAATGATTTCTTTTTGGCTCTTTTGTTGTTGGAATCATGTCCGCATGCACTTGCATCTATTTGGTGTCTTTGCAATGATGATGAAGATTGGTGTGGGCGTAGCAATGGAAAATAAAACACACACCAACCGCATAGCATTTTCGTCTCAACGTTTCTTACCTAATCATCGAGATCATAGAAAATTGATGGTGACATCATAGTAATTGTTTCATATCTTGCCACAAGAAGCAAAGTACGAAGTTCACCCTTCCGTTGCATCCACCGAAATTCGATATCCTACTTTTGATTAACAAGCGAAGTAATTTCTCTTCCTTTGTACATAAAAAAGAAACAGAACTCGTGACGTTGCGAATCTTCATATAAATCGATTGGTAAGATATTGGCGATGTTGCAACTCCTCATCAGCGACGAGAAGATTGACGACGCTGGGACCAATTAGTAGCTAGTCCCGAAAGGCTTGTAGGACTGGAGACGGAGCACGATCCCGGTGATGGAGCCCACGGCGGTGGCGACGCTGATGATGAGGCAAGCTATACTGAGAATTTGGAGACGTATCCATTTCGTGCTCCACTTATGGATTTTCATTTGGGCGATGTACATCTCAATCGGGAAATAAACCGTCAAAGGCCAGAATCCTAGAGCGCCGACCAATCCGATCACTTCGTTGAAGAATGGAAGCAGCATCGAGATCACGGTGGTTGCGATCACGAAAACGGTTCGCCAAATTAGCTGGAAGACGCATAGCGTGAAGGATGATCCAAAACCTGGGATCGGGATCTCGATCTCGATCTCGTTGGTGATGAACTCCTTCTCCATGAAGGCGAAGAGGGGTTGGGCGTGGACTTGATAGGCAATGACGAGGTGGATCGTGATGACGGCATTTGCTAAGTCGATGAGCCAGTAAGGGTTGAAGAACCCGAAACCGGCGAGGAGATGCCCAGGTGCCATGTCCCCGAAGGCGCCATAACCCATGCTGCCACAGAGCATGTAGAATAGAGCCAGGACCGCCACACTGACCAACGTGGCCTTCCTCATCGTCTTGGCCTCCGGTGGTGGGGATTTAATGGTATCCTGCTTTTTAACACATGTCACACCGATCAACCCAATAACTAACTAGGGTCGTTTGTCGAAAGTCTAGGGGTGGTTTTTGTAGTCCAATTATTATCGAAAGGCTGTCGCGAAAGTTTACCTGAATTTCGATGAACAATATTGCAAACGAGTAGGCAAAAACTATGTTACCAAGAGCCTGGAAGCTCCTCCATATCTTTTGGGTCTGAGTGACAGTCCCAAGACTTATCCCAGTGAGACTTCCTTTGAGTTCGCCATTTTCTGCTTAAGATTTAAGAAATATGAGATATGCGGGCTAGTGTCAGGCCTTCTTCTGCTCGGTCTTTCTAGTTTAATTTATTAATCATCACATAACACGTTCGTACACAAAGAACTATAGCATGGAAACGTGCTAAACCTGCGACTTTAGCTATGCCAAGGGCTAGTCCAATAGTCGAGTAAGTGAGGGACATGACAGCGGCTGCAATGGAGAGCCCCGGCCGCTTGTCGAAGTTCCGGATTTGGGACAAAACTATCTCAGTGACCCCGAACGCAATTGTGTATGGGTAGCTAATTGACTGATAGGAACTTCTGTCACCTTTGTCATGGAAGCAATTTGATCTGTTGATTGCCCTGTTTGATTAAAAATTCAATAAAACCAAAATTAACACGAAATTTGATATCCAATAATCACGTATTTTATTTTCATTTTCTTCTGTATTTAACTCGACTTCGAGTAGAATCAAATTCACCACTCACGTCATGCTCATGGAGGCTGCAATGGTGAACCCAATGACAACTCCAAAAAGGTTGAGGCAGTAAACTAGTTCACATAACTTCACGTTTGCGCCACCTGCCAATATTGAAAAGAAGAGGAGAAAAAAATGAGAAAATTCAATTAATCGAGTGAAGTGAAAGGGAGCTTCGTTGTGCGAAAAGATTTGGTGGGAGGACCAAGGATTCTTTTAAATTCTTTATCACCAAGAATGTTTCTGATGGCGTCCATGTAAGTGAGGTTGCGCTCGCCGATGATCGAGTCGCCGGTGCGGTAACAATTGGCCAAGAGGACAGAGGCGCAGATAATGGCAGCTGCGAATATGAGCAGCGCCGCCAGCCCAGTGAGCCACCCGAGCTGCGCCATGGCCCATGCCAGAGGCAGCACTCCTTGCCCGATCACGGCCGTGATTATGCGAGCACTGGCCATCCACATGGTCCCTGCTTTGAACCCAAGATAGAGAACCCTATAAGAAATCTGTTATTAGGTAAAACTTCTTTTCCTATCCGCTGTCAAAAAGTTAAATGAAAAGGAAAACATAGAAGGATTTGGGCCAAGCTTTCTAAACGAGGCATCATTGCGCGACATCGCCTAGCGAAATATAGAATGAGAGTTTGATCATATATATAAAGATTGAAAGAGCTTGTTCCGGGCTCACCAGTTCGTCTGCGACGGCCGTCGTCGTCGACGCCGTTCAAGCCACCACCTTGCGGAGGCAGATCAGGCGCAAACTCGAAACTAATCATCTCCGTTATCACCAAGATCAAATCCCCAAAAACTGTGAGCTCAGAAGTCAAGGGATGCCTTCCTTTATAAGGAAATAGTGCTATTTTTTAATTCTTTTGTTTTGACTTTGCCTTTTGATTAAATTTTGTTCAATAGCAGGAAACTTCCAGGTGCCTAACGCGTGTTATCGCCCGAACAATGATGCGTTTGGCGGCCGTAGCCTTTCGCTGGTCAGGCGAAGGGTTTGGTTCGCTGAAATTGAAAATTTGAAAAACTGGTAAGAATAGTTTTTGAAGAAAAAAATGAGTTTCAGCATTTAACTAAATGCTGAAAGTCCAAAGCTAATCCCTACTAACATTGAATTTTCAGTCTTCTCAATGCTGACTTTGAAATGAAAGCTCATTTAAAATAATTGCCAAACGGTACAGCATTTCCTCAATTATTTATCTTAATTAGTCTAAAGAATCTTGGTCGCCTTCAATTTTACAATAAGGTCTTGTTTTTTAGATTTGATCTAAAATTGCTCTAGTCTTAGTGAAAAGTTGGATTTTGATGTGACTGGATAATGCAATTCGTATTAACTTATATTTCTCGGTAGATGAATGACGTTGAAGGAAAATGAGCTTTGGAGCTTGAAAGTCCCTTAGGAATGCAGAACCAATGTACCCTAATTAGTCTAAAGAATTTTTGTCGCCTTGAATTTTACAATAAGGTCTTGTTTTTTAGATTTGATCTAAAATTGCTCGATTCTTAGTTCGTGAAAAGTTGGATTTTGATGTGACAAAGATAACGCAATTCATATTAACTAATATTTCTCAATGGATTAACGACGTGGAGTAAAAGTGGATTCCCTTCCCATGGATGAAGCCTTTCGGTTACAACATCTGTTGCGCCGCTCACTTTGTCCCTCGAAATTCATGCTGTCGCATTTCGTTCCTTACATTTTTATAACAGGAGCGCACTCGTGTGTTTGGTATATGGGTAACCCCCTTCCCTCGAACATGGCGGGAGTCGCCGCATCCCCCGTTGAAGGGTCGCCCGGGGTTGGGCGGGTAACCCAGGATCTTGTTTTGCTCTTGGACATTAGCAATTTCTCTGCATCATCGATTGATTACTAGGTATGTCATCAAAGTACTTGATCGTACAACGGTGAAGTAGGAGGAGATGATTTTGCAAAAGCATATGTCAGAGATACCAAAAGACATAATATTGTTATTGACTAAGTCGTACACTTAACCATTATCTCGAGCCTAAAATTATGAGATACAGGATCTGTTCGTGTTGTCAAGATGATTAGGTTCGTGACAGTGGCCACGTTTGCATTAGCATGATACAAAAAAATTGAGTTACTTGAACTTGTTAGAGATTAATTTACTGAAGAGAGAGAATAGGTGCATGATCAGAAGAGACGAGTTACATTCACTTGAAAGAATCTCCGCAACCACACCAAAGATAGTGGCGCAATAAAAAAAATTATGGAGCATTAGGAGACCATTTTGCTCTCGGGACCATTGAGAATAATTAATTTAGCTAAATCTAGCATAAAAGATCGAATCGATGATTGCTGCAAGATATGATCTAGATCATCTTCATGATAACACTTGATTGTCTCTGTCTCGTAATGAACAGTAGCATGACGTTATGAGATTATTTTTTTTTAATATCCAACTGAGATGTTTTCTTTCACGTCATAATTTATTAGTATCATATTCACCAACCTTTTTCAAGTCATGAGAAGTCATCCAATACGAGGTCTAAATTCGGCCAGATGCTGACAAGAGAAATCACCATGTTTAATCAAATTGTGCCCAAAAAATTCAACATTCTAGATCGACTAGGAAAGCTTATCTCAGGTGGACGATTTGATGACATTTCTTTATATTCATGGTGGGACCCTCTGATTATGCAAAAGTAGGGACCATCCCCAAAAATATTGTGTGTGTTGTATGCGCTAAGGGCAAGAGAACTGCATTAAGCAAAGCATTACTTTACCGTCTTGAGTCTAAGAGAAAACAATCATTCACAGTCCCGAGCCAACAAGGCTTGAAGCACATATTAGAACAAGCATGGATAAGTAATTTCCTCCTTCGACAGAAACCTGCTTACCCTAGGCTCGTTCGGCCTCGCTCAAGCCTGGTGTTTTTGGAAAACAAAATCTAATTCGTCGCTGCATCTAGCTGGAAACATAAAGGTTGGAAGCAAAATTGCCATATTAGTGCATGTTCCAACGAGTAACGCGAAAGCACTAGACTTTAGGTCTTGTTCGGTTGATGCGAGTCACGTCTCGCACGGCCTTAATTAGCAATGCCTAGGATGTGGACACGCATTCATTTGGGGTTTCAGCAGTCATATTTGCACCTCATCTATGTTAAGTCGAGCTTTGACTAAACTTTCTTTGAACAATCAAGTAGACTACAGGTTCATTGAAAACTAATTCAAAATTGAGCTCGAGCTTAAGAACTTAACTTTGCTGAACAGATCGAGTCTTGAATATTTCAGGTCGAGCTGAATTCCCAATATTTGAAGCCATGTTGACTCTATTCTACTCAATTCCACTAACTTTTGTGAGAATTATGGATGAATGATTCCCCATCCTAGTTGGTTTCCAAGCAGTTCAGTTGAATCGGTTGAGTTCAAATAAGAGAATACCTCGAACTCCACGAGAGGTGAATGAGACCCAAAGAAAGGGAAAGACTAAAAGAGGAGACTAGGCGTGAGCGTCATGAGGCGAAAGAGGAAAACCGAAAGAGGAGAGGAGATGTGCTTAAAACATTGGAAAAGAAAAAAAAAACAATTGGTTGAGGCGGTCCGATTCCCTTTTTGGAATCGGGAACCAGACCGCCCAAATACTGATTCCACTTTTAGGAACTAGGAACTGGATAGACGATCCCTAGAATTGAACTAGATCAACCAATTCGATCGATCCACTTTATTTACCCTAATGCGAATATGTCATGTCATGCTTATACGGGGTAGGATGCCCAATATAATTTCATTTTTAGTGGACGTGAGTGAAATTTCGAATTGTTCTTTCTGTCAAATGAGATATATTAAAAATTCAAGCTCGAAAAGAAATCATATCCCCATGCGAAGAAGGCTGGAGTGTCGAGAAAAGTCAAAAGCTAGTTTACGAGTTAATTTGCAGGAAAATAGCAAAATCAAGCTCCAAAGTTTGGTGGAACCACCCAACCATCTACCCCCATTTCGCACAATTTTCTTCAGATTGCAGTCCGCCGCAAAATCTTACGGTGGTAGTTTCAAGTTAGCTAAGTGCGAGCTGTATTTAGTCTTTGGTCACTTGCTCTACTCTGAACAAGTTTTGTTTCACTGAAAATTTTATAATAAAGAAAAATACTTTTCATTAAAATCATTTTTAAGAAAAATGGTCGGTTATCATTTGTTTGGTGGTTAAATAGCAAAGAAAATTCTCAATTCATTATTTCTTCTGGGCTCTTTCACTGTTAATTCTTGGCCCGCTTTCGATAACGTATATTGGGTGGGTCTGTAATAATAATGAAAATTTGTGTATTAATGGAAATTAGAACGTTGCATCAACCACATAGCATCTTCATCTCAATATATTTTTACCAAATTATCGAGATGAATCTCAAAGCCCTTTCTTACCATCACTGTTCTGTTTATCATCGTATCCTCATTTACTATAGGGTAAGTGTGAGCAGTATTTAATTTCTTCTCAGCTGGCATACCCGGACTAAGTTTTGCGAGTAGTGGTTCTAGCGATATTTCTTCTTTTTGTTTTTTTTGGTCAGAAGTTTTAGCAATATTTAAGTGCACCCTTTTCTTTCATAAATAGTTAGTGGTCCTAAGAAGGATTTCTTCATCAATTAAACAGCCCCAAGTTTGCTGTTGATTTGCTTAGTCAAGCTCGCCCACCTCCTCCACAACAGCCCCCACCTCAAGCCGAGCACCATGTTCGCCATCCTCCTCCACAAGCTTCTCGCTTGTGACTAAGAGTGTCAAGAACCGAACTGAAAACCAAACCGAAAAATTCGGTTTTCTCGGTTTAGTTCGTATTCAGTTCGGCTCTCATTAAAAACCGAAATTTTTGTTATCGGTTCAGTTTTTATCGATTAACCAAACCGAACCGAACCACAAACCGATAACATCAAACCATTAACCAAACGATTTGGTTATTCTCTCCCGTCTCTCTCTGTCTTTCTCTCTCTGTCATCTCTCTGTCTCTCTCTGTCTCTGTCTCTCCATTAACTTTTCCATCGCAACAGCCACCGAACTCATCATTCCCCCACTGATTCCGTGACCTCCGGTAGTGGTGGAGCAAACCCACCACCCAAAGTTTGATCCTTCCACGATCCCAGAGAGCAGAAAAGCAGCCATCAACTTCTTGCCCAATTCACTTTCTTGATGACGTTCTTGATCACATTCTTGATCCCCTGAAGCGCCCCCCTGGCCTCCCCCCTCCCCTCGGCCATGGACGCGGCCGCCAAGCCCCACAAGAAGATGAAGTGGTTCCTGCTCCTCGTCTCCGCCCTGGCGCTCTCCACCCTCCTTGTCTTCTTCACCGTCTTCACCTCCTCTGCCTCCGAGCGCTATTCCTCTCAGTTCTCTCGCCGCGCCCGCGTCGAGAGGGAGCTCCCCGTCTTCGGGGAGGCCAAGCTGGAGGTCTCCCCGACCCTGGACGACCCGGTTCTGCGGCTGGCGTAACTGGAGAAGAAGCCCGAAGAGACGAAAGAAGAGGTTCGTCTCAAAAAAAAAAAAAAAAAAAAACGAAAACCAAAACTGAAAACCAAAAACCGAAAAACCAAACCTCGGTTCATATTCGGTTAGGATCTCATTCGGTTTGATTCGGAAGTTTTTTATAACGATTTGGTTCGGTTCGATTTTTAAATAAAAATGAACCGAACCGAACCATTAACACCCCTACTTGTGACGACTCCGACATCTACTCCTACCTCATCTTACAGACCCTGTCCACCCTCGCCTGCAACCAGCAAAGGTTCGACCACCCTCGCCGGTCACAGTAAAAAGAAGTGAAAAAGCAAATAAAAAAAGGACAACGAGAATAAAAAACTGAAAAATAAATTAATGATGGTTATGTCACGTAGAACAGCTGGCTTCCACGTCAACGATTTTCGATCAAAATTAGTCAGTGAACTTAATTGGCAAAATGTGAAATGTTTACGGCTCAATTGGCAATATTAAAATATTTAGGACTGAATTGACAAAAATATAATAGATTTAGAATTTTTTAGATAATTTTCGAAGAGGTTCCAAATTGATTTTGCATGTATTAGTTTTTCCTTGATAGATTAAAGAGTTCCATCTTCTTATTTCCTTAACTAATAATGTACATGTGATTTATGTTCTTATTTCGGTGGCAACATTAGGGAACCAAAACTAACAAACACGATTAAAAGAGAGAAAATTGCCTTAAGATGAACCCACATCATTGAGAACTGAAAGATGTTGGATCTTGTCATAGTAAGCTCTCCCTAGCTGTCTATAACTATAACAATCTTATTCTTAGATTGTATTCCTCTTATAAAATTGAAGAAGCAATGGGGAAAACTATTCTCAGTAGATAATCTCAATTCTTACATATGTATATATCAACAATGGAAAACAATCATTGTAAAAGTAATGATATTTATTATGATTAATGCAATTATGAAAAGTGCTTATCTGATTAAACACAAATAATTAAGTTAGAGATAAGACATGCATTACATCAGCCACGTTATATTCTTGATCACGAAGGAAGCTCCACTTATATTTTGTCTGAACTCAAAAAGTTAGGGTTTTGGACCTTAAAACATAAAGTAAAAAAGAGAAGATGGCATGTTTTTTCTCTAATTCATCATTACCTTTTAAGACTTTCTCCTGCCACATCTATGCTTTTCTCGAAAGAAAACCAAAGCAATCCTCTCTCTCTCCCTTTTCCATCTCAACGACGCATTGACTTAATTAAAAAATCAGACTGATTAAAAACCTTTAAAGCCCTTTTCAGCTGGCTACACGAAACTACTCGATTTTCACACCGCATGCCGAATCTTCTCCGGGCAATGGGCTTTTACGTCTGACTCTTGTTCTTATCCAGGCAGCAACAATATCAGGGAAGCAAGGACGATAGACACAATCAAAACGGAGAAGTTACTAAAGTGATATTAGGAGGAAAGTTAGCCTCAGAAAAATCCTCAAACAACTTAACATCAATTTGGAACTTCTTCAGATTAGGTCAAAACACAAAATCTTGAACTAAAATTGCCCCTGATGTTGCCGTCTTGCCAATGGAATAAGCACGTGAGTCACATGTGCAAGCCTAGCGACGAAGATTTGGCTGCTCGGTAAATCTAAACTTTTATTTGACATTAAGTTAGTCACTTCAAACCCTTATTTGAAATAATATTCACATTGGGTTCTCTTTTGATAAAGCGGCTCACTTCAAACTCTTATTTAAAATTTTTCCAATTTCTTATTTTGTTTTTCATTTATACATGCATTCGTGTAGGGAGTTTAACTGCTTGCCCCTTTCAGAATTTTGGGAAAGAATTTAAGCCGAACATCGAAAAGGCAGATGCTTGTTTGGGGGACTTTTGTTGATGAAATGGCTGTCCGCGAGCCTTCTCGATGAAGGTGAAGAAGGGTTGGGAGGAGACCTGGTAGACACAGACGAGGTGGATCGCGATGGCGGCATTTGCTACGTTGATGAGTCGATAAGGGTCGAAGAACCTAAAACCCGCGAGGAGATGACTGGGTGCCATCTCCCCGAACGCGCCATTAGCCCATGCGGCACAGAGCACGGATAATAGAGTCATGACCGCTGCATTGACCAACATGGCCTTCCTCACCATCTTGGCCGTAGATGGTTGCAATTTAGGATCCATTTTTTTCATAAAATATATTGACATCTTTGAAAAATATTTTCCAATAAACCATTTATCAAGAAAATATAATTATTTATAGTATTCGGCCAAAACCTAAAAATTAAATTGAAAATTTTTCGGTAAGGAAAATATTTTCCTCCATACACTCTTTTTCAATAATTTTATTATTATTTTATTTTTTCAAATCAATTTTTAATTTTTTAATTTTAAAAATCTATTTTAAATTAAAATTTTATTTTAAATCGATTATTAAATTTTTTCTTTTTTTCCTATTCATCATCTTTGGGTGATCACCAGCTGTTGAGCCTCAAGCTCGTTGACAAGCTCAAGCCTAGTCAACCTCTAGCGAGCTTAGGCTTGCCAATCGGGCGAGCCAAAGGCTCTCGCTTGTCAATCGGATAGTTTTTCAAAAAGACAAGGTTTTTTTTTTTTTGGTAATACAACTATTATTAGCAAGTGTCACAAAATTTTACTTGAATTTCAAGAAGCATGATGACAAATGAATAGGCAAAAGCTATGTTACCAAGAGCCTAGAACTTCTCCATATTTTTGGATCTCAGGGATGCTGCCAACGCTTATCCTAGTGAGATTTTCTCCGAAAATGCCATTTTCTGGTTAAGATTTGTGAAGACAAAATATGAGGACTAGTGACAGGTTTTCTTCTACTTAATCTTTCTATTTTAATTTGATCTTCGCGTAATATGTTGATACACGAAGAATTGATAGCATGAAAACATGCTAGCAACATGCGGCTTTTGCAATGCCGAGGGGAAGTTCGATGGTTGAGTAAGTAAATAACATGACAGCAGCCACAGAGAGCCACCTCACCTTGTCGAAGTCTTGGATTTGGGACCGAACGATCTCAATGACCCCAAACATTTATCCATGTACTGGTAGCTATCCGTGTGGCATGGACTTTTGTCACCTTCTTGTGGGAACAGTTTGATCTGTTGATTGTCCAGTCAATTAATACATTTGGAAAAACCAAAATTTCTGTTTATTTTCATGGGTATTTAACTTGACTTCGAGTGTAATCAAATTTGCCATCGCATCATGCTTATGGAGGAAGCGATGGTGTATCGAATGGCAACCCTAAAAAGTTTCAGGTACTGAACTAGTGCACATAACTTCACTTTTGCCCTGGCTGCCAATATTAAAAAGAATAGAAGAAATATGTGAAACTTCAATTAATCAAATGAAAGGATAGGGAGCATCTTTGTGCCAAAGAATGAGCAAAAATTGTCCTTAATGTTGCCGCCTTGCCAACAGAATGTGAGTTGCACATGTATCCACATGCAACCTAACCGGTGAAGATTCAATCGGTTGGTGAGCTCTGACCCTTATTTGAAATTAAGTTAGTCACTTTAGATTTTTATTTTATAGAAGGTTTACGCTAGCCATCTTTTATGAAAACAATCCTACTAAGTTTGTCATTTCTAGAAAATTATTTGAGATAATGTTCACTTTGGACTTTCTTTTTAGGAAAACTTCAAGCAGTTAATTAAAAGGTGTACAGTATAAAAATTTCGGTAGGTCTGTTTTTTTTTTTTTTTTTTTTAAAAAGACACTAAACAATGATTGATTTTTTCATGTATCTTCAAAGTGTGTGAACGTGCAGTTCCAGTTTTCAAAATTACAAAGAGGTGAAATATATCCCCTTAATAACCGCTCAAAAGAAAATGTGTGTATAAGTTTAAGATTTTTTCTGTCACAAAAAAAAAAAAATAGAATAAATGTGTTGCGGTAGCATGGTGCTATTTCTTTGTTAAATTTCGGAGGGTTGGTTAACTTGGTTAGGAATTTTAATCTATTCGTAGTGGGTCATGGCTGGGCGGCCCGTGATCAGCAGTAGCTTGTTTTGGGTTTGCATCATTTGGGCCTGGCCTTCCCATCCATATCCAATGGACCCGAAAGCATTTTGGATGGGCTGGATGTGTGAAGTTTTACTTATAATCGGCCCAATCATCGATACTGCAAATTCAATGTATACCCACCTCCACGTCCTCAACACAAGCAGTGGGGGGCGAGCAATTGATTCATCCTCATTCCAACACCCCCCAATCCCATCTTCTTTGATCACTTTCAGCTGAACTGAAAGCCTTGGTGATCATCCATATGGGGGCTTCCCTTGTTGAATGAATGATGCAGATGGTCTTATTCGACCGCTTCTCGAGCGCAAGTAGATTGATCTCTAGTCTTTGAAACAGGGTTCATTCACGGCTCGTTCGGACCATTTGCTGCATCGACAGTCACAATCGAGTGGCACCGACGATGAAAGGCTAGTGTATAGCCAGCCTGACATTAGTGAGTCAACTATGTTCATATAAACTTGCAGTAATTTTGCGGTCCACTAGATGAAGTTCCACGCAATATTTTTTTCCTTTTCATCCCTCCTAGTATGATTTTGTGTGTGTGTGTGTGTGTGTTTTGCTTTTTCACCTCGTTTCCTAATCTACTTGATCTTGTCTTCTACTAAGAATGCTAAATTCCGGGACGGTCATGCGTCAAGCAAAGGAAGAAAAAGGAAGTCGCCAAGTTGGCCAATTAGGGTACCTTCTAGCTATTGTTTTTTTTTCCCCGAAATACTTTCTAGGTTGATCCTCTTAAGTCTTAACTAGTCGCGAGAGATTATTGCATTATCCGACTATAGTGAAACCATAAAATCAATATAGGTATCGAATGGAACACACTGTTTTTTGCCGTGTTGCGCCAAAAATTCAACAATCTAGATGGACCGAGAGAGGTTACATCGGAGGCATGCCACAATACTTCTTTCATAGTCGGATCCTTTGATTACGCGAAATAGAGACCATCCCCAGAATTTTGTGATAAATTATTAATGAGGGGATGCAGCTATGGACATTTGTCAACTCTATTTAAAATGAGACTCATCAAGTTCAACGATGAGATGGATGAAATGAGTGAGCATGGGTTATCTTAACGGTTGATCTCATTTCGTCTTCAAAAGGTTTGGCAAGCTTGCCCATGTCGATAAGGCTCGAAGCCGCGAAACACATACCACAGCAGCATGAACAGGTAATTTCGTTCTTGGGTAGGATTTTACGTTTATAGGCTCATTTGGGCCCACTCCGGCCCGATCTTTTATGCAAAATAAAATTTAATATTTTTCAAGACATGGGTCGGTTCGGGTAAGGATTGATAAGTCACCCCACCGATCAAGTTTAATTGGAACCCTTCTTACTAGTTTTGGGATTAAGGTCGTAAGTCAAGAGAAAATTAGTCCATAAAACATTGATCCATCATTTATTAATATTATTCATTGTTTCAATTTGACAAATTCAATCCCATTCTAATAATCCATAAAACTTGGAGGAAAAACAAACAAACAATCCATATTCTGGACTTGTGTGTCAAAGCGTGATGGAAGAAAAGAGGAAAAAACAAATTTGAGAAGTGAACTGTGTGTTACGTGAAGTGAGACTCAAAAGAGAAAGGAGGATGATTTTTCTTCTTTCTCCATTTATTTATTTATTTATTTATTTATTTATTTATTTATTTATTTATTTATTTATTATTATTATTATTATTATTATTATTATTATTATTATTATTATTATTATTATTATTATTATTATTATTATTATTATTATTATTTACATATTTACATTTGACAAATAATTTTATTGAAAATTTGTAAAATTGACCATGTGAGTATAGAAATCAAGTATTGGAATTCCAAACTCGCATGTCGAAGAGTGTCGGGAAAGTTAATCGGGTGTCAAATTTTTCAATACCTATTGATCGAGTGGCGGACTCATGTCCGAGTATTTGACACGACACAAAACGAAGGCTTTTAGAGAGTGTCGGTGCTTTCTAGGTTTTCATTATGTAGTAACACCTCCATTTTCAGGAGTGTTTGTTTCACGAAAAACGAAACATTTTTGGAAAATGTTTTCTGAGAAACCATTTTCCAGGAAAATGGTTAGTTTTCATTTGTTTGGTGATACGTGACTAAAAGTATTTTTTGGTATTTGGATCGCATTTGAAAAATGATTGAATGACATTTGACCTAACAATTGACAATAGTGTGCTTCTTATTTTCAAATTAATCTGTTGAGTCCATATTACTTAATAAATGGATTTTTCTTGATCGGTTTAGTAAATCTAGAATTTGAACCTACAAAATGAAAAGGAAACTTGAATTCATACACATATTTTTTATTTATTTTTTCTGAAAATGGACATGATTTCCAATTACAAGAGCAAGTCAAAATGAAAGGAAGGGGGTGAAGGAGAAGGAGAGAGGGGAGGAGGAGTTAGGATTTACGTTCACAAGCAAAGAAAGAAAAGAGAAAACAAGAAAAAAGAACATAAAAAAAGAAAAAAAAAAAAAAAAAAGAAAGAAAAAAGAAAAGAAAATATATTTTTTCAAAATTTTTAATTATAAATTATTTTTTATAATAATTTGTTTATTAAGCAAGGACCTTAAAAACATTTTGGAAAACGTTTTCCGATTCTTTCAAAGGAGAAATCTTTTTCCTGAATTTAAGTTTTGGAAGGAAAACATTTTTCGTTAACTAGGAAAACATTTTCCGTTAACTCATTTTCCTAAATGAACCAAATGCGAGAAAATGGAGAAAACCTTTTCCGAAAATTGTTTTTGGCAAAACAAACACACCCTTCATTTGTGTTGCTAATTTTAAGACTCGATCGTTTTGCTGAAAATATGGTGTCAAGAAGCCATTTTCTAAGGAAATGACAATCTTTTTTAATGTTCAGTTGATAACTTGAAAATAAACTAGAATATGTTTTCTACTGTTCGACAAGGAAAATCTTTTCCTCCATGCACTCCTTTTCAGTATTTTTATTATTATTTTAAGTTGTTTTTTATTTTTTATTTTATTTTTTTATTCTTCTTCCTTGGCCGGAATCTGGCGAGGTTGAGCCTCACTGGCTTATGGCGAGGCTCAAGCTCGTCTATGACCAGTCATCGAGGAAGAAGAAAAAGAAAAAGAAAAAGAAAAAAGTAGTTAAAAAATCAATTAAAAAAAAGGAAAAGGTGTTTAGTGAAAGAAAGTGAGATGAAAGAAATATGGAAAATGTTTTACTCTATTTAAAAGGTAGGAAACATTTCCCCTATTTTAGAATTTTTTTTGTTAATGGAAAATATTTTCCCTAACCAACTCGTTTGCCATGAGCCAAACGCTAGAAAATCCGAAAAACGTTTTCCTAAAAGTTATTTTTTATATAAAAAAAAATGAAGCAAACTCTCAAAGACTCAAATTATATATTCATTTACGTGTGAAAATTTATATATTGTGAGGTTTTAGGTGCTTTAGATTAAACAAATGGTACAACATGTTAACCGTGAGATTTTGACATAAGAGGGTCTCGAACTTTTTGATTTGTTTCAATATGATCCACTATGAAAGTATTTTTAGTGAGCATTCATTTTAGTCCCTACTCGAGTTAAAAAGACCAAAACAAGTTCATTTTCTATGTGAGGGAAATTTCAAATTATTTTTTACGTAAAAAAGGGGGCGAGAAGCACTTTAATTTAATAAAAAATATTAAAAAGTCTACATCTAAAGGTTTGAAAAGCCATCCCCAATCAAAGAGGGGAGGAGAGTTGAGAAAGTTAAAGCTAGTTTGCAAATCACTCAAGCTCCAAGATTACTTTTTCAGCATTTCAAACCCCAAGCTAGCTTCCTACCCACTATGATCCCGTTTTTCAATATATAGAGCTCAATTTGCAAGGCAATTCACGTACTTTTTCCCATCTTCGCAAAGATATATCTTGCTTTCATTATGTAGTGACATCTCAATTCTGAGCACGACACAATGGAGTTCCTTTAATACACATGATCTTAAAATCACCACAAGATCAAAACGATGAGTAGACCTGTTAAACGGGTGGGTCGGGTCGAGTTTGGGTCGGGTTATAAATGATCTAACCCAAATTGACCCATTTAACTAGTTTATGATCCACTTATTATAGTACAAAATTTTAGAACCATACCCGACCCGACCCATACCCAACTCATACCCAACCCGTTTAACTAAATTTAATGAAGCTTATTATATATATTAGTTTTTAAAAAATAGTATTGCTAAAATAGTTTTATACAACATAAATTTAATAGATAATTGTTATAATTTTTAAAATAATTATTTTTAAAAATTGAATTTTAATTTTTTTATTTTAAAAAATTATTTTTTTTTTTAGATATAATTTTCATTTTTCATTTTTCTTCTTCTTCTTCTTCTTTGGCCGGCCGCCGACCACGACAACGACCGGTGACAGGCCACAGGTGAGCCTCGAGCCTCGCCCGACACCATCGAGCTCGAGTCTCGCCAGATTGGCAAGGCTCAAGCTCGCCCCTCGCCCGATGCCGACGAGTTCGAGTCTCACTAAATCGGCAAGGCTCGAGCCTCACCGAGCATCAGTGAGGCCTCCGCCTCGCCAGATCCGGCGAGCTCGAGGCTCGCATGGCAAGTCACGGCCATCATTTTGTGCCGACGACCGGAAGGAGGAAGGATAAAGAAAAAAAAAAAGAACGAAAAAAAGGAAAGAAAAATAAAAAATGAAATAAAATAATTATAATTTCGATTTTTATAAAAAAAAATTGGAAAGTTAAAAGAAAAGAAAGAAATTATAAGGTTTTGGTCAAAAATGGGTTCTTAATCCAACCAATTTAAGACCCACTTAAGACCTACATATCTTTAACTTTTAGTTATGAAACCCATTTAACTACTATTATCTAAAAACAAGTGACCCATATATAACCCATTTATGATTTAAATGGGTCATATATGGGTTTAAGACCCATTTTAACACCTCTAACGATGAGTATCCTATGTGTGGTGGTTGAATTGCAAAGAGAAGTCTGAATTCAATATGCTTGCACAGGCATCAGCGAGTCGACAAAATTAATCTACCATCTCGCTCATCACTGTCCCAAAGCTTCGAACTCAGTAGTGTTGCGAGACTTAAACTCGCCGTCATGCTTTCATAATACCCTCGAATAACTTGCAAACAAAATAAGAGAAACAAGCTTAGTCTCACACCAAAGAAAGACAAAGAGTCAAACAAGTCTATTAGCTATCTTAAGTTAACAATTCTCTAATTAAAATTAAGTATCTCATGTTATTAAAATTGGTGTATCGACTTGTTATTTTTCGTGATATTAATCCAATTCGAGGGTAAATTCATTATAAATGCACTAATCGAGGTTTTTAGTGGTAAAAAAATTAGTATGAGGTAAATTTGTCAAATGTGTACCAGGCAGAGTTTTTGGTGGTAAAAAAATTATATTAATTTAGGTTTTTTTTATAATATTAATCCGAAAATAAAAGTTTTTTTTTTTTTTGGGGGGGGGGGGGGGGTTTAAATTGAAGAAACGTCACTGCCTATGGACGACGACTGTAGTCATGACAAATGCTGGAGCCCCTTAATAGGTCCAATTCAGATGGTCCTCGATCCCGCTCGTGGGATCCAGCCCAGACGCGCAATGTCACAAATTGTTTGAATGACTTTACTGACTAAAGGGTCACCCGAGTCTTCTTCCGGCCGCCAAACAATTTTTAGAATCTAATAAAAGCAAACAAGAAAATAACAGTCGGGCCCTACAAATCATTTGTCATGTGCTCTGTGGGATTGAGAGATGGACGCGTTCACACAAATCCTTTCATGACCCGTACGAGGCAGTATTTTTTTTTTTTTCTCACTCCTCTCCAACGCGTGCGTGCGTGCGGTACTTACGAGATCAAATTCCAAATCTAGGACCCCCGAGCCCCACCTGCAATCCCTTTATAAGCAGGGCCGCATACCTTTTGGCTTATTGGGTAGTTTTAGCGAGCTCACCTATTGGCTCCTTTTGTTTTTTTTTATATGAACCGTCTTATCTTACAAGACTTTACAAGCAAAGTGTTCATTAAGAGCTATCATTTTAACCATTTTTTTCCCTTGAAATCCATTATGCAAGTCGAGAAATTTAGTTGATTTGCTGCTTTTGTTCATCCCAAGCACCTGAATGTTGCCTTCGTGAGGATTGATTTTGTCATATCTGATTATCCCATCTGTATTTATAAAAGGGGGATTGATGGGCCTTTGTCATTAACCCAAAACAAAAGGAAGGAGAAGAAGCAGAAAGGGCAGAGTAGGTGTAGGTGAAACTTCCAAGAGTTAAATTGTCAAGAAATAAAACTTTCCAAGTTGAAATGTGAAGAGTTAAAAGAGATCGAATAGACAAAGTGAAATAGCATCCAAGAAAGTTAAATGAGCGGCATTATATTATAGTGGACACTTCATGGACATAATACATGTTGTGCGAAAAAAAAAAAAAGCACTCCCCGAAAAAACAGAAAGAAAGATGCAGCACTCATCCACTGTACAAATCCAAGTTTCGCTTATTTTTTTTTATAGGAACACGAGACTCGGCTAACGTAAAAGTTATTCTTCACCAAAAGGTAGATAAAGGAACACCCATTATCCTAAAGGGGCCTTATAACTCCTCATCAGCAACGAGAAGATTGGTGATGTTGGGCCGAATTAGCAGTTAGCCCCCAAAGGCTTTGTAGAACTTGAGATGTTGCACCACCCCAGCGATCGAGCCCGCTGCAGCGGCGATACTGATGATGAGGCAAGCTACACTGAGGATCTGGAGGCATATCCATTTGGTGCTCCACCTGTGGATCTCCATTTGGACGATGTACATCTCGACAGGGAAATAAACCATCAAAGGCCAGAACCCCAGAGCACCGACCAGCCCCATCACGTCGTCGAAGAACGGAAGCAGCATCGAGATCACGGTGGTTACAATCACGAAAATTGTTCGGGAAATCAGCCGGAAGCCAAATAGAGTGCAGTTTCCGAAACCCCGGACCGGGATTTTGTTCTTCTCGGTGATTAATCGGCTGCCTGCAAACTTTCTCTCGGCGTATTTCTCCATGGAGGCGAAGAGAGGTTGGGCGAACATCTGGTAGGCGCAGACGAGGTAAATCAAAACGGCGAGATTCGCTATGTCAACGAGCCAATAAGGATCGAGATACCCGAAACCCGCGAGGAGGTGGCCAGGTGCTAAGTCCCCGAAAGCGGCATAGCCCATGCAGCCGCAGAGCATGTATAATAAAGTTATGACCGCCACACTTACCAACATGGCCTTCTTCATCGTCTTGGCCTCTGGGGGTGGGGATCCAATGTTATCCTGTTTTCAACACACATCACAATGATCAATTAATTACGACAGCCAATTATTAGAGCAATTAGGGATTTTTTTTTTTTTTAAGTATAGGGGGAGATTTTTTTCATACAACTAATGTACGGGATCGCATGATTTTACCTGAATTTCGATGAGATTAGTGAAGTATGAGTAGGCAAAAGCAATGGCACCCAAAGCCTGGAAGCACCTCCAGATCTTCTGAGTCTGAGTGACAGTGCCAATGCTTGACCCAGTGAGACTTCCTTTGAATTTGTCATTTTCTGAAAGATTTTTGAGAAAGACATGATGCTACTGTCAAGCTTGCTTCTACTCAATCTTTCTAGTTTACTTTAATCATCACATAACATTTTCATACACAAAAGAATTGATAGCATGAAAACTCGCTAGTTACCTATGACTTTTGCAATGCCGAGGGCAATTCCAATGGTCAAGTAAATGGACGACATGACAATGGTCACAATGGGGAGCCACTGCAACTTGTCAAAGTTTGGGATTTGGGACAGAACGATCTCGATGAACCCAAATATGATCATGATGATCATGTGTAAATTTCTACTCGCTTTGCAGGGACTTTTGTCACTTTTTGTATAGGAGCAGAATGATTCGTTGAAAGCCCTGTTCACTCAAACATTTAGCAAAATCAAAATTTACATGAAATTCACACGCCTAATTAACAACTTTAGCAATAAATTTTCTTTTCAATCTATTTGTAAGTTGAATACCGAGTATAATCAAATTCACCACTCACATCATGCTTATGGAAGCGGCAATAGTATACACGATGGGAACCCCAAAATGGTGGAGGTACTGAACCAGTCCACATAACTTCGCTTTTCCCCGACCTGCCAATATTAAAAAACAGAAGACAAATAAGAAAATTCAATCAACCAAACCAAATGAAAGGGAGCACCTCAATGCGAAAAGATATGGTGGGTAGAACAATATATATATTGTGTATTATTACCGAGGATGGCCCGGACAGCACGTTTGTAAGTGATGTTTCGCTCTCCACCGTCAAGGTTGCCGCTGCGGTAACAATCTGCCAAAAGTGCGGAGGTGTAGAGAGTGATGAAAGAGAACATGAACATCACTGCTGGCCCAGCGACCCACCCGAGCTGCGCCGTGGCCCATGGTAGAGACAGCACTCCCGACCCGATCGCAGCTGTGATAACGTGAGCAATGGCCGTCCACACGGTCCCTGGTTTGAACCCAGGACAGAAAATCCAACTCTGGAGCTGTTAAATATCGCAGAAAAAGCAACCTCTCTTCTCAAGTATGCAGGAAATTGACTTATGTTTCTTTTAAGAGAGTGAAGAACTCGAAAACGCAGTTCGGGGTTTGCCCCCTTTTTCTACCAAAACAGACGACGACTCAATTTCATATAGTTCAGCTTATTAAGCAGAAGAAGGCAAAATCACAGAATTCAATGCAGCATGGCGAAAAACATATGCCTAAACTTTAAGCCCGCGGAAGGAGATTTGGTAAGACTCCGTAGTTTTTTGTTTTGCGGAAATGAAGCCGAAAAACTCACTATGCAAGGTTCGAGGCTTGAAACTCCCGAAGCCAAACTGGGGCCAAGCCAGGTCGAATTGACCAGAAACAGCAAACAGTAGAAGAAGAAGAGGAAGAAGAGCGACCGCAGCGTTCGGAATTTAGAATTGGAGAACGTCAAACGGCGAGGGAACGGGTCCAATGGAGGAGGAGAGGTGTGTGGGCGGTGGTAATATCGACAAGAGTATGCTACTATAGAGTTGGAAGAACCGTCGACTCAGTTGGAGGAAGGAAGGAGAAGGACCGAGCTGTTCTGGAGAGGAGAAGATGGAAATTTGGAGATTTACCTCTCCCAGTAGGGTTTCCTGATTTCTTAACTATTACCAGAACGAGGCCTGATCCAAAAAAAAAAAAAGGCCCGAAATTTTATTTGAGGAGAGAAAGGCAGAATATGAAATGAATGTGTGTAATAACTTCACAACAAGAAAGGCGAGTGCTCAAAACTCAAAACTGGCCTTCTGCATTCGTAGCTTGTGCCGCCACACAGGACAAGAAATACGTTATTCGTCGAAAAAATTGAAGGGAAAAGAAGAAGGGAATTGGGTAAAGCAATTTGAACGAGGCTTTGTTGCCCGAAAACGCCGGTTCTATCGAACAAAGTTTGATCATTTAAAAAAAAAAAAAAAAAAAATTTCAAGTGCTTGTGCCTTGCTTACCAGTTCGCCTGCGACAGCCATCGTCGTCTACCTCGAGACCAAGTCTATTCTGATTCATTTTGAAGATCAAATGAACCCAAATTTAGTGAGTAGCTCACAAATATGGTTCTGATGGTTGGGTGTCAGAAGCTGTGAAACAACACTGACTATAAAAGCAAGAGATACAACACATACGCAGTGTCCCGAGAGATGTCGCTAAATAATGATTTGGTTTGGAGGTCCTTTATGTAAAGCCGAGAGCCGGCGAATAGGAGAGACGGGTTGTTTGGGGAGCAGGGCTAGTTGATGTGGGCGGGTTTGGTGCTGATCTTCCTTTTCTCTTTTATGGCCGTGTCCAATGAATCTCATCTTGATCAATATTAAGTCACGCCTTGCGTCATACTGCCGCTGAGCTACTGTGTAAACTGAAGGTACCTAAGTCAAGCTATAAATATCCTTAGTATTCGCTTTAATGATCTATTTGAATATAAGTTGCTCATTTTTGCTGGTCAAAATTGAAAAAAGAGTCCGAGTGTTAAGATGGTAAGGCTAGAGGCCAATTAACGAAATTAATTAAACATAAGGTTTAATTGCGTCTTTGAACCTTACAAAAACATACTCTTACGGTAAAGTCTTCATGAAACACAATATAATTTTGTAATAATTGTGCTAAATCTCGAGATATTTGGGGGGGTTCATCGGTCTTTGACCGCCAGCCCCCGTTCGGTTCGTTAATGGCCTTGTGTTGAACAATTTATGTTCGGTGCCCATCCGAGGAAATTTCATTTGAGGGCACATAACACAAGGACAAACTAAATTCGGGTTATGTGTGACCTATTGGATTCGTATTGATTCTTCAGCACGTGCTGGCGATGGTGGTGGCCACCTGGCCAGTTGTTACGCAATCATCGGCCGTACTTATCAAACAGCACATTGTGCAACGTGTCACTTATGCCTATATTATGTGAATTTATATAACAAGTTAATCAAAATGCACTTTTATGGTAAACCATATGTAGATTAGTTATTGCAAGATAATGCGCACTATTAGAAAGTACTTATTAGCTGTTAAGCACTTGTGGTGATTAGATGAGAGTAGCAATACCTATTAGTTGTTAAGCACCTCACAAAATAACTTCATCAACGTCAAATAGATCAGTAGATTTTTTAGAAATGCTTTTCCGAATATTGTCTTCTGTAAATAAACACATGATAACTAACATGACAAGTTTGGCAATAATACTTCAAAATTGGAAATAGATATCATGCGAATAGCTCAAAAAAAAGAAGAAGCAATTCTCCTAAAGAAACCCCAAACTGCTTTGCTGAAAGAGAAAATTAGCTCGAGAAAAATGTTTGCGAGGTTTGTCCAACAGCTTTGAAAAGAGAAACCCTAGATAATATTGGAAATGTATATTATCTGTGCGGAAGAATAAGGCGGAGGGGGACTTGATGAAGACAAGAAAGTCAAGGGTTCCGTTTCATGCATGTTGGGACGGTTTGCTCAATAAGGGCTGCAGGTTTGGACGTTTCTAGAAAAAGTGAACCGGGTGTGATTGGACAATCGATGCCGACCCTATTTCTAGTGCTTCTGATCGAAGCAACCATTTTCAGCGGAGTAGTGTTCTTTCACATCACTATATAGTTGTATTATCTTCCGTAACTTTCTGTTATTAATAGGATATTAAAGTGTTACGTCTGAAGTGAACTTTGGGACATAAAAACAAGGGTTTAATTGGTAGTTGAGTTTTGGTCATGTACAATCAATGCCGACCCTATTTTTGGTACTTCAGGTAGAAGCAACGACTTTCAACTGAGTCGTATTCTTTCACCTCTTGGATTTTGCAGACTGCTTCTCGAAAGCGAACTGCTAGATATCATCGTTCTTGTACGCTTTTGTCAAAGAATCAAAGAACAGCAAATAGATATATGTACTCGTCCAGGGGACACGCTGTCACTAGGGGCTAGGAAGCTGCGTGGATGCTGCCCCCTCAAAACGGGCGCATTGTATCTGTCGATGGAATCCGGCTTCTTCCATCGAATACTTAATAATCATTTAATACACATCAACTTTACTCTGGATACTCGCTCCGATTATTATTAACCAAGGGACTCCTGAAACCTCAGCAAAAGAGCAAACACAGGGAAAACAGTTGTTCCTTTGAGGTTTCTCTTCATCCCATCAGATTTGGTTGGTTAGAGCACCACTTCATCCCGAGAAAGTCTAATTGGATATTTGATATATTAATTGCAATAGACAGACTTACCAACTTTCCAAATTGCATTGTCCTTTCTGGCTCCAAATTTGTAAGAAAGAAAATTTCATTTACAATTAGATATGCCTCCTATTCTATTTCTTGTACGATACGCATCGAGTCTTCAGAGTTTTTTTGTATCATTAGATCATTTAACCAATTCGATTGACACAACTCAATTAATTCATAGTGCTAATCTTTAGGTTTTTTTAAATATAATTATGACAAAAATGAATAGGGATAATAACATGAACTTGTACATCGAGGATGATGCTCGTGAATTGTACACCAAGATGGCATGTTTACCTTCTCTGTTTCCCATAAATGTTCTCCACTTCTAGCGTGGATTAAGTCTGTGGCATCGAGAATATAGCTTCAATCACAAGGATAAATTTCTAATCGCATGATTCGATCAAGCATGGACTTAGATTCTCTTTGGAAATTAACCAACATCATAAGTGCAAAGTTAGGTGAGCGTGAGTAGTATTTAATTGCTTGTCCCTTGACCCACTTGGACTAAGTTTTTTTCGAATGGTTATTTTAGCAACTTTCTAGTACAAGTTACCATTACTCTCCTGAATAGTTAGTGGCTCTATAAAGGAATCCTTCGACAATTATAGTTTGCTGATAATTTCCTTAATTAATTAAATCAGCATGTGCATTGAATGTCGTTCGTGTTTGAAGCGTTCCCAGGCTGAAGAGTTCCAAATTAATCCCGCATTAATTTTTTTCCACGGCAGATAAATTAATGAAATAGAGAGCTCAATATAAATAATTGATAAAATAGAATTTTCCCATCCAAGATTTTGCTTGCTGTTCATCATATAAGGCAGGTTCCAAGTATTCATAGGAAAATTACCAAAACAGCTAAAGTATTGCAATTCTTATAGTAATTGTCTCGTTTCAGCCCTAAGCATTTTTTTTTTTTTGTCAATTGAGTCTCAAACCTTGTGCATTTGTGCTAAACTAAAAATAAAACAAAAAAAAAATGAAAGAAAAAAATTGGCCAGTTCCTTGATAGATTTTGGAATTGACCCTAAAACCAATGAACATAGTAGGTATCGAATTGTGGGATATGTAGAGTAAGTTTTAGGTTCTGAAAGTTGAGAAATTTTTTTCAACAAAATAAATTTCAAATTTCATGTGGAAGTTGAGTCAAGCGTTTTGGAATTGCTCACCCCACCGGAGGTAATTTTGAGACTGTAGATTATTTGTACGAAAGAATGAAGTGGAGGGGGGAGTTGACGAAGGCAGAGAAATGATAGTCCCTTTGGACTAATAGCGCTTTTGTCAAGGAGCAGCAGCTAAAGTGGGGGTAGAGGGATAACTGTGCACGTGATGTGGACACGCAGGGGGGAAGCTGCCTCGATGCTGCCCGCAAGGCAAAAATGCGTCGTTTGTCATCTGTCTATTGAAGCTGAATCTCCTTCCGTGCAGCAGTTAATAACCAATCAATCCACATCAACTTTATTTAGGATACGTATTATTATGAACCGGGGGAAAAAGCTGTCCCTTGAATTTTCACTTCGTCCCATCGGCTTTGGTTGGTTTAGAGTACCACTTCATCCCCCAAAAAAATACTAATCGGACATTTTTATGAATTTTTTATATGTCGATTACGATGGATACACGTACCAAGTTTCCAATTGCGTTGTTCTTTCTTGCCCCAAGTTAGGTGCGCCTTTTATTCTATTTCTTACACAATACGCATCGGGCCTTCAAGATTTTTTTGTACCCTCAAGTCTTGATTAACGTGATCGATTCTTTTTGTATCTAATTGCCCTTTTCACTTAACAGGTCAGGAATGATGGGACGTGGAACCGCTAAATTTAGGTTTTGTATATTTTTTTTTTTACTTTTAACAAAAAAGAATAGAGTCAATAACATTGAGAGTGATGCTCCTTTAAATTGGTTTTTGATCAGAAATAATTACTTTCTTTCACAGTCAAATCATTTATTGATAATTGGGGAAAACGTTAGCATTCTCCCCCATTGTTTACTTGCTTGGTCGCCCAATATACAAGTGTTCCCTCTTTCTAGTTATGCAAATCGAAATGTAAAGGACACTCTTTCTTCGACCCAAAAAAGAAAAGAGAAAAAGAGGATGCTCTTTATTTTCTTTTCATTTTTCTGTTGGTAAAATCCAGTCCTTGATACATGCCCATTGGTCACACGCCCAATAGTCTCCAAGGGAAAGAGTTCAGATTAATCTTATTGCCATGTCAATGGAAAAGAGACTCAAACTCACATCATGAGTATGACAGTCTACGAATTAGAGACAAATTTAGTTAAAATAGATCCGACTCAAAAGAGAATGTCTAGTTTCGTGCCCGTGAAATTAAGTGCCTTTTTTTTCAAATGGGTCTCTAAACTTTCAATTACTTTGATTATCTCGCTTAAATTTGAGTTCACTTTCGATCCCGATCATTCCATGACAGGCAATCCATCCTACAAATCTAATCTAGCCCAAAGATGAACTAAATCTTGATGGTTTGTGATTACGTGAATAGTTAAGTGGCCATGAAAGAGAGTTTTGGACACATCATCCTCAAAGCCCACAGACGAGCTCAAGCCCACTGATGGTAGTTCAGCGAATTTCAACGGCCCCTCGCCTTCCCTCTCGCTTTCTGCCTCCTCTTCTCGCCTTCAGATATTTTTGTGATGATATTTCCGCTGAATCGATGCCAACACCTTGTTTCTTGGCTTGACCTTTTTCTGGCTCATTTTATCAATGATATGTACAAGAAATGCTATTGCCTCAGCCATTTCCGTTGTGGCCACAGCTTTTGAATAGATGACCAAGATGCGATCTTGCTTTCTAGTTTTTGTTTCGATCTGATTTACGAATGAGAATACCTTTTTGGGACAATAACCTGGCCTTGCATTTCGAGAGACACACACATGGCCTTGTATTGTACATCCACATCACCAGTGCGGTGACCAAACAGTTTCATATCATCTTAAATCTTCCAATTGCAAATGGAGGCTGGAATTAAGATGCTGAGGGAATAGTCCTTTTATACTTTAAATGGCCTACCTTCGTTGTTGTTGTTATTATTATTATTGAGATAAATGTATCAAAAGTTCTAAAACTTGTTGCAAAAGTGCCATTAAGTTATAAAACTTTCAAAATGTACAATCAAATTTTAAAATGTGTTAAATTGGTGAAATCAAATCTTTTTGTATATACTATTTAATTTGATAAACGGAAAATTTTGATATGATTACTATTATTATTTTTCCTCTCTTAGGCGTTAAAGTTAATTAATGTACTAAAATGACATCGTTGTGGTGTAAATCTTAAATTTTCACAACCAGCCAAATTTTAATTAAATTAGTTTTAAAAAGTCCAAAAAAAAAATCCAAAAGAAAAGGCAAGTTAAAAAAGGGCTAAAAGTTAAAAATAAACAAATAAAAAAGGAAAAAGCAAAAGGAAAAAGAGAACTAATTGTAGGAGGAAGGCTAGCCCCTCCGCATATGGGCCATTGCCCCATTACCAGAAATGGTTGATGGGGGCGTCAACAATGGCTAGAATGTTAACAAGGGTCTCGAGGAGAATTGGTGAGGGTTGTTGACCACAACCAAGGGTTCACTGGCTCCCACTAGATTTGGAAGAGGGCCATGCCTCACCCAAATCTAGGTGAAATTGTTGGCCCTTGCTGAGATCTAGCTGAGGTCAGTTGATGCCCCCTGGGCCTTTCTAGTGATGGGACGATGACCCAAAGGCCAAGGATTTCACAGAAGAGTCGAGGATCAAATGTGAGAAACACGGGAAGACATATTACCATTTTTGGCTAAATGGTGCATTTAACTTTGATCTCGATTCTAAAATTAGGTGCTACATTATTTATTCATGTTATCTATTTTATTAGGTTTGAGATAGTGAGTATGATTTATCATTGTGATAAGAATAACGAGGCAATTGGATTTGTTAAAAAAATGGTTTACTAGAGAAAGAATGGGCACGTGAGCAACATAAGAGACAAGTTTCATTCACATAAAAATAGTTGTGCATTACAAGATGTCATTCACTTTAGGTTTGCTTAAGAGCATAAAATATATAATCAAGCTAGAACAGCCCAATGTTTCGGTTTAACTGAAGAGCAGACGCTAGTGAAATGGGTGAAACCACTTAGGCATCTGCTGTCCTTTCTAATTGTTCCACCTCCACCTCCAAGCCCACGGTTGCCTTTGGAGGCCCCATGCAGGATTCACAAGTTGTTTAGTGACTTTTTGCGCGTATTGTTGAAATCGTGCTTCTCAATTTGAATTCGAGAAGTTTTCATTTTTTATTATTTGTCAAAGAACAGGCTTTTGTTTTATTAAGACTGACCCCAAATGCAATAGTAAGGGGCATCAAAGCACAAGAGCTCCCAAAGGATAGGAGGGGTTTAGAAACCTAATTTTTTGGAAATGTCCTACATCTGAAGGCTTTTTACAACCCAATCTGCTAGCCTATTTGATTCTTGAGAATATAAGCCTCTCATGATTCATAAAAAGGGTCAAGAGGCTTTTACATTATGTTATAAGTTGCTCAATGTCCAAAGAGCATAGAGAAATCTTGTAGATAGCTTAGGGCTATATCATCAATGGGGGTATCTGATGCATTAGTTTCCAACTATGATTTGAAGATGCAAAGGAGTAATTTCATTTCATCGCAATTTGCAATCTTACTTATATGTGTGCACATGTGTGTGAATCTTCCTATAACAAGATTTTGTTTCAAAGTAAAATGTTGTAATTGGTTCTAGTTTCCCAAATGTCAACAAATTAGAAATGCATAACGAGAATGAGAGGGAGAGACTGGTTTGACTAGTGGGCAATTCAGCCAAGATCTCTTCATTAATTGGAGAAAGAATCCTCTTGAATTGCTATTAATCTTAAAAGGATATGATTGGATTCTTCATTGAATATCAAGATGTCTTTGCCCAGTCAAATGAGGTTATGCCCAGTGCCCCATCGTCCAAATAGATAGGATTCGGTATTCTGTTGGTAGTAGAGTATCCATAAGAGTCACAAAAGCAAACAAATCCTATGGTAATAGTATATAGCTTCAATGATGGTGATCAATGTCTACATGTATTATAGTTCGATAAAAAAATTCACATAATTCTCTTCAGATCGAAAGTCATCGCACTAACAATCGGAGTTTGAAGCTAGCTAAGTGCAAGTTGTGTTTAGTCTTGAGTTAATTGGCCTATTTTGGACAAGTATTTCAAGTGGTTATCCTGCAAAATATTAGTATCTAGCATCTCTTTAATAATTAGTGGTACTAAAATTAATGCACTTTATAGAGATAAGTTCATAATTTTCTCTTTTTATTCATAAATGCCAATCTTCTAGCGACCGGGCAGCTAGCAGTTTCCATCCTTGCTTTGGTGGTTTGGTGGTTTTTTTTTTTTTTTGGGTCTAAAGATACGTAGCATTTCATTTACATAGTGAAAATATTACAACCCATATGCTAAGACTTAGTACATAGTTTTTTCAGAAGTATTTGAGGAGGTGAAAAGGCCCAATTTGCAACAAGTGTATCACGGCCATGGGCCTTGGCAGCCCAATCTGCAATTGTGTTAGCTTCACGCCTGCAGTATCGGATACTTAGATGAGAAAAATGCGAGATCAAAGCAGTGCTCTCCACGAGATCAAAGTGGCTTGATGGTTTGCTTGGGGGGAAGGGTTTGAAATTTCGTCACTAGAAGTGGGACCAATTTGGAAGGCCATTCACGTGATTTTTCCCATCATTGCAGACCAATTTTGAACTCGTCAACATGATCGTCAAAAAAAAAAAAAAAACCCTCGTCAACGTGAGCCCAACTTCAAAGTTCAAACTCTCCAATATCCTTCGATTAAAAAATAATTCTGAATGAAGAAACTTGCAAAAGGAAGGCTCTCCACAATATTAAGCAATCATCGATGTCAATTACGATCGATTCTTTTGGAAACGTACAAATGTATATGTGCTGAAACTTGCGGATGGGATGCAAGTTCATTAGGTAGCATGCTCGCTTGGAGAAGCTAAAGTAAATGAAACAACTAAAAGATGAGCATTTTCCACTTAAATAATCTTAAACCTTAACACTTGAGGTTTTGGTTATATTAGGATATTTTCCATCACGAGGAGCTAACTGATGATTGACGATATTAATTCGATGAAGCTTCGACAAAAATTTCGTCAGATTAGAAAGAACCAATGTCATAGTTCTAAGCAGGCATGTGTGAGATGTATTACATTAGCATGCCTATCAAATTGTTCCTCTTTGCAGCGCTCTCCCTGGCTAAAGAGTTTCCAAATGGATTCTGCATTCACTTTCATATTCTCTACAGACGAGTCAATAAATTGGAGAGCTCCATATAAAAATAATTGATGGCAATTGAATTATTTTTCTCCATCCAAGAATTTGGCTTGCCGTTCATCATATAATAGGGTTGAAATATTTCATTTGCTTCCCATCGAACTAAAGTCATGCAAAATATACATGAAATAGGTGATCATTATTTTGTTTTTCATTCATGAATAGGAATGGAGCTTGGCCTCATCATCAAACGTTGACGATGCAGATGTTTCTTTAGGGGACTCTTGTTTTACTTAAAAAAGGCAACATCAAGTAAATAAGAATTTTGCCGTCATACTTGCCTCTCAAATATACTTGACCTCGTACCATTATTGTGGAAAATTAGCCTTCTACATTCCTTCTGTGTGGTATATTTATTTAGGTATAACAGCCATAGCTCTTTTGTTCTTGGTATGTTATGTCAAAACATGTGCTTACAGAATAGTGTTTTGTATTTTGTCTTTGGCATGTCTGACTCACGGAATTGGTGTCAACACCTTATTTCTTGGCTTGACCTTCTTTTGGTTCATTTTATCAATGATTTACACAAGAAGCGCTATGGCCACAGCCGAAATGCTATTGACTCAGCCATTTCGGCTATGGCCACAACTTTTGAATAGTGAATGAAGATGTGATCTTGCTTTCTAGTTTTTGTTTCGATCTGATTTACGAATGAGAACACCTTTTTGGAACAATAACCAAGTCTGTATTTCAAGAGACACATACATGACCTTGTATTGTACATCCAGATTAACAGAACAATGATCGAACAGTTTAATCCATTTTAGTTCTTCCATTTGTAGATGGAGGTTGGAATTAAGATGCCAAGAGGATAGTCATTCTATACTTTGAATGACCTACCTTTCTTTTGGCAAGGGGCATTGAACCCTTGTCTGCGAGTGGACTGCTCATAGCTTTATTATTATTATTATTATTATTATTATTATTATTATTATTATTATTATTATTATTATTATTATTATTATTATTATTATTATTATTATTATTATTATTATTATTATTATTATTATTATTATTATTATTATTATTATTATTATTATTATTATTATTATTATTATTATTATTATTATTATTATTATTATTATTATTATTATTATTATTATTATTATTATTATTATTATTATTATTATTATTATTATTATTATTATTATTATTATTATTATTATTATTATTATTATTATTATTATTATTATTATTAACTAAAAGTTTGAAAACATGCTGTTAAAGTGATTGAATCATAAAACTTTTAAAAAGTACAACAAAATTTTAAAACAAGTTAAATTGGTATAATCAAGCCTTTTCGTGAATATTGTCTAATTTGGTTAATGGAAAATATTGACGTGATTATTATTATTATTTTTAGCTCTTCTATATGGTGTTAACGTTAACTAAGGAACCTAAGCAGCATTGTTGCGATCTAAATCTAATTTTTCCGGGAAAATATTAATTAATTTATTTCTAAAATAGTCCAAAATTTTTATAAAAAAGAAGAAGAAAAAGACAAGTTAAAAGAAAGCGAAAAGTTCAAAAAAAAGAAAAAAGAAAAAAAACTACTAGCACTATCACCAAAAAGGATACACGGCGTGTCGGGAATGTTTGAAATGGTAATTAGGTCTTGGGGAGGGTTTGTGATCCTTGCCAACCACAGGTGAGGGCCTACTGGCTTAGTCCAGATTTGGAAGAGAGCCATGACCCCTTTTCAATTTGGTTTATTTGAAAAGTTTAAAATCAAATTAATATCAATGTAATAGGTTTACAACATTTTTAGTACTTTTTCCGATCATAAGTAACTTGACTCACTTAGACGGTCATTTTTTATTACATCATTTGTTTTTCTCATATTTCTTTTCCTTTTCCTTGGACGGGTACTATGACCACACGCCAATTCCCCAAGCTTATGTGACTTTTTAGGCAACACGTAATATAAACTGAAACGACTGAATCAATTTATTTCTAGAAGATTTGGAACTCGACTTTCTAATTAACATTTAGGACTAAAGTGTCAGTGTCATCCACAAATGCTAAGACAATCTAGTGGACTCATCCCGTTCTTCTCATGCACGACAATAGAAGAAATTATGTCTCCTGATATGTTATTATCACATCTGAGCGTCACCCCTTTTACACTCGAGCAAAGTGAATAGCAAATTTATATATCTGTAATGAATAATGATCGATCCTTTAGCAAATCCAGCTTGTCATTCTTTGGGCCAATAATGTAGATTGGTATGGATTACTTGTAAACCAGCTCATCCTGGGCTGAAAAGAGGAGCATATATAGGGCTCAGTCATACCTCAGGCCCACCAAAATTTCTCGATCTCCATTACCACCTTATCCCCCAAGCTACGCGTAGACAGGTAAAAGAAGGGTTCCAACCACACTTGATCGATGGGTGGACCAGCCCAGGCAATCGATCTACAAATCCTTGCCCGAGCAGGCCCTTGACTTGGACTTCACGAAAGAGACCCGGCTTGAGGGAGCCCAAATGAGCCTATATAAGCAGGCTCCTTCCAAGAGGAAATTATGTGTCCATGCGCGCCTTGACACGTGCTTCGAGCCTTAGGGCCTGCATGGTTGCACCTTGTTTCTGTTCCCAGGAACAAAAATTTCTGTTTTTTTGTTCCAGGAACAAAAAAACAAGTAAACGCGTTTGTGTGCGTTTACGTTCCTTTTTATTCTTTTGTTCCCAGGAACAAAAAGAAACAAACAAGAAAAAAAAAAAACTTGTTTCTTATTTCTGGAACACAAATCAGAAACACTTTTTTTTTTCTTTTTTCTTTTATTTTCTTGTTCTTCTTTCACGGCCGAGGCGGTCGCGCCTCGGCCACGGCCCTCGTCCGAGCTCGCCCCGGCCATGGCGAGGCCGACCACGCCCGGCGGCCGGCGAGCCTCGGCCTCGCCGGATCGGGCGAGCTCGAGCTCGCCCGGCCATGGCGAGGCCGACCTCGCGCCGGCACGGGCGAGCTCGATCTCGCCCGAGATCCGGCGAGGCCGAGCTCGCCCGGCGGCCGGCGAGCCTCGGCCTCCTCGGCGGCGGTGGCCCGAGGCCGCGCCTCGCCCGCCGGCCCTGGGCGAGCTCGGCCCTCGCCGGCCGGTCGCCGGCCAAGGCCTTGGCGGCGACCGCCAAAAGAAGAAAAAAAAATGAAAAAGAAAAAAGAAAAAAAGAAAAAAATAGAAAAAATAAAAGAAATAAAAAAATTATCCAAATTTACCAAACATATTTCTGTTTATTTTTTATTCCCGGAACAAGTTTACCAAACGCGTATTTTTGTTCAAAAATTGTTCCGGAACAGAAATACTTTTTTTCTATTTCTGTTCCCTGGAACAATTTTTAAACAGAAACACAACCAAACGCGCCCTTATTGACTGGGGCAAAGTTGTTAAACTTATGATTAGATCTAGTTCGAACAAACGATAACATCGAGCTTTAAGAAAACTCCATAGTCGCTAATTTTAAACAAACTAATAGTTGAACTTGACGAGGCTCATATGAAACCTGACCGACAAATGTCAACTGCTCCATATACTTAGTGCATATAATTATTTCTCACAAAATTTCTGGGATGGTCCCTATTTCGCACAATCAAATCATTGCATGCATATGATGTAAACATTCCTAGTCCTTCTAGACTGTTGAAATTTTGGGCATAACATGATTAAATATGTCGAGTTCCATGTGATGCCTACTTGAATCTATGGTCTCGTTATATTTGAGTAAATGTAATAATCACGCACTACAAGTTTAGGATGGTCAGCATTAGAAGGGTCTACTAATTGGCTAAACTCGCCATTCTCCTTTTTGTTCCTTTGCTTGATACTCAACCGTCCATTTAAGCATACAAGGGTGCTCTCGATCCGGGGATTGGGCATTCTTGGTAGAAGACACGACCGGACGAAAAAGAAAAAAGTAAACATAGTATCGTAGTAAAGGGGCATGTAATGAAAAAAATTTAGATGAAACATTATACTACAATGTAAAAATTACTACAAATTTTTAGTAAACATTGTGGCAAAATCGCACATCGCTCATAATGAAGTCATTCCCCGGAGTTATTATGCTGTGGTTTCACTTACAATGAAATTACTCCTTTCTCACTTGGATTAGATGACCATAAGATGCGTCCAAAACTTTCTTTGGTGGCCACATAACTTAGTCACAAACCATTGATTTTTTCTCTAACTTGCATCTAATGTTGACTTTACCTCGGTTCATCTTTCGGCCAAATTAGATTTAGGATGGATTGCCCGTGAAAACAAATGGAATCGTCATGATCGACAATGGAATTAAATTTAAGCAAGCTAAACAGAATAACTGAAAGTTCAGCGACCCAATTGAAGATAAGGATATTAATTTCATGACCACAAAACTAATGAATTTATCTCTAATTCATAGAATGTCATGCCTCATGATGTGAGTTTCTTTTGTATCGAGATGGCATGAAGATTACATAAATAGAAAGTTTTCTTTTTCATTTTCCTTTTCTTCGGGATGGGGCTGAATTGATGATATCAATCCGTAAGTTCCGTATGAAGCTCCGTTTATTTTATAAAAAATGAATGAATTGAAAATTATTTTCCTAAAAATGATTGTTTGTAACAATTAATTAATAGAAAATATTTTCATTATCAATAGCAACTTTTTTGTAAATATTTTCATGGATGATAAAATTAATTTTTATTTATTTATTTTTAAGCAATACAAATGATCTTTTGTGAAAATACCTTCTAAATTATATATTTTTATGAAAGAAACACATCCTTAATTTTTACTCAAATTCCATGAAGACTATTGGGCCTGTGGGCGACAGGCCTGGCTTTCATTTCATGCTTACTTATTATGTTTAGATGGACGCCATGCTCACTCTTCTCAGCTTTTCCCCAAAATTGCGGAGGCCCGACTCTAATGGGTTGTTCAATTTTGCCCATTTCAAGGGCCGACGCAGAACCGCCGACTTTGATTTCCCATTTGATGCAATCTGGTCATTTCCTAATTTAGCTTTTACTAGCTGCACTGCATTTTATAAAATTGAGAAGGAGAAGAAATAAAAAGAAAAAGAGAGCGTCCTTTACCTTCGGATTTGCATAATTACAAAGAGGGAGTGCTTGTACAACCGGCGAATAAGATTATATTCATAACCGAGAAAGTACACAAGGGCAAATGCTAATGTATTTCGCAAATTATCAATAAATGCTTTGACTGCAAAAGAAAGTAATAAAATTCGGTCAAAAACCGATCAAAATGAGCATCATTCTCGATACACAACTTCTTGGTATGCTCTTTATTCATGTTTGATGGAAGTAAACTACAAAACCTAAAAACCATGTTAGTGAATATGATAATTAACAGAAGGAAGACTCAAATACATCAATCTTTATCACTAAAAACTACCTAACACTCCATGCGTATTTTACAAGAAATAGAATACAAAGCATACCTAACTCTAATGGGATGAGCTAAAATTTGAAGTGACAGATTTTTCTCAATTATTTCCTTTTGGCTAGCGTTTTGACAAGGTGGGGGCATAAACTTTTGGGGGTCCCATGGTTAAGGATAAGGGTGGGCCAAGAGATTCGATTTGATCGACAAATCGGATGATTTTGTTTTTGGGAGCAGCATCCTCGTAGCTTCCTTATCCCCAAGTGAGGCTAGTCAAGGTCTTGCAGCGGATCTTCCGGACAAGACCTAGAGACTTCGCGCTTTTCCGCTGCTTGTTGGATTAGGCACTAAGACAGCAAGTTTGTTACTAGCTCAGATGAAACACAAATTAAATCATCAAGATCATACGGCAAATTAAGTTCTCTCCCCTAGAAAAGGCCAGGTTTGAGGGGGTGTGTTGACATCTAATTTAAATTTAGTTTTTAGAAATAGAAAATAATATTTTATTAGAGGGAAATTTTGAAAAAAAATTGAATTAAAAAAAATTAACAATCATGTCATTTTGGAGTCACTTTTTTGTTGAAGAAGTTGAGTGAATATTGGGAAATCTTCAACAACTTCGAGTCTTTCCTCTATAGAGGTCGGGGGGTTCTTCGAGAGTAAAAAAAAGAAAAAGAAGAGAGAAAAGTAAAAAAAAAAAGTGGAGAGAGGGAAGGGCTTCTCTTGGTTCGGCCAAAGGAAGAAAACACAGAAGGAAAAAGTAAAAAAGGAGAACAGAGAGAAATGACTTCTGCAGTAAAACAGCAGGGAAAGACGTGGGAAGCATATAGCTGAGGTGAGAGAAAAAAGAAAGAAAAACAAAAAAAATTGTTCATCTTCCTCAGAGATCCTCCATTGTTGCCCCTTGCGCTGTCGATCTCCTCTCCACCGCACCTGCAGACAAGCTTATGCTGCGCTGGCCGCTCACCCCAACACCGCCTGTAGCCGAAGCCCGCAATGCCTCCTTCCCTATCGCTCTGCCAGCACCGGCACTTAACGCGACTATTACCGCCGTTCCACCAATCACGCCACAGCCCTACGCCCGACGTTGCTACTCCTCTGCTCGCTGCTGCACTCCTGAACAGAGCCACCTGTTGCCTACCCTGTTTTTGTTGCAGGTCTGGTTGTCACCTGAGCCTCGCTGGAGTTCCAACGAACAGCCCTTGTTTCGAGCGGCAACCCATTACCAAACCACCATCGCAGCTCAGCCACCACTGTTTCTTTGCCATTTCTCAAGTTAACCGTGAGGTAGACTAGGTAGATTTTTAGATAAAATTTATTTTGAGTATTTGTACTCATAGTTTTCTTTTTATTCTAACTTGATTTGTTTTGATTTATTATCATTACCCAATTTAGGAAATTGGTCATATTAACTCATGATAATAAAAAATATTGAGCTGCGAGACGTTGGGTTAGATTTTTGATTATTTCGACTTTTTATGGCAAAATTCATGAATTGCTTTGCATCATTGATTCATATTAAAACAATATGCCATTGATTTACATGGATAGATTTTTTTATTTTGGCGTGTCATTGTTATTTGCTCATCATATATCATGCGTTATAGAATTTAGGGATTTAAGTCCATACATATCTCATGTTTAAAGCAATGCATTATAATTATTAAGATTCATATAGAATTAGGATAATTTTCTTTTAATAGAACCAAAAAAAAAATGTTATTTAGGTTATATAGATTTCATAATGTGCATACTACATGTTGTGCTTTAGTTAGTGGGTCATAGGTTAACGTTTTAATATTCCCGTCGAGCAATTTTTTTTTTTTTTTTTTTTTTTTTTAAAAAGAAAAGCCAAAGATTATTATTGCATCATTATGTTGTTTTAATAAGAATTATTAAGTAATTTTAAAAAAAAAAAAAAAAACACAAAAGGTCATTTATTTGGTTAGTTAATAGGTTAGTTCATATTTAATCCCATTTTATGTCATCATTGTTTTGTGTAGGTTGCATACATTAAAAAAGAATCATAAAAAGAATCATAAAAAAATCATAAAAAAGAACATGCATATAGAATTATTATGTCATTCATCCCATATCATGAAATGCATGCATCTTTAGGATTATATAAATTAGATTGCATACATATAGTAATAGTTCAAGTTATGCCATATGAATCGCATTTCACATGTCATTAAAGTAAAACTCATGCATATCAAATTTAGATTAAGATTGCATATAATTAACATTTTTTTAAAAAGAAAAAGAAAATTAGGTGTCATGTCATTTAGAAATCATGTTTAGGGCATGCATTTTTATTAGCATTTTTGTAAGTTTTTTTTAGAGAGTAGAGCTTAATAAGGTTGTAGTTTATAATTTCTTACATTCTATCACTTCGGTTTATTGAATGTTATTTCATTGATTGTGCACCCGCTAACCACCATTTATATGTTAGTAGCTTAGGTTAAAATTAATCAAGACTGCCTGCAAAATATTTTTAAAATTAAAATGATAAGGTATTGAAAGAGCATTAGATTTTTCTAGCGTAATCATATCCCCGGACCTATTGAATCTCTGATTCGCAAAAGTAAAGTATTCTCCCATACTTTACTTGAGTTTCTAACCAATCCTAATTGGTTAGTGGCGGCTCCAAATTGAGTATAATTGCATGTTTAAATGAGTTAATTTCTTAGTATTAAGTTGCGATTGGTAGGACTTGGGAGGGTCCGTGCCAAATCTTTGGACTTAGTAATCCAATAGTCTTCTTTGAGTAATTCACCCTCGGGAAGGTTGCAACAGGGTGGACTCCTTCCCAAAAAGGAAATTACTCGTTTACACTCATGATGTGCTTTGAGTTTTTATTGGCTGAAATCCAATTCAAACAAGCAATGAGATCAAGCATTAACAAAAGTCCGTGGTTACTTATTTAACCCGACTAATTGTCGAACTTGATGAGTCTCATATTAAATTCGATTGACAAATGCCTGTAGCTGCATGTGTTTTGTGCATGTAATGGTTACTCACAAAAATATGGGGATGGTCCCAATTTTGCAGGATCAAAAGGGTCCAACTATGGACCTGCCACATCTGTACTGCTTGAACTGAAGGTCTTCATGCCGCAGGTTCTGTATGGAAGGTACGGTAGACGATGTTGTAAATTTGTTCGTTTATTGACATGGGTCTTGCAAGGTTCCGTCATACTTTCCTCTCAAATGTACTCGACCTCATATCATTCTCGTAAATAATTAGCCTTCTACATTCCTTCTCCGTGATATATTTATTTTGGTACATCAGCCATAGCTCTTTTGCTTATGGCATGTCATGTCAAAACATGTGCTTACAGAATAGTGTTTTGTATTTTATCTTTGGCATGTGTGACTCGCTGATTTGGCGCCAAAACCTTGTTTTTTGGCTTTACCTTCTTTTGGTTCATTTTATTAAAAATGATTTATACAAGAAGCACTACTGCCTCAGCCATTTCGGCTGTGGCCGCAGCTTTTGAATGGATGACGAAGATATGATCTTGCTTTCTAGTTTTCGTTTCAATCTGATTTACGAATGACAACACCTTTAGGAACAATAACTGGGCCTTGCATCGTACATCTAGATCACCCAAACAGTGACCAAACAGTTTTATATCATTTTAAATCTTCCATTTGCAGATGATGGCTTGAATTAAGATGCTGCGGGCATGGTAATTCTATTTATAATCTATGGACCTACCTTTGTTTTGGCGAGGGGCATTGAGCCCTTGTTTGCGAGAGGACAGCTCATAGCGGTTTCTTTATTTATTATATTTTGGGATAGGTCCACCAAAAGTTTTTAAACTTGTGAAGATGGGAGTAATAAAATTTTTAAAAAGTACAATTGAGTTCTAAAACTTATTAAATTAATGTACTAAAGTGTTTTCGTTAACTTCGTTCAATTTGGTTAACAAAAAATGTTGACATTTTTTTGTTTTTATTTCTCTCTCTAACGTGAGGTTAAGATTAACTAAAGCACTAAAAGGGCATTGTGGTCCAAATTTTAACTTTGTACACTAAATAAAGTTAGTCTAAAAAAAGTCCAAAAGCCTTTAAAAAAAAGATATCTTAAGAAAAAAAAAAGTTAAAAAATGACATAAGAAAAGAAAAAAGAAACTACCAGCGAAAGGAAGCGAGGCCCTCCGTCTGTGGGCCGCCACCCCATCACCAGAAAGGGCTAGTGAGGCGTCGATGATGGCTGAACTGATCACCAGGGTCTCAGGGAAGGTCGGCGACCACTGGCACCAGATTTAGAAGAGGGCGACGACCCACTCCCCCTCACCCAGATCTGACTGAGATTCGTCGATGCCCCACTGGCCCTTTCCGGTGATGGGGTGACGGCCACGGCCAGAGGTTTTGAGTGGAGAAAGCGAAAGCTAGTTTGGGACGTAACAGCATAGTTTGCAAGTCAATCAAGGTCCGAGATGACTTTTTCTGCATTTCAAACCAAGCCCGAACGGCCCAAAGTTCCAGTTTAACTGAAGAGCATACGCCAGTGAAATGGCTGAAACCACCCAGGCATCTGCCGTCCTTCCTCATTAGTCCACCTCCACCTCTAAGCCCACGGTTGCGTTTGGAAGCCCCGTGCAGGATTCAGAAATTGGAAATTGTTCAGTGACTTGTTGCTGGGAATTGGTGTTAATACGGTGCTTTTCAATTTGAATATGAGTAGTCTTTACTCTCTTTTTTTTTTTTTTTTTGTCAGGAAAGAGACTTTAGTTTTATTAGAACCGAGCCCAAATACGAGAGTAAGGGGCATCATGACACAGGAGCTCCCAAAGAGGAGGGGATTAGAATTCCATTTTGTGAAAGGGCCTCATATTTGGAGGCCTCCATAATCCAATCCGCTAGTCTATTTGATTCTTGAGGACAGTGGGCCAACTCAAGATTCGTAAAAAGGGTCAAAAGACCTTTACATTCTCTTCCAAGTGGCTCGATGTCCCAAGAGGAGAAGGAGAAATCTTATAGATAGTTTAGGGCTATCTCATCAATGGGGGTATCTGATTCATTAGCCTCCGACTGTGATCTGAAGATGCGAGAGAGCAATTTCATTTCATCGCGATTTGCAATCTTGTTTATATATGTGTGTGTATGTGCATGGGCGAATCTTCTTATGATAAGTTTTTGTTTCAAAGTGAAATCATGTAATTGGTTCTGGTTTCCCAAATGTCAGCAAATTAGAAACGCAAAACAAGAATAATAAGAGAGAGATTGGCTTGACTGGTGAGCGACTCTGCTAAGATCTCTTCATTAGTCGGGGGAAGAATCCTCTTGAATCGCTCTTCATCTAAAAAGAATATGATCGGATTCCTCACTGAATATCAAGATGTCTTTGTTTGGTCAAATGAGAATATGCCCGGCTCCCCGTCATCCAAATAGATAGGATTCAGTATTCCGATGTTGGTAGTAGAGTATCCATAAGAGCCACAAAAGTGAACAAATCCTACGGTAAAATCATATAGCTTAATGATGGTGATTGATGTCTACACGTCATTATAATTCGATAAAGCTTTCACATAATTTTCTTCAGATTGGAAGTCACCGCAATATCTGTGACGATCAGAGTTTAAAGCCAGCTAAGTACGAGTCGTTTGGACGAGTGTGTCGAGTTGTTATCTGGAAAATCAGTACATCTAGCATCTCGTGGCTTGGTGGTTCGTTTGCGAGGACAAAGAGTTTTGAAATTTCGTCGCTAGAAGTGGGACCAATTTGGAAGGCCATTCACGTGATTTTTCCCAGCCTTGCAGACCAATTTGAAATCGTCAACGTGGGGCCAACTTCAAAGTTTAAACTCATAAATATCCTTTCATTGAAAAATGATGCCTAATGAAGAAACTTGCAGCGGAAGGCTCTCCACAAAATTAAGCAATCGTCTTCGATGTCAATTAGGATCGATTCCTTTGGAAACGTACAAATGGATATGTGCTGAAACTCGTGGATGGGATGCAATTTCACAGGGTCGCATGCTCGATTGGAGAAGATGAAGTAAATGAAACAAACAAAAGATGAGCTTTTTCCACTTAAGTACTCTTAAACCTCAAAACGTCAGGTTTTCTGGTACATTAGGATGTTTTCCATCGCGAGGAGCCAATTGATGATTGATGATATTAATTCGATGAAGCTTCGACACAATTTTCTTCGGATTATAAAGAATCAACGTCATAGTTTGAAGCCAGGTATGCGTGAGTTGTAATACATTAGCATGTCTATTGAATTTCGTCCCTCTTTGCAGCGCTACCTAGCTAAAGAGTTTCCAAATTGATTCTGCATTCCTTTCTTCTCCTAGGAAGATTTTCTAAAAAATCCTAAATTTATTGTACTTTTATCAATTCAGTCTTAAACCTTTTAATTTTATTAATTTAGTCATAAATTTTTTCACTTTTTACCAATTAAATTTTAAACATTTTTATTTCTTGTCAATTAAGTTTATTCGATCAATTTTGACTAGAATTTGCTATATGGATGCCAAGGGTGCCATGTGGCTCTACTTGCAACACCCTCGGCACCGACAAGGACAATTTTAGTAATATTTTAATGTTTGTTTGAAATTTTTAATTGTTTTTTATGAATTTTTTCCTCTTTTTTTTTTCTGTTCTTTTTGGTCTTCTTCTACTTTTTGCCAGTAGTTAGCCTCTAGCCATAGGCAATGGCCGGCCATCGACCATGGTAGGGTGGGCTGGCCTCGCTTGCCACAGGTTAGGGCCAGCCTTAGCGAAGGGCGGCCTTGCCTTGGTGAGGCCCAACAAGGGTCAACCTTTCTCGGTTTGGGTAAGGCCAACCCTTGCCTAGACCAAGGGTCCTATCAGGTGTCGCCTTTGCTTGAATATCGTCCAGTGAGGCTGCCTTGGCCTCGACGAGAGTCAGCCTCGCTAGATCTAGCTTGGCCAGCCCTTGCTAATTCTCGTCTAGCCAGCCCTCAATTGTGCAAGGGCACCCCTCACCAGGACTTACCCTCACTCAGCCGAGTGTCACTTGTGGCAAGCGAGGCCAACCTGCCCCGCCATGACCAGTGGTCAACCATCGCCTGTGGCTAGAGGCCAGCCATCAGCAAAAGGTAGAAGAAGACCAAAAGAGAGAGAGAGAGAGAGAGAGAGAGAGAGAGAGAGAGAGAGAGAGAGAGAGAGAGAGAGAGGAAAAATAGAAAAAAATAAATATTATTAAATTTTATACACATCAAACACTAGCCGTGCCACGTGGGATCGCGGCGTCACATCAATAAATTCCAATCAAAATTGGCTTGATGGACTCAATTAATAAGAAGTGAAAAAATTTTGAACTGAATTGGCAAAATCGAAAAATTTATAATTGAATTGGTAAAAGTGTAAGAGATTTAGGATTTTTGTAAAATTTTTCCCTTTTATTATGGCAAAAAATTGGAGAGCTCCATCTAAAAATAATTTATGGCAATTGAATTGTTCTTCCCATCCAAGAATTTGGCTTGCCGTTCATCATATAATAGGGTTGAAATATTTCATTTGCTTCACTAATTATATCGAACTAAAGTCATGCAAAATATACATGATAAATAGGTGATTTCATTATTTGTTTTTCATTCATGGATGCAGGCGACTCTTACTTGTATATGCTCTATATAGAAGCAAAGTAAGAGGTTCAACCTTGCCTTACGGTTACCAAAATTCCATATCCAAACAAACGGAGTAATTTCTCTTAAGCATAGGATGAACATAAAAGAGAGAAATTTGGGGCGGGTATTAGTAGCTAGTCTCGAAAGTCTTGTAGTTCTTGAGATGGAGCACGAACCCGGCGATGGAGCCCACCACAGCGGCGATACTGACGATAAGACAAGCCACACGGAGGATTTGGAGGCATAGCCATTTGGGGCTCCACTTGGGGATCCTCATCTGGGCGATGTACAACTCGATCGGGAAATAAACCGTCAAAGACCAGAATCCAAGAGCACCGAGCAGTCCGATCACTTCGTTGAAAGATGAAAGCAGCATCGAGATCACTATAGTTATAATCACGAAAATGGTTCGCCAGATCAGCCGGAAGACACGTAACTTGTAGGTTGGGAAACACGGGAGCGGGATCTGGATCTCCCTGGTGACGAATTGGCTGGTTGCAAACCTTCCCACGGCGTGTTCCTCAATGAAGGCGAAGATGGGTCGGGAGTAGACTTGGTAGGCACCGATGAGGTGGATCACAATGGCGGCATTCGCTACGTCGATCAGCCAATAAGGCTTGAAGAACCCGAAACCCATAAGGAAGTTCTTCGGCGTCATGTCCCCGAAGGCGGCATAGCCCATGCAGCCGCAGAGCATGTAGAATAAAGTCGTGACCGCCACACTAGCCAACGTGGCCTTCTTCATGGTCTTGGACTCTGATGGCGGGGATCTAATCGTGGCCTGTTTTTCAACGCATCATACTAATCATTTAATTACTACAACCAAGGGTAGTTTTTTGGTAGTCTCGGGGTGACTTCTGTTATACAACTAGCTGCTGGGGTGTCGCATAACTTTACCTGAATTTCGATGAGGATAATGGAGTATGAATAGGCAAAAGCTATCTCGCCAAGAGCCTGGAAGCTCCACCATATCTTCTGAGTCGGAGTGACAGTGCCAATGCTTATCCCGGTGAGGCTTCCTCCAAATTTGCCATTTGCTGGTAGATATTCAAGATAGACAAGATGTGAGGGCTAGTGTCAGGCCTTCTTCTACTCAAATCTATCTAGTTTAATTTAATCAACACATAACATGTTCATACATAAAAAATGGACAGCGTAAAAACATGCTACCTACCTGCTATTTTTGCAATGCTGAGGGCAAGTTCAATAGTTGAGTAAGTGAACGACATGATGGCGGCCATAATGGGGTGCCACCACAGCTGGTCGAAGTCAGGGATTTGCGATAGAATGATCTCAATGATCACAAAGGCAATAATGAATGGATTACTACTCATGCGGCAAGGACTTTCCTCACCCTTCTTGTGGAAGCAATTCGATCTGCTAATTGCCCTGTTCGATCAAACGATCAGCAAAACCAAAATTAACATGAGTAACTGCACACCCAATTAACAACTTTAGCAATCCCATTTTTCTTTTCATTTTCTTTGGTATTTTACTTGACTTCCGAGTATAATCAAATTCACCACTCACGTCATGCTTCCGGAGGCTTCAATGGGAACCCCAAAAAGATTCAGGAGAAGAACCAGTCCACATAACGTCCCATTTAGCCTACCTGCCAATATTCGAAGGAAGAGAAGAAATTTAGAGAATATAATTTGTACAATGAAATGAAAAGGAGCATGTTTAGACGAAAAGATTTGGTGGGTGACCGAGATATTATTATTTTTTCTATAATCTATTACCAAGATGGGAAGAGACGGCCGCAATGTAACTGCCGTTTCGCTCGCCTTGGTCGGGGTGGCAATCGGCCAAGAGGGCAGAGGTGTAATAAGTGACAAAGGCAAACGTGAAAATCACCGCCGGTGTGGCAATCCACCCGAGTTGCGCCATGGCCCATGGCAGAGACAGGATTCCGGACCCGATAACAGCTGCGATCATGCGAGCGCTGGCGGTCCACGTGGTCCCTGATTTGAACCCAAAACGGGAAAGCCAACTCTCGAATCAGCTGCAGAAAAAGTAACCTCTCTTCTCGAGTCGGGTATCATGACCCGACGGGACCAGAACCACCAGAAACCCACAACGAAAACGCTGTTCGGGGTTTTGCCCCCGTTTTTCCACCAAAACAACAGATGACTCAATTTAATATGCTTCAGCTTATTAAACAGAAGAAGGCAAAACGCAGAATTCAATGCAGCATGGCGAAAAAAAAATGCCTAAAGCTTTAAGCCCATTAAAAAGAACAAAAGGGTCACGCGGAAGGAGATTTGGTAAAATTCCGCATTTTTTGCTTTGCGGAGATGAAGCCAAAAAGTCACTAGAAATTCCCGAAGCCAAACGGGGCCAAGCCAGGTCGAAGTGACCAGAAACCAGCAAACAGTAGAAGAAGAAGAAGAATGCTAGGGCTCAGTCGTGCTCGCTTCCGTACTCCATTTCTACGGACTCCATCGCCTCCTCCTCTTGCAATCATCCCCCACGATCTCACATTTCCATCGTCCTCTTTCAAGACCCCAATCTCAATCCACGAACACCACTCGCAGGTTCGCCGTTTTCGCCGACGAGGACAACAGCGACCGCGAAGTTCGGAATCGAGAATTGGAGAGCGCCCAACGGCGAGGGAACGGTTCCCATGGAGGAGGAGAGGTGTGCGGGCGGTAGCAGTACCGACGAGGGCATGGTAATAACAACTGACCGTGTTTTTTTTTTTCTTTTAACTATTACCAGACAGAGAGGCCTGATCCAAAAGGGGCCCGCAATTTTCGTGTGGGGCCGGGCTCTCCTTTTTTTTTTTTTTTTTTCACAGTCCTAGTCTTTTTTTTTCTTTTTTGGTCAAACGGTCCTAGTCCAATTAAACATTTTTCGGCTCTTCTCGTTCTGCGAGACTTTTGGATTTTTATATGAGGAGAGAAACGCAAAAGATGAATGCAATGCGTGTAATAACTTCACAACAAAGTAAGGCGGATGTTCAAAACTCAAAAGTGGCCTTCCGCATCCGTAGCTTTTACCGCCACACGGGCGCAAGAACACCAATTCATATAGAACAGAGTTCGGTCATAAAAAGATGATACCAAAAAAAGTGGCCTTCCGCATCCGTAGCTTGTACCGCCACACGGGCGCAAGAACACCAATTTATATAAAACAGAGTTCGTCATAAAAAGATGATACCAAACAAAAAACAAAAAAAACAAAAGAGATTTCAAGTGCTCGTCTCTTGCTCACCAGTTCGACTGTGACGGCCATCGTCGTCTCGAGGCAGATCAGTCGAAACCTCAAAAGGAACTCTGTTCTGTCGCATTTTCCTGTCACCGAAGATCAAATGAACCCGAATTTAGTGAGTAGCTCAGAAATATCATTATGATGGTTGGGTGTGGGAAGCTGTGAAACAACAATGATTATAAAAGCCAGAGACACAAATACGCAGAGTACCGAGAGATATCGCAATAATGGTTTAGTTTAGAAGACAAGAATGCGGAGATCGATGCTGTTTATGTAGCCGAAAGACTAGACCGGTTGTTTGGGCTGGTGGTTGATGGTTGGTGGGGGGCAGCTCTTCCTTCTCTCTTGTAATTTAATTTGCTTTGCTTTTCGCAAGTAATTTTTTTTTGTCTTTTGGTATCAAATGCACTCGTCACTGCTAGATGCTTTTGTGTACAATCTCCTTTGGAGTTTTTGGAGACATGTATAGCTAACTACCCATGTGAGTGCGAATTGGTAATTAATGTGGATACACTTTGCGGCGACTATACTAACCCCCGAACATACTAAGTTGTTGTTTCGCCGTGAAGTATACATACGACTTACTTTCCAGTATCAAGATAGGACATCAACAGAAAAAAGAAGAATGAAAAGAAACGATAACAAATTACAATGTGATGTAGAGTTAGAAGTAGAAAGAATATGAATTGAAGATTAGTTCTCGACATGGAACGGGATGAGAATGCTATTCAAATGCGCTATGAACGTACCGATAGAAGCCCGAATCTGACCTTGAACTAAACATGATTCGACGTGATATATCACGAAATTACCTATATTTTGTTATTTAATTTGCTCTGGCATTATATATCTCCCATGTCGTTTCTTTCTTTTCTTCGTACTTAAGGAGGTTTCATCTTATTGGGATTTGAGGAAACTACTGGACAACTCTCGGACGCATTCTCAGCAAAAACATTTGAAACTGTCCGACTATGAAAACCCCAAGCTACAAGAATTTTCTCTTGCCAATAAAATATAGCGAATAGCCAAAACTTGGTGTCTTAACTTGCTTAGAAAATGAGAGTACCAGACTTTCTGAGTTTAGCGCTTTTCTAAAGGTTATTTTCCCTTGAAGAACCATAGGTAGCCGACATAATAAGTTGGGCAATCCTACTTCAAAACTGGAAATAGATATCATGCTAATAGCTCAAAACAGTAATTTGAAAGTCCTAAAACTTATCACAAAAGTGCAATTGAGTCTTGAAATTTTTAAAAAGTATAATTAAATTTTAAAACTTATCAAATTTGTCCAAATAAATCTTTCTGTTGATTATACTTTTTAAAAATTTTAGGACTCGATTACAATTTCATAAAAAAAATTTAGGACTTTCAATATATTTATCCTTAAATATAATAACAGAGGGAGAGTTAAATAAAATACTTCACACATTTGTGCTTTCCTTTGGAAAAATTAGGGTTTCAGACCGCGGACCCAAGCCAAGGGTCTGGAGAGACATCCATCTTATTTCAACAGCCAGCAGAAAAGCAAAATACAGGGAAAAAAATAAAGCTCTTCCGTTGAAATTTAATTATCTATCTAGTATCATTCTCGAATATCTTCGAATAGATTCCACACAGCTGAAGTGTGTGAAAGTTTGACCCTTTTGCTTCTTCTGACATATTTATTTAATGGTTTTCTCGTAGAATTTCTGCAAGTGAAATGAGAACGGGAATCAACGGCTAGCCAATAGAGCCGATCTTTTTCGAAAACTTCTCCTAGGGAAAGGGATCTGATGTGATATGTCGCCTGGGATTCCCATCCATCGGAGCATAACGACACCTCGTTCTTTGAGTCGGAGGCATTATTAGGAAAGGGAACTTTCTCACCGATCGCAGATGGTAGTGTTGCTGAAGAGAGGGTAGACATCTGGTTTACGCAACCCAACCATCACGTTCCAAGCGAATGCGTCCATGAAGGGAGCATGTGATCCCCGTTCGGGGCAGTGATGTTAAAGAGACAATAACATGTACATCTATGTAGCACGGACACGGCGACACGGACACACGATACGATACGATACGACACGCGACACGTCATTTCTCAAAAAGTAGAGAATTTCGACACGTTTCGACACGTTAAATATTAAATAATTTATTTATTTTTAATTAATTTAATTCAAATTCACAAATAAATAAATAAATAAATAAATAAAGAGTTTACAATGAATTTATACTAATAATATTAATAAATCTTACACTTTTTTTATTTCATTATCCCAAATTTATATTTATTTTTCGAAATCCCCCTCCCCCAAATTTACTTTTATTTTTTAATCTCATTTATTTATTTTTCTGATTAAAAAAAATTCCCACACTCTCTTCTTTTCCTTATCCATTTCCCCACACTCCCAAATTTATTTTCCTTTCCCTCCCCAGTCCCCACCATCGTCCATTCCCCCACCCAAATTTATTTATTTTTCCTTTCCCTCCCACAATCGTCCATTTCCCCCATCTGTCCGTCACTTTCCCTCCCCCCAAAATAGGTACCCATAGACTCCCATTTTTTGAATTACTTTTGAGTTTCTTAGAAACCCTAGCTCCTTTACTCCTCCTCCTCGCCGCTCGCAACCCTTCCTCTTCTCCTCCTCCCTCCTTGTCGCTCGCCACACGACCTCCTTCCTCGCTAGTTGCCGCTCCTCGCCGCACGCACGCACGACCCCCTTCCTCGCCACTCGCCGCACGACCGCCTTCCTCTCCTCTTCCTCTCACCTTTGGTCCTTTCTCTCTCGCAGCTGCAACCTCGTCGGATCCATCGCAGCATCACAGGGCTGGCCCTCGCCTCAGTCTAAGCTCAGCTGTCTCTCGCCGTCACTCGTGATCTGTTCCCTCCCGGACACGCGTGTCGAAACGTGTCGGAAAAAGGTTGATCACGTGTCGAAAAATCCGACACGCGTTGACCGCGTGTCCAAGCGTGTCCGAGCGTGTCGAGGTGTCCGACACGCTCCGACACGTGTCGGACCCGATACACGAGCATGGACAGCATGTCCGTGCTTCATAGATGTACATTGAGGATGGTGCCACTAGAAAATTACATTTTTCACAGTCAAAGCATTTATTGACAATCGGGGAAATCCATCAGCATTTCCCTTTGGACGCTCGCTTGGTTATGAACATGATCTTATCCCCAGATATATAATGCAAGGCTCCCACGAAATGACATAGTTATGCATCGGCCCCTGATGTTGGCAAAAATGATCGACCCCATTATAGTGGGGCCTTCGCAATTTGGGGGAAAAAGATAAGCAGAAAATAGTGAATCACCTCCATCTAAACATAGGGAGCAAGTCTTAAAATTTTATTTGAAATAGAACCACTTCAAAAGGGAGTGTATGGTTTCGTTGTCCTGAAATCATATCCTTATTTATTTCTCTAATAATTTCACAATGATTTAATTGCAAGATTCGATATTTTCCGCATTAATTTTACAATATGTTTGATTACAAGATGCATTGAAATTCAGTTCATATCCTTATTTATTTCTCTAGTAATTTTGTAATGATTTAATTGCAAGATTTAATATTTTCCGCATTAATTTTACAATATGTTCGATTACAAGATGCATTGAAATTCAGTAATCTCTTTAATAAAATCCATCTAAATTTGGTTCTAGTGTTATTTCAAGATATAATGCTTCCCGCGTAAGGAACTTAGAATTTTACTTTAGCAAGAGAGAGAGAATCAAACCAGTCTAATCTCAACCACCCAAATCGTCTGTGAGCATAGTCAAAACACACAAGTTCCTTTTTTAAGCTCTTTGAGATTGACTAGACCTCCTATTATCTCCACTTTTCCACTCAAAAAGCACACGACAAGTGGATTATGCACTTCTCCACTTTTTCACTCAAAAAGTCCCTGAGCACAGCCGAAACACATAAGTTCCTTCACTAAATGATTGTCAAAATCACCTTCAAATGAACATGGAATTCTTTCCATCCTAAGAGCCTATGAGGGACGACGAAGGCCCTTTATTTTGTTTCGTATCTCCTGCAGTATCTCAATAAATATCAACCACTAATAAATTAGTTATAAATTTCACAACTACGTTTACTAGTGTGGATGAATAGTTTGGATGAATGAGACATTGATGTAGATAAGCCAACATATATAAATCATCCTATCCCTAACTCTCAATTGTGTTCACTTCGTGTGCATAAGTCTCGTATGAGAAAGCACTTGATTGAGTCCATTCGGCAATAGTTGTGTTTTGATGCTAATCGCACTGACCGTATTACCCATTGTGGCATTCTAGATTTTCGACTCTACTTTTAATTAAATAAATTAGGCATTTCATCGATGCGCTTATAGAGTTGTTTTTTGAGCTAATCACTCTTAAGATAATTAGACTATATGAGAAAGCCATTAAGGATTTTAAGGCAAATAGACTTGAGAATTCGACTAAAAATTGGCTGCTCGACCGTGTTCATCTGCTGAGATCATTATGGCATAGACATAAATTGATTTAAGATCAGAGATAGGTCGATTCGACTGAGATGTGTGGCTAATTGTGGGGGACATCACTAAATTAGAAAATTCTCGTTGACCGAAACTAGACTGATTTATTTATTGTATTGGTACCCTATTTCCGTATTTGAAATCTCGAGATTTTCACAATAATCGAGAGTCGCCAATGCATTGAGTGGGTTTATTGTGGTTTGAAGAAAATCGATCACGGGTCATTTGTACTAAAAATTTCTGAAAACTACCCGGTAGTTTAGGTCACGCTAAAAATGCACCGAATGGAAATTAACCATGAATTCGAATCCGATTTTAGAAATTGAAGATTATATCATGTCACAATAAATTTTAGAAAAGTCGACTCAATCTCAGAAGATTTTTTTGAAACCCAAGACTTTTTGAGAAAAAGTCGGCATATAACCATTTTTGTTCAGAAAAGGCTAGGAATTATTTTGGTCGCAAAATTGGAATGCAAGATGGATCCATAGGTGAGGAAAAATATCTATTGAAACATTGAGATGTCAATTGAATTTATAAAGGCCATATGAGATTGAATTGAAGATGAAATCAAGACCAATTGAAGCCATTTTCTTGAAATTCGTATGCCCCCCTTCCCCTAGCCAAAATGGATCATTTCATAAGTTGTAGAGAGGTCTTGGTGGCTCATTATGAGCCAAGGAAGGGTGCTTGGCCAAGGAGGAGCCTTGGAGAAGAAGTTGTGGAAAAAAAATGGCTTGGTGGAGCCCTTGCTCTTTTATCCTCTCTTCTCTCATCCTCATTCACTATCCAAGCCATCTTCCTCCTTCTTTCCTCTCCATTTTTGCACCAGCAGACCAAGGAACCGCCAAAGATAGCAGCTCAGCCGCAGGAGCAAGCTAGGACCGCTCGTTGCCGCCTCACGCCATCGTCGTCCATGCGCACCATCGTCCACACGCACCGCCGGCCACGCCATCCGTCCTTCTCACCTCCCCATGTCGTCCCAGTCGCTGTCCAGCAGCCGTGAGGGACCGTGGAAGCCCGCCGGAGGTCCGTCGAGTTCCCGTTTGGACCCCAAACTATCACCACTACCTTTCCTGGGCCTCACTGCGCCAAACCAGCTTCGTTTATTTGGCTTTGCAGCTCAGATCAGAGAAGAATTCCGTGGGTTTCTAGCCACTTTGGTAGCCCATTTTGAGGTACTTCCGGGCCTCAAAGTGTGACAGCCCGATTTTCCAATTTTAATTTCAATAAATTTAGATGGGCATTTCGTTGGCACGCATATAGTCCCTTTCCTTGAGTCGGCCACTCATGTGAAATCTAGTCTATCTGGTGAAGCCGTTAAGAAATTCTAATGCATAAGACTCGAGAGTTTGATTAATAAGCGACCTTTCGACCGAGATAATCTGCAAGGGTCATTACGGCACAAATAAAAATCAATTAGAGATCGGAAATAGGTTAGTTCGACAGAGGCATGTGATCAGGTGTGGGTGATTCCACCGGATCGCACAATTCTTGCCAACCAACACTGGGCTGACTTTTCTAACGATTGGGTACCCTGTGCCCGTATTTGAAACCTTGAGATTTCCCCCGACAACCGAAGGCTGTGGCTTGAAATGATTAACCGCAAGTCAAATGCACAAAAAATTGTAAACGCTGCTCGGTAGATTAGAATGCGCTAGTATGGTACCAAAGTGAAATTAACCGTGAAATTGAGATCGAATTCTGAAATTGGAAGTCATGGTATGTCACAAATCTTATTAGGAACATTGAATTAATTTATGGACTTTAATTTGGACTCAATTGGAGGAGAATTGATGGAAATTGAAGTAAGTGGATGTGCAAGAACTTAGACCCCAGCGGAAAATGAAATTGAACATATTGGACTAAAGTTGTGGAAGGTTTGGAGTTAGTGGATGATGACATCACATGTGATGTCATGAATGAGGCAAGATGGGCTAGGGTTGTGACAAGTGGAAGGTGGGGATGAAGCCTTGGAAAGGTGGGATGTCACTTCCCCCTTGTCTCCATCATCTTCTTCCTTTTGAACTTGGAAGAGAGAGAGAGAGAGAGAGGGAAGAGCTACTGTGCGAACCGCCCCCCTTCGTTCGCCCTTCGCCGTTCGACCGTCGCCGCCGCTTGCCATCCGCCACCAGAGCTCGCCGTTGCCGCTCACCCACACGCGACCGCACGCCCTCCCGTACCGAGCTGCCTCGCCTCCGTCCGCCGAGCCTCCCGCGCCATCGTCTCTCCCAGCCAGCCGCTGTTCGTCGTCGCCGAAGCCCCCGTCGCCGCCATCCGTCGCCGTAAGCTGCCGTCCCGAGCCCTAGCTACCTTTGCCGGTCTTCCTCCGCCGTTCTTCCGCCCGTTCAGCCGCCGTTCCGCCCTCCTCCGAGCTCGGTTAGTTGCTGGAAAATCCAGCAAGATCCAGCCCTTCCGAGCTCATTTTGGCCTCTTATTAGTCCTCATTTGGTGTTGATCCGTGTAGATTTGTCGTCGGCGTCGTCGTGCTCTTCGCCGAAGACTCGTCGGAAAACGATTCCGGTGAGTTTAACTCACTAAACTCCGATTAGCGGGTTAATCATGCCTTAAGTGTGTTTAGTTTAGGTTTATTGGAATTAGATTGTTAGATTAGTTCATTTAAATATGGATTAGATTAAGTGGTTTAATTAAAGTAAAGCATGTTTAGTTTAAGGGTTAAGTAGATTTATTTAAAATAAGCCTTGATGTGACTTAAAGGAATTTATTTATGATTTAAATAAATGGTTCGAAATTGTTGGATTATTTAATAATAAATCATATTCCGAAAATCATTAAAATATTATTTATAAAAAAAAAACTCAAAAAATTATTTTTGGCCATAATTGCTCAGAATTTCGTGCCGATCGTTGCTGTATATTTAGAATTTGGAATTGATGAATGGTTAATGCAAATTGAGTGTTGATTGAGAAAAATATGGATTTTAATTAGAAAATCTCAAATGTCGGGTTTGATATCGAAACTAGGTTCTTAAAGATTAATGTTGTAATTGTAATATGTGAATGACGTGTGAAGTGCTTTAAATTGATTATGAGTTGTGGCATGATAATTGTGAGGAATTGTTTTAAACTATTAAGTTGGAATTGCCCCTATATAAGATGCCCACGTGGTGGATGCGGGTCGCAGTTGATTTTGGGCCCATGCTCCTTCGGAAACGCCGTCGATGTACTGACGAAGCCGCGCTCCAAGGGGGGAAGCAATGCCTGGCTTTATGTCAGTAGATAGCCGAACTGTGAGTAGGCTATGCTCTTGTGTGGCGCTAATGAATGATGATTTGAAATGCTTGCTGTGAATTCGAAATTAAATGAATTGGATTGTGTTCCGATGGTTCACGTGCTTATTACAACTTGTACTTGAGTGCTATGAATTGTACTAATCTGCAGGAAGGCAAGAAAGCGAGGTAAGTCTTCTGTACTGCGTGGCTAGACCACTATGGGGCGTATTTTCCTTCTAATAGGGGTTTAGGAGGGGTGAACTTGCTGAGACAAAGTCTCATCTAGATTTGGGGAAAAATATTGCAGGACCGTAGATGGCGGGACCCCCGGAGAAGAATGGTATCCCAGTGCAAATCATCGAGTAGGTACACAACTTCCCTGATCCTGGGAGCCATTGGGTCTACGAGTTGATCAGGACTACCGTTTGGATCCAAGAGACTGAAGATGTTAGGGTACCCCATAGGTATAGGCTTGGTTCCGTTTTGGGGCCAATAGCTTTAGGATTGGTCCACTTGACAGTTCTGATATCCCACTGGCCGTGATAGATGCTATCTTGGGTGAAGGTGTAGCTGACCTGCCTGATGGTAGGATGTATAACCCATTGTCTCCGGACCCGGTGTTGTCAGATGTGGAGAATGTGGGATTGACGAACGAGTCCGATTAGTAGTTATAGGACTGTTCCTCTTTTTGGTGGATTGATCCATGTTGTGTAGGCTGACCCCTTTTTGTTGATGCACATAAACTCTGACCCATTTTTGGTGCATATAGTCTACGGATCCTGTTGTAAGCCCCGGATTGACAATGATATATGAAAGTATGATGTTTGACTTTGAATTGATTTTCCTGTTGTCCTATCCCGTATGTTTTTGTAAGGTGCTTCTTAGTATGTTCCACTTGCGCATTAATAATTAATTTGGGGTCGGCGACACTACCTGAGAATGTCACATTTTCATGACCATGGCGGGATGTTGGCGCGCTCGACGTTTCGAGGCGTGACATAAAGCCTAGGCCTGCTTTGGAGAAAAAGCGTCCCTCGCGCCGTTCCTGTTGATTTGACCTGACTTGCGCGTTAATCAAGTGAGTTTTGCTCACTAATCCCTTAGTAGTCGATTAATTATGCTTAATAGTTATTTAGATTAGTTTAAGTATGAATTAATGATAAGCTATAATGGTTAGATTAGTCTTAGAATGAATTAGTGTAACTTAATTAGTGAGATTTGTGCAATTGATGATAGATTAGTCAAATCCAATGGAAATTCTGCAGTTCGGAGTTTTGGACCCTCGCCGTTTGCCATTTTTGTAAATTGGGATGGGTTACGAATTTGAGTTTGATGTATACTTGAGAAATGTTTTAGACATCCTCAATTACAACATATATTTTCCTTAAGATTTTTAGAGACTTAAAAGAATGAGATATTAGCTCCGTCATTTTCAAACAAAGCCTTAGTTTTTGCTGGAAGTGGTGATCTTTTAGGTTTATAAGGGTTCTTATCAACTCTTAGAGTTCGAATTTCAAAGTGGTTTCTTCATAAAAATTGTTTATCATATATTCTAGTTTAATATACTCAAATTTCAGATCAAGTAGACATGGTTTAGATTTCGAACCAAACTGATTTTGAAAAACAGACTTTCTGAATACTTGATGACATCACCCATGATGCTTATCTTTGGCTGCTTGATGAAGATGTGCTCAACTCCAATGCTTACAACTACCGAGATATTCGACAACAACTTTGCTTGTTAATGATGCTTGCAATTAAAACAGATTACCACAATAAACAATGTTCATGGTAGTGTTGTCAAGTGTTGACAAAATCAGGAAGGTACTAAATATGAGATGACTAGCAAAAAGAAAGAAAAGGCTAGGGTTTGTTTTGATTCCTTCTCTTTTGATGGCTTTGATACTGTGTGTGAGACTATAGACAGCTGTCATAAAAACTTAAGTTTTTAGATGAATATATGATTTAATATTTTATTATTATATCACTTCTCCTCCTGTTTAAACCGGTGTCTAAGCGTAGACATTTTTAATTGGAGAGGCAAATGAAGCATGATAAGATTAGAACTGAAGACCTCCAACTTTGATATTATGTAAAATTTTATGGGGCCACCGCCAATTATTATAAAAACAACTTTTAGAACGGTGTCATTATAATTCAATAAAGAATTCACGTAGTTCCTTTACAGATTGGAGTCAGCCTCAATGTCTAGGTAGCACCGACACGCGACACGCGACACGACACGAAACACGCCATTTCTAAAAAAGTAGAGAATTCCGACACATTCCGACACGTTAAATATTAAATAAATATTTTTATATATAAATGATTAATTATTATATTTAAATTTATTTATTTAAATTCATAAATAAATAAACAATAAAAAAGAGCATATAATAAATCTATACTAATAACATTAATAAATTTATTCATAAAAAGTTGGAAAGACATTTTTTTACTTTAACAAAAGTTATTTATGAAATAAATAACTAATGAAAGATTAGAGTCAAAATAAATTTATATTTTTCTATGATGATCAAAAGTTATCATTATTTAATATCTAGTGCTTTTATTTTTTGAAATAACTTTTTAACCTGTTAATTTATTTATTTTTGAGCCTTATCATGTATTAATAAAGTTATTTAATGTTTAATATTTCTTTTTAGGGTTAAATGGGTCCCACCCATTTATTTCAACAAATGTTTTCTTTCCCCACTCCCATGCAGCCCTGCGCCTGTCACTTCCCTTCTTTCCCCTGCACGAGGCTTTTTTCCCCAAGCTTTCTTTCCCCTGCTTGAGGCTTTCTTTCCCAAGCTTTCTTTCCCGTCGACGCCTCGTCTCTCACCTTTCTCTTCTCCCTAAAAAACAGCCCAAAGGGCAAAAACCCTAGCAACCACCTTATTTTTCCTCTCCCTTTGCTCATTCTCCACCTCTCCCGCCGCTGCCTCGCCTCCTTTCTTCTCTTTGCCATCGTAGCCTTGCGTCCAGCCCTCCGCGGTGTTGCGGTTTTTCATCTCGGCATTGCAGTCGGCGGTCACAGCCAACCAAAACGATCGAGAAGGCTTCTCGGCACAGTTAGCGGTCGCAGCCTTCTCCGACGTTGCAGTCGGCGGTCGCAGCCCTCCCTCGCCGTCACTCACAGCGTCACCTCGGCTCCCTCACCCTTGCCTCCACCCTCCATCACCTTCTTCCTTCGCACCTACAGATCCACCCTCCAGACACGCTCCGACACGCGTGTCGGAAAGAGTTGACTACGTGTCGGAAACTCCGACACGTGTTGACCGCGTGTCCGAATGTGTCCGAGCGTGTCCGAGCGTGTCGGACACGTGCCGCAGTGTCCAACACGACACGAAGGCCCTTTGAACGTGTCCGTGCTACCTAGCTCAATGTCTATTATGTTCGTAGTTTGAAGCTAGTTAAGTGCGAGTTTAGTCTTTTGTCGCTTGGCCACCTCTGAACAAGGTTTTTTATGTGAATGGCTACTATACCAACCTATCCAATGGTAGCCAGAATATGCAAGCATACCTTAATGTGGAGTCTATCTTCTCCATTGTAGGGCTCTCTAATTTCATGTTTATCTTTGTTTTCTCAATAGAGAGGGAATACGGAGGATAGCACGGGGTCTCTCACTCCAAGGCAATTCTCCCACCTATTTTCTCATTGAGCCTTTTAAGGTCTCTCACTCCAAGTTCAATGCCAAGTATGTCAAACTAAAGGCATGCAAAATGCACATGATTAGGTAATAAAACCGTTGCTCTATTTTCACGAACTTCGATAACTTCTGTTACATTTGCCCAGTAAGTAGCCAAGCACACCGTCAAGCTCTGCCAAATGGTTCGACCAACCGCTAGCCAATTACATGACCTTTCACAAGACGAAAGGTGATTTGAAATATAACTCAAGGAGGCCAGAAATAAATGATGATGACAACCGACTCAAGTGGAGCGACAAATAAAAATCTCCGTCTGAAATTTCGTAAAATATGTTACGTAGTTTATAAAAGTAACAGTATATGGGGGCCGTCATACTCGTGGGCCATGCGTCACCACAGTTTTGGAAAGAGAAGACCAAGAGAGTCTTTTGGATATATATATATATATTAAAAAGAACTGTACGGAAGAATTAAAAAATGGAGGGCAATTAGTGAAGATAAGGAGCGTTGTTCCCCTTGGCCCTTAAAGTCCAAAGAAACACACCCCACCAAAAGCGAATAGAGGAAGAGTTTTCCTTTGAATTTCTGGCATCGGGCGTAAAAGTATGCTTCACGTTTCTATCAAAGGGTGGGTGGAGGATGGATGATACGTGAGGTGGAAACCCATTCACCCGGTATTCGGAAGATGCGTGGACAATCCCACCCCCCCCCCCCCCCCCAACAAAAGAAAAAAGAAAAAAAGACAGGACCATTGTATTTATCAATTGAATCCGCACCGCTCTATTATTACTGCAAGAAACCATACGACAAGTGGAGAACAAGCCAAGAAATAGGACTTTTCAAAAGACCTAAGAAGAGTTCTATGGTAGAAGGTGGAGGGGGCTTTGGACATTGTCTTCTGATACTTTTCATACGACTCACATCCAGCCAAAAAGAAAAAGAACGAAATAAGCTGTCACTTGAAATGTCATTTCATCCCATAAAATTTAGCAGCGACACTTAAATCCGAAATCTCATTGTCTCCATGGGTCAGGTACATTCTATCTCTTGTCAAAATACGCATCGAACCTTTTGTGTTTTATCTTCTTGGTATCCTTAAATAATTTAACTGATATGATTGATGCAATAGAGTTTTTTTTTATTGCTAATCATCGTTTTTATTGACGTGGCATAGGAACGATGAGATGTGAAAGTGCTCATCTTTAGGTTTTGTTTCTTACTTTTGACAGATATGAATAGAGAGAATACCTTGAATGAACTTGTACATTGAGGATGATGCTCATTTTGATTGGTTTTTGGTCAGAAAGAAATTATCTCTTTCATAGTCAAAGCATTTATCGATAATTGGTGAGATACATTAGCATTCCCTCTTGTGTACTTGCTTGGTTACGAATAAAATTTTAGTCGTTGATGATACAAGCAATCCCTCTTTATAGTTACGAATAACATCTTAGTGGCCGAACTTTCAATTATTCTGTTTAGCTTAGCTTACATTTAATTCCACTTTCAATCCGGATCATTACATCTGTTTTGATGGGCAATCCATCCCAAATCTCATTTGGCTGAAAGATGAACTAAAGTAAAGTCACGTTAGATGTTAGTCGAGCTAAAATTCAATGCTTTGTGATTAAGTTAAAGAGTCAAGCGGCCACCAGAAAAAAAAAAGAAGGCATGGACACATCTTGTGGTCATTTTCAAGTGGGAAGGGAATGACTTCATCATAAATGAAACCACAATGGAATAACTCAGAGGAATGATTTTAAGCAATATGAGGTATTTCAATCTTGGTAAAGTACGATTCCTTTGGCAGAAAGAGAAAAACAGAATTATTGGTCAAAATTGCAATGTACAATTTTACCCCTCCTGCTGAATTATTTAAAGATAAAGAAATATAAACAAAATCTGTAAACGTAGCAATTCTTTTACAACTAAATGTATAGAGCACTTCCTCTCATAATAAGGACGGGTTTCTTCTACAAACTTGGCTCACTCTCAATACAAAAAGATGTTTTCACAATAGCAATCAAACTTATTATTACGTGCGTTAGTCATGATTTCAAAAGATAATTTCGATCTGCTATAACTTAAATCATTAACTATATAAGAGAGACGTGCAATGAATTTAAAGACTTCTTTCTCACTGTCCAACTCACGAACGCATCCTTCGTAACATCAAGTGACTACCCATTAATCTATTCCGTTTAATCGGTTGAAGTGAACGCACTTGAAGAAAGACGGCATATTGTCTTCTTCTACCCCAAGCCTTAACTCTCAATTTTCTACCGCGATGAACTGTAGTGAGACGATTAACGGAATAAAGGCGGTGGGATTCCCAAGGGATTGATGGACAAGCGATTGCCATTTTGCACCACTCCTGTCGATCATGGAGATTTTCCTATTTCGACAGCGACCCTCCCCTATAGTGTGCCGTGGTTGGCAGCGAGTCTTCTCGTCTCCCGTACCGACGCAGGTGATGCGCACTTTGTCACGATTGGGAAGCTTCGCGGTGGTATACTTCTGACTTAAGGAAAAGGAAACACTGGCATAGAAAGTGTCCACGTATGGCCATGAACCCTTCCACTTCCAGAAGCTAGTCTCCGAAACGTGGTTTCTCTCGTTGTCCGTACCTATCGGACCATTTACCGTATCTCTAATTCCAATCAAGTGGCATCAGCGATGATTTTTAGCATCGCAATGCTAGCGACATGACCCATCTTTGTTTGGGGAGCTCTTTTTTTATTGAAAGCAGGCGACTCTTCCTTGTATACGCTAGAAAAAGAAGCAAAGTAAAAAGTTCAACCTTGCGTTACAGTTACCAAGGGTGCGTTTTCAAAAGCCTGAGTCTTGGTCGAAGATCAGATCACCTATAGACACTGATTTGGATCATCCCCGTCGTTGTTCATTGCCGTTGGTATCATTTTTGAAAGAACACCAGTTGTGCTCTGTCTGACTTTATTGCCCATTGTTCTACATTCAAGAGCATCAACATGGGCAAATTTCGCCCAAAGGTTCCTCCACCATTGTCAATGTCAATGATATTATAATTAGAAATTCTTAAAATTTCCTATAGGATATTTTCCTATGTTAGAGACAGTTATGATACTGTTGTTGATTAATATATCTCTCAACATCGCATGTATTTCTCTTTTAATTATGCATATCTTGATTGATATATACTACTTTATATAGTTGTTATATAAAACCTATAAATAGGCTTGTGTACTATTCACTATTTAATGAGCTGGATATTAATTTTCTCTTTATTCACAAATCTCTATTTTGTATCGGAGCTATCCTTCCTAAGGAATTAGTAAGTGTATCAGGTGCACATCGCACCCTGAGTTTCTCCCTACATCCCTATCTCTTAACAATGTGCACATAAGTCTTACATGAGGAAGCATTTAATCGAGTCCATTTGGCAAATCGCACCGACCGCATCGCCTAGTCAAGTCTTTTTCACAAAGGAGGCCTTATTTCAATATCACCTGCACAAGCTGCATCGCTTAGTGACTATCTGCCCAAGCGCTCTATTACTGTTTCGCTAGCCAACCATATGAGCACTTGCTATTTCCCTCCTATTCTCGACATTTCGCGCGTCATTTTGAGAAGTTGACACCACCATCAGACTCTTGATTTTTTTATTCGTCCTACTATTTCGATAGTAACCCTCCTATAAAGTAAGCACTGCATCATAGAAAAAAGGCAGAACCGAGAAAAAAAAATATGCTGACATAAGCAACTACAATAAACAAAGAGCCTAGATTGGGGGTGGCGGGAGATGGACAATGGAATAGGCAAACTAAAATCTTCATTCGCAGTTCATGACCAAACTTCCACACTAAATATTAAAATATGTCTCAAATTTGAGCACAAAAAAACAAAATCTGAATTTTAAAAATTAATAAAAATAAGAAAATCAAAGTAGAAAGAATAAAAATAATATTGTTTCCTGTTTCTTGTGGAAGTTAGAAACAAGGAAAGCAAAAAGGTGAAGAGAAAAGCTCAAGATTGATCTTAGGACACAAATGATAATCATTCTCGGGTCGTCGAGATTGATTTTTGGAACAAAAATAAAAAATTTTAATTCTATTCCTCGATGAATTTTTGAGCAAAAATACACATTTGATAACGACACAAAAATATTATTCTCGTTATAATGTCACAAAATTTCTCCCATCCGTGTGGCGATGGACAACAGTGGGCGGTGATCGGTCAAGTTCGGCAGGGGGTGGTTAGTGACCAACAACAACCAACAGGGGTCAGCAGTGGGTGGTGGATGAGCAGTCGACTAGTAGTAAGGAGAAATAATGAAAAGAGTTTTTATTTTTTATTTCTATTCTAGAAATAGATAAATGAAAATTCTTACTTCTTATTTTTCTTCTAAATCTATTTTTAAGCTATTTTTTTTCAAAAATAGAAAAATAAAATTGTATCACCAAACGATTTTTATTCTAAACTTATTTCTAGAAAAAAAAAAATGTAGTTCTAGAACAAAAAAGAAAAAAACTTTTGCGCGACTTTCTTTCATGTAGATCTCGAGGACATTAATTCCCCTCGACTTCTTTCATGGACGGGCACGTGCATTCATTCATTGAAAGACGTGAAGTGGTCCTACATGCCAAACTTTTGCGCGACTTTCTTTTTTGTTTTTGCTCGGTAAGTTGTGCTTAACTTGACCCCTCCATTTTTTTTTATTTTTTTTGCAGTAGCTTTCCGCATGTGATGGTGATGGTGATGGTGCGGGGCACCTGACCAAATGTTGATAACAAGTAATGGTAATCATCGGCCTTGCTTATCAGACAGCACATTACGTGTTATTCATGTTTATATCATGTGAATTTATATGAAAGGTTGATCAAAATGCACTTTTATGGTAAGCCATATAAATTGGTCATTGCAAGCCAATGCACATTATTGAAAAGCACTTGTTAAGCACTTGCGGTGATTATATGAGAGCGTAGCACCTTACAAAATAACTCCGACCATGTCATATAGACTAGTGGATTTTTGAGAAGTGGTTTTTAAAAGGTTGTCTTCCCTTGAATAAACACATGGTAGCCGACATAATAAGTTTGGCAATAATACTTCAAATTTGGAAATATATATCATGCGAAGAACTCAAAAAAAGCAATTCTCCTAAAGAAACCCAAACTGCTTTGGTGAAAGAGAAAATTCTCTTGAGCAATCGTATGCGAGAACAAAGTAGAGGGGAAGAGTAGTTAATGAAAGGCGAGACGTGATAGTTTGTCTGGGAAAATAACGACACGTGGGCCCTCAAAAGTCGGGGGTCTGAAGACAAGGTCCTTTCTCTATCATGCATGCGGGGACGTTTGTTCAACAAGGACCGCAGGCTGGGACGTTTCAAGAGAAGGTGAACCGGGTATGATTGGTCCTTGAGTTTCGGTCTTGGACAATCAATGCCGTCGGCCCTATTTTAAGAAATTTCCGGTCGAAGTAACGATTTTCATGAGTCGTGTTCTTTCACGTCGTAATATATTTATATACATCTTCGGCAACCTTGAAGTTCAGTGCAAATTAATTGGGTCGAATCTCGGTTTGTGCATTTGTATGTATGTATGGCTATGAACTCTTCCACTTCAGTAGCTAGTCTTTTGAAACGCGATTCTCTCATGGCTCGCAGTCATCAAACCATCCACCATGTCTCCAGTTTTGATCGAGCGTCATCAGTGATAATTTTAGCGTTGCAGTACTAGGGAAAGGTTAGCGTCCACCCAGCCCGTTGTGTTTATCAGGGAGGCAAACTTTTAGATATCATTCCTTATCTGATAGTGCTTCCTGAATTTTCGGCCTCGGATTGCCTATCGCAATAATTGCACGTCAGAGAATCAAAGAGCGGCAGATGACGCCAGGACGCCAGGACGCCGGGGGTACGTAAGCGCTTACGTCTGGTGGACCTGCGCCGACGCATGTGATGGTGATGCGCACTCGCGATTGGGAAGCTGCGTCATGCTCCCGCTTCAGAACGGACGCATGTGATGGTTACGGTAGGGTGATGGAGATGGGGGCGGTGGCGGCGGTATCGTTCCCACGAAGGAAACTCATAGAAAACGCGTAAGAAGTGTCCACGTATTGTGGATAAGGACGGAGGAAAAAAAAAAAAAGCAGATAAGGAGTAGGCTAACTGGCAAGGCAGGAGAAGACATTAGTAGTAACGTTTTATCTACGTAAACATTTGATTAAGATCATTGTAAGCACATGCTTATTTCATTTTTCATGGATAGTTGCTATTGAGTCATTGACAAATGGTGACCTTTATTGTTGCGTTCACTTTCATTTTACTTAACTAAAAATGAAACAAAAGAAAAAAGAAAAAAAATTAGCTAATTCCTTGGTAGATCCTAAAATCAACCCTAAATCCGATTAATGTGGTAGGTATTGGATTCCAGAATATGTATAATAGATTCTAAATTCCAAAAATTGGAAAATCGGTTATGATAAGGTAAGTTCCAAACATCACAAAATCTGAGTTGAGCAATTTGGAAGCACTCACTCTTACTCGAGATAATTCAGAGGGTATGGATCATCTGTACCAAGGCACTTATTGGAGGGGAAGCTAACCAAGGCAGAGAAATGATAGTCCCTTTGGACTAACCAGGTCTGTCCAAGGTGAGGGTGCCTCAAAGTCAAGGGTCCGAAAAACATCATTCCAATCAGCGGTGCGTACCATGCAGCTAAAGACCAAGAGAAGGCCATTACCCATGAGTGTTTTTACTAAGTAACGTTCGCTGATATTGTGACGTTTCAACGGAGTCTGTTTTCTTCCGCTTCATAATATATGTATATTATATTCAGCGACCAAGAAACTTCGGTCTTGGATTTTTGCCAACTGCTTCTGGAATGCAGATCAATTGGTTGAATCTCGGCGTGGGTATATGTATGAATGACCATGAACCCTTCCACTTCAAGTAGCTAGTCGTCGAAACGTGATTTCTCTCATGGTTCGTATCTATCTGATGGTTTTATGTGATGGGCTTAAGGCCCGTTCGCCCATGTTGAGCCTGAACGCCCGGCCCACGAGATTAGGGCCCGTGGATGAAGGGGTACGTTTCTATTTTTGAGGAAACGTATATAAGGGAGGAAAGAGAGAGGAGAACGCACCCTTTGGCCATTTTAACGTACGTTCCTCACTCTTTCTTTCCCTCCAAGCGCTCAAGGCGACGCCGTCTTCCCTTCAAGGCAAATTGACGTCATCAGATCGAACAGGATCGATTTCTCTTCCTCAATCTTAAGCATTGGTATTTAATCTGTGGCTAATAAGGTACGCTCAAATCCGTGGTGTGCTTTAGGATCGGCGATACGTGTTTTTCCCAGGCTTCGCTTCCGCATTCATTTTAGGGGTTCGATTTAGTGTCGAATCTGGTTTTCGGGGATCCGATATTCCCAACATTGGTATCAAAGCCCTAGTTCACGTTTTCCCGACCTGTTTGATGTTTTTTGATTGATTTTTCGTGAAAGTAATTCGGCCGTACGGATCGGTGCGAGAAATCTCGACACCCGAGCGCTGTTCGTCCTTTTTTCTGAGTTTTCGTAAGTCGAAATCAATTTCTGAAGGCACTGGGTGAAAGAGGTCATCGAGACGAGTCCAGCGACATGTCTTTCACCGCTGAGAGATGCCACACGCGCCCACACGCGCGACCGGAAGCGCTGGCATTGGCTAGCGCGTGCGCCACACGCGTTGGTGGCGAACCGGCACTTGCGCGTCGGCGTCCGGCGAAACGGCATGTGCCGGTCGGCGAACCGACGCGTGCTGACGTCACCCTGACGTCACGATAACCGCCGGGATGACGTCATCGCCAACGACCATTGGTTGGCCGGTCACCGACCGGCGACCCGACCCGACCTGACCCGACCCGCGGACGCCTGGCACGCGTGCGGCACGTGCCGGCTGACGTCTGCGTGACGTCAACCCACGCACACGCACGGCACGTGTGGTCAGTCCGTCCGACCCGGCCCGACCGGCCCGTCCGGTCCGACCGGTCCGCCGACCCGCGCGCCCGTTGACCGTTGACCATTGACCGACCGTTGACTGACCGTTGACCGTTCATCGTTGACCCGAAAAAAAAAATGTTTCTTTTTCATACATGCCTATGTGGGTTATAAGTAATCCATTTTTAATTCTGCATTTGTTGCATGAATCATGGAAAATTATGTATTTTCACTTATATTTATTATGGATTATAAGTGATCCATTTTTAGTTCTGCATTTGTTGCAGAAACTATGGCGCGTTATGACCACCGCCCGCGGTGGAAGCGTTGGTTAGGGCTTGGTACCCCAAACGCAGGGGGAAGGGTTCGAACCTCCGTGGAAGCGATGCTTCAATGCATAACGCGCGTCTTACCTGCGCTTGGGGGTCAGCGGTGGGGGCCCCCGGCGCTCCAGGGTTTACTCTCCCCGCGAAGCGGCGTTCGGAGGTTCCCTGGGTCATCAAAAAAAAAAAAAAAAACTATGGCGCGTTATGCACGGATACCTGCAATCCCGAGAATGGACGAGGGAAATGCAAGACTTAAAAGGCTGATGACAGAGTTAGCTAATTATCGGTGGCATGATGGTGATTTAGTATTACATGTGATCAAGGTTAATCAGATGATACAGAAAATCATCTGGAGTGGTTATCTTATGCCGGATTTTGAGAAGGTACCGGCTTTAATGAACACTCTTCCACCTGAATGGCAAGCAGTGTTAGATCGGCTATGGGAGGTCAACGTGGTTCCGGGTTATAGGAGGCTAGTGGAAGCTTTTGTAAGAGAGTACTGTAGGATTGAGTTGGCCAAAACTTCAACCCTTAGATTGAGCGCCACATGGCGTAGAGTAAATGCGCCTTGGTGGCGACATGAATGCTCTCCAAAAGTTTTTCTATGGTTGGCAAATGTGCCTTCAGTTTTCTCAGATGTTTTGGCTAATAGATTAGAAGGGACATTCCCTATTTATTTCTTGGATTAGTTTGAGATGTTTTTGATGTAAAAAAATCTCTTTCCATGTTGATATTTTTCTCTGTATATATTGCTTAGTGTAATGTATAGTTGTATTATGTGAAAGCATTGTTATTCTATTGGATGTTAGATTTCATTTGCTTTCTGTTATTGTTGATTGATGTGGGTAGTTCATAGCAGTTTTTGTAACTTCATAGAATTTATTTGCATAAGACAATAATATTAATAATAATTTTAAGTTAGGATTTTTGGAGGATGATTGGAAACGTAGTAACCTTTTGATTTTGAAGCCTTACTTGAAATTATTCATTAATATGATGGGTTTGTGCAAATAGGGATGCATAAATGATAGACATTAATTATTCGTGCATATATGTCTGATGTGTTCAGATCGATTGTTTCAGTAATTAAGAACGTAATTGCTGATATGAATTGCAATAATTGTGAAGTATTGAATATGAAGATTCAATATGTGCTGGAAAAGTAAGAAGTACTAGAAGCTCTTGACCATGTTATAGTAGATCTTGAGAATACAGTGCGCCATCTTGAGCTAGTAGAGGACTGCATAATGGTATTTGAGCCGAAAATGGACATTTGCAATGCAAAGAATCAAGTCCTTATTGCAAGAAATCAAGAGTTGATCAACACAAGAGAGGAAAACGTCCTCAAGTGAAGAAAATGTCAATGGTGAGGTGTTACAATTGTGACAAGAAGAGTCACTATGCTCGCAACTGTTGTGAGCCGAAAAAGGTAAACACCTCTTGTACATTTGAGAACTTTGATTATATGTCAAGTTCTATATTATAAGCTGAATCCAATCATTTATGGACTGTAGATTCAGGAGCGACAGACTATATAGCGAAGGATTGAGAATCTTTTGTGAAATTTTGACGATACCAACTGGAACTAAGTGGATTTATGTGGGAAATAACTCGAGAGCTGAAGTTAAAGGGATTGGCACCTGCCAACTGAATATGCGTGGTGAACGCACTTCGATGTTCTATATGCTCTGGAGATTCGTCGGAATTTAGTGTCTGTTTTGGTGTTGGTTAAACTTGGTTTTAATGTGAACTTCTATAATAACTGTGTAGATTTGTATTTGGATACAAACTACTATGGTTGTTGTCACTTTCTGGATGGTTTTATTGTACTAAATGTTGACTGTGGTGATGTCAATGTTTGTTATTCCCTTGTTTCATGTCTTCTATTTAATATGATAATGATGTGATTATGTGGCATGCTAGACTTGGTCATATTGGCCAACAACATATGAATAGACTAGCAAAATAGGGCTTATTGGGCAACATTGAAAAAGTCTATTTGCCTATATGTTAGCATTGCCTAGAAGGGAAAATGACAAGGAAACCATTTGGAAAGAATAAAAGAGCTGAATTTCCTCAGCATTTAATCCATTCCAACGTCTGTGGTTCAATGAATGTGAGAGGAAAGCAATGGGCTGTTTATTTCATCACTTTTTATAGATAATTATACTCGATTCGGATATGTCTATTTGATTTCTCATAAATCTGAAGCATAAGTTGTTTCAGAAAGTTTATGAACTTGGTAGAAAATCAATTAGACAAGAAAATAAAGGTATTTAGATCCGATCGAGGTTAAGAATATTCATCTGATAAGTTCAGAAAATTAAGTGATGAAAAAGGAATATAAAGACAGTTGTCTATTCCATATACTCCTCAACAAAATGGTGTTGCGGAAAGAAGAAACAAAACCGTACTGGAAATGGTTAGGTCTATGATGGCGTATGCTAACTTATCTATTACTTTTTGGAGTGATGCGTTGTTAACTACTGCCTATATACTTAACCGGGTGCCTTCCAAATCAGTTACTTCTACTCCATATGAGTTATGGACATGTAGAAAATCGAACTTAAATTTTCCTAAGCCATGGGGTTGTGCTGCCTATACTCATGAGTCTTCTCACAAGTTTGGGAAATTGGGTCCCAAAGGAAATAAGAGTATTTTTATGAGATACTCCGAACACTCGAAAGGGTATGTGTTCATAGGTGAGCAGGAAAGTGGGAGTATAACTGAATTTGAATACACATTCTTAGATGATGAATTTCCTAAGAATGGTGAAATAGGGGAAGGTTACTCCCTATTTGAAACATTGGATCAAGATAATGATATTAGTAGAGTTCATCCAAGTGGGAGTAACATGAGAAGTGATGAATCTAATTCAACTCATTCTCAATTACAACCACATGATGAGACGACATAATCATTATCTAATCCTAGTGGGAGCATAATGTGAAATGATATGCTAAGTGTACAATCTCCCATACAGCGAACAAGTCGCCAAAGTATTCCCTGTCGACGTTTTGATATTGAAGGGAAAACTTTTATGATTGCTTCACAAGATGAGCATGAGCCAAGAAATATTAATGAGGCTCTAAATTGCACTAGTAAGGAAAAATGGATTTATGCAATGAAAAAGGAGATGGAGTCAATGAAGTCAAACCAAGTTTGGAACTGATTGATCTTTCAAAAGGATGCAAAGCTATTGGGAACAAGTGGGTTCTCAAAATAAAGCAAAAGCTGATGGCTCAATAGAAAGGCATAAGGCCCGCCTTGTGGCGAATTGGTATAATCAACAGGAATGAATTGATTATGAAGAAACATTTTCTCCTGTAGTGAGATTTACCTCGATTCGCATAATTCTGGCAATAGTGGTTAGTATGGATCTTGAGTTACATCAAATGGATGTAAAGACTGCTTTCCTCAATGGAAAATTAGAGGAATGAATATATATGGAACAACATGTTGGTTTCATAGTGAAAGGCTAAGAAGAAAAGGTATGTCGATTTTTAAGGTCGATTTATGGCCTTAAGTAGTCGTCAAGACAATGGTATATACGATTTCATAATACCATAATGGCATATGATTTTACAATAATAGATGAGAATCATTGTATATATATCAATAGATCCAATGATCAATTTGTGATCATATCATTATATGTTGATGATTTACTAATTGCCGGAAGTAATATGGAGCTTTTCAATACTGTCGAAAGTTGGTTGTCTTCTAACTTTGATATGAATGATATGGGATTGTAAACCCATAGACATTCCTATTGCAAAAGGTGAAGGATTGAGCCATAGACTGTGTCCAAGGACTCCACAAGAGAAGGAACAAATGAAACATGTTCCTTATACTAGTGCTGTTGGAAGCTTGAAGTACGCTATGATGTGTACAAGACCTGACATATGTTTTGCAGTTGGAATGGTGAGTAGATACCAATCCAATCCAGGTCAAGCACGTTGGAAAGTCGTTAAAAGAATATGAGGTATCTAAAAGGGACTGCTGATTATACGCTGAGTTATTAAGGAAGGGATCTGCGACTCTAAGGCTATTTTGATGCTGTTTGGGAAGGAGATTTAAATGAAAAGAAATCTACCTTTGGGTTTGTTTTCTTACCGAATAATGGCACCATATGTTGGAGCAGTAAGAAACAAACATGTATAGCCTTGTCTACGATGAAAGTTGAGTTCATGACATTATCAGCAGCAGTATAAAAATGTGTTTGGCTTAAGAGATTTTTTGGATCATTTAGATGTTATTGGAAGTGCTGCAGATTTGTTATTGGTTAACTGTGATAGCCAAGTAGCGAAAACGTACACCAAATATCCAAAATATCATGTCAAGACCAAACATATAGATACCAAGTATAATTTTGTCAATGATATAGTAGCATGAAAAGATGTGAACTTAGAGTACATACTACGCATAAAATGGTAGCAGATCCTATGACAAAGCCAATACTTAGAGATGTGTTTTATGGCCATATGAAATCTCTAGGATTGCGTAGAGGCTAATGTACTGAATATTGTAATTTCCCTAAGTGTTCACATTTGATGAATTTGTGTTTTTCATCATTAATGCCTATGAATCTTTGTTTGATCTTTATGCATTTTAATGCTCAGTGCATTACTTTATGTTGAGAAAGTATGTCGGACAGATATAAGATTAACCCACTCACATGGATAATCACCTCTGTTTACTGTGTGATAAATAGAGATGAGACTGTTTTTAAGCTTATTATCTAGGTGATAATCGAGAGCTCAAGCTTAAAACACGTATGTCGCCTTAACTGAGTGTTAATACTTACTATGTCCGAAAGTAAAATACCCCGCATATTTTACTTTATCTATCTATGATGCCAGATGTGAGTTCTGATGAATTTTGTGGATGAGTAGATACGTGAACTCAAGTTAGACATTGGGTATGTCTGAACTATCATCTGTACGGTATTGAAGGTGTAGACATACGCTCCATGGGAAAGGAGTTAATACCTTAATACGTATTTCATACTACGTATGCATGAGACAACCAATAAGAGTGGCAAAAAATTTGATCTTAACTTTTATGTCGTGTGAGACTCTTGAAGAAAAGAGTTCCTCAATTTTAGTCCCCTCATGACTCTTACTTATTCTCAAGATTTCTATTTAGTGTTTGCTATCTTAGGATGTTGTCAATGGTCATGAGATGATTCGATCTAATGGGGCATTTCTAGAAAAGCAAGCTGAACTGAAATTGAGAGTTTGAAGAAAAGAGGAAGATCGAATTTTGGAGAATCACATTGTAGTTTTGTATTCACCAATTAACCAATTATGACTGTTTTTGGGATAATCATAATTGTGAATACAATATATATATATTATTTGAAAAGAGATCAAGAGGGATATAAATGTGATTGATCGATCTAGGGTACTGCATACTAAATCTACTCAGGATGTGATGCCCATTATAAGCTACTATAAATTCATAACAGATGTATGGCAACGAGCTCTCAAAGTATGCTAGTCACACGGATTATTCACCAGTATGAATATTGAAGAGAGGTAAAGAGAATCCTATTCAGCCCACCATGTGCGAGTGGGAGATGATGGTTTTATGTGATAGGCTTAAGGCCCGTCCGCCCATGTTGGGCCTGAAAGCCCGGCCCACGAGATTAGGGCCCGTAAATGAAGGGGTACGTTTCTATTTTTTAGGGAACGTATATAAGGGAGGAAAGATAGAGGAGAACGCACCCTTTGGCCATTTTAACGTACGTTCCTCACTCTCTCTTTCCCTCCAAGCGCTCAAGGTGACGCCGTCTTCCCTTCAAGGCAAATCGTTGTCATCGGATCGAACGGGATCGGTTTCTCTTCCTCAATCTTAAGTATTGGTGTTTAATCTGTGGCTAACAAGGTACACTCGAATCCATGGTGTGCTTTAGGATCGGTGATACATGTTTTTTTCGGGCTTCGCTTCCGCATTCGTTTTAGGGGTTCAATTTAGTGTCAAATCCGGTTTTCGGGAATCCGATATTCCCAACACTATCGAACCATTCACCATATCTCTAATTACAATCAAGTGGCATCAGCAATGATTTTTAGGATCACAGTACTAGCGACGTGACCTATCTTTGTTTGGGGAACTCTTTTTTTTATTGAAAGCAGGCGACTCTTCCTTATGTATGCTCCAAAAAGAAGCAAAGTAAGAAGTTCAACCTTACGTTACAGTTCCCAAAATTCCATGTCCAAACATATGGAGTAATTTCGCTTAAGCATCCGATGAACATGAAAAAGACAAATTTGGGTCGGCCAATTTAGTAGCTAGTCTTGAAAGGCTTGTAGTTCTTTAGATGGAGCACGACCCGGCGACGGAGCCCACGGCAGCAGTGATACTGATGATAAGACAGTTTGCCCCAACCAATAAGGCTTGAAGCACATATGAGGGCGGACATGGATGCGTAATTTCCTTTTTGGGCAAGAGCCTTCTAATATGGGCTCATTTGGGCCCGCTCAAGCCAGGTCATTTTGCTGAAATAATATTTGACATATGTCAAGTCATGGGCCGGCTCGGGCAAGGATTTTTAGGTCGAGTTTTTGGTTTAAATCGATCAAATTTGGTTTTAACCCTTCGTAAACTTGTTGACTTGTTGTTTGGGGGTTGAGTTTATGTTGAAGGTCGAGAAATTTTGGCGGGCCTGAGGTCGGTTGATGTGAGTCACGTTTCGCATGACCTTAATTAGCCATGCCCAGCCACACTTACTTTTTTGCCTCATTTAAGCTCGATCCATTATTACAAAGACCAAAATAAAATTGCGAATTAGGTCGTTAAAGCCCAACTCCATCAATCCTCCCTTTGAACTAGATCTCAAGCCCGCCCAATCGTTGTTGGATATTCATTGCTTTAAAGCCCGTTTGGGTTGTTCCTCTACTTTACCTTTTTGAAGTGAAATAAATGAGGTTTTCTCAACAAAAATAAATAAATAAATAGGCGTGCCGGGGACGTGGACACGCATTCACTTAGGGTTTCAGCAATCAGATTTACACCATTTATGTTAAGTCGAGCTTTGACTAAAAATTTTTGACCAATCAAGTAGACTACGAATTCATTGAAAACTAACTCAGGTCGAGCTCGAGCTTAGAAAACTAACTATGCTCGCAGGATCGAGCTTTTGAATATTTCAGGTCGAGCTGAACTTCAGTATTGAATCTGTTGACTCTATTCCATTCGATTACATAAACCTTTATGAGAATAAGTTGTGCCGTGCCTATACGAGTTGGAATGCCCAAAATAATTTCATTTTTTAGTGGAAGCAAGGGAAATTTCGATTTTTTTTTCTAGCAAATGAGAATACCATAAATTTAAGGTCAAAAAAAAAATTATCCAAAAAATATTAAACATATTGTACTTTTGCCAATTTAATTCTAAACTTTTCAATTTTGCAAATTTAGTTATCAACATTTTCACTTTTTGTCAATTAAGTCCATCCAGTCATAAATCGTTGACATGGACGCCAATCGTTCTACATGGCACGATTAGCGCTAACATGGACAAAATTTAATAATATCTTAATATTTTGTCAAATTTTTTTATTAACTTATTTTTTATCTTTTCTTATATTTTCCTTCTTTTCTTTTCTTTTTCTTTTCTTCTTCTTCTTTCTTTTTCCCACCGCTGCCAGGCTAGCCAATGGTGGAAAGTGAAGGGAAAAAAAGAAAAAGAAAAAAATAAATAGAAAAAAATTATTAAAATATTATTAAAATTTGTCTACGTCAAGATTGGTTGTGTAATGTAAAATGACCAACGTCTATGTAACAATTAGCAAAAATTGATCGGATAGACTTGATTAGTAAAAAGTGAAAAGGTTAATTGTTTAATTAACAAAATTAAGGAGTTTATAATTGAATTGGTAAAAGTATAATGGATTTAGGATTTTTTAGATTATTTTCTTGAAAAGCTGCCGCATCCTCAAGCAAAGAAAGTTGGAGAGTCGAGAAAACTCAAGCTGAATATGCAGGAATACAGAAGAACAAGCTCCAAAGTTCCGATTTAGTGGAGCATGTAAACCGATGAAATGGGTGAAGCTACCCAACCATCTACCACCTTCTCCGGCGCCACCTTCAAGCCCACGGCTGCCTTAGCACGGTGTCTTCATAATTAGATGAAGCCTTTACCTAATTTTCTTTGGATTGTACTCCGCCGTGACATCTGACGATGGAAGTTCAAAATTAGCTAAGTGCGAGCCGTATATAGTCTTTCGTCACTTGCCCTACTCTGAACAAGTTCATTTTTATGTTAGGGCACTTTGTTTCACTAAAAATTTCATGATAAAGGAAAATATTTTCCATAAAAATCATTTTCAAGAAAAATGGTTAATTTTCATTTATTTGGTGGTTTAGAGGAAGTGAATTTGTTATTACCAGAAGGGGAAGTCGTTTTTCCCAATTTAAGCTTGTTATTTTCAGTTTATGAAAAACATTTTTTGTAAATTGATTAATTTCGTCATCCAAACATCAAAAAGTCAGAAAACAATTTTCCAAAAACAATTTTCCTCTTGCTCCATTTGTTTTGTGGACAATTAATAGTTTAGAAAACATTTCCTAAAAATAATCGGTTGTATTGCTTGAAATAATTAATCAATGCAAAACATTTTCACTATTAATAATAATTTTCGTCTATACATTTTCGGGAATGATGAAAGTATTTTTCGTTTAATCATTTTTATAAGTGATACAAGTAATTTTTTTTTTAGGAAAATATATTCAAATTTTTCATTTTATGTAAAACAAAGAGAGCCTTAGTTAGTGTTTCTTTTATAAGTAGTGCTACTAAAACCAATGCACATTAGAGAGGTAAGTTCGTATTCTTCAGATTTTTCAAGTCATAGTCGCTAAATCTCTCAGTTTCTTTTTGTTTATTTTATAGTTAAATTTCGGCCCACTTTTGATAACATATTTTGGGTGGGCTTGTAATAATAATGAAATTTTTTGCATTGATGAATAAAGGAAAGACCCATCAGCCACATAGCATCCTCATCTCAATATTTTTTTTTACCAAATTATTGAGAAGAATCTCAAAACCCTTTCTTACCATCACTACTTCCGTTCATCATCTTATGCTCATTTTACTATAGGGCAAGTGTGAGCAGTATTTAATTTCTTCTCAGTTGGCACACTCGGACCAAGTTTTTTGAGTGGTTACTCTAGCAATTTTTAAGTGCACTCTTTTCTCTCATAAAAGGTTAGTGGTCCAAAAAGGAAATTCTTTGACAATTAGACGGCGCCAAGTTTGCTGATAATTTCCTTAATTAATTAACATCATTAAGTATCTAAGCTTTGTCTATAGATATGCTGAAGAAGTTCCAAATTGATTCCGCAATTGTTTTGTCCTTGAAAGATTAAAGAGCTCCGTGATATTATTTCCTTAACTAATGCACGTGTGATTCGTGTTCTTATTTTGGTGGCAACATCAGGGAACCAAGAACAGCGGGCCCGATTAAAACAGAGAAGCTAAGTCAGTGACGTTAGAAGGAAAATTGCCCTAAGAAGTAAGAAGAACCCACGTCATTGAGAATTGAGATATGCTGCATCTTTTCCTAGTAAGCTCTCCCTAGCTGACTATAACTGTAACAATCTTATTCTTAGATTGTATCCCTCTTATATAATTGAAGAAGCAAAAAGTAAACTTTTCTTGGCAAATAATCTCAAATCTTACATATGTCTATATCAACAAAGCAAAACAATCATTGTAAAAGTAATGATGTTTATTATGAACTACTTCATAAAGTTTTGGAAAGTGCTTATCTGGTCAGACACAAAAAGTTTATTCAGAGAGAAAGGCCAGGTAACGTATCAGCAACTTTACATTCTTGATCGCGAAGGAAGCTCCACTTACTTTTGTCTGAGCTCGGAAAGTAAGGGTTTCGACCCAAAAAAATAAAAGCAGAAAAAGAGTAGATGTCAATTTTTTTCAGCAAACTCTCCAACTCTCCACTGCCTTTTGAAACTTTCTCACGCCAAATCCATCTTTTCTGGAGTGAGAAGAAAAATTCGAAGCACTCCCCTCTCTCTCTTTCCAGCTCATCCACCACATTTTTTTTTTTTTTAACAGAGCTCATCCACCACATTGACTTAATTAAAAATCAGACTGAAAACCTTTCTAATTTTTTATTTTTTTAAACAAACTTGACTTTAAGGGTGTGTTTGGCAAGATGTGTTTCTGTTCTTCCGAACATAAATTTTTATTCTTTTGTTCCGATGAACAAAAAAAGAATAGAAATGGGAGCACTTTTGTTTTCGGGAACAAAAAATCTATTTTTTTTTTGTTCTTGGGAATAGATTTGGAATAGAAATAAAAAGTAAAAAAAACTTATTTCTTGTTCTCAATAATACTTCCAAAAAACACTTTTTTTCTTCCTTTTGGCCGATCGCCGGCCTCGGCCATGGCCGGCGACTGGCCAACGAGGCCGAGCCTCGCCGTGGTTGGGCAAGGCTCGACCTCGCCAAATCTGTGCAAGCTCGAGCTCACCCAGCCAAGGCGAGGTCACTGGCCCTCATCGGCCAGTCATCGGCTATGGCCAAGGCTGGCGACCGGCCAAAAGGAAGAATGAAGAAAAAAAAAAGGAAAAATATAATATAAATATTTAAAAATTAAAAGAAACAAAAAAATAATACAAGTTTATCAAACGCATTTCTATTCCTAGAGTATAAATTTTTTACAGTTACTATACGTGTTCTTATACTTAAAAATTATTCCTTGGAACGCAAAAAAAAATAAAAAACTATTTTTTTCAAAAATTATTTCCCGGAACAGAAACGTTACCAAACGTGCCCTAAGTAAAATCAAATTTGTCATTGATAGCATGCTTATGGAGGATGCAATGGTGTACCGAATGGCAATCCCAAAAAGTTTCAGGTACTGACCTAGTGCACATAACTTCACTTTTGCGTTGGCTATCAGTATTCAAAAGAATAGAAGAAATATGAGAAGATTCAGTTACTCCAATGAATTGATAGGGAGCATCTTTGTGCGAAAGAATGAGCGAAATTTGCCCCTAATGTTGCTGCCTTGCCAATGGAACAAGCATATGAGTTGCACATGCATCAGCAAAGGTTCGACCGGTAAGGGAGCTTCGACCCTTATTTGAAACTAAATTTGCCACTTTAAATTTTTATTTTAGATGAGGTTTCTCTGGCCATCTTTTGTGAAAAACAATCTGCTTTTAGGTTTTCATTTGAGACTAAGATGGCCATTTCTAGAAAATTACTTGAGATAATATCCACTTTGAGTCATTTTTTGAGGAAATGATCCCACTTTAGGTCCTTACTTAAGAGACGTATAGTATAAAAAAATTCGGTAGGTTTCTATAAAAGGAAAAAAATATAAAATAAACCATGGCCGATTCTTTTCATGTATCTTCAAAGTGTGTGAACATGTGGTCCAAGCTCTCAAAATTACAAAGAGGTGAAATATATCCCTTTAATAACCACTTAAAAGAAAATGTGGCATATAGGTACAAATTTGAGATTTTTTGTATCATAAAAGAAAGTTTAGGATAAATGTGTCATAATAGCATGGCGCCTTTTTTTTCTTTTTCCTTTTTGATGCTTTTTTCTTTGTTCAATTTCCGGGGGTTGGTCTGGAGTCTTAATCGATTGGTAGTGGGTCATGGCTGGGCGGCCCGGTATCAGCAATAGCTTCTTTTGGGTCTGCATCAATTTGGGGGAGGTCAGGCCCGGCCTTCCCATCCATACCCAATGGACCCGAAAGCATTTTGGATGGGCTGAATATGTGACTTTTACTTATAAATTCATAATCGGCCCAATCATCGAAACTACAAATTCAATGGATACCTATCTCCACGTCGCCAACACAAGCAGCGGGGGTGAACAATTGACTCATCCTCATTCCAACACCCCCCATCCCATCTTCTTTTATCATTTTCAGCTGAACCGAAAGCCTTGATGATCATCCATATGGGGCTTCCCTTGTTGAATGAATGATGCAGATGGTCTTATTGACTGCTTCTCGAGCACAAGTCGAATGGTATACAGTAGCTAGTCTTTGAAACAGGGTTCATTCATGGCTTGTGTTGGACCATTTTCCCTTTCATCCCTCTTGGTACGATTTTGGGTGTGTGTTTTGCTTTTTCTATCTCGTTTCCTAATCTAATTGGTCGTGTCATCTACCAAGAATTCTACTTCTGGGATAAAAAGAGCCCTCATATACTTAGATGGGACGGTAGTGCGTTAAACAAATGAACGAAAAGGAAGTCACCAAGTTGGCTAATTATGATGCATTTGACAACCGGGCAAACAATAAAAATTTCTATTCTTTTATTCTTGGGAAGTAGATTTAGAATAGAAATCTGTTTGGTGAAATTTTTATCTTCGAGAACAAATTTTTATTCTTTTGTTCTTGAAAATAGATTTAAAACATAATTGAAAAGTAAAAAAAAATGCATTCTTTATTTCCGGAAACAATTCTAGAATCAAGCCAATCCATATTTTTTCTTTTCTTTTCTCTTCTTTTTTCCTTATTGTTTTTCTTCCTTTCCTCTTCTTCTTCCACCACCACTACTACTATCCACCACCGCCGGTTGCTGGCGATCAGTTGGGCGAGCTTCAGTGAGCTTGCTAGAGGCTTGCCCATCCACCGATGAGGCTCGGCCTCATCGGTGGCTAGGTGAGCCTCATCAGGGCCTCCCTCGGCCACCAACGAGCCTCACTTGGCTTGGTTGGGCAAGGCTCGGTCGAGCCCTAGCTAGGCTGGGCGAGGCTAAGCTCGCCCAATCGTTGACAAGGCTGATCTCGCGATGGCCTAATGAGGTTGAGCCCCCCCGGTGGCTAGGCAAGCTCGACCTCACTAGATTTGGGCAAAGGTCAAGCCTTGCCTAGCCCAGCTAGGGCTTAGCCAAGCCTCGCCCAGTTGCTGGCAAGGTTGCCGGGCCTTGTCTGGTCGGTTGCTAGTCATCTTAAGGCCAGCAACCGGCTAAGGAAAAAGAGAAAGAAAAGAAAAAGTAATAAAATTATTAAAAAATTAAAAGAAAATGATTTATAGTAGAAATTTTGATAATGATGCCAAAAGCAATTCTATTATAGGAAAATAAATTTATGCAATTACTAAACGGCTTCAAATGATTAGAAATTATTCCTTAAAATAGAATCACAAAAAATCATTTCTGATTAGAAATTGTTCCGAGAACAGAAGTATTATCAAATGTGCCCTTAATGTACTTTCTAGTTCTTGTTCTTGTTCACCAAGTTGGCCAATTAGTGTACCTTCTAGTTCTTGCTCTTGTTTCTGTTTTTTCCCCCCGAAGTACGTTCTAATTCCCATCCTCTTGAACAAGTCACGAGAGATTATTGCATTATCCAACTATAGCAAAACCATAGAATCAATATAGGCATCGAATGGAACGCACTGTTTTTTGCTGTGTTGCGCCAAAAATTTAACAATGGACCGTGAAAGGTTACATCGGATGCATGCCATGATACTTCTTTGACCGGTGGACCCTTTGATTATGCAAAATAGAGACCATCCCCAGAATTTTGTAAGAAATTATTAAGTGCAATAAGGGGATGCAGCCATGGACATTTGTCGACTGGATTTAATATAAGACTCATCAAGTTCAACTATGTGATGGATAAAAAGAGGGAGCACAGGTTATGTTACGCTTGATCTCATTTCGTCTTCAAAAGGCTTGACAGCTTGCCCAAGTCAATAAAGCTCGAAGCCTCGAAACACATATCACAGCAGCATGAACAGGCAATTTCGTTCTTGGATAGGATTTTAGCTATATAAGCTCATTTGGGCCCACTCAGGCCCTGTCTTTTATGTGAAATAAAATTTAATATTTTTTGAGACATGGGTCGGTTCGGATAGGGATTAGTAAGTCACCCCAATGATCAAGTTTAATTGGAGTCCTTATTAGTTTTGGGATTAAGGTTGTAATTGAAGAGACATTTTGGTGCGCTTAAGGTATGACCGAAGCCTATCTAGGCTTTTCTTATTAGCCCGGATAGGCCAAAATGATCCACCCACTAAAGTTTGGGCCATCTCAATTTGAGGGAAAAAGAGGATTACGGATGTACCTATTTTGGAATTTTTACAATGAGAAAATAAGTAATGTGGTAGATGTAGTTCAGACGTACCGGTTTGAAAAGTTCTATGAGGCGAAAATTAATTTGTATCGGTTCGCAATCATTGGTGGTATCAACCATTTTCTTGTTCCATTCATAAATACTTACATTCTAGCCACTTAAGAAGAGACTTCGTTGGCAAGCAGTTCCATCTGGGGACCAACATAAGAGAAATAAGCTTTCTCTTATGCCAAAGAAAGGCAAAGGATCAAACATTAACTCCTCGCCTAGCTAGATCTGGCGAAAGTTTTGTGGCCCTCGCCCTTTTTGGGCAAGGGCTCACACCCTCTCACTTTTGTCGGCAAGGGCATCATGGCCCTCGCTCAGAGTTGGCGAAGGTTGGCCGACAACCCTTGTTGACCCTATGCAAATCCTAGATCCAAAAACCTTTAAAAAAAAAAAAAAAGTGCCAAGCCAGCGACGTCTGTCCATGTTAGTAATTTATAGCCAAAATTGGCTAGCTAGACTCAATGGGCAATAAGTGAAAAGAGTTTTAGGATCGAATTGGTAAAAAGTGAAAAGGCTTAAGATTTAATTGGCAAAATTGAAATGTTTAAAACTAAATTAGCAAAAGTGCAATAGGTTTAGCCTTTTTGGACAATTTTCTCCTCTAAGAAGTGATCTCTCTAAGTATGTTATCTTGATAAAACCTGCCATGTTCATTGTACATAGCGTGCCATAATCCAATAAGCAACCCCATCTTAAAATGAGTAAGAAAGCTTACATACGATGCGTGCCATGATGCTTCTTTATGTTCATGGTTGGACCCTTTGATTATACAAAATCGGGATGATCCCTACAATTTTGCGATGAATTATGACATGCACTAAGGGGATGTAGATACGTGACTCAGTAACTTTGTGTTACATGAGTGATCGCTGGATTCTCTCAAGGCTTGATGTCATTAGACTCATTACTTAGTCGAACTATAGATCAAAATCATGAGTTTGACAGCTTGCCCAAGATGCTGGAAGCACATTTTAGGTGTATGATTGAAGCCCGTTTGGGATTTCCTCATTTGCACAACACAAGGCAGCTCTTCAAATATACAAGATTTAAAAAAGCACCACAAAAAAGAAGAAAAAAACCAACGATGGCAGATACCTTGGAGACATACATGTATTTACAGCAGAAGGATTCCATGAAACGACAAATACCTTAGAGATTATGCCAGATGCATCTGCTAATCCTAGAAGCATCCCCACCCGTATCAAAACACGAACGAAAGTTAAATCTACCAAGCGTCGGTTTGCTTCTTATTAATCAAATGCAAAAAAGTTTTCTTTAATTTATTTTTCATTTTCTCTAGATATTTAACCTAAAGAATGGAGTTTCGTCAGATTCAGTTCGGCCTAGAGATTGGTAGGCCCATTGGAAAATTCATTGGGCCACACCAGTCGCAGAGGCCCACAAAGGTCCAGCTCCTCGCGGACTCGAGGGGAATTCAATTTCGAACGATTTTAATAAAATAAAATAAAAATCCGATTAAAAGTGCCGCCCGAACAAAACCTCATTAATCGTTCACAAAAAAAAAGAACAAAACTTCATTAAAATAGGGTTTTTCAGCATTTCTGTCACCGGCATTTTCACCTCTTCACTCTTCACGTCTCCCACGCCGCGAACGATTCTGTTTCTCTCTCTCTCTCTCTCTCTCTCGCGAGCGATCATGGAGTCGCAGAAGGAGGAGATCAAGGCCATGGAGGTGCAGCTCGAGAAGGACCCCGGCCGTAAGCACGCGTTCGACGTCATCATCGGCGACAAGTTCTTCCTCTCCGTCGCCGTCGCCGGCTGCCCGGAGGGCGACCCCATCGTCAAGGACTGGGTCCAGCAGGTCCACAAGTCGCGCCGCAAGGGGAAGAAAGGGGAGGCCGTCGTCGTCGGCATCTCCGCCGAGCGGAGCCGGAACTACGCCAACGCCCTGTACACGCGCTACATGCGGACGCGTAGGTCGCTCCTTCCCGCTCGATTCGGCAGTTTTCCTTCCCCGATCGCGAAACCCTAGGGCCCTAAGATCGACATTGTTCCTCTCATCGGTTCTCTTGGTTTTGTGCTTTCTCTCTTGCTGTTCCTTCTCAGCTGGTTCGAAGGACAATCCGTACGACTTGCTGCAGCTCTGCGCGGGGAGCCAGTGCCTCCTCTACGACCTCGATCCTTCGCACCCCATCCCCAAGGTCCTCAAGGACTTCGTCCACGATTCGAGGATCTTCGGCGTCGGGGTGGAGGCGATGGCCAAGGAGCTCGAGAGGGAGTTCGGGCTGGCGATGCGGAAGCCCGTGGAGCTCCGCAAGGTGGCGGAGAAGTCCAAGGAGGTCTCGCTCGGGTATGTCGACTTCCGGAGGAAGAATCTGGAGCAGCTGGCGCGGATCGTGCTGGGAGCGGAGGCCGAGGTGGCGAGGCCGAAGAAGATTAAGTGGCAGATGCACGATAAGTACGGCCCGGGCGCGTGGGATTATGATATCAGGCTATCCGACGAGCTTATCAAGCACGCGAGCATCGACGCCTTCCTGGCTTGCAAGATGGGGACGAAGCTGTTGAAGGATGTTGATTGATCGCGGTTAGTCCTGCGCTTTTTTTGGGTACAAACTTACTGATACGGTGGTGGTCATCAAGTTTGTTGATGATGGAATTGATGATCGCCGATTAGGCACTATTATTGGCACAAAAACTTCGTCGTGTTTTTACAGTAGTCAGTCCATTTAGTGGTAGCAGCATCGAGGAAGTCTGAGAGAATCGGTGTCGGCGACGAGAGCTGAAATCGGTCTCTTTTTCTTCTGTCACACGCCGGTTGCGTCAGGTTAGGGTTTTTCCTTTTCGATTTCCCTGGCGACCCTTTTCGCCATCGATATGGTTCATTAGTGACTTTTTTACTGCCATCCTTGATGTTGATATCGTGCTTTCATAAATTTGAACTTGGATATTTGCTTGGCTTGATGGCTATCATGAATTGTGGATTCTGCCTGGTTCAGCGGCTTTTGATCGTGGCGTCGAAACGGTTATTGCATCCCTTACTGTTTTGGTTTTTCTGACGTACGCATGCAGATTTTCTGACGAGAAGATCTTCTGCAATTGAAATCACATTGACCCATATAAATATGGAGGTATCATCGACTCTGGTATGACTCGCTTTGAGAAAATTGAATAAACGAAACAAAAAGATTAGCCTTTTTCACCTCAGTGATCTTAAATTCAATACCCATGTTTTCTGCTTTAAAAGATATATCATGATGTTTTCTGCTAATTGATGATCGACAACATTAATGCTTCAAGCAACCCAATTGGGTGCATCTCTCCACATGCCTGCTGCCATCCTTGTGAATTACATGCCCGAAAGGCCTGTTTACTTTCTGGGTCCCATGTAAAGTTCCACTGCTTGTGTGGATAAAGTTTATGGTATCGTGAATATAGCTTCGATCGTAGGGATCGATTTCTATTCGTACATTGTTATTATGATTTTATGCATCTTTGACACAATTTTCTTTGGATTTGAACCTACATCACAATTCCAAAGCTTGGTAAGGGTGAGTAGTATTTAATTGCCAGTGGCCTGGCCTAGTCGGATAAAGTTTTTTCGAGTGGTTATTCTAGTAGCTCTGTAGTGCAAGTTACCATTTCTCTCATCAATAGTTAGTGGCCCTAAAAAGGAATTCTTCAACAATTATATGGCACCGAGTTGAATTCTTTCCCATCCAAGATTTTGCATGCTGTTCATCATGTGATGTAGGTTTGAAGTATTTTGTTTGCTTCACTAATTATGTGGAACTAAAGCCGTGCAAAATAGGCATGGCAAATTTAAATTTCATTATTTTACTCCATTCATGGAAAGCATAATCGCGGGGAGATTTACTACTGGCCCCCAAGTTTTTGGGAAATTTTTGTATGGCGCCTCAGGTTTTATAATTTAGACAATGTTCCTCCTATTTTTTGATAATCCACTCAATGGCACCCTCGACCTTTCATAATCAACTAGGTCCCCCCTCCGATGAATATCCTGATCAACTTTCACCGGGAAGTCGGAGCCTGTGACTTCACGTGACATGCCAAATTCAACTGTTGAGGCAATGCTCATCGACTACTCATTTTCTTTAGACTTCCTATCAATTGAAATTGAACAAAGTTGTCAACCGCCCCCCCCCCACCTGGTGCCGGGCGGGGGGGTGGTGGTGGTGTGGGGCGCGTCCTTCTCCCCCTGGTTAGGTTTCCGACAAACATCCCAAACTTCCAATTGCGATCAAGTAATTGAGAGTGGGAAAATGAACAATGTCTGTAATTGTGGAATAAGGGTTGTAAAGAAGACTTCGTCGACCGATGCAAACCTACCTTGATGGGGACGCCATCACCTTCAGATGGTGCTCTTGGAGGAAAATAGTTCAACAAATTTCGCGGTGACAATGAATGCCATTCACATGCAATCTGTTGAGAAGTCAAGAATTTGGGACTCTAGCCCTCTTTTGTTGGACGCTTTACCGTCAATTTGTTCAATTCAGCGTCATGAGCTCACCTGCTCCAACTTCTGAGAAAAATTGATCAGAATGTGGGTCAGAGGAGGGGGAACATTTCGTCGATCGTGAAAGGTTGGGGGAAACATTGTTAAAATTGATAACCTGGAGGGTCACATGAAACCCTCCAAGAAACTTGTGGGCATTTAGTTAATTTTCCGCATATGGGAATGCATGATGCTACTTTGTACCTGCGCTTAAGGTGAAGATGTTAAAGAATCCATGGTTGATCCTCCTCTTTTTCCCCTCTGTGAAACTTATGGAAAGTTGATTGTCCCTATTGATTATACCGAAGCAAAAATTTGCAAGGAAAATTCTTTACGCAACTTATTGACACGCTTATTTGGACGAAATGCATGTGCAATGTCACCATTGAGAGTGGTTGTCCAGTTGTAAAGTGGTCATAATGCCTTTTATGAGATTGCAAGTTTGAGTTATGTGGTGAGCGAACCTCTAATTAGCTTGTGTCTTGAGCATTTGCTTCATGTGATGAAAATTCCCAACAATAGCCGCTTTTCATATCAATCTTCGAGAATATGGCAGAGCAAGCATGACATAAAGTCTAGATATTGGGTACTTTTACAAAATTATTATATTATGTAAGGCTGGAACGGAATAAGAACTCACGTTTTCCCTTACATATCATCTAGCAATCAGCTCATCCATTTGCCTTGAAGTAACTCGAGGTAGGATTACGGTGATGGACTCATATGTGTATAGTTGAACTGAATAGTTATACTTCAAAATCGAGCATCACATAACAGGTGTGGGAACCTCATAGTAATGTCAAAGAGAATGGATGTGCTGATTGTCCCTCCCCATTAGAACACACGAAATGTCATTAAATCAAAGTGAGACTTAATTCTAATTGAGACAAACACGTAGTTCTGCTTAACCTCGATAACGAAAACAAGTGACTAACAATTTCAGCGCTTAAATAACTCTTCACTATCGTGCTTGAAATAGACTAATGTAGCTTAAGTGCCTTATCAGGCCCTTCGTGCACATCGCAATGGGTTTTACCTTTTATAGTTTCTAAACTCAAGACGCTAACCTTATATTGGGCCGTTTCAAACTGACAAGAGTTTTCCCAGTCCAAGTTTACTCGAGCTCACTAATCATTTTGCTGAAATGCGGTAGAACAAGAACGTTGAACTTCAATCGGGCTCGAGTGGGTTATACATTGGGCTAGGACTATTCCAGTCTGGTTGAGTTTGCTCCGGTAGCAAACCGGGTAGGTTGACTCAACTCGATTAAACTTTAGGCTTAAAAATCCATGATTTTAGTTCAATCTCAATTCCAACTTGAATTTTTTTTGGGCCCCTATGTTGGCTAAAACACTCTTTTTTCCTAGTTAACTTACCAAAATACCCTCCCTTCTCTCTTCAATTTATCGTTTCTTAATTTATCAAGCAAATCCACAAAACTGCCTTTATTTCTATCATCTCTCACATCAATTTCACAATATAAATACTCCATTTTACTCATTAAAATATCATTTTACCATGCATCTTGTTATCAATTTTCCTAGATAATGCTGTCAATTTTGATATATGGTCTCATATCTTCAATCACAAGAGATTTCTATTTATGATAGCTTATGAACACACAAAAAATTGTCTTTTTTTTTTTTTATTGTCAAATAGTATGAACGAAACTATATTTCAAAGTAGAAAAAATTGATCAAAATATGAAAAAGGCTAATTTGTTAGAAGCATGATCAAATGTCAAACATATCAATATTTAGATCATATATAAATATTAACAAATGATAAGCACATAAAAGGGGAAAAAAAGGAAACTTCTTCTTGTATATCGATTGTGAATTCAATCTCATATCAAGCGGATTAGAACTTTAAAATATGCTTAATTTCTTCTGAAAAAATTTGATGTGGCTTTGAAAGTGAAGAAGGTGTAAATAAATTGTCAACCCTCATCTTGCAATTCTTATTAAAACTTGAAAAACTCAAAAGAAAGCACAAACCAATGATATTTAACTTTAAAAACCTACAAACTTATTCCTGAAAAACACCCATAATGTCAATATCAGCAAGATAATTATATTGAATTTAAATTTTTAACTTTGAAGTGAAGTTTCCCTCAAACTATTTGATAAAAAGTAGGCAATTAATTGTGTATTTAAAGCCATTAAACTAGAAATTTCTAGTATTCTGAGAAAATTTTGTGATTAAAAGAATGATATCATAAATTAAAATTAATGACATTCTCTAAGCAAAGTGATAATAGGATCAAGATAATATCTTGTTAGGTGAAATTTGACATTTATATTGTGAAATTGATGAGATAAAAGGGACGAGAAATTAAAGGCAATTTTATGGGTTAGCTTGTTAAGAAAAGAAATGGGTTAGCCCAGATAAAAGAAGAAACAATAAATTGAAGAGAGAAGGAAAGAGGAGGGCATTTGGGTAAGTTCAATGGAAAAAAGGATATTTTAGTCAAAATGGGGCGAAAATAGAGCCATCCTTTTTCTTTTTTTTTAAATATCTCAACTTTAGATCAACCTTAATTCTACTCGAGTTTCAAATTTGTCCCTCGTCAACATGCCATCCAAGTAGTCAATAATTATCTAACATGGCATCTACACAAATTTACAGATCAAACAACGTAAAAGGAAAAAATTAAGATGCAGCCATGGTTGCTCAAGCTTCTAAGTTCGCAACCGTGGCAACTTGAGATTCAAATGGATATTGGGTTCAGTCTTCAGACCAACTGAGCAGAGCAGACGAGCAGCCCCATTGCAAGCCTGAAGCGCGAAGCTCAAGCTGCCACGGCTGCACCTCACTCAACTCTTCTTTTTCTTCTTCTTTACATTGTTTGACGTGGCAACTAAATTTCACGTTAACTAGTTTGTGTGGATGCCATGTCAGAGAACTATCTATTACTTGGATGGCATATTAACGGGGACATATTTGAGACTCAAGTGAAAGTTAGAGTTTTCTTTTAACCAAAAAAAAAAAAAAAAAAAAGTACATAGTAGAATACCAAAAGTTCAAATTTTTTAGGGTATTAGACCTATGAACAAATCCTTCTGAGGCCGCATTTTGTTTAGTTTTTCCAAGGAATTTGGACCTTTAAAGCCAAAAAAATCCCATTGGCAAATATCAGGGGTGTCTGGTAAAAGTTTATGAGGCTCCCGTTGCAGCTTTGCTAAAGCTGAAAGCATGTCTTGGGCTTTTAACATCTTTGGAAGGCTGAATCTAAGCTTAAAAAAAAATTTCTTTCAAAATTGGCCCCACTTATATTTCACTATTCCAGTCTTATCCTTGCATTGTTCAACTTCAACTAGGGAGATGGCTGAACGTTGGCATGGCTCGGAGGAGCTGGATGGATGTTAGCGAGGGGTCATGCAGCCTTGGCGACCCATCACCTGGCTCACTTGAGGTTGCACAACCTTGGCAGTCCTCACCTAGGGTTGTGTCTGCGTCGAAGGGCCAAATGTAGGAAGCCTAACTGTAAAAGCCCAAATTTGCAAAGCTCGAAGTTTGGCAACCTTAGCGTCTCTTTGCCTTAGGTTGCATGACCCTGGTCGAGCTTCACCAAAGCATGTTGAGCTCTATTGTGATGATTGACGCTCGCCTTGCTAAGCTTTGTCGCCAATCATTGAGCTTTGATTGCCCGAGCTTTTTGCATGAAGCTCACCAGGCCTAGCTGATGGTCAATGGTTGCCGGTTGACGCTTGCCTAGCCAACAGTCAATGGTTGCTGGGCAACATTCACTTACCCTCCCTCCCTCTGATTGTAGAGTTGCCTCCCTCCCTTTTTCTTTTTATTTATATTGAAACTTCAATGTTACGATAAAAAGTATCCACCAAAATCAATGATTTAAACGCTATTTGCTTTCCACAAGCACATCTTTATTTAAAGATCCTTGGGAAATGGCTTTACATCCCCCTTAAGTTGAACTAAAGGCAGCATGTATTTTCTTTGTATTATGCTGCTTTTATTTGACTACCGTGCTCCTTTTGTCGGTTCCATATGTATTGACGACTTTATCCTATTTTTCCCTCTAATCCATCATAAGTCAAGAGTGTTTGGTGCAGGAAGATCATCCACTCCCAGCAAACCAATCCTATTTGCCATTTCTCATCATTACTACGACTTACAATCTGCAAAGTTGTGACTTTGATGCTTGAGAGTGCATACTATTTGGGCTGTGGAGTCTCGACTGTCTTGATTACAATCACAGGCAAATTTGGACGGTCTAAATACCAAAAAAGGAAAAAAGAAAAAAAACTGTTTAGTGAGCCCGAAAGAAAGAAGAAAAAGGTCGAGATGGTGTCATTGGACTGCCCTCCATCCAAAAGTCGGCCAAAGTTTTGTTCAACTTTGAGACTTTCAGAGAGTTCAAATTGTCAAAAGATTTAACTCTCGTGTTGAACGGTGACGTGTTAAAATGAAATGAACCGACAAAGTGAAATTGCCTTATTGAAAGCTGAATGGGACACATTATATTAAAGTGACAGCTCCATGTGTCACACCCCGAATCATACAGGGATGGGAGTATAACATCTTGTGATATCATAACTTAGGTTTTAATTTTTGAGTATAGATTTAATGGGACGGTATTTTTTGAGATGTTGAGCTATAAGATTTCTTGAAAATGGTGGTTTATGGCATTTGGCCCCTCAAGGTAAATAATACAATCTACCTTCTTGAAAGAAATTTTTTCCTCAAAATTCGTACTAACTTTTAAGGAGTTAGGTTGCAATATTTGACTAGGGGGCTTATTGTAAAAGAAGTATAGATAGTTATGCTAACGGTATCAGAGCTTGGTGAGGTCCTATCGGCGTGCACATGTAAAATCCCTTTCCTCTTTATTTCCTTTCCTTTATTTCCTTTTCTTTCTTTCTTTCTTTCCCCCGCTCTTCTTTTTTACTCTTTCCCCAAAAGCTCTCGGTCCCTAAAATGAGCTCAGCGTCCACTTTACTCCAATGTTAAATTGTCAACCTTTCCTTTGTTTCTTTATTGATATTTTTCTTATGGCCCCACCCAAGGCAAATATTACACCATGGGTATGGTCCATGCTGTGCGATGCTCATTCCAAAGATGGAGTTGCTTGTTTTTTTTTTTTTTTTTTTTTTTTTTTTTTTTTTTTTTTTTTTTTTTTTTTTTTTTTTTTGGACAAGGATGGAGTTGCTTGTTGGACAAGCGCACATTATGAACAACGAAACACGGAAGGTTTCATCAGGACCTGCGTGCTTGAGAGATCAATTCACTTATTAGTTTCTTCTCAGAGATTCTAGTATCCATTCTTTTTCAAACTTTCCTTCGGCTGATTGGCGATTCTAATTATTGATAAGTAGAGATAGAGTCCACCCAAGATATGCGTGCGGAGAAAATGTGACTAGCCACTCGATGACACGCCAAAAAAGATCACCTCAGAGCCATCAAAGTTTCCGACAATTCAAATTCCCAACACTCAAGCGTGACAAGAAACAAAGCACTTTCGATGGTGTTCCGGAAGTTAGGCGATGTTCCACTTTCGCTTCGACGTGAGTTTGGGTGGCGGAAAAATGCACGCACACCCTGGCTTGCTCTCTTGCATTAGACACGGTGCACGAACGTTTCTAGATCCCTAAGATAAGCCTTTTTGCTGTTCGAATGGTTTGGACTCCCGGATTCGATTTTATCCTCAATTTTTAAAAGAATGCATGTTAGATCTTATGGGAATTCACCACGTTCGATAAGTTAGATGCATTCAATAAGGCCTTCTCATTATCTTCCCATCATCTCATTTATGATGCAAAGTCTCCATTTTTCTATTATTGGGTCCTAACGGGGCAGCGGAGCCGACCACAAGCAATGATAGGTTCCGAACTCGTCAAGAATTTAAATCAAACTTTGAAAAGGCGGATGTCTCTTTTGGACTTTCTGTCAACTTGTGCTTTTCGTTTTTTCTCCAGCAAATTAGAACAGAGTAGGCAAAGGTGACACCACAGTAGTTGTCGGTCCCTCCTTTCATATCTCGCGAAAAGAAGCAAGACTACAAACTTCAACCTTGCGTTACATCCACCGGAAAACAATGCGGAGCTGTCGATCAACGTCTGGATCGATTTCTCCTCCTTAGGCATTCTATGGACACAAAAAAGAAGCAAATTCCTAAAATTAGACTCCTCCCCAGCCTCGCGACTCCTTATCAGCAACGAGAAGATTGGTGATGTCGGGGCGAATTAATAGCTAGTTTTGAAAGGCTTGTAGGACTTGAGATCGAGCACGACCCCAGCGATCGAGCCTGCAGCAGCAGCTATAGTGATGATGAGGCAAGCGGCGCTGAGGATTTGGAGGCTTAGCCATTTGGTGCTCCACTTGGGGATCTTCATTTGGGCGATGTACATCTCGACCGGGAAATAAACCGTCAGAGGCCAGAATCCCAGAGCGCCGAGCAGTCCGACCACATCGTTGAAGAACGGGAGCAGCATCGAGATCACGGTGGTTAGAATCACGAAAATGGTTCGCCAAATCATCCGGAAGACACTTAGCTTGAGAGGTCGGAAACCCGGGACCGGGATCTCGATCTCCTGGGTGATGAACTGGCTGTCCGCGAACCTCTTTGCCGCATGTTTCTCGATGAAGGCGAAGAGGGGTTGGCAGAAGACTTGGTAAGCACCGATGAGGTGGATCACGATGGCGGCATTCGCTATGTCGATCAGCCAATAAGGGTTGAAGAACCCGAATCCTGTAAGGAGATTGCCTGGCGCCATGTCCCCGAAGGCGGCATAGCCCATGCAGCCGCAGAGCATGTAAAATAGAGTAGTGACTCCCACGCTGACCAGGGTCGCCTTCTTCATCGTCTTGGACTCTGACGGAGGGGATTTAAGCGTGTCCTGTTTTCAACGCATCGTACTAATCAGTTAATTACAACAATCAAGGGTAGTTTTTCGAGAGTGTAGGGGTGTTTTTTTTGTAATACATCAAGTTAAAGGGGGCGTCGTGTAATTTTACCTGAATTTCAATAAGGATGATGGAGTATGAATAGGCGAAAGCTATGTCACCAAGAGCCTGGAAGCTCCTCCATATCTTCTGAGTTTGACTGACAGTGTTAATGCTTATCCCAGTGAGACTTCCTCCGACTTTGCCATTTTCTGGTAGGAAAGACAAGATACAAGGGCTTCTGTCAGGCTTTCTTCTACTCAATCTTTCTAGTTCACTTTAATGATCACATAACAAGTTCATACAAAAAAGAATTGATAGCATGAAAATGCGCTAGTGACCTGCGACTTTTGCGATGCCGAGGGCGAGGCCGATGGTCGAGTAAGTGAACGACATGACGGCGGCCACGATGGAGAGCCACCACAGCTGGTCGAAGTCCGGGATTTGGGAAAGAACGATCTCGATGACCCCAAAAGCGATCATGTACGGATTGCTATTCTTATGGCAAGGACTATCATCACCATTTTTGTGAAAGCAATTCGACCTGGCGATTGCCCTATTCAATTAAACAGTCAGGAAAACCAAAATTAGCACGGGTAATAGCAGACCCAATTAACAGCTTTAGCAATCCGATTTTTCTTTCCATTTTCTTTGGTATATAACTTAAATTCTGAGTAGAATCAAATTCACCACTCACATCATGCTTATGGAGGATGCAATGGTGTAGCCAATGGCAACCCCAAAAAGGTTCAGGTACTGAACCAGTCCACATAACTTCACCTTTCCCGCACCTGCAAATATTCCAAAGAACAGAAGAAAAAGAGAAAATTCCATTAATCAAATGAAACGAAAGGGAGCATCTTTAGATTTGGTCGGTGGACCAAGATCTGTAATTTTTTTGTTAAATTTTATTATTAATGGATTATTACCGAGATTGGAGCGGACAGCATCCGTGTAAGTGTAGTTACGCTTGCCGGTGACGGGGTCGCCGGAGCGGTAGCAAGCAGCCAAGAGGGCGGAGGTGTAGTAAGTGACGAAGGAGAACAGGAACATCACCGCCGGCCCGGCAATCCACCCAAGCTGCGCCGTGGCCCATGCCAGCGATAGCACTCCCGACCCGATCACAGCTGTGATTATGTGAGCACTGGCTGTCCACACGGTCCCTGGTTTGGACCCAAAACAGAAAACCCATCTCTGGTATCAGCAGAAGTTGCAGAACGAGTCACCTCTCTTCTCAAGCATAGAGATAGTGAACAGTCAAATTTTGTTTTTGGGGGGCCTTTCTAGAGGGATCGAACCCAAGTCTACCTATGACCACTGGGCTGACTGTCGACTGGTTTTGGTCGATTACACATCACACCAATAATGCTTATTCCTTCTTATTCTTTTCTTTTTTTTGGGTCGGCACACCACCAAGTGCATGCAAATAATTGAGTCTTGTCCAGCTAAACATCTTTGGAATCTAGTTGCTTCCCGTGAGACCTTTTGGATTTATTTGAGGAGAGAAACACAGGATGAACACAATGTGTAATAGCTTCCCTAGCAAAACCTGTCCAAGAGTGCCTTTCGCTTTCATAGAAGGTGCAACCGTGCAAGAAAGACGCTGTTAGGTGATACCTCACTCTTTACTTTCTCTATGCCGCTAACAAACGAAGGGGGAAAGGGGAAAAAAAGGAGACAAAAAAAGAAAGCGGGCAAAGCTGTCTGAACGAGAGGACTTGGCCGCATGAAATCACCAAGCGAAATAGAAACACAGTTCGAACATAAAGATAGAGATTGCGAGTGCTTGTTTCCTTTGCTTACCAGTTCGTTTGAGACGGCCGTCGTCGTCGAAGCACTTGGAGGCACCCCCTTGCTGAGGCAGATCGAGGGCGACCTCGAAACCAGCTTTGTCCTGACCCATCTTCGTATCGCCGAAGATCAAATGAACCCAGAAAAAGTGTCAGCCCAAGAAACAGGAAGGATATCGGAAGCCGTGAGGAAGAGTGACAATTGGGCGGTGTTCCTTGGGACGGGTTTCGTCCGTGCGTAGTTTATTGCGACACGAGAAACGCCGACTATAAGAGACAGACACGAGCGCCCGCACGCTAGCCAAGAGGCACCGAGTCCCAAAATATTGTTTTTATTACGATGATTCAGAGGCGTTATTGGAGACTACTGGGTTTGGTCCCTTTCTTGCTTGAAGAAATGCAAGAGCGGAGGAGGAGGAGGAGGAGGAGGAGGCTATGAGATGGTGTGAGGAGCGTACGGGGAGGAGAAGTCGTTTATATAGCTGAGCTCTGAGGCGGAGAGGGGGAGAGAGAGAGAGCGTGGCATGCGAGTGCCACGTGCCAAATTGGAGACGAACTCTGGGAGGACGCGCATGCGCATGGTCGGAAATGGGTCCGATGGGGACACGCAGAGAGAAGGAAGGAAGGAAGAAGGAAAGTGGGGGAAGGGGGGCGCTCGTCTTCCTACCCTTTTCTTTATTAATTTGCTGTTATCTTTCGTGTTGAATGCACGTATAACAGTTTAGCTGCTACTGGGTGTATAATCTACTTTCGAGTTGATGTATATGTGTATAAGTACGTTTTCGTACGAAAGCGTCTTGATCAAATAAAAGGGCCGCAACAGTTCTTCTCATTTTACCACCGGCCGCGGTGGCGTCTTGATCAGGTGAATAAGGCGCTAGATGTATTAAGTGTGACTCGGGGTGGTTGCTTAAGTGTCACCGCAGTGCCGTTCCTCCAATACAAAAAAAAAAACAATTCTTCTCATTTTCGATCATGAAGATCATTAATGACGATTCTATTTATAACCATGACTTCAGAGTCTTGATCGATACTAAATCTGGACAAGATGTCAAGATTTTCAAGTTTAGATATTATGATGGTATGATCATGGCAAGATTCGAGTAAGTACTATGAAGAATTTGTAGTAGAATCAACACAAGAAGTATAAATTCGCATTCGCATGTGACTATGATTAGCTCATTTCATGGTGTTTCTAGAATGAATTGATTACGAAACTTGGTTTGTCTTATATTCTACATAGTCTCGGCCTTATATGGGGCATAATAATTAGGCACTGAGTGGCATGAAACTTTATATCATGATATGATGTGCCACAACAACAAGGTCATAGAACTATTGATTGGAATGTACTAACACACGAGCATACCATGTTTTTTCACTGTGGAAAGTGTTCGCGCGACATGTTTTCGTCGTGCCAAGATTAGACATAAATACAAGGCTTATCCTCTTTTTTTTGAGTAAGTTATTTGATTTTTCTACAAACAAATTGATGAAATAAAAAATTCTGAGGGCAGAATTTGTAATTTCGGGGCACGCGGATTCTCACATCCAATCGCACCCTCAAGGCTGGCCTACTTACCTCATCTCCCTCGGTCGTCAGTCCACTCGTTTTCAGTGGCAATAACCTAAAATATATGTATGTATACATATATATGCGTGTGTATAATTATAACATCATATAGCAAAAGGAAAAAAGGGCAGATTGGTAGATATCTGCTTTTTCATTGAAACTGACGAATAACTACCTTATGAAACCACTAGAACTCCAGCTTTTCCCCTAACAGTCCATCGGCTATATATAGATTATTAAAACTTGCTTAAACTTGTGTCGGGAATTAATTGTACAGAAAAAATCTCGGGATGGTCCGACCGAAAAAGAATTATAAATATGCAAGTGACATCAAGCACTTGGTTCACCTGATGATTGCCTCTATCTGTACTAGGAGTTCGGTATAGATTTGGAGGGATTGTCTCTGAAAGCTGCCTTTTGCTTTACCTAGATATTTGATTGATTTGGGATTTGCGAACCCTTCTGGTAAAATATCAGACTTGCAGTGCCAATTTATGCTTTCGACCAGTTTTAAAGACCCTTCCAAACATTTATTAGTAAGAACTTGCTATTGTATGTCATCCTGTCTATAAAAATGATGATTAAATGCACTGAGTTTCTTTTCTCATAGTCGAAGATGATGAGTGATGTGATTGACTGTCCAAATCTAATGCACTAATGAATCAAGATACACTTAAGAATCGTCTTAATTTTGAGCAAGACTTGGTGATTAACAAGATGTTTCTTTTTTTTTTTTTTTGTGATCCAGGAAATCCCAAAAGCTGACATTCAGCGGGTAGAACTTGGGGGCAACATGGGGAAACCACCACCCCATGCCACTGGGTAAGTCACCTATTGGCCCACCAACTTTCCTTCGACTTACGTCGCAGGGGCTTCGAACTCCCGACCTCTCCTTTCAGAGGTCTGAAGTCTACCCAATGAAGCCACCACGGCCGGTGGTGATTAACAAGATGTTAAACTCAAATGATATGCAAATTACATAAATAAAAAATAATGCGCTTACCGTCGTCTTGCCTAGGCCCCCAACGTCCTCCCCTCTCTGACAAAGGAAGTACTCTCCACAAGAAGAGGCCTGTTGAAAAGAAATAGATTGTTAGAAAGTAATAAGTATGACTTATTCGGGAGAACTTATGGGCTCTTTATAGCTGTAAGAAGCAGCACCAGAGATCATATTCTACATCATCTCTCTTTAAAGGACCACCTTGAGTTCGTCGAAATCCTTCTCACGTGCGTCGATTCTCATCCATCGTTTTCTTAGAAGAATAAGGTTCCTTCATTATTTTATTTTTTTTGTAAGGAGGTTCCTTCATTATTCACTCCCAGTTTTATCATTTGCTTTAGTCATTGTGTAGAAATAAAGAAAGCCAGTCAAATGCTTCTTCTTTTCTTTCCATGGATGCACGATTGTAAGCAAGACCGTAAGTGTTCTCGTTCTAACGATTTGCCGTGCATGATTCTTTGAAAGAACGATTGCCATTGATGGGTGAACAAGTGGTACTTTAGAATCATCTTTTGCTCCCCAATAAGCTGTGGAAAGAAAGGTCCTTAGTAGATCTTTTGGGGATAGGATATTTCTCAATTAAATAGTGATTAAGTCTTCGTCCATTCGAATCTTACTGTAATCCAAAGATAATCTTTTTGAATGTGGTAAAATAATAGTTTTAGGTCAATGATGCTACTTATATATCGACTAACACGTACTTACAAAATCACTATATCAAGTAATATGGCAAATTGTTGCTGAATGTCAAACGAGATTCGTTTATAGAGATGTTTACTTATAAGTAGACTTGATAAACGAACAAGATATGTTTAGAATCGAACCTAAATATCTCTGCCAAAGCCACCGATAATTAAAAATATATATTATTTCCGTAGAGAAAATTGATTGAATCAGGATTGTTCGAGCCCAAAAATGGAACTCATGCCCAATTCCAAAAAATTACATTATGAGAAAAGAAAGAACTTGGCCAGGTTCGGACAACCTCAAAAAGTTCAATAAGAAAGACCTTCTTTGGATGTCCAGATATTTCACTTACATGCCCAACCTCATTTCTAGAAATAACTTGTTCCACTCATACTCTTCATTATAAAAAGAGATAAAGTTGAATCTAATATATTAATTTCAGGTTTAAAACTTTACCCGAATCAGTTTCTCTTTGCCTAAATAACACATGGCACAACCATGATCGCACACGTTGCAGCTTTCCTTTCTGGCATCCCCCTAGTTTGGCTTTCATGATTGAAGATGCCATTAAACGTTTTTTAATGCAAAAAGAACATCTTTATCATTCAAAAAAAAAAAAAAAAACATTAAGGGAGAAAAGTTTAGCATACTTTGTCTTAGGTTTTCATATTCCAAAAAGATCAGCTCTGTTGTCTAGCTGTTGATATTAACAAATTAGGTACGTGAAGAACCGTGAGAGGGCACTTTTGATTCCGGTGCATTCACTGTAGAAATTCTCCAAGAAAACTAATAGTTAAATCAGAAGAAGGATGGCTCAACCTTTTTGACCAGCCACTTAAGGGTCGGAATGCTATTTGAAAAATATTTGAGAACTATAATATATAAACAATTAAATAATTTGTGCGCTCAGAAGTGAGGTGTCTGTATAGGACCACCAGTAAGCGAACCTATTCTTTCATCAGGCATCTTGGATACATATTGATCTAAACCAACTTGAAGGAAGTGAAGCATATTGTCTTCCTAACTTTTGTCCGAAAACGATTTGATCAAGATATTCTCTAATCTTAGAATATGAAGTCATGTAATATGCAAGTAGCAAACGGCGTGAATTGTATCTGTATGATTGGGGGGGCTAGAGAGCATCAAAGTTGTACACGTATAAAGCAGATGATGCCTGCATTATGAATGAGTAGACTAAAGAACAAAGGAACTCACCGGGTACGTTGTTATATTTATATATATGCTCACCAAATTCCAAGAATTATTTTATTCACGAAGTGGATTGATTGCACCCGAATACCCACTTGGTCGGTTCATTTTTTGGGCCGTTGTGATGCGTGTGCCTAACAAGCAACTGCTTGATCAAGTGTCTTAGCTCGTTTTAGCTCATTTAATTGATGAAGAGAACAATTAATTAAGGGGAGAAGTATACTATCGGTGCCATAAGTTGTGTACGGCGCTCACTTTGGTGTCAAAAGTTTCTGTCGGATCACTTAAGTGCCAAATCGAAGGAAAAACAATCACTTTGGTGCTACCGGCGAAATATTACGGCCAAAATGATTACGTGACTTTTTTTTTTCAAAAAAAAAAATCGACAATACCTTAAACAACGGCGTTTTCGGTCCTTCTTAAGAAAACGACATCGTTTTGCCATCCTACATGGATGGCCTCACAAAAACAACGCCGTTTAACTCATTTGGGGATTTTTTTTTTTTTTTTTGGATTGAAATTAGGGTTTTTTTGTCCACCGTCGCTCGGTCACCGTCCCTCGGCCACTGCCGCTTGGCCACCATCCCTCGACCTCCATCGTAGTTGCTTGCCACAGCAAAAAAAAAAAAAAAAAAAAAAACAAATAGAAAATCCCAAGGGAGAGGGAGGTGTTGATGGCGAGGGTGGAGGAGAGGATGGCGGGGCCATGGCCGCCCCCGCCGTCGTCACAACTAGTTTTGCCGACGACCTCCATGGCGTTCCAGATCTTCGCAACTACCATTGGCCAGATCGCTCGTGCTTCTGGAGATTCTTTGAGCTCACACTTCCTTTGCGCCCGACAATATTATTTGGGAAAAGGCGGTGGTGGGGCTGAGATTCGGGGATTTGAAAGGTCGACAAGGTGATTGAAAATTGGGGAAAACTATTAGGGGAGGGCGGAGGCGAGTGCGTGATTTCTTTTATGGAAAACTATTAGTGTCATGTTGGTGTGTTGCTGGTGTTGCTGGTGTTGTTTTTCGGCACTGCTAGTGTTGTTCTTCAGGGAAGAACCAGTCTTTGAGGAAGAAGATGACACAAAACGGCGTCGTTTGGGGATTTAGGGTTTTGAATTTGGGGAAAAAACACAAAACGGTGTCGTGTTGTTGTTTAAATGCTGACTATACTATCCGGTGTGCCACATTAGCTTAAAAAATTAATAAAAAAGTGTCACGTCGGATCCAACCAACTGAATCGGAGTTGGCACTAAAGTGAGCGTTTTTCAAATTTTTTGGCACTTAAGTAATCCAACAAAAAATTTTAGCACCAAAGTGAGCGTTATACCCAAGTTATGACACTGATAGTGTAATTCTCCCATTAATTAAGTACACCAAAAGTCCTTGGCGGGACAGGGCTGAGTAAAATATATTTTTGTCAACTACTAGGGTTAATGCGGAAGCGTGAACAAATGATATGATTTGAGTAAGAAATAAATTGCAAAATGAAAAGTGACTAGATTGGATTTAGATGGTTTGGTGGAATGTCTACTCCATGAGGAGAGATCGACGGGATCTTTTCACGATAATTAGTAAAGATGAGACTGCAATTGCTTAATTCTACTCAATCATACTTATTTCTCAATTCTAAATTAAACTTGAACTCACAAGAATCAGTTAAAAGAAAAGAGTTTTCTTGCACTCTCAACTATTTAGGACGACAGCTCTAGGTACTCTGCGTGTCTCTCACAAAAGTTCACACATATTAAGATCACCCAATACGCACAACAGACCAAACTCAACAACAAAATACTTACATAGAATTATTTTTTCAGCACTTCTCCAGGGTCAACAAGGTTTTCGCCTTCAACAAGAAAAAAGGGTTCTTGTGGAAAATTAATTTCTCCCTTTTTTAATCACCCGTGATACTTTGGCAAGAGTCCAATTTGTCATTTCTTAATATGGTCCTAGTTACTTAAATTCAATTATGGGTTGGATTGCAAATCGATTGGGATCAACTTCGATCCATAATCATTATATCTACATGTCGGCGACAAGTCCAACTTCATCTCTATCGATCTTCATCTCTCCTAAGCCCATCTAGGCTCCTTAGCTAGGGGTGATCATCCAATCCAATCTAATGAAACCATTCACTTTTTTTGTCCCATTAAAGAATGACAAATCTTAAGATATTGACGAAAAAAAATGAGTGAAGAGTCATTGTGCCATAACTTATGGTGCCACTAGACGAGATAGTGTTTAGTTCACTTTTTTTAATACATTTTACTAATTTTTTTAAAGAAATAAAAAAAATTGTATATATAGTCAATTTGGTCTAGTCTAGTTTCGTCATGCTCCCCTTAGAATCGAAAGTAGGAACTGGATTCCTCATACACCAATTCCACTTTTAAGAGCTAGGAAATGGACGACACTCCCAAGAATTAGACCAAACCAACCAGCTGGGTTCAAGTCGTCTGTTTTGCACGCCCCTATCCTCAGCAACGGCATATGCTAACTAACGTCCAAGTAGGGTTGGAACTTATTCAACAAGATAGGCTTCGTTGAGATATCTATCATATTATTTGCCATGTGCACTTTCTCATTCAACATCAACATGTTTCACCCGCTCATAATTGATCTGATTTTTAGTCAAATGTATTGCACTATTATTGTCATGATAAATAGCAATCTTCTCTTGTTATGATTCTATATCACTATGCAAACCTTTGAGCCAAACAACTTCCTTGATTGCCTCAATTACGCCATATACTTCTCTTCATTTGTTGACAAAGCAACTATAGACTATAGTTGTGCTTTTCAACTTATGGTGCAACTCACAGTTTTGAACATGTAATTGATCAATAACCTCCATCCATCCAAGTCACTAGTAAAATTCAGATCTACATGATTTGTTATCTCTCTTGAGCCTCTCTTCTCAACTGTCAAATAGACTTATGTTATACCTCTCGAAAACTTTAGAGTCCATTTCATAGCTTCTCAATGTTTCTTTCCAAGATTACTCATATACCTACTAAAATCATGCAAAATATCTAGCTTAGAGCAAACCATAACATACATAATACTATCAACAACACTACCATAGGGAAAATGGGACATGCAATCCCCTCACCTTCTAATTGTGGTTAAAGATCAATTGAAAGATTGAAGTGCATAATTAGTAGAGTACTCTCTGATTTGATGTTTTGCATGCTAAATTGCCTCAATGCTTTACATATGTAGTCACCCTATGATAGCCAATGTGTCCTTACAAATCTATCCCTTTGGATCTCCATATTGAGTATATTTTTTGTTGCACCTAAGTTTTTCATCTCGAACTCATTACTCCATTGCCATTTCAGCTCATCAATATAAGTCATGTTCCTAACTACAATAAATATATCATCAAATATATAACAACTAATAAATGTAGCTACTATCCTCGAACCTCCAATAATATAGGCATTATCAAAAGTGCTTTTACTATACTGCTAACTAGTAATAAAGGAGTCAAATCTTTGTACCATGAGATTGCTTGAGGCCATGGAGAAATTGTTTGAGCAAGCATACCTTGTCTTCATGGCCTGAAATGACAAAAGCATTTTGGTTGTTGCACATATATGTGTCGCTATAACTCTCCATGCAGAAAAATTGTCTTAACATCCAACCAGTCCAACTCCTAGTTGTCCACCATAATCCATACCAATAGTGTTAGGGAAACCCCTTATTATATTTTGAAGTTGACCAAGACATCTATTGCTCATTATTGTTCCATAAGTGTAGATGTCGTCTTATTTAGGGCAATGTAATATAGAGGACGCTCTATCACCTTTGATAAAATCCAAAGTGCAAAGTGAGAAGACTTATTGAAGCTAAATGAACTTTCGTAAAGGGCGAATAAGTTGGGAAGAACGAGAAATTTGTGAAAGTTGGAGATACCTTAACGAGGTGAACAGGTGAGTGAAGTTTTGATCACTAATGTACTAAGGAAGACCAAATGGATAGTAGCTCGTAAGTCAACTACTGACCAAAAGCTTGGATAGACTCACGAGAAGCTAATAGAAGCAGCTCACTATATTAGATGTGGGAAGATATTCTTCACATGACTTATGCAATCTGGATAAGAAGACTCGGATATTCTTCTGACTTATACCACAGGTCATAAGGAAACTGGTAGCTAGCTTCAGGCTTGAAAATTTAAAAGAAAATTTTAAAGCAAAATCAAATTGATTGTTATGGATTTGGTAGAATGGAATATTATTATGTATAGCTAACTCTATTTGTGGAAACCTCACCATTAATAGGAAGATATGATTGTATAGGCAACTAGATCTCCAGTGATTATGTTCATCATCTTCAATGGCAAATTGATCATTTTGAAGATAGTCCAATGGCAAATTGATCATTTTGAAGATAGTCCAATGGCTAAATTGAAGATCAAAGACTGTATAAGAGCGTCAACACATACTAAAGGAGTCACGACAATGGACAATTGAGAAAGCTGCAAACACTGATATAGCCACACTCTTACTGCTAGCAATCTATGTTACTTGTCCTTTACTCTATGAGAGTTATTGTTATTTGAAATCCAATATCCATAAGTGTACAAGTGAGTGAATAGTGCTAAATTATTGATAATGTGATCTATCAACTTCAAGTAGAGACAACCAATGCTAAGTTGTAACTTCTTAATGCTTACTAGTGAATTTTAGCTTGTTGGTGATTGTTGGTTTGGGGGAATGGATGTGGGCTTGGTCATAAGGCAAACCCTTATAAGCTTTGCATATATCATCTTCTATCTTTTTACTTATCTAATATTATGTTTGATAGAAACATATTGCATTTGATATTTCTGAATATATCAAACTTAACTTGTCTTATTTGTAGAAATTGTTAAGATTTTATGAATCAACCTACTCACCACCTTCTTATTTACATTAGCTACAACAAACAACACTCTAATCGAGTTATGTTTCATCATAAGTGAGAATATCTCATTGTAATTAAAAACCCCCACATCGTATAAACCCCTTCGCCATTGGGTGTGCCTCATATTTGGTCGCTTTTGACCAACATTGCCATGATTCTCCTTTAAACCCACATGCGTCCCACTATCTTTTACCCATCCCACTATCTTTTAATCCTTTGGAGGTACCATCAATTACCATATCTGATTCCGTAGTTGGAAGTTTATCTCCTCTTCGATAGCACCAATCAGCTACACCTGAGATCGTCTCTCGATATAAGAGTGGGTCCTGTGTCTCCTGTGCAAAGGACAAGGGCATAAGTAAGGAAACCGCAGGATAAGCTTTCTTCTTCCCTTTAATATATATATAATATATGTGCGCGCGCGCGCCTTCCTTACTCTCTCTTTTCTTTTATTTTTTTAATAATTGAAACAACTGTTGAAGTATATCTATTAATATGCTTTCCTTTCCTTTCCTTTTCTTTTTATATACATATATATAATTGAAGGGGAGCCTATGTGACATCAAATACAGAGATGAGCACCAGGCGTTGTTCAATCCAAGAATAATTCAAAACATACTTTGTCAATTCGATTCGAAGCTAGTTTTAGGAAGGAATAGTTATTTTCCATTTAACCAGCCCGAGATCTGTTTAATTCTCAGCTTCAATGTTGGACAAACCAAGTTTCAACTAAGTTGAGATGATTTCGAACCAATTCTAATAAGGAAAAGTATCAAAAATGTCATAAACATATTGCATTTGTGTGAGTCCCAAAAATTTCAATTATGCCAATTGAGTCTGAAACATTTTGACGATTTATCAATATAGTTCACGTAGTCAATTTTGGCTAAAAATCGCTGACATATACACCAATCATCCTCCGTGGCATGTTTGGCGTTGACATAAACAACTTCTTTTTTTTACTTTTTTAAAAAAATTCTGAATTTATTGTTTCTTTTTTCTTTTACTACCCATGGGCCAACAAGGTCATTGGCCTCGCTAGGCACGAGCAAAGGCGTTGAGCTCTTGCCCAAATCTAGGAGAGGACCGCACCTATTGTTTGGAGAGGGTTGCCACACCCTCGCCTGGACTAGGCAAGGAGGGTGCAAACGCTCTAACCTGCGGCTGCGAGGGTTGTTGGCAACCTCGCTAGTTTAGAGTAGAGGTGGCAAAATGGGTCTTAGACCCATTTAAATCATAAATAGGTCATATATGGGTCACTTATTTTTTGAATGAACTAATTAAATGGGTTTAACAATTAAAGACTTAAGATAGGTGGGTATTAAGTGGGTCTTGAATGGGTTAGATTTAGAACCCATTTTCAACCCAAACCACACAATCTCTCTCTTCCCTCTTTAACTTTACAAAAATATTTTTTTATAAAAATCGAAATTATAATTATTTTTTATTTTAATTTTCTTTTTTTTTTTCTTTTTTCTTTCCTTTTTTTTTCTTTCTTCTTCTTTCTTCCGATGGCTGGCACAACGATGGTCGACAACCGGCTAGGCGAGCCTCGAGCTTGCCAGCATCGGGTGAGCTCGAGCTTGTCGAATCTAGAGAGGCAGAGGCCTCGCCGATATGCAACGAGGCTCGAGCTCGCCGGATCTGGCGAGGTGGAGGCCTCGCCGACGTTCGACAAGGCTCAAGCCTCGCCAAATCCGGCAAGGGTGAGCTCAAGCTCGCCAAATCTAGCGAGGCGAAGGCCTCGCCGACATCCAGTGAGGCTCAAGCCTCACCAATCTAGCGAGCCTTGAGACTACCGGCGTCGACGAGTCGAGCAAGCCAGCTCGCCTGTGGTCAGTCATCGACTATCATAGTGGTCGGTCATTGGCTATCATAGTGGCCGGCGGCCGGCCAAAGAAGAAGAAGAAGAAAAAAATTAAAAATAAAAAGAAAAAGAAAATTAAAAATTATATTCTTAAAAAATTAAAATAAAAAATAATTATTTTTATTTTGAAAAATTAAAATAAAAAATAATTATTTTTATTTTAAAAAATAAAAATAAAAATAATTAATTTTAATTTTTAAAATTATAAAAATTGTCCATTAAATTGTAGTTGTATAAAATCATGTTAGCAATACCATTTTTAATATATATATATATATAATTTTAGGTTTCGTTAAATGGGTTATATATAGGTTTCGTTAAATGGGTTGGATAGGTCAAAAATTTTGTACTACAATAAATGGGTTATAAATGGGTTAAATGGGTCGATTTGGATCGGATCATTTATGACCCGACCCAAATCCGACCCGAACCACCAATTTAACGGTTCTAGTTTAGAGTTATAAAAAAAAAAAGAAATGAAAAATTCATTTAAAAAATTTAAAAATTATAAAATCTATCCGCATCTTCGCCGGTCAAATAATGTAGGATGGCCAGTATCCATGTTAGTGGTTTCCTACCAAAATTGGTTGAATGGACTATATTAGCAAATAGTTAAAAAGTTTATGATTAAAATGACATAAGAGATATTATAAAAGATGCAACTTCCATATCATCAACATAAACTTGTTCTAGTTCGACAAGAAAAAAACACATAGACTCGCTCTAGTTTTGCTACCCCCAGAAAAAGATTTCAGTTGGTTTCTTGATAAAACTAGTAAATCGGTTGGTATAGTAGCTGATAACGTGGTTCTTGTTTCTTGATTGAGAATCAAATAACCTATATAGAAACCATTCACTCTAGTCATATTTATATGCGCCAAAAATGGCCTATCATGGCAATTTGTCTGGAATCCAAGAAGGTTCCAGTGAAAGCGCATCAACTACAAAGAAATCAAAGTTCGGTTCATTGAATGACTGGAACAATAATTCACTGACCTGACTGCAAGAGTGCATCAAAATTCAGTGATCACTAATAAAATCTGCCTAAATCTGGTTCTTCTACTGTTTCATGAAATAGTGCTTCCCACGGAAGCACAACGAAAAAGATCCTAGGATATTTTAACAAGAAAAAGAGAGAATCAAACCAGCGTGATCTCAACCATCCCAATAGTCTCTAAGCACAGCTGAAATGTTTGAACATGAGTTCTCTTTGGGAGGGTTTCGACAATGACCACACTCCTTCTTATCTTCACCACTTTTTCACTCCAAAAGCGCACAACAAGTGGATTATGCACTTTTCCAACCACCTAAAATCGATTGTCAAAATCACCTACAGATGAAGATGGAATTTCTTCAATCCTGGGAGCCTTAACGAGAGGAACGAGGATCTCCTTGCTTGGTGTCTTCATTGTCTCTATGAATACCAATCATTGATATATTATCATACATTTTAGAACTACTCTTATTCACCCAGATGAACAACTTGGTTGAATGAGACAGAGAGATAGAGCGACGAAAATAGAGGATCTTATTCCCCAAAAGAGTGTGTAACCTAGTAGAAAAGGTGATATAGGCCCACTAGATATAGAATCTTGGAAAAGTTCCTTCTCAATATTGCTTAAATAAAATTTCCCAAACGAAAGTTGAATATGATAGTTTGGAATACAATATTATTGTTGTTAACTTTCTAGAACAAACGTTAGGGCATTATAGCATAATTAACAGACATCTTTCGAGTTTGGTATCCCATGCATCATATGCATTCACCTAGTTATAGATATCCCTCTTCAATTTTATCTGTTAGTGGTTTCTCCAAATCGTAACATTAGAAATTTTCTTGAGCTTGTAATAAATGGGAAGTGGCTTTTACAATCTTTTTGTTATGTAATTGAATAAAGATTTCTTGCCTAGTTAGCTAAAGGACTTCCACAAATTCTTTCATTCTTACATATACCGTATTTCGCAACTAGTGTCGTTGCTTTGCGCTCCGCTTTGCCCTATCATCCCATAGGCTATCGATCCAATTGTCGAGGACTATAACCATCATCATTAGCTATCCGTTTCATATATTTTATGGAAGAAAAGCATTATATTTATCAGGAGGGAGACACGGGTAATGCATTTATATGGATTTCCTTGTCAGATCCACCACGACATAAAGAAAATATATTTCGCCATTCATTTTAGCACTTTTTTACCTTTAGCAGCCATAGATCGTGGCCATGCTGTTGTCCTTTGCCATCTACCACATTAACTTAATTATAATTAAAAGTATGTACAACTTGCCCCCGGATTGCCTCGATTGGATAATCGTGGCCATGCTGTTATCTCCAGAGAAGTAATTAAAATTTTGCATAAATATCTTTTCGCTTCATGGGATTTCGCACTAGTTATAAATTATAATGATACAATCTCGGAGGAAATCCCCTCTTCCTTCAACTTTCCGGGGTCGAATGACATGCTTGCACTAGAGTATAAGCTAATGATGAGTGGACACGAGAATCCCCCTTTTCAATTTATCACGTGGATAATCATTCTCACGAAGGCAAACGCATTAAAGATCCTTTCACGTCGCAAATTACACGAATTCGAGGGTTGGGGAAAAGATATCATCTTAAGGCAAATGTGCTTCATTTCATTGCATTCAAGTCCACCCAAATACTTCTGTCTAAGGAGATAAAATTTTCAAAAATCTCAAGTCTATTGTATAATGACCAATTCAATTCTAAACCTTTTTAATTTTTTCAATTTAACCTTAAAAGTTTTGACAATTTTTCATTCTAATCATTTTAATCAATTTTAATCGAAAATCGCTCTGTCAATATGATAGATTTAGTACTTCTTGGACAAATATCCAACACGTACTTATCTCAAATTTGGGTTCAATTATTAGATTAATAATGAGAAATCGTTGCTTATTGTCAACAGAAGATGATTGAAAAGAACTATGCAATTACTATGCAGAGGAAGTGTAGAAAAGGACACCAGTGGTGAGCACAAGAGAACAAATAGTCATTTTTCAAGATGGGAAAAGAATAAAAGACGAACACATAATGATAAACAGAGAAGAACAAAGGAAGAGATAGTAACGTCTTTTTTCATGGATCCTTTTCCTACTTTGGAGGACCCCAGTTCAGATAAAAAGTAGGGAGGGAGACGAAAGATGTGAAATGTGACAGATTCTTTTTAATAGAGCAATCAGAACCATAAACATTATGACAGTGGCTGTACTCTCTAGCTAATAAGCGCGAAGTTTTTGGTCCATATTCTATGCACAAATGTAGGGGAAAATAGGCAAAAAGTTAGCCATCTCATATGTAAATATACATATATTAGAATATTATAATAAAAATAATCTTAGCACCCTTTGTGGGTACCAAAGAGACGTTCTCACAATTCTCCACACACACCTAAAAGATGTCCGTGCTTTGCACGTAGTTAAGATTATATGCTGCCTATATGCAAAGTTGCAATAGATGTTCTACAAAATCAAGTTCCTTTCACACCACCATATCTCTCTTTCCAAATTACAAGTATTTAGCCCTCAATAAGGGTTTATAGCCAGAAAACACTCAATTTTGCTCAAAGAAAAACTAGTGATGCGACCGAGAAAAGGAGAGTATTTGTATTCTGGCGATCTTCATAGCTCACTTTGATATGTTTGAACAGACTTCCGATTTTCAGAGGTATATGTTGGAAGCTATCTCAGCCAAAGCTGCCAATCTGTTCTCGTAGATCGATAAGTCTGGTTACTATGAGAACAAAACTATGGTCCAAGGACGGAGCACGCCAGTTCTAGAAATAGAGCTCTTACTTGACATCTTGTGAGTGGATTCTAGTCCATGAAAACAGCTATGAGACAACAATTGGAATTCAAATTAAACCAATAAAGAGTCTAGGCCTTCTCTTCAGGATTGTAGAACCTCGTAAATCAACCATATACATCATTTGTTGCAGGAGCCACTTCTACAAAGCGGTCTTTCCAGACTTCTCACGAGTTCTCGCTGAGTGGTCTGTTCGATTTCTTCAAAATAGCCCTTTCTAGTATATTGACGTTCATATGTTCTACAAGTCGTTCGTCCTCTACTGGCCCATCCAAGGTTTAACGAACCGTCATTCGACAGTTTGTTCACTTTTTACAAAGGTCCTTTCACACTTAGACACATTTCCCATCCCATAAGTTATATCCATTCCATAGAAGAAGCGCCCTTTCATGCTTTTAGACTTCTTGATTATGATACCATATGCATAAAAATTCATCATTTTACGTCGCGGATATAATTGAGGTACAATAACTTAAATATAAGTATAAAGTCACATCAATCTTCTAATACATTGGTGGTAAGACTCGTAACTCTGAGGAGTTCTATAATTCTTGACAACTTTGGTAGGCACAGGTTGACAACATTGCTAAACTCTTATCGTGGAAGTCTCGGACATATTCTCAGCTAAAACATTTGAAACTGTCCAACTACGAAAACAGCATCTCACTGCAATAATTTGCTCTTGCGAATAAAACACAGCGAACAGCCACGGCTGTCGTCTTCACCTGCTTAGAAAATGACAGCACCAAATTTTCTAATTTCGCGCTTGGATCGGCTGTAGTTATCCGTTGACCAACGACAATAATCCAAAGTATTTTTAAGTCATCAACGGCGTCGTTTTTCCTCGATCAGGACAACGTTCACATGTACCTCCTTGGAACATACCAAATCGCCCACAAATACTGAATTAAGTAAAAGCTAAATGAATACTTAACTTCTGGAATTTGCCCCAGAATCGACCTGTAGTCTTTGTAGTGGGGTGAGATCGAACATGGGTTTGGGGATTTTTTATGGGTTGGGTGGAGAATTCGAGGGGTTGTAACGCGAATCGTGCAATCAAAGAAGTAGGAGAAGCCTTTGGATTGTAGGCTGCTAGGTTTTGATGGTGCAAGAGTTTGACAATGGGGACATGTTTGCTAGAGTTGATCATTAAAGATCGTCGGGCTCATCTTACAAAGAAGACCATCTATTATTTCCTGGTGCGAGACATACGATAGTGCCGGTGGAAATGTGTGTATTGACAAATCTGTATCTAGGACTCTACAATAGAGATATACTTAGCGGCTTACAAAAACTAGATTCCGATTATTTTACCGAAAAGGCTATATATATATATAGATTTATATGTAACTAGGTTCCGATTATGTTAGTGGAAAGGCTATATATAGATTTATATCATATAAACATAAAAACAACAATTGAAATATCTCTTACCCGTCATGTTTCGAGTTTTCCCGCATGAGTGATAAGGTAGCATGTGATGCTAATTACAGTGTCAATGCCTATATTTAGACTTATATGTGTCTAAGGACATCTTGGTCTAGACAAAACGGAAAGGAGGCAATTACCATGACACACTGCGACCTAGGAAAATCTTTCAAGTGTGGGTTTTGCATGGCTGCTATGGTTAAGCAACCAATCAAAATTTCCCCTTATATACATCTCATCACACATGGCCCTTAAATTTTAAAATCATCCATTCTTTACTAATGTATCACGCATCCCTTGCCACATAGTTTTTATTATGTAAAAAGAAATTTTACGCGAGAGGATCCATTTGAGTGACTTGTCATGCCTTTCAAGTTATGCAACACACACAATACGTGGCTTAAGAACTCGAACTATAGCTTGTACTTTACTTTGAGAATACTTGTAAAATAAAGACACGGGTATTATTTAAGACTTTGGAGACGATTATACTTTAAATGTTATGAACAATTTTACCTGTAATCCCCAATTATTAAAGATGAAGAAAAATAAACAAAATGAATAACGACAGTAACTTCTTCCACTACTAAATATATAACACATTCCTTCGTATAATAACAGCGGCCTTCTTCCCCAATCATTCGCTCAACTAGACCCGAAAATATGCTTTCTCATGGCGATCGTCACTGTGGCGTGCAAATCATGGTTCTGAAAAATCACATAAAACTCATCGATAGATTAAGCCATTAACTGTACAAGAAGATGCTTGAGGAACTTGGGAACTCGCAGGCGCATCCTTCCTGAACAACAAGCGACTGTCTTCGAGGATTTGATTGTTATCTCCTTCCGCACCGAAGCCGAAACCCTATCTCTGAAACCAAATTTTTCCACCACGACGAACGGATGGGAGACTGTCAACGGGATAAAGGAGGTGGGGACCGACCCCACAGAGAGGACCGATGGGCAAAGCAAACGTCATTTCGCACGATGCCGGTCAACTATGGCAAGCTCCATTATTGCGCCTTTTTGCCGCGTCCCGTCTCTTCGTTCTTTGACTCTTCTTCCTACTTCCGATAGCAACCCCCCCTCCCGCGCAACTTGCCCGTCAATACAGAAAACGAAAGCCTACAATGCCCTCCGTACTTTGGCAAAAGAATATTAAAATCGATTCGCAAAATCTCAATAAATTAAATGAATCGGGTAAATTATACGCGGCAACAATCCGTTGTATCATTAAACATTTTTTGGTAAATGATTGGGTTGCGCTCCAATTAAATTATTGGCGTATTCTTTCTTCCTTACCGAAATAAGGGACGTGTTTGACCGGTAAAATCGGTAAGGCCCATTAGGTGAGGTTGGGTGTGCATCTTTTCAATCTAGGTATAGTAGAATATGGTCGAAGGGCATATGTCGTGAGAGGTGACGTTAGGTTGGTCTCTCCAAACTGGGCGAAAGTTCCTTCAATTTCGTCAAAGTACATGGAGGATGTCCGGACCCATCTACTTCCCCCAAAGAGAGGAAAAACTCCAAAGGCTGCAAATTGTTTCGCGTGTCGGCACGAATTATTCAACCGAGCCGATTGACAGATCGGACTGCGAAGTTGACGTCGAGTATTATGTGGCTAACCTCCACCGCCCCCACCACTGTCAACTGGGGGCGTTGCATCATCAGGTGGTGGAGGAGGAGAACCGGTGCTGACTCCCCTGCTCTTGCGAGGCGACTCGGTTTGAGCGAGTGGAGGTAGCAATTGCCAAATGGGTCAAGCTCGGAAAGTCTTTTAGATCGACCTGTGACTCGTTTCTAGGATTCTGCACCGACCGTAGCAGACTAAAAAAACGAAAACCTCGCCGCCGCATGTGTGAAGACAACGGCAAATGGAAAAGGTCCGGTCAACATTCGGCCCTCGAAGTCAAACACTTGGAAAAGCAGCGCCCACCCCCCACAAAAGAACGAATTCAATGAATTCTAAAAGGCGATGCCCACCGTGTGGGCAGAAAGGATACACGTATTCAAAAAAGATTGGCACGTGCTGTTGATTTTTCGTGGCCGAGGAATCTACAGAGAAGACGTCCCAAAGCTTGCTCGTTGGTAGAAGATAAAACAGTGAACTTGAACTGCTGAAAAGAAAAAAACCAAGGCTTGTTTGTTGGTAGAAGACAAAAGGTGAATATAAATTACATTGAAAAGCTATATTTGAATTATTACAAAGTTGTTTGGAGAGCCCTTTTACTTGTGTTTTGTCAGTTGGGTATGCCCAAATTTCAACAGATGATGATGGATTTATTCTTGCCTACAAAAGCATGACAGAGCCAAGCATAAGCTAAAGGGCCAACTGACTTTTCCCCAATCCCATTATTTATAGTAATTAGTGATGATATACAGTTTAACAAACTAAAGATATTTAAGATCCGTCAATATTTCTGATGTCAGGCCATTAACTGATGTTACATAAGCCAATTAATTTTGAACATACAAAGCAAGAAAATCAGCTTTCTAGCTGAAATCTGAAAATATCTGAACTAGGGGTATAATGCAGCCATAATATTTTGTTCTAGAAATGTAGGAAAAAGTAACGGGTGTTTTTCTTTTTTAGTCAAGAGGTCTTAGGTATGGAGAGCCGACTATTTGGAACTTGGTATCTAGTGGTACGCATGGTCTCACTTTGCTTCCGTGTATTGAAGGACCGCACTTTCTCTCTCTCTGTGCGCCATAGAGTTGAGGCCAGCTAATCGGCGTCAGCCTGACCCAACCAAACTTGTTCTTTTAGGTTGTATGATATTCGGATATCGGCTTGTGTCAAGCGCACCTGTAGGTTTCAATCGGGTCAGGTATTATGAAAGTACGACCGGACCCATCGACACCCCTACAAAATAGGGCAATGTTATGGGGACTTGAAAGCAGCAGTGAAGAAGAGAAATAAGCAGAGATTTGTTGCAAAACGGTGTGTAATGTAGAGAGGGTAAATGAGTAAGGAAAGAGCAACTGAATTTGCTTATACCGTGGGAATAATTTAAGCTATATTTGCATGACACTATTCTCATTTATGGCATTTCGGCATATCCAAGCTGCTTTTAAGTCGATCGGTCTTGCTCGTCACGGCAATCATCTCGTCCCACCGGACTCAATAATTGATAGTCTTGGAGAACCAAAAACAAAGCTCCATCGAGACTTGAATCCACGACAATGCTTTCTCTGGGACAATTTGTTGTTGAGACTTAACGAAGGCCGACTCTGATATTTGGGATAAAAAAACCGGATAAGATAGAGGTTATCCTCGTTAGTGTTAGTAATCAATTGTAACGGCATAAATCCATCAAGTCAAGAAGAAGTTTACTTCCAACCAAAAAAAAAAAGAGGAAGAAATTTACTTGTCTAAGTCTAAAGAGTGACGCCAGATTGAATACAAAAATTAAAAAACAAATTCACTCTTCTTGGATTTCAGCGTTGCCGCCATGAAAGTGCTGGTGGCGTCGCTAGCAACCATGGTACCACCCCTAGACCACCGTACCATGGGGTGGTCACAGCTCAAGTGACCACCGTGGAGTGGTTTTTCTCTCTCTCTATCTCTTCGTGGCAAAGCTACCATCAAAAGTAGTTTTTGCCATGGATGACGGTGACCATCACCACATCACAGAGATGGTTGCAATAGAAGCTATGTTTCGTTTAGTTAAGTTTTTACATCTTGTCCAATTTTACCCCCAGGTTTACTAAAGACTGAATATGAGACTGAATATGACAATATGTAACTTTGCATCCATGTAATTTGTAAAAGAAAGATAAGATGTGATCATAATTAGAAGATTTCCTACCCCATCTTATTTTATCCTTAGCAACCTAACTTGACTAACCCTTGAAATCTGGGGTGTGTTTTGTTTAGCAAGAAACACAAGATTTGAAAAATATCTTCAGGAAAATAATGCTTCTATTGTTTACAAAAATGATGGATGAAAAATATTTTCATCACGCACTAACATATTGAGGCATAAATTATTGTTGATTATGAAAATATTTTCTATTAACTAATTTTTTAAATAATGTAACCAATCATTTTTCAAAAATATTTTATAAATTTTGAATTTTTTTTATTAAACAAATGTTCTCTTTGATAGAAATAATGTTTTTTTTTTTTTGGTGAAATGTAATAAATATATTGAGGAAAGATCAACAAGAACACGCTGTGTTATATTATTTGGAACAACAAGAACATCATTCTCTTAAGAGAACAACCTCTTTCTATTTCAGTTATGAAGAACCATCTCTTTAATGTGGTTATAGATAAGGTGATCACTGTTAGGAATGTTGAGGATAACATCAAGAATAGAAGGCTGCAGCGGAGATGGGGCATTGACCCGATCATCTTTTCTAGGGAGCATTAATTCCCTTCCTTTCATCATGAGGATGGTTCTCTCCCTACCAAAGGGCGTGCCGTGCTTTTCCTTTCTAGTTGTTAGTGGGTAGCCGCAACTGTGGCTTTTATATCTCGGCATCTTTCCATTCATTATGATCTGTTGTTTTGAGTGTGGGTTTTGATGCCGTGATTTTTTTGTTCAGTTGATCTTTCCTCAATATATTTGATAGAAATACTCTTTAATGTGCATGCTTGGGACAAGTTACAATGATGTTGATGCAAATGATTTCAATGTGTCTTTGTGGCTATAGTTGAGAATTATGAATGAAGAGAAAATTAATATTATGTTTATTAACTAATAAATAGTATATATGCCTATTTGTAAGCTTTACATAGCGCGTATCTAAAGTAACAAATCAAGACCACTACATAGTGAGTATCTAAAGTAACAAATCAGGACCACTACATGGTGAGTATCTAAAGTAACAAATCAGGACCACTACATAGCGAGTATCTAAAGTAACAAATCAGTACCAATCAAGAAAAATATACATAATCAAATAGTAATTTACAAAATCACAAATTATCTTAAATATATCTTTAATAGCTATACATCACTATTGAACAATGTGCTCCACATAAGCGATAGAATGCAGCATATAGTCTTCACACAATAAGTGAGAGCGGAAGTGCTTAGTAATCAAGTATCGTTTGCCAAAAGTAGAAATAAAATAAGCTCAGAATCATAGGAAAGGGAAATAAACGAGAAAGTATGATAAATATCTAGGAAACAGAACAATGAATCGAGCCTGATTTGAAACCTCGCATGATTGTTGTTCTGACCTATAGTAGTGGACAAGCTATATATATCTATGTTGTCCACTTTAATGATTTGTTGGAACATATGTTGCTAATTTTTGTTGGTGAAAATCGAGATAAGAGTTGGTCCGAGTGGTAAGATGATAAAGGCTAGATTATTACATTACAAGAACATATACTTATGGCAAAAATTTAATGAAACACCATGACACAGATCATGTCATGTGCAACCTATTGAATTCATAGTGATTCTTGACGAAAATTAAATTTTCTCAGCTCTTTTCATGTATGGGCATGTGTACTTGTTCATTGAAGACGTTGAGTGGAGTTTTTGATCGACTGTACATCGTAAGTCGTTGACTATTTGCCTGACTTGCTGCCTTCCCCTCCATCGAGCACTACTAGTCTTCTGCATATGGAGGTGGTGGTGGTGGAGGAGGAGGAGGAGGAAGACTCGGTTGTTGACTCAACATTTCATGCGGCGGATTGGTCGAATTGGATGGCCTCCTGGTCAAGTCTCACGTACGGGTGTCCTTTATCGGCCAGTATGCAAGTGCCTTCAGCAATGATGCTAGTACTCGTGCTTCACGGCCTTGACCCTGCTAATTGATTTACTCCATGGAGAGAGCGGTGCATAATTCTACTACAGATTATCCAATAAAATACGTATTATAATCACATTTGGGTTCACTCACACACTCTTAGGATTTTTCAATCCCCATTTATCTCTAATCACCCATAGGGTGTTTAATCCTTACAATCCTTGACGAAACAATCTATTAATTTCACAAAAAAGAATTATGCAAAATCTCGACAAAAGATTTTCACCAACTCAAACACTCATGATATGTAATTCATGAGCATGCCACACAATTGATCATCATTGTCGAAAGTTCCTTTTAGATGCTCTTCATGAACATGACGCACATTTTATATAGAAAATAATTGGATCAAAACTAAGATCCTCTTCAAACTAGGGATCAAGTTCCAACTAGGATCGTTAGGAGGCTTGGGATTTCCCTCTATGGGTTCAAACATTAAGACATAATTTCAGTGTGCCAGCAAGCAAACCCCTCGTCAGCATTCCTTAACTCTGTCGCTACCGTGCTTATTCGAATACACAAACTAAAATGACCTTTTAAAACCCATCATGTGAGGCGAGTAATTATCAAAAAGTACATAGTGTAACGTGTCACTTTTGTTCTTTTTTACGTGAATTTATATGACAAGATAGGTAATCAAAATGCACTTTTACGTAAAGAGGGTTGCGGCTATTTATTGTATATTGCAACAGCTTTGAAAAGGAGAACCCCAATATAATCTTGGAGATACATACATACATATATATACATATATATACATATATATTATATGTTATCTGTACGGAAGAATTAAATGTAGGGAAATCGATGGAGATATGAATTTGACAGTCTCTTTTGACATAATTAGATCTGACCAAGGTGCATGTGCGCTCCCCGAAGTCAAGGTCTGGAAAAACATGTTTCCAAAAAGCGATCCCTTTCATGCAGACTAAGAGCAAAGAGTCCACTAGAATTAAATGTTCTTATTTAATGGCTGCCGATCATGACATTTCCGGAAGAAAGAAAAAAGGTAAATAAGATAAGTCCTACGAATTTTAGTATTATAATTGCATATATCGATTTCTTGTACGCTTTTATCAATGAGCAGGTAGAGCATAGCTTTTATATATATGAATCAACCCGAGATTTGAATAGGTCCAAATGGTGCCAATTCTACATCATACAATTAAACAAGTCGCAGCTCGAATCTTCCGTTGGAAGCACATGATTTCAACTGAATTGTTAAGTTCACGTCATAAAATATATATTATAGTCGGCAATTGGTTTTAGCCACGAGGAAAGTCGTCCAACACCATGCCCAATTTCAAAGAGCTACCCAAAAGAGCACGATTGTTCCGTGGATCCGAGGCAATGGCCAGTGATTCGGTGATCTTCTCGTAGACCATGAACTCCTCCACCTTAGCAGTTAGTCTTCGAAACCATGGGTTCTCTCCGGCTCATATTGCTAGAAATATGACTGGGAGGAATTATAATTACTCACGCTATGTGTACTGTACGCAGCTATCGACGTTTGTCAATCGGGTTTCATATGGGACTCACCGAGTTCAACCATGAGTTGGATCAAATTTGCGACCACTGAATTTTCTTAACGCTTGATCTCGTTGCCCACTCGAACTGGATCTAATCACGGGCCTGACAGCTTGTCCTGGCCAATAAGGCTCGAAGCACATGCTAGGGCGAGCACGGACAAGTTCTTAGCTGGGGGCCCACCCATTTAAGCTCATTTGGGCCTGCTCAAGCCCTTCTTTGGGAAACAAGATTGGATGTTTTCGAGTCATGGGCCGGCCTGGACCAAGTGCCTGGCTTGGTCCACCCATTTGATCGAGTTTGGTTGCCACCCTTCTTAAGCTTGTCGATGCGTAGTTCAAGTCGAGACATTTTGGTGGGCCTGAAGTATGACTGAAGCCTATATTGCAATTTTTCTTAAACTTGTCGATAGTGAGCAATGAGCATGGCCTCCATCTAGACATGAGGAGCAAGCATGAAGTGAAAGCCGGGCCTGCTGGCCACAGGCCCAATAGACTCCGTGGTGATGAGTGAAGAATCAAATGGGCCATTTGAGGGTCCGGACCATCAATTCACCCGTTGACAAAATGAAAAAAAAGAAAAAGGAAATTATTGTATTTATATAACCTTTATTGCCATGTCGATAGAAAAGAAAACCCACGTCATGGGGCATGACATTCTACGAATCAGAGAAAATAGATCCCCGTCAAACCGGAATACATGCTTTGTGACCCTCAAGAAGGGCAAGATCCCTCACTTGCATTCCAAAAAAGAACCCCGAAAATGTAAATTTATCTTAAAATCTAACTCCATAAAAATTGTGGAGACTATATATTAGTCTCCACACAAAAGAGGCACTTTGTTAAGTCCGAACAAAGGTGCCGAGCGAAGATGTCGAAGTGATAGGCGTGTGGAAGTTCTTATCGATAGTGTATCCATTGTGGGGTTCTTATTAGACAAATCCCAAAGCCCATGGGCTCTCGAGAACCTCATTAAGGAATGAAATAGCTATTTGGCCAAGCTGAATGGAGTTATGATAATCCCCTACCCATGAGGAGCAATCGAACTAGCGGACCTTTCCTCCTAATTGGCTACTTAAGCCTTCCCAAAACCTTTGGAGATATGTCATGTTTAAAGACTCGTTGTTTATGTTCCGATAGTTGTGTTGCTTGAGTGAAAAAAAAAAAAAAAACGGTGCTAGTTTTGTGGTCATGAAATTACGCCCTTGTCTTTAGTTGGGTCGCTCAACTTTCAATCAAATTAACAGGCTTAAGTCTAATCCTGACTCTAATTTAGTTGAAAGACAAACTAAAGTAAAAGAGTTGGCATTAAGATAAGAGTCGAGCTAACTCAGCGGTTCCTAAAGTCAAAATCAAAGGAAGTTTTGGACCCATTTTATGATGATTAAATCTAGGTGATGAATGAATGACGTCATTATTAGAAGTGAAACTCCAGTGGAATAGCTTAAACGAAAAAAAAGTTTAACTAAAGTCGAAAGATAGCGACGGTGGATAATTAAATAGGACCCGTCCTAGCAAAATTATGCGACACCCAACAAAAAGCAAATGCTTCCAAACGTCCGGATAAAAATTGACTACCACCGAGTGGGCCCCCACCAAGGAAATTATCCTCAGAATCATGGATCAGGATCGTACACGTGTCGGAGGACGATAGAGACTGGCCCCACCACTCACCCATCCTTACGTCATCCCTTACACCACCACCCGAAAAAACGCATTGCAGTTTATAATAAATATATTAATTATTTCCGTGTTGTATGCTAGAAATGCATTGAAATTTGAAAGTGGTATTGCCGTAAATAATTGGAAAAAGCCAAAAAAAACCTCTAAACTTTGCCTTACCATAAATTATTTTTTTATTACGACAAAAACTCAAATTTTACTCACATCTAAAATTTTCTCAAACTTTTTTCTATGATATCAAGAATACAAAATTTTACTCGTATAACATATTTATCCTAAAATTATTTTTTGTAACATCCAAAAATCTCAATTTTTTTATGTGGCAATAATTATAAGTTTGGGGTTTTTTTTGGTATCATAAAAAAATATTAGAGTTTTTATGTCACAAATAATAAATTTTGAGTAAATATATCACACTACATAAGTTTAGGATAAATGTGTCCAAATTTGAAATTTTTTGCGTCACAAAAATCTTTAAGATTTGTATATAACAGTAGGCAAAATTTGGATTTTTTTTGTGACTTTATCCCTATAAATATGTGATCAGTGTTCAAACATACTAATAATAGGATGTTTGTCAAATTAATCAAAAACGAGATAAAGGAAAAACTAAATAAACACACTCCGTCCTCTCAATATTTTGAGCCTCGTTTTGAAATTATCCATAGATTTTATGACGTGAAAAAATGGGCTTGTCGAAAAGCAATCGTCGTCTCACTCGTTGTCTTTCTTTCGAAAATATTCCCAGCCGGATGAGAAATTCGAGGCGATGAATTAATACCACAAAAAAATGCTATAGACAAAGACAATTTTTACACAAAATTTCCAAAAATACGAGGGCCACTCTCGCCATTTTTTGTCTGTTTTCCTCACCTCGAAAATATAAAAAAACATAATGAGTAATAAACTAAGGAGTATGCCCAAAAGCTTCGTCACTCCCCCTGCAAAATGAAAATTACAACTCTGCCACCGCTCGCGCTCTCCTTCCTCCTCTCCGTCCACGTGCTCTCCGCCCGATTCCATCCCTCGGCGGAGCACGACGGTCCCAACGGCGGCAGCGGCGGCGGCAGCAGCAGCATAATCTTCGCCACGCTGGGCCGCTCCGACTACGCCTTCGACATATTCGCCCTCACGGCTCGGCCGGACCGATCCCCAAAGCCCGCCGACGAGCTCAAGCTCACCGACGGCAATTCCGTGAATTTCAACGGCCACTTCCCTTCGCTGTCGCCCGCCGCTTCCTCCTCTCTCCTCTCCCTCTCCCCCGACCAGACCCTGCCTTCCCTGCACGTCATCTATGTCACCGAGCGGAACGGGTCGTCGAGCATCTACTACGACGCCGTCTACGACGGCGACGGCGGCGGCGCCGAAGGGAGCCTCCGCAGGAGATCGGCGCTCGAGGCTGCTCCGCCGAGGGTTCAGGTGCCTCTGGTGGGGAGTGGCACGAGCGTGATTTCGATGAAAGACAGGCCCAGTCTGAGCGGGGAGAATCTGATCTACGTGTCCACTCACGAGGACACGGGCGTGCCGCGGACGAGCTGGGCCGCGGTCTACTCGGCCGACGTGCGGACCGGGTCGACCCGGAGGCTGACCCCGTACGGGGCCGCGGACTACAGCCCCGCGGTGTCGCCGTCGGGGGCCTGGACCGCCGTGGCGTCGTACGGGGAGGGGGCCGCGTGGGGCGGCGAGGTGGAGGAGCTCGCCACGGACGTGTACGTGTTCTTGACCCGGGACGGGAGCCGGCGGGTCAAGGTGGTGGAGCACGGCGGATGGCCGTGCTGGGTCGACGACACGACGCTATTCTTCCACCGGAGGGGCGACGATGGGTGGTGGAGCGTGTACGAGGCTACGTTGCCGAGCCGGGGACCGATTTCGACCGAGTCGGTGGTGACGCGGCGGGTGACGCCGCCAGGCGTTCACGCGTTCACTCCGGCCACTTCTCCAGGTGACAATTGTGTTTATACTATTTTTTATCCTTGAACTTGTCGTTTAAACGGCAGTGTACTATAAATGCAATTGGTACAATAAATGAACGAGCTTTGTCCATATGATAAAGCGAATTGAAAGGTGAAGTCTCATTGACAACACGAATCCGGACTAGAAATGCAAGTGCTAAATCCGAACGAGTGCAATTGAGGTTTGGCTTGTTTTGTTGGTGTTGTGGGTGTCCTTATCTCCTTTCAGGGAAATATTGGAGTTGATTTGGGAGCACTTCCGTCGTCACTTGGTGTGGTTTATCCGTGTTGATTATCTGATATCAAGTGATATGGAATTCTTTTCGCGACGAAAGTAAAGCCATTGATGACACTTGACACAAGACGATTGGTTAGATGGACTATGTAAAGTGATACGTTATGCTTCGGAACTATCTAATGTTCATCCCAATTTCTTAAGAGTTCCTTTTTGAGTGTTGGGGCTTCAAAAAAGCCAGTGTTTAGACTTTGGTAATTAAATTAGGAGAGAGGGTATAGATAGATTATGTACCGAATTACAGTGCAAAAGATTTGGTTTGATACAATAAGAATATTGATGATGTACATAGATTTTGACGAGGATGGATATGAAACTCGTATATATTGTATTTCTCAGTGTTACTTGCAAAATTAGTTTCAATAAGTTCAAAAATATTTAAGCAAGCGCCATTTACTGTATGACTGGAGAGTTGATTATGCAATGAAATTTTCTTATCGACTCATTCAACAGTATCTTTGCAAGATTCTTTTCTCTGTTCTTTATATTGTGACAGAGGACTACTAAAGTTCTGCCCTGATATCTCTCCTTTTTGTCAAGTCTCCAATATGACGTCCTTCGTTTTTTCCCTTTTCAGGTAACAAGGAGTTCATTGCTGTTGCTACAAGACGACCTGGTTCAAGTTATCGTCACATAGAGCTGTTTGATCTTGTCAAAAATGAATTCAGGGAGTTAACTCGGCATGTGTCACCCAACGCTCACCACTTCAACCCGTTTATCTCCCCTGACTCGGGCCGAGTTGGGTACCACAGGTGCAGAGGTGATGACAATGGGAGAGATACTCAAAGTCCCCATTTGTTACTTGAAAATCTTCAAAGCCCAGTGGCAGGCCTCTCTCTCTTCCGAATCGATGGGTCTTTCCCATCTTTCTCACCTGCAGGTGATCGTATTGCCTATGTTAATATGCCGGGTGTCTACGTAGTCGACCAAGATGGTTCAAATCAACGTGAGGTATACTCTGGTATGGCCTTCTCCTCCTCATGGGACCCGGTTCGAAGAGGGGTGATCTACACTAGCACTGGTCCTACTTTCGCTACAGAGAGCACTGAAGTTGATGTCATATCCATCAATGTCGATGATGTCGACAAGTTGGGGGTGAAGAGGCTGACCACCAGTGGCAAGAACAATGCTTTCCCTGCCCCTTCGCCTGATGGGAAGTGGATCGTGTTCCGTTCGGGCCGATCAGGCCATAAAAACTTGTACATAATGGATGCTGTCAAGGGAGAGGAAGGCGGGCTCTACAGACTGACAAACGGGCCATGGTCGGATACTATGTGTAATTGGTCCCCTGATGGTGAGTGGATTGCGTTTGCATCTGACAGGGAAGACCCTGGCAGCAGGAGCTTCAGTTTGTACCTGATCCACCCGAATGGTACTGGGCTGAGGAAATTGATTCAGAGCGGCTCCCTTGGGCGGGCTAACCATCCCTACTTCAGCCCGGATGGGAAGAGCATAGTGTTTACATCGGACTATGCAGCAGTATCAGCTGAGCCAATCTCAAACTCTCATCACTATCAACCTTATGGTGAGATCTTCACGATAAAATTGGATGGCTCTGATTTGAAGCGGTTGACCCACAACTCCTATGAAGATGGGACACCCGCATGGGGACCCACTTTCATCAAGCCAGCTGATGTGGAGTGGCCAAGTTATGGGTCCAGGTGCTCATTTGAAGACTGCCACTGGCTTAGCCGCATGCCAAATGATAGCTTTGGAGCTGCACCAAATTACTCGGCCAAGGCTCAATGTGGCGCTTGAACTCTCTCTCTCTCTCTCTCTCTCTCTCTGTAAAAATGCATATCAGGACCATATCCAGATATATAATGCTTGTGACTTGCTGTGCAATAGTCTGTTTGTACTAGTATAACTTGTTGATATACATGATTATTAAAGATAAGAGTTCTGCTTACTGCTATTTATATGTCTATTTTGGATTATTAAGACTTGAGATATTTAGAAGATGCGAGAAATTAGTGCAATCATGTACTGGTATCTTGCCTGGCCTTTGCATGCGTTTATTATAATTCATGTATGGATAGAATTATATCCGAGCTAAGTATAGAGTGGGATTTAGCCTTTAACTGAACTTTAAAACATCTTCAATATCTTGCTACTTTTTTTTTTTTATCAGTTTTTGCTCTTTTTTCGCTGTGCCATTGCCCTTCACTGTAGTCGTCTCTTTGCCGCATCTCCAACAATTGCGGGAGGAGAATGATGATGGTGCTTGCAGCAGCGAAGCTGGGGCGACAAAGGGCAATGGGACTGCTAAAATCAGTAAATTCGACTAGATTATGGCATTGCCAAGACGAAGTTGGATTTGAAATTTGTGAAGAACCGCATCTGAGTGAAGTCCCTGAAACCTCACACAGGGTCATTACGTGGTTCATTAAGGTCGAAAAAAATTCTGTTCCCTCTCTGATTTGATTGAAGATGAATTTCCCAGCAACTCATGTATGGTGGTCCTCACTTTGAGCCCCCCAGCTTCTTATTTGTGGTTATTCTATTGCAGATTTTTAAGGAGAATGACGTCTCTGAGTTAAAAAATGATCTTTTTAAGAACACAGTTTTGTGCTTTAAATTAGCTTAAAAAGAATCATAAGTGAATGTTTAGTTCATGGTCTTTATCGATTTGTTTGATACTTGTGGTAAGAATCTCTGTATTAGAATCCGTTATGTTGGGTTAGATTGAGAGATTTTCTGGAGTTTTTTTTCTCGGGGTTTTCTCGTTTAGCTTCACCGTAGAAAAGCATGGGCATTCTTTGTTCTGTCATAGCTTCAAAGATTAAACCTGAGCTGATGGCTCTCCAGGTGTTTGAGCTTCAGCTTAGTTGTTAAACGTGGTTGGTCGAGTTTAGATCGACTGTAAGTTGATCGTGAGTATGGTATTGAGCTGAGTTCAAGCACAAGTGCGAGACTCAATCAAGCTCAAGTTGGTCTGCATCAAGTTTATGGACGGAGTCAAGTTTAAGTTTTATACTGGATCGGCTAAATTAGACCCTCCCCTAGAATGCCGACCCCCATGAAACTGAATATCCTCCCTTAACCGAAAGTGGCTGTTCATGGATGTTTCTTCCTAGTCCAAGGGGACCGATCACAGCATACCTAAATGAGGCGAAAATGGAGTGGGCAGCATCTAACCCAGACGCTCTTGCAGCCTCATTTTTGGAAGTCTTTCTTCTGTTGCTTCTCTCGATTGACATGGGTAATATCTGTGTGAACTGTGAGAATCTGCTAGATGCTTAACTTTTCTAGTTATCGACCATCGATACTGCGCTTTTGACTAGAATGATTCAGCACCCGTGTAGGAGGATCCGATACCATGCATTCGCTCACGCTGACTAGTATCCGGTGATCACAAATCGGAGTGAATTTTTCGGGCAAGTTTCATGAGCTGCTTTGAGGCATGTTCCTATGTCTTCCTATGTTAGTGAGTGCTGAGTTTCAACTTGAACGGTCAGTCGTTTCGCCTTGGTTTTTGAAGTCTGCTCATTTGGTTCCCTTCCTTGGGTTTTTCCCATAAAAAAGGCAAAAACGCCATCGCATTGATAATGAGCCTTGAGTGGTACAGTTATGTCCCTAACTGATGCATCAGATACAATTAAAGTTATATTTATACTTTCAGATTATAAATATTAATATTGCTCGACAATTATTCCAATCAATCAACACAGAGATTATCATCACTTGGGGATTTTAAATTAAGAGTCACCAATGAAAGATGATTTTGCTGCCTTTCACCTTATCTACAGCTATAAACAAAGAACATAAACAATTTATATTGGTAATTTACCAGAAAAACCAAGATTAAATATAGATTAGGTTATTAATCGGGCAAGACCCATTTAGTTAGAACAAAAATACATCGGTCGATTTCGGATAACATGGTTAACATGTTTTGACACTAATATGATGAGAAAATTACTAAAAAAAGTCCTCAACCTATTATAATTTTTTCAATTCAGTTATAAATTTATTTTAATCAATTCAGTCATGAACTTTTTATAATTATGTCAATTTAGTCCATCTGCCCAAATTTGGCGGTTAGCACTAACATGGACATCGACCAATGCTTGGCAAACAATTTTTTAATAATATTTTATTTTTTTGAATATTTTATCTTTTTTTTTTTTTTTTCTCCTCCCCCTCCTTCCTCTTGCTCTAGTGACTGGCTAGAAGGGAGAGTTGGTCACCGGCCAATGGTGAGGTTGCCTCATCGTCATTGGGTGAGAAGGCGAGCTTGCCCATATAGGGCTTGCCTCACTAGTAGTTGGGCAAGGCCTACCTCGCCAAATTTGGGTGAGGCAAGCTCACCCTTGCCCAGCGATAGTGAGGCAAGCTCCCCACTAGTCGGCAACTGGCCCTCTACTTTGGCTAGTTGCTAAAGAAGGGAAGAATGAGAGAGGAAAAAAAAAGATAATTTTTTTTAAAAAAATAAAATATATTATTAAAAAATTGTCGCCAATGCCGACCGACATCCACTTAGTGCTTGTTGGCCGACCAAATTTGGCCGATAGACCGAATTGAAACAATTACAAAATGTTTAGAATTAAATAGGCAAAAAAATTGATTTATGACTGAATTAGAAAAATTATAATAAATTTAAGACTTTTTAGTAATTTTCCCCTAATATGATTAGCTTACACTTGGTTGCTTAATAGCAAAACATCATAAAAGTGGCGAAATTAAACTAGTTAGCTTAGGTGAGTTTTTTCTTCGCCCTTAAGATTCATACGTGTCAATAATGAAAAAGCCCGGGTTGAGTACAAATTATATCCGCCTTAATCGATTATGTTAAGTGATCAGAGCTGTCTGAATTAATTTTTCTTTTTTGATTCTTACTTAACCTAAATCTGGCGATCGACGCATATTGACCATTTTAAAATGCAAAACCCCCAAAACTTTTTCACAGAATATGAATATTACATGTAGATGTAGAAAAAGTACCTTTTCCTTTAATTTAACTCGACAAATTTTTTATTTGGCTCCTTGCATGCCAACACCTGTCTTTCCTCCTATTTGCTTTATATTCAAGATATGCGAATTAACAACTAAAAAAAAAAAAAAATAGATCATGAAAAAGATAATAAAATCACGTGAAAGCCAAACTTTCCAAGATGCGTCTTCCGATACCTATCTTGTTTATGAGTTCATGAAAATAACTATCGGTGGGAAAAAAAAATGCTTTTCCAAGCAAAGAGAGTTTTGGAAAAGGAATTGGAAAATATAAATAAAAGGGAAGGAAAAGGAAACGGAAAATATAAATAAAAGGGAAGACTATCATAAATGAGAGAAAAAAGAAGTTTATATAATGAACATAAAATGCAATGAAACACAAAAGGCATGCGTGTTTACTGATTACGAGCTGTGTTGTTTCTATGGGTGTTGGGTATTAGATTAGTAGTGGTGTCTTAAAGAGAACTGATTAGATACATTCCCCTCAAAGTCAACTCAGTTCAAACGGAGCAATGGAAAATCCAAAGTTTGATCAGATCAAATCTTTTAATAAAGATAGGCGGATAGATAAGTTAAAGTTGTTTCCTGAATTGATCCTATCACACGATTAGAGAAACAAATCGAGAAAGGAGTTGCAAAATCAACTTAAAGATATATTCGACATAATTGACTCTATCCCCTTTATCGAAAACGAACAATTAAAAAATGTTTTCCTTAAAAAATAATCGTCCATTACAATTGAAATATTTTCAATTTTGGCGAGCTTGATCCTCGCATTGATAGAGGCAACTAAGGAAGAAGCACACCCAAAAAAAAAAAAAGAAATAAAAAATAATAACTCGAATTTAAAAAAAAGAAAAACATATTTGGGGCAAGAAAGTGCTTGGTTTAAAGGTGAAATAGAAGTGAAAAACATTTTATCCACTTTTAATTAACAAAAAAAAATTATAGTTAATAAATTTATTTTTTAATTGAAAAAAATCTCAAAAACGGTTTTTTGGAAGCTTCTTTCAGTAAATCGAACATCAAACAGTCATTGATGATAAAAATTTGCATTATCAATAACATTTCATGTCTAAATATTTTTGTAAATTTTTTTTATTGATTAATTTTTTTATGAACGATTATTTAAGAAAAAAATATTGTTATTATTTGGGATGGAGTGTTGGATATGCAAGATAATATGGAAACACCGTGTCCTTTCCGTCGAGAGAGAGAGAGAGAGAGAGAGAGGGAGACTGCACTGGGAGCGCGGGCGTTGACTTCGCATGTTGCTTACTCGGAATCGGATGGAGAGCGAGCCTCGCAGATACCAACACCTGTTTGTTAAATTGAAAACCGATAAGCCTCTTCTTTCCTCTTCCACACACCACCCCAACGCACTCTCCAATTCTACATCATCATCTTGCAAAACTCTCTCTTTTCTCTCTCTCTCTCTCTCTTGCTCCAGATAAATAATCTCCTCCCTCCGGTCAACACCTTCTCGCAAACCCTAGAAAGTCCCCCACGATCCGCGTCCCGTCCCGCATCGCGCGCCCTCCGCCCGACCGAAGATCTGCGAAAATCGGGAGTTCTGGCCGTCGACGATGAATCTCTGTGACGTCCGCTGCCGCCGGCACCGATTCCGATCGGCCCTCGACTCGTTCACCATCGCCTGCGAAGCCTTCTCCGAGCACCCCCGCTCGATTCCGCCCCCCGTCCCCCGCAGATCCGCGCTCGAGGTTTCTTGATCTCTCGCGCTCTCTCTCTCTCCCTCCCTCGATCGCGATCTTCGCTCTCTTGCCCCCTTTTTCCCCCTCTCTCTCTCTCTCTTTCTCTCTCTTTCTCTTTCCTTTTGGGTTCTTGACGGATGGAGGCCGAGGCCGAGGACGGCGGGGAGTTCGTGGAGAAAGACCCGTCCGGGAGGTACGGCAGGTACGACGAGGTCCTGGGCGAGGGGCCTTCAAGACTGTCTACAAGGCGTTCGATGAAATTCAGGGGATCGAGGTCGCGTGGAACCGGGTCGACGTCGAGCACTTCTCCGAGTCGCCGGCGCTGCTGCGGCGGCTCTACGAGGAGGTCAACGTGCTCAGGTCCGTCAAGCACGGGAACATCATCAGGTTCTACCATTCCTGGGTCGACGAGGAGACGAGGACCATCAACATCATCACCGAGCTCTTCACGTCCGGGAATCTGCGGCAGTACCGGAAGAAGCACAAGCATGTCGACATGAAGGCGATCAAGAACTGGGGGAGGCAGATCCTCCAGGGGATACAGTACCTGCACGGCCACGACCCGCCCATCATCCACAGGGATCTCAAGTGCGAGAATATATTCGTGAATGGGTATGATGGGCATGTCAAGATCGGTGATCTGGGGTTGGCCATCGTGATGCAGCAGCCGACCGCGCACAGCGTGATCGGGACTCCGGAGTTCATGGCTCCCGAGCTTTACGAGGAGGACTACAACGAGCTCGTCGACATCTACTCTTTCGGGATGTGTATGCTGGAGATGATTACTCTAGAATGCCCTTACGGAGAATGCAAGAATTCCGCGCAGATTTACAAGAAGGTCCTTTCCGGCGTCAAACCCATGTCCCTTGGGAAGGTGAAGGACCCTGATGTTAAGCAGTTCATTGAGAAGTGTCTTTTGCCCGCGACTTCACGGCCATCTGCGGCAGAGCTTTTGAGAGATCCCTTCCTTGCAATTGTGGACTCAAAATCTTTGAAGAAGCCGGAAACTGTGCCAAAAAGCTTATGTCCATCCAACGAGGGTGGAAGAGGAACAGCTCCAAGTTCGGGTTTTGAGTTGAGGATTTCCTCCGGAGTGTAATGAATTCCGACTAGCAGGGGAAAGGAGCGATGAGGCATCGATTTCGCTGACTTTGCATATCGTGGGTCCAGAAGGCAAGGCCAACAAGATACAGTTTGCATTCTATCTGGATTCCGATACGGTGGTCTCAGTTGCTCAGGAGATGATGGAGCAGCTTGATCTGCCAAAAGAAGATGCTGATGTTGTGGCCGAGTTGATGGACCGGTTGATCGTGAAGATGGTGCCCGGTTGGAAAGCTTGTGCCTCTGAACAGCATCAAGAACAAATGCCTCAGCCGCTGCCCTCCGTGAACTCACAGATCTTGAAGTGTTCGTTCGATCTGTTGTCCCCTAGGGAAGAGATGGTAGAAAATAATAGGAAGAAGTGGATGGGGAAGAAGGGGATACCGGTTATCTGATGTACCTTTGCATTCCTTTCCTGTATTTTTGAATGATGTAGTTTCGTCGTCTGTCGGACGTTAGTTCATTCAATGAAATGCGAGGTTTCTTCAGATCACGTCTGTGGCAATTCTCATTTAATCTCTGCAATGTCGAGTTTGTCAATCGAGATTGCCGACTTAAGCAAACATTGGAGAAACAAATTGCAGATTACCAGAAATTGTGATTTCAGAGTCGTTAGTTTGGCCAGTCCAGAAAGCAGTTACATTTTAATGCACACAGTATCTTCTGTATTCATCCGAAGCCTTGCAGAAACTAGTAAGGCAAGAAACCCTACACTTGAGCGGTATCTGATGACTTCTCTCTTCCGGCCCATCAAGTAGAATGTGTTTCCTACTTAACATATCTTAAGAGTTGTAAACTACTCACTTCTTAGCTGGCCAGAAGTTGCCTGCGTTATCACTTATGGCGAAGAAAGCAAAAGAAGCATCTTCTAAAGTGAAAAAGTGGGGAGAGTCAAAAAGACAGACAACATGCCCTAGCTAATGTTATGCTTGGCTTCGACATCGCAGCATTACAGTATTTAATAGGGCGTCAGTAGGTCTTAAATCTGGAACAACATCACCTAAAATAACAGTATTTCGAATCAATTGACAACAAGCCGTGGACTTTCGAACGAGCAACACAAGGATGCCTAAAATAAATCACATGAACAGACTTACCAATAATCACCAAAGTTAATTTTATCTAATCAAAACTTCAAAAACAGATGAGCAAAATAATCTCCAATTCAGAGGATAAGAAAACTTTCACTTAAACAGCTTATCACGACTCTCAATAAGCTCTCATCTACATTATACTTGCTGGCTGAAATCCACTCTCGGCATCAGAGCTCCCAATGTATATATTAGCTTGCTAGATTCGTTCCTGCTAAGCTGCATAAAGTTTCTATGGGAATGAGAAGCAAGCTGTCAACATCATGCTTCATATCACCTGGGGGAAGCAACTAAAGGGACCGGCGGCAACTCTTTATATTGAAGACAGAAGATAGCACATTCTGAGACAAATTCCAAACGAACACCTTCTGACTGGGATGGTACATTGACTCAAGGGTGTTCCGTTCGCAACGAAATCCAGAAGACGAAAAGTATTTGACTCAAGTCTCACTTCCGATACCCTGCTGCTCATCAAGCAAGTGCTCCGTCTCTTTCGTGCTGAATTCTTGCTCCCCCCATGATTGCCTCTCCAACATCTTCGTTGCTTCTTCTAATTATCTTTGCCAACATTACAAGTATGCAACTCCCTGTCTAACCTGTTCAACAGAAAGGGATCCTTGAGAAAGGGATAAAATACCTTTGATCTGCGTTTTCTAATGAAAATGTCAACAGAAAGGGAAAAAAGGCTTCTAATTTTCTTTCCTTTTCCTTCTGAAAATTAATGAGAGAAAAAAAAAAAAAAACCAGTTCAAAAGCGAATTACTTAAAATTCACATTGTTTGAAGTATCATTTTTATAGTATAGTACAAGACTCCATTATGTGCATGTTTGACGACTCTCAAAAAATTCTATTGGTGGAAGAGACGGTGGTAAACATATAAAAGAATGAGTAACACAAAACAACAAATGAAATTAAGAAGGATGTGAGACTTATAGAAGTTATAGATAGGGGTGAGTGGTATTAAGGTGTGTAGATTTCAAACTTGGAACTTGAGACCCACTTTGTTGGGATTGGTTCTCATTTTTTGAAACCTATAGTCATTACATCTTGGAACAAAACCTGTCAGTTTGGTCCACTCTTAAGGTTTACTTTAAAAACTGACCAAATCCTTTTTCTTGTATTATTCTTTTTTTATTCCTTGAGAAAATAAATTTTAGTAAAACATCCTTAGATTACAACTAATAAATGGTCATACACCAAATAGGGGTGTCCAATTCTAGTGTGTGCAGGTTGTAGATCTAAAACCCGGAACTTGTTTTGTTAGGATTGGTTCCTAGTTTTAAAAACCTAAAACTGAATCAAAATTGACTAGGTAAGGTTTGTTTAGTTTGATTTCAAAGTCTACCTTGGACTAGTGGTCACCCCTAATTATAGTGAAGAGCAAAATGATCAATTATGTGATCGATCATTCCTCTAATCTCTTTCTTTATAGGTAATCAAGATGGAGCTAGAAATGGATAGAATAACATGGCTTAGATGGCAAAGGAGTTTGTTTCTCTCAATATGGTATTGGTTTTGTATGATTGGAATACTCCAACTCCAAGAATAAAATCCTAGTACTATGTTGCTTTAAGAAAGTGTGCTTCTAAAATTGTCCAAGGAGGTGAAGCAATTGGGTGCGTGAAAACTAGTGCTGATATCATTGGACATTCAAGACGAATTTATAATTTTCATGATGCATCATATCACATAATCTTTTACCGTTGTAGTGAATGCAATATATTCTCCATGTTTGACAGATCTCAGCCCGGATGGTTGTGAATTTTGCTTTTCAATCCAATGATGAAAGATTATAAGGGCACGGTGTCACGAGAATCATATTTTCACCCTCATTAATCAACTTAAACTGTTGAGAAAAAAACCGGTTCTACCGTGAACCGAACCGGGTGGAGCCGTCACCGGTCGACTGCCCCTGTCCTTCCCCAACCCTCGCCTCTCCGCTTGTCCCTTAGAGCGGGAAATTTTCTCACAGAAAGAGAGAGAGAGAGAGAGAGAGGAAGAGGAGGAGCGAGAGGGTTTCTTTCTTCAGGAGCTTGAGAATGGCGCCAATTCTGCAGAGCTCACAGCCTTGGGTCGAGAAATAGTAGGAATTCCTTTCCTTTTCCTCTCCTTTCATGGATTTCATCTTCCCCTTCGTTTCAGTTCCGTCGCTGCTTAGTCAAAATTTAATCTTCGTTTTTTGGTCTCTTGCAATCGCCAGTCGACCAAAGCAAGTGAAGGACGTGGCACACCAGGACGAGGTGGTTCGGGTCCTCACCAACACTCTCGAGACCGCTAACGTGAGTCCGTTTCCCCAGACGACGATGTTCGTCGCCATTTTCTCGTTCTTCTGTTCGAGCCCTATGAATGTACGTGCGTAATCAAGTAGTGCCATTTTTTTTTTTTTTTTCCGGTTTAGTGCCCGCACATGCTCTTTTACGGCCCGCCGGGTACTGGGAAGACGACGACCGCGCTCGCCATTGCTCACCAGCTTTTTGGGTAAGACACTGGACTAAAGCAGGAATTTTTGGTTTTTACGCAAGTGATGATGCTGGGTTGTTGGTGTAGAGATTATAGGCTACAGATTATGCCTTCTATTTCAGTGTCTTTCATGTGCTTGCATTATTGTCTGGCTTAAATTGTCAGTGTGTATATTCTTGTTTTAATGTGTTCACTAGTATCTTTTGACAGGCCTGAGCTCTACAAATCTAGAGTGCTTGAGCTCAATGCGAGTGATGATCGTGGGATTAATGTCGTTAGAACTAAAATAAAAGATTTTGCAGCCGTGGCTGTGGGATCTGGTCAACGTCAAGGGTATACACTTTACATCCACATTTTACCTTCTTCCCTATGTGAATTTTATTTTCATAATTGGTCTTCTCCTTTGATTCTATGTAGGGGCTATCCATGTCCACCATACAAAATTATCATCCTGGACGAGGCAGATTCAATGACAGAGGATGCTCAGGCATGTGTTTGTCCACTCTTCTTTTCTGCCAATAGGTTTATTATCAGTTTCATTATGCTTATGTCAGACAGCTTGTACAGAATGCTCTGAGGCGTACAATGGAGACATACTCTAAAGTCACAAGATTCTTTTTTATATGTAACTATATCAGCAGGTACAACTTCTTTCTTAGCTTTTCTTTTGAATCATAGTTAACACATGTTTAGGTTCTGTTCATTGTAGCATCACATTTTCAATAAAAAACAGGAGTGCATTCCAGTTTGCTTTATAACTATTGCTTACTATAAGGAGAAGTCTTTCTAAAATAGCTAGGCAAATTGGAGTGACAAAGTAACTTTTTGCTTTTGCTTGGTTAGAAAATATCATACATGGAAGGTTAACCACAATCTCTTAAGTCCTTAATTGACATGCGTGTTTGCAATTTTGTAGAATCATAGAGCCGCTTGCTTCAAGATGTGCAAAGTTTAGGTTCAAGCCTCTTTCAGAAGAAATAATGACTAGCCGTATATTGCACATATGCAAGGAAGAAGGTCTCAATCTGGATGCAGAGGTTTGGCTCTGATTGTTTTTATCTGGCTTCAAAGATGGTTTGTCGCACCGTTTTGTAACTTTCTTTTTGACATTGTTGAATGTTTCTGTCGTGGCAGGCTTTGTCAACCTTAAGTACAATCTCCCAAGGTGATTTGCGTCGGGCTATCACATACTTACAGGTATAAAAGGGTCACATGGTGCATGAACTCCATTCTTTAAGGATGTGGTTTTCATTTCAGGATAAGATACCTTTGCAGCTGTTATAAATTGTGTTTTTTGCAAAATAGAGCTCCTGAATACTTTAAACCTTTAGAATGTTGCTGTTTTGCATGCCAAGAGATCCAAATTTGATTTTTTTTTTTTTTTTTTTTTTTTTTTTGGGGGGGGGTTAGGTTAGCTGATTTTGTCCTCAAGTGGTGTCTTCAATATGCAGCAGAAGATTTTCTCTTAGTATTTGGGCTAAGGTTCATGCCTTATACTTTTCAACTCTACCTCCTGCTCTTGGTGCATCTAATATGCTAAATCTTTAGTCAGTCAGTACTGTGTAAATAACACCGGAGGACTTTAAGACATCGGCCAAGTTTGACGTTCTTCTACCATCAGGAGTCCTTGCTTTCAAATTTGCTAATAATTACCTGGCCAGATGCTGATTACGACTTGAATTGATCACTGAAAGGGACACCGGCGTATCTGACTTGTGTGCACCTTCTTTTGCAAGGCATAAAAGCTTCTATCTTGTTAAGAGCTGTGGCATGTAAAGAAGCTTTCTGCAGATGTCATCTTGTGAGAACATTCTCTTTTGAACACGAGAGGATAGATTTTTGAAATGTGTTTTCATATGAAAGGGACAAAAACATGAGAAGGGATAATTATTTGGACTTCTTTTTCAAGTATATCTCAGGCTGGCAAGAAATGGGTTATGGATCATTTAATCTGCTTTTTATCAATTTGATCATTTCAGTTGATGGTTGATATGTTTTGTGGTGGTTCAGTTTTATACACGAAAACAATGAATTGGTCCTTGGTTTTGTTGAATTAATGGCATCTCAATGTTGCCAACAACCAGACATAGATATGGCAACAGAAGGGCATCTCGAATTGCTTGGATACTGAACATGGATGCTCTAAGACTTTTGCCATGGAAGAAATTATTATTAGATAGCCAGCCAGTAACTTGATAGGATAAAAGAAATAGGATCAAGCATTTTATGTTGTGCTATCCATACAATTTATCTTGTTTTTAGTTGTGTTGTTATGGTGTTACTTGAAATGTTTAATCTAGTCTTACTGTTAAAATAGTAATATTTTGTGTGGTGTGTGAATTCCCTCCCCTCCCCTTGAGTATTTTCAACCTCAGTAAATTAAGCTGATATTTTTGAGCTTTGCAGGGGGCTGCTCGATTATTTGGATCATCAATTACTTCAAAGGATCTAATAAGTGTCTCTGGGGTAGTTATTTCATACTTAACTTTCTGAATTCCTGGTCATTCATTGTCCTTTGATATATGTATCCCAATAGCGTGCTACTATCAGAAACCAAGGTTATATCAAACTGAATAATTGGATGACAGTCATGTGCTGTCTTTAAACATGAAAAGGGAAGTGTTTTTTCTTCAGTAAATTAATTTTGATTCTCTTTTTCCAAAGTGATCCTGGACTCCTTTGCCTTTATTCTGGTGTAACAATCATAATTTGCTTTTGATTTTAATATGAAAACTAAGATATTTGTTGTTTAAATGAGTAAGCTATGTAGTTTTGTTTGTCTGAGTCTTTTATAAACCATACGCCCAAATAGTTTTGTCCCCACAAAGCATCCGTGGTAGCTGCACTTTCTACATCCTAATTGGTCAAATGGACTTTAAAGATTGCTTGAAGAATACAAAGGATCTTGGTTTATGAGTATTGGGTCCAATTCTATGACGTGGTTGGAAGAGGCCTGAGTTCAAGGCAAAGGATCTTCAGCTTGTATAATGGAATCCTGCATGATAGTGTAGTCCTACTTTTGGTCCCTCTTCAATCCAATTTGGGATCAATTCTGTAGCATTCAGGATATTTCTATGCTAGCTGCATCTTAGAATAGTATCATTTTATAAACTGGATATCTAAGCAAAAGATTTTCTTTTCAAATGGGAACTTAAAATCTGGGACAATATAGCAGTGATCCTTTGCTAGGAAGTTGTTTTCCTTTTCATTTTCCTTTTTGAGGTGATTATAGTCTTCTGGTCACATATTCGAGTATTAGAATTTATAACTGCTGGATGCTAGACAGATTGGTTTTAGCCAAAGGAGAGCACTTTCTAACTGTCGCCTTCTTGTTTTTATTCTTTCGAGACTTATTATCTCTGTTTCCTTTCTTTCTCATTTTTCCATCTCAGAATCACTTGTGTATGATTCCTACATCTTAATTTATCAGGTAATCCCACAGGAGGTTGTTGGGGCACTTCTTGCAGCTTGCAAAGTGGCAACTTTGACTTGGCAAACAAGGAGGTCAATAATGTCATTGCAGAGGGATATCCAGTCTCCCAGATGCTTTCTCAGGTATAATTAGCTATATCTAGGCATGCGTCCTTTCTAATGTCAACTTATGGACTTACATTAAGCTGAAATTTTGTCCTATTCAAGTTATTTGAGGTGGTTGTAGAAGCAGACGATATTTCAGATGAACAGAAGGCTAGGATATGCAAGAGATTGGGTGAAGCTGATAAGGTTAGCTGCCTATGATGAAATTATGTGAACTGTTTTATATTTTCAAATTAAATTTGGTGTAACTAGTAACTGAATATATGATCAACCTGAGTAATGGTTGATCATCATATGACCATGACACAAAAACAATAATCACCTGGTCTTTCCAACTGGTGTTTCCAGCAGGTAAGGATCTTAAGTTCTTTTAGCTTCCCTTTTTCCATCTCCACTTGGCTAATTGTGCGATGTTCCACTTGTTGCTTCTGACCTCATTCTGATGCTTTGAATTAGTACAAAATTCTGTCAGATCATGCTGCAACAGTAAATAGTTATTTCAGGCCTTCTTTTAGTTATAGCAACCTTCAAGATATTATGGGATAACATTCAAGGCGAGCAAGCTGTGTTCTCATGTTATATCAATCATTTCATTGAATGCTTTGCACTATAGTGAGCTATTGAACCTGGAAACAACACATTTATCAATCAAAATTTTTTGTTGCAATCCGAACACCGACTTGTTTATATAATGAGTCACACCATATAAGATGTATGGCACTTTTAAGGAGCAGTTTCTTCAAATACAGGCCTTTCATAATGTGTCTATCCAAATGTACATAAACACATGTCAACTTTATGTTTCATAAAAAGCATAATGACTGCGCATATGTTGAGCCATAACAAAATTTTTGTAGTTTGATGCTGCGTGCTGAAGTACATGGAGAGTTGATCATGTTTAGAGAAATTATGCCATTAGACAATTTAGTTTTTATGAGTAAGTGTTGGCTCTTTTCTTGTTCAGTGTCTTGTTGATGGTGCGGATGAGTACTTGCAGCTTTTGGATGTGGCTAGCAACACCATGCGAGCTCTGTGTAACATGCCCCAAGAATTCTCTTATGAGACTTGAGGGACCTGAAACCTTCAGATCCAGAGAAAGTTTGTGATAATAGTCCAGGGAGAAATTAGAAACTAAGTCTGTAAAGAGATTATAATTTTTTTATGTTGGATGCTGATGCAAAAGGTCTGATCCAAGGGACTTTCGGGTTGCCACCCTTTTCATTATATTTTGCAACACATCCTCCTTTATCATGATTAGCCTGCCAGAACTGTGCCTCCTTAGCTGATACAAAGGTCCAATTATCGATACGCTTGTGGTTTAAGTATTGGGTTTTTTTTTTTAATCTTTGTTTTTGGGATAAATGAGTGCTTATTCTTCCTAATTTCTACTTTGGAGGCACGAGATAGACATATCAGGATCAATGTTATTTAGGACGAGCAATCTTGTTTGCTCGCACTTATCATGTGCTGCTTTAATAATCGTCAATTGATTTATGTATGAGATCTCGAGTAGCTTTGATTAGTCTACAGGGAGACGAAAGAGGACATGCGTATCTATGCAAAGCTATGCTGTGGGCCTGCTAGAGATATAATCAGATCTGTCCACTCCTGAGTAATGAAGTGGAGCAAGCAAAGTACTTTCTTCTGTTCACCACGCCCCCCAAAATGATCTATTGCATTTCATCATAGTGTTGCGGTTATGTCATTTTTAATCATCCTCATATGTCCATGCTGGTGTGCAACCCACCACCACTCAGCTTCATCATGTTCACGTTTGAATTTGAAAGAACCGCATGATTCCTACTGATTTCGATGAAGAGCGTTTAGGGTGGCTTAGAGAATTCGATTGAGCTGAGCTCAGACTTGAAATAACGGGCACGCTTAACCCAGTAATTTGGAGGGATTTTACTTTCGAATCTCATAACCAGTTAAGTCTGCTCAAATGAAAAGGAACCATGAAATTGATTCAAAATGTTATACTCTTTTCCTGCATATTCAAGGCTGTGCAACATAATCTTATGTATGATCCTCATGTAGATTGATAAAATACAATAGGATTCGATACCATTGCTGGTATATCTTATAGTTTTATGTGGAAAACCTATATGAGCTCGGGAAGCATAATCTGATTTCTGCCCCAACCCATATTTCCTTCTTTTGAAAAAATGTATATCAATAAAGCGGATTGCATGGACATTTCAAACTCCTAAGAGAACTGTAGATTTGCACGTTGTGGGGACAAGTAGGGGGCTGCCTGCGGCATCGGTGTCGGCGGATTGGAAGCGTTCCGTGATCAATCAGGAGAGCAAATGTAGATTGGTCGACAGCGACCCGGACCCATCCTTTTGAATTCAGAAAATTCAGAAGTTACAACAGTGATGGGAGGGAAAGTTTGCAGTGGTGTACTACCGGAATTCTTGAATTTTTGTCAAAAATCACGTCTCCATGCGAACAAAAATCCAAGCTTCACATGGAGAAAATGTTGGTATTCGAGATGTCCCTCTCTAAGTCAAAGAGAACAAAAAAATGGCCCACCAATCCCCCACTCAATGCCTCCAATCTCGCCTCACTCAACTCCTCCATTTGACGCAGCCTCACCACCATATATACATACACCCATCAACGCTTCATTCCCAGACAGCCAGTGTCAGTTCACGTTACAGTTAATAGCGGTTGAAATTGCCGTTGAGGAAGATGGCGGTCGATGAGTCCTTCAAGAAGCCAGGAGCCATCCCGTTCAAGTGGGAGATCCGGCCCGGTGTCCCCAAGATCCAGCACCACCGCCACCGGCAGCTGCCCCCACCCCCGCGGCCTCTGCCGGAGGACCCTCCTCCCCGAGGTGGCCATCCGTCCCTGCCGAAGCTCAAGCCGCCCCCCGCTGCACCCGGACCCCAGTTCCTCTCGCCGCTGGAGATGCGGACCGGGTCCTTCCGGTCAGCTCCTCGCACCCGCTCCGAGCGGTGGAGGCTCGGCCCGCCCATGCTGGGCCAGCCCGAATGCGTCTCCTCCGGGCCGGGATGCTTCCCCGCCGCGCCGCTGTTGAAGCGGAAGGAGAGCAAGAGGAGGTCCCGCAGGACCAGGCCGGAACCCGAGCCCGAGCTCGACAGCTGCTCTGATCTCGGGACACCATCACGGTTTTCTTTTTCGACCCAGAGATCGCTCTCGCCGTACCGCGAATCGCCGTGCGCGTCATCCTATTTGTCCGTCATGTCATCGCCGAGGCTGTCGTTTTCTTCGTACATGAAGTCGTCTCACCAGTCGTCACCCCGATGCATGGGTGATCCAGAGTGGGCGGGTTCGGGCTCTTTTGAAGTAGAGATGGATCCTCAATGTTCACCAAATTGACACAAAACGCACACAAGTTTACATACGCACCGTGGCGTAGGGAATTGCTGAGGCTTTGTTTTGTGATCAGAAAGTGAGTGATTTAGCAGAGTAGACAACCTGCACAAGATTGGTCTTGTGATCTTTGGTGTATGTGTTGTATTAGAACATATATAATGTCAACTTTTACGTTTAAGTTTAAGTTTGATTGAAACACTTTGTAAATCGCAATAAAAGTTATTCGATCAAACTCTAATAAGACTTTTTAAAGTTGACATTAATAAAACTTGATGAACTATCTTTCTTCAATCAATTTGCATCGATCTTAGCTTTCTTACAAACTCCACTCATCCAGCCGCGTCGAAGTGACCTCCCCCTCCTTCCCATCGTCATATAAATATCAAACTCAGCTACCGCATTTTTATGCAGACAAGTCAATGTTTTAAGCAACTCTTGACTTTCTAAAGCAAATGATATTTCCTTGTCCACGTGATCATTAATCATCACTTTCTTTGAATGGTTGAGATCCGTTGCATTTCAATCCGACAACGAAGAATTGTGAGGGAATTGCAAATTGGGATCGACATGTTTATTCAAATTACTGCTCCTTTATCATTAAAGTCCACATTTTTATGTCATCAGGAAACTCTCAATCCGACATAACAAGACTCTGGTCAGATTCATAGGACACATGAATGTTGTCTCACGTTCTCATCCCCAATCGCATCTCGCTCTTCCTCGCCAGTACTGCAGCGTTCCCGAAATCGCCGTTATCAAATCTCTGACGTGCAAATTTTACACGAGAGTTGAACAGAGCACGAGAATCTGTCATTCTTCCGGAGCATCATGATCTCCTCCAGACCCTGAACCGTAACTACGTCTCCATCGTGAACCAAGTCCTCGCCGTCATCGTCCAAAACCGCGAGTTCGACGCGAAGCTGGCGGCTTCCGCCGCGCCCACCTCGCCTCCTTGGGACACCGAATCGGTCTCCGAGGTGCTGCGGTCGATACCCAGATGCTTCTTCCAATCCCCTCGCTCCATCGGTCGCCAGAAGACCTTCCGCCACCGGGCGCCCCTGAGGCAGCGCGACCCGAGGCGCGAGTCCGAGAAGCTCCGGAAGGGTGCGCTCCTTCTAGGTCCCGCGGCTCACAGGGACCCGCAAAGGGTCGAGCTTGGGTTGGACAAAGCGCTCGAGTTCTACTACTGGGTCGAGTCCCATTTCGGCTTCGTGCACAATGAGATGACTTGTAGAGAGATGGCTGTTGTTCTGGCCAGAGGAAACAGGTTGAAGGATCTGTGGGAGTTTCTTAAGACGATGGATAAGAGAGGTAATGAGCTCGTCACGACTCCCACCATCACCTGTTTGATGAAAGTCCTAGGAGAAGAGGGCTTCGTTAAGGAGGCGACGGCCGCGTTTTATAGGATGAAGCAGCTTCATTGCAAGCCGGACGTCCATGCGTATAATACCATTCTCCTCGCGCTTTGTAGGGTAGGGAATTTCAAGAAGGCGAGGTTCCTGTTGGACCAGATGGAATTGCCGGGGTTCAGGTGCCCCCCGGACACTTATACATATACGATAATGATTGGTTCATACTGTAAGTATAGTATGCAAACTGGATGCAGGAAGGCCATTCGGAGGAGGATGTGGGAGGCAAACCATTTGTTTCGTCATATGCTTTTCAAAGGTTTTGTCCCGGATGTGGTCACGTATAACTGTTTGATTGACGGGTGCTGCAAAACGAATCGGATCGGGAGGGCGTTAGAACTTCTTGATGACATGAATAAAAGAGCTTGTGTCCCAAACCGAGTCACATATAATTCTTTTATTAGATACTATAGTGCTGTTAATGAGATCGATGGAGCTATTGAGATGTTGAGGAAGATGCAAAGCATGAATCATGGCATACCCACCTCGAGCTCGTATACTCCTATTATTCATGCTTTATGCGAAGCAGGAAGAGTGATTGATGCATACCGTTTCCTCATTGAATTGGTTGATGGAGGTTCGGTTCCCAGAGAGTATACATATAAATTAGTTTGTGATGCGATCAACTCTTCTGGAGCAAGTGGTCTGATAGATGATAAACTGCATAGAAAGATTCAAGATGATATAGAGAAAAGGCTTAGGCAGGTGATGAAGGTGAAACCATTGGTCACTCGCCAATTGTCCTGACTGCTTAGCAAGATTCAACATGTATGTGGAATTGGATGTTCCAAACACATGGATCAGTCCTCAAGGTTAAATCTTTTGTCTGAGCAAGCTATATCACACAGCAAGGAGAACAGATAAAAACAAGGAATGAAGTTGAACATGACCATACCTTGCTAAGAGGTGCTGCATTGCGAAACAGTAATGTTTCTATTGAAAATTCCAGAATCGAATCTACTCAAGCATACAAGCTAGGTCACCAGTCACCCCTCATTTGACCGGTGTTCTCTCTCCGTTCAGGTAACATGGATTTTTTCTTCCTTATGACTCCTCATTAGTCATTATGATGAGCAATGTCAGTCTATAGCCTATATTGCTAGCGTAAATTGCTTGGAAGCATATTTTGCTATTGCAAAGTTCTTTCTGTAGTTTTCTTGTATGCCTAGATATTTTGATCCATGCTTTCACTGGCTTGCCCTCTGCACGAGACAGGAAGATCTGGTATGTTTCTCCTGTTCAAGGAATTCCACATCTTCAATCATCTTTCCTTCAGAGACTAAAAAATAACTATATGAGATGAATGATTTCCTCTGAATATTTTCTGCATCTAACCCATATACTGTGAATTTTTTAAGCTCCCGAAACTGATCAAGAGGGGGGGGAATTGGAGTGTTTTTCACAATCCCGTAATTTATTGTGACATGAGTGATCTAATGTAGATGCTTTATGGTCTTTTAACTTAGTTGAGGTGTCAGAACTGGTTTATTAAAATACAGAACTGCGGTCTGTTTCTGTAAGGTGAATGAAAACGCTTTTGTCAGTTACCTTTGCATTCACCTTCTTGATCTAGCAGACACAGTTGAGTTCTTCAACAAGTCAAAGGTTCTACCTTAAGCTCATTCATGCCACTGTGGAGTTTTGATTGTAGCCAGAATGGTGGTTGGCTCCTCTCTAGTTAGATGCAAGCCTAAGTCGTCAGCATATCTAAATTGTTTGATTGATTTCGTGTACTTTGGCATGAATTGGTAATAGTTCTTAAAGTAGTGGAATTGGAATTGGTTCTTCATTTCCTTTCATAAAGATGCTTGGTTACATGCAATGACAGGAATAGAAACTAGTCACCATTCACATGCAGTAAAACTGTCTCCATGATCCTGCTTCTGTTGCTGGGCAGACATGTATTGATAAAAATCAGAATTCCAGCACTGAGCGAACAAAAGCAATCATTGTATTGCCATTCAAGGATCTTCATTGCATCATATGTTTTCCCCTCTTCCTCTTATTTCTTCGATGAATTTTTCTGGGAATGACATCTTATAATTGCTCTTTCATTAATATATCTGTGAGTTACGTGGATAGCATTGTTTCCAACTAGGAAAAAAGAAGATAAATTTGGCAGGTGCTCAAAGTGTCTCCACTTTGAATAGTTGATGTATATTCATCAATCTTCAAGTGTTTTCATATTATGTTGTTGAAGCAAATAGCTACTACTAGTTTGTTTTTTTGGTCCATGTATATTCATCAATCTTCAAGTGTTTTCATATTATGATTTGGCAAATAGCTACCTATGTCCATGTACATTCATCAATCTTCAAGTGTTTTCATATTATGATGTTGAAGCAAATAGCTACTACTAGTGTGTTTTTTTGGTCCATGTATATTCATCAATCTTCAAGTGTTTTCATATTATGATGTTGAAGCAAATAGCTACTACTAGTGGGTTTTTTTGGTTAAAAAATAGCTACTCACTTAGTGGCAAATCATCCAAAGATTCTGGTCCATGTCCATGTCTGTATTAAATTTAGTAACAGCATGATATTTGTGATTCTGATTCCTTTTACTTTGCTCATTCCATCTACCTCATTCATATGAGTAGTGGGGTTTTCTGATTTGCTTTTCAGGTTCTGGGGAGCTATTAGCCAAAAGTTTTATCTGAAATGAAGGAGCATAAGGAGGGAAAATTTTTTGTTTGGTAAAGAGTGAATTGCTTTTATTTTGATTTACCTCTAGGTAGCCAATGCAAGGTGAATGGTGGCAGGAGTGTCAAGTTCAAGGACGAACTCCTCTATCTATATTTTTGCACCTGTTGCTTAGAGAAAAGCCAAAATATCTGCTCATTCCTCTGTTGCTATGAGTTTTCACTATCTTATGGAGAGAAAAAAAGGAAAGAGCTGTTTTCTGAACGTCTGATTTCCCTATTCATGCCTTAACCTTTCAGCTTGCAGGCACTCAATTGTGGTCCGCACTGGAATGGCGATGACTTCACATTCTCTGAATAGTAGCATGATAATGTTAAATCTTGGGAATGCTGGGCTATGACTGTACCATGATACATGGAAAAATGATCTTGTTGGGGTTTTGAGTTTCCTAATTTTGTGCTGGTTTTTATACTACTGTAATCCAAAAGGATGTGTAGGAGGCTATTCAATTGTCTCACTCTGCTTGATAATATATCCACGTTTTGGGATCTTTTTATGAAAACGTCTATGCCTTTTTCTGCTGTAGTCAGGTCTGCTCTTAGATCATTCTTAACCATGATACTGCTGGCTGTATTATTAGAACAATATCCTTTTTGCTCCATAAATCCAGCCAGATTTTCTGTTCAAATGTACAACAAATCAACCAGCCTCACCAAGTGCTTATACTATGAAGTGGAGTTGGCTACATAACCCTCGTGCATCATTGTGCTCTATCTCAAAAGATCCAAATACTAAAATCTTTTCTCATATCCTTATTCCATGCATGTTAAGATCTTCCCTACTCCTTTTGATCTGCATGACCATTGTAAAGTTGCATTTTCTCACCCGAACATTCTAAGGTCGCCATGGCATGTGTATGAATGAGCTTCTCTCATCACAATTTTTCCTCGAGTATCCACACAATGTAGCATTCTCATCTTTGTTATACTCATTTGGTACACTAGGTTGATGCTTGATTGCCCCATAATCGCATCTCTGTAATAATTTTTGTAAAGGTTAAAACTGACGTAGTTAAGCTTCTGTTCACTAGGCCTGTCTCGGGAGGGAAATAGGCAAATGGCTGATTGCAGTAATTGAATACTGTTTTAAACATGTCCTAAAGAAAGATGGGAAGTACCAACCTTAAACCAATTCTTGGCAGAAGATCTAGGGTACCTCAAGTACATTATGTCCCCTTGAAGCTCTGGTTCGGTTTGACGAAGCACATCAGGAGAAGGGAATAGGAGCATGACTAGTCCTGGTTTTACCAAAGGGTGAGACAAAACCAATATGCATTTCACTTTGGCTTTGAATGTTCTCAATACCAGGCAGACTTAGGAGGCTTTCATTATGCTTTGAGAACTGGATTGTAAACTCGCTTGGTTGACCCCGATAAGATTATGATTCTTCTCGAGTATCTATTGCACTTGGATTTCCATTGGGATTTTAATTAGTTCGGCAGTCTAACGTTTCTGTAGGTGCGAGGAGCGGGAGTTTAAAAGAGGACGTATATATGGTGTAGTTAGACCTGTCAAATGGGGGTCATAAATGGTCCAATCCAAATCGATCAATTTAACTTGTTTATGACCCATTTATTAGAGTGTAAAATTTGACCCATACTCAACTTGACCCATATCGAACTCATACCCTCCCCATTTAACTAAACGTAAAAAGCTTATTTCTTATGATTTTTTTTTTAAATGGTATTGCTAAACTACTTTCATGCAAATACAAATTTAATGGAAATTTTTTATAATTTTTTAAAAAATCAAATTCTAATTTTTTTTTTATCTTTTTAAAAATAAAAAAATTATTTATTTATTTTATTTTTTTAAATACAGTTTTTAATTTTTTTTTTTTTTTTTCTTCTTCTATGTCATAGCTGGCGTTGGCGAGCTCAAGCTCACCCGATGCAGTGAGCTCAAGTCTCACTAGATTAGCAAGGTCTTTGCCTCACTAGATTCTGACAAGCTTGAGCCTCGCCTAGCTAGTCATCAGCCATCACCGTGTTGTTATTGGTTAAGGAAGGAGGAATAAAGGAAAAGAAAAGGAAAGAAAAAAGAAAAAGAAAAAATAATTATAATTTCAATTTTTATAAAGTTAAAGAGGGAAAGAGAGAGTGTGAGGCTTGAGTTGAAAATAGGTTCTAAATCCAATCCATTTATCTTAAACTTTCAATTTTCAAATCCATTTAACTAGTCTCTTCAAAAAGTAAGTAACTCATATATGACCCATTTATGATCATATATGAGTCTAAGATCCATTTTAACACTTCTAGGTGTAATTCTTCCTTCAGCTATGTTGGGAAGTTCATCAAGTTTTACGAGAAATGGGGGAAAGAAGAAGTCAAAGCAGCTACAATGTCAAATCACATTGGGATGTGGTATTACGGATATTCGTTTATCTCCAAAAGCATTTTAGATTAAGAAATGGATCTACAATTCCTTTGAATAGTCAGTTCACCATCGAAACGGATGTATGGTTGACTTCAACTATATTTACTTATTTTTCGACTATATTATAACCTAATCTCAATGTTTATCGCCGCTTTCATTGTCATTCTAATTTCTATAGACGTCCTTATCCGTGACATTTAATTCATGGTGGCGGGGCATTGCCTTTTTGGGAAAAAAAAATCAAACTAAAATCTCACGAAGGGACTATTTAATAAAGAAATTTGGAGATAATTGTTTAAAAAAACATAAACTTATTATAGGGCAATCGATTGAGTTTTAAACCATTCAATTGTACCAATCTAATTCTTTTCATTTTGATAGTTGTGCCAATTTAGTTCCGGACCTTTTAACATTTTGTCAATTTAATCGTTAATCGCTAACGTGGTGGTCTAACCATCTTACGTGGTACGGTTGGTACTAACATAAACAAGTTTTGCAATTTTTATTTTATAATATTTTTATTGAATTTTTTGAATTTTAAAAGGAAGAAAATAATAATAAAAAGAAAAAAAATTAAATTGCAAAAGTTGTCTACATCAATATCAATTGCATCATGTAGAACGGCCGATGTTGACTAAATTGCCGCGTCAGCTTTTTTCGGCGAAAATATTTATAACTAAAATGATACAATTAAAATGTTTATAATTTGATTGGTAATTTGTCAAAATGTTAATGATTAAATTACCACAATAAAACATTTAAAACTGAATTGACCATCGTGCACTGAGTAAATAGATTTTTGGATAATTTTTCCAAGAAATTTGTTAAATGGATTGACAGTTGATGCTAGATGCAATCAATTGATCACATAAAATACATTTGCCTCCAGTGTTATGTGATGATGTAATTTTGGATAATTTTCCAAGAAATTTGTTAAATGGATTGACAGTTGATGCTAATGCTAGATGCAATCCATTGATCACATAAAATACATTTGCCTCCAGTGTTATGTGATGATGTAATGCTAGTTGGAGGAATGTCCACGATAATGCGATGATCTAATAGCATTTCGAAACAATAGATTATGTGCTGAATTCGAGGAATGTCGACATGATGACGTGAAACATAAATAGTTCAATAGGAGGGGATACCATGGATATACTAGCATTCGAATTTGCATGCTCGATTCAATATAAATAATGTGCCAGAAATCTGTCATAAAATTTGAATCGTTTCAACTTAAGAAGGCCTTGAAAGGGACTGTGTTTGCAATTTGCAAAATCATAAGTGACATGAAACAAGCGTGCTATCTTCCTCACAATTCTTTTATATTCCTCAAACCATATAAAATTTACACTTCTGATGATGATAATTGGGGACAAGCAAATGTCACGTCAAAGATAGTTGTACTCAAATTCAAAATTAGTATTCAGACTAGTGATGCTAAATGGATGTTATATCATCCGGATAATAATGTGTGACACATAATTAATTTTCTATTAAGTCAATTTATAGCACATTTTTATCGTCGGAAGTTTAACAAAACCTATTTTGGAATACCAGAAATATAAATATAGGCACTAACAAAGTATCGCTCTAAATGAATGCTCCATCTTTCTAAGACAAGATATATTAATTGAATCGTTTTCAATTACTAACTAGAGTGAATGTAAAATTTCCATAAAATCGACCGGTGAACCTAAGGTTGTTACTCATAGGGACCAAACATACTGACCACAATGGATAAAGCTCATGTATGATTACCCAGTTTCGCATCCATTTAGATTAGGCGATATATTTTACTCAGAGTTCGGATAGAATAAGATGCTGCCATGATTTTCAATGACTTCTAAAGGTAGATGATTTTAGATTACACGTTTGAATCTCAGATTACCTTTCTCTCTGGTCAGAAGATTAAACCCTTTGACCAACTTGTGACAGCATGTCCTCCAATCACATTTACCCAAAACCCTGCAAGAAAACGAACTTCTATTCAAGTTAGCCTGTCTCAGTTATAATCTTTAACACAAAGTTTACGTATGTGACTACCTCATCCTGAAGTAGACATGGAAAGTCTTGAGCCCTTCAGGAATGCGGATAAGCCTTGCCATAACGAGAAAGGGTTGTAGAAGTCTCGTGGGTGCCATAACGAGAAAGGGTTCTCAAAAGTCAAATGCAATCCTAGATGCTCTATGAGGACCTGTCAATGGAAATACGTAGAGAGATTGTGTGACGCGAGTTCTCTGGCAACGTGAAGAAATTCTTTTTTCTACGCCATTGATGCCGTGCTCGTCTTTTGTTGTCATTTTATAATCAGATGTAACTGGCCAGACCACTACTCTTTTGTTTTCTCTTACTTTAGGGTTTTGAAGCAGCGTAGGGCAAAATTGGTCCCCTAATGCTGGCCCTTCCCATGTACCTACAAAACAACCTAGTTGTAACTTGGGAGTATCTATGCTTTCACTTTCCGGCCAAGGAATATCTACTGTCTCAATTAGGCCCGATACCTATCATTGATTCGATCTCGGTGAAAATATGTGGTATCTTGTCACAAGAGCATGGGCGTCAGTAGAGCTAAAATGAATGAACAGTTGCGCCTTAGAGTCAAGACTCTGTAGGTAAAATTTAAATAATGCTGGTGTTTCACCGTCAGTTATATCCATAGTTGATATCGGATCACATCTTTTGATCAACACGTTTGTGAATCAAGGTGTTATTGAGGTGCCGAACAAATTCCGTCCCATCATCGACCGTTATTGTCCGTTGGAAGACGGTTACCATTCCCTCCAACTAACCACCGCCACCACTCCTGTACCATTGTTGAGAAACCATTATTGTGACTTCCCTACCCAACCACTGCCCTCTCTAGCTCAAGGATGTTTACCTCTATTAATTTATGTTTACCTAGTTATTGGAGAATAATGGCGATCATCCTAAGAGGTCTTACTATGAAGTCGTGAGAAGAAAGATCAAGCAGAAAGTACTTGTCTCTTTGTTCCACCATTCCCTCTCGCCCTTCATGTGCTTTTCCACTACATCCTGTCCAACACAAAGACAGGACATGTAAAATATGTCTCGAGTTTGGGTCTGTGAATAAAATCCGAATCATGATATATTGTTATTTATTGATGTCCAAATATTTTCCATGAGCTTCGTTGGATAAAGATTACAAGCAAAATAAGAAGAGGGAAGACTTTGACAAAGTGGGTGCAAGAAAGAATTGATGAAAATCTTGATTCTGTTGAAGTCGCGCTCAAAGTGAGATCAAAATAGGAAAGTCCAAAATCTTGGACTTTGTTGACCGAAGTTGACTTGGATTTGTTCCTTTCTTCAGTATGTGTGGCCTGTTTTGCATGCATGCATACATACACACATACATACATATACACACACACACACACATGTATATTCTTTATACATCAAGAGGTTTTGCTCAATTGTTGATCAATACGTAGAGAAAATTGAAGCACCATTTTCGAGTGCCTGAAAGTGGACTCGTTGTTCTTGTTCGTGAAATTACATCTAAGGAAGACTAGTGTTTGTAGTGGTGAAATCTTACGGTAAGATTTGTGAATTTCTTTGTGAGATTAAGAGATTATTTCGTGAGAAGTTGTGGGACTAAATATTGAGTATATTGTTGGGAATTGGGGTTTAAAAAACATTGAAAGTGTTTGAGTGACTTGAGTATATAATCTCCATTGTATCGCTTAATCTATAGTGAAATTCGTTACTATTCTCCTTATAGACATAGGTCTCTAAGACCAAACCACATAAATTTGGTGTTTGAGTTTTTTTCTTGTTATATCTATTTTATTGTTTGATCGCTCGCTTTTCGCAATAAGACATTTACTTAATAACTAAACCCCAATTCATCATCTTGCATCTTACCTGCAAGATGTTATTCACGAGGATTGCTAATAGCAATGCCGACACCATTTCACGATGCAATTTAATCCAACACGTTCGTCCGTCATCTTAAAATTGAAGAACAAACAATTGACAGTTTAGTTAAGCCCATTTGATGTAGGAGAATCAATTTAACATTTTTCATTGATGTATTGGGGTTTAACAATGATTAATAACGCACTTTGAAGCCTTAGATTATTTATTTTTGATATTGTAATGGGGTCCGGCTAATTGGGACTTGGGGCATCTCTTGTCCGGAAGGCTGGACATACAAGTTAAAAACTCTTAAGCCCGGCGGTGAAATCTTTCTCGACCGTCTGTGTGTAAAATTAGAATCTACCGTTTGTTTTCCTTCGTTTCGGTTTTCTGTTTTCCATACAGAGCCTGTCGCCTATTATGATCAAGGATACTTGTCATCGTCTATATTTTTCCCGGGGAAGTAGGAATAGATTGAGAGATAAACACTAGCGAACAAATAAATTATTTCATAAGGGCTCAAATTTCCATGGTCAAACCTATAATATTTGGCGCATAATGACTGGTTAGGTATAGACTAAGTCATCCTAAAGAAAATGAATAAAGTTGAGGACATATGGAGATTGGTTCACAAAACTCGCATGACAAATGACGTGACCGACTGTAATTAATCGGGCTTAAATATGGCTCTTCGAAAGGCACCGTTAATAATCCATCACAGTAATCATAACATCAAATTTGGAGACCCGTCTCAGTGTATCTAACATCACCCGAAAGAATACAAAGAGGGAATATGTGAGGTGCATCTCATAGAACCTTAGTCCAAATATCAAATTACTAAGCAAAACGATATTTTTAAGAGGGAAGTCTTCTCTGGATGCTCTTAGTTAAATCCTTCCCCATAGTAATTTGGCTTTTTTCTTTGTCTATTGAGTGACCGAAGAGGGTGACTTTTGTTTATAAAAGCATGAAGGACATTGCCTATTGGCTGCAAGATAATTTAAGTGGTTGTCCCTGTAAGTCACGAGCTGCGTTTGAAACGCGACACGCAACTTGAAATGAAGCAAGCATAAATCAAGCTCATGAGTTGCTTCCAAGGAGGAAAAGTGTATTGAGAGAGAGAGAGAGAGAGAGAGAGAGAGAGAGAGAGAGAGAGAGAGAGTATGGAGGAGGAGCATCAGGTGGCAAGTGTAGGAGGCCCAGCAGCTTTGGGAGGTAGCAACAGGATAGTGGCCATTAATGTGAAGGGCACGATGCCACCTTTTGATCCCCCTGATAACACGCATCAAGAGGACTCACAAAATCAGGTTCTCTCTCTCTCGTCTTTCTCAGAAATTCACGGAACATAACCTTCAATGAGTCCCCCGATTTCCAACCTTAGATGGGCCAAACCAATCACAATTCTACGGGACTATCTTGTTTGCTAGACTCTAACGTTGCCCATAACGAAAAAGAAAAAAGAGAAGAGTATGGAAGCAAGAAACACTATAGTTGAGTCACTTGCTATGAGACTTCATGTCAGGTCATCTTTCAACATGTCCCATGTCCCATGTCCCAAGTGCCTAATAAATCACTATTCTTGAGGGGAGTGCATGTAAAATAGAATAAGACCTTGCAGTATAAGTTTCTGATCTAATTGCATTTGTCCTTGTGGTTATTCAGAAACCTGGACTGAGACACTTCTTATCATTTGTTGGCCCCGGTTTTCTGGTTTCCATCGCATATATTGACCCCGGAAACTGTAAACTCTCTCTCTCTCTCTCTCTCTCTCTCGGTTTGACTGCGTGCTTTAGTGTGGTGTCTGGATTAGTTCGTGTTGAATTCATAGTTCTACAATCGATGTTGCAGTGGAAACTGATATGCAAGCTGGAGCAAATCATGTATACGAGGTAACCCAAAAGAACACCGATACACAAAGTATATAAGTTCATACTTATACAAGTATATAATGTATCCATATATCTTTGTGCCAATATTTATAATTTATTGGATCATATGGTCAGCTTCTGTGGGTTATACTCATTGGGTTGATATTTGCTCTCATCATCCAATCGCTGGCTGCTAATCTCGGAGTGACCACTGGTAATCATTCCGTTAAAGAAATTTAAGGAGAAATTTATGACTCTTGCAATTTCTTGAATGTGATTATTGACTTGTCTTTTATGAATTTTTCGGAATTCCAGGCAAACACCTGGCTGAGCTATGCAAGGTCGAGTATCCACCGTTGGTGAAGTATTGTCTATGGCTTCTGGCTGAAGCGGCCGTCGTAGCCGCGGATATACCCGAAGGCATCTCTCTCTCTCTCTCTCTCTCTTACTATCATGCCCTTCATCATATCAGGTGGTAGAACTCATGTTCGGTATCTCATATTTCCTTTTACGAACTATTCTTCAGTTGTCACAGATCTTTATCGACTTTTTCATCTACACATATTGGATTTGCACTCTTTATTGCTTTTCTCTTTCTACTGACCTTGGGATAGGGTGTTTTTCTTTACATCGTCTGAAGATAGGGCTAAGATATAAACTTATGGTCGGAAGTGTACGAAAAAGTCCTGAAATGGAGGGAAATGAACATTTTTCTGAGATGGGTGGGTTTAGATATGTTTATCAGGGCCTTTCTTCTTTTGGGGTGGTTTTCACAATAAGGATGTGTCTGTAAAGAGATCCAAGTCTTGCTCGTAATCACATTGGTCTGGCTTGGGTCAGAGCTCGTACGGTTTTATTCTTTTGGGCTTAAGCTAGAAAAGGCCTCGTCTCAAGTTAGGACAATTGCCATCACATCTATGGCACTTCATTTTACCACACCCAGATGATTTGGGATATAGTCCATTCCTACCCCCATCGCTATCCTAGAGTTTGTCCGTACTTTGTCTAGGCTCTCTAGCCTTAGCAATCACTCCCACCCTTGTCAAATCGAGTTGTTACAGTGTCAATAGAGTTTTATGACATTGATGTGCTTAAAAACAATGGGTAGTGCTTGCAAACCCTCGCCTTGATCCGTGTGAGGGTGGTTGGCCCTCGTCGGCAAAGTAGAATAATTGACGATATTATATTCTTCCTTTTTTTTTTTCAATTTTTTTTACCTTTTTATGTCTTTAATTCTAATCCTTTTTATCCTCTTTTTAATTTTTTTTCCTAATTTTGTTCCTTTTTTTTTTCCCATATGTACTGCTTGGTGAGCATTATATGGGTGGCACATTTCTTAAGAAAGTAATAAAAAAGGCATATCAATATTTTCCATTAACTGAATTGAATGAAAGTAGGGACTTGATTACATAAATTTGATAAGTTTTAAAACATGATTGTAGTATTTGAAAATTTTAAGAATTGATTATACTTTGAATATGTTTATCCCTAAAATAAACGGCATAACTTTATTAGTGAAAAGATAAAGCATTTGGTGTCATTTAATTAGGTTAAATGTTTGTCTTTTGTTTGCTTCAATATACACGACTACCCTTATTTAGATAGATTACATTCACGAAACACCAGATAGACTCTACACAAAACATGTAATTGCAAGAACGTATCAAACCTCTTCATCTCTAAATTATTCAACTTGCTCAAAGACGCTGCATCGGCAAGCTGACGTAGTAGCGTTCTGATTCATCCACATCACGAATATATCCTGAACCACTTGACCAGAAATCGGGTCGCAGTTGCATAATTCTAAAACTCTGTTCGATGATTCATCGAATGCGTCGTATCACAGTTGTATGTAGTTACGTTCCATTGCATTTGTCCTGCGAGTTTATATTAACTAGATTTACTGACCTGTTAATGTTTGCAGTGATTGGGACAGCCTTCGCACTTAAGATACTGTTTCACATCCCATTGTGGGCTGGAGTTTTGCTCACTGGTTGCAGCACGCTCGTGCTTATTAGCCTGCAGAGATATGGGGTATACTTGGAATTCCATTTAATTAATTAAGAACATGGGTATTAATTTTCTTTGAATTACCTATGCCAATTATAATATAGTCACACTAACTTGACGATGACTGAATTTGTTTCGTCGTGATTTAATTTGATGTTGTTCTCTATTTTCGGTACCGTGATTGTTTCGATCCACTAAGAAACTCAATCTAAATGTTCGGTTGGTAGATTCGGAAGCTGGAACTGCTGATAGCTATATTGGTATTAGCACTGGCGGCGTGTTTCTTCGCCGAAATGGGCTATGTGAAGCCTCCCACTTCGAAGGTCCTGAAGGGAATGTTCATCCCCAAGCTCTCTGGGAACAGCGCCACCGGGGACGCCATCGCCTTGCTCGGCGCACTCGTGATGCCGTATGATATCACTTTATACTAAATCTCACACTGTCTATTTTATACATGAATTTACTCGTGCCATGTTTAGTTTCGAGACTTCCATTGCTTGTCAACAGGCACAACCTGTTCCTCCATTCTGCTTTGGTCTTGTCGAGGAAAGTTCAGAGATCGGTCCAAGGCATCAACGTACAAAATCCCTAACTTCATCTTCGATTTTCTATTCCTGTATGAAGTTTTCTTTGGTGAAAATCTTATTCCTTGTTAAAAAAGCAAGGTCATTCTTTAGACAGCGTGATGTGTGTTCAATTATCATCACTTGTGTTTTCGCTAATTATGTTCATACGACATACAAATTATCAATTTTGTAAGCTCAATTTCTGCAGACGGGTTTTTATTAATACAGCAACATGAAAAATTCGCCATTCTTTCGTTATACATTCATGTTTTTAGGGAAAATTTCTTGTCGACGCTTTCAAACATGAATTCTTTTTTTGCAATTATCTAAAGAATACGTGCACTTTTGATTTGGTCTCATCAATCTTTGCAGGATGCCTGCCGGTATTTCCTTATAGAAAGTGGGTTCGCATTATTCGTGGCATTCTTGATCAATGTATCCATTGTTTCCGTGTCTGGCACCGTCTGCTCGAGCGACAATCTTTCCAGCGATAACGCAAGTCGATGCGGCAATCTAACTCTCGATTCTGCTGCATTCCTCCTCAAGGTTCCAATTCCTAACGAAGACTATAAACCAGTTGGACCACAACATGACATTATAACTAAGAATAAGATTATTATCATTGTCTTAAATACATGTTTTTACAGAATGTGTTGGGAAGATCAAGCTCGACGGTTTATGCCATTGCATTGCTAGCTTCAGGACAAAGCTCCACAATCACGGGAACCTATGCAGGCCAATTCATTATGGAGGTTGTTAATTAAGAAATTTCATGTAATTAGCTGTTTAAAGTGAACACTAGAACAACTCTGATTTTTTATTTATTTATTTATTTATATTTATTGTGTGTGTTGTATAATTGCTTAGGGATTCTTGGAACTCAAAATGAAGCAATGGAAACGGAACCTACTGACTCGATGCATTGCCATTACACCGAGTCTCATCGTCGCTATCATTGGCGGATCTTCAGGAGCGAGTAGGCTCATCATCATCGCGTCGGTACGCAAATTCCTCCAAAGTCTCCTGCCAATTCTACATTTGAATTCTTCCTACAATCGTCTGGTGACGTGTGTGCATTTTGTTCTGATTCCATTTGTTTTATGATGTAACCGATGTTGTTTGTCAGATGATTCTATCATTTGAGCTTCCGTTTGCTCTTATCCCACTCCTTAAGTTCAGTAGCAGTGCAACAAAGATGGGACCCCACAAAAACTCAATCTTCGTAAGTTCTTCTGATCTTTACACAATTGAACTTTAAACTCGGTTTTTTATTTCAGAAGTCCTAAAAAGATACCAATTGTTAAAAAAGATGAAATAACTGAAAGTAATGCAGAAGAACATGTGAATTATGAGCTAATGACAATCCTTTTTTTCCGCATCTTTTGTGACTGTCGATGCAGATTATTGTGATCTCGTGGTTACTAGGAGCAGGACTCATCGGTATCAACATCTACTACCTCAGCACGGGCTTTGTTGACTGGCTAATCCACAACAGTCTTCCCAAAATTGCCAACGTTTTCATCGGAATCCTAGTCTTCCCACTCATGGCCATCTACATCATTGCAGTGATCTACTTAACTATCCGAAAAGACTCCTTCGTGACATTTACTGATGACCCTGTTAAGCACGCAACTTCAATGACTATCGAAGATGGATGTGGCAATTCTGGCAAGTTGCAGGACCAACTTCCTCATCGGGAGGACCTAGCAGACATTCCTCTTCCGGAATAGTTTGCATCACACTGCTTAACCCTCAAGAAAGTATCCCCCAATGTACATAGAGAGCTATGCTAAAGTTGAACGATCTAGTAGAGTTGTGGTAAAAGAACTATCTGATGGGAGAACGGTAATAATTCGAACAATATCGAATCAACGCAGCGGAATAAAATAATCTCCCCTCTTGTGTAAACCTAATAGGAATCGATATAGTAGAGTAAAATAAATACCAAGCACGCGAACACAAGATGATTTTTTTACGTGGAAAACCTCCTCGATGTGAGGTGATAAAAAACCACGGGACCGGAGTCCACCTGAAAATCTTCACTATCAATAAAATTGTTCTTCTTTAGCATATACTAGAGGTACATAGCAGTAAACACCTCAAGAACATGATTCTTGGCAATACACATGAACTTCACAAGAGATCAAGGATAAATCTAACCAAAAACGTAGGTTTTGATCAATCCACGAAAAACCTGATGTATGGAGCTTCAAACGAAAATCAAACCGTTCAGATTCGATTAAATTGCGCCACGAACATGCTGACAAAATTTCAGCTCAATCGGACCACGAATCGACCTCCGACGCCAGCTTGATATAAATCAGATATTGCCCCAAACCCCAGATTTTCTGCTTTCTCTTTTTCTCTTGTTACTATTTCCTTTTCTGCTGCTACATCTTTATATAGATAGTGAAAAACCATATTTCCTCATATAACTTATTATATGGGCTCAAGCCCTTTTTGAGCTTGCAACTCATTGGGCTTCCTCCACATAGGAGTGAACCCAGCTAACAAATCTCCCCCTCACGACAATGTGGAGGGATTCACCATCCCTGCTATCAAACGGCAATGTTCAAGCTTCTCTCTTGGTAGAGTCTTCATCATTATATCGGAGCCATTATGATCCGTATGAATTTTTTCAAGTTCCAACAACTTTTCATCTAGAACATCCCTTATCCAATGATATCTAACATCAATATGTTTCGATCTAGAATGAAAAGATGAATTCTTACCAAGATGAATTGCGCTTTGATTATCACAAAATAGCACATACCTCTTTTACTTGAACCCAAGTTCTTCTAAGAACTTCTTCATCCATAGCATCTCTTTACTAGCTTCAGTCACTGCAATAAATTCAGCTTCGGTTGTAGAAAGTGCAACACACTTTTGCAATCTTGACTTCCATGACACAGCTCCACCCGCAAAAGAAATCAAATAACCAGAAGTAAATTTACGAGTATCAATATCTCCTGCCAAGTCGGAATCTGTGTATCCAACTAACTCAAGTTTCCCGGTCCCGAAACTGAGTTTCAAATTTGAAGTTCCCCGAAGATACCTCATAATCCACTTCACTGCATTCCAATGCTCTCTACCTGGATTTGACAAATAGCGACTAACAACGCCAACTGCATGCGCCAAGTCTGGGCGTGTACATACCATCGCATACATTAAGCTTCCTACAGCTGAAGCATATGGAATACTTTCCATATCTTTCTTCTCTTTATCAGTCGAGAGTACTAACCACTTTAGCCTTGTCCATGTAAAATTTCTGAAGGATCTTCTCGATATATTTCTCTTGCAACAAAAATAACTTCTTAGCATCTCTGTCTCGGGTAATTCTAATGCCAAGAATCTGCTTCGCCGAGCCTAAGTCTTTCATGGCAAAAGACTTGCTCAACTGTTTCTTCAATAACTCAATTCTTGAAGCATTCCTGCCAACAATCAGCATATCATCAACATAAAGCAAGAGAATAATAAAGTCATCATCAGAAAATTTTTGGACAAACACACAGTTATCCGAGGAAGTCTTCTTATAGCCCTGTTCTGTCATAACTGACGCAAATTTCTTATACCACTGTCTCGGTGCTTGTTTTAGGCCATAGAGACTTTTCTTCAATTTGCACACATAGTCCTCTTTCCCTTTCACTTTGAAACCCTCAGGTTGTTCCATGTATATCTCTTCCTCCAAGTCACCATGTAAGAAGGCCGTTTTAACATCCATTTGCACAATTTCTAAATCTAGGCTAGCTGCCAAGCCTAGTACCACACGGATAGAAGACATTTTCACTACCGAAGAAAATATATCATCAAAATCAATACCCTTTCTCTGACCGAATCCCTTAACAACCAATCCAGCTTTGTACCATGGTTGTAAAGTATGTTCATCTTGCTTCAACCTATATAATCACTTGTTCTTCAAAGCTCTTTTACCTTTAGGTAACTTCACCAAGTCAAAAGTATGATTATCATAAAGTGACTGCATCTCATCTCGCATAGCATCGAACCAATTGCTTTTGTTCTCATCTTCTATTGCTTCTACATAACACTCTAGTTCACCTGCATCAGTCAATAATACATACTCATCTTCAGAATACCTGGTGGAAGGTCGTTGGTCTCTAAAGGATCTTCGGACTGGAACATCCAGTGGAACATCTAATTGAGCCTCTGGTTCAAGAATAATATTATCTATTTCAACATGTTCAGGAACATGTGCGTTATTTGGAACATTGACTTCTTGCTGCTCTTCATCAACCTGTGTAGGAATATTTGTAAGAGGAACTGGATCTAAATCAACCAGATTATCATTAACCTGTGATGCTGAAATCATCTTCGATTTCTCAATATTCTCTATTGTTTGATCTTCCATAAACACAACGTCTCTGCTTTTTACAATTTTCTTTTCAAGTGGATCATAAAATTTGTAGCCAAGCATATCCTGTCCATAACCAATAAATATGCACTGTCGTGTTTTCACATCAAGTTTAGACCTCTCATCTTTGAGAACATGCACAAATGCTTTGCACCCAAATACACGCAAATAATCATAAGAGACTTCTTTGCCTGTCCAAACTCTATTAGGAACATCAAACTCTAAAGGAACGCATGGAGTAAGATTTAATAAATGCACAACTGTACTTAAAGCCTCACCCCAAAAGGATCCAGGTAGCTTTGACTGTGAAAGTAAGCATCTTACCCTTTCAACCAATGTTCTGTTCATTCTTTCAGCTAAGCCATTTAACTGAGGCATCTTGGGAGGTGTCTTTTGATGTCGAATATCTTGTTGTCTGCAGTATTCATCAAAAGGTCCAATATATTCTCCCCCGTTATCAGTTCTAATGCATTTCAATTTCTTTCCAGTCACTGAAGCCTGAAATTGCTTAAAAGCATCTAACACTTGATTCTTAGTTTTCAAGGTATAAATCTAATTTTTCCTTGAAAAATCATCTATGAAGGTAACAAAATCAAGAAAGCCACCAAGTGATTTTGTTTTCATAGGACCACAAACATCAGAATGCACTAAATCCAGTATACCTGACTTTCTTGAAGGAAGGGAGCTTTTAAATGCAACTCTGTTCTGTTTTCCTGCTAAACAGTGAGCACACTTCTTTAGCACTGAACTTTTCAATCCTGAAATGAGCTTCTTCTTGGCCAATATTGACAAACCCTTCTCACTGATGTGACTGAGCCTCTCATGCCATAACTTAGCTGCATCTTCGCTATCTACTGCATTAATTTTGTCTGTGGACAACTTTGCCTGCATAATGTATAACGAAGAATATTTTTCACCTCTAGCCACAACAAGAGAACCTTTGGTGAGCTTCCATTGACCATTACTGAATGTGCTGCAATACCCCTCATCATCCAACTTGCCTGTAGAAATCAAATTCAAGCGGATATCATGTATATGTTTAACATTATTCAATACTAACCTTGTGCCATTGCTGGTTTCTAGGCACACATCACCGATGCCTACAGCTTGAGCTAGTCCATTATTTCCCATCTTCACAGATCCGAAGTCACCTGACCTGTATGATGTAAAGAAATCCCTACGAGATGTAGCATGAACGGATGCACCACTATCAATTACCCAACTGGTCTCATGAGAAACAAAATTCACCACATCACCATCAAAAATAGTGAGAAAGTCTTCTTTAAGTGCAGCGACACGATTGTCATCATCGTCATCATCACTTTTCTTCTCTTTACCTTTCTCCTTTTGTTTCTCCCTTTTTAACTGGCGACAAAACCTCTGAATATGTCCCTTCTGATGACAATAATGGCACTCAATATTAGCAAATTTATTATACTTACCTCTGCTTTTGTCTCGACTTTTATCTCTATTTCTCGGACCTCGAGACTCACTTCTCCCCCTTTTCTCAACAACCAAGGCATCAGAATATGAAGAGGACGATCCCTGTGTCTTCCTTCTCATCTCTTCATTCAAAATACTACTCTTGGCTAAATCCATGGTAATTGTACCATCCGGGGCAGAATTAGACAAAAATGTTCGGAACGTCTCCCATGAGTCTGGCAAAGTACCAAGCAACCATAATGCTTGTATCTCATCATCAAACTTGATTCCCATCGCAGCCAACTGATTTATAATTCCTTGAAAATAATTTAAATAATCAGTCAAACGAGTACCATCATGATATCTCAGAGCCATCATCTGTTTTATCAAAAATAATTTATTATTCCCAGTCTTTCGAGCATATAACTGTTCAAGCTTATCCCATAAACTGCGTGCATGTGTTTCCTCAATAATATGGTTTAAAACATTATCATCTACCCATTGCCCGATATAACCACACACTTGACGATGAAATATAGACCATTCGAAGCGGCGACCGGAGGTTCCCTGGGTTACCAAAAAAAAAAAAAACATTATCATCTACCCATTGCCTGATATAACCACACACTTGATGATGAAATATAGACCATTCAGCGTCAGTTTTATTCTCTGGTTTCTCCTCAGCAAATACAGGCAAATAAAAATCTTTCACATATAAAAGATCTTCTATCTTCCCTTTCCAGATATGATAATTTGAACCATTCAATGTAACCATTCTACTTGTATTCGTTTCCATTGTTTAACACAAGGCAGAAAAATCAAGCAATAACCTGATGCTCTGATACCACTCTAATGGGAAAACGGTAATAATTCGAACAATATCAAATCAACGCAGCGGAATAAAATAATCTCCCCTCTTGTGTAAACTTAATAGGAATCGATATAGTAGAGTAAAATAAATGCCAAGCACGCGAACACAAGACGATTTTTTTACGTGGAAAACCTCCTCGATGTGAGGAGATAAAAAACCATGGGACCGGAGTCCACCTGAAAATCTTCACTATCAATAAAATTGTTCTTCTCTAGCAAATACTAGAGGTACATAGCAGTAAACACCTCAAGAACATGATTCTTGGCAATACACATGAACTTCACAAGAGATCAATGATAAATCTGACCAAAAACGCAGGTTTTGATCAATCCACAAAAAACCTGATGTATGAAGCTTCAAATGAAAATCAAACCGTTCAGATTCGATTAAATTGCGCCACGAACATGCTGACAAAATTTCAGCTCAATCGGACCACGAATCGACCTCCGACGCCAGCTTGATGTAAATCGGATATTGCCCTAAACCCCAGATTTTTTGCTTTCTCTTTTTCTCTTGTTACTATTTCCTTTTCTACTGCTACATCTTTATATAGATAGTGAGAAACCATATTTCCTCATATAACTTATTATATGGGCTCAAGCCCTTTTTGAGCTTGCAACTCATTGGGCTTCCTCCACATAGGAGTGAACCCAGCTAACACTATCAATATAATTATAGCTAGAGTCAAGATCATTCAAAGGTAATCTCTTGCTGCCGCTATTTTTATCAGAGCTACTGGACAGAACATTGAGTAAAATGCCTTTGTAACTTAAAATTGTTAATCGACTCCTATAAATTTTGTCTTCATTAAATATAAGCCTACTTAGGATCGGTGCTTTATCTACACCGTCACTGCATAACAGAACAAGTAACCTATGAAATACGACATGAACTCTAATATGACGCAAAAGCAAAATACAGAGAAAGATGTGAAGTGACAAGCCTCAAGCCAATTCTTGGCAGAAGATCTAGGGGTTCTCAAGTATAAAATGTCCTCTCGAAGCTTCGGTTCGGTTTAGGAAGAGATAAAGAGAAAGGGATTGGAGCATGAATAGTCCTGGTTTCACCCAAAGGCAAGACAACCTAATATGCATTTCACTTTGGCTTCGAATGTTCTCAAAACCAGGCAGACATAGGAGGCTTCAATTATATGCTTTGAGAGCTAGATCGTAAACTTGCTTGGTTGACACAGATGAGATTACGATTCTTCTTGGAATATCCGTTGTGCTTGGATTTCCATTGGGGTTTCAATTAATTTAGCATCTTGTGTCTCCATAGCTACGTAAAGCAGGAGTTTAAAAGAGTGTACGTCTATGATTGCAGTTCTCCTTTAACTATGTTGTGAAGTTTATTAAGTTGTATGACAAATGGGAGAAAGAAAAGAGTCAATGCAGCTACATGATTAGATGTCATTGACTTGCAATATTGTAGATATTCGTTTCTCTGCAATGTTAAGCCCATGTCCCACTTATGACGATATTGTTCGTTTTGGGTTGGAGGCTGCATGGTTATTCTTCTAGGTTTCGCCCTGAAAATGTCTCGTTACAAGTTAGGATAAGTGTTATCATATATATGGCACTTCACCTCACTACATATGACATCCTGATTTTTTACTCTGTTTTCAATGAAATGAAATTGGCTTTTCATCAACACGCCTATAGTATTTTTCTCTGAATTGGTCACTCACGAGTTAACTAGTCTATCGGGTGAAGCTATTAAGGAATATAAACGCAATTGACTTGAGAATTCGACTAGAAACTGACTGCTCAACTGTACTAATTTGCAAGGGTCATTATGGCACTATTAAAATCAACTAGAAATCGAAGATAGGTCGATTCGATAGAGGTATGTGATTAGTGTATAGATGGAATAAAATTCTCGTCGAACGGTACTAAACCGATTTTTCTGTCATTTTTGTACCATGTGTTTGTATTTGAAACCTTGAGATTTATACAACAACCGAGAGTCGTCTATGTGTCAAAGATGGACATTGTGGCTTGAAAATAATCAATCGGAGGTCAAATGCGCCAAAAATTCCTAAAAGCTACCCGCTAAATTAAGACGCGCTAAAATCGCGCTAGATTGAAATTAACCGTGAAATTGAATCCGATTTTAGAAATTGGAAGTCCTATCATGTCATAAGTCATTTTAGGAACATTGACTTATCCTTAGAAGATTTTTCTGCAAATCGAGATTTTCGGAAAATTTTCAAAGTAAGGGTATTTTGGACAGGAAAAATCCGAGGACCGTTTTTTGTTACGTTTTTGGGATTCGAGTTGGACGGTTTGTCAAGGAAAAATATGAATTGGAGTGTGGGCATCTTGGTCAGATTTATGGTCATCAAATTAAGTCCATTTGAAGGAGATTGGAAGGGGAATTGAATGAAATTGGATGGAGATTGTTCCAAATTCGTAGCCCCCCATGGTGTGCAACATTTGGACCACTTGGAGGCTTGTTGAGGAAGCCTTGGCTGCTGCAATATGGCTGAGGAAGACAGCCATGCATGGAAGGGCCAAACTCAAGTGTTTTTGGGATATTTTGTGGCCCCTTCCATTTCCAGCAGCTCCTTCTTCTTCATTTGCTTTGCTTTCTCCATTCTTGTTCACTTTTGGAGGTCCAAAAACCAGAGAAACCGAGCCAGCCTCTCCCCCTTGTTGTCGAGCACCGCCTGGAGCCGCCAAACACCAACCACTGCCACCGCAAGCTTGCGCTAGCTTGTTCGTCGTCCACAATTGCCTCTCGGTCCAACGCCATCATTCGCGCCTCGAGTCACCATCTTGAGTTCCCCTGGCCGCACTTCGCCACCCTCCAAGCCGTCGGAAGTCCCATCATCGCCCGCCTAGGCCGCTGCAACCGTCGCCATCTAGCCTTGTCATTTCCAGCCCGTTCTATCGCTTGACCCAGCCATTTTGGTTCTTGGACAGAACCGAAATCCAGCAAGGGCTTGGAAGCTTTTAGGCCTGTTTTGGGGTCCATTCGATCTTTGCTTAGTGTCGCAGCTTTGAAGTTTATTGCTCGTCTCCGCGTCACCATTGCTGTGAACTCATTGGAACGTTAATCCAGTGAGTTTACTCACTAAACCTCGCTTAGGAGGTTAATTATGCTTAGGGGTGATTAGTTTAAGTTAATTAATGATTATGTGGTTAGTTAGATTAGATTAGTAATTTAATTGTTTGTTTATGCATGTTAGGTGGTTATAATAGTGTAATTAGAGACTAGATAGGTCATAATATTTATCTAGATAGGTTCGGAAATTTTTCTGGCCCGTTTCGGTATTTAATTAGGTTTTTCCGGCCTAAGTTTGCATTTTTGGCATTTATTGGTATTTATTTATTTAATTTTGGTAATTATTTAATTATTTATTATTTTCTGGAAATTAGACCGGGATAGCCGATGATCGAAATTTTGTGCCGATTGCAATGGTGTGTTCAATTTATGCAATTGGATGTTAATTTATACAAATTGAGTGCTGATTAAATTTTTGGTCATTTATTCCAAAATTTGGGAAATTTCATTATTTATTCAAAAAATTCCGGGTGTCGGATTTTAATATCGAAAATGGTTTTACATACTATATAAAATAGTGGAATTTTAAAAAGGAAGTATATCAGTTTTTCTGTTTGATCTGACCGTGTACCCACACACAACTATTTTCACTAGGTGTTTTTAATATGAAGAAAATAGGCAATGATCACTATTTTAATGGAGGCATTTGAGTGCAATGCATGGTGTTCTGAGCCAAGATTGATTGGTCGTATGTTGGTTAAGAGAACCTGTCTCGAGCTTTTAAGCCGGACGTTACCCTATATGGGATACCCACTTAGTGGGACTCAGGTCATAGTAGATTCTGGACCTACGCTCCTTCGAGAAAGCCATCTTTGAGAGACGTAGATGTGCTTAAAGGAGGTGAGACGACGCTTAGCTATGCCAGAAAACAGCCAAAATCAGAGATGGTTGTATCCTTGAGGGGTGTAATTAACAATTGAAATGCATGGTTGGTTGAGTAAGTTGAGCTTGATTATGAGACAAAACTGTGTGGCATGGTATGGGACGTGTCATAACGATTTAGCCTTATAATCGGGACCCTTGTGATTGATTGAGTTGATGAGGCGTTTCAATTGTTATGTGCATTAATTATATGCATTTGTGATATAAACTGTGTTGACGTGTAGGAAGGAACTGAGGCGAGGTAAGTTCTCTGTTCTAATTGTGTAGTTGTGTGGTTAGAGCGCCCTGAGGTGTATTTTCTTCCTAATAGGGGTTAGGTGGTGAACTTGCTGAGACATTATCTCACCCTATCATGGGCTTAAATTTTCAGGTCCTTAGCTGGTGGTTGTGGAGGACCTGAAATCCCGGAGCTGTGGAGGTGGAGTTTAAAGGATTGTCATATGTGTCCGGCAAGTATGTCGTAGGACATCTTCTTTTTGAGAGCCGATATTTTGTAGACTTTTGCCAGACTCTTTTGTACCTAAACCCATTTGTTTATATAAAGTTGACATTTGTGAAATATTGCCCTGCTTTCCTATCCCCTGTTAGTTATTGTCGAGGGTTTATTGTTTCGCTTCCGCATACGTATTAAAATGAATGGGTCGGCAATGCATCCTGAAAATGTCACATTTATATCGACCATAGAGGGATGTGCACGTGCTTAAGGTTCGAGACGTGACACTACATCTATACGATAAGGAATTCGGTTCATTCCTACATTCATCACCATCCTAGAATTGGAGCCACACCTTGTCCAGGCCCTCTTTGGCCCTAGCGATCACTCCCATTCTCGTCGAACTAGCGGTTATAGCAAAAGCAATGTAGATCTAGAAATAGATTTTTAGTTCCATTCGTTAGGGAAATCCCTTATGATGTTTTGAAGATGACAAAATAAATCAGAGGCTACTAACGTGTTTAATGGTTAAGTAATAGACCATGAGATAATAGAACATGTAAATGATATTGTCAAAGTCTGAAGACGACCAGAAGACTTAACGTAACACATGTCCATAGTATATTCTGAAGATTTCCAGACTTTTGTGTCAAAGTCTGAAGACTGCCAGACTTTAGTGTCAAAGTCTGTTCTATATCAGAAGTCTACTCACTCTGACAAATTCCAGACTGAATGTGAATGAAAAATCAAAAGACAGACTCTATGCTGAAACGGAACTAGAAGACAGACTCTATATTGAAGCTGAACTTATTTAGACTGTGTCCAGACCTTAAAGCTAAATTTGTTCAGAAGCAGAATATGTCCAGACCCAGATTATAAAGTCTATTACACTCGGACTCAGATTATAAAGTCTATTACTCTCAAACTTTACATTCAGATTTGATAGAACGTAATACAAGCCCAAACATATAACGACTAGTGATTTGGTTTGAATTCTACATCAAGATTGATTTGATTGACTCAATCTAATTGATTGATGATTGGATCTTGAAGGCAAGAACTTTCTATACGAAAAAACTCCACTTATGGAAATCAAGATTCTAGTATGGGCGATCAGAATCAATTTGGGATTCTACTTTTATCACTTAACGGCTACCAAATCTTCTAGATACAGATTTGTCCAATGGGTAGATTGAAAGACGATCCTCGAGATATTATCCAACAGCTAGTTTGGAAGTGGAGGAGTATTTAAAGAGATCAAGGACCGATGAGCAAGTAAGAGACGAAACGTAGAATTTATAATTTCAAAGTTTGAGCAATCTTTGTTCATACACTTATCTTTGGTGAGCTTAAACGTTTGTGATCATGAAAGAAATACCAAAAGAGTGACTTAGTGAGATAGCGTGATCTACTTTTAAGTGTTTGCACTCAAAGTTGTAATCTCTTATTGATTACATAGTTGAATTCAGCTAGAATGCTGTTAGCGTGGGAAAGTGGACGTAGGCTTGATTTAAGCCGAACCACTATAAAACTTGTGTTCTTATTCTCTTTCATGAACTCCTTTATTTTGTTCGTAGTTCTATTTAACTACTAAAGTTTGAACTTGGTCAAAGTCTATTGCTCTACAGGCTCTATTTCAAAAGTCTATTGTTATTTAGATTCAAATTAAAAGTAAAGATTTTTACTGCATTTTGCAGAATCTGTTTTTACACCTATTCACCTCTCCTCTAGGTGTCCTTACTAGCACTTTCACCATTGACTTCTCCAATTACAGCAACACAACCCAAATGAAAGTATGAGACGGAAAGGATGAAAAAATTTATGCAGACATTGTAGAATGCAGGGCTGATCTTTGATAATCATCAAAATAAAGATGTGATGATCTTCTCTGAGTTTCTGAGAGGATGTGCAGATACTTGGTTTTTATTTCTCTCCCATGCCTTATTGTCTCTATATCAGACTTGTATGTGCCAATGATTGCCTCCTTTTTAAACATTAGAACATGGGATCTAGCATGAGAATTGGCCCTGTTTAGTGCGGTAGCATAATCGACAAGTGAGAGGTTGTCCATCTGATATTTTCCTTTTTCTTATGAATGGTGCGGCTGATGGATGGTTGACTCCTATTAAATTTACGTAGTGGTCAGCTATATCTGAAATCTGAACTCAACGATTGTGGCCCTTATCCTTGCGGTCGGTTCATTGACTATTAAACAAAGAACAATGAAAACCTCTCGAGAGGACTATGTAATTAAAAAGAAGTTTATTAGGTGAATTGATAGTTCCCAAAATGCAATATTTTACTAAAGAAAGTACGTTTTATTGTATATTATGTGATTATGTAATACTAGTTGGACATAATTAGAGTAGAAGTTGAATTTAAGGAATGTAGACATAAGCAATTACCTAAAAGCAGTTGGAATTGGAATAATAGATTATTAGTTGAACTCGAGGGGTGTCGACATGACGGCACAAACTTAAGTAGTCCAATAAAATGAGCTCCCTAGGATATATTTACGCGCGCTCGATATAAACTATGTAGCAGGAATCTGTCATAATTATGGTTGTCACGAAACACGCTTGTTGCCTCGCAGGTCTGTCATTTTCCTTGAAGCGTATGATTTTAAACTTCTCAAGAAGATAATTGTGAACAAGCTTATGTCACGTCAACGATAGTTTTAACCAAACTCTGGACAAAATCCAGGGCTTACTAAACCTGCTCAACTAGTTCAACGTATCTTCGGCCAAAAAGGAAAGAAACTACTTATACATATTCTTCCGGATACTGACGCTACATGGAAATTATATTACCCGGAATGATAATTTATGACATATCGGTACTTTTCTATTCAGTCAACTTATAACACAAAATTTATCGGTGGATTGTCGAAAAGGCCTAAATTGGAATGCTAGAATCATAAATAAAGGCACACTAGCAAAATATCGCTCTAAATAAATGCTCCACATTTTTATTATAAGATATAAATCAAATCGTTTTCAATTACTAATTAGAGTGAATGTAATTAGAATCACCAAGTGAACCTAATGTTGTTACTCGTAGGGATCGAATATCCTAAACACAATGGATGAATCTCATGTATGATTACTCCGTTTTGTATCGATTTAGGTTACATCGTATATTCTGCTCGAGTGCAGATAGAATAAGTTGCTTGCGTGATTATGAATGACTTCTTCAGACAGATAAGTGGAGCAATCATGATCAGAGCAGAAGGGATAAGAGTCACTTTGCTTAAGTTTGAAATGGATTTTACCCATTGACTTTGGTGTATTACTTTGTTAATTATCTATTTCAGAAGAAGGTATTACACATTTGCATCTCAAATTACCTTCCTCTCTGGTTGGAGGTTGAATCCTTTTGCCAACTCGTGGCAGCATGACCTCCAATCACATTAACACAAAAACCTGCACACACAAAAAAAAAAAAAGAAACTTTTGCTCAAATAAAGCCTGTCTCAAATATGACCGCACACAGATTTACGCATCTGATTATCTCATCCTGATTTAGACTTGGAAAGTCTGTCCTTATACTGGAGCCCTTCAGGAATACGAATGAGTCTTTACCTTAATGTGATAGGATTCCGGAAGGCAATCCTAGACGCTCCTAGATTTTATTATTGGAGTCGCAATTACTTCTGGTTAATGAGTATGACATAAGCTACGAGGCACTAGCCGACGGAGTTCCATATGGAGGAAAACACTCTAGAGAACAGAGCAGAAGACTTTTACAAAACCTCTTTCCTAATGGACTTAATCAGGAAAAGTTCTAAGGCGATGGAAGTTCCCTAAAAATCATAATCTTTATACGTGGAATGCAATTTGTTCATGAGCCTTCTGTTATGTGCAATCAAATCCTAATATGATTGATATTGGAAATTGCTTACTAGGCCATCACAAAAAACTTGCGTGATAATCTTATGTTTACTTTATCAATAAAGGCTTAGGATTTGATGGCAATCTTTTAGTTTACGCGGCATCAGGCCTAGTATATACTTATTTATAAACTTTAGCGCACCTTAAGAAAACTAGAAAGTATATACTTAAGAACGACGTGATCCAAAATACGCTGCTCAAGCCCCTAAAAAGCAATACTCAACGGCAAACTCTAGGGTAGACCTCTTCTTATGTCTCTGCATCACTGAAAATTGCTCCTTCCGAATGGTCAACTCGAGAATGGAAATAATCGGGATTCGACTAATCGATGATGCTGACCAAACATCAATGTACTTGTCTATTCGTCTTGTAGCTAAGAATAAAGTGTGCTGTGAGGAGAAAGATTAAATAAAATAAAATAAAAAATCTTCTCTTTACCCATTCCCTCTACCCTTCATGTGCTTTTCCACCGCATTCTTTCCAGCACGGAGACAAAAAGTTTCCTCGAAAAGTAATACCAATTTCATCATCTTGCATCTGGTTTTTACCTACAAGATGTTATTCCAGGAGGACCACTAATAGCAATACCGACCCCATTGAATCATGCAATCTAATCACACACGTTCGTCCGTCATACCGTACTTAAAAAACAACTAATGATGGCCTAATTAAGTGCATCTACTTCACTATCTTTCGTTGATGACGATCCATGTGGATTGGTGAAGATAAGATGTAGACTATAGTCGATGGACAAAGTTTAGTCGGTCACCAAAATAATTAGTCAGGCTTATATTAGCAAAATTATGGAATGGAACCGTTGCTTGCATGTAGCTAAGGTTGTTAGCATAGACTGCTATATATTCTGATAAGAGACATGAACGGATCGTTATGTGATTGACCAAATATAGAGAACGAAATGGTTTCAAAAATATCTCTGGAGATAAGTTTGGGGATTAGGTTGATTCCATTGATATCATGCAAAGTTATTTCAAAGGTAAAAGCAGATGGATAAGACATATATCCGCAAGACCCACCTTTTAAGGTTTTATTATTAAAGCCGGAATAGTGTATGAGTATGGCATTACCTATGAAATCATGTAATATGGGTTGCATATGTATCATTAGTTTATCTCTGAGGATTTATAGTTAATTCTTACGTCTTTTAGCATCCATACGCTCATTTCAATCGAAGTCAACTGGCAATTAGATTGTTTGGCCAATAAACTAGCAATTAGAATTCGGAACGTTGCAATTTGATTAGGGAAAAATAAATAGAGATAAGATGGACGAAGAGTCTTACGATTAAGCGACTAGAAATAATTCCTTTATGTTATAATCGAAGTTTGATACTTTAATCCCAAATGCACATAAAGCGAGCAAATCGTTCGAATTAGAGCTAATTACAGCTTATCATGCTTAAAGCCTCCCTAATCATAGCCAATTTAGGTTGCTTATTTTCGAAAAACCTTATGGTGCGTTCGTTTCATAGAACATGAATGAATTGAAAAACACTTTTTAAAAAAATAATCACTTGTATTGCTAAAAAATATAATGAATGAAATTTTTTTCGCTACCCATAAAATTAGTTAGGCATTGATTGTTATATTTCTCGATGACTAATTTTTCTAAACAATATAAGTAATTATTTTTGGAAGATATTTTTCAAATCACTCATTTTCCCCGATGAACGCATCCTTAATTTCGGTTCCGAGTGTTTGGACTCTTAATGCATAGATTTACTCCGAGTAAACTTTCATACAAAGCCAGCTGAATTCTCATCAAAGCACAGATGTCACGGTCTATGTTTTTTGAAGGAGAGCAAGAATAGAGTAAGGGTACGTTAGTTTCATAAAACATAAATGATTTGAAAATATTTTTCTAAATATGATGGCATGTATCGCTTACAAAATAAATTAAAGAAAAAACTATTTCCATCATCACAAAAATGTTTAGATATAAATTATTATTGATAATGAAAAAAAAATTGTTAATAAATTATTTCAAGTGATATAAGCAATTATATTTTAGGAAGTTATTTTACAAATCATTCATATTTTAAAAAACAAACTAAGAGTGACAAACACTAACAAAGAAATAAACCAAGTCATAATCATAGCTGTTCGACTCTAGTAAGGGCAGATATAATCTCGATCAATGAGGCGTCGCCCCGATCGGGGCACCATTTTTCTTGGTCATCCCCAGAAAATTTGGTGGCTGACTATGCACTAAGTCATCCTCCAAGAAAGAAATAAAATGAGGCACATATTACAAAGCTTGGCATATTGAAAATTTGAAAGTTACGACGTCATTAATTTTGGTGTTAAACATGGCTCCTCACTCACCTACAAGCCACGTTACGGTGCTTGTCACGAGACTTACAGCATCAAATTTAGAGACCCGTCTTAATATGGATATTTTTCAGACAGGAATAGTATCTGCATGGTCTTGGTTGTATCCTTCCCTACAGTCATTTGGCTCTTTTTTTCCTTTCTTGCGTTTGTTAAGTGGCCAAATATGGTGAATTGGGTATACGAAGCATGCTGTACAAGTCATAAGCTGTGTTTTGAGTGCAACAAGAAGCGAAGCAGGTGAGAGAGAGGGGGAGGGAGGGAGAATATGTAGGAGGAGAATAAGATGACAAGCGTAGGAGCACCAACAGCAATGGGAGAGAGCAACAGCATAGTGGCCATTCAGGCCGAGGGCATGACCCCGCCCTTTGATCTCCCTAATTCTACGCATGGTCGATCTGATCAACAGGACTCGCATGATTAGGTCTTCTTTCTCTCTCTCTTTTCTTTTTTCTTTTCTTAGAAATTCGTGGAATATAAACCTTCCATGAGTCCGGCAATCTCCAACCTTTTTTTTTTTTTTTTTTTTTTTTTTTGTGAAAGAAAAAAAATTCACTCATTTCTATGGATATACAATAAAGAAACGTAGTCCAATCACAAATCAAGACAAATCCCAAGCAAATCCTAAACAAAGTAAACTCTATATAAGGAGATAAAATATCAGAACAAGGTCGGGAGTCACATGCTCAAAGAGTAGATCTGTGATTTTTCAATTTGAAATCAGCGACCATCATCGAATTTTTCTTTAGTAATGAGCACACACCGAGATCTCCATATGTTACTATGACTTTGTCTTTTGACAGTGTGTGCCTAAATTCGGCGGCCTCAACACCATCGTCATTCAGAATAACAAGGTTGAACACATACAAATCTAACACTTGTGAGAACAAAGTCTTCATGAAACTCCTCTAATCTCTTTCGAAACTAGAGTTGTACACCAACAAAACCCGAGAAAAGCGAAACCTCAAAATCATAGAAGCAAAAAATCATTTCAAGTGACATCACTCATGAAGCCATGACATGACCTATTGTATTGTTCTCCGGCGAACGATCTAAGCAACAATTCAACGAGGGAAGATCAAGTTCGCCGATGGGAAAGATAAACGCAAAATGGAGGTCGATATTGATCCTTTCCCTCAGATGGTTGGTATGGTGTCGGCGAACTTTAGGGGAAGACCATCTCCGCATAACCTTTGCCAACAATGCCGCCAAGAGATAAGGCAGCAATATTCCCTTGATAGTAACAAAGGGAAAGCAAAGGCTTGGAGGCAGCCCACACACGAGGTACGTACCACCACCAGTAGTAAACGCTCCTCATACGCCCATGATGCAAGTTCCTCGGCTAGTGATATATGAGTAACCAAGTAGTTCCCAGAAGAAACCATTAAAGTCATTTAAGCAGCGACACGAAGAAGGAGATTCCAAGATCGTTAGGGTTGGAGATATGAGTGGGAAATCGACTTCTGCGTAAGGTACTCGAAGTCAGCTAGCTGGAAAATAAATCTCAGGGACGTTGTACCCGCAAGATGGGGCAAGAAGAAATGAACTGCAAAGAAATAAAGTGCATTGACACAAGTATATTTAATTCTTCGGATGTTTGTGCCATCCTTTCCTCTTCAGATGCGCTCCTTTGTATAGTTCATGGGTGGCTGGCCTCGCCAAGTAACCATTCCCGCTCATCAAAATCAAGTTTTGGCTCCATATCGGACGGTCTAATTGTTCTTGCCTCGAGCTCAATTGCAACAACTGATTGACTCGACTGCAGTAACCATTTATAACTAATTGACTACAACGATAAATCGACACCTTTTGTAAAAGTCTTGCGCAAGAGTTTGACTGCAATAACTGGCCCCGGTATTTTTCGTTACTGAAGTCAATTTGATTTCATTCAATCTTTGTGAGTCAACGCTAACGCTTCTCAACTCGACTGACATCGACTTGGTTATGTCCACGGGCGAAAACCTTTTCTGACCTTTTCGACTTAATTCTTTTAGTTTCTCACCTCAATACTAATGTTTGACGTACTCACAGTCAATATCAGATCATATGTATTGTTCAATATACTCTTTACTCCTCCCTTGCTGGCCCCCGACATGTTTTGTCAATTTGTCAATAATCATAGTCACCCTTGACTTTATTTGCCAGATCTATTTTGTCACTACAACTCAAGAGATTCCTCTCTGTTTGAATAGTCTTAGCACTTTCTCATTATTATCGGCCTAAGTTAATGTGATATCTCTAAATTAACTCGCTGAGGTGTTATTTGCTTTGATCTATTTCATATTGAGTTGCACGGTTTTGTCCTTCGGCGTTTAGAAAGCTAAGCATTGCTATTACATCAAAATACGTGTCCAAGAGTTAATTCTATTTTTCATTTATATATCTTAAATTCGCTCTCCCCTTATTTGATACGTAGTTCGGTTCATTCTTGTCCCTTCACCATCTTGGAAGCCTCCCAATAGCCACTCCTTGTCTAGGCCCTCTAGCCTTGACGATCACTGCCCATCCTCGTTGAACTGAGTCGTTACAAGCCCCTAGCAGCTTCCATGTGATTCATCCCCAAACCACACACCTACTGGAGAGGGTCCTACTTTGTTACCATATTGTGATATCTTTAGATTAACCCACTGAGGAATTGTCCACTTTAGCTCATCCTATACTAAGTCTCACAACGTTGTCCTTTGATGTGCAAGTTAGCACATTCCCAATAGGTCACCCATCTTGGGAGTGCTCCCATTTGAGCACACTCAACTTTGAAGTTTCAAAAATAAGCATAATATTATGTCAAAAGGCACTTCTGGAAGTTAATTCCAATTTTTACATATATATTTCAGACGTTTTCTCCATGTTTAGTATATAGTGAAGACAAAAAAATTTAATCAAGAAGGAAACCCAGTTTCATCTTCTTGCATGTAGTTTTTACCTACAAGACGTCATCCAAGGTCACTATTAATAGCGATGCTCAGACCATCTTTTTAGGCAATTCAATCCAGCACGTTCGCCATCGTTCCAAAATTAAAGAACTACTAATCATGGCCGACTCAAGAGCATCTACTTTATTAGTTTGGTCGATGACGATCCAAGTGGATTGGTTAAGATAAAAGGCAGATTATAATAGGCAGAGAAAGTTTTAGTTAGTTGCCTAATTAAAACAAAAAAGATTAGCAAAATCGTTTTATCTTGTTGTGACATTATTTAAATCTTTGATATGTTGGGATAGTTGAGTTGATACGTGGAATGGAATCGCCACTTGCATGTAGCTAAGTGTGAAGTCAAAGATGCTATATTTTCTGAAAAAGCGCTTATCTGAAAAGAGACGAGAGATTCTTGTACTAATCTGGGGTTGGTTTTGGTTGCAAGTACGTCAATTTTGAACGATCCAATTCGTTGCCGACCAGGAACAGAGAATAAATGACTCTGGGATTAGGCTGATTCCATTAATACCACAGAAACTTACCTTCAAGGTAAAACCAAATAGATAAAACATAGAAACGCAAGACCAACCTCTTAGATTCCATGATGAGAGTCACTTGCTTATAGTGTAATGCCCAATCCAACAAAGGTGGGGCGTGGTCACTTGGGTTAGAAGGCACGGATAAGAAGCGGCCCTTGATAGACTTCTAGGATGGCGAATGAGGCATGAATAAACTAAATTTCACACCAAACAAGGGAAGACCCTGCCTGGAATGTGCGTGTGTGTGTGCGTACGCATGTGTGAAAGCTAGACCATCTCTATATGTGTCACGATAGATCATGAAACTACCAGCTCCTGAAGGTAAGGTCACTATAAGAGCCAAGACTACCCCCTAACTCTTGGAAACTACACTCACATTGATCTTACCATACAAATTTAACCCTCTTCTAAGTTAGGTGAGTAAGTGAACTAGCAATTTCGTAGAATCCTTCCACATATCATCTATAATAACCCACTAACCCAAGGAAACTTCTCCATTCTATGACATTGGCAGGGCAATTCCACTAAACAACTGCTTCAACTTTCTTTGGATCAACAGAAATGTCATGATTTGGGATCACATGACCCAAGAATTCTATATGATCAAACTAAAAATGGCAAGAAAGCACTACTAGGATGTATAACCTCCTAGGAAAGTGTCTGCTTGCACACTAAAGGAAAAAACGCTAAGGTTTAGTATGGAACGGGCCAAAGCGGGCAATAACTCAAGTGAGTTAATACAAGGAGGTCACGATATGGCTCCAGCAAATGTGCAATTCAAGGACAAACCACGCGGAAGATAGTGGACTTGTAACAACCCTATCCAATGAGAGCTGGGAGTGGTCGCTAGAGCGAGAAAGTTCGAACAAAGAGTGGCTCTTGGTAGACTTTTAGGATAGCAAAGGAGGTAGGAATGAACTGAATTGCTCAATGAACAAGAGAAAGTGTGCACATGATATATATATATATATATATATAAACGGAAATTTTACTTATAGATATACATTTTAACGTGACATCAAGCTTTGCTTTGAAACTCCAAAATTAAGCATGCTTAGGTTAAAGCACAAGCAATAGTGGTGACCTCCTAGGAAGGTATTTGGATCTACACCAAAGGACAAAACCATTAAATTTAGTGAGTTACAAGTCAAAACGGATAATACATAGAATGAGTTAATTCAAAAATATCACATCTGGCTTATCTGATCTTTAATTAGGTCTCTCACAAGTGTATGAGCTTGATCATATTGCATGTTTAGTATTAGTTTATTTCAGAGCATCCGTAATCAATTCTTTTCAGCATTTGTAATTAAGTGAAGCTGGCAATTAGAATGCTAGTGCCAATAAACTAGCAATTAAAATTTGGCAAGTTGTCAGGGAAAACTAAAAGACATAAGACGGGCAAAGAGTCTTACTTTTGACTGTTTATCGACCTAGCGAGAAATAGTAAAAAAAATTCTGAATTGACCGAAAAATTTTTTTATTTACTACTAAATTTAAAACTCTAACGCGCAATCGACTTAAAAATTTATAAATCTCATATCCGAAGAAATAAAATTCGAGCACCTCGGCTATAACGCGGCATAATTTCTAATCCTGGTCAAATTTGTGAGGCCCATGAGTATAATCTATAAAGTCGGGAAAAGTACGAAAAAAAAATTATAAACTTATTGTACTTGTACCAATTGAATTCTAAACATTTCAATTATACAAATTGAGTCCTAAATTTTTTAATGATTATCAATATAGTCAATCCAATCAATTTTGGCCATAAATTACTAACATAAACTTAGTCATCCTACGTGACACTATCAGTAATGATGATGACAAAATTTTAATTTTTTTAATTTTTCTGAATTTTTAAATATTTTTTATTCTTTCTTCTCTCATGTCCTTTCTTTCTTTGTGTTCTTTTTTTTTTTTTTTTCTCAATTCTAGCTGGCAAGGTCGTTGGCCTGCCATCATTATGCATAGGCGACGGCTAGCGACCCTCACCTGGTTTGGGTAAGGGCATTGCGCCTGTGGCCAACGAGGGCATAGAGGCCTTTGCTCGTGGTTGACAAGGACCGACAACCTCGCCAACCCCTAGTTGGGGAAAATAAAATAAGGGAAAGAAAAAACAAACAAAAAAAGTAATAAAAAATCAGAAAATTTTAACAAAATTGTCCACATTAGCACCAATCATGTCATGTAAGACGGCCGGCATCCACATTAACGATTTATGACCAAAATTGGTTGGAAGAATTACCTTCTCTTTTTTTTTTTTTGGGGGGGGGGTACTTTTCCCCTATAAAGCTCGATGCCATAGTGCCAACTTCCAGAGGTGTTCGAGATCATTTTCAGCCTTGAATCTTCTTTTTTTAGCACGTTCTGTGTTGGGATTTATCAATGATAAATACTTAAATTTAAATTTTAAATTTCTTATCTATCATATTCTGTTGGAATCGGGCGAATTCGGGCATGGTTATCCTCTTGAATCCGTTAGTGAAATCTTTCTCCACCGTGTATGCATACAACTAGAATCATTTGTTTTTCTCCCTTCGCTTGGTTGCAAATGTTTGGACTCAATACTGCATCCCAGAAAACTATCATACAGAGCCAGCTGCATATTCTGATCAAAGCACATATGTCATGGTCTATACTTCGGGTAGGAAATCAGGAATAGATAAAAAGACGAACACCAGTAAACAAATAAATGAAGTCATGATTCCATCCATTCGACCCAGAAAAAGGAAAAGTAATTGTATCAATGAGGCAGCAAGCCCTGAGTGCGATCTTGTTCATATCTAGGTGATTTTGACGTAACGAGTGGTTAGGTTTAGATCAAGTCATTCCGAAGAAAAGAATCAAATTGGGTATATGTCGACATTGGTTTGCAAAGTTAGCATGCTCAATGACATGGCCGACTGTTATTAATTGGGTGATTAAATGCGGCTGCTCGCTTATCTAAAAAGCATTGCTGTAGCCAATTCGAAGAATATCTTATTTGGAATCTGGTCCTATATATCTGATGTCACTCGAAAGAACAGCAAGAGGGCTAAATGTCAGGCGCACCTCGCAAAGTTTCGGACCAAAAATCAAAATGGAAAGCAAAAGGACATTTTATAAGACAAATCTCGTCTGAATGCTCGTAGTTACATCCTTCCGTTTGGTAGTTGGACTTCTTTATGCTTTGCTTTCGTTTATTGAGTTACCGAAGATGGTGACGTGTTTATAAAGCACGAAGGACAATGCCAATTGGCCTAAGCTGTTGTTTGGAGTACAACATGGAGTGAAGCAGGTATAAATCAAGCTCGTCAGTTGCTTCACCAAAAGGCAAGAGTGTATTGAGAGAGAGAGAGAGAGAGAGAGAGAGAGAGAGAGAGAGAGAGAGAGAGAGAGAGAGAGAGTATGGAGGAGGAAGGGCATCGGATGGCAAGCGTAGGCGCACCAACAATATGGGGAGGGAGCAACAGGATAGTGGCCGTCGATGTGGAGGGCACGACCCCCCCACTCGATCTCCCTAATTCCACGGATGGTCAATCTGATCAAGAGGACTCACCCGAGCAGGTTCTCTCTCTTCTTTCTGTCCGATGAACTGCATGGAATAGAACCTTCGATAAAGACTTTTACGTTGTCCATTACGACAAAGAAAGAGAGAAAGGGAGGAGGGAAGGAAGGCAAACATGGGGTGTAATGTCACTTGCTATGGGACTTCCCGTCGGGTCACCTTTCACCATGTCCTGGGTCCCATGGGACTAATAAATCACTATTCTTGCAGGGAGTGTGGGTGAAAAGTTAAAATACATGCAGGGTCAGTAAACTTGCGACCTAAGTCTCTCATCTAATTGCATTTGTCCTTGTGATTATTCAGAAACCTGGATGGAGGAAGTTCTTATCATTTGTTGGCCCCGGTTTCCTCGTTTCCCTCGCATATCTTGACCCTGGAAACTGTAATCTCTCTCTCATACCTCACCCCCCCCAACCTTTTCACTCTGTGAGTGTGTTTGTTTTTTCGCGTGCGTGCCTACATGAAGCTTTTGAATGAGTTCATGTTGAATTCACATTTCTACGATTAATGTTGCAGTAGAAACCGATCTGCAGGCCGGAGCGAATCATGGATATGAGGTAACGCAAACGAACAGACAAAACCCAACATATATTCGTTCATACTTATGCAAATATATAGCGTATATTTAAATCTAATACTAATTTTTTTTTTAATATATTGGATCATATGGTCAGCTTCTGTGGATCATACTCATTGGGTTAATATTTGCTCTCATCATCCAATCACTGGCTGCTAATCTCGGAGTGAGCACTGGTAATTATTTCGTTAGAGAAATTAAGGAGGAATATGACACTCGTGAACACTCTCTCTTTATTGTTGTGATGATTCACTTGTCTATTGTAAATTTATCGAAATTTCAGGGAAACACCTATCTGAGCTATGCAAAGCCGAATACCCACCGTTGGTGAAGTATTGCTTATGGTTTTTGGCTGAAGTGGCCGTCATAGCCGCCGATATACCAGAAGGCATCTCTCTCTCTCTCTCTCTCTCTCTCACTCATCAGCTCATAGAACTCGAGCTCGATATCTTACATATCATTTCTCAATCATTCTTTAGTTGTCATGGATCTCAGTCAACTTTTTCATCTATACATATTGAGTTGGCACTCTTTATGCTTTTCTCTTTCCACTAATCTTAAGGATAGGGTTAAGATATGGAATGATAGTTGAATCTCTTAAAATACATGGTTTAACTTTACTAAGTAGAAGAGTAAAGCATTTGGTGTCATGAAATTCTTCGCCTTGTATGTGCTTCAATAAGAAAAAATTAGAGGAAAAAAACAAACTTGGGCATCATAATACACAAATATGTTAAGTATAATTACTTGTCAAATCAATAGAGATCGACATTCACAAGGTAAAATACATAACAACATTCTAAGGACCAACAATCTTCTACTTGCACAAATGTCTCGTTTGATGTCCTAACAAATCTCAATTCTTCATCATTCAGTCATGAATTTCACAACTACCCTTATGGCTAATATATATGTGGATGGATTAAACGAATGTAACACTAAATAGAGACAAAGATGAAGAACGAGGATGTCATCTCAAATAGATACAACTCAAAACATATGATTGCAAGAACATATCGAACTTTTCTTTCACAACTTCCGGCCTGCCCATATGCATGCCTCATATTAGTTCTTATGAAATCACACACAAAACCCTATTCTCCAAATTTTTGTCTCCTCTTTCTTTTGTTTTTACAGTCCCTCGCCTTTGCGCCTAGGCAGAGTGTAGTCACGGCACCAAGTGTTACTAGATTGGAGGTCGTCTATAGTTTGAGACCTCCAATTTCAGGCTGAAACATCATATCGTGATTACGACAGACATCCAACAACGAAAATGGCGGTGGTCTGTTTGGAGACTGCCGGTGAGGACAATCCCAGTGGGCAGCAGTGACGGTACACGATGAGCTTTAAGAGGAATTATGACAAGGAAGACGTTAAGAGTACAAGAACAAGAGAAGGAATATAAATTAAAAGAAATGGGAGAAAAATTTGTTCATATGTCCTTCGGAACTCTCAGATTTAGAGGATCCCAGTCCTGAAATATGCATTGATTCTCTATATTATTAATACTCAGTAACATGTTACCTCTTTGTTTAGGGATAAACTGAAACCTTCAACTGACTCCAAGCCGCAGCATCAGCAAGATAATACAGTAGAGATTTGATTAATCCACATCGCAAATATAGTCCTGAAACACCCAATCGAGAATCGCATCGAAGTCGCATAGTTCCAAACCTCTCTTCAGTAACTCATCGAATGTGCCGTATGATAGTCATACGCAGATTGTCTGGTGAGATCATATTTTAATTAAATTTACTAACCAACCATATTCATGTTTGCAGTGATTGGGACGGCCTTCGCACTTAACATACTGTTTCACATCCCAGTGTGGGCTGGAGTTTTGCTCACTGGTTTCAGCACGATCGTGCTTCTTGGCCTGCAGAGATATGGGGTATGCGTACTTGGAATTCCATTGATTCAATGAGAACGTGTGTATTAGATTCCTTTGAATTGCCTATGCCAATTATATAATAGTCACACTGACTTGATGAAGACCAGATTTGTTTCACCGTCATTTAATTCAATGCTGTTCACTATTTTCCAAACCTTGGTTGTTTCTATCTACTGAAAAAAATATGGTCTTCAAATTTACTAGATTCGGAAGCTGGAAATGCTGATAGCTACGTTGGTATTCATAATGGCGGCATGCTTCTTTGGCGAAATGAGCTACGTGAAGCCTCCTGCTACGGAGGTGCTGAAGGGATGTTCGTCCCCAAGCTCTCTGGGAACAGTGCCACTGGCGATGCCATCGCCTTGCTCGGTGCCCTCGTGATGCCGTATGATATCACTTTATACTTCATCACACACTGTCTTTGTCGTTAGATATACATGAAACTGATTTTCCAGATTTGAGAGTTCTATTGCTTGTCAACAGGCACAACCTGTTCCTCCATTCTGCTTTGGTCTTGTCCAGAAAAGTTCCGAGATCGGTCCGAGGCGTCAATGTACTAAATTCCTAACTTCATCTTCATTTTCTTTTGTTTCAAAATTTTGTTGGTGAAGATCTTATTCCTCGTTTGAAAACTAGGCTATTATTTAGACGGCATAATGTGCATTCAATAATCGTCACTTCTGTTTTCGCTAATTATATTTGGTAAAACGTGCAATATATAGGAGAAATTTATTGTCAATGTTATGAAACATGTATTTTTGTTTAGTCAATTATCCAAAAGAAAAAAACGTGCACTTTTCATTTCATCTCATCAATCTCTGCAGGACGCCTGCCGTTTTTTCCTCATAGAAAGTGGGTTCGCATTATTCGTGGCATTCTTGATCAACGTCGCCGTTGTTTCCGTGTCTGGCACCGTCTGCTCGGCCGACAATCTTTCCAGTGAGAATGCAAGTCAATGCAACGATCTAACTCTCAATTCTGCTGCATTCCTCCTCAAGGTTCCAATTCCTAACAGAGACTATAAACCAGTTGGACCACAAGATAACATTTTAACTAAGAATAATATTCTTATTATCGTCTCAAATACCTGCGTTTACAGAATATGTTGGGAAGATCTAGCTCAACGGTTTATGCCATTGCATTGCTAGCTTCAGGACAAAGCTCCACAATTACAGGAACCTACGCAGGCCAATATATCATGCAGGTTGTTAATTAAGAAATTTCACGTAACTAGCTGTTTAAAGTGAACACTTGAATGGATCTGATTTTTTTTTTGGTTTTTTTGTGTGCGAATTGGTTAATTGCTTAGGGATTCTTGGATCTCAAAATGAAGAAGTGGATGAGGAACCTAGTGACTCGATGTGTTGCCATTACACCAAGTCTCATCGTCGCTATAATGAGCGGATCTTCAGGAGCCAGTAGGCTCATCATCATTGCGTCGGTATGCAGATTCCTCTGTTGTCTCCTGCCACTTCTACATTTAAATTCTTCGTATCATAATCTGGTGAAGATATGTGAGCATTCTATGCTCATTCTATAATGAGTTTGTTGTTTTTCAGATGATTCTATCATTTGAGCTTCCGTTTGCTCTTATCCCACTCCTTAAGTTCAGTAGCAGTGCAACAAAGATGGGACCCCACAAAAACTCAATCTACGTAAGCTTGTCTTTTGATCTTTACACAAGTGAACTTTAAACTTGGTAGGTTAGTTCAGCAGTCCTAAAGAGATGCAAATTCGGGGGAAAAAAAGGAAGAATTGAAAAAATGCAGAAGACTATGTGGATATTCAAGTAAAATGACAATCCTGTCTTCTCAAATCTTTTATGGCTCTGGACGCAGATTATCGTGATCTCATGGATACTAGGAGTGGGACTCATCGGTATCAACATCTACTACCTCAGCACGGGCTTTGTCGGCTGGCTAATCAACAATAGTGTTCCCAAAGTTGCCAACGTTTTCATTGGAATTCTAGTGTTCCCACTCATGGCAGTCTACATCATTGCAGTGATCTACTTAACTTTCCGAAAAGACACCATCGTCACATTTTCTGATGACCCTGTTAAGCATGCGACGACAATGGCCATCGAACTTGGCTATGGCAATTCTGGCAAGTCACCAGACCGACTTCCTTATCGGGAGGATCTAGCAGACATTCCTCTTCCGGAATAGTTTGCATCACATCGCTTAACAACTCAAGAAGCTATCCCCCAATGTATGCAGAGACAGATGCTAGAGTGAAACTATTTAGTAGAAATGTGGTAAAAAATAATGCCGTTAGAATCATAACTAGAGTCGAGATCATTAAGGTACTCTCTTGCTGCAGCTTTTTTTAGCAGGGCTACTGGGCAAAACATCGAGCAAAAATGCCTTTGTAACTTTAAGTTATTAGTAGACTCCTTTAAATTTTATCTTCAGTAAATATAGAACTCCCCCAGGATCATTGCATTTTTTCAACGTCACTGCAAAACCATACAAGTGATCTCTGAGAGAGGACATAAACTTCAACATGAGGCAGAGGCATGATACCATAAAGTGAACGATGATAATGCCCGTCTGTCGGTGCATTTTGATGCCAAAATGGCAAAATTGAAACACCAGAACCCCATGCTACTTCCCTTGCACTACAGCCTCAATAGGATTCAGAATGTTGAATATCTGAACCAACTCCTATCTAGTGGATTTAACAATTATTACTTTTCCCTTGCACTGTATCTCCCTGTTGGAAATTGTGATCCATTTTCTCTAAAACTTTCTAGAAACTTCAAGATTGATATTAGCTAGAAAAGTCAAGAAAAATCCTTAAGAAAATCTAGCTTAGGTGGCAAAGAAAAATGTAGAAGTAGAACTCTCTAGAAGAACTACAATCTAGAACTAGATGAAGCTTACATGGACAACACTCTATAGAAATCTAGAATGTTATACTAAGGCAGTGACTCACGCTTATAAATAGGCTTGTAGTTCATTCATTTGTGTGTGTGAGATTTATACCTCCACCGGTGTGGAGGAGTAGAGCTAAGATAGTTTTTATATCATGAAATATTCCTCCATTACCAAAACATCTTATAATATCCATTTCCATCAACTAGATAAATTATATCCCATGTTCTTTATCCTTTAATTATCATATCTTATCCCTTGTCCATCCTCTACAAACTATACCATACACTTGCACAAGTCATTAACCAAAAACTATAACTAATACCAAAACCATACTTCCACATGCACACATCCAAAAAATTTTAACACTCCCATCCCTTTAATACTTGGAATCTATCATGTAAATATAAAAGAGTTGCTAGAGTTGAGCTGAGTAAAATCATATGTAGTGTCAAAATTATTCACTGTCAGGAGTATGAACTCTAAATGTTTATGCAGAATCAATTTGGTAAAACACAGCAGAAAGGCACAATGTAATTAAGCATTATTAATCCCCTCTCTTGTTGTTGTTCGTCGAGGATAATAGGCCTATCTTGTTGGATCCTTTCTTTTAGGCAAAGTGATTCAAGATCCTCTTGGGCTAACCTAATCATTACGCATAACAGACAATGGAGCACGTAGCAATTAGGACAAGGCTCGAAAGCTCATATTAAAAGGTTCAGCAAAGAACGAAAGCTTGCACGAGAAGTGGACAATGTAGAGGGAGACTAACAATCCCAGCTACCATAAGAAGATTCCACAGTTTACATATGAAGAAGCATTATGCCAGTTAGGGGTGATCGGGTCCAGGGTGGGTAGGATATAGACCTAGACCCTATACCCGATCTTGTTATAACCGATTCCCTTTTCTGGACCCTATACCCGACCCTGTTTATATTGGACCATGTACCCAACTCATCCTGTTTTTTCAATACGGTTCCAGGGTCAACTCTGTTTTTACTGGAACATGTTTTGCAATCTCTCAATATCCTATATGACTTTGAATTTTATATTAATACACGAGAAAATAATATAATCCTTCTAATTTATATTGAAATATTAAGCACTTGTAATAAATAAATATATGAACTTTTTGACTAAACGAAAAATTAAGGATCCACAGCGCTAATTATAATAAATAAAATGATAAGGCAAAGAATTAGTAAGAAACATGTGTCTAATATTAGTCTTATTCTCACAACTACTACATGAAGCTACTCATTTATGCAAGCATAACTCCTACAAAAAGAAATTATGCGAGCCAATCCATGTGATATACACAAATTTGATGGCGACAAACATCATCCATCCATCAGACAATGCGAAAGGGAGCCGGTAAGGGAGGGAAGCAAGTGAGGAAGAGGAATGACAAAAGAGGAGTGCCGTGCGTGTTTGAGAGAGCCAAAAGGAAAAACGTCGTGTAATTGCTGGAGTAAAAATAGAAATTGAGAGAAAAAGAAAAAGGGTTTTTGACCTTTACTTCCAAAACCAGTCCGGAAGCCAGTTTCCGGGTGGGTAATCACTCGGAACCTGTTCTTGGACCGGTTTAAACCGGTTCCGAATTTTGGGAATCGGTTTCAATAGGAACCGGTTCCCGACCCTGTTTTCTGGGTGGGCTAGTCCAAGAACCGGGTATACCCGGTCCGGTTGCACACCCCTAATGCCAGTTACCTCATCCAACCTAATTATTGATGAAATAGAACACAAGGCCTTGTGCTCAGTGACCTGAACACCTGCTTTTCTTGAGTCCCTCGTGTATTTATGTAAGAGATAGTAAACACATATAATGGAAACCCCATTCCCGCTGTGTTTCCTTGTGCTGCACATTCTCAATGGTTTGAGAAGCTCACGGCTAAAACGGAAAAAGTTATGGCGCCCTCACCTGAAAATCCAACATTTTAACAGCAAAACGATAACTAACTTCGAGGAAGCCGTCGATGGAAGTCGTGTGGACAAAAAGCCCTCCTAAGTTCTCCCTACTATTATGGTGCATTGCCTTCAGAACAAACTCATCGATTGGATTAATAAAAGAAAAGGCAAAAGGAGAAGGAAAATTTCTGAGACAACGGCACTAGTCTAGGGAATTCAATTCTCTGAATTGAGGAAAACAAACTAGAGAACAATGCACAAGACTTTTCCCAAAACCCCTTTCTTAATAGACTTAATCAGGAAAATTTCCAAGGCAATGGAAGAACTCTAAAAACCACAGACCTAAATATGCGGAAAGCGATTTGTTCGTGAGCCTTTGCTATGTGCAATCAAATCTAAATCAATTTTGGAGAAGCACAATCAAGTCCTCTTATCGTTACTATTGGAAATTGCTTACTAGGCCATCGCAAAACACTTGCATGATAACTTTATGTTTACTTTTTCAATAAAGGCTTAGGATTTAATAGCAACTTTTCAGTCTACCAGGCGACATGCCTAGGGAGGAAAAAATGTTTTTCTTATTTCTAAGAAATATGCACTTAAAAACGATACGATCCAAGATACTGCTTAAGCCCCTAAAAAGCAATACTGGACGGCAATCTTTAGGTAGATCCCTTCTTATGTCTCTAATTCACTCAAAAATCGCTCTTTTCAAATTGTCAACTCCACAATGAAAATCAATTGAATTCAACCAATCATTAATGGAAAAATTACCAAAAAATTCCTAAACCTATAATACGCATATTAATTCAATTATAAACCATTCAATTTGGCCAATTTACATATATAACATTTTGACAATTTGTCAATATAATCATTCTCATTAATTTTAGCCAAAAATCACTGACGTAGATGCTGGTTGTCTTACTTGACATGATTGACACTAACATGGATAATTTTTCTTTTTATTCATTCTCTTTTTCTTTTTTTCTTTACTACTTTTTCTTTTTATTTTTCTTTTTACTGTGGACCAGCAACCCTCATATGCATTGGGAGAGGGCGTCAAGGCCTTCACTGACTCTAGGTAATGGCCGCAATACCATCTTCGGCTAAAATTGGTCGAAATGAATATATTAGCAAATCGTCAAAAACTTTAAGACTAAGTTAGACGAATTAAAATGTTCAAAATTGAATTGGCATCCATATAATAAGCTTAGGGCTCTTTGGTAATTTTCTCATCAATGATCCTGATCCTTACTAAATGTCGATGTACTTGTCTCCTTGTTCCTGTAACTAAGAACAAAGTGTTTTGTGAGAAGAGAGCTTAAATAAAAAAAAATTCTCTCGATCTACTTTTCACTTCTTTCCATTTCCTCTCACCCTTCATGTGCTTTCCCGCCACATTCCTCCCAACATGAAGACAGAAAGTTCACTCAAAAAGTGACCCAAATTTCATCATCTTGCATGTAGTTTTTACCTACTGGATGTTATATAGCAATTCTGAGACCATCTCATCACGCATTTTAATCTCACACGTTCATCCATCATTTCAAACTCAAAGACCAACTAATGATTGCCTAATCAAGTGCATCTACTTTACTATCTTTTTTGAAGACGATCCTATTGAAGATCACCGCCTCTCTCTCTCCTGGAGTTCTCTAGATCTCTCTCTCTAGAGTTCTCCATATCTCTCTCCTCCAGATTTTTCTCTCTCTCTCTCTCTTTGGATTTCTCTAGATCTCTCCCTTGTCCAGAATGTTCTAGCAAAATCCATCAAGAAAAGTTGCACCACTTCTAGACTTCTCCAAAGAAATCTAGTTGTGAGGCTATAATAAAATAATAATAATACTTCTAGAATAGTGTAGAAAGCTAGGAAGGTCACCAACTTTCCATCCTATAAATAGGAGCAACTTGCTACTCAGTGTCCAAACTAAGAGTGTGTGAGTAAGAAGTCCAAGGGGGTGTGTGGGTGTGTATAGGGGTCTTGAGAGTGTTGAGTAGAGTGTGCTATGTATGCATGAGTGAGAGAAATTGTGTAGAGTTGTCTAAGTATTGTATGTGATGTGAGAAAATATTGTACTAATGAAAGTCATATTTTGTAAATTATATTTGTACCACATTTCCGCAAGATCCAACAGATCCCAGCAGATTGGTGAAGATAAAACTAGTTTAGAGTAGGTAGCCAAAGTTTGGTCGGTCGCCAAAGTAGTTAGCCAGTCTTAGATTAGCAAAATCATTTTTTCTTATGGCGTGCATGATTCATCTCTTTGATACATTAGAGTAGTTGAGTTGATACATGGAGTGGAATTGTCACTTGCACGTAGCTAAGCTCGTTAGCATGGACTGCTACATGTTCTGAAAAGCATGGACTGCTGCATGTTCTGAAAAGCAATTATCTGATGGGAGACGTGAACGGTCCATTTCATTATCGACCGAAAGGTAGAGAACAAAATGGCTTTGGAAATATCTCTGGACATGAGTTCTAGGATAAGGTTGATTCTATTGACATCATGCAAAGTTACTTTACAGGTAAAAACAGATAGATAAGACATAAATGTGCAAGACCCACCTCTTATTAGAGTCGCATAAGTGTATGAGTATGACAAGCTATGAAATTATATAATATGGATTGCGTAGTTATCAATAGTTTATCTCCAAGGATTATAATTAATTCTTACTTATTTCCGCAGCCGCTCAAGCTCACTTTAATCGAAGTCAACTGGAAATTAAAAAAAGACTCCATCTGTAGCCGAAAAGTCGTTCAATCCCCCGCTCTTTTCTCTTTCCATCGTCTTCTTCAACCTTCAACCATGGGGAGGTTTTAAGCCAGTCTCACGCTACCCTCTATCAGTTGTTGATTTTATTTGAATTTTCTAATTCTTTTCTTCCTTTTTCTTCTCTCTCGATTTAGATCTAGGAACTCTCTTTTCTCGGTCTAATTCTAGATCTGAGAGTTTGAACTCTCCTACTTTAATTCTAGATCTAAGAGTTCTTCTCTCCCGATTTAGATATGGGAATTTGATAATGTTTTCTTGGATTCAATACCCCCGTGCTCTACCCATGGGTCTTTTTTGCCTTCGGTTTCATAATGATCGCAAGAGATTTGGCGTCTCACTTAATTATGAAGATTTGTTATTCCAAAAGTTAGATTTGTGTCAACCTACTTTGGTTGTCTCCATATAGTGATGGTTGAGAGGAAGCCAAACTTAGGCGCACACTGCCAAATGACAATGTCATTATTGGAGAAAGAATTTCCCACATGTGCTCATCACTAACGATAATATAAAATTTAATTATCTGCTACCAATTATTTTACTTGACAGATCCATTCTTAATAGATCGAGTGTGTACTTAACCTTGCCGATATTCTATTGACCCTCCTTGTTTTCTAGATTTGCCTTTATTTTGTAGTATTCCGACCTTTGCTCTGCTTCAATTTGTTTTGCCATGAAAGTATATGTACTTTTTATGTATCCTTTTGAGTAATGAATACAATTTTCCTTTAAAAAAAATGGCAATTAAAATTGTTTGGCCCATAAACTGGCAACTAGAATTCGACAAGTTGCAACTAGATTAGGGGAAAATAGATGGAGACAAGATAGAGAAGAGTCTTGCGATTAAGGACTAGAAATAATAATGCCAAGTTATCGATCGGAGTTTGATGGTTTAACCCCAAATGCACATAAAGTTAGCAAATTTTTATGTTGACACCCAAAAATGACCGCCTTCTAAATTGATATGACGTCAATACAAAATAGATAGTAAGTTATTATATCATCGATGAGTCGTTGATAGCAAAGATGCTTGTCGATGATTATGATAATCAATGACCATAGGACATTTAACGACATGTGATAACGATAAGTCAACAATGAACATTTATATGATGCAAAAACTGAAAAAAATGAAGATGTCGATTAGAGGTTAGATCCAATGACAATTGAGAAGTCATAACTACTTCTAGAGAAGATCCACATGCAAGCATATAGAGCAATCATGGAGTCTAAAATTATGGAGATATAATTGAGTCTAGTGGCAGCTAAAAAGTTACCACTTATATTTAAGGCCAACGTTCAATCATGGAATGTGATCATGGATTTAAAAACAATGGAAATGCGGCTATAATCTTTAATTGGAATATTAACCGCTCAGGAGCGGTTACATTTTGTAATGGACTATATAAGTCATGTTAAATCGTTGTAGATGGGATCCGCAATCATCAACACAAATTATGTATCTTTCATATTATCCATATATATTTCCAATTCCTGCATTTACTTTCCTTTACAGAAATTAGTTCCAGTTCTTGGTCATGCGTTCTACCTCCTGTCCAAATCGCCACAACATCCAATTCAATAAAAATCGAAGATCAATTTTTGGTGAAAAGTATTTCATTGCGTGAATCAATTCCCAGCTACACCTGTTCGAATTAGAGCTAATTACAGCTTATCATGTTCAAAGCCTCCCCTATCATGGCCAATTTAGATTGTTTAATTGCGGGAAAGAAAAAAAGGAAATCTTAATTTCGGCTTCGAGTCTTGGACTCGCAATACATAGTTTTTACTCCGAGTAAACTATCACGCAGAGCCAGCTGAATTCTAATCCAAGCACTCATGTCATGGTCTATATCTTATGTAGGAAAGCAGGAATAGATTAAAAGACAAACATCAGCAAGCAAATAAATTAAGTCAAGATTGTATTATTTCGACTCAAGAAAGGGGCGAATGTAATCGCAACCAATCAGGCGACCAGCCCTGAATGGGACTCCATCTTTCCTGGTCATACCTGGAAGATTTGGCCTAGTGGTTAGATGTGGATTAAGTCATCCTCTAGAAAAGTAATAACATCGGGTATATATCAAGATCAATTTACAAAGCTCGGTACACTAAATGAAATGATGAACCGTAATTGATTGGGTGTTAAATATGGCTCCTCACTTATCTGTTACAGCCTATCACGAGAATTAGATTGTCAAATTTAGAGACACGTCTTAATATATCTGACGTTACCCGAACAAAAACAGAGAGGACCAACATTAGATGCATCTCACAGGATTTTGGTGCACATATAAAAAATGATAGCAAAAGGGCATTATTAAGTAGGGATCTTAGTCTGCATGATCTAAGTTTTATCCTTCCCCACAGTTGTTTGACTCTCTTTTCTTTCTTGCACTTATTAAGTGACTAAAGGTGGTGACTTTGGTTTATGAAGCATGCTGTGTCAGTCGTAGGCTGTGTTTATGGTGAATTTGATCAACAGGACTCACATGATCAGGTTCTGTCTCTTCTTTTTTCAGACATTTGGGGAATATAACCTTCAATAAGTCCCTCAATCTCCAATCTTTAAAGGGTCAAACCAATCACAATCTTACGGGACTAGCTTGTTTCCAGGTGGATGTTTCCTAATTTGAACATTCTCCATATATAACTGAGAATGCCATTGATCTAACTGTGATATAAGTTTATGGTTTAATCGCATTTGTCCCTAGAATTATTCAGAAACCTGGATGGAGAGCGCTTTTATCATTTGTTGGCCCCGGTTTCCTCGTTTCCCTCGCATATATTGACCCCGGAAACAGTAAAATCTCTCTCTGCGCATGTGTCTTGCGTGCGTGCATGCCTGCATGTGGCGTCTGAATGAGTTCATTTTGAATTCATAGTTCTACGATCAATATTGCAGTGGAAACGGATTTGCAGGTTGGAGCTAATCATGGTTACCAGGGAAAAGGAAAGAATAACGATACACTATATAAATATTTTTCCTACTTATACGAACTACATATCTCTGTACTAAATTTTTTTAATTTATCGGATCATATGATCAGCTTCTCTAATCATGGATACAAGGTAACACAAAAGAACAATGATACATAAAATACATATGTTCCTACTGATACAAACTATATATCTCTGTGCTAATTTTTTACAATTTGTCGGATCATATGGTCAGCTTTTATGGGTTATACTCATCGGGATGATATTTGCTCTGATCATCCAATCTGTGGCTGCTAATCTTGGAGTGAGCACAGGTAATTATTTCATTAAAGAGATTAAGGAGGAATTATGACTATTTCTCCTGCTCATAAACACTCTCTCTTCTTCTCGTTTCTTGCATTTTCCTGTATGTGATCATTTATTTGTCTTGTTTTAATTTATTTTTTTAAAATTCAGGGAGACACCTACCTGAGCTATGCAAGGTTGAGTATCCACCGTTGGTGAAGTATTGTTTATGGCTTCTGGCTGAAGGGGCCGTTATAGCTGCCGATATACTAGAAGGCAGCTCTCTTTCTCTCCCTCCCTTATTCCTCCTTGATTAATTTACTAGATATTTAGGATAAGTCTATTTAGTAGGGATGAGCATGGTTCCAAAGTAGAACCTAGGACCTGAGAATTAGACTGGTGAGAAAGTGTAAGTTCCGGGTTCCAAAATATGCAGGGTAGGTTTTTGGTTTAAAAAAATGAGAAACCTATTTTGACGGATATGTTTTAAGTTCTTAGTTGGATGAACTTGGAATCTAGGACCTGGAACCTATAACATAGAACCCAAAACAAGTTTTAATGATATTCGATATCATTCAATGATGAGTGTATAATTTAGAAGCGTTATTTCAATTTTTCATTTTATGACTAAGATTTTTACTTTATTTTTCATGCGTTTCAATATAAGTTATAATTAGTAAATTGTAATCATTCAAATATATAGGTGGAATTTGGGTAGACCCTGGAACATATGACAAGATAGGTTCTAGGTTTTTAGATTATGTATGATAGGTTCCAAGTTTCAAAAAATAATAAACATATTTCAATGAGTAGGTTCAGATTCCAAGTGGAACCTATATGGAACCTAGAATCGTTCACCCCCACTATATGGGACAAATGATCGCACCCTATTTAATATCAAATCATATAGCTCATCTTCCATATCTTATTTTCTTTTTCAACTATTATTGAGTTATCATGGATCACAATCGACTATTTCATCTACACATATTGAGGTTGCAATCTTCATGCTCTTCTCTTTCTACTAATCTTAAGGACGGGGCTAAGATATGAAATGATAGTCAAAACTATTAAAGTAAACGGTTTAACCTTAAAGGTAATACTCTGAAAATTCCCAAACTGATACATCTGTGACAAATTTATTCCAAATTAATTTTTTAACCACCAAAAACCCAAACTAATACACTTATGATAAATTTATCATAAATTATTATTTTTTTATCATCAAAAGCCATAAATGGATAAATCTATGATAAATTTATCACAAACTAATTTTTTTTACAAAAGCCCTAAACTTATACATTTATGATAAATTTAGCTTCTGTTAATTTCCATCAAATTTTACCATTAAATTTGGTGACGAGTTACGGTAACGTGGCAAGTCAACGTGGAAATCCACAGGGTTAATGCAATGTTAAATTTGTCACAAATGTAGTAGTTTTGTATTTTTCGTAATATTTATCCTATGAATTTTCACGTGGACTTGCCATGCCACTATGTGTTGTTTAGGTTAGCAAATTTAACGATTAAATTTGATGGAAGTTAACATAAGGTAAATTTGTCACAAGTATACTAATTTATGATTTTTAGTGGTCAAAAAAATTAATTTTAGGTAAATTTATACGGATGTATTAGTTTGGAGTTTTTATAGTCAAAAATTTAGTTTGGGTAAATTCGTCATAAACATACCAATTTGGAATTTTTCAAAGTATTAATCCTAAGTTTAATAAGTAGAAAAAACAAAGCACTTGGCGTCATGCAATTAACCGTTCGTCTTGGGCGTGGTTCAACACAAGAAGAAAAAAATAGGTGTCACATTACACGAATCTGTTAAGTACAATGACTACCCAAATCCATTTAGACTGAAGTTTACAAGGCACAGCACATAACAACAGATGAGTAGGATCCCAAAGCCCTCCACATTCATGAAGATCACACATAAAAACCTATTCTCCAAACATTTGTCTACTCTCTCTTTGCTTTTACGGTCCCTCGCCTCTTCGCGGCACCTAGGCACTAAGCATCGCTCGATTGCACCATCAATCCGTCACTTGGTCCCCTTATCACCACTTCTCTCGCGTCGGTCATCTCTCTTTCTCTCCAAAATGGAAAGGCAGACTGCAGTCACAACATCGAGCATTAGTAGATCGGAGGTCGTCTAAATTTTGGGACCCCCAGATTGAGGCTGCAACCGCATATCATGCTTACGACAGACATCAAACAACGAAAATGGTGGTGGTGGCTGGAGGCCTGTTTGGAGACGACTGATGGCTGACAATCCTGGTGGGCGGCAGTGATGGCACGGAATGAGCTCAATAGGGATTGTAACAAGGAAGATGGAAAAGTAAACAGATGAAAAGAGATACCAGAACATCTGAGCTCGTCCTCATAACACCCTCAAATCTAGAGAGGATCCCAATTCCTAAAATGGGAATGATTCTATTCAAAGAGCACTATTAATAATGGAGACCAACCGTTTTTTTTTTTTTTTTTTTTTTTTTTTTTTTTTTTTAGTAAAGGGTAAGAATATATAGCTTGAACCAACAATTACAAAAGATCCAGCACCACAAAACTTACACTCAACAAGACAAAAGGAGACCAACTGTTTTGATCATGACAATACTCAATAACATGGATTAGCTAACTTTCGGTGTAAGGATAAATTGAAACCTTTCAACTTGCTCAAAGATAATGCATCAGCAAGCTGGTATAGTTCTTATTCATCCTCATCACATAAACATTGTAAAACACCCAGTAGAAAATTGCTTCGCATTCACATAGTTCTAAACCTCTATGCTCATCAAATGCGTCATATGATAGTCAAATGCAGTTATGTACAATCACATTCATCTGGTGAGTTTATATTAATCAAATTTACTAACCAAGCAAATTAATGTTTGCAGTGATTGGGACAGCCTTCGAACTTAACATACTGTTCCACATCCCAGTGTGGGCTGGAGTTTTGCTCCCAGGTTGCAGCACGCTCGTGCTTCTTGGCCTGCAGAGATATGGGGTATGCTTACTTGGAATTTCTTTAATCAATTTAGAATGTATGCATTAATTTCCTTTGAATTACACATGCCAATTATATTATAGCTACAGTAGCTTGATGACAGACGAATTTGTTTCACCGTTGTTTAATTCAATGTTGTTAAGTGATTATGGTACCGTGACAGTTTCAATCAACTGCAAACAATGTTCTCAATTTTCATCTGTCAGATTAGGAAGCTGGAAATGCTGATAGCTACGTTCGTATTCGTGATGGCGGCGTGTTTCTTCAGCCAACTGGGCCATGTGAAGCCTCCCGCTTCGAAGGTCCTGAAGGGGATGTTCATCCCCAACCTCTCTGGGAGCAATGCCGTCCGTGACACCATCTCCTTGCTCGGTGCACTCATGATGCCGTATGATATCACTTCATACTAAATCTCTCACCTGTCTATTTCCTTAGATATATAGGTAATCGCTTGTGCCATTTTTAGATTTGAGAGTTCTCTTGCTTGTCAACAGGCACAACCTGTTCCTCCATTCTGCTTTGGTCTTGTCCATGAAAGTTCCGAGATCTGTCTGAGCCGTCAATGTAAGAAAATGCTGACTTCGCCTTCGATATTCTTCTTTTCTGTCTGTAGTTTTCTTTGGTGAAGATCTTATTGCTTGCTCAAAAAGCAAGGCCATTCTTTAGACAGCATAATGTGCCTTCGATGGTCGTCAGGGCCTCAAGATGCAATCCCCCAATGTATAAATACAAGGAGATGCTAGAGTTAAACCTATTTAGTAGAATCGCGGTCGAAAAACTATCAGTAGAATCATAGCTAGAGTCAAGATCATTCATAAATAATCTCTTGCTGCTGCTATTTTTAGCAAAGCCACCAGGCAAAACATCGGAGCAAAAATGCCTTGGCAATTTCAAATTGTTAATCTGACTCCTCTTAAATTTTATCTTCAGTGCATATTAGCCTACTAAAGTCATTGCTTTATCTTCAACGTTAATGCATAACAGTTCGAGTAACAAATGAGAAAGGACGTGAACTCTAATATGAGGCAGAGGCCACGTACAAAGGAGTACACGAGAGAGAAAAGACTGCTTCCACCTTTCACCGTCATATCACCCACAACAAAAGCACAGATTCTGCATCAAAAGAAAGCAGCAGTCTGATAATCTCATCCCGAATGAAGTCGCGCCTACTTCCCAAACTTTGTTTGCTGATAAAACAAACATGTGAAGCTCTAAAGGTGAACGATGGCAATGCCCATTTGCTGGTGCATTTTGATCCCAAAATGGCAAAGTCGAAACCCCCAAACCCCGTCCCCATGCCACTTCCCTTGCACTACAGCCACAACGGGATTCAGTTTGTTGAATCGATGAACTGACTTCCCTACCAAGTGGACTAAGCACTGATTCCTTTTCCCCTGCACTTCGCTTTAGTACTCAGAATCTATCCCGTGAATATGGAAGAGTTGCTAGCCTTGAGCTGAGTAAACCCATAAGTAGTGTCAAAATTATTCAAACATCGTTACTCCACTCCCTTGCTTCTCTTAGTAATGATAATAGGCCTATCTTTTTATATCCTTTCGGATAGGCAAATGTGATTCAAGATCCTCTTCTACTAACTCAATCATTATGTATAATAGACAATGGGGTGCACTGTAAGAAATACCAATTAACAAGATTAGAAAGCTCACATTAGAAGGTTCAGCCAAAAAAAAAATCCACATGAGAAGTAGACAATGTAGAGAGATACTAGCAATTCCAGCTTCCATAAGAAGATTCCACAGATTATATCTAGAGAAGCGCTATACCCGTTACATCATCCAAACCTTATTATTTATGAAACGATACCCAAGGCCTTGTGCTCAGTGATCAGAACACCCGCATTTTTTTAGTCCCTCGTGTATTTCTATAAGAGATGGTAAACTCGTATTGCGGAAGCTCCATGCCCCTTGTTTTACCTTGTGCTGTACATTTTCAATGGTTCAAGAACCTCATAGCCATAAGGAAAAAGATGTGAAGAACTAGGCCGGAACACCTACCTTTTACACCCATTCGTGGGTAGCGCAATTGGTTGAGAATCCCTCCCTTATTGCTGAGGTCAAGAGTTTGAAACCCTGTATTGCTAAAGATTTAAGTGGGGGGCCATGGCGGTGGGTTGCTATGCTAGTCTTCCTCGAGGTATAAGGGCCCAGTCCTCAGGTGCCGTTCGGGAGTCCTCAGGTGCCGTTCGGGCACGGGGGGCATGTGGCAAAGTCCTCAGTCACCAAAAAAAAAAAAAGAACACCTACCTTTTACTGATGTCATGTAGCTGCAGCTAAGCTGTGTACAAATGCTTTGGTTTGCTTTGGTCTAAGGCATGTTTCGCAACATAAATCTCATCTGATTCAGAAATATTGGTTTGTTTTGCCCTCAGGGTAATTTGATTCTATCAGATGTTTACCCTGCTGAGAAGCATGTACGTCAGGCGGCTCTTAATGGGAATGGTAGCCTACCCAGTGCTTTGCATCAGAAAGAAGACTGATTGTTTCATGGCTGTGCTCCCATTGATTTCTTGTTCCAGTTGAGTTTAATATACGGTGATATTTGCTCTGGCTTTTGCAGCCAAAGCAAAGATTATCATTATATCCCGCTCACGGAAATGGAAATCGTTAACCTGATCTTGTAACTTACAGTAAATTTTGCCAATGGAAAGTTGAAATGACATCTGAAATGTAATTGGAGGTGGTGATGCTAATGCATCTTTTTCACGGGTTTTGTTGGCCTATATTTTCGATTACGCAAAGTCCCTAAATAAAACCTTGTAGGCAGCAATATGCATCTGTAATGCTGACGCCCCTTTCTTTGTCCTGCAGATTTGATTTACCAATGCCAGTCTGGATAATGCTGTCTGTATGTTATTGCTCGATTCCATTAATATACACAACCTAGAAGTCATTGGTGAAGATCCTGTGCAGAACCAGAATTCATACACCGAAATCGATCAAAAATATATTTTTTTAAACCAACGCATAAAGAGTATCATTCACTGTATTTCACGCATATTTACGTCTAAAACATATTACAGATTGAAGCCAGTTCTCAGATGTTGCAAGTTGTCCATCTTGAAAACGACCAAAGCAGACTTCTAGGGCAAGGAAACCATGGAAAGATCCAAACTTCTTCCTTGTCAAAGACCGCTTTAAAAGTAATTACTTCCAATGGGAGGATAAGTGCAGAATTTCTTCATTTAAGAGTCAAGACAATTGAACCTCTAAGGCAAAGATAAGCACATCACAAGATGGCCATGCAGAATCCTTTCTTATTCCATTGGCACAAAGCATGTTAGCACATGCTTTACAAGAGCTTGGTACGGAAAACCTAGGGAACAAGCACCCCGCTTATTCACAGAATCACTAACTGTATACAGATTACTCTCTCTGAATTCACATGATTGCCTTCTGCAGAGAATTAGGGATTTCTTAGACATGTCCAACAATTTGGCAACAAGCTTCTTTTCTAGCCAGAGCAGCATAATATGAGAAGCCACAGTGCTTGAGCTTATACACAAAATCAGATACTGAACATCCCAGAGCTTCGTGATTACTTGCGCTGCAGTTTCAGCCCTGGCATTCTCACACCATTCCTTCAAGGAGACATTGTTAGACCTTTTGATGAGTGGCAGTGGACAGCCTCCCTAGGAAGAATAGAACAATAATGAGGATGGGGAACCTGCTTCTGCCTCATCAATACCAAAGACAGGCAACTGAAGTTGTTTCTTGACCTCCGCTTCTCACTTTCGCATAATTGGCAGACAGGATCATGACGTATTGCAGTGACATTAAGGGCATTGGGAAGTAAGTTGCTAGCAGAACCTATGATGGACAGATACAGATGAAATACTCAAAAACTTACGAAAGTTACCAACAGCAAGAACTTAAGAATTTTATTGGAATAAAAGGAGTACTATTTCTTTTCTCTATAATTGGGGATCTGTCATTTATGATATAATGGTGAACTAACCATTCTTTTTCTTCTTCTGATCCTTTCTTGTGGAAGAGAGAAGACCATGTCATCCAAAGCAACATTACTAAACCATGCATTCATCTCTGATCTAAACAAATGTTTCATTTAAGTTACACATGCGAGCGCACAACAAAAGGCTTACAATCTATTTTGCACTGAATACCAGAAAACATTCTGCTACATTCCTTTACTGACAAAACCAAATTATCATGGACATTTCATTAGAAGAGCCTTTTAGGACTCATCATGTAATCAAATAAGGAAAATTTGCAGTTATGCCCTATTTCTTGTTTTGATAAGTGCAATCAATATTTTAGAATTTTCCTAACCAAGAATACTCGACAATTTCCCTTATTGCAATCATTAACTTGAAGCAAGATAAACAAAGAAAAACATTGAAAAGAAGTCCAGATGAAACAAGTGAATGCAGCAATTTTAAGAAGTGGTACCTTGAAAGTAAACTGGAAAGCCAATAACTTCTCAATCCTCCAGAGTGGAGGAGAGAAATTAAAATAAAGCAGCAGCATTACAAAAGAGGGGCATTATTTTATTTGACAAAAAAGCTGCAACTTAAGTAGCTCAAAAGTGATTTTAAAGCCAGCAGAAAAGATAGGCCGTGATGACCAATTTCCAGAACAGTGAGGTTTCATGGGAAAGATTAACAAGGAAATGAAGGCCATGCATATTTTTTATCCCTCTTTTATTGTTGACTTGTAGAGTGCAAGAAGGCATAAGCAGCAAAAGAAAAGGAAAAAGAAAAAAATCTAGCATAAACTCAATCACTCTGGAAGCATACTTTTGGGTTTTATTATATTTCAGAAGAAACTCAGGTAGAGAAGTGAGATATGAATTGGATACCTATTTTTGGAAGCCAAATGACCCATTTTGTAATCATTTTTCCCGCCAGCTTGTAACAAACATCATTGCAGAAGTGGTTGTAATTCTTAAAGTCGAGTGATATCACCATTGTGGCTTATCGCATGGTTTTCCATGAACTCCCTAACCTGAGTAGGGTCCAAGGGGATGTCCTGATGAATATTGATTTTCTAAACTTGATAAACTTGAAGCTGGGGATTGCCAAGGTTCAACCTCAAATACGCCACTGCTTGGATAGTCATGGTCTCAAAATGCATATTCCTCACCATGAACTGCCAAGAAGTTGCAATTGTCAAAATGTTGAACTTAGTTTGGAAATATTGAGTGCAGGATATCTGAATTTACATTACAATGCACGGTGATTGCTCATCCACAGCAAAAAGACAATTAATTCTGTATGTCTTTCTCCAATATAAAACAGCTTTTTCAAGGACACATGGGCAGCAATCTTAGTGTAGGTACACATCCAACTGTCAATTTCACTCTCTGAGGATTCTGGACTTGTTTATACTCATCCAAACAGTACCCCATTCCATCCTTCCCAATAGGGGTTACAATATTTAGAGGAAGTTTGTTCGAAATATTTCTACAGAAAAAAATTATATAAAAGGAACAACTTCCTGACTGATTGCTTGTCAGAAGGTACAATAAAGATATATCCACCTGTCATCCTTTCAAGCATTTAGAGAAAGAAGAATTGTGTTAAGACCCACATATACATATTACACCAACAATAACCTGAACTTTTAGTCTTTTCGTGCATTTTAGATGGAAACCACCCAGCATCAAGCGCAGTTCTATGTTCCATTAGAACTGCACTTCGTTCTACCTGTGAAAATAAAATATCCCCAAGTATGTAACCTTCGTTTCTAGTATTTAATCTATAAGCTCCCATATTGAGTCCAATTGGACAATCAGGCGTAATATGTCCATAAAATACAAACTGAATAAGGTTGGCTTACCCTCTACACCAGAGTCAAAGATGCCAAGTCCAAGCCAGGAAACATATCGATTTGATTTGGTCTGATCATATACACTGAGGTAAACTGGTGCACAGCCTGGACCATAGTCAACTGGCTTTTGCCTCAGGAAGGAAGCAAAACCGGGTTTTGCTGATTTGCTCTTAAATGAGGGGAGCCACTGATTTCCATGCTCTCAGTCAAGAAGTTTTATACACCTGTATGAAAGGCCAAAAATAGAATTAGAAGTTTAGTCAAGAAGTGCAAAACACCTGAATAATAGGCCAAAAGCAGAACCACAAGCAACCTTCACGAAGTTCATGCTGCCTTTTTATTTATTAACTAATTCATTTACTTTAGCAGGGTGGAGAAGGGAGGAAGTCTGAGGATGTGACAACGAATTGGTTGAGTACTAGGAAAGACAGTTGCATTCTCAAGACGAGAAACTTCACCATAAAATCATACTGATGCCAGCATGGAGAATGGTATGTGGATTATCAAAGTGTCAAGATAATCAAAGAAACATAAGAAAATCATCAAATTTTCAAAGAATTACTGGGATCTTCAAGTTCATTGCAAAGAAAATGGGTCACCAACATAGAAATCCCTTTATGACACAAGGTCATGTTATTATTGGTTACCAGCATCATATAGTTGTGGGGATTCTTATGGATTGGCATGAACCATATCTACGTCATTTAATGAAGTACCACGCTCTTGAACAGCCAACAAATGAAAAACGAAAGAGTGAGGACCATTAGCAGAAAAAAAAGGTCTTTTTATATGAGTTACAATCACTAGATCACCACACCTTGTTTCTTAATGTGCCAAGCTAGATAAAAACTAACATTAAACCAAGGAAGAACAGAAAAGTAGTAGAGCCAGGCTCTGTTTTCTTGATGACATTAATTAAGAAAAAGGTTCGAACTTCAAGAAAGGAGAGCTGTAAGCACAGAGTACCAACGATAACCTCAACAAGGTACTATTCCTAATCCTCGAACATTCTTTTTCTGACAGGTGATCCTCAAACATTCTAGGACAATGACAAGACTTAACCCAAAGCACAGAAAAACCACAGAGAGAGAAAAAAAATGCACTGAATAAGAAAAGACCAAAGAAAATCAATCCCTGCATGCATGTGCATGAACACAGACAGACCAACAGACAGACAGATGGAGATGGAGACAGACAGAGACAGAGGAACCTACATGAGCTTCAAGCCTAACGACGCTTATACAAAATTGTCCATCTTCTTAGAATAATCTTTCAGTGAACAAGAATGCTACCAATCCTCTCATGGTATTATCAAATAGTCTACTTCAGCATTACCTCAAATCAGCGTTTTGGAGTGATAGGCTCCAGCATTTTAGGTCCAGTGAAAGGAAAAGTCTGAAGCTTTACCCTGCCTTCTGCATAAATTGCTTCACTATCACAAAGTCCAGAAACATGAAGTTCACTTATGCTTCTATATCTTAAATTTCTGATCAAATCTTCCACTATGCATGAGATGATGTTCGACCATATTAAGCTGCACCAAACGTTTCTATAATACATTTTATGGCTGTCCAGATGTCAATTTTGGAGTCTCCCATGAATTTCATAAACCAATAGTTGGGATGAGTCCACAATGCGTTTGCTTTCACAGACAATACGACTGCATAATTCATGCCTCGGTGCTGGCCGAAACGATCTTAGTTGATATAAGGGATCAGTTATCTCATATTTACTACACAGTTCCTTTGCTGGCTGCACATGCTTCCACCAGAAATCAGAAAGAGCAAGCTTCAAAAGATCCCAGTATTCCTTATCGCGGTATATTCTGAAAAGACTGCTGCCTCTGGGAGTCCATACATAGAAATCCATCCAATCCTTGTCCAAAATTTCCATCAAACCTTGCACTTGAGGAATGTAATTTAGATGAATCCGAGACCACGGGGAAGCTCTATTCATATCTCCATTGAAGAATGGGCACTTGATCTCCAAAACTCCATTGCAGGGCAAGCCATAAACAAATTGCTCAACAACTCCATCCGGTGAAGCAGCAAGCCAATTGTCTTCGGAATTATTGTTTCCATAAACTTGAAACTGAGGTAACTCGACATCATTTCCAGTGATAAGCCTGTACCTTTCAAGCGCCTCCTTTTCCTTTATATTATTCCAACAGCTAGCCAGGTTACCAGAAAATGGCTCAATCAAGCCAATTTTTTCTAACCATAGCTGGGCTCTTCGCTTACGCCAAAAACCAATTGCTGAACTAAAAGTGCTTGCTGTGAGCTTATTTCTTCTTAGTTCTTGCCAATCTTTGAACCAGTGCTGTAAACAATCTGCTTTGAGAACAGAGTCCGGTCCATCACGCGCAGCCTTCAGAGAACAGCCCAGATTGCTCAACTCCCTTCTAGATGGAAGATTTACAGCTTGACTGTGGTTAGAAAGCCTCCCACTATGCGATTCTGACCAAGCCCGGGTGTTAAACTCTCTGCGGTAGCAAATAGCAGTATCGACAGAACCCGCACAGCAGCTACTTTTAAGCACAAGATATAAAGGTCGTGCTATGTAGAGGAAGCAAGAACAGACGTCTTCACTGCCAGAAGTGAATACGATCAGCGGATATACCCATGCAACATACACCACATATATACGAGAAAAATATAGAGGAAAACAAATGGGCAGACTAATCAATGCGAATGACAAAGTAAAATGAGGAACTTGAGGAGAGCCGCCAATCAAAAACGCTCGCTTCCACATTGACGCGACAGGCAACATAATCAAAACTCTCAATGCACACGCCAACTAGACTAGTCTCAGCTCCTTTCCTAAAAATAAAGCTTTCTAAAGCAGCAAAATCACCACCGCCTAATTCATGGGAGACACCATAAAATCAGCACGAGTTGCCAAACACAAAGCACGCGACCAAACTTTGCATTAAAATCGGTTCTATATGGCCGTTGATTCGGAGACGAAAGACAGAGAAAGAATGAGCTTCCACCCCCCCCCCCCAGCATGAATTCTCAGGCGAAGCGAAACGAGCGAAAAGAGCAAGTCTCGGGAGGGCTGACCGAGCAATCTCGTGGCGACGCCAGCGCATAAGGATACGACGATACCCGACGGCGCGCTTTGCTGCTTCAACCCATCGTCCAGCCTTGGAGTTGCGGAGCGCGAGGAAGAAGACGAAGATGAAGAAGGAGAAGGAGGAGATGGGTTTTACAGCAGAGGTTTACGAAATTTATGGAGGACGGAAGGGTTTTAGAGCCTCCGGTTCGGTTCGACCGGTTGGACGTGGACCAAGCCCAGGACCAGGCCTAGGCCCAATAAAGACAAGCCCGGCCCATAAACAATTCCTGGAGTGAACCCCAAGCCAATGAATCCTGCGCTGTCTTTAACCTCCCCCCTCTTCACTCGACCCCCATTTTTTCAGCTGGAAGATCTCCCATTCCTGCGAAGCTCGACGCCGCTCGCCGGATCGATACGCCCGCCGGATCGCCGATGTCGGTAAGTACCGATCGCGTTTAATGTTGTCGATCGACTGATTGATTGATTGATGGATTGGTTCGTCGGGACGGTGCGCGACGCCGGTGCTGCAGATCTTCGAGTACAACGGGAGTGCCCTAATCGCCATGGTGGGCAAGAACTGCTTCGCCATCGCCAGCGACCGCAGGCTCGGCGTGCAGCTCCAGACGATCGCCACCGACTTCCAGAAGATTTACAAGGTCCACGACAAGCTCTTCCTCGGCCTCTCCGGGCTCGCCACCGATGCCCAGACTCTGTAAGAGCTGTTGATTCCGTTAAGCTCGGTTTCGGTGTTCGGTCGCTAACTGAATGTAGTATTTTCTTTTTGGCGTTTGAGGGTTTAGCTGCTTGTGTGATTGACTGAGTCTTGGTGGCGTGTGATTTTGAAGGTACCAGAGGCTGGTGTTTAGGCACAAGCTGTATCAGCTTCGGGAAGAGAGGGACATGAAGCCCGAGACGTTTGCCAACCTTGTTTCGTCTATTCTCTACGAGAAAAGGTTAGCTTCAACTCTTGCTTCGCAGGGCTTCTTTTTGCCCCCTTTTTGGTTCGGAAAATTTGACTTGCGGGTAGTTACAACTTACAATTGTATTCACTTGGAACCAATACGTCGGATGAGAAATTGGCTTCTCGAGGATGCTCCTTTGCTTTTGGTCCTATAAGCCATAATATATGGAGATTGTGTAGGAAGATATTCAAAATTGTGTGCGTGGTGTTCACATTCGACTTATAATGGGCAGACAAGCAATAGAGAATAGTCCCTGCAATTTTAGACTCGTTTTGGCTTGTCTTGGACTGGTCCAGCCACATATTGGTCAGCTCTTCCCCCCATTAGAAAAAAATTGAGATGCACATTGAGATGTGAAATGCCATCGTGATCTTTAAGTTATATGTGTTGGGTCGTTGCAGAGTATTGATGCTTTTGCAGAATTCTTCCTTCATAGTGTAGAGATTGATGGTCTTGTATTTGTGATTTTTAATTCGCTGGGTTTTAAAAGCTAATTCTTTAGAATGCGGTTTCTTCAGTATGTTCTTTAACTATCATACTCTTTTTACTGCATGTTCCTCTTTTCTATTATGAGTATGATTAGAAAAACCTATAAAAAAAGTTCCAAGTATTGGCATCTTTTATTTATTTCTCAGGTCATGCAGGCAGGTCTTAGTTAAAAATAAATTTGCTTCTGTCTGCTGTTCAGATTTGGCCCATACTTTTGCCAACCTGTAATTGCTGGACTGGGAGATGAAGACAAGCCCTTCATTTGCACGATGGATTCTATTGGAGCCAAGTATGTTTGTTACGGTTTACTCTTCTTTTTCTGCTGCATTGGTAACTGCTAATTGTGAAATCCTTGCAGCTTAAATTATTAACATCGTCTTTAGACTATATCGCTTCCTAATTTTTCCCCCTTAAGTCTCTGTGGTAGCTGTAACTTTGCCATGTATCTCTACTATTTTAGAGTTTTTTCAGTTTAGAACCATTGGATTGTGAAATTTGAATTGAAATCCTAAATTTTCAATTGAAATGAGTAGCACAAATGGATTGCTTGTACCATCAACTGCTTGTTTGTTTGTTGAATTCTATCTTATTGTATACTGAAGAAAAAAATACAATGACATCTAGTAAGTTATCCTAGGTGAGTTAAATTGCACATGAGTGAGGAAATCCCTTAATAAGTTCCAAATCGACCCATTGACTCTGAGTAATGGCTAAGATGACCTTTGATAATTATTATTTGTGATGGTGATCAAGTCCTCTCTCCCTCTTTCTCAATCATAATATTTGTGACAAGGTCTAAGTTTTCTTTTTGGATGAAGAAGCTGCTTGATCATTAGATTGAAAGGCAAAAACAAGTGTAGTAATTAACAAATAGAATTTTTGGGTTAAGAACAATTTTCTGCTATGCTTTTTGCCCCCGTTGTTTGTATTATCATGTTTTTTTTCCAAGCTTTCCTCTGGTTTCCACAGAATAGCGTTTCTTGTACTTATCTTGATTATTCTGTTCAATATTCTACATCGTAATCACTGAAAAGGATGTATGATTTGTGTTTCTTTGCTTTGTCAACTCAATGCCATCTCTTGGGTTTTGTCTATGTGACTTTACTGTAGTCGCCTCTCTTCTTTTCTGCAATGGTGCCATAACTTTGCTGATAAATGTTGTCATAGCCTTACTAGAGATGTATTTGTGAATTCTTGGTTGGAATCATGTTTATTTGCCATGAGTTTGTTTCATTGTTTTGTTGGTCAGCATATTTATGTAGCTTATAGGTATCCCACTTCTTCATCTGTACTTTTAGAATTCCTATCTCAGTATTTTTTGCATCTTCTCTCAAATTTTGCTGTCATATTCCTTTTTCAACACCTATCCTTCTTGCTCTTTTTCCATTGTCCCATGACATTTCGCAGTCCGAGTTGTATTTAATTCAACTTAAACAAATTATCAGGAGGTTTCTCTTTTTTGGTCGGAAAATTATTAGGAGCTTATGGTGTTGTTTTGCATGACTCTGAACATCCATATTTCCATGTCTTACTTTTGCACCATCTGACTAGCTGTATCGACATCTTCAATTTTTCACGGCATGTGATAGCTACTCATTGAGTGTCTTGTTTATGATATAAGTCTGATCTTTGAGGTTTGTATCAAATCCTTATCCATGCTTTCTCTTTTCTTTAGTTCTCTCAATGTCTGTCATCATATTTGTATAGGTTGTGAATCCTACGTCTTTTGGTCTTTAGCAGAACTTGCTGTAAAAACTCATTACCGTTTAGTGATATCTCTCTCCTATTATGAAGATGGAGTGAAAAATTTTCGTTTGGGAACTTTTCTACTGCTGACACTTGTCAAAAGAGGTGAAAAAATAATTAGCCTAGTTAAATGAGTCCTTGGAACTTCTCTGTCAAGGCATATCTAGCTTGGCACACATTTGACAAAGTTTTTCTAGGTTGTTACATCAAGTGCGAGACCAATTATTTCTTACCTGAAAATAGGCATGTGGTTTACCTAAGAGATTAGAAAATAAATAACCTGGTTAAATGAGTCCTTTTAACTTTTCTGTCAAGGCATATCTAGCTTGATTTCACATTTGACAAAGCTTTTCATGGCTGTTAGATCAAGTGTGAGACCAATTGTTACTTTATAAAAAGGAGTGTGAATGGTACCTCCATGATCAATTGAAAGAGAAATAGGCATGTGTACATGTAAGTGAGAATGTGCTGATATTCTAATTTGCCAAATTACAGTCCTTGTGCTGATATTCTCATTTGCCAAGTTTCAGTCCTTGGTTCTATCTTCTTTTAATCGACTAATCTGTGTTTTCTTTTTTCAAATTTCCTTGCATCTGACACCAAATGACAGTACTTTCTTTAACTTTTGGTGATTCCATACCATTTTGCTTATCTTTGAGCTAGGAAATGACTTTTTTTTAGGTCATATGCTGCTGTCTTCATTCAATATCCAAATATAACCAAGTATTACCTACGAGCAAAAATTGTCAATAGACCATGTGGAGCTCTTTTTGACCCATCTTGTTTTGTGGTTGATTGAATTGGTGTTATTCAGTAGATTCACTTTACTAAAAGATGATCACAATACCATAAGCTTCTTGTTGCTATATGTTATAGCTTCTCTATAGTCCAGTGATTTCTTTTGGTTGCTTCTGTTTTGCAGGGAGCTAGCTAAAGATTTTGTTGTTGCTGGCACTGCCTCAGAATCTCTTTATGGTGCCTGCGAGTCAATGTTCAAGCCTGACATGGTTGGTTTGTACTTTCATAAGGATTAATGTTTGGCACACAATCTGTGTAGAGAAAGGCTTGCGCAGGCTATGTTGGATGCATGACTTGTGTCATGTTTGGTTCAAAAAGTTGTTCAAGATGCCACATCATGGATCCAACACGGCTTGTGTAAAGTTCTTTACACAAGCTGTGTGCTCATAATAGTCCAGAAATGTTACATATTGCATGTGCAACTACTCATCTTTGTCAATTTGCCTTGGCCTTTTTATCAGGAACCTGAGGAATTGTTTGAAACTATCTCTCAAGCTTTATTATCATCAGTAGACAGGGACTGTCTAAGTGGTTGGGGAGGACATGTCTATGTTGTGTAAGCCTTCTTCTCGTCTTTTTTATGACTAGATTATGTCTTCATGACTATCTGTATGAATGTGGCTCTTTGGACAATTGTTGATATCGTAGCCTCCTGTGTGAGCAGTGTATCTACATGCATGAGGTTAAATTGTAGTTTCTGGTTCCTCATGGATCTGGTAAAATCTAAAATTCCATGGCCCTCTTCAGTTTCTAGAAGTTCTTTTTCTCACTCATGGGGAGGTTTTGGGAGAGAAACGGATAGCTGAAGTAAGCTAGCCTTGTAAGGACTTGCAAAATAGTGGTTTCCACCCAGCTTCCCTCCCCCCCCTTGCCCTGGGGGAAACCCAACCCCCAAAAAAAAACAGAAAAGAAAGATGAAGAAAACAAAACCCCACCCCGGGAAGAGAATATCAAGAAAGGCCTATAATTATAGTGTCTCCGTTGTCCACCCTAACAACCACTAATAAGTTTAGTCGGTACTTCCCTAGTGCTTTGATTTTCCTTTTTTGGTGGAATTTGCTTTTTCAACTGTCATTCTGAATGTGACAGCATTGTGGAAGTGTGATGAAAACTATGGCTGATGCCATCGTTGTGTTTTTTGATTTTTCCTCCTGCAGAACACCGACTGAAATCAGAGAACGAATTCTGAAGGGGAGAATGGACTGATCTTTCTCTGGAGCTGGAAGCTGATCATTCATAGAGTTCCTCAACCACCTGTAGCCTTTCCATCATCCTTTTTTTCGCTTTGTTCCAAAAAAGTGAATCAATTAGGGACTGCTTGCTCCTTTTTCTTGTTTTGATTAATTATGCCGAACTCTTTTTAATGTCTGCACAGTGATTGAAATCTCGATGCTGGGATCACAATCCCTCATCCCTTTGGACATCAGTTAAATGGGAATTAAAACTGCAGTTTGAGCAAACCAGTTCAACAAGAACACTTAGTTTGAATGGCGATTCCTTTTTCCTGTACTGGCCATATAACCTGTTGCCGGGTGGCAACTGGCAAGTTATGTTGCGCTGAACCTTTTTCTCTTTCGTGTCATTTTAGAATGAAGGTCTAGCATGAGCTCTGGTTTCTGTAGAGCATTTTCAGCAGGAGAAGCGTGAACCTGCTCGTTAGTGTCTGCGCACGACATCATTGAGCAATATTGCCTTCAAAACCGAATCCTGTGAAAACGACTTGATATGGTTGTTTAGGTCGTTTCTGTCTTTTCCTGGGATTACGTATGGGCTGATGCAAATAGGACATAGCGGCTATTGGATGCGTAGAAAGTGTGTGCTGAATGCCGAGGCAAATCATTTTACAGGCAATGCAGGTAGGCTCTTGTTTTTCTTTGCCACTCCACACGAGACAATGGAACCCCTTTTTCTCTCTTTTTCTCGCTTCACGTTATGCTTTTAGCACGCCAATTAGGTTTGACAATCAGGGTCACTCAAAGCAAACTGTCCATTAGTGCTCGCGCATTATGCATATTCGGGTGACACTAATAAAGGGCAACCATATCTGCAGTATCCCGTACCGGCCTTCAATTATCTCCACGTTTCGAATAGCTTCAGCTAGTAAATTATGAACTCTCGTTTGAGTTCCTCATTAACGTTTATCTAGTTTTTTTGTCAAGTTATCATGTTAACGTTTATCTAGTTTTGTTTCTTTTTTTATATATCAAGTTATGAACTTTTATTTCTCTTGCTTACCAACTCAATCTGCTTCCACAACTATCAAAATTGCAGAGCTAGTAAAAACTTAGACGCTTCTTGCACTGTAGTCTTAAAATTTTCATTTCATGTATAACTTATGTATTTGCGTCCTTATGTCAACTGTCACTTTTTGAGTAAACGGAAGATGTCATGTGGCTCCTTTTATGATTTTTTTTTTTTTATCACATGCGGCTCTCTTAATCATTTTTTCAATTCTTGGTATCAAAACAACATAATTTCAACACAACAACGGAGAATCAAAACTAAAGGAAATGAAGAAAATTTAAAGAAAAAGACAAAAGCAGCATATCTAGGTGGTAGTTGCAAGGGCCCTAGCTTTAGCAATCCTTGCTAGGGTCATAGTGAGGGTTGCTAGCCCTCGCCCATCCGCTGTCTAACCTTCTTGCCCTCACCAGACCTGGAAGGACAAGCACCCTTGTGGAGCTCGATCGTGGCGCATGGCCCCCACCATCGAGCGAGGGTAGGGCTGCCTTTGCCACCACCAGGTTGAGGGCTAGCCCCCCTCTCTAGGCACCGGCACCACCATCTAGCTACGCAAAAGGGCAACAAAGGCCCCCGCTTGTAAGGAGGGTCAAGGCCAATCGCAAGTGGTCAGGCGAGGGACGTTGGCCGTCGCCGGCAAAGGAGGGTCCGGCACTTTGCCCCTTGCCTTCTTTTTCATTTTCCACAAAAACATCATGGTTTTCGTTCATAGTGCTCCGTCGCATAACCAACAGTCACGTAAGACTTGAAAAAAACAAAAGCCACGTGATGCCGCAAGGATTCTAACTTAATATATCAAAGCACGAAGCTAAAGTAGATAAAAGCTATGATAAGTTCGAGGTTTCAAGCACTGATTACACATCAAAGAACATTGAAGAAGGCGGCAGGAGCGCCACCGCAAGAACAGAAAACGATGCCTGTCGCTCTCGTCGACAATCGACATTATACCAAATTCGCGGTCTGCTTCACCCCAAATTGCGGCGCCGGAGTGCTCTGAATCAGTGCCATGATCTCTCAGTTCGGTCTTCCTTTCGGCATGTTCTCACACGTTACGATCTTGCACCATCCATCGCCTCGTCTTAGTTCAATGCTTCCTAAATTTGCTTTCACGCTTGTCGAATCTTCTCGTGTTTTTTCTTTCTTTTTTGTTATGTGAATTGTGCAGATTGGGGTCCATGCCGGAAAGTGGTTTGTTCAAAGCAATCCAATATTCCGTGGCAGAGAATCATCTGCTTGTCCACATTAATAATAATAAAAAGAAAGGCGAATGTCGTAATTTTGCAATTTTTTTTCTCCCCGAGCTTGATGGACGACGGATCTATGTCCGAGATTCGACCCCAGCACGCAAAAAATGCACGTCGAAAAAGCTTATTTGCGCACGCTCGTCGAGAATTTCGAAGTGGGTAGCGAAGAACTGGGAGATTTTCCCATCGTCCGGCGCCTTCGCATTTGCAATCAATCTGCTTTTTGGTCTTCCTGTTCTGGGAACGGATCTTGATTTCGCATATGCTTTGATTTGTGGATTTCGTGAATCTTTTCCTCGTAAGACAAATCTCAAAACGAAGGTAATGGGAACGCATGAAAGATTAGAAAAGAAAGACTGTAAAGTCTTAAGCCTGCCCTTCATGTGCTGTCGGGGGACCATTGTTCTAGGTAAAGACGATCCACATCATGATATACTTTACCAGCCGTCCAACGTGACATATTTCAATATCAGTCGTTTCTAACGAAAATTAATCGGAAAATTTTGTGTTTGAATTTCACGTAAAAGTTTAAGACCGAATAGACAGAATTGAAAAGTTAAGATTGAATCCACGTTCGTTCGTCGACGGAATTTACTAAATGTCAACTTTCGGGTCAATTTCCCACTCATGTGAATTCTTACCATAGGATCGAGAAAGGACCGCCGTCCGGGGAAGTGGGTTGGTGTGGTTCAACCATGTATACGACCAAAGTTGTCGAAATTGATAGATATTGGTCCACGCCATTATTGCATCTTCTTTCAATTCTTCATGGCTCGTTTCACGTTCCAATACCAGCGACAATGATGCTCGATTTGGGACGACCTTCACGCGGCTTTGTCTTGAGGATAGGAACGACGGAAGTAGCCGGGAAGCTTCTCAACTTTGCCCTAATCCTTTTTACCACGTGTGCCCGCCGCCTTCGGTGGGCATTCTGTCCTTCCTTTGACTAAAGGAATAAAGGAATAATTCTATGGAATAATTTAAAAATAATAATAATAACGTAAATAATCTCTGAATTTTAGTTCAATGTAATATAATTTTTTAAATTTTAATTTATTCAATATGATCTCTGAACTTTTATCTCAATTGTGTAATTCAATACCTAGACATATTTAATATGTTCAATATGATCTTTAAACTTTTGATATATGTTTAATTTAATTCTAAACTATGGGAAAATGTTTAGGGTTATCTTCTATTGATTTAAATTCATGGATATATTAAAATTTTATTGATCTTATTAAATAAATCAAAATTTTAGGAACCGTATAAATCAAAGATAGGGGATAATTTGTGTTATTTTCCTGTAAAAGAAAAACAAGCAAAATGAGAGGGGGAAAAAGGCCCAACAAAAATACGTTTATATGCAAAAAAATTATGTGGGTGATGACGGCTGGTTCGAATATTTTGGAAAGGAGCTATTAAGATTTTTTTAACAGTTCGATAAGACAGAAGTCCACATCCTTCCAGAATAGGATGCTTTAGGTTGAGCTAAGAACAAAAGTCCGAAAGCTTATTCGCGAAGAAATCGGGATCCCGCTATTCATGGGAGACTTTCCAAAAGGGATGTTTGAATTTCCAAAAGGAGATGGGATTAGTTGACAAATACATATACATATATATATATATTAGAACGCCATGGCCGATTTTAGTGGAGGAAAGGCGTTATCTTTATCCACTGTACCTGGGTTACAAGCTTATGCGGAAAGTCATCGTTCATCGAATTTACTTATTTAATACTATTTACTTGTTTTTATTAAAAAGAAGGAGACAACATTTTGGGAAATAATTACAGCTGTGGACGACTAATTCATTTTGCTTTCACTGATGTGTTGTCTATCATTTTCTTAAATTTCTCGCATGTGCCCAATTGCCAACTGTGAATTGAAATTTCTGGGATATACCTTGTTCAAATTGCAAATATAAAAATAAAAACGAGGAGAAATGGTAGAGGGGACATCAAATTAAATTAAGATGGGCTTTTTAATTAAGGAATTCTCGGCGTTATAATCTAATGGGAACCCATTATTTACAATTTTTTCATTGAAAAATGAAATTGCCCGACCCCTCTTCTTTTCTTTTTAGTTTATATAATTGTTTTCCAAGTAAAAAGTTACGTCGTCTCTTCTTTTGCATAATAAAGTAAATTGTCCTGACGGATGTGACAGAATTCTCACATAATCAAATTGTCCATAATAATTTAATGAGCCATATCAGGACAAACCTTCCTTTAATTACGCTTCACATTCACCTTTATTATCCAGGTTCATTGAATCCATCCATGTACCGAGTGACGGTGTCAAAGGATAAATTAAATATTACATATGTAATCTACAAGATAGAGAATGATAATTCGGCATCAATATATTTCTAATTTCTAGAAGTAAAAAATAAGCACATTGAAAATAATAAATAGATCTTATTGGAAAATAATAGGTTGCCTCGATTTATTTGAATTAGTTCAATTGAATAGATAGGTTTTTTCAGCACAAGAACATAAATATAAATTTAAAATGTGAGGTTATGCGTACATGATAGTACGAGATTTGTTACGTCTCTACTGAGCTATATCAAGCTTTTGCTTATATATTATTTTCTTTTAGAATCGAGAAGGGATGTAAGTTGATCAACCTAAAAGTGTGCACCAAAATTGAGAGTTATGCTATTAAAGCAACACTTGGCTTTATACATCACATAAATGTAAATAAATAGATAGGTAGGTAATTTCCATTTGGTAGTGATGTTTGATGAAAATTATTACTAGGTTAGCATAATATGAATATGATGTGGACTATCGGTTCAAAATGAGTATAATATGCTCATAAGATTTTTAAAATGGAGAGATCTAAAAGGATGTTTGCCAACTTTGGATGCCATAGAGATCTAAGCTTTTAAGTAGAAGCTATTTAAGAAACATTTTTTTTTTCTTTTTGCAAAGTAATCCAATTTTCGGCTTTTGTTATCAAATAATAATCTTTTAACAAAAGATTAAATGATTATTCAAGTAACTTCTACCATCATCGAAGAAGTCAACACCCACCTAGAAAAGGAAAAGGTCAAAAGACAATTAAACATATTGAACAAAAATTTTAGGCCAATCACGACACCCATTCATCCAACTAATCGTGGAGTATAAAAATATTGAGTTGATCATTCTCTTAGATGGAATAATGAAATGCATCACACTTGCATTATATGATTACTCGAACAATATGATCTTTCTAAATAACCTAAAAGCCTTTTTAAAGTATCAGGTTTAGAACCCCACTATTCAATTAGTCGGTCTACTATTAAATATATTATCTTATATGTATTTCTTTCATCCAGTTAAATCTTTGAGTACCTAGAAAATAGGCCAAATGCCAATTTCCTCTTCAGAAAATAGGCCAATCCTCCTCATCACCCTTAATCTCCATTTCAAAAACCCTTGTTTTACTAAGATGGAACAAAGGCTACCTATAACACTCGGTTCACCCTTTCTCTAAATGAACCACCTAACATCGACAATTTCACAAAAGGTGAAAAAACGTGTTAACTAAAAGGTTAATTAGCTGAAAATAAGGAAGACCCATAAAAGATTTTTCTCCCTTGCAATCTCAATTCTTTGGAATATGAAAATTCGATTAGCAACTACATGCTTAAAATTTAACCCAATAATTGTGTGTGTGTGTATGAATCATAATCATTCGATTTTTTTTTTTTTTTTTTTTTTTGGTCAGATAATCATTCGAATTGAATATTCGTATTTCGTGAAACGATTTTCCTTTTGCGATTTCTGCAATTATTAAGGAACAATATTTAATTTTAATTTTATACACGCGTGGCAGCGCATGTTTCGCTGCGACGAAATGGTTGTTAAACGTCAAGGAGCAGGACCACACTTTTTGTCAGTTTAGGTTGTGGGATGCTGACAAATCAACACGACCACGCGGAAAGCATACTTGCTGACTTGTACCCCCCTCTCCACCGTTAATTTGTCTACGTCCAAAGCTCCCCCAGTTCCTTACGCAGTGCACACGATTTAAGAAAAGCTTCTTCTTTTCTTTTTTTTACGGACAGATACCGCAAAAAATCCTCAAATTATGTCAGCTACTACACGCATGTATAATCATAATTTGAGATATTTATGTGATATTAATTAGTCATAATTTAATTTTTTTAAGATTTTAATTCTTTTTCTAATCAAATAGGAAAAATGGGACATGATCTACTCAGATGATAACTCTGGCAATTGAATGTGGATTCTTCAAATGATGTCTTTGGACAATTACTAAACATGGTCACAAGGGGAGCTCTAATGTTCTTAATATCAATTACACACCTCATAAAACGAAACAAAAAAATTGTGTTTCATAGTAAGCCGAGAAGGCCCTCGTCAACAAAACATATCTATTTTGTTCTGTTGTAAGACAATTAGAGTAAATAAAATTCCATGAAAAAAAAAAGGAAGCAGAAGCACAAAATAAAAAGTGATGATTTTTGGTTTTTGTCTTTTTGGGTATTTAGGCAAGTGTAGGCACCAACTAGGCGCATACACTACTACACTATAAAATGATTAAAGAAAAAAGGCACAAGAGTCCAAAAGAAGTATCGTAAGCAGTGACAAAATCGAGTCCACCATGTGGGCGACGGACACGCACGCACACCACTTTCCCGCCCTCCACGTGTACCGTCCACGTGTTCTCTAGAGCCCTCTCCCCCTCCTCACGCCACGTGTCCCGCGGGCCCCACCGATCGACCCCCTCCTCCCCCCTATATATCCTCTCCCTTCCCTTCATTCCTAAGTTTCAACGCTCCAGCGAAGATTAGAGTAGAGCGAAAACTCCAGACGAGAGAGAGAGAGAGAAGGAGAGAGAGGCGGCGAGAGATGACGGTGGATATGGAGCTGCCGCCGGGGTTCCGGTTCCACCCGACGGACGAGGAGCTGGTGATGCACTACCTCGTCCGGCGCTGCACCTCGCAGCCGATCGCCGTCCCCATCATCGCCGAGCTCGACCTCTACAAACACGACCCCTGGGACCTCCCCGGTACGTACGATCGACCGGAACTCCCGGATTTTTTCTTCCTTTTTTTTTTTTTTTTGCTTCCCTTTTTTGTTGCCGTCGGCGGCCGATGTCTAACGGGGTCTCTCGGGTTTCGGATGAGCGTGCAGGGCTGGCGCTGTACGGGGAGAAAGAGTGGTTCTTCTTCTCGCCGCGGGACCGGAAGTACCCGAACGGGTCGAGGCCGAACCGCGCGGCGGGGAGCGGGTACTGGAAGGCGACGGGGGCCGACAAGCCGATCGGGAGCCCGAAGCCGGTCGGGATCAAGAAGGCGCTGGTGTTCTACGCCGGGAAGGCCCCCCGTGGGGACAAGACCAACTGGATCATGCACGAGTACCGCCTCGCCGACGTCGACAGATCCATCCGCAAGAAGAACAGCTTGAGGGTATGAACAACGTCCCGCCCCTTCTTCTCCTCCTCTTTTTTGTTTTTTGTTTTTTTTTGGGGTCGGTTGTTATTATTGGATCGTGTCCGGGGAGGGGTAGAAACGTACATTCGCTGCGGAATCCCACCCGGATCCTCGCAGATCACGGGTCCCCGGCGCCGGCCCGCCCGCTGATCTCAGGAATAAAATATGCTTCGGGGGGGGGAATTTGCGTTGGCGTCATGCATGACGTCATCGCGATCGGGCTCTTCGTCGATCTGGGCCAACCGCACGCCCTCCCCCACATAAGCCGCCCTCGCGTCCCCCGTGAATCGTACGGGTTGGACGCCGACCCGCGTTGAAAAAGCGCACGTGCGGAGACGGCGCCACGGGTGAATTCTCGCGGGGTGAATGTTTGTTTTTATTTTTATTTTTTTGTTTATGGCACGAGGTTTTCGTGTGCCGACGGCGATTCCTTTTCGATTAAGGCAAGCGAAGTGGTGGGAAAAATTGTTCCCTTCTTATCTCTCTCTCTCTCTCTCGCGTCAAGTCACGGGTGGCGACCACGATGTCCGGAAAATGAAAGATGACTTTTTATTTTTATTTTTTGTTGACCGTTCGCGCGGATAATGTTGACTCGGGGGGCCGTTTCGTAATTTGAATCAGCGGTCTTACTCTTTGGGTTAATTTTCTATCCGCAGCTTGACGACTGGGTGCTGTGCCGCATATACAACAAGAAGGGCACGATCGAGAAGAAGCAGCCCCACGTGCAGCCGCAGCCCCCGCCGGAGCCTGCGCCGGCGCCGGCGCCGGTGGCGATCCAGTCCCTGGGGCCCCCCGCGGCGGCCAGCAGCTTCACGGAGTACGAGGACGAGAAGCCCCCGGTCCTGACGATGCCGGCGCTGCCTCCCCCGCCGCCCCCCGTGCTGAACGATCTGGTGCACTTCGACACGTCGGACTCGCTGCCGAGGCTGCACACGGATTCGAGCTGCTCCGAGCACGTGGTGACGCCGGAGCTCGCGTGCGAGGTCCAGAGCGAGCCCCGGTGGAAGACCGACTGGGAGATGTTTGACTTCGGGGGCGGCGGCAGCTACGGGTACTTCAATGGCGGCGGCTCCGGTCAGATGTCGCCGCTGCAGGACATGTTTATGTACCACCTGCAGAAGCCGTTTTGAATTTTCTCGTTCGACAACCACGAGCGTGCCGAGCCAGATTTGGCGGAGCACGCGACGGTAGCACGAGACCGCAAAGTCCATGAGTGCGCTGGTGCGGACGGGCGTCCGGGAGATATGATTATTTCGACCGGGCAGCGATGTTTGGACGTTTAATTGTAGCAGCAGATTTAGTCGCCTAGCTTGTGTACATCATCTGTGTATATGCATGTTTCGTGTATGCATACAAAAAAACCATTAGTCTATGAATGAAAGTTAGGGTCGTTTCTTCTTGTGAGCGCAATATCCAAGGCTGTAAGAGAGGATTTGAGAAGATGTAATTGTATCTAACGACCGATAATGAAATTATCTATATTTGAAATGCGTTTTGCTCTATCCAGCACGACATGAACGGACTCCAAGATTGATGCCATAGACGATGGGCAACGCATCAAGCACTGCTTGTGACCTTTGGTAATATATCAATTTGCAATCACCCTTGTGCATTACTGTAGGGAGCTACTACTCCACCGAACAGAAGAACTCTAAAGATATAGATCCAACTTTCATTGCACGATACAGAAAATATAACTCGGATAAATGTTTAAGGCCTGGGGTAGAAACAAGTTGTAGCTACGGCACGTCTACTTCACGGCAGCAACCAGCGCAGCGCGAGCATGCGTGAAAGAGGCAATGAGCGATCCAAGCTGCAATTTGTCATTGCATCCGAAGCTCAACCTGTACCTGCAGCGAAACCAAAGTCGCGTTTGAAGATGTAAAGATGAAGAACCACGAATGTCAAATCACATTTACCAGCAATTTGAAGTAACATCAAAGCATAAAAGCTTTTGTCTACCCGTAAGGACCGTCAAACATTATTCTTTCCTAGAGTTTCCATGCTTTTAAATTATAATTTTCAGTACCACAAGCGTCCGTCTAATCGAAAGTAAGGAAATCTGAAAAACCCTAAACACAACCATGACTCCTTTTGGCGATTCCCTTCTGTGGATGCCAGGTTAACTCCAGTCCATGGGCATAGCAGATCAAACCAACCAAAATGCACCATAACAAAGATAAGATGCCATCAACAGGGAAAGGTCACTATCGGTGACAGCTGCTACCTATACTGCCTATCAGGATTGGGCCAAAAGGAAAAGAACAAAACTATTCTACCGACTAAAGCATGACACTCTTAGGCTAAGACATGGTAGAATGGACCACAATTTCAGTAATGACAATTAAATTAGCGACAGAAGTGCTTGCCACAATGTAGATCAGTTTAGATCAGGCTGAGAAGATTTTAGACTAATTGGTTGGATAAAGAAAAGGCAGTACCCTATTCAACTTTTAAGAACCCTTCGTCCTTCAAATTCAGAAATCTATTATATCACTTGTTTATGGTATCATTCTTAACTTCTCGTTTCCAGATTCTTCATATAGGCAGAAGTGCTTATCTACGTGGATTTAAAATTGATATACACTGCATAAGATATGGTCCTTAAGAATCTTAATGGTTTTACACACTGATCATTGCAACTGATCCTGTCAGTCCAACTCTACTTTTTACTCCTGTAGCAACCAATGGATAGATCATAAAATGCACAAGATGAACGAAGAGGGGGACCATACTCGATGTCTGCTAAGTCATTGATCAACTGGACACGAACATCTGATGGCATCTTGATTTTAAATACAAACCTACAAGAAAGAACCTCTGGATGTCATGATCCATTCATTGGCAGAGAAAATGTCCCTCAAAAGCCACACAGTACTTACATCGTCACTTCCCTAACAATGTCCAGCAAGGCCAAACCTTTCCTCGTCTTAATATCAGATATTCCTATAAAGAAATACCAAAAGCAAAATAAGTTAACATGAATTCAAACAAATATTCCCACTACAAGAGTTTCGTGATAAACAGAGGTGGCAATAACCTACGGTTCAAACTTGTAGCAAAAGATTCATTTAGAAGCCAATAAGATATTTGCTCGATGTCTTTGGGCAGTGGATTTCCGGTACAGAGGTAGACAGCTTCGTCAGTTATTTGTTGAGAAGCCATATGCGTGGACTGCACAAAAGATAAGGGTCCAAGAATTTCTTTTTACATCCAGTGACACAGAAGCATGGGAGATGCATCAATTGAGAAAGGCACCAGAAGGAAACTTCAGCAGTTAACATCTTCCCCCATGCAGCATCATTAAGATGCTACATTTAAAGGATGACAACAACAATAGGTCAGATAAAGAAACAACAGCAATTATCACTCATCACCTCAAAGGAATCAGCTCTACACTGCTAGAGCATTGTAAAAGCAGGTCACAAGCAGAACAGCAGAACCATAAACTGGTATGACATAAAGCATACAGTTGACACCAGGGGCAAATTGTTCATGAGTTACATTGGTTTTTAAGTTGAGCAAAAGAGGTTAAAAGAAATTGAACAAAAGTGCAGTTTGTGTTCTTTCTTTCACCCATATCAACATGAGTAATATATCATGCACACTCATACTTGGAACATGCAGTTCAACTACAACAGCAGGACAAGTCCCACCATATGAACATGGATCCAAAGCAGCGTTCCACACAAACAGTGTCCACTGTAAAACCATCCCCGATCATGTAGCTGATGATAAATTTAAATAATTCGGACGGAAGAACCCAAATAACATAACATGCACACTGAGAGGTAAGCAGAAGCAACTAAAAACGTGCTTCTGTGTGTACACATCTGAACAGCGAATCGCTTTGAGAAAAAAAAATTGTACGCGTTGAAACACGGATGCAACAAGCAAAGGTAAAAACAAGCAATCATGAGCTTCTAGCATCAGATGCATGGTTTCACTGAGTACTTTATAGACAGCAAGTTACTAAATTTTCAAAATATGTGTCTGAACATGCAAATCCACTGGTCATGACATGTCTAGAGAGTAACCTGTAGAATGTTCAAAGCCTTTCTCATGTCACCATTGCTGAGCCGTACAAGTGCCTCCAAGCCACTCTCGGTTACATCAAGCCTATCGAAAGAACAATATTCAGATAACTCTTAACTTTTGTTACACTCAGGAACATAACTATTGCCAGACTGACGCAAGTAGATTATTATAGGCCAAAAACCCCAGCTTTGGAAGTAATTAACCTAAACCCCAACACATTGATCACATGTTTTGTTATTACGTAAACCATTGTAACGAATCCCTTAAATGCATCATGAGTTCTTTAGTGAAAGTAAAGATCAGTCTGCCACTTTTCCCCTGCAGACTGTCTCCATGAGTGAACAAGGAGAATAATTTGCTCATTTAAGAAAAATCTAATGAGTTCACCCACCAAAAAACACTCATATCAGGAAATCTTTCCAGGGTACACATAAGGTATAAGAAAAGGGTGAAGGACAAGCCAAGCCATGGCATTAATAATCTGCTTTCAAAAGTCAATCGAAATTTTTTTGGTTGAAAATGGTATGCTTACTACACAGTCTCATAGAACACACAAAAGACAAGAAAAATGTAAATCGAGCACAGCCAAAGTTACCCCTCAGCTGCTATGACATGTTTAAGTCGATCTGCAATGTAGATGCGATCAAGAGGAGCAAATCTGAATCTGGTACATCTAGATTGCAAAGCTGGAATAATCTTGTTGACATGATTACCGATAAGAGCAAACCTAGTGTGCTTCGTGTATTTCTCGATCACTACACAGATGGCAATAAAATGAGTCAAGTTTACAATAAAAATAGTAAATTCACTTGTGTTGGAAGTGGTAATGGGCTCATAATGTTCAGACCTCTACGTAGTGCAAATTGGGCATCTTTTGTCATGGCATCAGCCTCATCCAGTAGTACTAACTTCACAGACAACTTAGCACTGCAAGATTAACCAACATATGCATAAAGTTTCAGATGACCATCACATAGGTAGAAATTCTCAAGAACAAAATGTTTAAAGTAATGCCAGGATAAATGTTCAAGCAAAGCATCTGTACTCGGTACATTTCATCTAAGATGTCTTCGTCTAGATTCTAGACAAGGACTTTACATAGACAGTCAGGAGCTTCAAAGCAATTGGGTCATCCAGTAGTGCATAGAGTTCAGAAGAAACAGATATTCTTATGCTTCACAAACTAAAATGAAGAGTGCAGTTGCAATTCATGTGAGTTCTAAGCCATCTCTGGCAATGAAGAACATTTGGAAGTGCTCTATACAAATTTGAATAAAAAATAAGCCAAACAATAAATAGACTCTTATAGAAGGTATTCACAGTCAAAGTCTAGGGCTTTAATGTTATTAACATACGCTCCAAGATCCCAGCTTTAATGTTATTAACATATGCTCCAAGATCCCAGCAGCAAGTAATAGAAACTAATTTCTAAGATCAGCTCACCCTCAGCCTCACCGATCTTAATCAAACAGAGCTTTCCTACAACTTTGGTAAAGTCAGATGCGGATTCAATAACCCTGAACTGTCACATACACTATATCCACACCAACAGTCTCCAAAACCTCGGCACTGTGGTCAGCAATTCTACATTCCAGCAGAAATTTCTAACTTTTGTTTTTTAGGGGCCTCACGTCAACTCCAGGTTATCTTTTTTTTCCCGATGGCACTCATCTATCTATGGAAAGAGGAAAAACATCCCAAGCAAGTTCTTTCCATCTTCTGTTCATGCAAGTTTTTCTTTGTACTACCTTCACTGTTTCCCAGCTCACTCAATGGAACCATGCCATTTCATTTGCAATGCATACTTGCATACCTGCGGACCCTTGGGCTTGCTTGACGGTTGAATTTTGCCTATTTAAGTTTACATTAGAAAGCTGGTAAAATAGTACAGCACTCCCAACCATTTGATTGCCTGTACTAATTCAACAAAAAGCAGTGCAATATAGCCGCTTAAGACCTACTTATTTTAAGCATGATTAGAGAGAAATTAAGCAGTACACACCATCGTTTACGCAAGCAACACTTCCTTAACAAAAACAACTGGTTCACAATCATGCAAACTTTCAAAACTTAAACTGAGATGCTACACAGACAGCGTCAACCCATACAGACAAGCCCTCAAGATCCAAATTTCACTCTTAAGCAGTTTGGGAATATTGAGTTCATGTGCCACTGTCTCTTTCCAGTAATGGTACTTCAATGATGCCAGCTCGAACTTATGATAGCATGGTAAAGTAGAGTGTAGGAACATGTACGAGTATATAACATATCTAAGTGCAAACGTACCGCAAACAAAAGATCATTTCATGACTCCAGGAATAGATAAAACTGAAGCACATTCAAAATCTCAAACGAGTAAATTTCTACACATGGGGAAGAGTGCCAATCATAGTTCCAAAGAGCCAAAAAGCCAGTAATCACACCAGTTACTCAAAGAGTACAGGTTGTAGCAGCGAATACGAATTCATAGTTACCCAAATGAGAAGCTCTGAGTGCTAGCAAAGTCTTGAATCTGCTGCCGCACAACGTCGATGCCTCTATCGTCAGACGCATTCAACTCCAAGATCATATTGTGATACTGCGCCCCGTAAAGCTTGCGAGCCACCGCCAGGATGGTCGACGTTTTCCCCGTGCCGGGAGGGCCATACAGCAGTAAATGCGGCAACCTGTTCTCATTCGTCAGCCTATCAACTGCCCAAAACACCCAATACCCACATAAGAACAAGTGAAAGCTCAAAACTAGAGAATGAAGAGACTTCAAATCACATAGGACGCATCACATCAAAGAGCTCGAATCGAAATCCCCTAATTTGGACACCACCTTTACCCTAACACCGACCGGGACACGACTGAACCAATTCAGTGAACCACCGAATCGACGAAACCCCTTCAATAGGACTGAAACAAGAACCCTACGCAGGCCTAAAACTCACTTTTTCCCCCTCTTTCTCCGGCGTTAGTTCCAGAAACAAAGCGAAAAATCAGAACGAAACCGGAAATAAACCTCAGTAGAAAAAAGGAGGAATGCGAGAGAGAGAAAGAGAGGGGAGACGCACTGGTGTCCACAATGTCGCGATGAGAGGCGACATCGGCGAGCGACTGGGGCCGGTACTTCTCGACCCACGGCGCGGCCTTGCCGTCCGGAGAGGCGCCGGGGACGGCGGCGCCCTTGCCCTTGTCCGACTTCGGAAGGCCGCCGCCGTGGTTGTTGTTGGCGATGTCCCCGTCGCCGCCGTCGATGTCCATGAGAGAGGGCACCTCCGTCGTCATCCTCCGGGTTCGGATCGTCGGTCGGGTCGAGCAGGAGGCGTCCGCTGGTTCTTTCGATAGGGGCTAGGAAGGAAGGGAGGGGAAGGTTTTTCTTGTCCGGATTCGAAATGGCGCCAATGGAATTTCCTGGGGTTTCTTTTTTTTTTTTTGTCGGGGTTTATTTCCGGTCCTTCCCCTTTTCTTTTTTCTTTTCCTTTTTTTTTTTTTTGGGGGCTAAAACACATCGTTTTTTTAATTAATTGATTAAATTACCTTTAAACGCCAATTAAGTCATGAATCAAGCATGGATTATTACTTTTACTCGTCTTCTTTAGTGCAAACACATTAAGAAGCGCATGGTAAAATTTAAACAGAAATTGATTTACGTAAATCAATTTCTCAATTTCTATTAGGACAAGTTCTTTGAAGAAAGAAACCCGTTTGATAACGACTCAAAATTTCTATTTCGAAAAGAAATCCGTTTGATAACAGAAAAAATTTCTATTTCTAGGAATAGAAATTGATTAGATAACAACATAGGAAATTCTCAAATATAAAATAATAGCGAAATAATACTAAAATAATATAGAAAATCCTCAAATACAAAAAATAATCGAAATAATACTAATACATTAGAAAAATTGAAAATACAATTTCATGGAATTTATATTACATGTGCTTACGTTTCCTATTACGTAATATTTTCTTTCGAAAAATAAACAACGTGGCAAAAAAAATTGAAATTCAATTGTAGTGAATATGTCGTTGTGTTTTTGCGAAATTGATTTCACATTAATCAAATAAGTCTAATGATAGCCATGATTATAATAGTCTAATCTCCTAAAAAAATCCTAACTTCAAGTCTAATTCCAATTTCTTTCCAAATTTTGTTAAAAATATCCTCACCGTGTTCAAAAATCGTCACCAATTTTTTTCAAAATTATCAACACTAGGATTATTTAAAAATTTATTATCAAAATCTATATTTTCATCAACACTATTACAAGAACAACATATTTCTTATTAGATCTCTTTTCCTTATAAAAGAAAAATCGGATGAAACCCTAATGATTTGACCCATTTTTACCACCTTAATATGAAGTTTATGATTAAAAAAATAGTTAGCCAAATAGAGTCGTTGGCTGGCATACACGAAAGAGTAGGTGAAGAAAGACTCATTAGATATGAATATGACCAATTGACTATTACCATGCATAAAATCTCTTACGTGCAACAAATGAAGCCATGTTCATTCAATTCTCACCATCTAGCCCAATGGTTAAGATTTTCAATCAATATTGATTAGAATGATTATATTAAAAAATCATTAAAATATTTTGGACTAAATTAACTATTTCTATTTCTATTTCAATATTAGTGATCTAAAATATTTTGGACTAAATTGAAAAGTTGAGAAAAAAAAATTTCTATTTCTATTTCTATTTTAAACCGAGAAGTTAAAAATTTCAAACGATTTCTTCGATTTCTCTATTTCGGAATAGAAATCTGTTTTGAGAAATAGAAAAATCAAATTGCGTTACAAACGGATTGTTTCCAAACCTGTTCGGGGGGGCGAGAAAAGAAGAAATTGAGAAACGAAATTTTATCATGCGCGCCCTAATTGTCACTTTCTTGTCATTAGCCTAATTTAAAGATAAGGGAATCGTTAGTCCTTAACTAGCTTAACTTTTAAAACAGACAATCAAATTTCAAAAAAAATTATTAGCTTTGTTAATTTTGCTAACAATAAATACTAATGTGGCATTTTTAAAATTATTTATCTCTTTTACGAGACATTTTTATTATTTTCTTCCCTAAATCTTAAAGGTAATCAATTCTCAGTTCAATTAGGTCCGCACAAGAATCAAGAATCACACTAAGAAGAATGGTTCACAATTTCTAGAATGGGGATCCAACCAGATAGCTTAGAGTCAGGGATTGAGCTCAATCTTGTCTCGTCCAATAAAATCAATCACTTCACAATTGATCATCTACTTCAACCATTAATTCCTACTTCAAGTTCACCTTCAGCTGAATTTCCCAAAATCATGACTTTGATCCAAGCGACACCTCCCGCCGACGGCCAACTTACGATACAGCGAGTGCTTGGAGAACCACGCGAGAAGCATCAAAGATGTTGCAATGAACCAAATTGAACTACGAGTTCGCTCATCGCAATTAACCGCACAAATTTGCATAATAACAAGCACATATGCAAGGACGCAACCAAAAATCTAGAACCAATTGAAAGGGCAAAGCTTCAAAACAAACTTGAATAGAGCAAGAGAGGAGGCCAGAGTTGAGACGGGAGAGCGAAAGGGCACTGAGAGTTGAGCGAGAGGCGAGAGGAACATGACTCACTAACTTATGGCCCGTTTGATAAGGTTTTGGGCAAATGTCATTGAGAAAATACAAATACTTTTGAGCTAAAGAAGTTTGTACAAATGCAAATAGCGTTTGGTAAATTGTAATTTTAAAGTGCATTATAAAAAGACTTTAACTTAAATACCGTTTGACAAAAACTACATTTTGTAAAGGATTTTTACTAAATTTTATATATAAAAAAAAGTTTTTAATTTGTTTTTTTTAAATGTAACCATCAATCGGCCGGATTTGGCCGTCGATGGACAGCCTCATCGAGGTCCAGCAACCTTAGGGGGGGTCGCTTGTTATCACCAGATCTTAGGTGACGCCTAGGGTTCACGACCTAAGCGTTGTCGCCTGGGTCGCGCGGTCGTCACTTGGGTCGCGTGGCCGTTGCTTGGGTCATGTGACCTAGGCGTTGCCTGAGGTCCGGCGACCTCAAACCTCCGTCGCTTGGGTTCATGTGACTGAGATGACACCTGAGGTCGCACAATCGTCACCTAAGTCGCGCGACCTCAAGTGGCGGTCGCGGAAAATGATTTATAGAAAAATGTGGCCGCAACCCCCTAAAAGCATATATAGTTGGTCGCCGATTGGTTGGCCACTCCTTAGCCGGCGAAAATTACTGATTCCAACTTTATGCAATGGGGAATCAACAGCACTCCTTGGAAACATGCAGAACCAGCTAGTTGTTTCGGTCCAATCCGGACGATTCCCAATTTGATCGGGTTGTCTTGCTTACTCCCACTAATTTTTACTTAAATTAGGTTAAAAAATTAAAAATGCTAAAATTTTGTTAAGAAATAACTCAAGTCAAAAGTTAAAAATAAAAAAACCGCTAGACCCTTATCTCATACAAGACCTAAAGTTGAGGGGTTTTATGAGATAAAAAAAAAAATGAAGGTAGAATTAGGAATAGACCTAGTTAGGTTTTAGGGGATTAGGCCCTAATTCAATTAGTGTACGACATGATCATAGCAGCAAATTACAGTTTTTGCCTTGCAAAATGACTTTTGCTATCTTGCTACTTGGCGATAAAAATTTTAAAAATAAAAAACTTACTGAGTCATATATAATGAATTACAAAGGGACTCTCTAATGAATGCTATACAATATGAGTCTTCTTTCCTAAATGCGCTAACTAAAGGACTATATTGAAATTTTGCACAAAAATTCAGTACTAAATCAACCAAATCAAAAAATTTAGAATGGAATCAACATCCGTATAATAATTATAGGACTGGTTGGATAGTTACCTCAATATCTCAGTCAAATCAATTGGATCTCATGTCAATGGAAAGCTTCTTATCACATGGGTTTCAACAAGCTCGAGGGTTATTTTGGCGAACAGGATTATGCTCTATTTTGCCAAGAATCATATGCACAATAACCTCGGGTGTAGTAGCCATGCAATTCATCACTAGACAAATGTAAATTGCATTAAATTACGCAAGCCGTGGCGTCAACCCTCGTTTAAGATGAAAATAATTGGTGATTTCGGGCGAAAAAATGAAAATTTTATTGTTCATTTCTTCATGCTTTAAATTTTGGCAAAAAGCCGATATTAAAATACCAAGGAGAACGAACAACCTTCTCTCATCTTTCTACAACGGATTTGTCTAATCTAAGGCCCTCTTATATCGGCTCGCGCATGCTTGACCTTGCAATCCTTTCGCATGCTCTCCCTCTCCCTCCCCTCTCCCTCTCCTTCTCCCTCTCACTCATGGTTGATCATTCAGACGCCGTCCGCGTCGGCTGCATTCCTGAAATCTCCAAAGCCTACAGATCGCTCCGGGCGAAATGGAATCCCAATAGGCGTTCGTCCCCTCGCCGCATCGGAGCTGGAAACGTGCCCGAGACCGTGGAAGCCGCCACGGATTCATCGTCGAGCGACGTCGAACCGAATCCAACCTCTATATCCATTAGAGAGGACGACGAGGTGCGCGTTTATTCTCCTTTTTACGTGGTAGTTAGGCTAAAGATCGATACGTGTGATGGAAAGGGATCGATTATGAACGAAGTTTCTACCAGCCAATGACCCTAAGATTCTTCAATGTCGATTGCACCAACATGAAACTGAATTTAAAAAAATGGGATTTCGATAACTCGGTCGATGAATATGAATGAACCATGATGGTTGTTGATTAAATAATTTGTAATGATCTAAAAGTATGATCCCTATCAATTCCAGGAACTTGGTTCCATCGATCAAGAAGAAAATAACATGAATGGAATCCGCAGCTACAGATATAGTCACCTGAACGGCATCGATGAGCCGAGGAGTCCTAGGGGAGGATGCTTCGGGCCCCGGAAAGAGAGTTTCTTCACCTCCATGCCGTCCCCTCTCTCGAGAAGCTCAAGCCGGAGGAGCCAGCTGCCGGTGGCGCACTCCTCTATCTCCAGGAGCGCAAGCCGGAGGAGCACCGCCGATGCCGTCACCTTTGCCCCTACCTCACTCTTGAGGAGCTCGAGCCGGATGAGCTCTGCGCAGATCATGTTCTCCAATTCGAGTGGGATGCTGAAGCCTCCGGCGATCGAGCGGACCTTGCAGTGCACCCTCGAGGAGCTGTGCTACGGTTGCATGAAGAAGATCAAGGTGACAAGAGACGTCCTTACGAATACCGGGTATGTTCTATTTTTAACAGAAACAACTAAAAAAGTTCTTAAGAAACATGGTTTGTTCAGCAAGATACAATATTACCCTAAAGACGGCAAGGTGTAATTTTTATCAAACGACGAATTATTCTTTGCAGGCAAATAATTCAAGAAGAAGAACTACTGACGATAAAAGTGAAGTCGGGGTGGAAAAAGGGGACCAAAATAACATTCCAGGGCATGGGCAACGAGCGGCCTGGCGTCCAGCCGGCCGACATAACCTTTGTCATCGCAGAGAAAAAGCACAGCCTGTTCAGAAGGGACGGCGACGACCTGGAACTGGCGGTCGAGATCCCGCTGGTGAAGGCCCTGACCGGGTGCGACATCTCGGTCCCGCTGCTGGGCGGCGAGAGCCTGGACCTGACGGTGGATGAGATCATATACCCTGGCTACCAGAAGGTCATCGCAGGGCATGGCATGCCCGTGTCGAAAGAGCAGGGCCGGAGGGGCGACTTGAAGGTCGTTTTCCTAGTGCATTTCCCGACGGACTTGACCGCGGACCAGCGAGCCGAGATCGTCGGCGTCCTGGAAGGGTCGATTTGAAGGAGAAGCCTCGGTTTTGTCACGGCTCTCTACGTAAACACATCGCTGCTTGTTTTGTTGTAGAAGTTACATAGCTGAGGGACTTGGTTTAGTGGTGTATAGGCTTACGATAGAAGTCAAAGCAAGCATTGCAATAGATTTTGTAGAGCCGAAGCTGTTTGCTTGATCAGAGAGTGAACTTTTTAGTGATTGTTTGGGTTCATGCATGTGTATCCTTACCGCTTGCTAATGTTCTCTCTTCTCTTCCTCTTTCAAAAGGGACGAGAGGGCATCTTTTCCTTATTTGAGAGAAAAGTTATTGCATAATTCTACATTGAATCTTCAAGTAACTCGAGGGGATAAATTCAACAATCTTGGACTTCTTCGAATTTCTTATAGGCCATATCAATATCATCTCTACCATTGATTTTGTGAGATTCATTGTAGGATCAAAATAATTGATGGTCGACATGGACTTGGTTTAAATAGTTTATACAGCATAAAACACATTTTCCAAAGAAGTTATGTTGTGCACCCATCGATTAAGGTGTCAAATTAATCACGAATGAAACATTTTAAGCTTGCAGAACTCTTTGTTTTGTGCTCGAAAATAAAGATTTCTTTATATGTCGGTATATTTCAATTTCTATTAATAAGTGTCAAAAAAAGTTGATAAAAAAAAGGGATGAGTGAATTATAATTTTTAAAGTACAATCAAATCTCAAAATTTTCAAAAAGTATAATCAAATCCTAAAAATTATAAAATTTGTGCAATTACGTGGTTCTGTTATTATCGTCAATTTGTTTAATGAAAAAATGCTAACGTAGCATTTTTTAATTAATTTCTCTGCCCTATGTGATATTTTCTTCTCCAAACCTTATTTGAATTAGATTTAAACACTAAAAAAAAAAAAAAGGAATGGTGCTGCCGCTAGCCATTACTAGAGGGGCCGACGATGACAGGGGTGGTTGGCCCTCACCCAAAACTAGTGAGGGCTAACGTCACCCAAATCTAGACAAGCCTCCTTAGCCCCCAGACATCGGCCCGACCTTGGTTTGGCTTGAGGCTAGCGAGGGCCAACCATTCTTAACACCCCACCTTCATCGTTTTTTTCTGACAATAGTCGGCAGGGAAGGGCCCTACCATTTTTTTTGGTGTTGTTTTTCTAAATGAAAGATTAGCTATTCTTTAGTTTTTTCTAACCATTCCCAAAGTATGCTCTCCTTGAGAAGACAGGCACTCCGAAACATTAGCATCCACGAAAGCTTGTCCGAGAGAACAGCCTCATCCATATGCGGCCCTTGGCTTGGATAACAAGTTTGCAACTTGGATGGAAAATGACAAGCATTCTACAGTTTCTTGTTGAATAATGTACCAAGGAATCTGCCACGATGGTTTGCATTCACACTTCCATCATTATCGTAAATTTCCATTTGATGCAAAAACTCGAGCTCAAAAAGAAAAAAGTCGCAATTCCCGGGTTTGGAGTGTTGAGAACACGCAATGAAAGCTTGACACCTCACTTCAAGGAGATCACCAAGAGAGATGTCCAATAGGTTGATCTCATTCACATACCCAATCAGATACCATTTCCTCAAAATTTTAGGATAGTGAATTGTTGGACAATTAATTGCTCTAGATTACAACAATTTTCTAAGGTGGGATTCCATTAACACCCTTTCCTGTGTGCTTATTTTAATGAACTCCTCCTACCGTGTGAGTCTCTTTGTTTGAGAGCTTCTCCCCTAAATCCAAGTGTCCTTATGTCCCCATCCATCTTGACTCGATTCTTTGTTTTGTTGTTGAACATCACAACACATATCAATTTTCACCAAACAACCTCGATGATTATAATAAAGGTTCCTTTTCGAGAACTTTCATCAAGACCAATCTTGTAAGCCCCATCAATCAACCATCTGCAGTGGCATCACCTGTTGGAAAATGAGGCATAAACCCTGTGCTTCAGCTCAGGGGAGATCACTAAAAGAAAAGTAGGCCGGTTATTGAATTGATTGTGATCTATATATAATCAAAAGTTTAAGTCTATGAGTCATGAATCAATAGGCTAACATTTGCTCCAAAATACATCAATTATTTGATGCCAATTTGGTCAGCAAAATAAATTTTGAAAAAAAAATTATTCAATGTGAATTAACCTTTACAAAAGTTGCACTAAAACATCGAATCACGAAAAGGGATGAGGGCCTCGAGTCCGTCGGCGACTTTTCTCCTTGGAGCCTAACTTTTGACTTCTATCGTGTGGAGTAGAGACTAGGAAATGTCTTCACTTTCCTGCTCCCTTTTGATCTTTTGACTCGTGTCAAGTTCCGCGTTTGTCCAGCAAGTGCGTGTTTCATAAGACTTCTTACTTTTTAAAGCTTTACTTGCGAACCATTACTTGATATAAAATGAAGTTTTACCTTTGATATCATGCTAAACACCCCTGATTTTCGATTGCTAACATGATTTGTTAAAAGGAGGAAGTCACTCTAGTGAAAAGATATTTAGGTTTTAGTTAATTACTCAATGTCAAGTCGCGAAAAAGTAATATCTTCTGAATTTTCTAATTTTGATGTGAACAGCTCCTTTTTTTTTATTGGAATGGCAAGTTAGGTCCACGGAATATGACTTGTTCAAAGAAGATTTTGCTAGAAGGTAAATTAGATGAAAATAAAATTAAATGGGGTCCACTAATCTCCAAATGTTTCAAAATAGACACGGCGGCATTACTGGAGGCATGCGAACGCGCTTACGTCATCAGGGTGGCGTTCCATTTTGCCCCTTCTACTCCCACAAACAGTGTCCCGACGCCACGCTTAAACAAATCCCTCTTCCTATCTGCATTTTCAAAGCTAAAATAATACTGTAGCATAAAAAGCTGAAATAGAAAGATGTCATTTTTATCAGTTTTTTAGTCGAAAATTTATTTTGAAACATTATGGAAAAGTTCCAAATGACTTTTTTTTTTTTTTCCTTTTATTGACAAATCACTTTGTGTACTATATTTTGTGTGCAAATTGTGAAATTTTGCTCGCTCACTAATTCACGCATTCCTACCTCAATATCTGAAAAGGTGGGGAGATCGCTCTTCCCAAATGATTTAAAAGACAACAATATGATAGGTTCAAAAGAAATTACAACATTATGAAATAAAATTAGTGTGACGAACCCTCGTGCATGCTGTTTACATGGTGCAAGTAGTACAAACATGGGGTTAGATGGCCTTCAGAGCTTTTCTAGAGTGCTAGGACTCTTTGCGTGACTAACTTTGCCCAACTTATCTTTCATCTTTGGATTGAGGAGATGCGATGTTCAATTATCACGTGACAAAACATGTCTTTGCATTCCCATATTAACATTGAATGTCATTAGTCGAATTTTGCACAACAATTTATATCATGAAGCCATAGGCCCATGGCACAAGCAGACCGGTCAAAATGGGTTCATGACCAATTTTTTAACTCATATTTCATAAGTCGAGTAGTTATGTAGATTAATTACATTTAATGAATGAATTATAAATAATTTTAGAACGGCAAAATATTGGTATTAAATGAGATCAAGACTTATCTAAATCTAATCTATACATAGATTCTCTTTTCACTCTCTCCTCTTCATTCACTCCATGCTTCTATATCAATTTGGGTACTTTTTTTTTCTAAATTGGTTAAATACGAAATTATTTAGTAATATAACTCGGTTCATATGTAGATTGGGTCGGATATACATTACTAAAATTTCGACTCGACCCACCTAGTTAGTTGGTGACGGATGAAGGCGTGGAATCGCAATTAGGGCTCTTGGAAGATTAGATGCCCCGAATGTTGTCTTTTGGAGATGTGGTAAGGACGAGATTATCCCCAGTGGCGACCCACTCGCGGTCCAACACTGGGCTCGAGCACAAGCCACAAAAGGGAGAGGGCAGCCAGCGAATAAATGCGCGTGTGATCCTCTAACGGCCCACGAAAAGCGACAACAAAAAATGCAACTCCTCCCCCTCCAACCGCAGTCCTTCTCCTCGTCACCGCCACCATCCGCGTCGACAGCAACGGCGACCATGGCTTCTCTCACCGGCGCCGCCGCCGCCTCCCGCCTCCTCCCCTCCGCCTCCCGCGCCCGCCTCTCCCTCTCCTCCTCCGCCGGCCGCTCCCCTGCTTCTCTCCTCTCCTCTCTCCGATGCCTCCGCGGATCGTCCCCGCTCGCTTCTCGCCTCTTCCTCAGCCAGGTACGCGCGTGCTTGCTTCCTTTCTTTCCTCCAATCTCGCGTCTCGCGTCTTCCTCGACCAGCTCGAGCTTAGGATTGGGCGTTCCTCTCTCAGTGGAGCATTCGCGTGTGGTGATCGTGCGTCGCTTTGCTTTGCTCTCGCTGTTTTGCTCCGATTAGCTGCGTTTCGGTTCGGTCTCTCTCTGAGTGCGTCTGTCCGGACGTAGCTCTGCTTAAGTCGTTTACGTTGGATAAGCGCGTGTGGATCGTGTACATTCCGGTCCTGTTCCCTTACTGCTGTTTCGATTCCGTCGTCTCATACTGCTTCCGTAGTGGTTTTCGGCTTGACTCGTGATGAAAATGCAGAGGAGGCCGTCCATGCACCTGTTGGCCGCGCAGTACAGCGGAGCCGCTTCTCCTAAATGCGCCGCATCTGATCCGGAGCAGCTGAAGGGCGCCAGGGAAGAAATTCAGGAGCTTCTCAAGACTAAGTTCTGTCATCCTCTTCTGGTAACGTGCCTTCGTATTCCTTTGCAAAAGGATTAGTTCTTATTCTGCCTGTTTGTGTCATTCGGTTGAATTAGCCGGCTCTGATTTTCAGTGATTTTGGAAGATATATGCTTTAATCGCGGCACGAGATGATGCTGAATGAACGAAATTGCTCTTTGCTATTGTAATGTGTTTAGCCTACTGCACAGATTCATCTATCCCCTGAAGAAAGCATATCTATTTTTGGAATGAACCCTTAGTTGAGAAAATACACCTCTGAGATGCTATGGATAATTGAAGCACCTGAGATTTTGAAACTTAATTACATTGTTCCCATCCATTTAGCTAGCTGACAACAGAGAACTGTAAATCCTGAAGTGGCTAATCACCATGTTCCCACCCGTCTATGCAATCTACTAGGTCTGATGGTCTCTGTATTACATGTGTTTTGTAGGAAAAGGAAATAGAATTTGCTGTTAATGACATATGAGTACTTTACAGGTTCGGTTGGGATGGCATGATGCTGGTACTTATAATAAGAACATTGAAGAATGGCCTAAAAGAGGTGGAGCTAATGGGAGTCTTCGGTTTGAAATTGAGCTTAAGCATGCAGCTAATGCTGGTAATAATTTAGCAGTGATACTACAGGTGGCATGACTTGTTTCTTGAACTTCTCTCAAAACTAGCTTTTACAGGTCTTGTAAATGCACTAAAACTTATTGAGCCAATCAAAGAAAAATATCCCAGTGTGACATATGCAGACTTGTTTCAGCTGGCTGGCGCTACTGCTATCGAGGTCAGTTTTTGCGCTCTTAATTGCTTAACCTGAGATTCACTCATTCTTTGTGAAAATGTTCTTCCTTTTACTTTATTCTTCAGGAAGCTGGTGGTCCCAAGATTCCCATGAAGTATGGAAGAGTTGATATCTCAAAACCTGAGGAGTGCCCTGAAGAAGGGAGGCTTCCTGGTGAGTGAAACATTGTTGTTCATTAAAGAGTAGACATCCACTCGGCTTTGTTGTACTAGGGGATCACTAATTTGGCTCTATGAAGCACTGTAACTATCTCGCACAAGTTGTTGCGATCTGCCAATTATTCAACTGCTTTTTCTATGATAAATCTGAGTGGGCACCCTAACATGCAAAGGCTTTTTTTTTTAGGTAAGATTTGTACTTAAGGTTGAAGGTGGTAATTTTAAAGAACTGTAATTTGCTGATTTGGGCAACAGATGAAGTCCTAGATGACTCGATTCATTTAGGCATTTACTAAAAAAATTCAAGCAACAAGAGATGTATTCATCCTAGGTCTGTGTTTTGTTTCTGAATGGATCACATTTGTATGCATGGTAAGCTCTTGAAACAAAGGATTGTTTGGAAAAAAAAAAGAATATGCATTTAGATGTGCTTTATCACACATAAATGAACTTGAATATCCCGTCCTTTCTATGGTCAGAAGTCATTTTCTATCTCTCGTCTGGAGTTTTCACTTTTTTATTCTGTTTCCGGTGATTGATTTCTTCTCTTTCTCGGATCCTTTTGTCTCACTTATTAGTGTACTTTCTACTTCTGCCAGAAAACTTTTTTGTCGGTTCCTCTTGGAACAATCCATTTCTTCTCTTTTTACTGAACAGTTCTTTCTTTCAGATGCTGGCCCCCCTTCACCAGCCGATCATCTCCGGGAAGTTTTCTACAGGATGGGACTAAATGACAAGGTTTTTGTAATCGTTACCTAATGGGACGTTGTGTGCTATTTGTGTGTATCTCATGTGCTTGAGACTATGAGTTCTCTGTTCCGCAGGAAATAGTTGCTTTATCTGGGGCACACACTCTTGGAAGGTCAAGACCAGAACGTAGTGGGTGGGGCAAGCCAGAAACAAAGTACACGGTAACTAATTACTTTCTATTTATTAATGTAATGCTCCGTACTAATCATTTGACAAACTCAACTTGCCATAGGAATTCTGAAACAGCATGCATAGTGTCGAGAATGTATTTTCCATGGTTACCATTGGTGAATTGAAAGTTATCCTCGATATACAATTAGAGTTATGAACTCTTGATCATCTTTAAACGAATAACAGGGAACAGGACTCTGATGGTCATAGTCTTGTCCATTAAACGTGAAAAACTACAGAAATGTTTTGTTTGGATTTAGAAACAATAATTCATTGAGCTCCAAGCACTTAAGGAGCTGTGCAGTAGGATGGTGTTCTATCAGTGATCAACCATCAGAAATAGATTGATATTCCCAAGGACGTTGTTGTAAATTCTTTTATGTGCTTGTAATCTCCATTGTCTCACACAGTTGCGACTCATGATTCGGGTTACAATATTTTGGCTTGATGGTCACGATGATGCCCAGAAAAAGTAGCCATTTACAGTGGCTTGTGACCACGTTAATGAATGTCAATAGCCATATTTGTTGCCATGGGATTTGCGCCTCAGAGTCTCTTTTGTTAAGGATGACAGTTGACTATTAATTTCCATAGAGGAGGTCCATATCAACTGATATTTGCAGATCTTTTCTTCTAGGAGTACAACAAGCAAGCATTTTAGGGGTTAGTTGGTCAGCTTAAAGAGTTTGTTTACATCATTACCCTCTGTGTAGTATCAAATCCTCTATAAAACTCAAGAACTCGGCATCTTTCTAAAAAGTATCCATCCACGTCTTTTAGGTCTTATTTACCTCTTTTACATGTGTCCATTGTAATGTCACATCTTCTTACTTTATCATCTGTAGGCCATTGCCTTTTGTGTCCAAACTACTTTAGAAAGGTTTTTCATCTTATTCCCACTTTAAGCCACCCCCTCCAGCTATAATCTGTTCTAACTTGATCTTGTGTTAGTGTCCAAATATCCTTAGGCATTATTATCTTAGCTATATTAGTTTTGCACGTGTGCCTTTCTTACCGACAGTAGAAATGGTTGTGGACATTGAAGCTTGGGAAAAGTTTCTCCCCAGTGGACAAATTAATGGCTGCTTGAATTGAACTTATATGACTATTTTCAACAATATAGTTTAGTTGAAATGATTAAGAATAGTATAAATGGCCTTCATGAATCGTAATGGCCTCCATCATGTCACAGAAAGATGGACCAGGAGCACCAGGTGGACAGTCGTGGACCGTGCAATGGTTGAAGTTTGATAACTCATACTTCAAGGTTTGCGAGTTGAATCCATACATACTTTTTCCATGGGAAGGTGGTGATTCAGAATCAAGTGGGATGCTAACTTGATGTTTCATGCAGGATATAAAAGAACGGAAGGACGAAGACCTGCTGGTATTGCCAACTGATGGTGTTCTTTTTGAAGATCCTTCATTCAAGGTAATAAGAGTTTTTCTGAAAGCTCCAAAATAAAAGAAGGAGTCTCTAAATTTGAGTTATCTTTCTAAAGAATGTTGGCGAATTGCAGGTCTATGCCGAGAAATACGCTGAAGATCAGGAAGCATTCTTTAAGGATTATGCTGAAGCACATGCAAAACTCAGCAACCTTGGTGCAAAATTTGATCCTCCAGAGGTTTGTCAGTGCTCTCTTATGGTCATTACTTTGCTAATTGTAGTGACGCTGGACCGTGTTCAAATCATTTCCAATGCCTTCTTAATTTTAAGTTTTTAAGGAGCCAATGGCCAAAGTTCTATAAGAACTGTCCGAATATTTGAAATTCTTCCATGATGTTCATGTTGGCTATTCGACTATCTGTTGTGATGGCATTGGCCTCTGGATCAAGTGAAATTTGCAGGATTGATGGGGCCTCCCATTTGGGGACGCATCAATTGTAGTTTTATTGCCAAATATTGCACGGCATGAATAACCATCAAGTTCATCTTATCAGCATTGATGTTTGGCTTGTTATGGAAAATTTGTGCGTAGATAACAAGCGCTTCTACTTATTTACAGAATTTTCTTGGGTCTAGATTTACAAGTTTTTCTTCAGTCTAGATTTACTAGTTTGCAATCTAACTTATACAGAACGTGGGTTAGAGTTGTGGTGAAAACTAAAGCTTACATTGAGTATCTTTCAGGGTATCGTGATAGATGGTCCTGCTAAAGCTGCACCGGAGAAGTTTGTGGCTGCCACCTACTCATCTGGAAAGGTTATACTAAGAAATAACTTACATCTTGATCTTCCATTGTTACAGAGAGTTCCTTTTCATTATGCGATCTTTAACGGAGAGACTATTTCTTTGCAAATTGTTCATGTTCCTTGTTTCTTATGGTTTGCTGCAGGATTAGAAAACAATGTCCCGTTTTCTGTGCCGTGTCTTTTATAAATAAAAGATGGAAGATATTTTCAATCTTGTGAAACCACTTCTTAAAACTTGGGGAGTCTTAGCGAAAGGAGGAATAAAATTCAATGCGTGTTGCGTATTTGAATTGCAGAGAGAGCTGTCAGATGCTATGAAGCAGAAGATCCGAGCTGAGTATGAAGGATTCGGTGGCAGCCCAGATAAGCCCCTGCAATCCAACTATTTTCTGAACATAATCATTGTCATTGCTGCTTTGGCACTCTTGTCATCTCTAGTAGTAAATTGAACTGGTGTTTGAGCCTGTGAGTACGGCAATTTTTTGTATGCAATCCGATTGCATTTGAATAATTTTGATTTTCAATCTATTTTTTGAGGCAGTTCTTCATCAGCCGAACTAATGAGCTTTCCAACAGTCATTAGTCTTGGAATGCTTAAGAAACAGAGTTCACTGCTAAATTGCTTATGGTGAATCCCGTAAAGGTAATGAATGAGTTGGCCTCTCCAATCATCATCAAGGGGCCCAGAACTAGCTCAACTTCTTCCATAAATGTTTAATATAATCCTTGCAATCAAGGTTAATTGTTGGAGTGAGAGAGCTTAAATTGAAGGATAAAGAGATCCAATCGAAGTCACTTTAGCAAGTTGCAACATGTATCCTTCTTAATCCTACTTTCTGTGGCCTGTTTACTCTATTATGTATCATGCGGCTGCGGCTTATGCTATCCCTGCTCCTGAGAAACGTGCTGTCCTCGCTCCTGAGCAAGGCGCTAGCTACTCAGGTACAGATGTAGTGCGAGCAGAAGCCATTCCACAAATTAATGAGTAAGCAGTGAGGCAAGCAATCCTTGATTGATGAATGCCTCATCAATATGCCAACTTATGTATGGTCACTTCCTGTGTACCCCTTTAGAATCTCCAGGCTTCTTTACATGGAAGCTTCACCAGTTCTTTGTCACCCGGGCCAGCTCGTATCCTCGCCTGTTGACTCTGATCAAATTAAACCCTCCTCAGAAGGCAACCCACGCTTACATTTTGTCCTGCTGTGATTCCTTTCACAGGGAGTATTGAATTTCTAGTCCCATTAGAACTCACTTCTAAGTGATTTTATTTCCCCATTCTGCACACCAAGGATAACAAACATCTTGCTACAGCATGAATGGACGATAAGCATCGTGCGTGACTTGGAGCAGGCGACTATACCAGTCATTCTCTTACATCCCCTTAGGAGCCCGGTAATGAAGGGTTCAACTGCTCCACGATGTATAGTGGTCTGCGGGATATAAATGGAAAGGTAGGTTTGGTGTCACTTTTAGGATAGTCTAATTTCACTACCAGCATTCTTCTTCAGGCACGGGCGCGCAGCGCCTTTCCCGATGCTAGTACTAATTATCTGAAAAATCTCGTGCAAGATCTTCATGTCGCTCGAGTTAGCTTGCTGTAATTTTCTTTTCTATCTTAATCCACAATCTATGTTTCCCTGTCCGACGCTGGTATCTCACGTTTACGAAATTGTTCTCACTTATGGGACCAAGCACTTGAGGCGTTGTTAGACACGCGGCAGATATGGTCTTGAGGTCAAGTTCTCCTTTTCTCGACGGCCATTTACAGACTTGGTGATTACCACTTCTTTCTATGTCGAAATGGTAACGGAGGGTACCGCAATGGACTTTTTGGTCGTGGGCTGCTGAATTGAATGATGAGTACTCGCAGTGACAGGTGTTCGACCACGAGTGATCGCCGGACAGGCCTTGTGGACCGTTCTACCGTGAGAAGCGGGCTTGAAAAATCTGCAGGTGCCGCACGAGACCCAGTCACCTTAGGGAACGAGGAAATGATGCGAGTTCCCTGTGACATGGAATGTCATTCGCCGCGGGGGCGCGGGTGTGGGGGGTTAAAGGTTGTGATAGACTGTATAGATCACACGAGAGACATGAAAGTTGATAATAGGACTGTTAAATAAGTGAATCGAGTCAGGTTTGGTTTAAGACGAAAATGATTTTATTCAAATCGATCATTTAAACTGTTTTAATTTATTTATATGCAATAAAAAAGTTAGTGACCCAATTCTTATCTTTTACCCAAAAAAAAAAGTTAGTGACCCAAATTCAACTCAACCTGACCGGTACTTAACTCGTATCCGACCTGATTCATTTACTAAAATACTCTCATATTTAATCCAAATTATGAAAATCCAATATACATCTAGTTAACTTAATTTAAGCTTTTAAGTTATTTGACTCGAAAATGTTTTTTTTGGTGGTTGAGGCATCAATTAAGTAAAATCTTAATCTAAACGAATTTTGATAAAGCAACAAGAACGTCATCCTTTGTGTAGTCACGTCAAGAATTTGGACCACAATTGTATTCTAATGTATATATTACCTTCTTATAATAGGTTTAAGAATGATTCCAGATAAGTCAACATCCTAATATAATACATTGCTTGGAATATCGATCTTGAACCTCCCATAGGGATCTATGGAGGTCTAAGATGACGTCACTTAGAAACACATCTAAAATGTTGCAAGAGATTTTGTAAAAGCTATCTATTGGATTAAGCGCTAAAGGGCATGTGAAATTCTTTTTGGGGGTATTGTTGAATATTCTTTTTGTAGCGAAGACCTATGAAGTTTTAGCTAACTAAATTAGAATGCTTAAAACACGCATCTCAATTCACCTTTTACAAACATCATATAAATTAGATATGTCACCGTAAAGTATCTTAACTTAATTTAATATCCACAAAATATTATGGAAAAATTATATATATGATTTCTAAACTTTAATACAATATACAATATGATTCCAAACTTTTAATTTTTTAACGCGGTTTTGAAATTTTGACCCAATATATAATATTATCTTTGAGATTTTAAATTGATATTATGAATTTTTGGTACATATTTAATTTAATCTTTTAATTATATGAAATTATTCAATCTCTCAAATTTTGGCCTAATGTATAATATCGTTATTAAACTTTTATATTATTAAATACGATCCTTTGAATTTCTAAACTATATGAAAATATTTAATAAATATACAATATTATGCTAAAGATAAAAAATCATCCCCCGCGATCCACCCGACTCCATTAAAAGTCAAAAAATCAGAACGCCGGTCCCAATCAACGTACCAGATCAACCCCGCAGGTTCATCATATACATCACCAATTTCCCAAGAACGAGCGCAAACACGACCGGAGCTCGCCACGTGTGCGGCAGTCGCCATCGTGGCACACGTGGCGCAACGCGGTTGGCCCCGTCGCCTCGCCGACGCTGGGAATGGCCGCACCGCTCGATTTTCCCATGCTCTTAATTTTATTACCCAAAACCCTCGGATTACAATCTACAAAAGCGATCGTGCTTTCCTTTTACAGCGCGTTACCCGCACAAATAAGGGGGGTGACATGAGTGGGCCAACCACAGCATTCCACGTGGGCCCCTCGCCCAATGGGAGGGCGAGTACTGGAAATCCCGTACTCGCAAGGATCTCAAAAATATCAGCCGAGACACGAGCCTGCGAGTCACGTGCGAGTCTCCCCCTCTCTCTCTCTCTCTCTTAAACCTTTTAAACCCGCCAACGCACTCTGTCTCTTTCGCTCTCGCTCTCTCTCTCACTCGAAGACGAAATCAATCTCCTTCTCCTTCTCGCGGCGCGGGGGAGATTCCGAGGACTTTGCGGCAATGGCGTCTAGGGTTGCGAATTGGCTGATCTTCTCTCTCCTCCTCGCGGCGGCGGCGGCGGTCTCCGCCGAGGAGGAAGCGGGGCCGGCGGAGGAGTTCGTGCTGACCCTGGATCACTCCAATTTCTCCGACACCGTCGGCAAGCACGACTTGATCGTCGTTGAGTTCTACGCCCCCTGGTAAAATTCCGTCCGCCCTCTCCCTTTTAGTCCTCTGGCGGCTCGAATCGGGTCGATGCGATCGATCCGCTTCGGATCTCGAGGTTTTTGGCTGGTTTTTCTCCGGTTGCTTACTGTTTATGTACAATTGTACGGAAGAAGGTATTCTTTTTTTTTTCCCCTCTTTTTCTTGTTCGAAACGAATCTCGGCCTGGCGATCGCTCGAAGTCTCCTTTGTTCGCGAAATATTTGGGCCTTTTCGGAGGCAAAAGTTTTTCTGCCTTTGTTTGCATGCACGAGATAAGCATAGCTTTATTCGCTAATTTCTCTCGGTGTGGGAAGCTATAACAGCAAAAGTTATCCGTTTTCGCTGTCTACTCCTGTTTTGGATTCGCCCAGCATGTATCTGATCGTCGAGGAATTTGTTGATACTCATGTCCGTCAGGGCTGGGCGTAATCAAATCGGTTACGCATTTTTTTTTTTTTTTTTTTTTTTTGGGTCGAGTAAATACATTGTCGAGACCCCCTTTTGTTTTTTTGGGCAATTCATGTTTAACCCGTAAATAACGAGGGGGAGTTTTGCGGAATCATAGTTGCACTCGATTGCAGTTACCGTGTGGGTTTGTTAATTCATTCTGGGTTTCTGTTAACCCCCGGGTTCCGGTTAACATTGGTGGAGTGATAATAACTGTTGACAACGGTGATGATGTGAAGAAATGTTCTTTATGGGTACTTTTTTACTCTGCCCATTCATGCATGATAAGAAGTAGAGCTGATTTTCTCTTTTTTGGGAGGGGGGAGGGTGAATGGAGGATGGGAAATGGGAGATTGTCTTCTACCGAATTTAATGCTGAGAGGGATGGCATTTTCCTACCTTCATTCTGTTCCATCTAGTCTTGTTCCCTCTTTTCCAGGCAGAACATTTCACACTAATAATCACTTACTGATGGGATTTTGACTAGCTTTTCATCCCTTTTTCAGGTGTGGTCATTGTAAGAAGCTTGCACCTGAGGTAACAAGATTTCATAGATCCTGTTAGACAGACAATATAATTCTATAGATAGCTGTATGTTTTCGGTTGGTAACAACGGCGTTTGTTCTATTCGTAGTATGAGAAAGCTGCAGCCGCATTGAGCAGTCATGACCCTCCCATAGCTCTAGCCAAAGTTGATGCTAATGAAGAAGCAAACAAGGAGCTTGCTAGCGAATTTGACATCAAGGGATTTCCCACAATTAAAATCTTGAGAAAAGGGGGGAAGATTATTCAAGAGTACAAAGGTCCCCGTGAAGCGGATGGCATTGTTTCATACTTGAAGAAACAAAGCGGTCCTGCTTCTGTCGAAATTAAATCTGTTGAAGATGCCAGCACTCTGATAGGAGATAAAAAGATAGTGATTGTAAGTGCTCTTGCCTTGGGTTTTCTATTTTGATGACTTCCCTACCATATCTGATATATGCTATTGGGGCCTATACTCACAGGTTGGGATATTCCCAAAGTTTTCTGGTGAAGAGTATGAGAATTTCACTGCTTTAGCTGAGACCTTGCGCTCTGACTATGAGTTTGGTCACACTTTGGATGCCAAACTGCTTCCACGGGGAGAGTCATCAGTTGCTGGACCTGTTGTTAGGCTCTTTAAGCCATTTGATGAACTCTTCGTTGATTTACAGGTACTTCTTTTTTAGAATAGATGTATCTTTTCCTCCTTTTCACGGATGCATGGTGCACTAATAAGTGGACAAACATATTGCAGGAATTCCATGTGGATGCTCTGGAGAAGTTTGTTGAAGAATCCAGTGTGCCTCTCGTCACTCTCTTTAACAATGACCCAAGCAACCACCCTTTTGTGATCAAGTTTTTTAACAGTGAAAATGCTAAGGTAGATAGTAGCAAGCTGTTATTTTATTCTTTACACTTGGTACTGCTGTTTGATTTGCGGATCTCTATGTCGTTGATTGTTTCCTTGGTGAAAACCGTTTGCGCTATTCTTGGGTGGATGGTTCAGGTGATAGTATGATGTTATGTGGACCTTGTAAGTGTTGCTATATATCTCTTAACAATAAAATGAGGTTTGCACCTATTGTTTGGATATGCTTGTACTATCGGGTATTTCAATTGTGCAATGTGTCAAATCTTTTTGTTGACATAATTTTAGATAGTTCATGTCCAGCACGAGAGTGATGATTGTTACTATCTTTGGTTGGTTTTAAATTCTTTTTAATGGTCAAATAATTGGCAAACCATTTCTCTTTTGAAGCTCAATATGCTTTCTTAATTGTTTATTTTTAATTTTTTTTGTGAGAATGTTCTGCACAGATTGTTATTTGGTCATTGATTTTTTAATCGAGGGCATGGTAGTTAAATTCAAGCACAATTGCTTTTCCACTCAGTAGATCGCTCTTGAATAGTTTGGATTTGTCTGTTATTCCTTATTTGGTTTCATGGATAACATCTGACAACTCCATTTGCATTGCATAGGCAATGTTGTTTTTGAATGTTAGCACTGAAGAAGCTGAATCTTTCACCTCAAAATACCGCTCTGTTGCTGAGCAATATAAAGGACAGGGCATCATCTTTTTGATAGGTGATCTTGAAGCTAGTCAAGGTGCTTTCCAGGTTAGTTTTTTTCTTTTCTTTTTGAGTTCTTCATTTGATGCTGCACATGTACTTATGTAGATAAAAAATTGTTGTTTAATGTTTACGTGCAGTATTTTGGACTCAAGGAGGAACAAGTGCCACTTATTGTAGTACAGACAAATGATGGGCAAAAGTACTTGAAACCAAATCTGCAACCTGATGATATTGCCCCTTGGGTGAAGGATTACAAGGTTACATATATGTCTTCTGCTTCTGTCTCTCACAAAACGTGGGAGACGTCCACGCACTCAGTCTCACACATCTAAATTAGAACTTTTACACCTTCAAGAGTTTCTAAAGCACGTTTTAAGCTTTAATCTAATGTTGTTATGTTAATTGCAGGAAGGCAAGGTTCCACAGTACAAGAAGTCTGAACCCATACCCCAAGATAACAGTGAGCCTGTGAAAGTAGTTGTAGCTGAGAGCCTGCAGGAGATGGTGCTGAAATCTGACAAAAATGGTACATAGCATTATGCATTGTGTTGTTTTGTGTCGTCTGCAAGCATACTGCTCAGGGATCTTTTATTCATTGATATATACTTTGTATCGATTTGATATCTATTGGCATTTTCATGGATGTCTTCTGCTCGCAAATGCATTAATCGATCCTAGAGTAAGTATTTTTCATACAGTAGAAATGATGGGGATCTTCGTCTTGAATTATTTTCTATGTACTTTTCTCTGTTGAAAAATTGCCTTCCTGTCTTTGGTCGGTGTCAAAAAGGTATTCTTTCTTATTACACCTCATTATACTTTTATAGTTGAGGAAATTGGACGATGAAGGAGGAGGTTGTGTAATTTCTTTTATTTTCAGTTTGATATAATCTGTCATGTTTAATTGAATTCCTGACTCAGTGTTAGAAGACTTTCACCTAACATGCTGGAAAACTTTGTGCAGTTCTTCTGGAGTTTTATGCTCCTTGGTGTGGACATTGCAAAAAATTGGCACCTATCTTGGATGAAGTTGCACTTTCTTACGAAAGTGATGCCAGTGTTGTTATTGCTAAGTTTGTAAGTATTCCCGGTCAAACTAGGTTGATAATTTTCCCGAATTGCAGCAGCAGTGATCTAACCTTTTCAAAACTGGTTGAGTAATGTTAGTGATTATTGTTTGAGTACCTATAAAAAGCACTTTTGGTGTGGGGGTTGGTACTGATTGGTTTTGGGACACAATGCGTGATTGAATCATAGAAAGGCGCAAATGACGAACTTAGGGCCTTTTTATAGAAACTGAAGTGACATAAAAGTCATATGTTTTCCAAAGAACAATGCTAGAAATTTAAACTACTGTTAATATATTTCTGTGTTTTTTCCCCTCTTTGGAGAAGGCAAAGAGATATCCTGACCTAGTGGGTAAATTCTCTGGATAAAATATGCTTCATGTGAGGTACATGTACTGGTATATGAAGTACTGTTTTTCACCTTCTTTATTGGCTGCCCTTACCCAATAATATTATTTGGGTTCACAACCATGTCTGTACCAATATTATGCTTTCCTTTTCAGGATGCAACCGCAAATGATATCCCAAGTGACACCTTCGATGTCAAGGGGTACCCCACTCTTTACTTTAGGTCATCAAGCGGGAAGGTGGTGCAGTATGATGGCGATAGGACAAAGGAAGGTATAATAGATTTCATTGAGAAGAACCGTGATAAAGCAGAGGAGAAAGTCGCAGGCGAAGAAGAGAAAGTCGTAGGCAAGGATGAGCTCTAGATGAAGGTACTTGGCTGGTCACTTTTTCATAACACATGTCGTATCCCTCATGTTTGTTAGCCGTGAGCTCGCATGTTGTATCCCTCATATTTGGCGGATGATGATCTAGCATGCTGATGAAAAATTCTTTGTTGTGTGATAATCCAATTTCTAGATGTGCAATGATCTTCACCATCCCTCTTAGTTTCTTTTAAACGATTGGAAATTCATTGATCTTTTTCCCTTTTGTGCAGGAAGTTTTGCTTACTGGTGTACACAGCTGCATACAAGTTTTCATGCTGTAATACATTAGGAATCGTCGTGTCTGACCCCCTTTGCCCTCCCTCTCCTTCCTATGAACTTTTTGGCAATTTCGAAATAAAAAGGGAATTGGGTTTTTGGGGTTGTAGAGTGATTTAGCTGTTTACATTAGGTCTAGTTTTATTTAATCTATGATGTATCTCTGCGGCCACTGTTCGAGATATCCATCATCTTTAAAATTTCCTTCTGGTGCCTCGTTGATTTCCTTTCCACTGGTGTGTGCTGCTTTTGCCTTCTTTTTTTTTCACCCCTACCCATCTGATCTTACTATGTTTAGCGGATGGATCTTGTGTGGATGCGCATGTTAAAACCAGAAAGAATGAATGACTTTGATTTAAATGAGTTTTCTTCCCAGAGGGTTAATACGATTGTACCAAACCAAGGCCAGCTAATTGAGCCCAAATCCGCTTGGAGTTTTGAAAATGAGATTAAACTGGTCTCTTGGTGCGAAGTCAAGTAGTAACTTTGACAGAGAAGCACGGATTCGGTTATTCAGACTCAGGTGTATGGAGAAAATATTCAGTGGTTTTATGCCACTAACCTTCGGGCATGTGCCTAGTCTAAAACCTATGAAAATTAGACCCGTGTCAATTAAATGTATGTCAAGTCGGGTTGCAAAGGAGAGCAAAGTGATTGCGTTAGCAACTTCAGCGAACGCCTTTAAAATTGGAAAATTGTTTCGCCACTTTGTCATTCTTTAATGTTTACTTTGTCAAGGAAAATTATCCATCGAAGGTGGGAAGCTCCGCGCTGCACCTAATGGAGACGTCTTCTCCACTCGCTCGTTTTAGGTTTAGAAATTTTGTCCTTTCGTTAACTTTTACCTAATTCTCTTTTGTTTTTCCAATTCTTCTTTACACCTCCACCTATCTAATGGAGATTTTTCCTCCAGAAACGAACAAGGATTGAGAAAAGTCAATAAAAGGACAAAATTTCTAAACGTAAAGGTGGAGAAAATTGACTACGGTGGTGCGTACACTTCAATTTCGAAGGCATTTATTAAAGCCATCAGTGCAATTAATTTGCTTTAATTTGCATTCCTACCCCAATAGACATTAAATTGCATTTATTCTATTGGACCGACTATAATTTGATGCGTGTGAGGTTTTGATAGGCTCTGACATCAGCACATGACTTGTTGGTGAAATATCACTGAATATTTTCTTAGCCGTTTGATTTATTCCCGTAACGAGCTTATCTGTTCCCTTGTTTTTTCGCTCCTTTCATTCTACTCGTATGCCTAAGGTATAGTATCCCTCACAGGGGAAGTTTATACTTGTCCCCTAAAAAGGATTTGTTTAAGAATGCACATAAATGGTGAAAAACGCTTCAATTGCCTTAGCATGTTCTGTTTGTGATTTGGATTCATTGTATAATATGCATGTGATGTGGTTGTTGGGTTCAAGTGGGTGGTCCTCCCTTGTATGATTTGCGACGAGAGCTAGGAGAATCGCCAAATCAATGTGATGGACCCGACAATCACGGCCTTAGGAAACAACGAACGAAAGCGGATGGTTTCTTTCCAAAGCATCGAATAAGAACTCCAGTGTTTTACTCGGTCAATGCGGAATAGACAACTAGTTAAATTTATCAACTGCTCCACTAGACCTTCCCCAAGAAAAACAGCCGAAAATTTTTTCTCGCTTTAGAACGGGTCGTATGGGCACGCGGCACGTGGACGTCTTGCGATGGGCGTATCAATTTAGTTTTAGCCTAAAAGCTACTAGACGGACAAACTTACAAATCTTTATGGGAAAAAAGTATTTCGCTTATGAGACATCTCTCTCATTTCTAATCCTATATGCTACGCTACACGAGATAATTGGCATCTTTTTCTTTGAACTTAGTAGTTAGTATTTAAGTAAGTCCTGAGATTCGTTCTCCTCATATCGCGTAGGTACATTGCATGCTTCTAGGATTGAAGTAGAGAAGACCGCTTAAACCATACATGATTGTCAAGTTAAGTTGTATTCGTCTAATTGTTTATAAATGAATTGCTGAATCAAACCCTCATTCATATGAAAACAATGTCATTGGAGTATTGTCTCAAGTCTTTTGACGAATTTCAGCTATTAGGTGGATGCAGCCAGACAATACTTCACCACTCCAGCAAGACAACACTTCACCACTCCTCTCACGTGCAAGCCGAATTATAAGCGACACATGAAAGTTTGGCTAATAAGCTGCAGATGCATATTCGTGAAAGGCATAACATTAACTTTGATACTATGTGAAATTTTTATAAAATCATGGCCAACTGTTCCAAAATTTTAAACTATTAGATAAAGAGGTGATTTATTATATAAATATTCCAACAAAAGCAATTTCCAAACCAACATCAAAGTGCACAAACGTTCACCCTAAAAACTCACTGTGAGCAGAACATTGGGATGCTACTTCGATCACGGTTCGTTCACAAGTTATCTCTAGTTATAAATGAAACTGCCTGCTTAAGAGGAAAAATATTTGGGGATATCATCGTAAGCCCTATCCATCTGTTTAATCAACTCTATGATAGATGATATTAGTCTTCACCGTCTGTTCAAAAGAACTAACAGAACAAAAGATGAGAGTCGGCACAGCAGCATATCCTCAATGGACCAATTGTGCTAAGAAACAGCACTCACAAACTTTCTAATCATTATGTGCTGATGAGCAAGACAATCTGGCAAGTACCAATTCCTTTCCTCTTAGAAGTTTTACTGACATTAACACAATCCAGGAGTCACGATAAAGTATACATAGACGTAAACTGAGCTTTTGTCGTTTCAAATATAGGCATCATAGTCACTCAACGCTTCCATAAGCAGGATAATAGAGGCATTGTACCCTCAACCACAGCAAGAACCACATGCAGGCAACGAACCTAGGCAAAAGACAAATTACTAGATAAGTACACATAGAAACTGAAGAAAACCTTCTGATGGTAACAACCATAAGCACTCATAAGAATGGTATCGAACTTACTGTGGTCAATTCCACGGACATTATCCAATCCACGTGGTGGGCCACGAGGACCACCACCGTACGGACCCCTTCCGGAACCTCCTGGGCCGCCACCGCCATCCCATTTCTTGCCAGAGGCAAGGCCTTTCCTATAAGCATCAGACTTTTCCATCTATTCACACGATATGGAAACAACAGGCAAATTATTAAGACAATAATGAGTTGCTAGTGCCTACTTCCAAAGGAGCAACCAAGACAGTGATCACATTACCGAAAACATTGTGGCGAAAAACACGCCAATATAATTAACAATTGCCCAGAATAAGTCCGTGATCGTTTTAAGTCGCCATATTGATTTCTTGGATTTCACCACACCTACAAGTCCAGAAAACACCACTGCATCATACATCAAACTAAATATATCGATCTCATAAGTTCTTCATACTAATCTAGCTCTACCTTCCATTCTAACAGATTCCAAACAGTGTAACCCGGGCACTAAAAGGTAAAAGTATTGTCATAGAGCAACTTGATGACAATCAGGAAAGAAAGGTGGCCCAAAAAATGTCGTGATGAAAACTTAGATGACAGAAGATTGTAAATCCACAAAAAACGCAATAGAACTAAACACATTAAGCATTTCTTCATTGTTGTGCTGTTATGAACGAATCCAAACACAATAACTCAAAAGGAAACATCTTTCAATGTAGAGGAAACACTTGGAATAAAAGATTATGTAATACATCTCACATGAACAATGAGACATGGTAATTTTGTGATGAAACGAAGTAATTTATGAAAAACCACTCAAAACACCGTTAAGTAAATGCCAAAGGAAATCTTGTTTTATCATCTTCCAAAGTAATAGTGAAGATTTCATACCCCTACAAGCATCTGTAAAAAGGGCTAAGATAGGAAATTCAGAACTCAAGGAGAATGTATAATGCAGGCGACGGGAATAATTGTCTCAATCATACTACTCTTAAAGTACATTGGACTCCTCCTTCAGGTTAAGCATGCCAACACAACAAATGTATCAGCAGTTTCCAGTGCTGTGGCATAAGACTAAATTATCACCCATCAGAAGCACCTTTCCTGGGCATCCACGAATGCATGATAGCTCACATTGGTAAGCCCAGAGAGGCCAAGATAATGAATGAGCAGCTTCTGAGGCAATACACAGCCTCATAAAATCTCAATTCTAATGGGGTGGATTGTATTATATTTCATGCCAAATGAGTCAAGGAAACAATAATGAGCTGCCCGGTAGCATACGGTCAAAAGAATGGCAGATCAAACTCCAAAGACAGATTTCAACAAGAGGAACGACCTCGGTAGCAAAATAAATTTGCGCACTTCCTAGGTATATGCAACTGCCTTACAGGTACTTTCAATAGAACTGAACAGTTTGAACCCAACAAAAAACACTAAATTCCTAGAACACACCACGCACGCACGCGAGCCAAGCCAACCGTCGACCATCACACCTCAAATTTGCAAGGAGGGGCAGGATCAAAACACCACGAGCCGGGTGATTTGCCCATCGAACAGATTTACATGTCATATATGTGCTCAGCCTCGATCTTTCATCAAGAAATAATGCAAAAGAGCCCAAGTCAATTCGTCAGTTGACTCCGACGTAGTCGAAACCAATGGATCGTTTCCCCAAAACGAACTCGAAATCGCAAAAATGAAGCAAATTTTTCACCAATTCAACGAATTCATCATCCAACAGACGCCTTCAAGCACCTACAGCACTCAGCCTCGACAACAGGTCAACCGAACGCGGCGATTCGCAGACATCGAATTTCTCGATCGAATCAAAGAAAATTGACGATCAAAGAAAGGAAGATCGAAGGCCAAAAGAGGCCGGTCGGGGCATCTCCGATTGGGGAATACAGCTTACCTCGCTCGACGTACGCCATTGCCGAAATCACCGATTCTAGGAGCTTCTCTGGTCGTTGCGAGGTGCGGAGAAGAAAGCCTTTATAGAGTCAATCTGATGGGCCGGATTCCGGCCGTGTCGGCCCGCCCATTCAAAGGGCCCAATGAGCCCAATGGAGTTTCGGGCCGAGCTAAATCACAAAGCTTGCGAAGCCAGGGAGGGGAAGAGAGAGAGAGAGATCGTCGGAGATGATGCGAGCAACCGGAGGTCCGCTCCTCTGCATCGGAGATCTGCTCGGCGACGTCGGAGAAGAGGCCGCTCCCCCCGAGACTATATCGCCGCCGCCGCCGCCGTCTTCGTCCCCTTCGCTCCCTGAGGTCGGTGCCAGAGCCGCTCAGCCCTCGGACCTGCCCAGGCTCTTCCAGGTTTCTCCGATGCTGCAAGAATCTGTCGCCCTGTTAATTTTGCTTATTTTTCCTCTTCGCCCGAGCCAGACATTTGCGTTAGCCTTAGGTTATGGCGATGGGCGAGTTCTGGACTTGAGAAAGGGAAGGTGCGCAAGCGAGCATGGATCGACGCTTTGAACTTGCTGATGATCGTGAGCCGTTGAGGATGTGCGTGGGGTCAGATTGGAAATTGGAGTGATCGAGGGTTGTTTTTGTGTGATTAATCTCTGTTACCTTGAAGAAAGTGAATGAAAAAAGTGGAATTCTCGTTTATTATGATCTTGGGGGCGGTTTTTCTTGCGGTAGATTTAAGGAAAGCTCTAGTCTTTTGCTTTGTATTGCTGGAATAGGGCTAGGATTTCACCGACTCCGGAGGTGGTGCATTGATGGATTATGAGCGGCAGTTTGTAAGTGGTTGTGGTGGTAATTTAAGTGATATCCACTGATTAGGGTGGTATCTTGAGTGACATCCATGTCTGTCCGTGTTTGCGACTATAGCTGTGAAGCTCTTTGGAATGTGTTGATTTTTGTTGAGGGTTGTGATAGTAATCACTGATGTCCATGGCTTGATAAGCTGTGAAGTCTTCCTGCAGATTGGGTTTTGCCTCTTTGGTTGCTATTCTATGTGGATGAGGCTTCTTACGTGGAGATAGATAATGGCAAGATTGTATAGTCCTGTAGAGTTTTGATTTGAATGATTTTCTAGCAGTCTGAATCAAACTGCATTAGAATTTCTGAATGCTCTTTTCATTGCTTGCGCATCAACTACCTCCCAGACCCCACAGTGCAAGGGACACCCATATATTGCTTGTCGAACATGAATGGTTGTATCAGTTAAATATCTGCTTGTTATTGTCCTCTGCTTTGTCCCTGCATTTTACATCAACTTACATAAATTGCTTGATATCCTGTTGATGTCTTGAATCTTAATGACAGAGCACTTGGCTTAAAGTCATGTCCTGATCATCTGGCCCGACTGAATAATTGTTACCACTTATTTGCCTGCATCACCCTATAACAACAATGTCCTAGATATGATGTGCTCACAAGTTACAGGAACCTTTTTTCAAATCATATGTCATTGTATTGTGCCACTCTGCCTTGCATATTTGTTAGTTTGTATGCTGACTCTATCAATGATTTGAATGGGTGAATCCACTTGTCATCCTGTAGGAAAACTATGACAAGTTGAATGAAGCACTTGCAAGAGGAGACCACTCATGGACTGCCCTAACATTAAAGGTGATGGTGTTATGTTCCTTGGCTAAGAAATGATTCATTGATCTGCATTAGCAATTAGCCTGTTTTCAGTTTATGGTTGCAAAACCATACTGGAATTAGTCTAGGAGCATCAGTTAGTTCTCTGCTTTTCCATCCCTCCTATGTTAGTTCAGAGCTCATTTGGTGGGTTTCGCTAACTACGCATGCTTCACGGCATATTTCCTTGCCATTTTCCTGCACCATCCTCCGGTACCTCCTCTATATGTGGATAGCACTCCTGATTTCCATCCAATACAGTTTTCACAGAATGAAATATTTAGGGGGCTTGATGTAATTTGAGACATCTCTCTATTATATGAAATGTAATTTGAGACATCTCTCTATTATATGAATGATTTCTCTGAGGAAAGGTGTAATTTTCCTTCTTGTCCAACGACTTGGTGCTTGTTATTTCTCTTCACCATCAGTCTATTTCGAAAAATCCATTCACATGAACTTGGTTGTTTTAGCTATATCAGTCAACTTTGGCATTTCAGGTTCTTACTTAGCATAAAATTTGCAGTTGTGCAGTTCTCTGGAAGTGGCTAATAAGTTGGTCCAATCAACACACGGGAATGCTGGATTGCTGTTAGAAAAGGTTGAAGAGCTCGAGAAAATTATTAAAAGGGGGGATTCAGCTGTGGCAGCTGTGAAGGCTATCACCATAACTTCAGTTGGTGATGGAAGCCTTCTACTGGTAGTGAACATGTCAAGTGATCCTACTTGAGTGTATGTGGCAGCAACTTCAGTAAGTTTCGCCAGATTCCTCGGTTGCATGAGTGTGGAGTTTTATCCTACTGTCTCCTTGGAGTCCTGGAATTTGATTTTATACCCAAGACTTAGGACTTCTGATAAATTTTTCCTGTAAAAACACTTCCATTCACCTAAAACGCTACTCAGAATATAAAGGAATTATTTTATACTTCAATTCGTTGGAAGAATTCTTACTTGACTATGGATGTTTCTTTAGTCGTGCTTTATTTTTTGTGTTTACTTATAGTCTTTCATCACAAAAGTATGGTATAAGAACAGCATGAAATCTTACGTTTAAAATTACCTCCGCCCTACTCATATTGACCCCATTTACAGAATACTCAGGTTTCCTCCCAGAATCTTTGCCTAGAGAAGTTCCTAATTTCCCCTCTAAACGAAGTTCTCGATCGACTTATGTATAGCATTTTTCGATATCAAATTGCTGAACTGACGTAGAAATGCACCTTACCAATTCTAGTCGAGCAGACGAGCCTTGCAAGAGTGCTCTGCACTTGAAGAAAGACGCAACTGGGGAAGTTTTGATCTTGCATGTACTGTGCATCATTACCATAAAGTCATCGCTAGAGTTTGAACTTTTATTGTTTTTCCAATTTATCCCCGAACCCTTTTTTCATTCGATCGAATCCTCGGGCTGTGCTGTTTTTGTTCAGCTTTTTGAACGCATTTTGTTTCGGGTTTCCTCAGTATAATTCCTCTTCATGATCAGGAAGGTGATCTTCCTTCATTGAAGACAGGACACTCCTGCTCACGAGTTTTCGCCCGACAGTTTTCTCATCTCTCGCGTTAGCAGAGAGCCTCCATATCTAGTTGATGATTTGTGTAGGATTCGCTCCGCACAGATTGAGGTGCACGGCGTGAAGATTCGAAAACCATGTGGTCACGGCGTTTGCAGGCGCCCCGCACGCAGATGACTTCCGTTCCGTGTCAGTTTCCACTTCCTGAGATTCCGAAAATGTTCCAGCGTGCACTTAACGATAATTTCCTTTCGGGCAGGAAAATTGTCCAAAAAGTTTTATGATCAATTCATTTTTTTTAATTATAAATCTTTTGATAATTTGTTGATTCATTCGTAAAATTTAGATTGAAGTCTTTTAACAAATTATCTATATAGTCTTTCCAGTTAATTTTTATTCGAAATTATTGATGTGATGATTCTATCAACAGTGGTTATCTTACATGATATTGTTAGTGTTGATATGGATAATTTTTTGAAATTTAATTAATTTTTTATTTTCTATTTTATTTTCGATATTTTTTTTAACTTAACACTACCAATCACGAAAAAATAACTTACCATAAAAACCTACTCGTTGTGAGAATTAAAATCAGTTAAATCATTATTATTAGGGTTGCATTTGTTCATCGAAGAACTCTTGATTGGAATAATATCTTTAAAAAATAATTATTTGTATTACTTATAAATTATTATGAACGAAGAAAATATTTTGCATTGATTAATTTTTTAAAGAGAAATGATCAATCATTTATTACAAAATACTTTCTTTCTTTTTCTTTTTTTTTTCGAAAGAATCGAGCCGTGAATCCGGCCTGAAGAGCAATCCCGTCCCCAAACTCCCACCGCAGGTCCCACACGAATGAATGGCGGTCAGCAATGAACACGGCCAGTAATTCTTTTCCCCCTTCACTCAAGAAAACGACCGCAAAATATTTATAAAAAAAAAAAAAACGAAAACAAAAAGTGAAAGAAAGCGGTGAGAAAATCGTTTTTCGTAAAATTCTCTTCCCTTCACCGACCTCCGCTTCTCCTGCCCTCCTCTCGATGCTTCCGGCGAAGTTGTTGGATAGGCAGAGAGCGCGCGACCTCGAGAGCTCGAGGAGGATTTCGGATTAGGACGGGCCGCCGACCTCTCCTCTCCCGTCCTCTCTCATGGCTTCCGGTGAGAAAATCGTTCCGTCGAATTCGACGTTCGTTCATTCCGTCTCTCGATTTTCTCCTCGGGCTTTTCCTCGGTTTGATCCGTTGAGCGCGCGTTCAGCCGCTCGCGGAATGTCGGTACGGACGACGCCGAGTGCTCTGCGGTTCGCCTGTTGGCGGCGCGACTCTCTCTCGACGATGTACGGTGGACGGACGGACGGATTGCGTGGTTTCGTCGTCCGGCGATTGATCTGAGTTTTCTCTAGCCGAGGGCGGGCCATTTCCATTTTCCCCCTTCCCTTTCCGCGCGCTGACGTAATGTTTGGCGGGAATGACGCGGTCGATGGGAGTTGTGCGCGTCGATTGTTGTTTTGTCTTCGAAACTTCTGTTCTGTTCGCCCTTTTTTTCCGCACTTTCGAAATTCTCGTCATCTAGGAGACAGCGAGAGCTGTCGAGCCGTAGTTGCACCGAGCGAAGCCTGCTGATATGATCCGTATGGCCATCCCGCACTAAGTGGGACGAGGCTCCGTCGGCCTTCTTCGTCGGAGCTGCGTTGATTACCCACGAGCAAGTTCTCGGTGACAAGGCCGGTGCTTTCTGGGGTTTTGTTGGTTGTTCCCAAGTAATGAATTGTTGTCTTGCTGCAGATTTCGCGCTGTCGGTTCCGGCTGAGCTCGAATCGGCTCTGCGGTTGAAGAACGTGCAGTATTTAGTTACCCAAAGGCCATGGTTAGGTACTTTTCGGCTGTTCATAATCTTTCCAGTGAGGTTTCTTCGCGTGCTTATCTGTTCTGGCGACTTCTTGGCTCAATTGCTGCATGGGGAATTGATATGGTGTCTCATTGGTACTTCTGTTCCAGATCTTTATGGAATACATGTCAGACCAGTTGCTCCATTTGGGAGTGTGAGTAGGAAACCCTATGTGGATCCGGCCCCAATCCATCGTTGCCTCCCCGATGAGCTTCTCCATGAGGTATTGCAATATAATACTAGAAAGCTATGGTTTTTTATATGGCGGGGAAAAGAAGTGTGATCCTAAGCCGGAATTGTATTATATAATCTTTTTGTGTGTGTGTGAATCAGTGAAGAAGGGTGATTGGTTTGTGTGCATCTAGACTTAGAGCCTCGGAATCATTTGACAGGCTCATAACATATAGACTTTTATGATCCTATGGCCCATGAAAAAATGCAAAGTTTCTGATCAATGATAATTCACTAGATTTACTATGTAGCTAGAAAGTCATTTCTTTCATCCTTCTATTATATCAAATGTCAAAATTCTCTCGATGTTTTGCTATTCTTGCTCTAGTTAACCAATTGAACTGTAGACAGCAAATTTTATTTTTTTTTTCCTACCAAATGGAACCACCAGAGCTGGATAGTATATTTGGAACGAGTACAAGGTATATTTTGTATATAAATAAATGTTTAGTTGATACAGAAAATATAGGTCAGATTCTCTTTTTCCTAGTGCCCACACTTGGGTATTATCAGTGAGAAGGCTTCATGGTTTTTTCTGGTCATACATTGGGAGCTCTGCAGCAAGCACCATATGATATATGATTGCTGGTCTTTATTAGGTTACCTTGAAAAAACAAGTTGATCACATGGTGAAATCCCACGACTCTGAAGTTTGACATCCTGTGCTCATTCATTGAAGTTGGTGTAGGCATAGTGATAATCATGTTTAGTCAATATAAACATGAATTCACAGAGTTTATGCATATAAACATAAAGGTACTGTAGATTGTTTGCTTCAGGTTACTTTGTTTCTTGGTGGGACAATTTTGTGGCATTCGATATCTTGTAGAGGTAAGTGATGGTGAATCTGGATCAACTTGCTACCACCGATATAATGGCCAAAAGAACTATACCTTTTCTTTTTCTCCTCTGACAAGTCCAAATAACTTCATCTACTACTGTATGGCATCAAATTGCATGATAATTACATAACACAATGCAGCGACTGTCCTAGAGAGTATTTATATGAAGGTTATTTTGCAGGTCTTTGCACGATTAGCTCCATATGACTTAGGAAGGGCTTCTTGTGTGTGTAGAAAATGGAGGTACAGCATTCGGAACCCCATATTTTGGCGTAATGCATGCTTGAAGGCTTGGCAGGTAAATTTCCAGTACTTTTTATTATTGTTCATCACTTATTATTGTTCATCTGTATGAACTATCCTCTGATGCTTAAATTGTTTATTTGATGCCTCACTAATGAAGGTCTCGGGAGTTGTGGAAAATTACGAGATTTTGCAGAAAAAATACGCAGGCTCTTGGAGGAAAATGTGGCTTGACAGACCAAGGGTTCGTACTGATGGTAAGTCATCCTTATGAGTTGGAGCTCTTGTGGAGCATCGTAAAATAACTTTGAAATGGTACAAAGGGTCAGAGGTTGAATTTAGTCATCATAGCTTGTGTCTTTCTACTGTTGTGCATTTGCATGAATCAATACTGAGGAAAGAAAGATATTTGATCAGAATAATGGATAAATCATTGGCAGGGTAAGTGACATGGATTGGTATAGTGAAGGATGCAAGAATGTTGTATATCGTGGTATCAAGTAGTCTGCAAAAGTTGTGACTACTTCATTCTGTGTAATCCCCAATAACCTCTTCCAACAATCTATATCTCAACAGAAAGCTGCAAATGCATGTCTTTTTGTTTTGAAGGTTGCTCATATTACCTTGGGATTATCAAGCATTGACTTTCCACTCTAGTTGAAAGTTCTTTAATTTGTTGAGGTTAGATATGTTGAAAATGCTGTCTTCATCCTTGTGCTCAATGTCCAGCCAGCTGCCACTCTGGGCTTGGCAAAACAGTGTGAGCTCTAGCTAGCTTCTCTAAGTGTAAACTAATGAAGAAATCACTTAGTCAAGTATATATAGTGTCGGGTAAATGCTTGGGTTGGACCAATCCATGTATTCCACTTATGTTCAATTTTTGGGAGACATGTCAAAGTATTTATAGTGTTGGGTAAATGCTTGGGTTGGACCAATCCATATATTCCCCTTCACCTAGTACAAGATATAGGTTCAACTCTTAGTAACCATCTTCCCAAATTGTGAAACAGAAAGAAAAGAGGGAAGGATGCGTAAGTTGGGCAATGTGGTGGGTCCTCAATTTTGCCCGAGCATCACATTGGTCAGATTTTTGACCTGTGATTAACTAACTTGAGTTCAAATGTGAATTCATCTTAAAATTCAGATATGATCCTTTATGCAGTTACTGTTTGTGTTCCTCTAATAATGCAAGTTTCTTTTAGCATCCATTGGTGTTCAAGATTGTATCTTAATGTATTTGATTTTCATCAATAAAATAACCAGCGCTTGTTGCAGAACATTGCTTAATATTCTGTATCTTTGCCAAATTTGCATGTGGAGCGTATTTAATGGGTGTTTTTGCTCTCAATTTGTTTAAATGGGTAGGATGCATTTTCTAATAAATTTAGGTATTTCCTTTGACTTTTGAGAAAATCAAATGAAATCCTGGTCTTTGTAATTCAGGTCTGTATGTCAGTAGAAATACCTACATTCGTACTGGAGTTGCTGAGTGGACGGTTACCAACCCGGTGCATTTGGTATGTATTCAAGTTTTTGCTGATATTTTATGCACAAATGAGTTTAAGCATCTTATTATGCATAGTAAAGACTTGGAAGCAGAAGCAAGTTTACTTGGGGAACTCCAGATAATTTGGTCAAGCAAGCTTTTAGGCTCTCAGTTTATGTGAACATCGTGTTCCTTAGAAGAATCTCTGAATTGTTGAGAGGGTTGAGCCTATCGAGAGAACATTCATTTTGTGCTTTACTTAATGGTATCATGATGTGCTTGTGCTTGCTTCTTTTATCTGATCACGCGCAGTTTATCATATGACTTGACTAGCCCAATTTTAGTCTATGCTTACATGATTGAAAGGGAAAAGCAGTGGACTAATTGTGATCTTTGAGATGGAACTTGTGCTGAACAGGATCTAGCGATCATGAACTTTGCTAATCTGGAAATTTTTAATCATGGAAACTTGCCAATTAAATATTCAAGGCTGCTAAAAGGCAGATGCTGAGCCTAGCATGCTAACCTCAAAACACTACTTGACTTTAGAACTGCAGAACTGGGGTCTTATGGAAAAGTTAAAACCACAGGGGTATCGTTGGGGCACAAAGCCCAAAAGGAGGGGGAAGTGCACTCAAAAGTAGTTCCTTCTATGCTAATGGAGCTAATGATAAACAACATGCACTCAGTGGAGTTCATACTATGCTAATTAAGCTAATTACCAACACAATGTGCACTTGTATGCATTCCTGTATGCTGTATTCATCACTGAGTGTACCATTATACCTGAACCTTCATATCACACTGATTGTAATAGGCACTATCAAGGGCTTTGGTACTTGTTTCCCTAGGGATCAAATCATTGCTCTAATCAGTAAACCCGTTTTGCATGTCATCCTTCTTGTGATACTAATAATTTTTTTTACGTGTTTCAGGTCTGCTATTTCCGTTATATAAGATTCTTTCCTTCAGGGAGGTTTCTTTACAAGGTTATTAACAAATTGATTGTTGCGTGTAAATACTGAACTTTTGCTTTGAGCGGGTGTGTGTGTGAGAGTAAAAGGTCGTATCTGATAAACTCTGTGTTCATCTTTAATTCTCAGAATTCCTCTCAAAAAGTGAAAGACGTTGCAAAATCCATGAACTTTCGTGCGTCTAAAACGGATTCTGTTTTTGGCGGCCACTACACATTGTCTGATGACAAGGTTTGGTTTTGTTATTTCCTTTTTGCATTTATGAAAAAGATCTTTTGTCTCAGGGAGGGAGTGAGAGAGGGGGTTGTTTTAATTTTTTTTTTTTGGTGTGCTTCTGCTCACCTGGTAGTCATTTGCTAATGGCAGGTTGAAGCTGCTCTTTTGTATCCGGGCACTCGGCCTACAGTTTTAAGAATCCGACTAAGGTACTTTTTGTGGTGGGCTAACATCACCTTCATTCTAAGATCTTTATATATTCTTTTGGGTAACATGAGAATCAATTTTTGTTCATTTCAGGTATATGGTTATGAACAGCCTAAAATATTTTCTTGCCAGAGATGATGATTTATGAAATCATGAAATTAGCTCTTTTTCTTTGCATACTTGCCTATCTTTCACTTCCCTAAACTCCTTTAGTACTAGATAAATAATGGAATAAATGGGAAGTGGACTGAAGATGCAGAAGTTAACTGAACTGGCATCACATCCTTAAGACAATATAACATTTCCAGTTTTGTTCCATTAGTAAGTTGTGATGTTCCTGACTCCATTGTGTCCTCCCTCCTGCTTTCCCTTCTTGTTAAGACCCAAGAAATAAGGGCATGGAAAAAAGATTCAGGTGGTGCTTAGCTTGAGACTCTGAAGGAAGAATGAATCCTCTCTTGTTTTTTTGATGAGACTGCTGAAATATTTCATCTTATAGGTTGAGAGGAACAACTGCAGGGGCCAACAACAGAATGGATATGCTATCCCTTGTTACAAGCGGAGTGAACGATGATGAGTTCCAGGGCGATGGAGAAGCAATCCTTGGAGTGGTTGAAGGGTGGCAGGATGATGAAACTCACAATCCAGATGTTCCTGCCATATTGCACAAGAGGGGTCTAACACCCTTTGTCTTTGTTCCGTTTGAAGAGGTGAGTGCTCCGTACTGGATATCCCACCTATCAAAAAGTTGATCCAGTTGAAAAGTCGTATATTTCTGAGAAGTTGCTCCTAGGTTCTCTTTATTGTGGTAGCAATCGAGTTAAAGAGAGTAAGACAGAAACAGTTGATACACGGGAATATTGTTAGATTGATGGGCTTTACCTGATGCTCCTACTTGTTAGGCCTATAATATCTTGCGAAAAAGCAAACAATGAAACAAACCATATATATATAGTTAGAAATAAGTCAAAAGTGTATCCGGGAACTTGCCTAGTAGCTCAACAAACAATCTCCCTGCAGCTGCAGGATGTTTTCTGAGATATCCCGACATAGGTAAATAAAGATCGTTTGTCCCATCATCTAATTCAGGGGGATCAACTGAAACTTCAATTGACTTAGCAATAATTAATAAAAATAAGTGCAAACTTTGATTGGTTGTAAAAGATATGCATCCTTACATGCCTTGCTACGAAGTGCATCATATTAACTTCTCTACTATCAGCTGAATATCTCTTTACATTTGCCTTTTTAGTACAAATTGATCACGATTTATTTGAATGCTTGCCATATCCCCCCCCCCCCCTCCTCTTTTCTCTTTTCTCTTTTCTTGGATCTAAGCAAGTTTTTTTCAATGAAGTGGATGATTCTTTTTTGCCTTTGATTCACGTGCTTGACATTTACACTGTACCCAGGTGGAAAAATCAGTTCTTAATCTTCCGGTCGATAAGATGGATTTCTTCGTACCTGGCTGACAATAGAACTGTGGTTCTTATAGGCATTTGGGCCTTGTTTTGTGTTTCTGTAAATAATCCTGCAAGCAAGTTGGGCATATTCATACGTGGTCCGTAAAATATGTGTTCTTTCTTCTCTCTGTCGCCACTGTAAGATAAGATAAGGTCTGTTGGTGTTGTCTCATCATGGAATATTTCTTGTTTCCGCTGTTGGGGGATTTGGAGGCAATTGTCATACTTTTTATACAGCAGTTCGATTTGAAAGAATCTGCCAAATAATTGTGATTGCCATTGTATTTTTCATAATGCAGAAGGAAGGTCTGTACATCGTGAATGCTCCTCTTAGTTCTGATGTTTGTTCAGAGTTCCGCACGACAGCTTTAGTCTGTGCTCTGCCGGGGATTTTGCTCCTTTTGCTGGGAGATTAATTGCAAAAATGGGAAAGGTTGCATTATCGTTAAGCCTAATAACAATCCTTATGTTGAGATAGCGTAATTCTGCGTGATTATAGCCGGATGCCAGAAGAAATCTGCCGTCTGCTGCCGAAAAACAAGAAAGGTTTCTTAAACCGTGGCGGACTGATAGTACCAAATAATTTGAGGGGTTGAAATTTCCGGACCAGGGAAACCTTGATATTATGACTTAATAATGTACCAATACTTATGACCCAAAGAAATATAAAAAATGTACCAATACGATGGAGACAGATGATACGCAGACAAGGGAATCCCGACCACAGAAAATACTTCTCCTGCTATTTCCGCAGTGCGCCATTTATAGTGACGTTCTTTAAGGAAGGTAGGTACTAGCCAGGGCAGGAGTCTGGTAATAATAATGTCGGGTCTCGGCCTCCCTGCTTTCTTGGGTTTTTAGGCTTTCTACCGTCCCTCTTCCTTCTCTACCGTGGCAATTGGAATCCCAAAGTCGTCAAGTCCGGAATCGCGCTCTGTGAATCTGGCACTCGGTGACCTTTCTCTATGATGTTACTAACTAGGACTTTCCTTGATTTCTATGTACTTGCCGCACCTCTGCCTTCTTCCACGGAATCCGGAGTTTTTCCGTGGATCGCAATGATATTGTCGGCATGTTGGACGAGGGCCTATGCTGTTGTCCAAAAGCACTCGAATGAAGTCTAGGGAATTAATATTTGATAATGACCGGCTCGTCCTTAGCTGGTTTCGAGCTTCTTCTCTTTTTTCTGAGTTTGGTTGAGTTTCAAAGTTTGTCCTGAAACCAATACCCTTTATTTATTTTATTTTTGCCTCGTCGTTGAGCCGTCCTTTCGTCAAGGAATTTGATCAAAACTTTTTGGCTTCTGATTTATCCTCCATTTTAAATCCGATTGACCTGATTCTCGATAGGTTGGAAAGTTCATGACTTGAATTTTATGAGAAACAATTTTCAAAATCACGAGTGTATTGACATCATCGAGATTGAATAGCGGTGAACAATTTGAGATCAAACTATTTGATTTGGACAAAATCGGACAAACTTAGAAAGCTCCAATTATTCCATTTGATCAAATTTTTAGTGAAAATTTAATCACGCGATTTCATATAGAATTATGTGCCTACAAGAGTTGTTGCCCAATCTTACCCATTAAGGAAAAAATGTCATAATTTTGTGGGTTGGACGGAGGTCAAATGAGGTCGGGTTGAGCCGTATAATCATAAGCCATTTGTTCGGACTCCCCCAGATTTTCATTTCAGCCCTCGTGATTGTCGGCGGACCCATGTGCCGCCAAATTTGTGGGTCGCTAATCACCCGATCTAATACACTCCTAAACCAACCATTTGGCAAGGTGAAAAAGACGTCATTAGAGTGCTTTTGCAGCAAGTCATTTTTTTGCTCAAAAAGTCATTTTTTTGCTTAAAAGTTCATTTTGAAAGATCCAATGAATTTCTAACTTTTGATCAAAGCTTCAAGTAAGACTCACCACATCAAATATGGTAACCCAATAATTTGCATCATCTTTCACGAAATCATGAAGTGAAAAGATGTCTTGACTTTTGACGCATTTTGAAGATAATGAAAATATATTCGTACACTCATAGATGGACTGAACAGCTAATCCTAATATTCATCGTAGAATGAAGAAAAAAGAAAGCATTTTGCTGGGGGCAAAATTGGGCACTCCATCCTGCACGGTTGCTCCCGTCGGTGTTGCGACAAATCCTCAATCGTTAATGTCCAAAAGCGAGATACGCGTCGACGGTTGAGATAAGACGGGGACGCTCGAAGACAGACGGCATCGTGCGGGACAGGACACCTCCGTGCAGAGCGCTGGATCGTGCACCGTTCGATGACGGATCGAGACGCTCGCTCCCCTCGCTCCCTCGCTCGCTCGCACATCTCCAGAAAATGCAGGCTCCAACGCACGCCTATGGAACAGAGCGCACGCCACCTCCCAGCGCGTCCAGCTTCGCGAGCGAGCGAGAGAGAGAGAGATTCCTTTCTACCATGCGATGCGTCTTCTTCTTCTTCTCGTAGGGGCCCCACCTACGTGCTTTTCGCTTCTTTGCCTTCCGTTCTACAAACAGACAGGCAGTAAAATAATGCGGAAAAAAGCTGCCACAAAAACCCACCGGGGTCAATAACACAACACGGTGCAAGAGAACAGAGAACGGAACAGAGTACGCTCCACCCACTAACCGAACCTCCTTCAAAATCGTTGATTTAAGCCATAGGCTGTGATGCACGGGCGGGAATTAGAGGCAGCTCCATTAAATTCAAACCCAAGACAAATGATTCTTTTTATTTGAATGTGAAGCAAGCAAGCACCCAAAAGCTGAAAAAGTGGGGTGGGTTTTTTCTTTCTCTTTGTTTTTTTGCATTATCTCTCTCTGGGTGTCTCTCCCTCTGGTTGCCTTCCCCATCACATGGCCTCTCCTTCTTGATTTCTGCATTTTCATGGGGAAACACCGAATTATCTGCTGCTGCTGCTTTTTGTGGGTTCCTCCTCTTTCGCAAATCTATCTGTAAACGAGTCGACTGACATTCTAAAGGGGGGTTCTTGCAGTTGCAGAGTTCTTTATTTTATTCTGGGGGCGCTCTGCATTATCTTGTAACTCACGTCTGAGCCAGCGCCATCATTTTCGGGGGGCTTCTTTATCCGATTAGTTAATTGCCCCCCGACTGATCTCTCTGGGTCGTTGTTGATTCCAGTCAAAGGTACTCGCTTTTTTAGCCTTTTCTGCTCCTGCATTCTTCCGACTGTTTGTTCTTTTTTTCGTTTAATGGGGCGCAGCGGTGTTCATTTCCTAGATGTGTTTCTGGGTTCTGGGAAGTTAAGAGGGGAGCTTCGAGGTTGATGCCTGGCTGGCCATTGAAGTAGAGAGAGAGAGAGAGCGTGCTTGGGAATGGGCGTTTAGGGTTTTTGCACTCCTTGTTCTCTTGTTCTTGTGAAGGCCTCTGAGATCTTGTTTTCTCATGCAAGACGATCTTGAAAATGGTTGCTCTTAGCAGGTGAATAGTGCCCATCTTTGATTCTGCTCAGTTAGGCTTTCCTTGTAGTTCCTGCGCTGGAGCTAGCAACTGGCTTAAAAAATATTTTCAGCAAAGGGCACTCCCCCAGTGGCTTACCAATAAAAATCTTTTCTTTATGGGCTAACTGAAGCTGGATAGATATTATCTTGCATTGGACTTTGTATGTGGCTAGTTTTTCAATATGATCAGTGTTTAGTAAATTACGGGGGAATCTTTTGTGCCTTTTATTATTAGTTTGCTTTTCTTTCTTCTTTTTTTTTTTTTTTTTTTTTTTGGTGGGGGGCTAAAGAGGTTGAATTTGAGCTTAGGTGAGATAATGACGGCTTGAGGGCTAGTTGAAAAGGATGTCCTTTCGTGATTGTACTGGAAAGATTGTAGATTCCATAATGGATGTTGCAAAATTGCAAATTGATGCAGATTTGACCTGCCTGTGTAGTGCTAATTGACTAAAGGCAGGCCTGATGGAAAAGCGAAAATGGCTGTGGAAGAGGAAATCCTCTGATAAGAGCCCTGGTGATAGCGAGAGTTCAGAATCAATTTCTTCCCCTTCTGAGAAAGACTCTGATGGTCAGGTTGGGATCGCATCCATCTTCTGCACATTTTTCAGCTCGATACTCTCTTTTGTAGGCATTGCTAGTTCTTTTTATTTTTCTGGTGCTAAGGTTGGATTTCCCAGTACTTGACCGATTAAAACCGCAGTAACCAAGTGCAGGGCCTGTTTTTTCGTATTTCTTAATTAGCTTGTCATGAAATTTTAGGTCGTTGGAGTTCCCAAGATAATGGTGTTATGTCTTCCCAGTCTTCGTATCAAATAGCTCTATGCAAGTTCTACTACCACAGATTGGAGATAGTCGCACAATTTCTATCTTTTCCTTGTCATTACAGATTTTCGACTATGTTTCTTCTGAAGTAATAATGTTCACATAAATATCTGGATTCTAGACATGGATTCAATTGTTTGGTCAGCTGCAAACCTCGATCCTCCTGGTATGGTTGAGTAAGATTGTTGAGATATATAGATGATAAGAGCTTTGCCCTGCTGTTAATCTTAGCTTCACTGTGACAATAGAAAATGTACTCTCTATACTGGAAGTGCTTTGTTAGTTGAGATGGCATCTTTCCGATTATGTTATCTGATTTCCTCCGTGAATAAATCTGGCCACTTTTAGCTTAGAGGTGGGAAACAGTCTCACTTGTTGGGGTTCACTTGGTAACAAATCTATATGTAATTGTGCTGTATGATTATTTATAAATAGCTTTCAGTAAAACTGCCAATCATAGACCAAAACTGCTGGTAGTGTGAAGTCTAAAGTATTTGATGGCATGTGCTTTTTCCTAAAGATATAATTATGTTGTACGACATCGGATATGATGCATCAGATTCCATATCAACTAATGACTAGGAGAAGTAGTAAGGATATTGCCCATCGGAGTGCATGTGAATGCAGCTCCTCTCGCACCTTTGCTTGAACAAGCTGCAGTTTGCTATATGATTAATCGAGCCATGCACTTTTGCTTGAACTGTTCTACATTCGTTAGAGTCATAAGTGCTGTCTTCTGTCAAACTTGCCCATCCCTATAGAATTAATGATTGTTGCTCTAAATTTTCAAAGCAGGAAGCATCAAAGGCATCTCCTAGTCATGACAGTCATTCCCCTGAAGTCATGTCTAGAGCTGGAATGGCTGAAAATGATGTCAATGAAGTCATGAGGAGTTTGACAGAGAAACTGTCAGCTGCACTGGTGAATGTAAGTGCCAAAGAGGATTTGGTAAAACAGCATGCTAAAGTAGCCGAAGAAGCTGTTGCAGGTACTAATAAGTACTTGTACAGTTTTTCCTGCAATTTTCTACATCATTCACATTTTCCATCTGATTTTTTACTAGCAAGTTATGCTTTATTTCAAATATATGTAATAACTGTTAAATATGTACAGGCTGGGAAAAGGCTGAAAATGAAGCGGCAATTCTTAAGGAAAGACTAGAGGTCGCAATACAGCAGAAGAAATCATTAGAGGATAGGGTGAGTCACCTTGATGGGGCCCTAAAGGAATGTGTTAGGCAGTTAAGACAAGGTAGAGAGGAGCAGGAGCATAAGATTCGTGAAGCTGTAGTGAAGACTACAAAGGAATGGGAGTTGACCAAAACCGAACTGGAGAATCAAATTCTCGAGTTCCAAAAGAAAGTGGATGCCTTGGAAAATCAACCTCCTGCAGATGCAGATCCTTATCTTTACCAAAAGCTCGAGCTTTTGGAGCGAGAGAATTCTTCTCTCAGGCGTGAGCTCCAACAACAAAATGAAGAGTTAGAGATTAGGACAATCGAGAGGGACTTGAGCACCCAGGCAGCAGAAGCAGCAAGCAAGCAAAATCTCGAGAGCATAAAGAGAGTTGCCAAACTTGAGGCTGAGTGCCGGAAGCTAAGAATTATGGCTACTAAGTCACCCTCAGGTGCTGATAATAGATCTGCCGCTGCTTCATCAATATATGTTGAATCTTTAACAGATAGTCAATCAGACAATGGCGATCGGCTTAATATGGTGGAAATGAGTAATGTGGAGACTGAAAAAAGTGAGGTAGGCCACTCTGACACATGGCCATCAGCCCAAATTGCTGAACTCAATCGGTTCAAAAGCGAAAAAGGTGTTAACAGAACATCTGTTGAGATAGACCTTATGGATGATTTCCTTGAGATGGAACAGCTTGCTGCCTTACCTGAGGTTAGCAGAGAAGGATCAGAAGCAGTTCCAAAGGAGAGCATTGATGCTGGAAGCTCTCTTAAAGAGGAACTTGATATTGCTCTCAATCTTATAGCAGAACTGGAAAAGAAACTAGAGAAGCTGGAAAAGGAGAAAGGTGAACTCCACATGGCACTAGCTGAGAGCCAAATCTCTATTAATGCATCAGAGCTTCAGCTCAGAGCAGAACTTGATGCGATGACTAACCGTACGATCGAATTGGAAACAAAGAAAGAGCGGCTGGAAAAGGAGAAAGCTGATCTCCAGATTGCTCTAGCTGAGAGAGAAATCTCTATAAATGCATCAGAGGTTCAGCTGAAGGCAGAGCTTGATGCAGCCATTAATCATACGGTTGAATTGGAAGCAACGAAAGAGCAGCTTGAAAAAGAGAAGGCTGAACTCCAGATGGCTCTAGCTGAGAGCCAAATCTACATTAATGCATCAGAGATTCAGCTGAGGGCAGAACTTGATGCAGCAACTAGTTGTACAATAGAATTGGAAGCGAAGAGAGAGCAGCTCGAAAAGGAGAAAGATGAGTTGCGTTTGGCTCTAACTGCAAGTGGCAACTCTCTAGAGGCATTGGAGCTAAAGCTGAGAGAGGCTCTTTCGAAGATAGAAGAGCTACAAAAGGAGCTACAAATGGCCAATGAGGAGAAGCAAGCCATAGAGTCTCAACTGAGGAAACTGGAAACAGAAGCTCAGGTGAAGGACACTAAGGTTAGTGCATTGGAGGAAGAAGTGAAGAAGGAGAGAGCATTGTTTGACGAACTTACAATCAAGTGTGAAGAAATGGAGGAAGAGTTAGAAAGAAAAAAAGAGGAGCTTGATTCCCAGGAAATTGCAAGCTCAAATGGCCAACCAAAGGTAAAGCAGGTGGGTTTCATTTATTTTTTCAACCTGATATTCTTCTTTTCATGTTAGTGTACTTATCTTAATTTTAATACAGAGTCTTGGAAGGATAATCTGTATTGATCATGACAAAGGACTTTGTTAATTGGTCTACTGAAACTCTACCGGGCATATCAAACTAAATATTGACAATACCATTTTAATGGTGGCTCTGTGACGTTTTAGGAGGATTTAGACGTGGCCGCGGGAAGACTTTCAGATTGCCAGAAGACAATAGTGTCTCTCAGAAAGCAGTTGGAATCTCTGGCAACACTTGAAGACTTCCTTATCGATACAACCAACATACCAGAATTCACTGCAGGCGGATCCATTGTTCCCAGAGTCAATGGAGAGATGTGGAAGCTGCATTCGAATGGAACTTATTCGCCTAAACGAGATGCCAGTTCTCTCAAAATGCCGGGTGACAGTACGTGTCCTTCATTAAATCCAAGTGATACTGCAAAGCCACCAGCATCTTCATTGTCATCAGTTTCATCTGCCGCGCCATTGGCTCAAGTCAGCTCAGAGAAGAATCGAAATGGATTTGCTAAATTCTTCTCCCGAACAAAAAATGGAATTCAGCTGGAAATCTAGGAAGATGGAGGAAAGGTAAGAACTTCGGCATGATAGTTTCAAGACAACAGTTGCAAGTTTTGGGTCCTTTGGGATTGGCTAACTTTTGCTGTTAGCCACATTTAAATGTTTTATATCATTGCTTCATTGATACGTGAAGGGTATCTTCAGCAGGAGAAGTAGATGTGAAGTGTGAGTGATCTGTTTTAGAGTAGATGTGAAGTGTGAGTGATCTGTTTTAGTGCTGTTGTTTTGCTATTTCTGTTGGCCAATTTTTTGTGTCAGTCTATACCCCACTCTGATGGGCGATTGTATCTGGTTGGTGACTCAGGCGTATATATCAGAATTAGACAGCTTGTGATAGTTTTCGTCGCGTGTTGTCAAATGGCCTTTCTGGTGTTACGCCATATAAAAATGTAAAAGGTGAGGGAGACAAAACTATATGATAGTGGAATGGTCTGCAGATGACAATATTTTTTCTGAAAAATGCCAGGGACTAGTAATGCGGCGGATCATTGTCTGAGTGCTGAATGCGGTCCGCCTATCGAGCATGCACACTTGTTTTTTAATCACATCAGCTAGTAAGCTAATCTCTTAGATCTGTCTTAGTATATCATATTTCCATTAAATAAGAATAAAGCTGCACCAACTACAGAGTCCATCAGTGTTTCTACTGGAGTCTTTTTCTTGTCAACCATTCTTGAGACAGTCCTCATCTACCTGCATGCGTAGTTGGACAGCAGTAAACTATGATCTAAATAGATTTTACAATGTTCATTACGGTTTTCCAAAAATGCATCAATTTAATATTTCAACGCACAAGACAATGTAAAGAATCAGATTTTACAAGATAGAACAAATTTATCTACTCTTGGGCTTGGCAATGGCATTCATACATAGAGACGGTCACTTTTTGAGGTCCACAGCTCTCTTTTAATAAGTCCTGAAGAGATTGATGCCAAGACTGACATTGACCAGGCTTGTTCTGGCCATCCCAAGCACAAAGGGTGTGAGCACAGCAGATTTAGGTACTCTTGGGCTTGGCAATGGCATTCAATCATGGCGATGGTTACTCTTCGACGCCCACATCTCTCTCTTAAAAGCACCGAAGAGATCGATACCAAGACCGATATTGAGCATGTTCATTCCAGCCATCCCAAACAAGGCAAGTGGCAACTCAATGCCCTTCTCGAATTTGGAAGCATCTATAATGAGCTTTGCTGTTATGAAAATATGAGCTGCTAGCCTCGCAACAAAGAAGGAGACCCAATTCAGAACCCACTCAATCTTCACAACCATGCTCTTGGCATCGCGAATACCAGCCATTCTCCGTACTTTCCTCATGTGTAGAAATATGGAATGTATCTGTGCCATAAGGAGAGAACAACCACGTTTAGCAATATAAATTAAAGAAACTCAATACGCCTGTGGTTTTTTGCTTTGGCAGTTATCACCAAGTTCTAGCAAACCTAATTTAGAACATGATAATTTGAACTTTAAAATTTTCTCTCACAGATAGTGTTCGGATTCTACTTGAATGCCAAAAAGTTCTTTGCTCCATGTCTAAGACTCACATGCTAATAGCAGACTATTGTGGAGATCGAATATTTCTATTATGGGTTTGACCTGACCCAAAGCTGGGCCTTTAAAAGAAAGAAACTTTGAGATAGAATTACCCATGGGCATAAAGTAAAACAGATCTTTCAAAGGAATTAATAGAAGCTAACCAGAGACAGCTATAGCAAGGAAGAAACATCAGCAGTGTCTAAACAACAAAAGTGAATCACACAGAAGGAAAAGATACTCAAAGTTTCACATGCACATCACGATGCACCTACATATGCTGTTTGAAATCGCATTCACAGAATTCTTGGATTCATTTTACACAGCTGGTCTCAATTCAAACTACTCTTTCCTTTTAGGCTCAATTTCAGCTGCTCTCAAATTTTCACACGTGCATCATGATGCACGACATACATATGCTGGTTGAAATTACATGCACAGAATTCTTGGATTCATTTGACACAGCCGCTCTCAATTTCAGCTACTCTTGCCTTTTGGGCCCAATTTCAGCTAGTTTACCCACCGGTAAGGTAACAATGCATCAAGGCAAAGGTTGAATGCTTGGAAAAAAATATCATAGTATGAGACATGCACAAGTATGGGCTTTCTTGCAAGATGCAGGATATCAATAAGAAAAAAGGATATCACATAGACCATCATCAATTCGTTTGCATTCACACACATCATAAACAGTTAACACAACATTCTTGGGCTTATTTACAAGGCATATCCTGTATAAACTCACCTAGTTTCTTACTACCTCATGGGCTCATTGTGATCTACAAATGGAAAAAAAAAAAAAGCACACATACAAGGCAGAGAATGTCTAAGTATGTCTAAATTTCAGAAAGAAAGCATACCATACCTCGCAAATGAGGGTCAAGATAAGATAGTTGATGGTCACATTTCGATATAGAGCGAGAGTAAAGCATATGAGGAGTATCAAATGATGCACTAGGATGGAAGGTATCCAACCGCTATATAGTCGGTACTGCAGCATATCCCATTGATCATACGCAAAATAACCACAGGAGAAGCATAATGCCCTGTATGCCCAAGGCCAGGTAGCCCCGACCAACCTTGAATGCTCAAAGATGTCCTTATAACCATCTTTTAACCACAAATTAAGTAAAATGAAGACCACTGCATAGGAAACAGATATCTATTATGGTCTTATCTATACATAAATAAAACCAAAAAATCAATACAGTGAATGCAGCTGGCACTTTAACGGATGTCAAGCATGCAGAACATATAATAGTCAATAGAAAGTGAGCAGATATCTAGCCTTGAAAAAGAAGAGAAATCCTCAGCATGGAAAAGTTTCAACAAACCTAAGCAATACGCCCAAAAGAACATGGACACTTCAATTCACTACAATCAGAGCTAACATGTTCAAAAAAGGATGCTCCAATGAGGCTAGTATTTTAACGCTGCTCTCTCTCTCTCTCTCTCACACACACACATCTCTAATTGTCCTCAAGTCCTTGATATCTTATCACCGCTCCCTCAGATGTCCTTATGCTCTTCTGTGGAGGGTGAACTGTCCAAGAAACCAGATACAAGTGAAACCCCTTCCAAAGACTTGTACAATTTCAAGACAATTGAAACTCCAAATTAGAGGAGATTGCACTTACCATTATTCGGAAATCAGTAATTTAGCATTGATCTACTCCTAACAATTCAGTGACAAGGCCCTCGACACTATCAGTTTGTTAACTCGCCGAAAACGCCGGAGAAAGACTTAGTCTTTTAGCTTCCACCACACAATGAAAGGCAGGACAAAAGCAGTGCGAACAGAATACTGCAGAGTGGCTTCTTATGGACCGTGAATTCGCGAATAATGCACGCCAAGAAAACTTGGGTACTGGAGATTGCAGTGCAGTTTTCTAGTAGGACGATCAAAATGCGAACTTGGACCTGCCGTCATTCAGGTTCTGAATTTCGTTGTAAGATAATCCCGCAAAGCATGTACGGAGATAGAGAGAGATAGAGAGATGGAGAGGCAGAGCGTCATAAGCATTACTGGTATAATTGCCGGTACCCGCTTGCCACCGAACCACCCAATTCAAACGGAACGACCCAACCGGCTACGACCCACGACGTCAGAAACAGAGTGGAGAGGAACCCAGAGAGAGAGAGAGAGAGGGAGAGAGAGAACCTGAGGAAGAGGTGACGGTGGCGTGCAGGAGGGAGACGGCAGTGTTGACGAAGGGAGGGTCGCGGGAGACGCAGGTCCGGACGACCCAATTGGCGGCCTGGTAGAAGCAGCACCCCGCAAGGACGGACAGGAGCTCCGTCCTCCCGTTGAAGGCCATCTCGAACAGCACCGAGACCAGCCACAGGATCAGCGTCGCCAGGAAGAACGCCCCGGCCCTGCTCTCGCCCCCCTCGCGGCCCGTCCTCCTCGCCATTCTCCGGCGCGGTGTCTTTCCTCCCTCGCTCGCTCGCGAGCGCTGCTGCGGTATTCTCGAGAGGTTGTCTTGTCTGGATTTCGACGCCGAACGTCACCATCATCGTCATCACTTTCAGCCCACGCCCCGCAACGCGTGGCCTATGCTCTGGCCGTGGCTTTGCTCGTACGAATGTGGCATGAACCGTGTCGTCACCCGACCCGACCCGGATACCGACGGAGCCGGATCGGATGCTGTCGGCACGGTACACGTCTCCCCCGACCATGCTCGAAAGGCCTCACCTATGAAATTAACTCCTTGGGCCTCATTTCCTCAAAATAAAGGGATGTGTTTACTAAAAGTCTAAAATTTATTGTAAAAGTATAATTGAGTCATAAAATCTACAAAAATGCAATCAAATCCTAAAATTTGCTAAATTAATACAATTAAATTCTAAACTTAACATCGTCAATTTAGCTAATGGTGAAAAAATGCTAACATGACATTTTTAAATTAATTTTTATTATTTAGGGATGATTATCGGTCCTAGGTAAGGTCCTAGCAACCCTTGCTAAGCTCAAACAAGGCCTCATCGGCCCTCACTTTGTGTTGTTGAGGCTTGTCCAGATCATAAGTGCTTCCCCCGTGAGGGCCGGCATGTCCAAATCTAGATGCTTGAGTCTAATGAGGGTCGCCTGGGGTTGGCAATGTGTCACGGGCCGATCGATAGGGATCGTGACCGCGTGGCGACTCACAGGCCGATCGATAGGGATCGTGACCGCGTGGCGACTCACGGGCCGATCGATAGGGATCGTGACTGCGCGGCGACTCGGGCGATTTTGGACTACCCAAGCCAAGCCTTGCTCGATTGAACGCTTACCCGGATCGTTGCGACTCGGGCGATTTTGGACTACCCAAGCCAAGCCTTGCTCGATTGAACGCTTACCTGGATCGTTGAGAGAAAGTTTAGAGAGAAAGTTTAGAGAGAGGAGCTCTAAGAAGGAATGTAACTTTGATATTACTAAAATGTTGGGTGATTACAAATGAAGGAGGACACCTCTTTTATAGTTGAGGGCCTCGGCTTACAACCATTGATTTACTTTTCATCTGACGAGCGAAATCGCACCACCTCAACTACCGACATAAATATTTGACTACCGTCTACCGATATAAATAACGGAAGCTTCTAGAGTCAGGCAAAATGACGGTGTCGTCCTCCCTTGGAAACTTCAGGGAGAAGCTTTGATGGGAACCCGAGTTGGAGCAAGAGGTCTTCCATGGACAAGTCGAGGTCGTCCTCAAGGAACCTTATGGATCGGCCTTCTCTCGGTCCGTGACAAATGCCTCACCCTAGCCAAGTGAGGGCCGACCACCCTCACCCACGGCTGACAACCGTCTTCAACCCCTCCAATGATGGGTGACAATCGCAAAAGTGTTTACCGGTGACCTTGCCATTTTCTTCTTTTTCTTTTCAATTTTGTCTTTAAATAAATTTTAACTTTTCCTTTTTAGTTTTTCAATCGAAATTTTAAAAAATGAATAAATAATAATAAAAAACACTATATGGAAAATAAAAATTAATTTTAAAATGCCACATTAACATTTTTTGTTAATCAAATTGATGGTATTAATTTTTTAGACTTGATTATACTAATTTGATAAGCTTTAGGATTTGATTACACTCTTTATAAGTTTTAAAACTCAATTACACTTTCATGACAAGCTTTAAGATTTCTAATGCATATATCCGTAAAGTAAAAATCTCAACTTTTGAATCAATCTTAATTTTGCCTGAATTTTTTTATCTAACGAAAAATCCACACATTAAGTTTGGTTCCATTGCTACCCAAAAAACCCTTTTTCATCCAAGAAAAACAAATCTTTAAATTTAATCCCATATATGCTCCGACAACCTTTTTTTTCCTAAAAGATACTCCCAACCTCAGGCGACCAGACCCTTAGTTTGGATTTTAAGATGGCCCAATCCACCCTCATCTCTATCTTTCGAGTCAATTAGCATGACCAGATTTAGCTTTTATTTTTTTAACTGATTGGATGTGATTTTCCATTACTACCATTACTTGTTTCCCTTCCCCCACCTCTCCATCGCCATCATCGCTCTAAACCGCAAGTTTGAACTTCTCATCGTCGTCTTTCGCCCTCTTTCCGTGTTGGAAAAATTATTAGAATACATAAAGTAATGATAATTATTGAAAATACATTACGGAAGATTAGAAAACAAAAGGAAATGTTTGAGACGTGCAAACACTATCCTTAAAGATAATTCTACCTCTCGGAGTACGTAACTCGGTGCGTAAGGCTTCGGCGGCTATTCTCCCAAAAATACAACAGACCTTCTTCTATACTCCGCACTGAATATTAGAAGGAAACAGAATAACCTTTGTGTATAACTCAGCAAAAGAAAATTAAAAGAATGAGAACATATTGTATATACTTATATTGTGGTTTGAAGTTTAATTTATATTTAAATAAGGAAAGAGAGAGCCATTATAAAATGATAAAGAGTTTATGAAGTAATAAATCAAAAGTTATAAAGCCGTTAGACAACCGTTATAAAACCATTAAAAAGCCGTTATATGACCGTTGAAAAAGCCATTACAAAAATGATGATTTTCATGATGATCATAATTCCTAATAAGTATTTCAAAACTGCTGAAATATCCAACAGTCCGGAGGTCATGACCATCAGACTTGGATGTATCAATCTGACATGTTCGGTCATATCGAGCTGACCATATTGCACTAGTAACAACTAATGGTTCGAACAATTCAGTCAAGCCGACTGATCCTGCACTATCTCAAGATTGGTAGTTATTTTTTGGGTTCAGACAGATCTCATTTTGCTTAGCCAGCAATGTGATCTGCAACATCCAGGAAATTCATCTACATGAAGACTTGGTAATTGCCCACCGCACCATTTTTCTAGCACAACAGTCCTCAACCGTGATAACTCCCCTACCGAAGGAGGGAATCAAAGTGATGAAAGAACACACCCATACTAATGAACTGCACAGATATATACTAGGGCGTTACATTGTCAAGATAGCTCAGTTGATAACTGGGATTTAACTGCCATAATAAGCACTTAAAAGAAGTGTAAAACATGTCACTGTCTCGCATCAACCCCGGGCGGCTCAGACAGAACACCATAACTTCGATCCACACCAGTATATACAATTTCTAGGGTAAGAATGTACTACGGGTGAAAACTTTATGCGATACCTCACACAGGTTTCCATGCAGTAAGCACTTCCTGAAACATCTCCAGCATCAATTCCCTATCCGCCTGTCTGAAAAAGTTATTCATCTCCTCTCTAACATCGTATACCTTCCCAAAATCGAACAGGAACATCAAGCACCCCTTCTTAAGCTTGTCCAGCTGATACAGCCAAGCCTCCTGCAGCCTCTCGAGGACATTGTTCGAACTAATGTCTTCCAACAGGCTGTCCTCGCATGCATCTTTTAGATCTGCAATTCCATATTTATTGGCTGCCCCGAGAAGCGTGAGACGATGCTTCCAGAAATCCTCTTGGTTTATGCATCCGTACAAATACTTCAAAAGGGCCTTGCAGGACTCGAGGGACATGTCTTCGATGGAGATCACGGAAGACTCTTTTTCCTTTAGGTTGTGATGGAACATGCTTCGGAAAACTGGAGAGCTTGAGGATAAGATGGCCTTGTGGGCCCTCAAAGAGCCGTCAGATGTATTGATGGTGATGTCAGAATGGATGGCTTCTTCGAGCATTCGTGAGAGGCAATGGAGAGTCCTTTGAATTGCTGCAGATTGCATTAACCCACTCCCATCTCCAAGCCATACAGGAGTGGGCTCCCCTCCCTGATGGTCAGTTGGCAAAAGAGCAACATTAAAACGCCAAAAAAGGTAAGTTACATCATCAAGATGCTCTCTTTTTTATGTCAGATATGATAATACTTTTCCTTCATATACAGCTCTTCTAAATGATATAATTCTTTTATAGGTACTTAAATAATATAAATATTTATATAGTAGAAGAGGTAATGAAGCAAACTTGGCAGATATCAGCAATTCAACAATAGTTATGACACGGCACATTTAAGAGATATTTCTGATTACTAAGAAAGGAATAAACCAACATCAAATTTGTTATGGTGTTGACATAGTTCAGAAATTTCAGAAATTCTTATAAAGCCATGGAAACCCAACATGCTACAAGATTGAAGTGATTATTGATAAAATCTCACATTCGATGGGTAGATCTTCAGATCCAAAAACTCGACATCGATGATAAAACGTCCATGGAAGGCACAATCGATAGACCAACTAAAGTCGTCGCATGTCCGAAGTAATTTGTCATACACTGCAGATGAAATTTAATAGGTGAGACAATTAGAATAAAGATATAGCTGTACCGACATATTATTAGAAAGTTCTCAAAGCAATAGTGTCTATACTCGCCAGTATATTGAAATTTGAGATCATGTGCCTGTTACTGCCAACAAAGACTTTTTCATGTAACATTAGTATCATTTCTGCAACAGTTAATTATATGACATTTGAATTGGAATATGATCAAAATCACTATAAAGAGCAAAGAACATCAGTCTGTTTCATCAACACCTATGTCGTCTAAAGTGGTGCTTTCCTCTTGAGATCGTGCAATTATTGCTTCCTACCGTGATCAGGGAAATATCGCATGTCAGAGAAGCCTTTTTATTGCCTTGGAACTCTGGTTCCAGAAATGCATGCTCAATCATGCAAATCACGGTATGGACAGAAGAAGAAAGAAGGAAATCATACGAATGCGGATGACACCACCATGTCTTACTAGCCTAGCTAGAAATGATTTGATTTAGACCCAAAACTCCGACAAATTAGCTTCAAATGCTGCCGGCACAGCAAGCAACATGGGACTCAAAGTGCCAAATTTGAAATTAATGAAAAGCTACACAGGGCTACTGTAAGCTCTCTAGTTCCACCATCCTATGCAACTTTGGAAGGCCAGAGAAAGGTAAATTTGCATTAGGCTGTTTCAAGCTGCAGTTGAATTTTCTGTTTCTTCGCACACCCCCTCCCCCTGCGTCAAGCCAAGAAAAGAGAAAAAAAAAAAAAAAAAAACAACTTCTCTTCAACATGGAATGAGCAGCATGCCGCAATGATGATCCCCTAAAAACAGAGAGCACTTAAACACACCAAACACAAACAACGAAATCATCCAAAAGAGAAACTTGATTCCTTCAAAAAGTCCTAAAAATGTCAACCCTTTTTCTTCCCCCTTTAAATTAACCAGATTTTCACTGATATATACAGTATATAAACAGGTCCATGGAATCTTGACACCCAATACACTACCCAGAAAAAAGCTGGAAGCAAAACGACAAAAAAAAAGAAGAAGAGCAGATCATCAAGCATTCAGGAATATCCCCGGAGACCCAGAATAATAGAATCATCAGATTGGAGAGAACATTTCACCTGGCGAAGATAATAGCCTACGGCCAGAACCAGCAACCGAGACGCGCACGACGAATCGCGCGAGGGGCGGTTGTTCTTTGGAAATCCTCGAGAGCTCGGGGAACAAGCGCAAGATCAGATAGCGATTCCTCTCCACCGATAAGTGCCTGCCCAGAAAGGAAAGAGAGTGAATGAGCACGAGCCGCTCTTGAAAAAGAAAAAAGAAAGGAGGAGCAGCAGGAATTGGTGAATCTTCGATCGATAGAGATGGAGAGCCCCGACCCACCCACCAGTTCCAGATGCCCATTTTGAAAGGTTCCGACTTTCGGTAAGAGGAGGGTCCGAAGCCGTCGATCCTCCACTGGGCGAGCCGCGACAGCGTCTCCACCTTGGAATCGGCCATGGTGGCTGGGTTCGGCGGCGGCGGCCCGAGCTTCCTTCGCTTCTCCACAAGGTTCTCCGACTCTCTCTCAAGATTCCGTGCTGGCTTGGGACTCACGAGTAGAGTGAGCCGCACTCGTCGCACAGGGAGAGAGAGGGAGGTGGAGAGGAGAAAATATTCAGTAGTTGCTAACCACCACGTCATCTGCACGCGTGGCACGCGTGATCCATTAAGATTGTGACACGTGTCGAGTTGACGTGGAAATTAGAAGGAGGGAAAATAAGAACTTTGCAGGCTTGTCAGGGGCGATACTCTCTCTTCATTAATTACGCGATGCTCTCTCTCCTCTCTGCGTCTTTCTCCCTCGCTCTCTTTCTCTCTCCTCCTTTATTTCAAATTTCGCTCCAGACCCCTTCCTCCTCATTCTCTCCTCTCCTCTCTGTCTCGCAAAATCCGACGACCACCGCCAGACGCTCTCTTTCAGCTGCTGGGAAACGATGGAGGCTTGGCGGCGTTGAGGTCGGAGGGCTCTATGGCACGAGCTTCCCTCTGAAGGGTCCGTCGGAGAGAAACAGACACGAAATGTTGGTGCCTGTGCAGTAATGGCACTAGCCAGACGACCCAAAAGAGAGGACGAAGTCGAACTCTCTGTCGACGTCGTCGCCATTCTCCGTACTGGCACTATCGTCTTTTTTGTTGCCCACTCGCCTTGCTTCCGTCTCTCCTATTCCTCCTCCTCCTATGCAGACGCTACCTCCGTCCATGGAGATGACCAGTTTGAGCATCACCCATGGGTAAGCCCTCTGCTCTTGCCTAGTGCTTGAAATTTGTTGCCCTTACTTTGGGATGATTAGCTGCCCTTGATTTTATGCATCCTTAAGCGAGAGAGAAAAATGCTTGAGCAGAAAAAAGCAAACATTCCAGTTCCAAGTCCTTTATCCTCACCGCCGTCGAAGGTCGCTCGCTTTCACCGATTGCCGTTAGCCATCGAGTCTAGGGAGGGTACAAAACCATCCTCGTTCTTCTCTGTTTTGTGTTCGGAAACCTTGAAGAGACAATGCTGTGTTTGATTGTTGTTCATAGTTTGGATTAAAAAATTGCCTTCGCTTTGAATGTGAGATTTGTGTTGACGGTGCACATGACCCGTTCGACAAATTGTTCATGCGATGTATCTACAAAACAATACTTTATGACACTAAATCCGAACATTAATCGTTGTGGTTTGCATGCTATAAATGGTCATTTGGAGTAATTTTCATGAAATTTTTCCGTCATGAGATTCTCTTCTGCCTTTTTTTTTTTCTTTTTCGTTCGTTTTGAGAACGGAGAAAACATTGAGACCAGTTTAGCTTTAAGCATTTTCATGAGCATTTTATCTCATAACAAAGACCTGTGTGCTGGCTCTGCAGCAATAGCGGAGAGGCGCGCCGGATCGATTCTTCTCTTAATAGCTTCCTTTCTGTTGAGCTGGAGCAGGCGTCTGGTGCCGGTCGCAGAAGCCATGTGGTTGACAATCCCAAGCCCAAGGACTAAGTGCATCTCTGCGGAGATCGAGAGCAATGTTGTCATCCTGGCCAATTACTACATCATTGATGACGAGCAGTCACCTCCGCATTGCCACTATTTCTTCTCGGGTTGCTCTCTCTCTCTCTCTCTCTCTCTCTCTCATGTTCCATTCAGATAGAAAGAGAAGTTTTTGAGTGACTTGGAACTGAAATTATGCCCGTGACCGTTTTGTTTGCATAATCCTACATTTCAAGTTGATACATGGATGGATAGATATATGTTGAGCTTGATTTATGATAAGAGGACGCATCTGTGCTGAGTTTTGATTGACTCAACATCGGCAGCTTCTTGCCATTCTATCCAGTCGCTTGTGTAAAACTGTGATTCTTGGCCAGCTTCAAATTTGAACTCTGCCTGTTGTCTTGTTGCTTTTACACCGAGTCTTGATGTGAATCTATACCTGTGCATGAGCCAATGCAATATTATTTTGGACATCATTAAATGGAAACTTCATAGACAGTCTTTGACATTTTCCCTATTGTTTTCTTTGATTGTCTCATTCTGATGCTTCTTAGTTCACTACATTGTTTGATAGGCAGATAATTCATCTAATTTGTGTTCTTTTTCCACATCTCCTGGGATGAATCTCGCTCATTGAGTAGGTCAAGGAGGGATCACTTATTTCATAAAATGATGCTGTCAATGCTTAAAATGAATGCTGTGTTGATTTGTCATTATAGTCGGTGAATATTTGTCAGTATATCATGTTTTTCTGATTATGCAGAACTCAGCAAGATTGACTATTCCCGAAGGGCCAAGTATAGCATGCAATTGAGTGGGGATGCCGTGCAGTTGAATAACGTTGATCCTTCTGGCAGGGCTGCACTTGGGGTTCACCTTTCACCTTATGACATGCGTGTGGTGGCTGGTAATGTTGGAATGGTGCATTCGGAAGTTGGAGGGGACGTAAGGAGTATGATGGAAGTTAGTGCTGCGGGACTGGCAATCCGGAAGTAGTCTTTGCTTTTCTATGGATGGCAGTACTGCGCCAGCTTCATTTTGCAAGCTTTACTAGTCAACTCATGTCAACATTAAGTAAATAGTTGTGTTCTAGTTTGGATGTGATGTATCAGAATTCCAGATGTATTAGAATTCAGTGACAACATTAAGTAAATAGTTGTGTTCTAGTTTGGATGTGATGTATCAGAATTCCAGATGTATTAGAATTCAGTGAGTTCTATTCTCTAGCTTATTGACGTTAGTTTGAAATCTTGTTAAGTTTGCTTTAAGCAGCAAGAGATTTGTGTCATGGTATGATCAAAGCTTGTATCTAAACTTCAGTATAGACTATGTGCTCCTGTTTACGCCAACTAGCTTGCCAAATCGTTTTTTCTTCTTAGCCACCAATGTTCTTACCCTTCTGAACATGTAGTTTCACATAATGATTCCACACTTAAGTTTTGCTTTCCAATCTTTACTTCTGTGATTTTTCCTATATGTGTGTGTTTTTACCGTTAAAATTTAAGAGAGAAACTAGTTCCAGCTTGTAATTTCAAGTCCTTACCAAAATTGACAGGCTCAAAAGTGTCACACCGTGAAATTGTGCAACATAATATATGATTTTTTTTTCTTCATAAAAAGGATGATCTGCCAAAGTCCAGCATAATCTAACTAGTTAACTAGGTAGATGCTATGGCAAAAAAGAAGAAAAAACTAGGTAAATGCTAAGTAGAAACGAGCCACCTTAATTCCTAGCAAAAGCAATATACTTTTAGTCGTCTTTACATGACAAATGAGACATTTTCATATTCACGCTCCCCCATAGAATTGCAAGGGGAGGCAAAGAAGTAAATTCTTACAGTAAGCGTACATGATAAAAAATGAAAATTAGTAAAACAAAGCCCTATAAAAAAGTTGGTTCCAAGTATTAGGCAAGCTGGGAAGGCACTAATGGCTGCAATCAGCATAACGATCCGGGCGAGCACTTTACTTTGGGCTCAGTTTGCCGCTGTAGATAGAAGTGTGTCCGTCTTTTCACAAAGCTGAGAGCGTCGTTATGTCGAGAAGATATGCCGACATTGCTGGACTATGCATGTCTTTAAGTACTTCATCTACCAGTCTTATCTGTTCTAGGTATTCGCCTAGATATGCAGTTCTACTCATCGGCATTGTCTCGCCATAACAGTTTTTGGTGGCTGTGCTGGCTGTTACTCCAACGCTCCATTCAGCCGGGCTGTAGATGTCATACAATCACTTGATTCAATCACATTTGTTACTCAGAGAAAATCTTGGTGTTATTTTCGTTTTCAAACTAAGTCTATCTAAAACCAACCCTTGGAGATAACAGTAGTGTAAAGTCATAATCATGCCTCCCCTTCTTATTCAGCATGTGTATACCACCAAAAGTAGCACAGAGAATACAACAAGACACGATATTTCTATGGCAATACCACTAGTAGACAAGTTGCCATTTGCCTAAAATAGAGGATAGGCAAAGAAGGTACAGCACACAGGTCTTTGTTATGAGATAAAATGCTCATGAAAATGCTTAAAGCTAAACTGGTCTCAATGTTTTCTCCGTTCTCAAAACGAACGAAAAAGAAAAAAAAAAGGCAGAAGAGAATCTCATGACGGAAAAATTTCATGAAAATTACTCCAAATGACCATTTATAGCATGCAAACCACAACGATTAATGTTCGGATTTAGTGTCATAAAGTATTGTTTTGTAGATACATCGCATGAACAATTTGTCGAACGGGTCATGTGCACCGTCAACACAAATCTCACATTCAAAGCGAAGGCAATTTTTTAATCCAAACTATGAACAACAATCAAACACAGCATTGTCTCTTCAAGGTTTCCGAACACAAAACAGAGAAGAACGAGGATGGTTTTGTACCCTCCCTAGACTCGATGGCTAACGGCAATCGGTGAAAGCGAGCGACCTTCGACGGCGGTGAGGATAAAGGACTTGGAACTGGAATGTTTGCTTTTTTTCTGCTCAAGCATTTTTCTCTCTCGCTTAAGGATGCATAAAATCAAGGGCAGCTAATCATCCCAAAGTAAGGGCAACAAATTTCAAGCACTAGGCAAGAGCAGAGGGCTTACCCATGGGTGATGCTCAAACTGGTCATCTCCATGGACGGAGGTAGCGTCTGCATAGGAGGAGGAGGAATAGGAGAGACGGAAGCAAGGCGAGTGGGCAACAAAAAAGACGATAGTGCCAGTACGGAGAATGGCGACGACGTCGACAGAGAGTTCGACTTCGTCCTCTCTTTTGGGTCGTCTGGCTAGTGCCATTACTGCACAGGCACCAACATTTCGTGTCTGTTTCTCTCCGACGGACCCTTCAGAGGGAAGCTCGTGCCATAGAGCCCTCCGACCCCAACGCCGCCAACCCTCCATCGTTTCCCAGCAGCTGAAAGAGAGCGTCTGGCGGTGGTCGTCGGATTTTGCGAGACAGAGAGGAGAGGAGAGAATGAGGAGGGAGGGGTCTGGAGCGAAATTTGAAATAAAGGAGGAGAGAGAAAGAGAGCGAGGGAGAAAGACGCAGAGAGGAGAGAGAGCGTCGCGTAATTAATGAGGAGAGAGTATCGCCCCTGACAAGCCTGCAAAGTTCTTATTTTCCCTCCTTCTAATTTCCACGTCAACTCGACACGTGTCACAATCTTAATGGATCACGCGTGCCACGCGTGCAGATGACGTGGTGGTTAGCAACCACTGAATATTTTCTCGGTGGAGAGGCAGAGGGCGTCTCGTGAGTCGTGACCTTGTTATGGAAGCTTTCAGAAAGCTAAAGCCTGGAAAAAAGAAAGAGCGAAAGGCATCGCCACAATCGGATCATAGAAAATGATGGAAGGCGACTTTCCTTTTTTTGCTCGCAAGCATTTGGCAGAACAGTGGTAGATATTTCTTTTGAAAAAAAAAAAAAAAAATGTTGGTAAATAGTTATTAAATTTTGGCTCGATATTTAATGCGACCCCATAAAATTTTAATTTATTTAAACTTTAATTCAATATATAATTTTTTCCATAAATTTTTGATTTATTCAATACTATTTTCAATCTTTTTGATACGCATTCAATTTAATCCATCAGTTAAATAATTCAAAAACTAGATTTAATATTTATTAAATATTCATAAATTACATTGAACAAATTTAAAGTTTGGGTTTGATATTGCACAATGAGTTAAAATTTAAGAATTACATTGAATGGAAAAGTTCGAAGACCAAAAAATTTAGGAAACATTCATATAATTAACCCTTTCTTTTTCGGCCATTGTTTATTTACCCAAAAAAAGTAATCTAGAAAAATGTTTTAATTGAATGAACATATATTATTTTCGTCATTCACGATAATGAAAATTGACTACTTATTTTAAATGATACAAGTGTAGCCATTTTTAGGAAACTATTTTTTTATATAATTTATTTTTCACAAATTAACTTTTTTTATAAGGGTTGTATCCATGTGTCATGGGCTGATCGATTGGGATCGTAACTGTGCGGCGACTTGGGAACTTTAGGATCGGGATGGATCGCCGAAACATTCACTCGTTCGCCTCCGGATCGTTGAGAGAGAAAGAATCTAGAGAGAAGAGCTCTAGAAAGAAGACTTGTTTTGTATTGTGGAAGTAGTGGATGTTTACAAATGAAGGAGGACGCCCCTTTTATAGTTGAGGGCCTCGGATTATATCCATTGATCTATAATTATATCGGTGGACGAGATCACACCGCCTCAACTACTGACATAAGTATTGAGCTACCATCTACCGACATAAATAAAAGGAACAGACTCCCGTAATGTAGCTTAATGACGGTATCGCCCACCCTTGTGATCTTCGGGGAGAAGGCTTAGTGGGAATCCGAGCGAGAGTAGGAGGTCCACGGGCGAGTTGAGGTCAACTCTGGGGAACCTCTCAGGTCGTCCATCTTTCGACCCGTGACACATGTATATAACTAATTCACTTCAATTCAATCGAAAGAAATTCTTTCCTTTCATTTATGTAAGATGTAGTTGACTATTTGTTCTAAATGATACAAGCACAACCCTTCTAAGAAATTATTTTCCAAATCATTCATTTTCTACAAAACATTTTTTTATAAAGATCGTATCTATGTATATAACTAAATTCACTCCAATTAAACCCAAAATAATTCTTTCCTTTTATTTATGTGAGATGTCGTTGACATAATCAAGAATATCGTATCTTTCCTCTAATAATAGTAATATGTCATCCTATTATTATTTTTAGATTCTACCTTTGTAAATATTAGCTTTTATTTAAAAATATTTTTTTATAAATCTAGTTCTTTTTCACATTATCGAGTAAACTTATGGATTAATCGTGTCAAGTAGAAAAATGTAAACATAAATAACTTTTTAACAAGTCCAATGTTTATAAAACTATATTTTTATTATGACAATTTATCATCAAACATTTTCTTGATATAATGGGATGACCGATGAAAAAGAAGAACAAATCCTTATTAAGGATTTGCCAAAATAAAAACACAATTGCAGTCCCAACGAGAAAATTTAAATATAAAATAAAGTCAGAATTTTGTATAAAGTAGGTTAAAGTTTTATAATGATAGCTAAATTTTGTTCATTTTAGATTAACAAAAATTAGTATCATTCACGGAGTTTCTATAATAAAAATTATCAAATTGCCTCGATTTGCATTGCTTTTATATATCATAACTTTTTATATATTTTATATGAAAGTTTTCGCCAATAGTATATAAACAAAACTTCAATTATAAAATAGAGTAAATAAAGAAACTTAATTTTTTCAAAGACAAATTAAACAATAAATTCACCATGAATGTGAGCAAGGAGAGGGCACATACTTTATACTCATTGGTTTCAAAATTTTAGAACCTAAAACCTCTTTTGTAACCTCTAAAATTACACTAAAAATTTACGCGATCATATTAACTTTATAAGACCCGTAGATTCTACAGGTTCTCCAGCACATCCCAATGGGTAAGTCAGGCCTAAAAGAGAAGCTTTACTTAGTATTCAAGTATTTTAGAACCTACAACTTATCTTGCAACCTCTAAAATTACCTTGAAAATTTACTTGATAATTTAACTTTACAGGGCCCGTAGATTCTACAGGTTCTCCCGCACATCCTAGTGGCCAAATCGGGCCTAAAAGAGAAGCTTTATTTATTACCCAAGTACTTCTTCCTCTGGAAAAAAAGAAAAAAAAAGAAAAAAGAAAAGAAAGGCACCTTCTTGATTAGGAAAATGCAAGTGAATGTTTTGTTTTGGCTGGCTTCTCTCTAAGAATATCTGGCATGTGATATTATTGTAACCCCATCTCGAAAAGGAGAGTTGAACGCGAGCTTAAGCTGTTATTACGTACACGTTACTTTGAAAGGTCTTTTTAATTGACGATTTAAAAGGACTGCTTTACACATCAGACTTCAAAAAGTTTATTTTTTCCTTTGCTTTACTATCATGTGATTGGATTCTTAAACTTTTGTTCGGTACAGTTAAATACTCTAATAGTGCAATCGAGCCTTTTCAACTTTTACCTAGCAAACGTTAGGAACTCTCTTACTTTGCTATAATCTTATTACTAACGTGGTAAAAAAAAAAAATTGATAAATGATGCCTAGTCAACGCCACAAGCACCGTGTTACCAACTACAACCTTCATAAGAGTTCAATGGAGGCACATGAAGAAATTGCAAAAGGACATGCAAGTTGGGATCTTTAACAAAGAAACACACTTATTTTTTTTTTTTTTGGTAAAGTAGAAACACACGTATTGTTGATATCTACATAAACAGAATATTTAACATAAGGCATCTTTCATGCTTTCTAAACACTAACAAAAAAAATTGCTTGATTAAAAGGAAGAACCGACCATCTATATAATAATCGTTAGCTTGATGTGACCAAGCTTCTCACTCTCCACAGTGTCAACATGCCAATTTGACTAAACTATATAATAATCTAATTTCCATTTGATTTTGGGTCCCCTCCGGAGTTTTTTTTATTTTCCCCAAAGCTAGCAAACCAAAAAAAAAAAAAAAAGCTATCTACGACTTTTAAGGGTTCCCCATCACTGTCCGACAACTAGCTCATGATTTATGATAATTTCAATATAGTTTTTGGATTTTCAAATTCGTGCAACTCAGTCTTTCCATAAGACATGATAATCTTTGCAGCAATGTCAATCAACATCTTTTGCAACAAAATAAAGAGTTTTTTTTTTCCTTATGGGATCACTATTTTTTTTTTCAACGTAAGAATAATTTGATTACGTGAGAAAATTAATTAAGCCGATTGTTTATCCTGGTACCGGAGCTAAGCTTGGGGTCTTTCGCTCTATGTAAATTTTATTCAAGTAATTAATTAAAGGAGCTCATTCTAAGTTCTAACATCGAACAATTGTCAGAGTTTCACGAATTTCGAAATCAAGGAGCTTGTCTAAATTCCATGATTAGAGTAATGATATGTTAATGAAAAGTTTTACAAGCTCTAGTCTACTAAATGAGTCGGCAATCTATGTGGATCTAGCCGCATCATTTAGAAAAGCTAGGTCATCCTAAAAGAAATTAAAAACTAAACAAAAAAAATGACACAAATAATCTATAAACTTTGGTTTAATATTGCAATATACTCCATAAACTTTTAATTTGTTCCTTTTTTTTTTTTTTTTTTCCCAAAATCTTTCTTTCATGAATTTCATTTTCTGGTTTTGACATTTTTTTCATAGACCTTTATTTCTTATGAATTTCATTTTCTGGTGTTGACATTTTTCCCCCTTTTATCCACTAAAGGGCACGTTATGGCCACATCAACATTAGGAATACCAAAGTTAACAAACCTTCATTAAGTCTTGGACTACTCCCCTCTTATGAAAAACAAAGATGATTTTTCTTTCTCTCTCTAATATATAGTGCGATGAACTCTTGAAAAAAAAGTTATATTTGGAGAAACTATTTTCAAAACAGTCTTATACGATAGACAAAATCACTTTATACTTGCAACACCAATTACAAGGCCAAAAAACTGCAGTCTCGAAAAGGCACTACAGTTCATTAGCCACAAATAGTTAACCATTTCCAACAAGCCTACAGTAAAAAAGGTTTTGTGTGAAGTAATTACGGTCCACACATTATATTGACGGTATGGGATATTTTGATGTCATTTTGAAATTTCTAGGAGTTTGATCAGATTCACGTCAAATTTAAATCGAGAAACGTAGAAGATTTTTCTCTCTTCCAATATGCAGTCAGGTGAAAAATTTTCGAGACATGATGATTTTAGCAACGCCTCAATCTCAAAATCATTTCAGAAAGTCAACTATTTCCTTGGAGCGTGGCACCCGATTGCAAGGGGTGACACGCCGCTCCACCCGATTGGGCCGACCTCACTCGCTCGTTGGCCGACGCGTGGAGGGGTCCCAAGGGTTGGTGGGGATGGGCCCTCCCCCGCTCCGTTCACATGCTTATTAATATTTTCATATGTCCACCGATATTTGCATCTTTGTCAATATTTATAATACTTGAAATTACAAAAAAAAAAAAAGAATTCAAATAAATGCCTAAAGTACCCTAGTTTTCTCGAATAAAAGTTCAAAATGGACATTATTTCAAATAAGAATGTGAAGTAACTAAATTATTTTAAATGATGGCTTGAGGTGGCTAAATCATCTCAAATAAGTGCCTTTGGCTAGTGGTGACTTTTTTGACCATTAGAGAATGGGTATTTTGGTAAAATAAAATAAAATTCTAACGGCATTTTAATTTTTTTTTTTATATATTTTCATCCTTTTGTTTTTTCTTTTCCTTTTTCCTCTTCCCTTCCCCCTAACCATTGACGGCCACGAAGGTCGCTCTCACCAACATCGGGCAAGGGTAGCCCTCGCTAGATCCGACGAAAGCAATCCTCCCCTGGGCTAGCGAGGGTGAGGGGGTTCCTCACCAAATTTGACAAGGGTGAGGGATGGCCTCACTGAAGTTGGACAAGGGTCACCCTCACCTAGCGAGGGACGCCTACGCCCAACGTGGTCGAGAACTACCCTTGCCCACCTAGGTGAGGGCTACCCTCGCGCTCGTAAGATCTAGCAATGGACGCCCTTGTCCAACTAGGTGAGGACTACCCTCACTTGACGTCGACTATGGGTGCTAGGCTAGTGTGACGATTGACAACTCTCGCCCAAATTGGGAGAAGGCAAGCGACCTAGCCTAAACCAGATGAGGGTGAGCAACCCTCACCCAAATCTAGGAGAGGGTCACCACCCTATCTTGCCTGTTGGCCTTCATCTCTGGTCGACTAATGCCACTGGTTCTTCCCAAGCGCTAGCAACCCCACTAACCTTCGCCACTATCCCATCGACGATTAGGCAGCAATCATAGGTTGGAGGGAGAACCCTCCCACTTGTGTTTTTTTTTTTTTTTTTTTGAAAAGCAAAAGAAAAAAAAAAAAAAAGGAATTTAAAAAAAATTAAAAAGAAGGAATTGCTCTTCACATTTTGTGAGTTTAGGCTATTCTTTGAAATTGATATATGTACTTTAGATCCTTATTTAAAAAATGTTCACTTTAAACTTTTATTTGAGAAAATAAAAACGTTTTGAGCCCTTATGTGAAGCTATATTCACTTTAAACTATTATTTGAGAAAATAAAGGCATTTGATGCTCTTATTTGAAATTTTTCACAAAAAAGTAATAATTACCTCAAATTTTAATTAGGGAGAGGTAAGAATGATGCATCGACAGCCAATTTTTTTCATTTTATTTTTTTCCAAAAGTTTTCCCGAAGTAAATTAGACGGTTTGCCACGCCATATATTACTACTCGTGCCAAGGGATGGAGCGAGGGAAATTTCCTTGCGCGGGGCATGAGATGGAAAGGGGGAATAAAGTCAAGACGTGGACGAGGGATGGAAAATTTTATCTAAGAAATAAATGTCATCATCCTCACTTTTTTTTGTTTTTCATTTCAAAATTACTCTTTACAGTCATTATGCACAATTACTGAATGATTGCCCCCCTTTTTTTTTTCAAGTATAACCACATTTTTGCCTCACTTTTTGTGAATGCAAAAATTTTAACGACACTTCTTTACGGCAACGAATGGACTATATCATTTTGCAACTTATACTTCTTGTCCTCATAATGAAATTACAGGACAAATTCATTGAATTTGATTCACAATATTATTTCAGAAATTGTTGTGCACAAGCACGGCGCACGTATCAAGTAATATATAGTATATTAGCAAACAGAACTCGCCTAGCAAAAAATAAGATTTGGTAATCACACCTAAACGAAAGATGGAATACCACCACCATATTCAAGAAGCTCGAAATATGTCACGAGCAATAGCTACCTTATATTTTAGGTATTTGGCACATCGTGTGAAAAGATTATCCAACCTTTAGCATGTCAATGGGCTGTGATGATAGGTTGTACATTTACACTTGAACTAAGTAAGAATGACACAAAATTTAAAATTTGAACACTTAGTAGAACATCCGTAACTCTCATAAAGGTCACTTCACCTATTAGTATTAAAAAGCCAAAAGATGAAGAGAAAAACATATAAAGATAATATCATAAATGATCTTTAAATTTTAGTTTAATTTGTAATACTGTCTTTAAATTTTTAATTTTTAATGTAATAATTGATTAAAAGTTGGATGAAACTTTAGAGGTAGGTCATTTTTCCACGACACGAAATGACGGGTTGGTCCACGCGCTCGGTTACAGAGTGACAGAGAAAACGACTGTCCTTAAAACGAAGCCACCTTGGATGCTTTCATCTCCCTTTCGGTCTCGGTCGGTGCTGTCCCGAGTGCAGCAACGTTCGACAGCGCGGATTCCCCCGTCTCCCCCCGCACTGATTTCGCCGTCGTTATCTCCTTCGGTTCTCCGATTCCCCTCCTCCTCCTCCTCCTCCTCCTTCGCAGCTTTCGCTCCCGCCGAGTTGTCACCGCGGCGAGCGGCGATCGGGGACATGGCGGATTCGATGTTTCTCGAAGACGCGCCCCGGGGCGCGACGCGGAGTCCCTTCTCGCGCTCCGCTTCCGTCAAGGACGTCACCTACAGGTACCGATTCCAGCTCCTTCTCGCCTTCGATTCGCTTTCGGGTTAATGGGTTGGAGATTGAACCGTTGCATGAGGCTATCTGATATACTCGGGTTGATTTCGGTGGGGAATCCGGGACTCGTTTGAGCTTGGTAGATGGTAAATTTTTCGTTTTTTCGTGTTTTTGTTCTCGGGTCGTGAAGAAAGGGGGTTTCTTTTCATTCTTGGAATGGTCAATGAGCTAGGCGTGAAGAAGGGGTTTTCTGTTCGTTCGTGGATGGGTGGGGTGTCGCTATGGCGCGATTGATTGAAGGTTGTGGTCAACTTGATCGATCGTTTTCGGTTGACTCTTGATGCTTGACATTTCGTCTCACAGAGATTGGGGAAATTGATTCTTCGAGGATAAGCCGATTATCGAGCTTGCTTCTCGCCCACCTGAGTTTTGAGAGATTGAACTGGCGAAAGGGGAGCCTGTTCAGCTGATAAGCCACTTTCCCAGAACCTTTTTCAACTAATTCGTTAGCTGAATTCCCTTGTAGTATTGTTGATGCTACTTTTGTGACATCTTGAGATCATCTTTCATAGAGTTTTTTTCCAGTTTGAAGTGCTCACTGCTCTTTTGATGAATGTTCCGCGAAGCGATTGCTGGATTTACCCAAAATCAATTCTTGATGTAAATATATGATTTGGAATGGCAGGAGTATTGTTTTGAATGTGAGGCACTGAACTTAAAGTTTTGCCTGAACATCTGAAAAGGACTAGATTATGCCTAAAAATTTCTCCCCAAGGTAGGGAGAGGGTTTTGGGGGGGTGAGGGAGCACTAATACCTTGGTTTGCCTCTAGTTTCAAGTGTATGCATAATCAACCATGTGCTTGTATTGTAAAATGAAAATTTCCGTCTTTACAAAAGTAATCCTTGAGAATTAAAGCTCTCTGTCTAAGCATGTTTTCTTGATTCTTGGCCACTTTGCTTTATGTAGTTGTATTTCTAAAATAGGGGCATCACAAACTTTTATTCTTATGTGATTTTTCCCTGAATGACTGACTAGCAATGGTCCAAGAATGCGCCTCCCTGACTTTCTGTGTGATTGTGCTGTCTGAAATCAATTTCTTTATTTACATTTGGATACGCCAATTCTGGGTTGCTGAACTTTCAACAACTGAAAATGCAACAAGTAGTGGTCATCTAAAAATATTACCTAAGGAGGCAACTTGTTTGCAACAATTGTCACAAGGTCAGAAGTTTATTACTGCTTCATGAGGATTCAAGCATCTGTCTTCATATAAACTAGACGTTCATGTCTCTTGCAGTACTTGGGCTGAAATTCTTCGATAGGGTTAGAATTGTTGTAATCATAGTGGGTGAGGATAGTGTTTGCTAGCCTTTTCCTGAGAAATTTGACTTGACTTTTCCACATGATAGACATTGTTTTAATCCTGACTAATAAACTCACTATTCTTAATCTCTCACCACACTTACTACATGCGTGGACACCCTTGCATGCACAGTTGTGCAATCATACATACACATAACATGTTTGTGCATTCTGATGTGGTGTGAATAGGAAGATAACCACAAAAGCTGTTTGTAATATTCTCTTTTCTTTGCAGCTGTGGCTCTTGTGGATACGAGCTAAACCTCAGCTCCTCAAATCGGAACATGTCAACAATTGGATCTAAATACAGTAAGTCCATAAAGAAGGGGATCATTTCATTCCGTAATGTTGATGAGAGTAGATTTACACTGGTTGATGAGCTGCAGTGCATACCTTACTTCTCGAAACGATCGTGGGGTTTGTTTAGGCGGAGAACCAAACTTCTTTGCCGTAAGTGTGGCAACCGTATTGGAATTGCATATGATCCAATCACTTCATCTGATTCACTTGTATCAGATGGACTAGAATCATTTTCGTCCAGTGAAGTTCCTAGTCAACGTAAATACGATGTAAGAATTCGTGCCTTACAGCCATCATCCTCTGAGGAATCATCAATGTCCCCCTTTGTATGATAAATACGATTCCCATTGGGTTGGATCAAGTCAAGGCAACCGAAAAGTTCCCCTGAGAGTTTTTCCCTGTCTAAAGGTGGAATGCTACTTTCATGTTTGTAACTTTTGCATTTGTAATAAGGGATTACATGTATAGAATACGAAGAACACTGGATGCTGGGAACTGTGAGGTATTTGAATGATTAAGCTGTGTTTAATTTTTACCCGTGAATTTGGGAAGTGATGCTGCTACTTTGAGGGTCAATCTGTCTTTTACTAATCGAAATTATAGATGCTACATACGGAAATGGATATCACCATGCTTCTGTGGGGAAAACTAATTTGTGAAGTGATGCTGGTCATTGTTAAATTTTGCTGATCAACACGTTTTAGCATGTGCATATTGGTTTTGTGGTTGACATGGATTTGGTGAATTTAATGAACAAACGTACTGAGAAAGATACAAGTAGACACAGAACTTTGTGTTCGATGTAGAGACTGCAGTTTTATATGTTGCAATTGCACGAGCCAATATTTTTTTCATGTGGAACGACCTCCAAGCTAGCACGACCTCCAAGCTAGCATGGTTCTGGGAACTTAGGAGTTCATTAGTGGCATATAATCGCATTGTCAATTTAGTCTACAATTACTGCTTAGGAACTGGAAGGAGCTGGTGACTTGAATGGAATTTTAATTGACCCTTATGAAGTTGAGGTTGTGTTGTAGCATACAAGTCGTCATATAATGCTGGTGAAATCACTGAATGCTTTCCTTTATTAGAGATACGGACCGGTTGCAAACTCTGAAATTTTTCTGAAACTCTTTCCAGTTACTTTCAGTCTCTTTGATCTGTTGGCTTTAGGACTTGTATCGAGATAGAATTGTTTATCACATGAGATGGTTGTCTCTGAGAAACATCCAATCCGCATGTTTGATAGCCGGTTGCATAGTTACGCATGATTTGCGTGGAACACAAGTTCACATTCCGTCGATATGTAAAGTGCTATTTGGGGCATCGACCAATCGGAACTTTTATCTTGTATGGATTGGCATTCCTCAATGTTGAACTATCAAATTGTTGGGACCATGAAAACAACAATTCCACAGCATTGCGGTGATTATGCATTCTTGTTCTCGTTCCTAGATGAACGATATGATCATATAGTGGCATGGTGGATCTTGATCGATTGTGGTCACTTTAACTGAAGCAACATTGCATGCAAGTGGAGACTGACATCCATTTTTCACTCTCCTTTTTCTTCCTAACCTCAATTTAGCCTTGCATGCATGTCAAAGGACGATGAAACCGACAAATCATCAAATCCAACAATCAAACATTCCATTATGGTGAAAAGAGTCACGAGAAACGTCGTCCCCCCTTTGTCTGCTTTCTCTCTGTTAAGGCCACATGCAAATAAACATTATCTCTCTCTCTCTCTCTCTCTCTCTCTCTCTCTGTGCAACACATGACTAAGGCAGCCAATGTGTTTTGGGTAACATGGTTCACCCAACAATTAACAATTGGGGGACAAATTAACCCGAAAAAGAGGATGATAATTCGGGTTGATAATGCAAGTTTTCCAGAATTTCAAATTAGGCACCAGTCAGAAGCCTACATAAGAAAGTGTAAGCCGCATTTTTCTATTGGTAGTACAAGAAAGAATATCTTGTGGCGTGGACTGTTCTGGTCCGGTTATTCTGAGGTGAGGATCTAAGGCGCAGCTAGAGGCCTAACAGGGGTAGCTATAAGCTTTCATTTCAAGGGCTGTATATATATAAGTTGGGTACATTTTGGGAATTGGATCTGTGTGGATAAGAATATCATATCACTCTTTGATATTGGTGTGACCAAACGATATGGCCTTTCCAAAAGTTGTTTTGACTTGAGGCGCTCCCTAAAGAAGCTTTTGTTCTTCTCTCTTTTCCAGTCATCTTACAAGAAAAAGGAACTAAAGCTCTTGCTAGGCTTTCATGCTCTGGCTCTGACCCTTTATCTTTATCCCATCTTTAGATCTCTCTGGTTGGATGGAGGAGATATAGGTGGTGGTGACCAGCTTTGCCCTACCGGAGAATTGCTTGGCATAGGCACATGCATGTCCTTTGGCCTGAGTCCAAATACAGTCTCTCTCTCTCTCTCTCTCTCTCTCTCTCTCTCCATGGGCAAAGAGAACCTTTTGCAGAATATTACCTACAAACAGAACACAAGACTAAGAAAATGGGAGTTCTTGGCCTTGGTAAAAATGAAATGGAAAGTGATGAAAATTATATGTTTCTTTTGGCACACAGGGTGTTAAGAGGTAACAGTCTGTACAGCTTATTTGCCCTTCTAGTTAGGACCAATTTGAGGGCTCATGCCCTGTGTCTCTAGGTCAAAATCACTGTCACTTTAAGAAATGTCGATTTTTTTAATCAATTCAAGTGTTAACATTGAACTTGTTAAAAAAAAACATTAAAGTGTTATTACACATGAAACAAAAGTTACCGAAAGTTGCAAAAGCCACAAGCACAAATTGAGCTTTTTCCAGACATACCGTTAATGCTTTTTTTCATGATAAAAATGGAGGGAAAAAGCAACTAGCACTAGTGGCCTCCCGTTAGCATTACCTATCTCACCCCGTTATGAAGTGTGTTACTAATTGCAATCTAAATGTTCAAGGGTGCCCTCTCATGGCAATCTTATTAAGATATTAGTAGGTAAGAAATCTCTTCACACGAAATATTTTAAAGTTACGCTATGCAACAAAATTTGTTTAAATATTCTTTGGGGATGTGAACCGAATTTGGATGGTTTCTTGGAAGAGAAAAGAGATGATTTTTTTTTTTTTCCTCAATAGGCCAATAACCTTGATGCTTAGATATAAGGTTGAAATGATATGCATTTGAAATACGGCAAGTGAAATTTACAGTCTAGGGGGGATGAAGTGTGTGGAGCTCTATTGTGAATCACATTTGCCCTCAGCCTAGCCCAGCTAGGAGCTACTAGCTCCATATGTAGACATTTTTCAAACATCCATCAGTCACTTCCATGTGACACTAATGCACCCCTGTCTTTAAAATAGTCAATTCGCCACCGAATTTATAGGAGCTAGACATTTCCTTACTTAGATTAAAGATATAGCGTATTTCCTTTTAAAATTAGTCTACCAAGGTTTAGGTTTATTTGTAGCCTCGTTGAAGATATATGTACTATCCATCAGCTATATTCGTGCCACAACACTTGTCATCACTTTTCTGAAAGTAATTGTTTTGTTCTTTAGTGCAACATTATGGTATATAAAGCCATTTAATCTTTGTCAAAATGATACAATTAAGGAATCATTATATAAATTAAAAGTTTAAGAATGTTCAGAAATCATTTATATTATTATTTCTTAATCTTTCTTGCAGAACTCTCTTGAAAAGACCTATGCAACTAAGGGTCCTTTGTCAAGTTGCCCTAATTGCCCCACGAGGTGATAATGTTGCGTTAGGAGGTCAGCCTCGACGCCTACGCGGCACAAGGTTTCGATCCTCATCAGATGCTTTGCTCGATCTCACCGAACGAGGCAGGACTCGATGATTCACAACACTCTTGGAAATCTCATGGGCCACGGCACCTTCGCAAACGTGAGTTTTCCCCCCTTATTAGCCAAAGGGAGGCGGCAGATATTGCCTAAGTTTTCGTTAGGTTAGTGGAACCGCATGAACCACATGAATCCCCGTTAGGCTTCATTCATGTTCCCCTTGGACAGTCGTTGGGAGTTGGGTGCACATTCATGTCTTGTCATTTTCGTGCTCCCCATTTGAAACTAAACAAACAGAATTGTGGTCCTAAAGCAACAGCTTTTGGTCCCATATTCCATACTCTAACCCTTCAAATACAGATTGCCCCTGTGAAGGGCTCTTGCCCTACCCAACAAACAGGGCCTAAATGGACCTTGCACGTGCGGAGAAAATTTGTAGCGAAATGATTACTCTTCACGTCCATCAATCAAATTTTCAGAAGACTAAAAAATGGGAATTTGGCATCTATCCGCTATAGATGAGTAATTTAAAATCAAAATTAGAATATCATCTGAGTGCTCTGCAACAAAGGGACAGGTATTGCTCCATCAAGACAACTATGGGACAAGCACTTCTTTAGCATTGTACACATGGTCCATCATTGTTTACTTTAGCCCCATATCTTCAGAGGATATCAAAATGATTCCTTTCATGACGTTTTAAGAAATTACATGTGCCATTTTAAGCCCCAAACAACTTTTCTTTTTGTCTGATTTTCTGTTCTGGCTACAACCATGAGAAGCAAAAGGGGTTTTAGATAAATATACAAGAATCCGGAGAGCATTCAGAAAGGAAAGCACTTACTCAAGCTATTCTTTGACTCTGTCGGTCTCAATAGTATCAAACTTTACAGTCACACTTTGCAGGCCCCAAAAGAAAATACCCAAAAAGAAGGGGACTCGTTCTTTTCTTTTGAAACCCTCCCTCTTTTCCTTTTTCATTCTTTGGTCCTCCTCTTTGTGAGAGTCCTCATCCAGCCACTCCTCACCTTCACCCCTTCCACCTTGGTGCCCACGTGGCAGACGCTCCCCTTGCTCTTGCTGGACCTCTTCCATCTCATGAGCTGGAACAAGTGGCCAATCCGCTTCCGCCACCTCAGCGAGGCGCGCGGCTTGGCATGCTCGACCACGGTCTTGTTATTGGTACTGCTTTCCTTAGAGGCTGTGGTAGCTGGGATAGTCTTCTTGCTCGTGCTGTGAGGCCATGAAGCCTTGCAATTGTCAAAGGACACCTTAGAAGCTGTGTTTTTTTCCCACGACGCAAGACCATTGTCCTCAAATTTGATTGATATGAAAGAATCTGCATGAATCATGAACTCTCTTAGTGATTATTAACAAGGAAAAAAAAAGAGGAGAATCTCGATTTATGATGAATTAAATAAAGCCTGGAGGCTGGCATGTATGTTCTTACAGTTCTTCTGTTTCAGTATTAGAAACATAGAACACAATCCTATTAACAATATTTTAATGAAACTTATAGCAGAAGTAGCCCTGCTCAAGATATGATGGGTAATGAAATCACATCAAATGGATGTTGGCCATGGCCCAGCAAACATGTCCCCCTCGAATTCTCAGTGCACCGACCTGAATGATCCCATCTTCTACCATCTAACTCTACCTGTTCACTTTAATGTGAATAGTCATCTTTTTTTATTTAATTTTTCTTTTTTATTATCTCCAAGCAATTCTACCACCTTTTTTTCTCGAGACTGTGAATTTGTATGTGAGACCAAATTTCACATCAGATCCAGAGTGATTTACGTCCTATTTATTATCTAAAATATTCACTCTTGTACAAAAATAAGAGGACAGAAGATCAAACCAAACCCGAGCATCACTCCTTCCAATGTGAGCCATTTGGCCTTATTTCCTTGTAGGCTTGTACCCATTGTATGCATGCAATAATTTCTTTCCCCAGACAACACAGCAAGTGATGGCAATGGCTGAGACAAGACAGCCCTAGCAAAAACTCCCACCTATTCACTACTTGCAAAGGTGCAAACTTTTTCTCAGATTCAAACTCTGGGATCTTGAAAGGTAGGGAGAAGAACCATAAGAAATGAGAAAAATTTACCTTCTGGGCTAGGGGAAGCCTCTTCATAGGAGATAGAACCAGATTTCCAATGCCGGAATTCGAGGCGATTGAGGAAAGATCCAAAAGCAAAGATCTTGGGAAGACCAGCAACAGGTGGCTTCTTGTTGGGGTTGTTGCTCTGGCTCTGGGCTCTGTGGCCATGGCTGCTTCTGGTGGAATGAGGATGAAGATGGTGGTGGTGGTTGTTGTGCGCCTGCTTTGCTGCTAAAACTAGAAGCCTCTCGTTCAAGCACAAGGGACAGACCCCAACAATTACTTCTTGAGGATGGAAATAGCAGCATGTCGAGTTGCCTTCTCTGTAGTCATTCATGCTCTGCTTTCTTAAGCTTACTGTGCAAGGGGAGCGCTTACTGTGCAAGGGGAGCGCAGAGAGAGAGAGAGAGAGAGAGGGGGGGAGGAGAGAGAGAATAGTCCAAGAATGTGTGAGCTGCTATTCATTTATATTGGGATGAAACATGGAGTCTGTAGGAGTCGGTGAGCTCATCACCACACACCATGGCCCGCAAAAAATTTCATCTCAAGAGGCACTTAAAAAAAAATTGGAAATGAAATTTTAGTTAGACGCACATAAATTTGAATGCGACGTAGCTCCTATCCTTTTAATAACTTCTCTCCATTTATGATAATCTCGAAAGTCACATTTATTATTTAGAATCTTAATCGATACATATGAACAAGATGATTTGTTAAACTTAATCCGATTAGGAGGCATTGGATATGGATACCCCTTGTCATGAAATGGGAAAAAGGAAAGGAATATTTTATCTTCAGAAGAGGTAAGGACGGGGCAAAGGCCAAGGCGTTAGGGCCACAATCCAGAGGCAAATTTCACCTTTTTTTTACCAGCCGAAGCAGAATTCCCATTTGTCTTATTTACTGGTTTTTACTGTGCGCCTCGGTTGTAACGAGGTGGAGAGGTTAGGTAAGGTACTGTTTCACCTTTGACCCCCTCATAAGGGGCAACGAGATGTGCAATGTCTGCAAAGGAGTCACATGAGTGCAGTAAACCCTCCTCATCGCTTGTCTTGTCTAGATTATTATGATATAATATTTAGCAGAGCAAAACATTCCATTGTTAACGGCAACAATCTGATCTTTTGCAGCATCTAGAACCCATCTGGTTCAGGCTTCATGCCCGGTCTTCCCTCGGAGGAGGTGGTCAAAGTTGGACCCCCCCTCTTCTTGGATCTGTTTTAGGTTGCACTTTTATCATGGCATAATCTCAAGCACAACTTGCATTGCCACCGCGGGGAAAATTTTCATCATTCGATGCTGTCCGGTCCTTGGAGATTCCCATTTATACTTATGTCGTGATCGTGATATCTCGTCGAGAAAAAAAAGGGTATTCCATGTACCTTTCATTGGATACTTATAAGGCATAGTATTGTATGGCACAACATTATCTTAAGATGATATTGTGACATGTTATGATACTATCATATTTAGTTAAAATGGCACAGTGTAATTATACAGAGCAATAAGTTTGCCTTAGAAGTTTCCCCTTCATTGCAATATACATTGATAATTCTAACCATCGTCGACCCAAGAAACGGGCAGAACTTGCAGGAGGAGGTTGGATTAGGGCTTTTTTGGTTAGTTGAACGAGGGGGAAGGAGGGTGCCCATCTCGGAGACACGTCTTTTAAGAAGAAGCGGTTGGATCGCAGCGCTTCTTCTCAAGCCAAGGTCAAATTTGGCTTGAAGTTGTAACCATGTCAATAAAGGGTGACTAAAGGAGGATATTATAATGGGGCAAGGCTGTGGATTAAGTCAAACATTGCAGCTTGAGACTGCTCCCTATGGGTTGTGGACCATAAAAAACAAGAAAAAAAGAAAATACATTTGCAGAAAAGTAGTATGGAGGGTGAGAAAAGTATAAATATAAATGACAAGAAAAAGCAGGTGCTAGGCACACTTTAGCTTGACTCTAATGCCCTTTTAGGGGGAAAAAGAAGAAAAAGAAACAGATTTATTGCAATATCTTTTTTTCCTCCAGAAGAAATGATTCCTGATAATGCAAAAGTCCTTTTGATGAAGCTTTTGCCCGTTTCTCTTTCTTCTTTTACAATTTCTTTCCTTTTCTTTTTTTGATTCCTTTTCTTATCCAAAGCAGATCTTATATAAAAGTTTGTGACTTGGATTGCACTAGTCAAAGTCCCGTGCACTGCACGGTTTTGATTTTTGATTCATTATAGTTTAGTTGGATAGCCGAAGAGCACATAATTTTTATATTTTATGACATCTACACAAATGAAAATCAATTTGAAACAAAGAAAATGTTCAAAAACTTCAATTGCAGGTGTTCCTTTGACATATTCTTTTGATTTGAGAATTTTGTTGTGCCGAAATATATAAATAGAGGTATTGCAGCATTTTGACTATTCTTTAATTTAAATTTTATGACTCAATGTTGGATATTGGCAACTTTTTGATTTCATATTGATAATATAAAATATAGGGTTGCTCGAGGAAGTATGATAATCTAAATACTAATTAGATGAATTAGGGCTTCTGTGTATTATTTTTATTCTCCATGGTAGCCCATATACTGGGAACATGAATACATGTTACATAATCATATTATTGATTATTAATTTATGTCCTCTTCCAGTCGCCTGATCATGTCTATTGCATGTGTGGAAAAAAAAAAACTCTTTAAGGAATGAAGAAAATACACATTTTTTGAATTTTATCCAATTAGGAAGATTTTTAATTACTTATGATTTTTTTTAATTAATATTCTCAAATGACAATTAATCCTTCCCTTTTCATTTTTTCACTTATCTAATATATATTTTTATGCTCTTTACATGTTATGTTATATGGGTTGATAATCATATAAAAGATAAGAATACATGGAATTTTGTCGCGTGGGACAGCCATTAAACTTCGTTCTATCCAACTTTCTTATTATATATATATATTATAGAGCAATAATAAGTAATAAGAGGTGACTCATCTAGGTTAGGTATCGAAACTTAGCTTGATGAGGCAACCGTCGAATTGGTTTTTCGTTGTTCAAATTTGCCATTTTGATTTACATGCCAAGTTTATACCCCGTTATTTATGCTAAGTTTGGGACATCTAGGTACAGAAAATTGTGAGAGAAGACATGCTTCCGTAAGTTAAGTTGGATTTTTCATCAAAACAAAACAACGTGGGAGACAACACCCGCTACAAATCTCAATACAACTCAATGTCCAAGAAAAACCAAACAAAGAATAGCAGCAAAAAAAAGCTAAGAAAAAAAATATAGAAAAACGAGACATCGGAGAATTGCAGAATCATTCAACCTAAACTCCCCATTCTAAGCATGTGAAGATTTGGTCCCATCAATCTGCATCATTTTCTCTCCACTCCATATGCAATTATGCATCAAAGATTTTGATTTTAACAGCCAACTTCACATTAAAAAAAGAAAAAAAAGAAAAGGGCTTGGATAGAAACAAAATAATCTGGTCTAGCTCAAGGCCAAATCCTTGTGAGTTCCTTATCATACCAAAGAAGAAACGTAGATCACCCTTCTTAGAAAATTATCCATTTTCTGTAGCTTCAACAAATCCCTAAACCACATCATTTTTTCCTCTCGGCTCCTCTCATTAAAAATTCAGCTCAAATTTTCATCCTCCACGTTTCCTTTCCTTTCCCAAATGAAGCATTAAAGATTGCGACACAAGAAATGTTTCGAGTTATGTTTTTCCAGTGCAATGCCCACTAACAAATAGAATGCGGTGATTATGAGTGAGGACAACTATTTAGCAACTTAATCATCATATTTGTTCATTTTGTGGGAAAAGAAGAAGGCAAGGCAAACAGGAGGATATCTGAATCTACAAGAAATATTTCTGTACCACGGATATAGAAGGTAATAGTGATAACGTGGAGCAATCAAGCAATCATCATTACTCCCGTGTTATGAATATATTTAATTAAGTGATATTTTGCTCTAGCTTTCGATTGGGTTGGTTAGAATATGTGTGCTGTCGCAGTGGTGCATCCGTTATATATAATACTTCTCCAAAGGTTAGGCATGCTAAAGAAGTATTTCTAAAGTCAATGACTTCCACTACAAAAATTAGGCACACCAAAAACTTTTGTTCCTCTCTCTCCTCTCTCTATCAAATCTAAGATGATATTTTACCGAAAAAATACCTAAGATGATGTACTAGTCTACGTGGAAAACAGAGGTCGCTAGTTTTGGTCACGAATAAATGTGGTGATTGTGCAACTAAATGGTCCTAGGACAAGGCTAATGCAGAAAAGAAGATAGAAAGAGAAAGATTAGGCTGATTATTTTTTGTCTTTTCATCATTTATCAAAACTGAGATTAAAGGCAGCTATGAGTTAGCATTTGGATATGTCGCTCTCTAATCAAGACCAGTCAAAAGGAAACATAGACCTTTCAGGAAAGCTAGGAGCTAAATACAACTCTTAACTTTTTTTTCAGCTTGCCATGTACATTTTAAATACCACATCTCTTGCTAAATATGTACTAAGTTAATATCACTTAGGATCTTTCTTTTTATCTTTTAAGACATAGAAAACCATCTAAAACCATACCTTGTGCTTGCACGTACATTAAAGGAATCATCTAAAATCAACATGAGAAATAAATTCGTGACATGATGTTAATCCTTCTACATGTGGGTTGCAGAAATTCTATGTATAGCATCCCTAGTTAACTCACTCAAGATATTATCCGTCTTAATTTGTCCTATAGCGAGTCTCACAGTTGACATTTGCCATACAAGTAAGCACTTTTCCAAAAGATCACCTATTTCGATAGTATTCTAGCATGAGCAAGCTTAAAATTGAAATTCCAAAGCTAAGGTTGCCATTAGGTATCTCCATAAATTAATTTTATATTTAATAAATTTATCCCCAGTAGCTCTCCCCCGATTTAGTGTGTAATTCGGTTTATTTCTACCTCATTTACCATCCTAAAAGTCTATTAGGAGTTGCTCCTTATTTGAGTCCTTTAATCTTGGCGACCACTCCCCATCCTCGTTAGACCAGGTCGTTACAAGCCCACCAACTTTTGCATGGTGTGTCCCTAAATCACACTTCTATTAGAGAGCCGCTTTGATATCATATTGTGACATTATTAATAACTCACTCAAGGTATTGTTAGTTTTGGCCCATTTCTTATCAAACCTGTGGTTTTGTCTTTGAGCATATAGGCAAACACTTTCCTAAAAGGTCACCCATTCTAATAGTACCATAACATGAGCAAAGTAAAGTTTGTTGTTTCGCCAAAACATGTCTCTGTGAGTTAATTCCAATTTTCATGAATGTATTCTATGCTCGCTCTCCCCTAGTTTAATGTGCAATTTAGTTCATTTTTGCATCATTCACCATACTAGAAGCCTGCCATGAGCCGCTCCTTAACCGAACTCTTTGACCTCCACAACCACTTTTTACCTTCGTTGGATCAAATTGTTACACCATGAGTTCTTCATGTACCCAAATCCCACGCCATGCTCCGGTATTACATTACAGAAAAAAAATGGCGGGTTACTTCCAAGTTGCCAACTTAATACATTAAAATAAACTATGCACATGAAAGATACGTTAACATTTAAGTTGAAGTAATCAACAAGCTTCTGTAAAATGCGCGCGCGCCCCAATTACATTAGCATTTGAATTAGTGACTAATAACCTTTTTTCCCATGTCAGCTCGTGAGAGTGAGATGGAGTTCTGCACCGGAAGGAAAATGATGTAAACTTGATCTCTAAAAATGGGTTAAAAGACTCGAAACCAAAGCATTACCACCAACCTGACCATACTCACTTCCATCCCTTGTTGAATGTAAGTGACGATAATGTGTGCCATGCGCTGTTGTTTCGACACCAAAGCATTCCCCAAACAAAGCCGAGTTCCCTCCTCGGGGTCATGTTATAGCCTATATGATTTTGAATCGATGGTTCTCGTGTCATGTTAAATTCACATTTCGCACAACAACTTTGGCCATGATCATGCTATGTTGTCGTGTCCAAATCCGAAATGGCCACCTTCACTGGATTATAAGCTTGGTCGGCTGCACGAACTCGAGGTAGAGATGGCAGCCTTAAAAAGTTTTTTCACTTTCATTCTCGGCTTGACTCTGAAAAGCTGAAAAGGGGAGGAAAATGGTAACTTTGTTACTAGGAACACGTGAACGACACGATCGCGAAAAGAGAGTTGCGCACAGTTCATAAATCTATGTTGGATTCGACCTCCGCAAGAGAGGACGAGAGGGGTCCCTGTCCGAAAGAAGACACAGTGGAAATCTACAGAAAAACAACTCATTTTCATCTTCATCTTCATCATGCCACGTACTCTCTCTAGTCGGACGCTCAACGGGTTCGCTCTTTCTCAAACTATCCGATGGTTTTCAACCAAAATGGGTGGCCTCATTTTTTCGACAACGAGTTTTATGACTAGGGTCGAATGACCAGATAACAAGTAACCTTATCCTCCACGATCGAGGTTATTAAAGCTCCACGGTGCAATCTACAGGAGCAGTCGAGATGGTCAATGTTTCCTCGCTTCGTCTAGCGTCGAATTCGCATCCGAAAGAAAGAGAAATGCTTGGTCGCGGAAAGCATTGCAAAATGGACCACCATACTTTTGAGTAATTTCTCCATGGAGCTTTCACGTCCGTGACAATGTGTTGAGAGAGAGAGAGAGAGAGAGAGGGAAGGAGGGAGTCAAAAAAGCAATGAGTGGGGCGAAAGGTGGGGGGGGGTGGGGGTGGGGGAAAGGAGTGTCAATGAAACAAGCTTGAAAAGGGGAGGGTTCAAAAGCGATGGGAACAAACAAGCTACTGGTCACATGGGGCGGGGGTGAGGAGGAGGAGAGCTGTTTCCATTCTGGTTGGCTTCGAGTCAATTCCACATCATGGACCAAAGTTGAATGTGGGTCTCTCTCTCTCTCTCTCTCTCACTCACTCGACAAGACACATTCCCTTTTCTTCCAACTAACCCCCAAAACTTCTTAAATAGGTACTTCCCCCCATTTCACCTTTTCCTTAATTTTCCTTTTTCCTTTTTCTCTTCTCCTTTTCCCTTTCACATACTGTTGAGCTCTTGGCTTTGCCCACAAAGAGGCAACCGGCTTGGAAGTGGGCTATTCTCACTACCATACGACAACGGCTGCATTTGCATTGAGATAAGCCCGCCCTAAAGGAATTCAGTTAGATGCTGCCTTTCGCATGCATGGTGTAGCCTCTTTCTCTTCCTCAATGTAATTTTATTTGCTCAAAACCTATGAGGACAGCAATGGCAATATCCTCTAGGCTCGCAGAGACTGTTCAAAGTTAGACCATCCTTAATCACGAGGCAATGTATCCTCAGGTGCATGCTTAGCCTCGGTACAATAGAATGCTTTCGATCTTAAGAAAGAGAAGAGATTAACAGATGAAGCTGAGACTTCCAGAGACTATGTCTTGTGCCAGAGGGACATAGTCAAGCGAATCATGTCTTCTTATGCTTCCGGTTCTTATTGACTTATTATATCATCATTGACTTGTTATATCACCCCGGAAACGAAAGATAATCATTTGATTTTCCAAGACTCACAACAGTATTCCTAAATCAATGAAAAACAAGGTGGTTTCGCGATATAGAAAATGGAAGAGCAGGGTAGCCATCTTTGGTACCCTGGTTCCGCCATGTAATAATCTCTGAAGATCCAAAATTATACAAAAAAGAATGGGAAAGACTTGGCAATCGTTTGTACCGGCAACAACTTTGCTCTCTGTTTATACTTTCTACGATAACACACTAATGTGCTGGAGGGGGAAAAAGGCAAATAGACGGGGAAGTAGTGGAATTTGTTCAATCTGGAGAAGTCCCATCAGTAGTGAACAGAGAGCAGAATAATTTTCAATATAAATGGCAATGGTCCAGGAAGTGAGAACCATAGTTGAAGTACTTTTCTTTCTAGAAGACAATGAATGTGGAAGACAGCAATAATTGATCCGGGGAAGCTACGTAAACTCAACTGTCTGGTGTGATAGCTTACACTTTACTCAGCCTGCAAATTGAGCACAGTGCCCTATTATCACAGAAGAGATTGCTGACAAGACAGTAGGTATGAAATTGAGTAAACGAGCAAAATTGAGAAAGATTTCCACATCATGGTGAGCTGTTGAAGATTCTGTAAGAACCAGCCCCTGTTTAGTACAACATTAATCATGCATACAACTTGGAGAGGTCCTCTGAGAATGTTTTTCTGATGATATCTCTCTTGAGCTTGAGAGCTGCTGTAACTAGGCCAGATTCGGGAGTCCATGGATTTGGAAGCAATTTAATCTTTGTGGGGATCTCGAATTTCTCCAAACGTGCCTCCTTGGCTGCCTATCAATTATGAAGTAATAGAAGAGATTAGGAACAGGATAGGACGAAGTGAATCCACTCAAGGAAGGGGCTGCGTTGTCATTCTTGAAAGCTCATTATGTATATTAAACAGGCTAATTTGTCAAATGAAAAATATCTTCTATAATGATATTCTTAAGCTGCACTATTGCTCATTATACAAGACTGCCCGCATGAATAAAACCCAGCTTAAAATTGTGTCCCATTGACTCGCACTTAGTATGTCCATGCATAGCCTACCACAAGTAATTAATATGGCCTGAGAAAGGAAATTACTACATGGAGCTTCTAGTTTTTATCCCTCCATCTCTATCTGGCCAATCTCACTATGCAAAATCTGTATCTAGCATCTTTTTTTCAGTTATAAAACAAAAATTCATTGATAAAGAACCAAGAGGGTGCGAACCACTGAACAAGATAAACTAAGAAGAAAGAATCCATGAGCTCTAGAATATCTGACGGTCGGAAAAAGCGTGAGGCTTACAATCTACAGTTCAATTGAATAATGAGTCCCTAACTCGACAACCTCTACCATTATTGGCCATCTGCACCACTTATATTTAGGAAAAGAAAATCTCACATGCAAGTATTCTTCTAAGAAAGGAGCATACCTTGACAAGTGAAGAATGCACTTCTTTTATTGTTTCTTCCCTCTCACAAAGTTCAACAAAATCAGAGAAAGAAACTCCTTTCTTTGAAGCCCACTCTTCCACTGCATGCTGTGATGCCACCACAAGAGCCACACAATAACTATGAAAAGGATCAGCATGGATCATTAGATTGTCAACGTATAGGCTCACAACCAGCGCAGCCTCAACCTACAGATTAGGCAAGATTAGTACCTGGGGAAGATTTGATGAAAATAAGTTCATCAGTAAGAGTTCAAAATTCAAACCTTCCCTAAGGAGACATATTCACCATGCTGAAGTTTAACTATATCCTTCTTGCGATCAACAATCTCAAGGCAACCGTCAGCATGGAATTGTCCTATGTCTCCTGTGTAGAACCACTTCATTCCTCTCTCATCCACCTTTACAGAGAAAATATTTCACCAATTAAGGATCTTAACAATCAATTTCAGACCATGAAATTTCACTTATACGAGAAAGACTACCTTATATACTTCCTTTGTTTTCCCATCATTCTTGAAATAACCAAGTGTAACATTAGGACCACCAATTACTATTTCCCCACGAGGCATTGGTGAATCAGTTGTTAGATATCCACCTTCAGGCCAATCTACTACCTGAAACAGAGAATATCAACATTTCATACTTTCTTCATGTCACAAAATATGTGAAAAATGAATTAAACATGGATCATGCAGAGTGTCATGACTACATAGCACATTACATCCTATGTTAAACTACAAGTTGTAGATAAGTAGCATTACTCACTCCACATTTAACACATTTAGAGCAAAGAGAAGCATGAAAAATACATGGATAATGTATGGATGTGAAAAAGGCAGTGGAATGGTCATATGTAGAAACAATGGCCATTCGCAATGGTTGAAAAGCAAAACAATGGCCATTCATTTTGACCAGTAAGCTGTAGGTAGAGATATCAAAGGGATGCACTCTCTTTAAACTCCAGTTTATCCTACCAATGCATGGTTCGTTATACCAGGAAGCAAAACATAGTGGAAATTGATGACCAGCTAAGAAAGCTGGATAGCTTCTACGACCAAGTAAATTACAAAACTGCAGAAATAAAGTTTGAAGTAGATGACATTCAAGTAAATAAGTAGTGTCTACTAGTGACTAAGAACTTCAGGATGGCAAACTCTAAATCTTTTCAGTATTTATCAAAAGAATTAATCCCATAGTCTCTTTAGGGTGAAGGGCAGGAGGGCAGATTCTGCGTTGATAAAGTGAATATAAGGAAAAAAGAGCTTGCCAACTGTTGTGTTACTTTCCTCATGTCATTGTCTGATTAAACCACAGATCAGATGACTAAGGTCAAGGGAGCTTGTGCCACAAAGGGGATACAACAAGGGACGAGGTTGGATTACTAATTCCCATGCTGTTCAAGTCACAACAGTATGCTTACTGGGAAGAGTTGATGTTCCTATATGATAAACTTCAAACAAATTTCCCAAACATCTTCTCTTGCCACAAGGTTAATATAAATTCATGTCAAGAAGTCATTCTGAACTCCTTAAGGTCAGACCAGCTTTGATAGCTCATCTTCAGAGTCGAAGAAAGAAATTATTCAGTATATTTTCCTCACCTTGACAAATGAACAAGGAAGTGGAGCACCAACACGGCCCACAGATGTATCATCAAATTCGGAGAATGTCCCGCCAGCACAAGTCTCTGTCAGTCCATACCCTTGACCAATGGGAGCCCTTGAAACCATCGCATACTTAGCATGTGATGTTAAGAAAAATAATAAGCAAGTAGGCTTTCAGAATCTAGAAAAAGCATCCATGAAAAGATCTGGTCTCAGTTATGACCCTTAGTCTGGTGTAAGCAAGTGAACATGGATGGCAAGTCACCCATCTGTTCTCAAATTGACATGGTTTCTCAATGATCTTTCTTCATAATTGTTTTCTGTGACTCCAGTTATATAGGTCACAATACATCTGTTTTATTATGACATTTAAATGGGCTAACAGTCTGTATGCAAGAAGGAAAATGATCAGCTGGATTGAAGCAAAAAGCAACATAAGGGCAATAGCCACCCTCCTTAATATCATTTCATTGTGGTAATTTACGTATCTTCTCTATCTGCTTCGCTGAACAAACTTTCAAGTCAGGTCAGGCCAATTACAGTCTAACTCATCAAGGGTTAATGTGTCTGCTTAAAAAAGACAATCTAATTTTGTGAGAGACAAGATTATTTATGAATATTCAAGTTCAACCTCTTCTCCATGTATCAATAGAATTCCACCACAAACAAAAGTAGTGCTGGATGCAAATGACTTAAACCAGCCAAGTTTAATTTATCACACATTGGAGAGGTAATCATCATAAATAATACAGAGACAAAACTGATAACCTTCTCAGTGACTTCCACTGTAAAAGAAAGATGAATGAAATTTATTTAGGTTAAGAAGCTATAAACATAAGAGCTAGGTCACCTGTCGCCCAAGGGCAGTTGACAAACTCATGCAACTCATCTGTTAGATGGCAAAATAGAGCCTTGACGCAACTTGTACATCCAAAACTTACCTATGTTGGTACTCATTCAAATTCAGGAGAATTGGCGATAAGGGCATCCAGATGCGAGATACCATCAGAGCTAAGCTACTGCTTGCATAATAGTTAGGCCCATCAACACTTAGCATCACATCCAAAAAGTGTCACTATTCATTGTGGAGATTGGCACCATCTATGTTTGGATATTCTCATCTTATATTTGTCAGGAGAAATGGTGATCCGTGACAACCACCAATTACCTTTCTGTTGCTCGACAAAAGCAACTTTCTCGTTTTTTCGTAAGATTTGAGAGCCAAGAACAGAAGATTGCATCTTTGTAGCTTGTTACCAACAGAATTCTTTTTCTAGTTAAAATTCTTCCCCAAACACGAAATTTCATATGTAAAGCAACCAAATAGTGACAAGCACATGAGCTAGAGTGTCCAGAAAAATGCATATATGCAAAGCCTAGAGATAAAAAAGGCAAGTCTCACTAGAAAATTCACCAGGCATCATGAAGATAATACTAACCCAAGGCATATGTTGATAAATCTTTGGGTATCAGCAGAAAGAGGAGCACCTCCAGAAAGTATGAAGCGGATACGACCTCCAAGAATTGCTTGAACCTTCTGGAACACCAGAAGGTTCCACAGAAGCCTCTCAAGGCCCCAAGCTCCAAACCAGCTGCCATTTATTGCAGACAACCGACGAGCATATGCTATATCAAAAAGTCTTTTGGAGAATCCACCTTTGGCATCTAGCTGCAGTAAATGGAAAGGTCCAGTAACTGCCATACATAATGAATATTTCTTTCTAATGAGTAAAGATGGCATTTTGGTCATTCTCTCAGATTCTCTTGTTAGTAACTCTAAGAACATTCTTCAGTTGATCTATTTCATCAAAAGAGGTAGTGCAATGAAAGTGACAAACCTTCTTCCGCACCCCATCTCGCACTCGATCAAGAATTGCTGGGACAGCTGTCATCACTGTTGGTGCCAAGGCGGTGGCATCCCCTCTCGTTCCCTTCTTTATCTTGCTTGATGTGTCAGTAAGAGTCAATGTAGTTCCATAGCCTATTGCACTTCCCACAGCAGCAATGACATTCTATAATATGCACAGACACCAATTCCAAAATACTTTATCAAAAATTTATCATGGAAAGAGAAAAAATTACCAAAAAAGGACCCTATTCTGTGACTTATTAGTTGACAGATGAGATACCTCAGCTGCCAATTCAAGGATGTGAGCCAGGGGAAGGTATGCCAGGTAAACATCTTTGCTTCCCAGGCCAGGAACAATAGTCATTACAGCAGAAACAGTAGCCAGCACATTGGCATGTGTCATCATTACTCCCTGCATAAGTATGAAAGTAAGATGGCAACAATCGGGAAATCAAATTGAATATGTCTGACTTGTAAGGACATTATGCTTTCTCATAGTGTAAGCATAGATATAAATCCTGATACCAAGTCACTAGCTATTCTGACTTGTATATCAGCAGTATCTTGCATCCTGTAACAAATTTTAAGAAGCATAATGTTTGGAGATAGCACATGCACATCGTCGGTACGTATGCTGCAATGACTAAGTAGAAAGTTACATTCCCAGCCAAAAATCTACCCACAGACTCAAAAGAAAAATAAATGGTAACAAATAAAATATTTTGTACTTTCTCATATATTTGACAGCACTAGAAAAGTATTCTAGATCACTATCCAAACAAAATGCTGATATGTATATTGATTTTTGTAGATGCATTTGCAGTTGTACATTAGATGGAAACATTGATTCTGCTACACTTGGCAGGGACCAACTTCCATTCAGCGCCTTTATCCTTCAGTAAAAGTTGCTCAGACAGAATCAATATAGTATGGACATTGAGAATTTTATATGATAAACTAGATATTATCCAATAATAACTAACAGCTCACAAACTATTAGCAATTCTACACACAGTATAATCATACGTTTTTCTATCGCATGTCATGCTTGAATCCTTGTCAAAGATAAAAGAAAAGCATCAATTAAGTGCAACTAAAAACTTATAAGAAGAAGACTCCATTCACATATTAAGTCTACATACACAGTAAAATATTCCAGCAGATTAAGATGCACCAGCCAAAAAAAAAAAAAACACTAACGATGTAGCGCAATATTTGGATAACAAAATTAGTTTACTTATGCTCCTAAGGAAGAAGTAAATGCCTTACTAACCTTAGGCAAACCGGTACTTCCACTTGTATACATTATGACAGCTACATCAGAAGGGAGTGGTAAATCAGCCTCGACAGGGTTCTCTCGGCCAATTCTTTCTACATCAGGAAAAGAACTGATGATCCAGCTAGTGCTCCGGTCAACCAATGCAACATTAGAAGGTACCTCATTATCCAAACAAATAACACGTTCCACTGTATCAAGCTGTCCAGAAATGTCTACAAGCTTCTTTAGCTCTTTTTTGCCACAAATGACAGTCGTTACCTCCGTCTACAAAAACATTCAAAAAGCTAGTGAAGCACTTTCTGATGATTATTATATAAGAGAAGAAAAAAAAACTGTCGAGTCCTCTCATGATGTTGGAATCCCAATACATGATTAATATTGCCATCAGGACTTCAATGAGAAATTAGAAGAGCATTTGTCAGCTGCATCTCACATGCAGATACGATAATGTTGGATGAGAAAAAGAAGTGATCCTAAAATCCATTCTGTCTTCAAGGGTTTTAGAAAATGAACATTAAATTTTAATTTAGGCCTGATGGGCCTAGCTTTTTAGGTTAGTTTCATTTACTGCACAATTAGAGTCTAATGATATCAATCAGATGAAAATCATTTCACACAGGAGAAGAATCATAAAACTAGTTATTTAGAAATAAAAGCGAGGTGCAGCTCATATGGGTGAAACAACATGATGTTGAGAAGAAAATTCATGTGCATTAATTATGACCTTAAAAATCAACAAGCTCATATACACGACAACATCATCATCGCATTATTATAATCGCAATAAAGAAATTATAGCTCTACCCAACCTTATACATGACAACTCCCACATTTATCCTTCTGGTATCACCTACAAACAACTACATGTTGGTTCAGTTAAAAAAAAAGTTGTCTTAATGCACATCAGAAAATTTTCTTTCAGTTGCTTCAAGACCCCTTCGATAGAAGAGGGAATCAAATATGCCAAAAAACTATCATTGTATGAGAGAACATGTGTGTATATGCAAGAGAAGATAGAGAGAGGGAGAGAGAGAAGAGAGAGAGAGAGAGAGAGAACCTCATTCAACGAGTGACACAAAGCCTCCTCTCCCAGGGAAGCATATATAGTAACAACAGTTATATTCCGTCTAAAGCAGGCCTAACAAAGGGAAAAAGGAGCGACAATATAAGAATTCTATGACATCTCATATATTCTGCAGGCATACACAACTGCAATACACAAGCTGATAAAATGGTTGTAGCAATTTAAACACTTCAGAGACCTATCTTCCATTTGACTTGTAACCAATAAATTATGAACGTGAAGGAGAAAAGAAAGCAGTACAATTGTAAAAATTGCATAACTGAACCAAAAGCGAGGAAATATGACATGTTAGACTATCTGGTGACTTAAAAGACAATCACCTGCAATGCTATAAACCATTCTTCTCTAGTATCAGCAAAGATTGCTGCACGTTCTCCTCTTTTATGTCCCAGCTGCGCCAAACCAGAGGCAAAGTTACACACAGATTCAAATGTTCTGCCATATGTTAGCCACTCATAGTCTCCCAAGTGAAGCTTCTCAAATGATCTTCCATCTGGAGTAACTTCAGTCTCTCTTGCAATCAATTTCCGAGTTCCAAGCAGCGGTTTGTTTGGATGCTGCTTGCATGACTGTTCAAAAAGTTCTGCAAGAGTCGAGATTCCTTTCCACCAACTAGATACTGGGGCTGTGAAACGACGGTTTCTAATTGCATACCCAGGTTCTCCACCAACTTCAACAGGCAATCCCCGCTTCTTTCCTTTCTTTGAATTTTGGAAGATAAGGGTAACTACAAGAGGAACAAGAATGCCAGCAAGATATGGACTCATCTTTGGTGGATACACAGCCCCAAAATATTAAATCCTTCAAAAAAAAAAAAAAAAATGAGACCATGGGAAAAACTAATTTCTAGAATATAGAGAAGGCATACACTAGAATAGCATAAGGAGGGCATGCAACACTCAACGACATGTCAAATCTCAAATAGGAGCACACACTGCCAAGTCAGTTTTTTGGCCAGTACCAATAATTACATTGAATGCCCAAAACTTAAATACCACAAATCTTATTGCTTAATGTTAAGCAAAATACACTTTAAAAGCTTGGCGGAAGGATTTTCCATTCAAAGAATGTTGGTAGGTCTTGATACCCCTTTTCAGCATAAAATGGCATTCTAGTATGCTAAATGTTTGAAATTTTTCTTTTGGGATTTGATTATTCAGGCTATACCAGGATTTAAATAAGGCATGCTGGAGTCAACTGTCATCCTCAACTTATAAAAGAAACTCCCGGGAATGATTCACACTGGATGCCTAAATACTGACAACTGAAATGAGTTGTGTAAAATCTGCTTGGGCCAACAAGAAGCATGAACATATCACAAGGTCCAATAAATGCGAACCAATAAAAAACTACTGAAATTTTCCAAAACGTCAGTGAGTGTCTCATCATAACATCAGCACAGCAAAAACTGTGTTATCATGTTGAGGTAGATTTGGAAAGAGGATCCAAATAAATAGTGAACAAGAGAAGACACAGCAAACATCGAGAAATGACAGATTACACGAATCAGTAACACAATCCAATTTGGTAGGATCAATCCAAAGATTATTCTGCTTATTTCAAGCTATAGGATCGCATGTTCCTCATTAAGATTTGCATCAGCATCTCATTCCCTACATCACGCCACGAAATTAACTATCTTAAAAGGCATCACAAAATGCGGACGCCCCTGTCAGGAAGTCGGGACATCCATGGCTACGGCGAATGACCATGAACACATGACCGAACCTGCGCGAGTGCCTAGCCCAGCATTAACCATTACAGACCACCAACACACTCAAAATTAACTTCTTCTCCGGACCACGATCGCGTCCTCAATGGATTGACTCCCCAGTCACCACCGAGGACTCACGTAAAGCACGAAATACAGAAGCTCGAACTCTGCCAAGCTCCTCTACCCTCTTCCAAAAATTCCATTTTTTTCCCGCAAAGAACCGACCTTTTCCCCAATCGAACCACAGAGCTAATCTGGGTCCCCGAGAATCAGCATTTCTAGACAATAAAACAAACAGCACAATCAATCACCAGCGCATGCAAAGAGCAACGGCACACAACGCGGAGCGCGACCCAATCGACGCCGCACGACAAGGCACGGCGCGGCACATTCAGGGCGCCATTGCACAGAACAACGTCCGCAAGCTCGAACAATCGCGTCCGACTTCGCGTGCGGACCAAGCGGTCGACGATACCGATGACGACGACGACGAGGACGACGACGGTACCTTCGAGAGGGAGAGGCGGCGAAGGCACCGAGCAATGCGGCGGGAATTGAGTGGAGCGGCGTTGGCAGGTGAGGGAGTCCCCGCCGAGACGGAAGCTGCGGTACGTTGTATTTAATGGAGGAGAGAAGGGACGACGGAGATTTCGAGAGCGCTGGAGGTTGGAGTTTCAGACAGAAGTAGCCTCCAGCTCGCCCCTTCTTTTGAAACTCTTTCCTGTTTTTTTTTTTTTTATTATTATTATTTTTCTGTCTTCTCCTGTCCTCCTTTTTCTGAGGAGGGCCCCAAAAACACACCCTAAAAAAAATATTATGAAATTAAGTTTGATCAATCTTAGTTTTTTTTTTGTCAGTCCTACTTTATTCTTATTTTTTTTTAAATGTAAGAATATATAAATAGCTTTGAACCAATATACACAAGATTGGCACCAAAACTTTCACTCAAAGAGACAACAAGTCTGAATAAGTGAATGGGAGCCGATGTATTTTACTTTATTCTTATTCTAACTTTCACTTTCAAACTTTTTCCATACTTTCTTGCAAGGCGGGGAAGCCGAAACCCACACTGGAAACTATATGGTCCCAATCCCAATCCCTGAGAAAGTGGAGATTCAAACTCTTCACCTCACACTTCCACGTTAGAAGGATGGTTACTGGAGTTGATTGATCTTAATCAAGCATTAATATTTTTGTCATAGTTAAAGGAATTTTTTTGGGCGCCCCAAGTCATGGTTGAAGGAATTATGGCGGTTATTTGTCATTAATTTTTTCCATCAAATACTGTGTATTTTCCCTAAAATTAATTAATTCATTAATACTTTAGTATTTTAACATATGAGTTTCACGTCATTCTATGAAAATAACTCTTTTTATGGTCTGGATTTTTTCTTTTTTGCAATAGAATTTAAACAACCAATATTTCTCTCCTCTGTTCATATTTCTTTTTGAAAGAAGATAAAAGATCAAAGTCTAGTTTAGTAATTTGTCTAGCGATTATATTCTCACTCGATAAATTTCATCATTTTAATTTTTTGCATGCGTGTAACATGTTTCTGTCTACTCGCAACCAAGCAGATTTCAGGCACGCAATTATTTTTAATCTTTGTAATTTATAATCATTGTAAATTAAATCTTAACAAAATGAATTTTCCTTCTACTTCCCACCACTAGTTATCTTTTGAAAACGGAAAAAGTTATTAGTTTGAAAAATGTGATTAATTATGGTAACGCCTTGGATTTATTACATCCTTTCCCTCATTCGATGCAGGGGATAATTGGGGAAGGGTCAAGACACGTTTGATGTAGGGTTGCAAGGCACTCGCTTACCCACACCGCATGCATTTTTTCAATAAACACAAGCAATTTTCCCCCTCTTTTTTTTTTTAAGGCATCAAGTACTTCTTATTAATTCTAAAAAGTAGTGGACAATTTTCTATTTTTCAGCTCTTTTAAAACTTCAACCTCCGAAAGTAAAAGAAGAAAAAAGGAATTTTTTTTTTAATTTCAAAGATAGTAAACAGTGTAAGAATAAATTGGAAAAAATAAAGAGCGAGACCGACCATCATTTTCACTCGATTTTTCACTTAATAGGTAGAAAGATATCATTTTGAAACCAATTTTCGATTATCTGTTTTTCTAGCATCATGCCAAGGAGAAGACAAAAAGAAGGGATCATGCACAAAACACAACTGGCAACCCCTGGGGTCATACGTTTGGGGCTGAGGCAGATGCGTTTTGGATGTGGCACTTGAGGCCCCTATTTATGTGTGATCCAATCATCGGAAACTCCTCGGTCATCATGACAGTAAAAGTAGAGACCTTTCCAAAAGGTACTTTTCACAACTTTTTTAAATTTTTGGGAAAATCAAACAGGACAAAATAACTTTGAAAGATATATACATATCATTTTTTTCTGGTGAATTCGGGCACCAATCTATCGAACTGAGCTAGCCACCGCCGATTGGTATAGATAATTTACTCAAGCATTTCATTTGCATTTTGAGCCTAAACCGGTTTAGGCTAGCCTAACCACCAATCCCATGATTCATTTTGAGTCAGTTTCCTTTTGCCACTTCTCATATTTTATTTGCATTAAGCTCTTCCCATCAAAATATTATTTCCCATTATATCATATCATCCCTCGAGGCCACGGTTCCCAAGTAAGTGTATTGTATTCTAAACCCACTTCATTAAATGTTGTTTGACTTCTAGTGTAGGGGTGTTCCCACACCTTTTTCTCCCCAAATTACTCAGTATAATGCTCTCCCATATTTTATTAGCATTAAGTTCTTCTCATCAAAATATTGTTTTCCATTATATCATATCATCCCCTAAGGCCACGGTCTTCAAGTAAGTGTCGATTTGATTGTATTTTAAACTCACAATTATTATACTTCTTAAATGTTGTTTGACTTGAATTTCAACCCGTGTAGGGATGTTTCCACACCTTTTTCTACCTAAACTACTTAGTGCGACGCTCTCCCATATTTTATTTGCACTAAACTCTTCTCATCAAAATATCATTTCCCATTATATCATATCATCCCCTGAGGCCATGCTCTCCAAGTAAGTGTCGATCTGATTGTATTTTAAACTCACAATTACTATACTCCTTAAATGTTGTTTGACTTGAATTTCAAGCGGTATAGGGATGTTCCCATACCTTTTTCTTCCCAAATTACTTAGCGCAATACTCTTCCATGGATAAAAATTCCATGATTGATCTGACCGAATTGGTGTAAAAGGAAACTTTATGTGCAAGTGAGACGTGAGTAGATAGAAAAGCTGACGGGTGATTTGAATCGAAACAAAACCTGAAACTTTCAAGGTCAATTTGCCATACTCCAAAGTCAAAGTTTGAGGAACAACATGAGGATTTTTCCTCTTCAAACCCACGGTAGAAGGAAACCCGTACCCACACGGTTCAAGAGTCGCTAAACCACCCCATAGTGCACGACCATCAAGTGGCTCCTGTGCTGCTAGAACCGTTCGATATCCCAAATGGTGTGATCCGAATGCAAGATGCAATTATCATATTGAGACATTAGGGCATTATACAAAAAATTCCACCGCATTTGAAATCGGGCCTTCATAGTCGGGTTTGATCTCGAGAAAATGAAAATGCATCCCAAAGTTAATGTCTGTCTCATTTCAAGTTTATCGAGTACCATTGAAAGAGGTGCAATAATGAGCCGTCATTGCAAGTCTTTTATGATTGCAATGTCTCATAACCTACCCTTACTAGAATAATGTACAAGAATGAGCAACAATAGTAGATTAAAATGTCTATCCTTTTCCCATTGAATAAATAGGATAATCACACGATAGAGAAGTGTTCATCCATCCCCGTCTTTTTTCATTTCTTTGGAGCAGCCAAATTTTCTGCTCGAGTAATCCCCATGAATCCATACAAGTCAGATTCATCCATGGACATACGGTAGCTGATGATGAAGTCACCTTGAACCTTCATGATCTGTGCAAGTGGACAAAGAGCGGGCAATCTCGGCATTCCATGTTGGGGCATACAACGGACGGAGGTTTTAGGTACAAACATATGCCCGCTAGCTCATCTGTCCTGATTAAAAAGGGTTTGCGATGAAGACGTTTTTTTCTTGGTTAGATAATTATTCGCCTCGCCGACAACATGTGAAAAGTTACTGAGAATTCATTTATCAAAATTTGTATGGCTAAAGTTAGGATTTGCCCCTCATATGCTTGGAAACGTTAAGGATACGACAACAATGCTAGCTTAAAATTACAGAAGACTCGCGTTAGTGGCGTTCGTCGACGGCAACAATGGTAATGGTCGGGAAGCCATGGCTAGGGAAGTTGAAATGAAGCGGCACCGACAGTTTGACATGCATGAGTCTCATTCTATCTGGATTTGTATCCGTTTATCCTTTCCAAATCTCATCTCCCTCCTGTCATAGGTTGCCTTATCGCCCTCTATATTTGCTCTTAGGAATCATCCCTCATCATCCTTACTAGCATATTGACCAAGAAACTGACATTCCAGAGGATCCAAACAACCCGGTAGCCTCGAATTGCAAATCCAACATTGTCGTGCCCCAAGAGTCTTGGGTGACTATAATGACGAATGGACTTTCCAAAGATGCATCGATTGCGAAACGGACAGTTGCTCAAAGTCTTACATTTGAAGCTTCACATATTTGAATGAGCCATACCCTGGTTAAGCAGTCGCAGCAGGCCCCTAATGTACATGTACTACTCTAGAGTCGCCATTTCTTTGCAGGGTAGCTAATAAAACATTGTTGCCAGACCACAGGATCCGAATAAAAAGATGCTACATAGGCTGCATCTCCGTTGTTCCAGTCCTCAACGTGAATACAAACCATCTTAAACCTCAGCCATATGATGACACAAGTGACTTAATGTCAGTCGCAGCAATCACATTTTCACTGGTGGGGGTTCTTGAAAAATTTATTCCCCTACTATGCAGTTGTTCCTTTGTCACCAAGCAAACCATAAATTAGTGAAGTAAAACCTACGGCCAATTATGCACAAAGTAACAGGAGAAGGATGTGGCCGACTAGTGACTGCAGGTTGCATTTGGAATCGGTCGTAGAAACTCAACAAATAGCTATTGACACTTTAATACTACTCCCCATTGCAAGATATTTGAAATTGAAGCTCCAGAAATAAACATAACTCGACATTTACCAATGGCATTTTCATTGGAATAGATGTTTTTGAATCTAATAATTAACAAAGCTAGTATATCAATGAATTGTGAAAGACTAGCAGAATATTGATCAGGATGATCACTGTCCCCATCTTCAAAATCTGCCCATCTACATAAAAAACTGAGTAGCTTCCATCAGGTGTTTCTTGCATAGTCTGGTGTCCCTGTGATGTTTTTACTTTTGCCAAGTAGAGACACTGCAAGCTGGGGCAGTAAATTCTCATGGATGAACTTTCCGCAACTGTCACGTGGAAAACTTGGCAATAGCTACACTAACTATCATAAAAAGAACATAGATACCCACAAGAGAGAATCCCCAAAACCTTTGCACCCGAAATCTGCACCATGTTATCACTAAGAGAGAGCCCATCAGACTTAGAAGCAGAAACACAAATGCAATAACGATACCAACATGGAAGTGAAGTACATAAGCTTCTGGATACATATTGGCAGTCTGCATAACCAAAGCAGTTCCAAGCCCAACAAGCATGTTGAACATTGGCCCAGCAAAACACCCAGCCATGGCCATTGCCGGTTGGCCAGCCTTAGCAATGGCCACATCGGCAACCAGGTCCCCCACCGAATTTCCCCATGCAAGCACTGTTAGCCCCAGAAGTGAGGGGGGCAGATCAAGAAGTGTCCCAAGAGCTGCAAGGCAATTCAAAAGCTCTCCTGCTATGGTGGATATCCAGAAGACACTCATCACAAATGCTACCAAAATGACAAACAGTTGCTCCGTCTTTGGTGGTTCTTTCTCCATGATGAAGTGAAGAATGGCAAGAGAGGAGCTTGTGAAGAGAACAATGAGCCACAGTGGAAAATGGGTATTCGGAACAAGGAAAACGATGGGATGATCTATTGGCATGAAGGAGTTGCAAGCGTATAAAAGAGCCAATGGGCAAAAAATAATGTTGAGAGATAAGTATAATCTGTTCCATTCCGAAGGTGAAGTTTGCGGGATAGTGAGCTTCAGAAGAAAAGAGACAGGAACTTCCCATGCCTTAGAAATCTGTTCACATTAGAAAATACAAGTAAGATCAAAATAAAACAAGTCTAGATGAAAAAACTCCACAGTTAGCCGTGTCAAGGGTTTCTTAGATGGCCAGAGGTTAGTCCCATCTTTTATTCTTATTCAATGTCATTCAAATCTTTGTCAACATTGATGTCAGTAAGATACCTCCTCTTTCTTTGCAAATTATTAGACACATGATTGTGTTCCAACATCTTAACCATCCTTTACATCAGCTTTATCCTCACCCGATGCAGTTAAATGACAAGGAAATTGCAACTTCAATAACATTGATTGAGCTATAAATGTAATCTGTTCAACAGCTTTATTCTCAACTCTCTTCTCTCAGAATCCTTACAGATTTCATCAATTCCTTCAAAAATTCCTTCAGACCCTAAGATTCCGGAGCAGCAGCACCCTCTTCTATACACACCCATATGGTGGGATTTGCTTCCGTAGTTAATAGAATAAGCATTGCAGAACAATATAATTTTAAGTAAAACTAATATATTCACAACTTGTCACATTGCTCGAGCATAGTCACTGAAATTAAAATAATACTAACGGATTGTTAATGAAGAAAATTCTCAAAACACACCATTATCACCCTGAACCCCTACAATGTCGTATCAACAATGGAATTGCCAGGAAATTTCACTCTGAGCCCCAATATCTGTGTCTATTTCCAAACTTTCCCGAGAAGATCCTTCTTGATGTAAGTCAAATAATCAGATCTGAATTACTTGATGGCCCTCAAAAAATAAATCTATGCATCAAGGAGCAGAACTTTGAAAACAAAGTCTTGGCCCTTTAACAATATATAACCACCAAATTACTTTCTGATGAAAATGTTATTATCAACCATAACAGTAATAAAACATGTTAAACTAGTTAGCTTCAAGAATCCTTGTCACGGAAAAGGTATGGATCTCATTATTAAGTGAACCTTTTCCCCTACTCTTATTAACAAAACCGTTAAAACTTCATTCCAGTCTCCAACCTATAATGAGTGACTTCTGTGAGGCATTTATAGCATTTCTCAGAGAAGGAATTAGTTTTCTGAAGAAAGAAGAAGATGTCACACATGAAGTCGACCTTTCTGAATTACCTTATTAAGAGTGCGATGCAATCTGGAAGTTGCTTTGAGCCTTCGCATGCTACCATCAATGCTTCCCCTCTCACAATCAGATGCTGTATTTGATAATTCACTGTGTCCAACCAAACCCACCTCGGCCCCACCCTTTGCTCTCTCTGATCCCAAATCCATCCAAAATACAAAGACAACAAAAAAAACATAAAATCCAACAAATCCAAATGCCTGCCATATAAAAATCTCCCCACTCAGGTATACCCAAAACAAAAACAATGTCGCAATCATGTAAAAGAGCACATCTCTCACGAACTGTGTTGCATCCAAGGAAAAAGGTGCAGCATAAATTGCAACGAAACCAACAACAAATGCTGATACAAATGTGCCAGCAGAAAGTATAGCACCAAACCCTGTCCTATATTGTCCAGATCGGACAGCAGCAACCGAAGAGAACACATCAGGGGAACCATTTCCCAGAGCAAGAAGGGTAACTGCACCCATACTGGGAGTCAAATTCAGGTGAGAGGAGAGCTTGGTGGTGACAATAGAGAAATGGTCTTGTGCAGTTTTGATAAGGATATAGAAATGAATAAGGAGAAATAAAGATAGAAAAGGGATTGAAAGATATCGGTTTTGGTCAAAGAGACAAAAGTGGAGAGCGGAGTAGTCAACAATCCCATTGTGGTCAGCCAAGGGAGAACAAGGTTTGGCTATGATGGGGTTGACATTGCTGCTAAGGGATCGCCGGGGAACTGTGGGTAAAGGAAGAATGTAAGATGAAGAAGGTGGTGGGACAATAAAAAGGAAAAAGGCGAGAGCTGAGAGGATAACAAGGAAGATTGTGCATTTCTTGACGGATGAAAAAGAGAGACGGAGACCAGAACCTCCATGGCCATGGTTGTCCACTTCCATAAAGAGGCTTGTAGGTGACATCCAATTACTCCTCCAGTAATTACAGTGGCTTCGCTTTGTCCCTTCAGAATAATGATCAACCAGAATATTAGGGCAGAGCATGCACCTCAATCAACGACCACAAAACAGATCTACTCCCTAACCAATTGAAAAAAACAGAAACACACATGAGGGTGAAAAATTATGAACTTAAAGACTATACATGACCCTGACATACACTTATCCGAAACTTCCAAAACCCCCAGTAAAGAAGAAGAAGAGCGATTTTTGTAAGAAATAACTTCATTAGAAGATGCTTACCATCATAATAACTGATATGGCAATGCCGCTGGATAACAGGTGGTGAATTTCCACTTATCAGACACAAAACACAATGATTTGGGTCAGATTCAGTCTGGTGTGAGTTCAAATCTGAATTTTCCTACATGAACCACGTGTTACATGCATCAAACAGAATCTGATAATTATATATAGCTAGAACAGGGATTAAGATGCACCTGAATATAGGCATCATAATCTGCTGGTACTAACTTCTTCGGTCCTTCCCATGTGAAACCTCCTCGCCGAAGAAGATTCCTTATGTATTCATAGTGCCTTTTTAGACAATCACAATGACCATTCACCAAATCATTTATAAAGTGCAATCTGAAAACCTTGTTGAATGGATAAACCCGATCTCTCCAAGCCTCATCATTTAAAGTGAAACCAAGTTTATTTCCTTTATTCACCTGCTCTAGCATAAGGTCTATGAAGTAAATGTATACAGGAGGCGTCCAGACAGCTCCTGAACAATCACTTTCCCAGTCTTCAACCTTCTTGCTCCTGCATGCAGAAAAAGCCAAAAAATAATTACAGAAACTCATTGTAGAGAGCAGAAGGAGATGGACAGGTAAAGACAGGCTAAGCAGCTTCATGGACACTAGGATACAGCAGAAAGGGGAAATCCACATAACAACATACCAAAGCAATCAGCTCCATGGTCACATGAGATCGCATTAAATTAGCACCATAAAATTTTCCAGCAATCACACACTGAAAAGGGTGCAACGCCTGAAATCAAGCCACCTCCAGAAAAGCTTGAAAGCAGCTCAAAGAACAACCACATTTACAGGTAATTTTACATATATACATGCATGTCTGTGTGTGGTTTGACTGATTTGTATTTTTACTTCACAAGAAATAATCACATTGCCCTCCATTGGTTAACTGCAATGAAAACACAATATCCTCATGGGTTTTTCTTTTCTCCAACAAAAACGGGAAAGATAGCATCAAGTGCATTCTCTTTGGTTGCACATATAGTAGCGCCTGCCTTCCACATTTACAGGTGATTTTACAATTTCCATTCACTTCGTTTCCTCCCTTTCCTTTCCCATCCATTTCCCACCAAACTTAAATTACCAAAAATGCATAAGACTGTACAAGATTTTGTTCCAGATTAATCTAGCATAAACATGTTTCTATACAGATCAATTAATAATATGGTGGAGGCAGTAGGATCTCGCATAAGTACCCCAAATCAAGACAATGAACCTGAATTGCAGTTCATGAAGGAGTCAAGTGCTCTCGGTAACATTAATCTAGACAGAGATTAAACTTGAAGAAATGCTACGTTCAGCACAATCTAGCTGAATTTTGAGATACCCATAGCTTGCCAAGCACCTCACTAACCTAACACGGATCTTCTCCCACCCTTCTGTTTTATGGAAACCGTACTCCACTGGAAAACTTTTCCAGCTTTCATGTTTCATCGCTTCAGAAGAACTCCTATCAGTGAACAGGCCCATCCAATAGAGGTTAAATCTAGGCCGGAAACTACAAGTTGCCAAATATCGATTGTGAAGCAGGCCTGGAGCTTGCGAGTGTCAAGCTAGCTGCAGAGTTTTGATTTGGCAATCCGACATCTAATGATCCACTAATTTCAGATAAAGAAGCAATATGCACTACACGCGCTATACTTCATTTCAGCTAGCTAGCACAAGCATTCTGAAAGGTTCCTCGTCCCAAGTCCTCCATCAAAAAAAAAAAAAAAAAAAAAAAAAGCAAAGATTTTTTCCACCTTTCCCACACACCCTTTGATCCTAACAAGGTTCCCCTTCTCATCCTCCGAAACCAAATAGGAAAAGAGAATGTCCGGCAGAAAGAAACTTTCTTGATGAAGGCCAATACGCACAAATTATCAGACGTTAGTAAGCGTTTCTCGAGCGCTCTAAATTGCAATCACACGAGTGTCGGCCCAAAACCAAACGGACCCCCCAAAAAAAAAAAAAAAAAAAAAAAAAGAAAGAAAAAAACTACCAATTTGAACTGGTGCGGTAGTGCGAGTCAAGCTCGATCGCCTCGAATAGGGATTCGACCTTCGAAACAATCAAACGCGTCCAACCCATGAGGAATCACAGCATCTGCGGGAAAACGCAAATCCCAGACGCAATACCGACGCGACAAACCACCCCCGCCCTCCGAGGCTGCAAGCATCGCAAACTGCCCCGATGCGTCACAGTCGACTAGAACGAGAAATTGCGAAATCTCGACAGATCAGACAGCAGTCGCTCGCGGACGCGGCAGAGCCGAGCACGACCGACATGGAAATGTTACCTCGCAAGCTGGGGAATCCTGCGTCGCCGGACCGCGGAACTCGCGAGGATCGCAGGTTGATGCCGGGCGAGGAAGATGCTCGCGTTTCTCGAATCGAGTTCCGACCGCGGGCGAGGGAATGGAAGTCGGCAATATTCGCAGATCGCGCGTGGAGTTGCAGAAACATACAGCTTGACGGATTTTTGGAAGACGAGTGAGAATAATGATTTTTTGTTAATAATTATATTTGACGTCCTAATTTTGAGATAAATAAAATTTGTCATTTAAACTTTTTTTTTATATTTTATGCACATTTACGTAATTAAGGATAGACCAAGTTCTTTGCATGCACGATTTGTGCATGGATTTTTCGATATGTTGAAAATATAAATAAGTGACCGAGAAAAATATATATGGTCGTGTAAATGGAACAATTTATGGTTAATATAATTTTTTGCAAGAGTATTGACAATATGAATATCATTTTAATAGATCAAGCAAAATTTCAAGTTGTTTTATTATTCTCTCTGTAAAATTTAGCAAAGTAAAAATCAATGTATAAATCATTAAAATTGGACTTGGGTCGATATGTTAGATGATGCCACTTAATCAAAATTTGGCTCCGCTTCCATCAAGTTTCCTCCAAGTACATGCTCTGAATCTTTAATGGCATCATTGGACAAAAACTTTGATAGAGGCCATATATCAACTAAAATTTTAATTTTTGATGAGAAAACAAAAAGTTTGAGTCAAAATTGAAATCAAACTTAACGGAAGTGTTTTTTACAGGACAAATAAAATGGGTCAAAATTGGGGCTAGTGATAAAATTGGTGCTCTTTTTAAGGGAATTAGGCCCAATTATTTTTATTTTTTACATATAGCAAACCTTGTGTCTAGTTTCAATGTCAACATTAACCCACATCCATGAATTCTTTTGGCATTAACTGTATAAAATATTTAAGATATTGACCAACAAATTCATAAATAGGCAACGTGACTTCGTTGAGCCACGAAAAAAATTAAAATCTCCTTAAATCCCGGTTATTAAAATTTAATTGTGATTTTACCGCCGACATCTTAATTATGACATATAAAATGCAGAGAAGTCAAAGTTCGACCATCATTTTGATCTTTTCCGATGCATCAAGAATCTTTGATGAATCATGTGACGGATTGAAGGCATGGGACCAAGAAGATAAGGATCTTAGATCAACAACCTAAGGACGAACGAAAAACAAAGAACCGCGAAGGCCAAAAGACGTCCTCATCATCGAGGAAAACCGGGTTTTCGAAACATTTTCGTACTGGAACGTACTGTTCAGTTGGGGATCAACCGTACAAAGCTAAATGTATGAGAATTTGTCAAATCATTATCAATTATTCTAAAAATTTAATCTTTTAGACCAAGGCTGGTCTAATACTTAAATATTCCAACACTTTTCCATCATACTTAATCGGATCCCTTTGTCTAATACTGAATGTGAACATATATAATTGGAAAAATATTTGAACTCATAATATTTTGTTTTAATATCATGTGTGAACTTGTAAAATTATTACCAATTATTCCAAAAGTTTAAGCTTTTAAATGAATATTAATTTACTAGTTAAATATCTCAACAATCACGATTTTCGTTTGGAACTAAAAGCCGCAATTGCTGGTCGCGGAAGCATTGATGAGAGTGGCCGATGCAAGTCCACCCCGGACACGAGGACGTTAGATTGGATTCGAGGTAGGGGCCTCTCCGTAAAAAGTGTGCACCCGATCAACAATCACTATGCAAGTTCTGCTTAGCATAAGCAAATTCACTTGTTCCCAAAAAAGATATATTTAACATTTACCCAAAGCTCTAGCATCGCGCAAGCATTGATTATGGTTATGGCAGCTTGTGTCACCTCGTAAGATTCGATCTAGCATAAGCAAATTCACTCGTTCCCAAAAAAGATATATAACATTTACCCAAATCTCAGGCATTGCAAGCATTGATTATGGTTATGGCAGCTTGTGTCACCCCGTAAGATTCGATCTAGCATAAGCAAATTCACTCGTGCCCAAAAAAGATATATAACATTTACCCAAATCTCAAGCATCGCAAGCATTGAGCATTGATTATGGTTATGGCAGCTTGTGTCACCCCGCAAGATTCGATCAGCTTGTGTCACCCCGTAAGATTCGATCAGCTTGTGTTACCCCCTAAGATTTGATCGTAACATTTTGCGACCACAACAAAACACTTGACCACTCAATCAATTCCATGTGTACGCATCAAGATGTGCTAATACATCATGCATTAACCGCCAGTCCAAATTGCGACTATGGTATGACGTTGAGGCAAAATTAATTCCAAATTCACTTGTTGAAATAGTTCATCTCATTACTTTCGCAATTTTAGTTCCAAATTTCTACCATCAGCAACGTGGCTACATGACATTTTATAAACGACCCATACAACCTCCGTGTATAAGCTTTTCAATACTCTTTTTATCCATTATTCTCGAGTGCTTTGACTGCAAAATTTTCAATCCAAGGAACGACACAATTAAAAAAAAGACTAAAATTTGCTCCAATCATCTAAATTTGAAACCAGGGTATTGATTTGCACCCCTGCCATTTCCATTTCCAAGGAGGGAGAGGGAGAGAGAGAGAGAGAGTCTCATCCCATCTCCACAGATCTCTACATCATCCCATAAACACCTACCCATTTTTAGATTCTACATGATTAAAGGTCCTCCCCTGGTCCTAGATTCTATAATTATTACACATAACCAGCTAAAATTCATATAATATGATCTAAATATTAAACCCCTTGGGATTCCGCACCTGCTACTGCTACTATACTACAAATACAGCAATGATGCTAGACTGGAGGAAATTAACACCTTCACATGATTATTAAAAACACAGGCGAAAACGGGACCCAAATTCAGGCCAAGAGCCAGAAGTTCTTCTGCCATCTGGTGCTGATGAGATAGCCACCCACGCCCCTGCTCTGCTTCCTCACTCCAATGGTCAGGCAATCCGCTCCGTTGATGCATTGCTCCACGAACTCCTCAGATCTGCTGGCCCCGCACAGGCTGCCCCCGGAAGAAGAAGAAGAGGAAGAAGCCCGTTAAAAAAAATGGTTTTTAATACGCAAAGTGGGGGGGGGGCGGTTTCCCAACGACGTCGAAACAGCAGAGAGGTCAAAGATCTTGATGTGCGGGATCGTGGGAAGAGGCGAAGCCACGATTTGCGAACTAAAAAAAGTGGAGAAAAGGGATGTTTTTGACCCACCAATGGACGAGAGTCGACGGTTTCTTCTGGCCCAGCACCAGCACCGAGACCTCCAGCTTCTTCACCTGGCTCATCACGGTGGCCATCTTGGGACCTTGGATCACTAGCGCCTCCACGTCCACCTGCGCGAACCGTCGTTGACCCGTCAAACCAAATCCAGTTTGGCAATAGGAATGACTAATCTCTCTCTCTCTCTCTCTCTCTCTCTCTCTCTCTCTCTCTCTCTGTGAGCTTAGCTGAGCAGGGCTGAGAGCAGGGGGATTATTTTTGAAAAAAATGGAAATAAAGAAAGGAATCTGAAAAAGAAAAGAACCCGGAAGGGAAGGACAGACCAAGTTCTGAAAAAGAAAAGAGAAAAAGATGACCGAAGACAGAATGGAGCTCGCATAATAGTGTCCCCTGCATGCAACCTCCAAAGAAGAGAAAGCAGGAATACTACGCCAGAGCCCAGAATATGCATTGGATCTGACAGCATAATTAATCAAAAACACACGTCTTCATTTGGCTAAAAATGAGTGAACCACTCTGCATTTCCAAAGGATCTACAGATCTGAGGCCTAATCTGTCACTTGTCACCGGCGGCGAAAACGCGGCAGGTTGGAGCCAATGGAACACGACCGGAACGCGAACATCGGTTAATGCATTTCGTCATAACCAGGAAAAGCAGAGCAAATCAAACGAAGCAACATTAATCCAGACGCTCACCTCCGGCCTGGAAGCCTTGCAGAGAGACCCGAGTGAATTGGCAAGATACGGAGAAGTTGTTGAAGAAGAAGAAGAAGAAGAAGAGGACGCATCAGAGGAAGGAGGAGAAGAAGATCTCTCGGCTCCAGGAGGTACGACGTGGAGCAGGGTCAGCAAGTCGCCCTTGTTGGCGACATGAGTGAGGGCCCACATCATTGCATGCTTGGAATGCGAGCTCTCGTCCACCACCACCATCACCCGCTTCCTCATCACCAGCCCGCCGTTCTCGCCGCCCCCGCCGTACATCTGGTCGAGCCCTTCCATCGGGTCCAAGCTCCTCCCGGCGTTGGTGGAACCGTACCTCTTGCTCCCGCTCCCGACGCCTACGACCCACCTCTTCGAGGTCGAGCTCCAAGCTTCTTTCCCACTGAGCTGCCTCAGAAGCGAACCCGAGCTTGGCATTTTCTCTGCCTATGCGTGTGCCAATAATAGAGAGAGAGAGAGAGAGAGAGAGAGAGCTCCTGTGCAGAAGAGTCTGTGAACCCAAGGCGGTCAGAGAGCTTGCTGTAAGCCTGCAGCAGAGAGAGAGAGAGAGAGAAGATGGTTTGTTTCCTGCTAGATATACTGCAATGGTGAGCAGAACAGTGATGATGTTTGATATCCTTTGCCATATTGAACTTTTTATAAAAATTAAAAAAAAAATCGATCGTACAAAGATAAATAATTATTTAAATAATTGGGTTCCTAACTTAAATATTTGCTTAAAATTTTTGATATCCTTTTCCAAAATGAACTTTTTTATAAAAAAAAAAATCATTTATACAAAGATGAATAATTATTTAAATAACTGGGTTCCTAACTTAAATATTTGCTTAAAATTTCTGACTTTCCTTAATAAATTAATTCTACAAATGTTTTTAGCACTGCTCTTATGAGAAATAGATGGTGAGACAAATTTCAGATGCCGATGCCGTAACGAATTTTTTTCGGTCCTATATTACTCATTACATAATATCATCATCCATCGATTCTAACTCCGATGTGGTTTGGACCAGTCTCGTTATTATCTTTTTAAGTACGCGATGTAGCGATGGGGCCGTGTACATTTATTTTATATAGTTTCGTGGACTTTACAGCAAGATATGAGGAGGGTTTCGGGCAATAAATTAGGATCACGAGACCATATAATGCATTCGACTCCCTAAACCGGGACCTCTCCCTCATCTTATAGATGGCAAGACCACGATGGACCTCTCTGCAAAAGGATTTAATAAGGCGGGACCGTTTAGCTATTTCGCTGAGCCACGGGCCCTTCCTGATAAAACCAAGTTAGGATGGGGCATGAGGGGTTGGATTTGATGAACGATGATGGGAAAAAGGCCATGATTCTTCGCGTTTGCTGCAGCAAGGTTAAAGGAGTTCACGGGAAACCGCTGTGTCTTCTTGCGTCTTTTCCTTCCCTTTTTACCAGAGAGATAAAAATGGGGTTTTGGTCAGTTTTGTGATGATGAAAGTTGAGAGGATTCTTTTGTACCTTCTTCTCCACACACGCTTCAGATCCTCTTGCTTATTTTCAATTTCCTTTGCCCATGATCTGCTTTTTGGAACCTCTCTGACAGGCAAAACACCCCCCGAGAAAGAGAGTTTTATTCTTGCAAATTGATCTGTATAAGTCTTTTAATACGTTGCTGTTGGTTTCAAATTTGATGGATTGATGATGTTTGGTATTTCGTGCCCCATCTCGGAAGCGCGCTCCGCTAGCGACCAAAGGGGCCTCATGAATGGATGGGGGGTTGGTTTCTTCGTTCATTCATGTCGCGCTGGTCCTTTCCATCTTCCTTCGTCTTATTAGCTCATTCAATCTGCCGCTGCTGCTGTTCTAATTACGTGAGCAGTACCTTTTCAGATGACCCACATAGCGGGGACTACACCATGTGTCATGGGGCTCGGCTAAAGACAAAATTGAGTTCCTCGACTTCACTTTTTTTTTTTTTTTTTTCCTTAAAGTTCGGTGAGATTCATATTGGTTGGAACTTCTGGTTATTTCCATGAGAATTCGATATCTTATGTTCCATCTTAACAAATTCTTTATTAGTTTCTATTTGTGGCGTTGACTTTTATAGAATGTAGACAACTATTACGATCGATGCGATAAAAAAGAAAGAAAGGCATGTATTTTTATCGAAATCTTTCGAAAAATTGTTATATATTTTTATGATTTCAAAGGTTCTAATCGACTTTTCGCTCTAAGCTATTTACTCTTTTTCTTTTTTTTTTTAATTTTCTCGAGAGATCTCAAGAAAAAGTACGCACCTTTGATCATTTTTATATTATCAATCATAGTAATTATCTATATTTCACGAAAATTATCGCCACAAATAGGAACTAGAAAAAAAAAAAACTCTTTTTTTTTTTTTTTGTCTCTAGGCTTTTTACTTCAATGGGCATGAAATGTTCACTAACTTTAAATTGGTGAAACCAAGAACTGCAAACAAGATTACAAGCCAAACAAGATTACAGGCCTAAGCAGCTTTCATCACGGCATTATCTCCATGGCATCAAGAATGATGGACAGAGGATGGCAAGGCTGTAATATTCATGGACAAAGGTTGGTGGGATCCAACTGCATCTTCAGTGTAATCAATTTATAAATAACTCCCCTGGTTCCCAGTTTTTTAATTTCCCCTTTCTCCTGACCCAAATAAACAACTCAGATTTTAATAAAAAAATTACTGAAAAAAATCTACACATATTATATTTTTATCAATTTAGTCATAAATCTTTTAATGGTGTTAATTTTTTTATCCCACTCATCTCTTCTATGTACATCTATTATATTTGTATCAATTTAGTCATAAATTTATATCTATTGTATTTGTATGCAATGTTTATAAGGATCAAACTTTAGACCTCATACTTACCAAGCCCACCCCTAAATCATTTTATTAGCAGAGCTGCATGCTTGTTAGCTTCATTTGTGCCAATTAAGTAAGCACATTTACATAATCTTTCAATTGAATCTATTTTATTAACTTTGATTGAAAATTACTAATGTAAACGCCGAATATCCTATGTGACACGGTCAGCAATGATATTGATAATTTTTAATAATATTTTGATATGCATTTTTACTTTTTTTCCATTTTATTTGCTTTTCTTCATCGTTTTTTATTTTATTTTATTATGGCCAACGAAGGTCTTCAGAACCCTAGCTAACCACTAAGTGATGGTCACTAGGCCCTTGCCCAACCTCGTCCATATCATCACAACGGTGAGCGAGGCCAGCGAGGCCTTACTACTTGCCAATCACAGTAAAAAGAAAAGAATGAAAATAAAAAACATAATAAAATTAATAAAATTGTTAATATTAACACTAATTATGTTACATAAGATGATCGGCATCCACGTCAATAATTCGCAACAAGTCAAATTATATGATAAAAATAATAGATAAAATATAAGAAGATTTACCATTCAATCGACATGATTTTCTGATTAAAAAATTAATGCAATTGCAAAATTCAAAATTGAATTCACATAAATTTAATAGACTTAGGGTTTTTTTATAGTTCTTTATAATTTTAATTCGGGATATATTCCCTCATGGGGGGCGGTGTTCAAAAGGAGGGGGGTCGAAACTATGGTCACTTCAGTCTACAGTTGTTTTTGGCAATGCTACGTACTGATTTTCTCATCTCCCTGTCAATCACTCAAATCTCTGATCAGGACAGGCGCTCAGGCCTCAGTTAAAGAATCCCGTCCGGACAGCCTTTAATAATTTACACGAGACTTCACTCCAAAAGAGAAGATAAAATTAGAAAAGATTAAAAAAAAGGGCTGCGGAAAACACACGTACGGAGATGCAAAATACGTATAAATTAATTAATTGGGGGGGGAATTAAAGCGGGGGAAAACGTCGGGGAGTGGGGCCCAGGTCGCGGGATCGGGGTCCTTCTTGGGGTTGATTCGAGTCGGGGAAGTGGGTACTTCCAAATAATTGCTCCCCAGTAAAAACTCGCTTCGTGCGGATTGGATCTGCTGGGTAGGTGTGGTGAATTATTCCCATGCCTTTCCACTTTTTAAAAAAAGTTTTTTTTTTGGTTTCATCTCGTAATCTTCTATTTAGAACGCACGTATAATCATTAAAATTTTAGCAATTTTTTTTCTAATTTGGAGAAAATATTTGAAACAAAATCTGTCTAGTAATAAAATTTAATTTTTCTAATTCTGAAATAATTTTTTTGTTCGAGAATAAATTTTTCTAATAAAAATGAAACATATAAACTATTATCACGTTCATCTCGTTTCTAGTTGCTCACTTGCCGGTTGCCACTAGTTGTAGTCTGCCCCATCATCCAAAAATGAGAAATTTTATGTTGTCATTAAATGAATTTCTATTGTAGGATAAAAAATTATTGATATCAAATGCATATTTTTGCTTAAAAACTCGTCTAATTAATAGAATTAAAAAATCTATTTCTTATCATAAATTGATTTATGGAATAGTAGGGTTATTATTCACACATTTACCAATTAGTTTAGAAAATGGTCCCTCGCATCTCGACTTTTTTTTATTTATATGAGGGTCTTCTTGTAGAATTTATGGATGATATTGTTAGGGACAGTTAGAGGTGTAAATAGCACATTTTTGAAATATTTGAAATAAAAAACAATAACTTATGTGTTTCAATAGAATTTCTTAACAACTTCGAATGATGAATTTTTAAATAGCATTTAGGAGTTAGGATAGTGCAGAATATGAAATTTATTTCATACAGCATAACTATTCTGTAAAATTTACATGAGTGAAACACGAACATCGACTTACACTTAATCACATCTTTCTTGTTTAGTTAGAATGCCCGTCTAGCAATCCTCGAGCAAATATGTGCATCCAATTCATCATGTCTTTGAATCGTGTGAATCTCACGTGAATTCACCTCGATATCAGTGCTCGAGCACATTAGGTGCACGGCCAATCGGTAATATGTGGGTTGACCTTTTCACCATGCAACCCTCCTAGTTTATCAGAGCGTGGTAGATTGGGCTCATGAACGATGGCCAAAGCTTATCTGGGAATCCCCGTTAGAAATAATTCAAAATATGTGACTGATAAATGGTGGTCAACTTAACGACGCCGTAATAAAAGATTTCGCTATAATGCGTGAGATATAAAATTAGATACTTTAAAGTCGAAGTGGACTTTAAACGTTACATAAGTCACTCGAAAAATCTTCTTTGTTAGAATATGTCTTGGATCCGAATACCTAATTGAAACTCGGCCCCAGTGGATGCGTGTTAAAGTCCAGCCAGAAGTAAAGGAACGTCCAGATAGCACTTGTTTCTGACTTGGAGAATGGGAATTCCGATCCATATCAAAGCCGGCCGTATCGTGCTCCATGCTTATACGCGCATACATTAGATGCAACGCTCGAGGGGCTGCTACTCGGGTCGAGCGAGTCCGTGAATTACGGGTTCCCAATCCAATCCGTCGCGCTGGCTACATGTCAAACGAGGCGAGTCGAGCCAAGGGAGGTGGGAAGTGGGAAGGGATTGGCTCTTCCTCCCCGAACGACACGGTCCCAATTCTCGCCCCTAATCAGCGCCAGGGCGTGGCAGATGAGGCGATATAAATTAGGAAAGAGATATTGTACGTCAAGAACGAATTTTTTAAAGGGAGGGAATTGAAAAGAAAAGGGGGAAAGGAAAGGAAAGGAAAGGACGGAGGGGGAGGTGTGGGAAGCGGGGTTTATCCATGGCGTCACGGTATCAGTTCAGTTCCATGGGAAGTTGTGTCGAGGGGGGAATGCGGACGGTTTAGCGTTCAGCAGCAAGTGCTGTGTGCTGCGGCAGCAGCATCTTCTTCCCTTCCTACTCTTCCCACTTTCTCGTGAATCGTCGTGCATGGCGACAACAGTGACAACTCTCTCTCTCTCTCTCTCTCTCGTGGCCGGTGGCTTTCATTCACTTTTCCTGAGAGCCCGGTCCCCTCGCTTCTTCTTCCAAACCTTCCCTTTACAACGGGGATGGCAATTTATAACGCGACCCGGACCGCCCGGCTCGAACGCCGCGAGAGGTTGACGGATTCGAGCTCACGTGACTGGCGCTCCTGTCGTGTGTTGTTTTTTAGTTGCGATCCGTGGCGTCGTGGATCGTCACTTGACTTACCCATTATGCGGGAATTATGGACAAGAATCTTTGTCCCGTGGGTAATGGAAATCACGGGCATTTTAGTTGGTTCTCTGCAACGGGCATTAAACCGTTTTCCATCGATTAGGTAAGAAAATTTGCGAATGCATTAATTATTTTTCCTAAAAGTTACTTCATTGTGTTTAAGCTAACTGTGTTTGACTTACCAGACACGTCAAATTTGTGAATAAGCCACGAAGATTCTTCTTTTTTTTTTTGGGAGGGGGATTGGTGTTTCCAAGATGCTATTCAATTGTTAAGCTCACGTTTGAGTTCGATCGACCGAGTTGGACTCATTTACTTAAAGCGGATTAATGCGGGTAGTGTTGTACATACCTATTTTGATAAAAATGATCCCGCTTAGTCAAGTATCGGACGAGATTATTAAATAGGTCTCGTATGGGTCGACTTATATAACGATTTATCTCAAAGTTAACACAATGTGAGCACATTTCATGAGTTTGAATTGTTGCCTGTAGGAAAAATTTCAAAAATCGACCAGCACCACGGGGAAGTTAACTGAGAAAAATAAATCGCTTGAACTTCATGCGATCTAGACATGCTTAAAGATGCTACAATGACATTAAAAGCCGATGGAACCTCCGAATCTATATATTAAAGCTTGTATGTTGAGGGAGTTGATCATTCTCCATACTACGGTGACGTAAGGGACCTAAGCAAGTCCTTAAAATATTTCATCTAGATTCTCATTCATAATCGGGCTTGTAAAACAGATAGAGGGTGTTGTTGGGTATAGAGCAAGAAAAACATACTGCACTAATCGAGGGCATAGGGCATGTGGACGCCTACACAGTGAACTTATCCATAGAGCCTGCCATACTTACAAATTAAATGGACAGGCCACGGGGGCCCCAATTTCGACTCCTTTCTTGCGGTGAGATTACACTTTGTAACCAACATCCTATGGTCCACAAGAAGCAATTGATCCTTCTGCACACCAGTGGCGACGTGTGGGCTAGGCCATGCTCAGCCTTGTCCGTTTCGTGCTTCGTGCTGGCCTGGCCCATCCATACTGGCGCTCGTGCTCGCGTCTCGATCAAGACATCATTGTAAAATTGTAAGCTGTTCCCGGGTCGTTTACCACCTGGCCCATTCCTATCTTTCGTCAAATGACCGGTACACAAGCAAAGGGATTCCAGTCCAGCGACTAGCCATTGTAGGAAATATGGACCCGCCGGCAATACACGAGTAAAAGTGAGCAAACAGTGCATTTTAATCTCTCTTGCAACTTCAATCGTTCTGGGCTTTTGCCGGTTGAAGCTCCGATTTTGTTTGGAGTCTATTCAAGAATACATTCAATCATCGATGTCTCCGGCTCGTTTGGTGTGAAGTGTCGAGCTAGACGTACCTGCCCAATATAATAATATTTCGAAGTCGAGTAGGCCATCCATGAGGTACCTTATTAGAACTTTGACGCCCAATTTGCCCCCTCTAAACCATGCCGATATAATCTCTACATGTACACAAATCACTGTACAGATTTATTTTGCCCAAAATACAACCACAAAACATTAGTTATTTCTTTTTAGTCAATTCATAGTCTCACATTTTTTTCATTTTTTTTTCCATATTGTAATTTCGATTTTAGACTACCATAGATTTCACTGACATAAAATTGTCAGTGTACGTGCATAGTACCGGCAATCGCTAGTAATTAATAAGTTTTGAGACGTTGATACTTACCTTGAATTAGAAATTCAAATGACAATTAAACTACCTTTTACATAGATCAATATTATTTTTCTGAAAAGAGTTCTATCAGGAATGTGTAATTAAAAGGTTTCATTTTTGAATGCACGAGCGCCCCCACCATCAAAAAGGTAATGTTTCAAAAATGAATTTTATCTGGTCCACAAAAACGCACTAGAGAATGCAAAATCATGTTTTTGAATTTAGGGAGTACACAATTAAATTACCTAAGATTTTATTGTGAAATTGTGATCTATGCCTCATATTTTATCAACGTTACTAATCCAATGATCCTCACGGCTAGCTTTATTTTATTTTTATTTTTCAAACAAGTACCACCAAAAACCTTGAACACCTAAACTTGCTTACTGTACTACAAATATCCAAACTTTTTTTGTGTCACGGAAAAATTGAAATAAATACATATATTATTTATTATAGCTTCATCAAGGATATATTATCATCCCAATTTAAGTTTGGAACTTTTAGGTATGAGGTATTTGTATTATAACGGGCAAGCTAAAAAAAAAAATTGGTTTTTTGTGTCATAATGGTATAGTTTGGGGTTTTATGTTATTGACCATCTTTCTTATAGTTCATAAGTAGAAAATATATTTTTAGGATCGATATCATGAAAAATCTTAAATTAATATATCCGTAATAAATTTAAATTGATATACTCATGACAATTTTATCTTTCGTTGATTTTGTTAATTGGACAAAAAATTATAAATTAGTACACTTATAACAAACGAAAAGTGAAACTCATAACCATAAACTGTTACGTGTTATGCAATTTAGCAATTTAATTATAAGAGTAGTTTGGGATAAATTTATCATGAATGTATGAGTTTAGATTTTTTCATGGTATTTACTCTATTTTTAAACCATATTTCCGGAGAAAAAAGGGGAAAAAGAAAGGAGTTGGAAAAAAGGGGGATAAACCCAATCGACGAGCGAGCAGGCGATTTTGAAATTTTCGAGTTCACGAGCGCATCGGACCGCCGACCGATTCCCCCCAAAGTTTAGATCGTACGGCTACGAATCTCGCTCGCACCGTCTTCCCCTCTATTCGGGCACACTCCCACCGTCCTCCGCCTCCTCCTTCTTCCGCACTCTCGAAAGCTCGTTGAACTCGGAGCGAACGCCCCCGCCCGACAGCGCAACGCTCCACCGCAACCCGCGTTTCGACCCGATTCGCTCCCGCCTCCGGGCCCGAATCCAGCCGAATTCCGCACGCCGTTACCGCCCCCGGGAGCCGTTCGGCGCGGGGAGATGGAGGACGACGAGGCGCGCGGCGGCGGTGGCGACGGTGCCGTGGCGGCGTCGGCGGCGGGGGCCCGGGGTTCGCCGGAGGACATGGAGTCGCAGATCAAGGCCGCCATGCAGTCTCGCGTTTCTCATTTCAAGGAGGAGGCCGAGTGCGTGGCTTCTCTGCCCCCCTTTTTCAGCTTTCGATTGTGCGCGCGTAGTTGTTGGGATGGTGGGTAGGGCGAGGATAGGGCTAAGGTCGCGCTTAGCGTCGGTGTCGATTGTTGCGTATCTCATGTGATGATTAGGCGGCTGTTTTCGTTCGGGGGTGCTTGCTTGCGGGGGGGCGGATGATCTCGTGGAATTTTGAATTTTTCTCCCCTAGTGCTGGGGCGGCGTGTTGGGTCGTCGTGTGTTGTTTTGCTCTTGAAGTAGTAAGCGAGATAACCTAAAAGGGAATGGCGGTTTGGTGTCTGGACTGTCGCGTAGAAAAACTGCTATTAATACTTACGTTTTGACAGTAATTTGTTTTGGCGAGTGATCTGATGATTATAGCCGGAAATTGTGGGCTCGTGTCGTGGAAAGAATCTAGTTAACCTCTGATTACATGTGGTGGGTTTTTGTTATTTTTCTCAAATTGGGACCTTTCTTAGTTTTTCTGATTTAAATGCGTCTCTGTCATCGTTGTTCTACGTTTTCTGCTAGTAATTGTGCTTTTGAATCAGGAACTTGTTAGTTTGATCTGTTTTATGAACAAATTGATGAGCTTGGTTTTTATGTCTTCGATATAGACTGAATTGGAATGTATAAACCTTTTCTAAATGCAGCTTGTTGACCTTTGAGGGCGTGCGGAGATTAATAGAGAAGGACTTAGGGCTGGATACGCATGCATTGGATATTCATAAGAGATTTATAAAGCAATGTTTACTGGAGGTAACTTTTGAAATTCGATTTTCTTGCTCCCATTGTGCCATGCAATTATGAGTTTGCAATGAACCTTGCTTGTGCTCTTTGGTATAGTGTTTGGAGCCCACTTCACGTGAGTAATTTAAACTTTAAATAAAGAGTAAAGAAAGTAGCGAAGCTTATGTGCAATGATGAATATGTCTCTTTTAAGAAATTGATTAGAACTTTCCAGATGATATAAGTTATTGAAATAGATAGCTATGAGCAAACTTGTGGATGTTCCGAACTTAGTTATTCTCCTGACGTGAAATGCCTCCTAAGACTGCAAGTGGCTTGACAGTGAGATCTCCGCTGAGATTACTGCAGAACCTGCTTGTCACAGGTGGAGAGCCTGTTGACTTATCATTCAAGAATGCTGAAGCCACCAGTACTCTGCCTTCTGTTAGCCAGAATCTGCTGTTGAAAGATGGACATGATAAATTCACCACATATGACTGGATATCGTGCTTTTTTGTTGGACATCGCCATGCCTGACTTATTAGTATTTACTGGTGAATTTGATGTCCTTATTTTCCTTTTTCCTTCCTCCATTCATATGAAGCTTCATTTTGAGTTTTAGCCAGTTTACCTCCAAGTGTGCGAGAGTAACTATACTTTTCTAAGGACCGATCTTGGCGCATCTAGAGGATGGTAACTAAGTAATGTCTAATTAGGTGGTGTTGCTGGTCCCAATAGGGCAGTAAAGAGAGGTGGCTTGAATTATTCAAGAAATAGTGTTGTGATAAAGCTATATATTGTATGTTGTTGGACATTCGTGAGGCCCACACCATATACAGCACCGATCTTTTATTGAGGGTCTTCTTGAAAGGGATACTAAAAAGAAAGATCACTTCATTTAGTGCTCGCTCAAAGCACCTATAGTTTTTACACTAATTGGATCACAAATTAAAACCTTAAGTAAGGTAACATGGGAAGTCGTTGCTAGTGCTCTTGTTTCTCCTATATTCCTGCTGGCTTCTATTTAAGAACTATGTAAATGCGTCACAGCGGCATTGTTTAGATTCTTTTTAACCTTGTAAAAAGATGATTCGGTATTACAGAATGTGAAGGGGATTAGGTTTTATCGTCAGATGGATTAAAACTGGCACAAAGGTATATTGGCTGTACTATTTTTTTATTGGGATAATTCCATCTGCAACTCTGGTGAATCAAGCATAACATAGTTATTTTTATTTTACAAACCAAATTGTAGATAGCTATTCCCTCGATGCTTTGCTCTTTTATTTCTATTCTCATAGAATATATTCCATTTCATCCAAGTGTGGTATTTCTGTTGGGGACACTTTTGTCTTTTCTTTTCTGAAGTATCTTTTTGTTGAAGATAAGGGCAGAAATGGGCAACTAGCTTTTCTACTCTCTTAAGGCATTGCCATGAGGGTCCTACATTTTCGATAGAATGAACTCACTATGATATCATCAAATGTGAGATTCGGTGAAATCGTCACTCACTTACACTGGCAACCCCTTTGTAGCAAGTAGGCAAGTCCCGTCAATGTAAACCCTTGAAGTGCTAGAGGTCTAGAACCAATATAGACATGCCTGTGCTACTACTGTAAGTGGGTTTGACCTCATAAACTCGTGTTTTTAGAATATTAGCCTGTACTGTTGGGCCATCATCACCAGTGGTTTTTCTTTCTAAATTTTGAAAGTGAAGATTGAATGGAATTTTGTGGAAATGTTGCTAATTGTTTCTTAGTGTAAGAAAAGTGATAACTGTTGCAGACTCTCTTAGGACTGTATCAAAGCAGTTATGTTTCAAATCAGGACCCTGGGATGGCATTGATTATTAGATTGTATCCTTCTGGATTATAACATTCATATTTAGTTCCTGCCACTGTAAAGATCTCAGTTGATTAAGTTTCTGAATCAGGATCACTGGAATGGCATGAGAAGGTCAATTTGCTTGGGCTTTTACTATTTTTGTAAATGAGAGTAATGCTCTTTCTGTAGTCCATGTTGCCATCCAAGGAAATTTCAACGAATTGGATTATATTCAGAAAAGAATTCCTGGTTTTAATGATTGAGAATTTTGCCTTCTCTAGTTTTGGTTGCTGGAGAGTAAGAGTTCTGCTGTAAAACAATGAACCTGTGATTTTCTAATGATGGTCATCAGATATTAGAGCAAATGCCTTTTCGAGGAATCTTTCGATTGCTTTTCTTTTGATTCTTGTTTGTTGGTTATAACACACTTCTGTTTATTAGTTTCTAATCTGTTCAAATACACTTTTTCTTTGGTGACGCATATCAGTGCCTGGAAGGAGGTGACGATAATGCCTCTAAGAGTTCTGGTGAGTCTCTGCAAAATAATGTGTCTTCTATTAAAGGAGAGATGGAGGAATTGTCTGAAGGTCCTCAGTCAAAGAATGAAGTTAAGAAATCTAACTCTGGAAGTGAAGAGAAAATGGAAGACTCGCCAGTTATGGGTCTCTTGACTGCAAAAAAAGCTCTTCATTCAGAGGCTGAGAAAACTCAAGGCAATGGAAGTAAAGCCAGTATAACTGAGAGCATGATAAACAAAGCCATTAAGAAGAGAGCTGCTTATTTTCGAGCAAATTCAGAGTATGTCTATTTATATCTCCTGTCCTTAGCTTCTTGTAAAAATGCTTCTGTGCAGTCTGCTTAACAACGTGGGATGTTGGGGTGGCTTTTCTCGTCATGTCTAAAGGGCATTTACATAATTTCTGCAGGAAAGTTACAATGGCTGGAGTTCGTCGTCTTCTAGAGAAAGATCTTAAGCTTGAAAAACATACATTGGATCCCCACAAGAAGTTTATAAGTGAGCACCTAGAAGAGGTGAGCAAAAATGATTACAACATTATGCTGTTCTCATTAAGAAGTTGCTTTAGCAGTAATTTTACTTTTTCGCATGAAGGACCTGATTTATTTTACCACTGTTTCTGATTATTCATTAGGTACTGCAATCTCCTGAAGTTTCTAAATCTGCAAACACAGTTAAGAAGAAAGATGCTAAGGAGATTCTTAAGAAGAAAACCCCTAAAAGAGTCAGCCCTGAAGGAAGTTCTGACTCGTCAGACAGTGAGGAAGAAGAAGATGCAGAGGAGGATGAAGTAAAACCGAGAAAGAAAACTGTTTCCAGAGGAAGGATGCCGAATGCAGAAGGGCTGAAAAAACGTAAAGCACCCCCAGCAAAGGAGAATAAGGTGTCTAAGCGAATAAAGCCAGAAGAAGCTGCATCAGAGAGCAATGATGACTCAGGAGACCATGGACATGATTCTGAGGATGGTGAATCTCATTCATCTGCAGAGCGACGCACAAAGGTGATATTTCTTCTCCTGTTTTAAAAAGGATTGAAGTAGATATTTTGCTCTACTCATCTTGTTGTGTTTGCAGAAGAAAGAGGTCTCGATCCCGACATATGGAAAAGGCGTGGATCGTCTTAAATCAATTATCAAGTCCTGTGGGATGAGGTAACGACTTGTTAGAAAGTTAAAGGGCTTTGCCATTTATGAAAGTAGATGTGGTAAGAAATACAATTCTTTGCAGTGTCCCACCCTCAATTTATAAAAAAGTCAAGCAAGTCTCTGAGGATAAACGCGAGGCTTTTCTAATGAAGGAGCTTGAGGAGATACTCTCAAGAGAAGGATTGTCTACGAATCCTGCTGATAAGGGTGAGACATATGGTCCTTTGCTCAAAATTCGTGCAACTGGATTTGTTGAGTAGATTTGATTAATATGTAATTTTAAAATGGAGGCATGAATAGTTACCATATTCTAGTGGATGCTTGGAAGTCAGGTTTGGGGCCAATGACTACTGATCTGATATCTCCTGGCAGGAGAAAATGGCAGCTTGTTATCTCTAGTACCGCCTCAATTGTTTTGATAGAAATTTGGTAGACAGCATTGTTTGCTTTGGCAGGAGATACAAAAAATGTCATGCCATTGTTAAGTCCATGGCCTAACAAATCAATCAATAGGCACTCTAGTTTGGGGGATCTCCATATGTATATGAGAGATTTTGCTGCTTTATCCCTCTTTCCTCTTTCCTCTTTTCTTTTTGTTATGTGTTATTGAGTGCTAATTTTGAGAGATTAAGAGTTAAGATCCATATATTTTTCTAGATAATTCAAGATGCCTTAAGCCTACAAGCTCTTTGGTACCACACCCTTTCGATTGTTGCCATCTTTACTATTATTGATAAAGAGTACATCAGCTATGTGGAGTCCATGTTCAATAGCATAATCAACAGATGATTGAGAAGCAACAGCTTTTACATGTACCTAGCCACATTTTCAAGAATGCTAGTCATTTTTTTTGTATGTTCAGAGATCAAGGAAGTGAAGAAGAGAAAGGAAAGAGCAAAAGAACTTGAAGGCATTGACACAAGCAATATAGTGTCAAGTTCGCGTAGGCGGACGACTTCTAGATATGTAGCTCCTCCAAAACCAGAAATACCAGCAGAAGCTAATGGGGAAGAAGCAGGAGATTCTGATGCAGACGCTGGTCGTGATGATGATGAGGAAGATGAAGAAGAGGATGATGATGATGGCAATGATGAGAGCCAAAGTGAGGAACTCAGTGAAGGTAACTGTTCCCCATGATAATTCTTTTTGGTATGTTCTATATTTGGAGATGCTAGTGTCAGTCCAGTAGAGTTACAAGAATATTTTTTGCTTCATCCATTCCATGGCACCATTTCACTGTGTTTGCTTTTGTGCACTTCAGCGAACTCTCCTGGGCCTATATCTTGAGAGTGTTGAATATTGTCGAGTTTAGTGCAGACATATAAAGTTGTCATTGAATCATGACTCATATCTTTTCTTTGTCCTTCCTATGACTATCATGGAATTGTTTATAAGGTTTCCATTCCTCAGAAGAGTCCTAGTAGTTACTGCAGGCTGTTGTAATTAGGGCGATATATACAAAATTTCATGTGGAAAGAAAAGAAACGAATTAATGGAAGTCAAATCGAGTGACAATCTCTCTCAAACTATGATGAATGGTCTGGTTGATATTTTTAAAAATTGAATGATGATATCTCTTTTTTCTGGCCCTCTGTCATTAACCAGTGCATCTGAGCTGTTCTCCATCTCATTAATAGGCTTCCTCTATTTTCTTGTCCAGGTCAGGAGGACAGTGACTAGATTTTTGCACCACCTGACAAGCAGGATAACATAATCGAAGCATCAACCATGAATGTGTACAGATGAATACTGCGGTTGAGTTTCAGTTTAGTATGGAATTGTTAGTCTGCAGACGTGCCCCCTGATTTGGGGACTTAACGTTATTGTTGCTGCTGAGGAATTTCATGTAGGACTTCATAAAATATGTTGTTTGAAGAAGATGGGTATTAACGAGTCAGCAAGTAGAGTTCTGTGTACTAGAATTATAGTGTGGTTAATGTACTTTTAGGAGTGTCCATTGTTTTCCCGGGGAAAGTTCTATATGCAAATTCGGGTATTATGTCTCACACCTATTATTGATAGTTTTATTAGTCGGTGAGCAGGACATTATGCTCGAACCCCTTGAAGTGCAAATTTAGCAGCTACTTGCTGGGATATTGCCGCAAGGATAGTCTATTTGCAAAGCCCTTTGTTCGCAAATTTCTGTGTCGGGATATTTATTTGTAAGTTGATCGTTTTGCATTTGAGGATATGGGAAATCAAGTGCGCAATTGAATCGCGACTTATGGAAATAACCTGATGGCAGTAAAGCTGGTCATGAAATCTTTCTGATTTCGAGCGTTCAAAGTCATTTCTGTGCATTGCATTGGGACTCCACGCTAATCATCAGCGTATTTTTCACTGATAAAGGAAAATCAGTTCGTTCTTCCTCAGCATCGGATACGCCAACCTTAATCCCCACTAGCATGACCGAAATACGCTAAGTTACATTAGCAGTTTAGATTGGACCTAAGGAATAAAAGCTGAAAAAAGAGTTGCACCCTGGCTCTCTCTCTCTCTCTCTCTCTCATCGTGCGGTCAGAGATCCCCATGCCATGGCACTTTTTAGGCTTGCGTTATTGTATCTGATTCAAACAGTTTACATGTTGGAGAGTCGTTAATGTCGATTCTTTCTATGATTCTCCTACTATAGTGACACATGCAACCAAAATTGATAAGTCGCCCATGAACTCTTCTCGGTTGCTTCTCATTGCGAAACTTGTGACGGTGTTCAGACCAGGCAGGAATGCGGAAGACAAGTAATGGCGATCAAGCAAAAGAATAGATGAAATCAACACCATCAAAATCTGAACAATGGCCGAATGAAAGTACTCGACTGTATGACCAAGTCTATAACTTCGGCAATGTCAATGTGTGTTGAAGGGCTTCTCCAGTAATTTGGAAGAATAGCCAAGATGCTTCATACTTCTTCACCTCTCAGTTTCCTCTCTGATAGGAGACGTCTCACTTCATCTGCAAGATCCTTTATATGCTTATCTTCACACCCTTCAAAGAGAGAAAATACACAAATTCACAGTCAATAGGAGCCCAGCCATCAATAATCCAAGTTTCCCCTTAGAAGCTTCACCTATTTGAAGAAGAGCCTTCTCTAATTGGAAAAGATAATCCCTGTTTGGTCCTGAGGGTCCTTCGGCGAGCACTATCTGTCTGCAATCCAACAAGATACATCAGAAATATGTGTCCAAGACTAACATCAAATGTGAATTAAGACTCCAAAAAATAAAAAAAAGTGTTCCAGCAAGAACATCACTAAGATCAGGAATCGGCGGGCAAAACCAAATAACTTCTCTAATGGAAGACATTTGGAAAAAGGAGACAACCAATGAATACTTGGTGACGGATAGACATCGAATTTCGTCCCAGTTCCCGTGCTCTGACTGAGAACAACAGAGATACGAACCTAGCAATGTCTTCAAGAGGTGCAGGGCCCAAATAATTCGTGTTGATCTTCTTATCTGGAGAACCAATGTATCTGCAAGATGACAAATTTAGAAGTAATATAAATTTTCCATGGGTTGATTTTAAATATTTTACATGAAAAGAAGTAAAATAAGCAAGGGAGTCTCTTCAAATTTTCCTACTCACACCATTACTCCAGATACAGCCGGAGTTACAGCAGCTGGGTCCTGAAAAAGGAACGCAGCAGGACTAATGAAATTTAATATTGGTGTCTTTGATTTCAGTTCGTTAGAAGCAAAATTAAAAGAAAGAAGAAAAAAAGACATAAAACTTACAGTGAAAAAGTCGAGAGAAGCTTTCTGATCATATTGCTTCTCCCTTACTTCAAGATGCTGCGGCACAAGAGAAAATGATCTAGTAAGGTGAACCAACAGAGGATTCAAAAAGGTTAGTCACCGGTTTGTTCTCTGATAGCAAGATAATTCCAGATCATTCAAAGCAAAGATTCAACTGATAAGGACAGAGATTAGTAAAGAGTAAAAAGATAATTAGAGACCAAATGACCATGCAAAACATTCGTACCAATTGGTAGCCTCATTTGCACAGAGAAAAGAAAAACAATAACAAATAGAAAGATCCCAAATGAGTGATTTGAGCCTGACTATTAGCAGGCAAAGTTAACGGTGCATCAATCTGCAGCCTAGCATTCACATAGTATGCTCGGACATCTCTTAAGCTCAGGTACTATAAAATCCAATAAAGTTGTAAGATGGTTCTGGGTTTTGTGACCATTAAATTTGATGCTGCCCTTTTGTCAAAGATCCTCAGAGAAGAATAAAAATCAGAAAAAAAATTATGGTTGCAATTCAAAATATACAGATTCAATGGCATTTTTGGTGGCAAGGTTTAAAAGAATGCTAAAACAATTGAGTAAGACGTCACTCATTTACAAATTACCAACACATGTAGAACCTCATTGCACTATATGACCAACAAGAAGGCTAATAGGTCACTTTTAGAATTTGATTGAACTAACAAGCTAGCCAGCCAGAACTTACCACCTTTCTACCAGTGTTAATATCCACAGGGTCCAAGCTTTGGGCTTCGACTACTTTACTAGATAATTTCTTCCCAAGGACTGACAAACTTGATCATGGTTAAACTCAGGCAACATAGAGAAAATAGGATCAATGCATTTTCTTTCTACTATCCACATTAGAATTAACGGAAAAATGTATACTTATTGCCTTCAATGAAAGAGATACAGGTTACATGCAGAATTAGGCAAAGAGTGCAAGCATAAATTTAGTACAACTGCAAAGTTTTGGACAGAGAAAATTACATGGTAACTACAGCTAATAAATACTCTAATCATAGGACAGGACAGCAGTTACTCATAAGCCAAGAAATGAGATAACCGCGAATCATCATCTCGGTTGGTTCCTTTAAAATATCTTCATAGAAAGTAAAATGACAGCCATGTACTGACATTAAGCAAGTTTCCAACACTCTGCTTTTACAAGATCTAATAGAACTTAGAACAAAATAAACATACCGTTATTGCAGTTCTTTTATCTTCCTCGTCAGAAATTCTGTATGCAACTCCCCACTATAACCTTGAATGAAGCATACATAATTTAGTAATGCTCAAGTACTAAATAAGAACTCCATACATAATTTGATTTGATGATAGTAAGAGCCAAAAGCACCGCATGTTTAAATTCATAACCAGGTCATTCAAGATAACACATGCTAAACTTCAAGAAAACTTTTACTGGGAAATACTGCTTGTGTTTAGTTGAATCTACAAGTTGATCCATCAAGCCGGAGAATAAACAAAAGTGACAATGTGTGTGAACTATTTTGTCCAGATCAACCTTTGTTTTGGGACACAAATTTTGGAAGCTAATAAAAGTTGGTCTTGCACAGTGACTAGGAGTTCCCTAACGCTAAATAACGAAGCACCTATTGCAGTTGAACATGTACTCTTCAAATGCAGCATGGCATACCCAATCTTAGGAGAGTAAGCCTGTTAAATTTGGAGCCCAGGCAAGTCACTACTTGTTCACTATAAGAAAGTCCCATGCCCAAATCTTAACCGTTCTTTTTGTTTTTCCTAGATACTCGAGGAATTCAAGAATCCAGTACACAACTAAAGCAGGTGGTTTAACTACAATCACAAGCCAAAAACTAGGAATATGTGAAAATCTGCTGCAAGTTTTCTGCGAAGATCACTTCACTGTTTTACTTTCCCAAGCAACTCCTGTTCACACTGAAAATCACAAATTTAATTCACTTCCACAAAAGCATTTACTTTTATATCAGATAGAGTATCCATACCGCATAGTTAACTCTCAGTTACAGAAGATTCGCCAACATAAAACCGGACCGACATCCCATTTTTCTACTGAAATTGATTGGTAATGCCAATTCAGATCCAATTACAGAGTCTGATCGCGAGGCGATCCATGTTACGATAATACAAAATGGGGTCTAAACAGAACCTCACATCATGTATGGATATATCATAAAGCAAACAACTTGAAATTAAATTTTACATTTTTATTTCGCTAAAGATACGGAAGCGACTTACGCAGAATTCTCCCTCTGCAGGCTCCAGAGTGACGGTCCGACCCGGAAACTCCGGCGTGCCTCTATGATCAGTACTCCCTAAAGAGAAAACAAGAACCCCACCAGAGCATTCGCGAATCATTTCATCATCAAGCGCAGACCTTTTTGCATTGGTTATCGTATTGATATGCAGATGAATACTGGGCAATGAAGGGTCCATAAAGAGAGAGAAGAGACCTTGATAGAACACCCGACGATAGCCTTTGATGAAACCCACGAGGCGATCGTCGTAGTGGAACCCAGCTTTCCATATGAGAGAGCCGTACCCGAACACCCACATCACCATCTCTCTCTCTCTCTCTCTCTCAGAGTTTCAGTTGCTGTTGCAGATCTCTCTGTCTCTATCTCAGTTGCAGTTGCAGATGCCAAAAGGGTAAAATTTCTATTGGAAAGATGAGATTGTAATGTGGCCAATCGCCGTCGTTGCGCTAGCCTCACAGAAAAACTTCGCGTAGAACAATCCGATGTTCCGTGGCGTGTCATGTCACCTTTAAGACATAAACGTGCGTGGGGGAATCCGGGCCCATCGTTTCCCACTCGCTCGATTTCCCGGTTCGGCCGGTTCTTTCATATGCCCCTAATTTTACCACAACTTCGCTACTTATCCTCGGCTCTATAATATGAAGTTTGTTAGTACCTCGACTTCTTTTTCAATAGAGTTAATATCACGAAGAACCCAAAATTAATACATTTATGGCAAATCAATCTCATACTAACTTTTGGATCACAAAAAATCTCAAATGAGTACATATGTGACATACTTTTTATTAAATTTTATTGTTAAATTATTGAGTTGGTTGACATATGATAATTGATGAGTGTATCGATTTTGGATTGGATCAATGAAATATTAGATTTGATTTATTGAATATATTTTCTGTTCTTTTGTATACATCCTATATTATATTTACACAGTTTTGTAAATCAGTAAAGGATGGAATAGAATATAAAAAATCCTCCCAAAAGTTTCTCTTCCCCTTTTACGGTCCTTCTTGTCTTCTTTCAAATATGATTATTATGACATGACAAATTCTTCTTTATTTTTGGTATTAAGGTGTCAAGTGACGGAGTCCCATTCAATGTAACCTTTCATCTGCACTCATCTAAGAGATTTGGTTCCATCTTATATGTCCGTGACTTGAACGCCATAAATAAATATATATTGAATATGTGACTCTATACGATCTCAACATAATATCGTTCAATATTCTCAATGCTTGCCATCTTTAGGACAGCCTCAAGCTTTAAGAAATTAACAAAGATGTGGTGGTCCAACCACCAAATTTCATGCTTTGGCTGCAAACTTGGTCATACGATAGCAATTCCCATTAGTGCCTTACATCGAAATACTAGAGCAGATTGGAACTATGTATACATCTAAGAGAACCTTAAATCATATACTGATATCATCATTTTCAACAGCAACCCCATCTGCCACTGAAACCGGTGGCTTTCCGGTTTCATCTTCCGGTTCGACGCATTCTTGTGATGGGGTCGAGTAGTCCTTGGCTTTGCCCCATACCACCGAATAGAGACCGATTGCGATGGCGATTCCTCCGATGATGCTGCTCGTCCGATGGACCGGGATTTGGTGCACAAATCAGTATAGAAATGAAATATCCCAAGAATGGATTTGAATCTGGATGCTGGAAATCAAGAAGAGTAGAGAGAAAGAGGGCATTACCTTCCGAGATAAAGCTGTTCGGACAAGATGAGGGAACCGAGGGCGGCGACGATGACCATGCACAGAGGATTGAAGGCCGTGACGAACACGGGACCCCTCGTCTTCATCACGATCCCTTGCACGTAGTACGTGACCCCGGAGCTAACTACGCCCTGGCACGGCGGAAGATGTAAGTCAACTCGATTTCGAATGAAAGATTTTTCCATGTGCAGAGAGGCGCTTGCGACTTACGGTGTAAACCGAAGCAAGAAGCCGGGAGTCCCACCCGACTCTCCACGCAGCCGGGTGACGCTCCGCCACGAGTGCCACCGCCGCACTCTGCATCGCCCCCATCAAGCATATCAAGGATGACAGCGACAGCTCTGCCGGGTACTTCTTCACCGTGATAGACTGAGAAATCGATTAGAGGAAAGCAGAAGAAGAAGAAGAAGAAGAAGAAGAAGAAGAAGAAGAAGATGGAGAAAGAACGATCTTAAGTCTCGATTTATGTCATTTCTGGATGATTCGACACGAATTCTGAGAAGAGCATGAAGACTTACTTGGACTATGAAGAAGGCGGACCAGGCACAACAGCCGATCAAGACGAAAAGCGTGCCGGAGACCCAATGCTTGTCGGATGGCTCGGTGCCGGTTCCGCTTTTTGCCGTGTTGGTGGACCGGATCAGGTGGAACGAAGGTCCTTTGTACAGTGTCATCACCAATGCTCCGAGGAACGTCACGATCGTCCCGACGATCTTCGCAATCCCACGCGCCTCCTTGATTTTGACTCGCTCTAATCTAATCAATCAGGACAAGATATTGCCAATTCTTGCTTATGTAAGATCATTTTTTAATCCGGCTTCACACTTGCATAGTAAAAGTTCTTGATTAGGTGATTTGAGATTGAACACCAAAAAATTATCTCACCGCAGCATCACGGCCATGACAAAGGTGACCGATGGAACTGCGTTCATGATGGCCGATGCGAACGATGCTGACGTGTATGTTATCCCCAGATACGCAAAGTTCTGATCAAGGACCGGCCTGCGATGTGCATAGTTGTATAATCAGCTAACTTTAGTTTGTATTTTCTTTTATAAACTTGAAGCCTGAGTGCTAGGAGGCCCATGGAACATTTTTCCAGTCACAAAGAGCCGGTTAAGTCCAGGCTTTTGTTGGCATGCCCAAGTAACTTGACTTTAATATGCATTTTACTTATCCCATATTAAAGTCCTTAGGCGATGGATGAAATTGGTTGATTTAATTTCGGCGAATTAAAAGATTTTCCAAAACTTACTCGAGAAATCCCAACACAATGATCTGAAAGATAATCGAGAATGTCATCTTTGGTCTGGTCTTCCTGTCATAGATAAACGAGATTGTTAATGTCCTGCTGTGTCGCACCATTGGCTCAGCCCATTTGAAAGGCAAGAATCTTTCAAAAGTAAAATTGTGGCATAGATTCATAACCCTTCCACAAGCTTGAGGAAAACAAAACTTTATAATTTCTCAACGATCGACTAATGAGTGAATTACCGTTAAATTGCCTCCAAACCATTAAATTTGAGAGCATCCTCTACTCATGAAGAACATATGACAGACAAAAGTAAAGAACGATATTCGTGAATTATATTTTTCGAGATTACCCACGTGCTCAAATGCCCACTTTTTGATATGTCTATGACTTGCCGGTTTTGAAATTGAATTTATGATGTAACTAGCATTGCTTTTGAACTCTCCACCTCCCCCGTGCACCAAGGATGCTTGTTTGGAACTAGTCAGTAAAAGCAAAATGCAGAGGAAAATCTTTGGATGCACGAGTGGATATACATAGACAGGTACTACTATGGAGAGAGAAGGGACCTTTCAAGGACGAGAGCAAAGGGAGCAAGGACCAAAGCAGCAATGGCGTTGCGATACACGATGAGGACGTATCGGCTCATGCCGTTCTTTAGGGTTTGCGCGCTTATCACGTACATCCCGGCCGAGCCGAACTGTAGACCTACCATTAGCAAGTATGGCTTCACCTTATTAAACACTCCACAACACACGCTCATGCTCTCGCCGCCCATCTCTCTCTCTCTCTCTCTCTCTCTCTCTCACACACACACACACACAGAGTTGCAGTTGCAGATGCCAAAGGGGGTATTTCTATCGGAAAGAGCAGATTGTAATGTAGCCAGTCCCGTCTTTGCCTTAGCCTCGGAGGATAACTTCGCGTAGAACAATCTGATGTTCCGTGGCATTTTGTCTCACTTTTATGACATTGATGTGTTTAAGGAATCCGGGCCCATCATTTTCAACTCGCTCGAGTTCCAGGTTCGGCCGGTTCTTTCTTATGCCCCTAACTTTACCATACTTTTACTACTTAGGGACTGATTGGTAACCATCTAAACAAGCATTGATTCTGATTTTTTGTTCCTGGGAGTAGTTTTGAAATATAATTGTGTTTGGTAAAATTTTTATTCTCAGGAACAAATTTCTATTTTTTTGTTCCTGGAAGTAGATTTGGAATAGAATGAAGAATAAAAAAAAAAGTTGATTCTTGTTCCTGAGAACAAATCTAAGAATCAAGCAAATTTTTTTTTTTTTTCCTTTTCTATCTACCGCCCACTGCTGTCGGTTGCCGGCAATCGATCTGGTGAGCTCGCCGGAGGCAAGCCCTGCCACCGATGAGGCTGGGCGCGCCTCGTTGGTGGCCAGGTGGGCCTTGCCCAACCCCAGTGAGGTCGCTTGGCCACCAGCGAGGCTCGGCCAACGAGGGCCAGCCTCGGCAAGGGTTGGCGACGCTTAATGAGGTCGCTAGCCCTCATTTGGCTGGTCGCCGGTCATCCCAAGGTTGACGACCGACCATGAAGAAGAAGAAGAAGAAGAAGAAGAAGAAGAAGAAGAAGAAGGGGAGGAAGAAAGGAAAAAAAAAAAAAAAAGGGAAGAAATTAATAAAATTATTTAAAAAATAAAAAAATGATTTGAAGTATGAATTTAAAATTTTCTATTTATAGAATACATATTTAATTTTGTATTTTAATTTATGATTTAGTATTTATATTTATAGTTTATACTATAATTTATTTTTTACTATTTATTTGATTAGTTATTATGTTTATTACTTAGTATAAATATAATTAATCAATATAATTTCTATAATTTGATAAAATTTTAGAATTATAATAGAAATTTTATGTAGCTACCAAACACATTTATGTTCTTTTTCTATTTCAGAATAAAAAATTTAACACGTTCTTTTGTTCAGAAATTATTCTTGGGAATATAATAAAAAAAGAATCATTTTTGATCAGAATTTGTTTCCAAGAACAAAATTGTTATCAAATGTGCCCTTATTCTCCGCTATATCGTATGAATTTTGCCATCATCGAGTCAATCAAATTGCGTACATTTGACGATTTCTCTTTTATCTTCTCACATATTAGTGTAAAAAACAAAACAAGTACCTTCACTTCTTTTTCATTTGGGTTAATATTATGAAAAATCACAAATTTATCCCATGCTAATTTTTTGACCACTAAAAACCTCAAATGAGTATTTTTGTTAAATTTACCATCACATTACTTAGTTGGGGATGTCATTTGACAATTGATGAGTACATCCATTTGGGATTTTATCCTTCATTTTTGAAGATATACAATTTGTGGTTTTCGTGATAAATGTAAATTAACGAATGATAAATTTGTTACAAATGTACTAGTTTGAGATTTTTGGTAGTGAAAAGATTAGTTCAAGATTTTTCACATGTATATTATTTTAAAGTATCTAGTAGTAAAAAAAATTAATTTGAGGTATATTGTCATAAATGTATTAATTTAGAGTTTTTCGTGATATTAACTCTTTTTATTTTGACAATAATTCCTTGAGCCCCGCCCCTAATTGATGATGCTGTGCCATGCTGACCTGGAGAGACAGTAACACCCACGTCAGAAGTGTCGCCGGTGTGGTGGTCTTCATCCACCTTACCGATCTCCAACCGGAATTAGGAAACAAATGCGAAAAGTAGTCTCCACATAATTTACGGTTGCGAGAGAGAATGAACGGGACAAAATGATTTTCTTTCGTTGAAAAGGGGACGCCATCTTCTTTAATTTCATAGAAGTCTTTTGATTTAAATATTTTCTTCGACCGGTCCACTTTGTGTACACCAAGTATTGAAAAATTCGAAAACTTATTTTCTTTCGAAAGTTATTTTGATGAAAACGAACGGAACTTGGATGATTATTATGACATTATAAATGGTCCTATTTTTTTGCTGTTAAGGTGTCGAGTGAGGGAGTCTCCATTCAGCGTAACCTTTCACCTGCGCTCATCTAAAAGATTTGGTTCCATCTTATATATTTGTGACTTGAACTGCATAAACAAAGACATATTGAATTTGCGATTCCATACGATCTCAACATAACATCGTTCAATATTCTGAACGCTTGCCATCTTTAGGACAGCCTGAAGCTTTGAGAAATCAAGAAAGATGTGGCGGTCCAACCACTAATTTTATGTTTTGGCTGCAAACTTGATCACCATAGTGCCTAACATTGAAACATTAGAGCACATTGCAACTCTGTATGTGAACCTTGAATCATTTTCTGATATCATCATTTTCAACAGCAACCCCATCTGCCATTGAAATCGGTAGCTTCTGAGTTTCAGCTTTCGGGTCGACGCATTCTTGCGATGGGGCCGAGTAGTCCTTGGCTTTGCCCCATACCACGGAATAGAGACCGATCGCGATGACAATTCCTCCGATGATGCTGGTCATCCAACGTGCGAGGAGAAATGAAATCCCAGAAATAGATTTAGATTTAGACGCTGGAAGTCGAGAAGAGTCAAGCGAAGAGGGCATTACCTTCCGAGATAAAGCCGTTCGGACAGGATGAGGGAACTGAGGGCGGCGACGATGATCATGCACAGAGGATTGAAGGCCGTGACGAACACGGGACCCCTCGTCTTCATCACTATACCTTGCACGTAGTACGTGATCCCGGAGCTAACTACGCCCTGGCACGTCCGAAGATCTAAGTCAACTCGATTTCGAATGGAAGATTTTTATCGAGTTCAGAGAGGTGCTTGCGACTTACGGTGTAAACGGGAGCAAGGAGCCGAGAGTCCCACCCGACTCTCCACGCGGCAGGGTGACGCTCCGCGACGAGCGCCACCGCCGCGCTCTGCATCGCCCCCGTCAAGCATATCAGCGACGACAGCGACAGCTCCGCTGGGTACTTCTTCACCGTGATAGACTGAGAAATCGATTGGAGGAAGCAGGAGATGGAAGAAAGAACGAACTTAAGTTTCGATTTATGTCATTTCGCGGACGATTTGATTCGAATTCTGAGAAGAGTATGAAAACTTACTTGGAGGTTGAAGAAGGCGGACCAGGCACAACAGCCGATCAAGATGAAAAGCGTGCCAGAGACCCAATGTTTCTCGGATGGATCCGTGCCGGTTCCGCTTGGGGCCGTGTTGGTGGCCGGAATCAGGTGGAACGAAGGGCCTTTGTACAGTGTCATCACCAGTGCACCGAGGAACGTCACGATCGTCCCGACGATCTTCGCAATCCCACGTGTCTCCTTGATTTTCACTTGCTCTAATCTAATCAATCAGGACAAGATATTGCCAATTCTTAGTATTTCTCAAGCTTATGTAAGATCCAATTTTAATCCGGCTTCACACTTGCATAGTATAAAATTCTTGATTAGGTGATTTGAGATTGAACACCAAAAATTATCTCACCGGAGCATCACGGCCATGACAAAGGTGACCGATGGAACTGCGTTCATGATGGCCGATGCGAACGATGCCGACGTATATGTTATCCCAAGATACGCAAAGTTCTGATCAAGGATTGGCCTGCGATGTGCATAGTTGCATAATCAGCTAACTTTAGTTTGTATTATCTTTTATAAACTTGAAGCCTGAGTGCTGCAGTTCGATTATAGGAGGCCCACGGAACATTTTGCCAGTCACAAAGAGCCGGTTACGTCCAGGCTTTTGTTGGCATGCCCAAGTAACTTGACTTTAATATGCATTTTACTTATGCCATATTAAAGTCCTTAGGCGATGGATGAAATTGGTTGATTTAATTTCGGCGAATTAAAAGATTTTTCCAAAACTTACTCGAGAAATCCCAACACAATGATTTGAAAGAAAATCGAGAATGTCATCTTTGGTCTGGTCTTCCTGTCACAGATAAATGAGATCGTTAGTGTCCTAATGCATCACACCATAGGCTCAGTCCATTTGAAAGGCAAAAATCTTTCAAAAGTAAAAGCATGGCATAGACTCATGACCCTTCTAGGAGCTTGAGTAAAACGAAATTTCATAATTTCTCTACAAGTGATTGACTAATGAGTGAATTACTATTAAATTGCCTCCAAACCGTTAAATTTGAGAGCACCCTCTACTCATGAAGAACATATGATAGATAAAAGAACGATATGCATGAATTATATTTTTCGAGATTACCCACGTGCTTAAATGCCCACTTTTTGATATGTCTATGACTTGCACCTAGCATTGCTTTTGAACTCTCCACCTCCCCCGTGCACAAAAGCACGCTTGTTTGGAACTAGTTAGTAAAAGCAAAATGGAGAGGAGAATCTTTGGATGCACGAGGGGATATATAGATATGATTAATACTACTATGGAGAGAGAAGGGACCTTTCAAGGACGAGAGCAAAGGGAGCGAGGACCAAAGCAGCAATTGCGTTGCGATACACGATGAGGACGTATCGGCTCATGCCGTTCTTCAGGGTTTGCGCGCTTATCACGTACATCCCGGCCGAGCCGAACTGTAGACCTACCATTAGTAAGTATGGCTTCACCTTATTAAACACTCCACAACACATGCTCATGCTCTCGCCACCCATCTCTCTCTCTCTCTCTCTCTCGATTGATTTCGTGTGTGAATCGAAAGGTCGACGGATATGCCTCCTTATAGATGGGAAAAAGGGCAATACAAACTATTCATGCATATACAAACTATTCATGCATAGTCATCTATTTTCTTAGATGACCATTGCCAAATGCATCTCCTAATGCTTGCTTTGGTCACCAATGCATTATTGATGAGTGACCCCCCTTTTTGGCGCTTCATAATATTTTAGGTGTGGTTTTTTGAGGTTCAAAAAGCATTTTGGGTGTTGGTGGGTGAATTGAATGATGAGTCGGAGGAATGAGTCTACAAGAGCGACGACCTAGGTTTATTTTACCCACAAAATTCACCACACATGGATCTACATCATTAAGGCATGAAACATGTTTACTTTAGATTTCCCATTAATTACCAGTACTTCTGTTTGATTGGGCCGACAAATGTTCCCACGGATGTTTTTGCATATATCAACTTGTACACGTGGATTGCATAAGCAATACTTAGATGGATGCACGGAAGAGGGACCTGCTTTCATATGGTTGTGGTTTCCTCCTTCTATGCACGTGTAAATTACGTTAAAAAGTTCAATATCATAAAATTGATATAGCATGAAATAATTAATATATTTTAGTTGGCTCATAACTTATTGATGCCTTAGAGTATAGGTGAATCCAATTGAATATGTTAATGGACTCATACTTGAGCTCCCTCTTGATGATCTAGCTTTTGCTGCACGGTCTCAGCACTTAATTAGGAAAATTTCCTTCGATCATTCCTTATATAATCCATTGTTTTATTAGATGGGCACCACGTGTACATAGTTCGTGCCATTATCCATGAACATGTCATGACTTACCACACACATAGAGAGAGGGATTGTGATGGTGACTGTTATGCTAAAAAACTGGTAGTACTCTTGTGGTGATGATAAGTGATGATAATAGTCTATGGAGTTATTTTGGGTGAGTAAAAGGAGAGACAATCCGATCTAGTGTAAATGTGACAATCTTACCAGTTCCACATCAGCCAAGCCTAAAAAAGAGTTTATTAAGTAGATACACAAAATGGTGACCACCACGGATAGATCTTCTTTTTGAATAATAATACAAGATCTCGCCTTTCTTATGTGGGACTTGAAGGGCGCGTTTGGTAACATTTTTGTTAAAAAATTATTCCAGGGAACATAAATAGAAAAAAAACGTTTCTGTTCCAGGAAATAATTTTTAACCAGAAAGATGCGTTTGGTAAATTTGTTCCAGGAATAAAAAATGAATAGAAACACGTTTGATAAATTTTGTTTCTTTTAATTTTTTTAATTTTTTAATTTTATTTTTTATTTTTTCTTCTTTCGGCCGGCAGCCTCGCTGGTGGCTGGGCGAGCTCGAGCTCACCCAGCCAAGGCGAGGCCGAGCCTCGCCAGGGGCCGGCGACGCTCGGCCTCGCGGGGGCCAGCGACGCTCCGGCGAGGTCGCTGACCCTCGACGGCGTCGTCGGCCCTCGACGGCCATGGCCGAGGCCGGCGACCGGCCAAAGAAAAAAGAAGAAGAAAAGAAGAATAAAATAGAAAGAGAAGAAAGTGTTTCTTCGAAAGTGTTTTTGGAGCAAGAAACAATTTTTTTTTTGTTTCTCATTTCTGTTCTTTTTGTGTTCCGGGAACAAAAAATCTGATTTTGAATAAAAACGCAAATAAACGCGTTTTTGTTCTTTTTTTGTTCCCAGGAACAAAAAAACAAAATTTCTGTTAATAAAAAAAAAAAGAACGAAAACATGCAGCCTTGAAGTGTCAAAAACTCTCTCATAAACTGCTTACATTCTCGTTAGTGTTGTTTGTACCACCCGGCGATATGTTGAAATGCATTTGTGAATGGTGTTAGAAAAATTCTATCTTAGAAAATTGGTGTGGTGTGGAGTAGTTAATATATTTTAGTTGGTCAGTAACTTATTGGCTTTAGCTTTTGTGTGGATGTGGGTCCAATTGAATATGTTGACGGCTTTTGAGATGAGCTCATTCTTTGTGATATTTCCAAGTGAAGATATTTGACTTCTATTATGATATCAGAGCCGTTGGTCAATTAGTAGTCAACTCCCAATGTGTGTTAGTATTTGGTATTGTGAATCACGCATTTTCTGGGCAGCCTTCATGTTGAAAGAGTCCTGGTGGTGAAGGTGAGCATTGTAGTATAGCAATGTGCTCTCAATGACATCCTTCTTGGTTTGGTTTGGAAAAGGAGACCAAGGATGAAGGTGGGTATTATAGTTGTTGTAGTCCTCACAAGGTAACAAAAGTAGAGATTCAAGTTGATACATATCTAAAAGGAAATATGAATTAAGGGACAGACCTTTTACCGTGCTTAGATGTGGAGGAGATGGTTGATATGCACATGTGAGTTGTGTTAGAAAAATACCACATTAGAGAATATATGTGGTGTGGAGTAGTTAACATTTCCTAGTTGGCTAATAACTTATTGGTTAGAGTTTTTGAGTAAAAGTAAGTACAACTATATATGTTGATGGACTCAAACTTGGGCTCTCTCTTGACTATCTTCTTAGGTGAAGGTATCCAAATTCTGCTATGCAACCGAACATGACAATCACCCTATTCGATGTTTAGTCTTGTTCATTGTTGCCCCATCTGCCAACTTAGAAGTACTTTAGGAGTTGAACCTCGTTCAAACCCTCTCAACTTAGTGGTCATTCCTTACCCTCATCGGGTCAGGTCAAGAATCACATGTCTACCGAAAGAGGTCCTTCCATGACATCAATCAACTAAAATCACATGGGCCAAACTCCCATAAATAATGCTCAAAATAATTGCATAAGGTGGTGACCGATTGAGATTGGACCTAACTTGCAAAAAATCTCACTCTTTTGGCATAGAATTTCAGTTGCCAGAGTAAATTTAAGACTTTTTTTTTTGGGGTCAGAATTTAAGACCATTTAGATAACGGGAGATGGGTCCAAAATTTGAAATAGGTCTCCCCTCCCCATTTAGTTCACTTTAGCCTTGACCCAAGGGCTAATATGCATTGACGCGACACGAAAGTGCCTTGAGATTTACACGCGAATAATTACCTGATTACACTTCTTTTAGTGAAATAATTTGCCGATGGCCATGCATGTGCTAAACGAAATTTTTAATCAAGGTTACATCTTTCTTGAAATGGGACACATAAACATACTCCATTCATGGTCCTCTATCAAGAATTTGCGACGTGAGGGACACGATGATTCTTGAATGCACCTCCAAGTCGACATCTCAACAGTGTTGAATTTCTCATGTGGAAATGGCCGAAAAGAGAAGAGAAGATGAAATATTTTCGTCGTTGGACTTAAACGAAATGAGGTCTTCTTTTTTTATTCCTGTTGGGGCCAAATTATTCTTATAAAAATGCTCGTCTTGTTGGAAGTTTCTCCGACAGCGCAATACTGCTAGATCAGTCCACTCAGCTTTACACTGTGAATAAAATATATCAAAAGGAAGCAATCATGCATTGACATATTACAATTTGCTCGAGCAAGTAGCGAGGACAACTATAATATAATTTAGAAAAGAAAAGGAAAGGAAAGAAAATACTCCAATCTTTTTCAGTGGTTTTTCTTGAATCTTGAAAAAGGTTTTGAATCTAAAGAAGAAGAAGATATCGATAGAAATGGGGTGCACGACAAGCGCAGAGCCCCCACTCCCAGTGCTTTGCCATGTCCTCCGGCACTCGAGGCCAATGCTCATCCCTTTAAGTGAGCTCTATTATTGCATTAGTATCCAGGTTGAAGAAGGAAATTCTCTCTCTCTCCTTTTCCTTTTAATAAAGAAGAAATTTCAGTATTGTTATTCTGAATTTTATGATACTATCCTCATCGCAACGTGATAATCATAAAGTTACTAATCAAGGGATAAAAGAAAAAAGAAGATCGCTTATGATCAAAACTAGCTTTGCCTTGTGCTGACCAGCAGGTTACGAGGGGACCATGATCAGCAGTTGCGAAGATAAAGCTGGACGTCAATAAGATTGACGGGCCAATGACAAATTACCACGAAGCCGGGGGATCGCGGCCGACTCAGGCCAAGTTGCAATTCTTTGTTTGAGTTTGCCACATTGGGATGTCTCACCCTGTTTCCAAGTCTCCGAAGTCCAGACAGCTTCGCTACAGTAAGCTTATCCAACAACAAAACAAGGTTTAGACAAACGATGAATTAGTGGAAGTGAAGTGATTTAACTTGGTTTTCAATTGGCAGAATTCCACAAAACCATGACCTCCTGAATGGATCGTGTGTCTCAACTTACGGATCAGTCTGTCCAAATTTGAGTGAAGCAGATCACCTGGCTTTAATGAATTGACAAACGAGAACTCATCAAATCGATTAGTTTTTTAGGCTACGGGAGCTCATAGATTTTTACATGCATGGTTTGCAGAAGGTGGGTTTACTGGTGAAACCTACCTAACCTAGGAACCGATCTAACTTGACTGTGCATGTTAATTGGGCTCAATGACGCTTGAGATATTGTTCCTTGGTGCACCGGATGATGTCCCGTCTTGGAGTCCATGTCCGCTTTTCCATGGTTTGATTCCTTCTCATTCAGCAAGCACGACCTCCACAGAGGTGGCGTGACGTTGCCCCTTCTTTGTTTAATAAATTGTTGTCATTGCACGGTAATAATTTATCCATAAGTGATTGCTCTATTCTTCTTTCACTAAAATAATTCGTGGTGATTAACGTAAGACGCTACCATAGTGTATGTGCACGACATCCTATCAAAAGCAATATTACCTCAATAAGAAGTACAAGCCTAGCGTCGTGCTTGACTAAATGACTTCCTTTCATGTCAAGCACAACACATATAGGTTTAGCCTTGTTTTTTTTTTTTTTTTTTGTGGTCATAAGATTTACCTTCTTTAAGAAATAGTGATTATAAAGGAAAATTATAACCTTCTTTATGAGATAGTGATTACAAAGGCAAATTACAAAGAAAGTTTTAAACATATTGTATTTGTACATATTCAGTTCTAAATCTTCCAATTTTTTTGCCAATGTAGTTTATTTGATTAGTTTTAGCTGAAAATCTTTGACATGAATACTTGCCATCTTATGTGATATGATCAAGACTGATGTGGATAATTTGTGAAAATTTTTCTAATTTTTTTCTTTTGTTTTTTTCCCTTTTCTTTTGGCTAGTTCTAGTCATTGGCCTCTCCCAGGCAAGGGTGAGGGTCGGTGAGGATGAGCCTTGCCCAAGTGTTGCCTAATGCCTTGCTTGTGGCTGGCAAGGATGACCCTCACCCAAGCAAGGCAGACAACCAGCCATTTGTGAAAAGAAAAGGGAAATAATGAATAAAGAAAAAAAGAAGAAAACATCCTAACATTATTAGAAAAATATACAACTTATTTAAGTTAGTAGTCAAAATATTTAGAGTTGAATTAATCAAACCAAAATGTTTAAAGCTAAATTGATATAAGTGCAATAAGTTTAAGACATTTTCAGTAATTTTCTGTTATGATAATGCTAGTAATAAGGTTGTGATTCCTTTTTTCTTCTTTTTTTCGGCGAGGTGTAGCCTCTAGCTCCTAGAATGACGTCCATTAACGAATAAGAGGAGAGTGGGGTTTTTGGGTTGAACGCAATCTTGTCTTCTCTCCTGATGGAGATCGACCATCATCTCTGCAACTGCAATCATCTGCCCGTCTTCCAATATCCGAACGAAGACGGAATGGAGTGCGAGCCCCGCGCAAAAGAAGCGAATTGCGTACTTGCGCAACATATGCTTTAGACAAAAAGCGATCTCGTCCTTGTTTCTTTTCGGGTCGAGGCGATGGCGCAAGAATCTTGAAGGACTGTGCCAACCATTCCTGGAGTTGCGGGCGGCTTGAAACGACGTGCTGCTGTTGTTCCGAGTGCACGATGCCCTTTCTCTCGGCCAAAAAAGAAAGGAAAAGAATGCGCATTATGTCGAGTGGTGTAGGACGAAGAGTTATGCGATAATTAAGCCGGAACCAAGCTGCCAAAAGCAGCTTCTTTTCCTGGAAGAGGACCAAGATAACAAGACTTCTTCCTTTTTTATTAGGCATTCTCTTTTCATCCGACGTTTATGCTTTTGGGAGATGGAATCGAGGAGGATAGTGCATGGGATCAGATCGAAAGTATTTTATCACGATAAGGATCACTCCAAATAAATTGACATGTATAATCTACCTCTTCAATTGACGTGTCAGGTGGCTGAGGTTGCTTGACCCACTCAAAATGTTCAATTTGCGTATCAAATACTCACATGCACATATACACTTAAACTATGTTGCTGTTCGCATGCATCTAGTCAGGCTCCACCCACATGGTGACGTGAGTGATCTCGGAGATTAATATGAGTGGATGATACTATGATTTCAATACAAGATCTGCTCGATCCAAACCCCTTTAATCACTGGGGAGTTATGTTGTGGGTTCACTCCACTAAGAAATTTAAAACTATAAACTATAGACCTCAGAGCCCAGAAGTTCAAGATTCAGTTCCCATTTCAATGATGAGCAAAATAACAATAGGCTAGGAAGACAATTCTCAGATCACTTAAACAATATTACAACTTTTCTTGTGGCCTTAGTTCTTACTTATGGATGCTTAGATTCCTAGGGGAAAGTGCATACCGATTTTCTTCTTGTTTGGTCTTATCATCTAAGAGTTTCTTTAATGTAGAGCTTGGACATTTGAGATCTAACTTGACCTTAGGTCCTCGCCACATGCTTAGATAGTCAACAGATTTCTTTTAAAAGTTAAGGGATAATTTCATCTTGGTGATAGAAAGTGTCACTATCCCTTGACCTATTTGGGAAAAATTGTTCAAAAAGCCCTAAACCTATTACAGTTTTGTCAATTCAGTCATAAATCTTTTAATTTTGCCAATTGAGTCATAAACTTTTTCATTTCTTGCCGATTTAGTCCATCCGACCAATTTTGATCGGAAAATGTTGACGTGGATGCCATCGGTGCCATGCAATACTGCGCCGGACAATTTTTAATAATTTTTAATAATATTTAAATTTTTTTGATTTTTTTTTTGGCTTTTTTTGGTGGTCGCCGGTTAGCCTCGCTCGCCACGGGCAAGGCCCAATTGAGCGATGGTGCGATGGTGACCCACAAGATCCGGTGAGGGGGGCCCTCTTCGCCCGCCTAGGCGAGCGTTGGCCTCGCCCTTTGGCCATTGGTGCCGTGACTCGGCCGGCCTAGGGGCGAGGAGCCAACCTTGCTAGATTTGGTTTGGGCGAGGCCAAAGCTTGGCTGGGTGAGGGCGAGCCTCGACGAGGCCTCCCCTCGCTAGATCTGGCGAGGTCGGCCCTCGCCCTTGCCCGGCCGGGCATTGGCCTATGGCCAGCCATTGCCTACCCAGCTAGGGGCGAGGTCAACGCTAACGGCCGGGGCGAGGTCGACGAGGGCTCACCTAGGCGAGGTGACCCTCGGCGAGGGCGCCCCTTCGCTAGGATTTGGCGAGGCCGCCCTCACGCCCGGGCGAGGGCGCATCGCTCCCCATTAGGGGTCGCCGTTGGCGTTGGTTGGCTATAGCGAGCCGTGGCCGTGGTTGGTGGCCAGTCATTGCCTGTGCCGGTGGTCGACCATCGGAAAAAGCCAAAAAGAAAAAAAAAAAAAAAAGAGGAAAAAAAAAAAATAGAAAATAAAAAATAAAAAAAATATTAAAAAATATTTAAAAAATATTAAAAATTATTCACATCAACGCCGCGTAACTATGTGACACCGCCGACATCACATAAGCATTTTCTGGCCAAAATTGGTCGGATGGATTAAATCAACAAGAAGCGAAAATGTTTAGGACTTAATTGACAAAGTTAAAATGTTTATAACTGAATTGACAAAACTGCAATAGGTTTAGTACTTTTTGGATAATTTTCCCGACGTATTTGCATGTTAAGTTAGCAAGCATGGACTCCCAAGCTTGTCCCGCCGCCTTAAGGCTTACTATGTGTCAAATTTACTCTAAGTGGATGTGGCATCAAGCTACAGTCTCAAAGATATTCTGTCATTTCATGGCCCAGAGTGAAAGGACGAATCGCCAAATCCCTCCCTCCTACCCCTTGGAACACATCCTTCTGATGTTCTTGTTTGGTCCACCAGATAAAAGGTCAATAGCTCATGTTGATCTGCCTCGGGTGATCTTGGGAACTCGTGGGACCGAGCCCAATGACAATTTCACATGTTCCTCCAAGTAAATACTCATCTGTGATTCCAAATGACTGATGTTGACATGGGAAGACATTAATATTCTTATCCAAGAAACTATTAATAAGGCATGTACATCCCCCCACATCATCAGAAAACTCGACTAACACAGCTAGTTATATTCAGTAATATTTCGCTTTTTTCCATCTAGATTTCTCTGTAACTTGAGATAGTTACAGCATGTGAAACTTTTAATGAAAAGCGATTTGGAACAGTGCAACATAATAGCGATCTCAGTAGGTTCTGTAAATGTGACGTTATGCACAGGATTAGATCACATCAATTTTTTCAACCAGAAACAACTTCTGGAAGACATAGAAATCCCAGAAGAAAAGGGCAACCCTGAAGTGAATTGTTGCTGCTAACACTTCCCACTTATTATGCGGTTGTTCTTAGTTAAAATGTACGTACAATTGATTGCAAAGCAAGAGTCTGAAGAAGAATTTACATTTAATGAAACATTTAGAATTTTAAAGAAAGAAAGCAGAACATTCATAATACCGCAACCACCAATTCCTATCTGGGGATGAGGCAGTTGTTTGAGATTTTGTTGAGCTTACAATTGCGAAATGAGGAAGCAAATAAAGCTTCATCACGTATGATAAACAAGTTTACAGATTCTGATGCACTGATACTATCTGCTGTGAGTGTTGATAATTCTGTTACCCTATCCACGTAATTTGCTGTGCATTCTAAAACTAGCACGGAATATGATATCTTCTATTGTAGCCCATCCTACCCAAAGCCAGATTTGTTGTAAAAAAGAATCCTAATATTCAACGTAAAACTCGAGGCAAAAGGCAGAGGAACCCTTCAGTTTGTGTTCACTTTACAACATTTGTGAACCATACAAGACGAAATGCAGGATCTAGATAAGCTTCTTCCTCTCGAAGAAACGCTTCAAGTGCAACAACTGCAAAACTGAAACCACAATACAGACGCCAAGGGACATCATACTGAACCATGCAACTCTGGCGTTGGTTTTTTCACTTACTTCCCTCATTTCTGCTTCCCTAGACATATAGCCATTTCCAAAAAAAAAAAAAAAAAGTTAAAACTTGCATATTCTCACACGACATGGAAAGAAGAAACTCAATTGTTAATGATATGATCATATTCATGTTATAGATGCTCTACCCTCTTCTGATATTATGTTCTTCATAAAGTTGAGCTTTAAGGACTCAAGGGTAGTACAACAGAAATGCATCCAAGCAAGAAATAAAGTCACTCATTTATCTCATTAATATCCTGTAGAGAAAGAAAATTACCTGTTTTTCAAATAAATCAGATTGTCACGTATGGCTTGCACGGCTCCTTCAAGTTTCAGCAACTCCAGTTCTATGCCCTACGGGTTATAGGTTGAACACGTTATGAAGGAAAATAAAGGATTAATCTAATCTCCAAGACACAGAGATAAGTATAATATTTCCCATATTTGACCTGAATCTTTTCCTTTTTTGCAACTGACTCCCAATCCTTAGCTGCGATTCCAATTTTCCAGTCAAGGCCAATAGTCAATCCAGCACCTTCTTGATGTTCTCCACCAATCCAGAAACATGCCAAGTAGTTCCCGGCCTCAGAGGTTGTAAACGCAAACTGGCCGTGGGTCACATTTTCATTGTGGTGAAGATTGTTTCCATAAGGAGATGTCACCTGGAAGATGGGGAAAAGAGAGGAATTGGTTGACATCAGCTCCAGAAAAACTGTGTCTATTGGAGAAATTGCAAATATATATACTTTGCGAGAACTAGAGATCGGATTGGAGAGAGAGACCATGAGTATTATGTAGAAACACACATGTTTTTTTAAAAACTATATTCACATGTTACAGAATAGGAAACCCAAGATTACAACATATTATAGTATTGATATACACTTCTACTTCCTATTCCTAACAGACTTAAATAGGTGCTTTTGCACCAGCTTTGCTTATTCGAGAACTGGAAATCAGCAGGCTTGGTTAAACAAGTTAGTTATTTGAAACACAATATTGAGTAGTTTTATTTTAGTGATGTTGACATGGAACTCCTGAAGAAACAAATGGTCTGATCATTTCTCGCATGTAAAATACGGCAACATGCTTATATCAGACCACAAGATAGTTTTCAAAAAACAGATTATATTGTTATATCCATCAAGCGCTGTATGAACCAAAAAGTGGCTGCAAAGCCTGAATATCCTTGGTCTCGAGGTAGGATGTGACCGTTAGTGCCACTGAAAAAGGATATGATGACTTTACAAAGCAGCATAGCTGAGCTTGCTTGCCTGCCTATATAATAAGGGAGAGGACATACAGTTCCCCATTTTATCATGGTTTTTTGGATTAAGGGTTTCTGATTTTGCAGTATGCTCCTGCAACAACTTTAGCAGGGTATGTGTAATATCTAATGCTACAGAAACAATGTCTCACTGAAACTCAACTGAGATCTCTAACACCTTAAATTACAGTTGTATCCTGCACACACAGGAAATGGGACAATAATTTTCTAGTATATAACTTAAACAAGCAAGTTACATCTGTGGGAAATCATTTTGCTCAGCGGCACACCCCGAGTCCTTATAAATCATACTTTTTTTGGGTAGATCTTACTCAAGAAATGCTAATTTGAGTAATTTATTTGGCACCCAAAAGGAAACACTACATCGATTTTCTCACGGGAAATCTGTAGTCAGATTTGCACAAGCACAACTAGTCTTCTATTGTTTGATATTCTGCTGCCAACTGCAATTCCCAATCATCAAAGATTAAAACCAACTCAACAACCTAACTTATCATACCCCTCAGGCTCAGCCATGGAGAAACAGTGCTTGTCCATCGCCTACTTATCAGTTATCAGTAGCAAATACAGATAGCTCCAAAAATTGAACTTTTAGAGTTTGATTGATGGGCACTATCTGAATTGCCCCCGACCATGGATCAAAAGAATCTTTCTCATGAAAGGATCCCAAGCCTAGTAGATCCATCTCTGAACTTCTAGTAGGACCCCCCCTCCCAGTACAAATTCTGTCCCTTGTACCATACCTTGAAGTGATGACATGCCCCGTAGAAATTTATTTTTTGTTTCCTCTAATAGTCTCCACAATTATCCCATTAAAATGGACACAAGATCTAACCACCAAACCTCCCATATTTATTGGCATTTTCACAATTAAATGGTGGGGGAATTATGTTTGTAATTAAGAATTTAAGAGTAGGCAAACTAAAATCCTGAAAGTATTGATTCAAGTAAGTGTCACTAGTGAAAAGTTGGGAGCACCAAAATAAGAATTGATGTGTCCAAGTCAAATGCCCCAGTATGACAGTACATAAGTGATCCCTCCTGGACCTACTCAACGAGCAAGATTCATCCCAGGAGATGTGGAAAAAGAACACAAATTAGATGAATTATCTGCTATCAAACAGTATAGTGAACTAAGAAGCATCAGAGCGAGACAGTCAAAGAAGACAACAGGGAAAATGTCAAAGACTGTCTATGAAGTTTCCATTTAATAATGTCCAAAATAATATTGAATTGGCTCACGCATAGGTATAGATTCACATCAAGACTCCAGAGTACAAAAACAAGAAAGCAAGCTTAGCTCGATTCGAAGCTAGCTAAGAATCACAGTTCTACACAAGCAGCCAGATAGAATGGCAAGAAGCTGCAAATGTCGAGTCAGTCAGAACTCAGAACCCAGATGCGTCCTCTTCTCGTAAATCAAATTCAACATACAATCTATCCATCCATATATCAAATTGAGAAGTACGCAAACAAAACGGTCACTTGCATAATTTGAGTTCCAAGTCACTCAAAAAATTCTCTTTCTATCTGAATGCAATGTGAGTGTGTGAGTGTGTGTGTGTGTGAGAGAGAAAGAGAATGACCCGAGAAGAAATAGTGGCAGTGTGGAGGTGGGCGTGCTCGTCGTCGACGATGTAGTAATCGGCCAGGACGACAACGTTGCTCTGAATCTCCTCGGAGACGCACTTGGTCCCCGAGCCCGGGATCGTCAACCACACAGCTTCCGCGAACGGCACGAGACGCCAACTCCAGCTCAACAGCAAGGAAGCTGCTAAGAGAAGAATCGCTCCGGCGCGCCTCTCCGCCATCGCCCGAGAGACGCAGTCAACGAAGAAGAAGAAGAAGAAGAAGCAGAAGAAGGAGAAGGAGAAGAATCGAGGGTCGATGCTGGAGAAGGCGAAGCAGATCTACGGAGCTCCGCACCGCTCCCCGGTCGCTTCCTCTGCTTCTTCGCCAAGGTTCGGTTTTTAGTTGCGTCGGTAATTAAAAGCGAGAGAGAGGAGAGAGAGAGAGAGGGGCGCGTCGCCGGCACGCGCCCCGGAACTCGTCCACACGTGTCGTCCCTTAACTGGTCGGTCGAATTTTCCGGCCCGTACGGACACATTTCGGCGGACACGCAATTGAAAAAAAGGGAAGATGAAGCGCTCGCTCGGCCGCCGCCGACACTCGAGCAAGCTCGACACCGAACTCGACTCCGACCTCCTCTCCGACACCGGAGGTTCTTCCCTCTGTCCGAACCGGTCGATCCGACGTCGTCGCTTAGCAGGTTCCCCTCTCTCTGTCTCTCTGTCTCTCTCTCTGCCTGCATTTGCCCCTCCGTCTTTGATTAGTCAAGACTGGATTTTTATCCGATTGGTTCTTCCCGTCGCTGCCTGCGCGAAAAGAAGTTCGAGCGGGTGCTCATCCGGGTCGACCTGGTACTTCACGATCATGGTGCTTGATGGGTTTTGGTCAGTATCTCTGTTGCTGCGATCGGAAATGGTTGACGCTTTGTAGTCTGCCGCTGTCTCTGCTTGTTATGTTGGTGTGCTCACATTACTCGACGGTGTGGCATTAACTTCTTTCTCTTTACATGCTAAGAAGCTGCAACTTGTGCAGGCTTCGGCTGTCTGAATAAAGCGCTGTTTCTGGTTCATAGCAGGTGAAATCCCTGTTCCATTAGGCGCGAATATATTCAATTCTCTCTGGACCTGGACTTCGGTGAATTCTTTTAGGATTTGAAAAATCTTTTTTTCCGACTAAAGTCTCTGGTCAATCCATGTTGTTGGTCCCAATGGCCGTTAACCGTCTGCACTCGATCTTCTTATTGGCACTCTTTGCACTGCCTCTTCTTTTCTCTACACTGACCGAGCCTCGAGAAGTAGAAACCGATGCGCCGATTGCGCGGTTCCAGCAGTACCTCAGGATCAATACGGCCCACCCTAACCCTGACTATGCTGGAGCTGTCTCCTTTCTTAAGGACCAAGCTCAGGCATTTCCCTCCAAACCCGTATCCTAGAGTTCGTCCCAAACAAGCCTGTTTTGGTTTTGACTTGGTTAGGATCCGACCCTTCTCTTCCTTCCGTCCTTTTCAACTCCCATATGGACTCTGTCCCTGCCGAGCCATCCAAGTGGATTCATCCTCCCTTTTCTGCCTTCAAAGATTCTAATGGAAAGATCTTCGCTCGGGGGGCGCAAGATGACAAGTGCATTGCTGTTCAGTACATTGAGTCCATTAGGAACCTTAAGGAGAAGAATTTTGTACCACTTCGCACAATTCATGTCTCGTATGTGCCGGATGAGGAGATGGTGGATCTGATGGGGCGGCTAAGTTCGTGGGATCCGAAGAGTTCAAGGAACTGAACGTGGGGTTTGTCTTGGATGAGGGACAGGCATCTGTTACTGATGAGTTTCGGGTTTTCTATGCTGACCGGTCACCTTGGGGGCTGATGATTAAGGCTAAGGGAGCACCTGGACATGGATCGAGGATGTATGACAACAGCGCTATGGAGAATTTGATGAAGAGCATGGAAGCCATAAGCAAGTTCAGGGAGAGCCAATTTGATAAGGTCAAGGCCGGAATTGCAGCAATCTCTGAAGTCATTTCAATCAATCCTGTCTACATGAAAGCTGGAATTCCTTCGCCAACTGTGAGCTTCATGTGCATTCTTTTGTTAATGGTGCACTTCATCTTAATTCATTTTCTCATGCACATGCTCTGATATGGACTGGCTGATTGTGGGTGCAGGGTTTTGTCATGAATGTGCAGCCTTCAGACGCCGAGGCTGGCTTTGATGTCCGTCTGCCTCCGACTGCAGACCCTGATCTTGTGAAGAAAAGAATTGCTGAAGAATGGGCCCCGGCTATCAGGAATATGACATACCAGGTAAACACTCATCTATATTTTCACCTGCACAAGGGTCGTTTGTTCAATTTTCAGAACTGGAAGCAGATGAGGGTAAAGATGAGGTGCTTGGACAATTGCCCAGGATGCCATATATTTCCATAAAATGCCATATTGTATATGTTCTTCTGAATCTGTCAGTTATACTGCTTCTGCTTGATGGAAGCCTCGCTTATTGGTATAGTCTTCACACCTGCAGCATGGTAAAGTCTAATGTGCATGTTCAAAATCTCCAATGGAATCTGGTAGACTGTTAAATGCTTTTCATGGTAGTTCTGCTAGATTGATGAGCTTCTTTATTTGCTTAACTTTAAAAGAACAAAAGTTATTTCTCTATATGTGAAAATAGCTTTCTTGCCCCTATTTTGCTCAGGATTCCTTTCTTTCCTTTTCAGTTTTCTACACAACTATTTCATTCCCAGTGCATATAAAAGTAGACAAGTTAGGTTTTTAGATGTTTCTGTTGGCATCCTAAAATAGTCAACTTTGATGTCAAAGAGCTAAAGTTATTGATTATGGCCTTGAATATGATAATAACTTAGGTCAGTGTTAATGAGAAAGTGCTAAAATCATTGAGACAAAGGGGAATCTCTTAAGTTGGGCTGTAATGATAGAGTGGATTCATTAACTGAAAGTGAAAGCCGATTATGAGTATTGACTAATTTATAGAAAATGTTGGATGTGAACAAGGAAGCAGAAACAGTTTGTTGACTGGCTTTTGTTGATCTGATATTGACTGTGAATACAATTGATGGTCAAACGCCAACATTAACTGTAAGAAACCAACAGAATTGAATCGACAGGACAGGAACAAATTTTATCTATTGACTGATAGCCAAGTCAATGTCAGTTGAGTCGAGAAGCATCGAGATCGACTCATGAAATTTGGTTGAAATCAAATTAACTGCAAGGATAAAAAATAGCATGAACAGTTGTTGCAGTCAAATCTAGGGAAGAATAGTTACGAAAGGTGTTGAGTGATGGTTGCAGACTTGCAGTCAAGTAGATATTTTGGCTGATCAATCAATAATTGCAGCCAAGCTCTTGAGGGAAAAATGGTGATACCATCCGATCTGGAGCCAAAATCAAACTTCAGTAAAGGGATAATGAAGTGCACCGATGAGTCTTTGCAAGGGGAAAATCATCCTTTGGTATTTGTGGCTTTCGATTTTTTATCCTTGAAAAAGGCTCATTAATGGAGATCGATGATAATAAGCCACAAGTTTAAGATATTGTGTATAGATTTGCAAAATTTTATGTTATACAATGTTTCATGCTTTCTGCTTAAGTTGAGGCATGCACATGATTACAATGTGAGCCCAGGAACAAGCTAATTTCAGCAGATCTTCTGCTCACTTGTTATCAATAATTATCAATGGGCAACGGCTGGAAAATTAGTGTACATGTAGTTATTGATACATTAGTGGCTTAAGAAGTGAGGTTATGCTTTTCCTAGTTGCCTGCTTCGGATCCTATAGTTTCTTACTTGTATAATTTGCAGTTAATCTACCTCTATAACCAATAGTTCTCACCTAGTAGGGTTATGTTGCTAATTAATGAGTGAATGATAATGTCTAAATGTACTTCAGAATCCACGAAGGTAAGGGACACCATATTGCTTTTAGAATCTGATCATGCTGCTTTCTAATAGGGATTCTCTTTGCTGGTATTGATTCTGGTAATTTCATCCTGCTTGGCACAGTCAAGTTGTGTAGCATGTTTCCTGTTTTACTCTACTTTGATTCTGTGGGGGTTTAAAAATGGATTTTCTTTTTGGACAACTGATCCTTCTTCCCCTTCTTGTAACAGGCACTATCACTCTCATCAGCTAATGCACGATACTTGTCATATGGCTTATAGACATTCATAAAACAGAGTTTTTGCGTCATCCATAGATTTCATACTCATAAGGATGAAACTAGAATTGAATGGCTGATTTAAGATATTTATCCTCTCATATGTTAGATAACTCAGACAGGACCTACTCGAGACTACAAGGGGCGCCCATTAATGACTAGAACAGATGATTCCAACCTTTGGTGGTCTGCCTTTAATCAAGCTGTTGCGGCAGCTGGAGGAAAGCTTGCAAAGCCTGAAATCTTATCTTCAACTACTGATGCAAGATTCATTCGACAGCTGGGGATTCCTGCTCTTGGGTTCTCTCCAATGATCAATACTCCAATACTGCTGCATGATCATAATGAGGTGCGAGATTTTTTAGGAAAACCATATATGTAGACCGTATTGGTCATTCAGTACTACTAATATTTACCATAACTTTTTGGTTGTTGCAGTTTTTGGAGGATAAAGTCTTCTTGAGGGGGATAAAGGTATATGAATCCATAATTAGTTCTTTGAGTTCCTTTGTTGAAGAATCACAGAGGAACATGATTTAGCTAACTCCTGATTGAGTAGCAAACTAATGCTGCTTGTAATTGCAGTATCTATATGATAAATCTGGATAATTTGATAAGGCTGCTTCTTGTTGTTGTTGTCCTCTAAAAAGCTCTCCCACACATGTCACTGGCATTCGCCAATTCATGTTGAAGTGAAGCTCAAGTTGTGAGCTTCTTCTTGTATTACAACCTAGCAATAAGAGGGTCTCCGCCATAGTGTAGACATGAATAACCGTTTTGGTTCTGAGCTCCGGTATGGACCATATTTCCATCTGTGAGGTTACTGACTCTGAATAAATTGTATATGAGTGTCTAAGATGTTGAAGAGGGACATCTCTTTCATGAGTTTGCCATAGTCTCTTTCTGTTTCTGAAATTGCATCTGCAAGAATGTGGTATTTTCCTAGCTTTGTTCATTTGTAAGATGATTTCTATTTACTTCAGCGCTTATCTGTAATAAATGTGGTCCTCCAAGAGTGAATGAGAGCGTCGATTTACCTTGTGATAATGACATATCACTTAAAAAAAGAGGACATTTTGGTCGAGTTGAAAGTTAGTCATTAAGAATTTTCCTCAGATGCACAAGAAGAATTAGTTGGAGAATTAATTGTTGAGGATGCAAATAAATCATCCCATTCATATGTATCAGGTAGGGCCCTATCCTTAAGGGTGGCCGGCGCGACTTTAAGATGACATTGAGCTGGAGATGCCGATTCAAACACGGGATCTACCATACCCGAACTGATTGATTGGTTGCTTGGGCAATCCTCATGAGTTACTCTCTTCTGAAAACATAACCTTTTTAGCACCACCATCAACACCCCACCAGAAATCAGAGCTACAACAGGTTTTCAACTTCTTAATCTCCAAATGTTGTGCAACAAACGACTAGCAAGTTGGAGCTTATTAGCAAATGCAACCTCTTTCAGCAGCCCAGGTTCTAATCTCACTCCATATCAGATCAGTCAATGGGTTGCAGTCCTCAGAGAGTAAGCTACTAATAAGCGGCAAGTCAAACTATGTAATGAGGAAGAGACCCCGATTTAAATCCACTAATTGCTGCTATTTGGTGCTAAAAATCAGAAGAAACTCCAGTTGCAAATAGCAACGTCTCTGTCTTCAAAGGATTAAGCTTCCGTCCATGGATAAGATTAGGAAGAGTCAAAGGTGGAAAGTCTTAAGCGAAGAGGATCGTTCCAACCCAGTCTCTTAATTCAATCCGATTGCTTTCCAGTTATGAAAATGTTGGGCTTTCATAAAGCTGAAAGGATAGCACCACCCACGCGCCCGGGCTACGGAAGTGACCGACCGAAGATTAGACATCGAGATTTAACCATACTAATTATAGTCGGCCATCCACAGAATCCATCGCATCGCTTCAATTATGTAATGAGCTCCGATACCATCTGTCACGATCAAAAGTGTTAGTATGATACTAAATTTTGAAGCTTCTGATATTGGTTCACCACTTGGCTTAGATCCTAATTTGGGTCACGGCTCATTTAATTGACATGGCAAGTATCGGAATAGAATGACATTTTACCCATTTTGCATACAACTTTTCAGTTTTAACATCATGATTTTGAGCACAATTTTATCATCATATCATTGTCCCATGGACCAATTGATGTACATCTTTAGTCTTAGTCCGATATTCGAAAGATGCACTTGAGTCATGTAATAAACTTTCTAGGGAAGCTATGTGTGCGAATTCAATTTCTCCTATAATGCGTTTATAAGTAGCCAAAGTGATAGTATTATTCAAGTGTAACATCATTACTTCCTTAGCTAATATTAGGCTGTCATGGTTAAAATTCGAGACAACGCTTAAGTGGATGCAAATAGGCTACTCCTGAATATGAATATGGATTCATCTACTGTGCCACACATAAGATTGCAACATATGTCCTTTTCTATTTGAATTGCATCAAAACCAATCAAAACCAAACAGAATCGTGTTACTAGACACACATCTCCTCTTTCCTCCTCCCTCTCGGCCGGTCAACCTATGGTGGACCCGCCACCACCGTCCTCCGACTCCATCGCCAACAACAAACCACCGTCTCCATCGGAAGCTAGCTGAGGTCATCGCCTTGTCATTGTTCCTAAACGAGTTTTAATGTAGGAAGCAAAGGGCACGCTCGGATCCTCGAGGATATGGTCTGTCGATGGCTCCTCGCATGAACTTCTACGAAGTTTCTGCATCGCGGATTTAAAAGTTCATGCTGTGGATCTCACCTACCCATCCATCTCGGGCACATGCTCATGATGCCCATTCTTTCAACACGAATCCCTTATACTTGCCCATATTGTGATTTCAATTGAATTTCGGGAGAGATAAATAATGGAAAGTGTCAGTCCCCACTTTCCGTCCATATGATTGGTACGGAACTTACAGTACGGAGCCAGCTCATGCGTGGAATGAATTATTTCTGCAGATAATGCTTGTCGACGCCAGAATCGAAGAAGCATGCATGAATCTTCCCTCATGGTACCGGCAAGCATTTCATAAATGAATGAAATGTTGCATAGAATCAAATATAAAAAGGAGGTCATTTGAAAGTTGGTGTTTTTTCTATTAAAACTCAGTACAATCCAAAAGAACTTGATATATGGCTAGCTTGTCACGATTTTATCTTGCCTTTATCTTGAAATGAAATGTATCCAATCATCTATTAGTAGGAATAACATACCGTTGTTCCATTTTCAAAAAATGAAATACTTACAGTGACGGTAAATTGCCGAAAGAGTTGGTAAGTGTCAAAATATCAATGGTGAAAAAATTCCATATTATATAATTTCTAAATAATTTATTGGTAATTTACTGATACTTTTATTAGTTCTTTTCGGCAATTCACATATTATCAACTTTCTTATCTTTTATGATTTTTTTATTTATCTATTTTACTAATGCTTTAAATTTACCAATTTCTCATATGAATTTATCAATTTTTATTTGAGTGACTTACCAATTTTTTTTTCAAATTAATTTATCAACTAGTTTTGGATTATCAATTCTCATTTGGCTTACCAACTTTTTTGTGATGAAATTACCAACTAATTTTGAAAAATTTGTTGTGAAACGGCACAAATTTTTTTGCATAATCTCTTCATAAGCTTTTGATCCTTTGAAAACTCGTTTTCTTTTCACAGCTACCGAAAATTGTCTTTGGCATAAAAAAAATAGGTCGGGCGTGTTCGAAACTATCCTTTCAAGAAAAGGATTTAGTCCATGGCCTACCAAAGATCAGATTTGAGGAAAAAGGACTTTTGTTATGCATGTCCTTTAGCAAGTTAAGGTCCCTTTTAAATCTAAGGATACTGTCCCTACCAGTCACTCCTCACACTTAGTGCATATTGACTAATATGGACCCACTAGGACATTAAGTCTTGGAGAGAAAAAAAGGTATGGACTTGTTATTAATTGATGAATACTCTAGATTTACTTGAATTCTTCTCTAGCTCATAAGAATGACGCTTTGTTTGCATTTGCTAAACTTGAATACTGGGGGTAATTCTTGAATCCTAGGTGTCTGGTTACGGAGCAACCTCCCCATGAACTAGGAGTTTCCTTTGATGGGGGTTGTCTCTACTTGTCCACTTATATGACGGGTTGTGAGACTGCGTTCCTTATTTTAACGTGTTGGTATCCGCATGCCCTATCTCTTCTCGTTAGTACAATATATTTTTCAAGCCCTATATTCGACTCTACTCTCTAGATGTTTGTCCAAGAGATGTCAAGTTTCACACGAAATTTTGGACGAAGCAGTTTAATGCCGTACTTAAGACGAAGCCTACCAAAGACAATTTTACGAAAATGGACTTTTGTGATGCATGTTCTTTTGGCAAGCGAAGATCTCTTTTAAATCTTAAGGATACTGTCCCTACCAGTCATTCCGCGGAGTTATTGCACATGGACTTACATGGACCCACTAGGATACTAGGTCTCGGAGAAAAAAAAAAGGGCATGGACTTGTTATTATTGACGAATATTCTAGTTTTATTTGAATTCCTTCTCTAGCTTATAAGAATGATGCCTGGCATGCATTTGCTGAACTTGCTAAGAGATATCCAAATGAAAATGGGATTAGCATTTCTTGTATTAGAAACTATCATGGAGATAAGTTAGATAATCATGACTTCAAATCATTTTGTGATGCGTATGACGTTGAGCTTTTTTTTCCCCGCGCCTTACACACCACAACAACACGATGTTGTGGGAAGAAAAAATAGGACTTAGCAAGTAAAATGTAGATTTAATGACCATTGGAGTTCCTCAATTGAAGACACATCTCATCACAATAAAGAATGAAATTCCAAGATTACTTATGCCTAAGATCACGGACTAATTCACTCATTAGATTGGTGACATGGCATGATCAAAACATACCATTAATAGAAATTCCAATAGAGAACCTTATATTGGAAAAAAGGTTCCCTATGTGTTTTCAATGAGTTTTGCCGAGATCCCTTACAACGAATGAATTTTGACATGATGAGTACATGATGCAAGTTCAACGTACGAATTTAGAGCTCTATAATTTGAGGAAAATTCTGCCATATGGTTGAAGGGAAAAAAAAAGGGAATATGAGCATTATTGAGTTCGGTTTTTTTTTCATAAGCTTCTAATAACCATTTGAGTATTGTTCTTAAGAGTTAGAAAGAGTGACAAACCCATTTATGAACACATGAGAGAAGTGGTTGTACCAAGTTAAAGTATTTATCTAGGTGAAAGATATAGAACGCCAGAAATTCTTTATAAACACTTACAATTGTAGTTATAATCGGGGAGGGGATCAATCTCGCCGTGTATACAAGGTGTGCGAACGACTTCTGGAGGATCCAAAAGTTACATAATCTAGAGCGGGGATGTTTCAAAAGGAAGTTAGATTCTGCGTAAAAGCAGGTTCTACAATTATAGTGAGATGGTGTCTGTACTCTTGGCCTGATTAGTGCAGCTCGGTCAACTTTGGCTACTAGAGTTGGAAGGAAGGAGAAGGCACATTCAAACTGGAACTCTATAAAGCTCCTTTGTAATTTCTCTTTTCCCAGAATTCTTTATTTTCCGTCATTAGTTCATTCTGCACGTAGAAGCAAAACATTTATGGGAGTTAATTCTACAAAATTAGTTTCGTATTATTTTTTGAAAAAGCAATTCTTTACTCCCCTCACTGTTGCTTATTTGTGTCTGACAGAAATTACACCATGATATAATATTGCAATTAAACGGTATTACAGTTGCTTTTCGACGTAAAGTGAAAATCCAAATCCTCAAAATGGTGATTTCCCATGAAACAAGTCCTTAAAGTCAAAATGGCCAAAAGCTGTTTCATAACGTGGAGTAATCAAACACTAACATACTTTAGGGTCATATAATCGTGAAAACCTGAATGTTTCAACTAATATCCTTAGAAAATCAATATTTTGCATTCCATGTGGGCATGTCTGGTGGGCACATCTCAACTAGGACGAAGCGGCAATAGCAAGCAAACCCAAAGATCTTGGACCGATCTATGCTTCTAGCAGTTGTTACTGTCGTCTTTTCATTTGTATTTTTGGGGCTAGGCCTATGATGTTTCTAGTAGCTTAAACCAGCTCAACATAGTAATGTAAATGTAGACTCGTGAAAAGCGCAAACTAACGGTCAAATCAAGCTCGAGACAACAGGGTCAATTTCATTGCATGCCCACTTTGTCAATCCCCTTTCTTCCAGAAATTGGAAAAAGGGAAAGCACAGCTGTTGTGAAAAGGAAAGAAACCTTAAGTGAAACATGAACTTTCGTGCCATCTTCGAAAGTGGGGCCAAGACCCTTGTTTCATTTCTTTGATTCAAGGCTAGAGGTGTGACCTGAACATGCGAAAAACAAAAGGACAATAAAAAAAGAGACACGTGGTTTGTCTGAATAATATATATGGAATCTCACTATCGGTCACCTGATAGATAAAATTATGCTAACTATAATTATTTTTTTTTTTTCAAAAATTTTAAGCCGCATTTGATATTTTAGACATGAAGTAATACGAGTACAGTTTATTTTTTCTGAGAATCGAACGAGCCCGAAATAATGATGACAGAGGGGCGCCTCTGGTTTTGAGAGGGTGTGAACGAGGAAGGAGAGAGGAGGGGGAGGGGGCTAGTACGGATCCACGACACTAATCCTTCTTTTTATGCAAAATTTATGATTAAGATAGAGCAAATTTAATGATGCAGTATCATGTCGTCTGAAATAAATATATCTAAAATAAAATTATGCGTCTTCTCCTTTTTCTTCTTCACAATGCAAAGCTTGTCATTGGCACAAAGCAATTCAATTGCTCCGCAATCGCTTCACGAGTACTCGTTAACTAAAATACAGTAAAAAACAATGAAATACTTCTCTTGATGATTCTTTTTAGCATGAGTTGTTTGAACATATTTGTACGACTAGTCCTCGCAAAGGCATATTAAGTTACTTCCATCCGCATGTGCTGAGTAAGGCTTCGGTCATATGACGGCAGCCATACGCATGTGGATTTGCTGTATCAAACTTAATTTTACTTAATTAATTTGTTTACTAGTCAAGAAACAACAATCGAGAGGCCATGATGTAAATTATAGATTACAGAAGTTTTAAAGTTTGAAATCGTGGGTGAAAATATAACTCATATACGGAGAGTATGAAGTATTGTTTATCTCAAGCATTGAAAGAGTCTTGAGGAAATAGACTTGCCCCTTTAGTAAGCACTACTAGTCAATCGCCATTTCAAGAGCTTTAGGTGATTAATACAAGGGCTCACAATGGATGATATACAGATCATCTTGCTTAAATACTTTCCTTCCCAGGTAGAACAGGCATTACCTATGAAAAAAGGAGAGTCATCTAATACGTCACGATTAGGAAAATTAAGATGGAGCTTACTCTCCTAAAAGCTTTCGAGGCTTCTTGATTTTGAAAAGCAGCGTCTTTGACTGCTTCAACACTCTGTTACACGTTTAGAGTAGATAGACAACAGTGAAACATTGATGGTGCCACAACTGGCAAAGTTAATGAGATGGGAAATCCTCATCATCATCACGTGCAGCTTAGGACTATTATGGTCTAGGGTTCTGCTTTGACTCAGCGCCCCTCCTTTCTAAATACCATGTACATTTCCTTTTCTCTTTTTTGCTTTAGTATGAAAAACTTATTTAAAGGATTTGCTTGTGCTTGAATTTCGTCCACAAGAACCGCGATTCGTAATTGATTTCGATGATATTTATGTGGCTGCAATTTCGCATAACGTGATTAAGATATTCAAAACTTAGTTTCGTTATGACATGTTTAAGACTTTCTGGAGATACACTTTCCACGTGAGGCCGAGAATAAATGCAAAAGCATCATTGGGAGACCCTTTTGTTATTTCGAATAGCCTTTTTGTTAATGAGTGACCCTAATTAGGGCACTTGTTAAGTAATCGTATAAAGAAAGCAAGGTGTTTACAATATACCAATTGTTCTCGTGTTTATGTGTAATTAATAGTTGAAAATTGGACAACTCCTTATTTAGTATATTTAATATGACAAATAAGTGCTACAAAGATACTTGTTAATATAACCCTTTTGAATATGAGTTATTTTACTTTTGAAGTGATTTTAACTGTGGGTTTACTTTCGTAAGTTTTCAATTGAAGTTCAGAAGTTAAAAAAAATATAAAATCGAAGGTGCATCTGGTGGAGGTAGTTGAAAACTTTTCAATTATTTTTTCATTAAGATTTATCTCAGAAAAGTTCCCCATGGCACTAGACAGAGCACTTTTACCTTCCCCAGACAGATACCATTGCAAATTAGAGAAAAAAAATTGCACTTTCATGATTACTTGCAGTGTGAACATGGTGTTCAAATGAGCCAGTCTCCGATAATCAACGGTGCCGGGCACGTTGCACGACCGGAGACCGCGCCCCAAGGATTCGCTTGTCTTGAAAAGAGCGCCCCTGGACAGCGCCACGATGCGACGAGGTACGTTCGTTCACTAGGCTTTGCGTTCCGCCGTACCAGGGCGAATCTCATCGCCCCTTGAAAAGTCCGATTCCAAGGCAGTCTGTTCCTCTGACGAGAACCCGGGGCAACATCCCTGAAAGTCAAGCCGTGCATGGCGTAAGCAATTAAGCAATGCCTTCCGAACAGTTGAGGGCGATGCGTTGACGTATTGCCTCCTCTTTGGCCGATTAAATTATTGGCGCGCCCATCCTCAAATCTCTCTCGTACTGATTCGGACGCTCAAGGTGCGAAGCATCAACATCAGAATGAGATAAGACAGCACCCGAGGACGCGTTTTTTGGTCTGCGGGACAGGCCAGACACAGCTGGAGTGTCCCGTGCTTTCGTCGAGCGGGGGCTCTTCCCCTCTTTGGCAATGCGCGTGGTGAGTACTTGGGTTGCTTATTTCGCTCTGTACATGAATATATCATTATATAATTCTATTAAATGACTGCAAACCCTAGTCTCTCTTTTTTTAAAATATTTTGTGTGTAAAACAGCCAATTTGAAGCTCTGGAGCATCATGCGCAGCTCCTCGGAAGCTGCCTATCGCAGCATCCTATGTCTCTCTTTCTCATCTCTCTCTCTCTCTCTCTCTCTCTCTCTTCCTGAGCTGCATTGCTCTTTGTATAATTTAGTAATCATATATAAAACAGTGTTTAATTAATTTGTTTTTGGTTCTCTTTTCACGTTGGTTTTGCCTTCCTTGACTTTTAACCGGGGGCATGATGCAGATGACATGTGGGGGTGTGACTTGCTGAGAAAGTCAAGAATCACAAGGGGCCAGAAAACATTCATTATTCTATATGGGAGGGTGTGTGTGTCCAAGCTGGTCTGGCCTTCACTTTCTCCACAGAACACAGGACTTTATGTTGGCCTTTGAAAACATTGCACTTAAGGAATTTTAAAAAGGGTTGCTGGTCAATGTGGTCATGGTGGTCAGACATGTAACTGCTTTGACAAACTGCCTTCCAGGCAGTAAAATTCAGAGATAATAAACTCGTTCCATACATGGTTGGTAAATTGCAAGAAGAACGGTAAAAGCAAATTTGGTTCATCTTTAAGCACCCGATAAAAGTTCGACACATTATTTTATGAATAAATCTTGTGTATGGCCCATGATATATTTCCATGGCCAATTGCCAACTCTGTGTCGTCTTTGACATCTTGGATGATTTTGCAGAAAGCAATAAAAGGTCCTTGACTCGTTCAAAAACCTGCCCGCACTTTCACTATCAATTATGGATCAGTAAGAACATATTTGGAATGAACTACAGGAACATAAATCCAATAACATATATTTCTCACATAATATGTAAAAACAGATGAGGAAAAAACACCTGTCATCCATATATCCAAAACCCCACACTTTAAAATAAGTATGGAGGAAGCTGCCTGCTTGTTTCTTGGACTACAATTTTATGAATCTATAAATCAGCATCCTCTTTGTACTTCATTTGTGTCCTGACCATCCATCACTCGTTTCCGTTTCGCAAGAACAACAGCCAAAAGCAAGAAGAGAAAACACTCTTGACTGAAAATCCACCATATTGAGCCAACTCTTCCATCTCATCACCCATATTTTCTCTCTCTTTGAAACATTCTCGCTGATCTCGCTCTCCCGGCGTTGTTTCGCCAATGGTGAAGAGTGAGCGAGAGTCATCATCCATGCCATCATCCAGTGCATTGAGAAAGAAGTATAAGGGAGTGAGGATGAGAAGCTGGGGCTCTTGGGTCTCAGAGATAAGAGCACCGAACCAGAAGACAAGGATTTGGTTGGGCTCTTATTCCACTGCCGAGGCTGCAGCTAGAGCCTATGATGCTGCACTCCTCTGCATCAAGGGCTCTTCAGCCACTTTCAACTTCCCTCTCTCCTCCTCCCAACACCATGTTCCTCCCAATGCCTCCATGTCCCCCAAGTCCATCCAGCGAGCGGCCGCTGCGGCCGCCGCTGCCACAAATGGCGGTGGTGCTGATAGCAATGTCGCCGCCACCACCGGTGCTGCTACCTTTGCTGCCACCGCTCCCTCATTTGTCTCATCCCCATCTATGTGTTCCTCGCCGTCGGATCAACTGGACGACGAAATGTCGCTTGTGCAATGCGTCGGGGCGTACACTCCCAACGAACCGATGGATATGATGGATTATTGGTGCAGTTACGATGCCTTCCAATCGCCGAAGTACGTGGATCAAGTAATGTATAACAACATCGCCGCGGCATCATTTGGTCCTCCCACGGTTGAGGAGCTTTTAGAAGAAGCTGAAGAAATCCAGCTATGGAGCTTCTGTTGATATATATATTTTTTAACCATTCATAGTAAACTTATTCATCAATTCAGAGGGGAAATTCCTGATGATATTGACCAAAATAATATGTTATATAAGGGTTATTGAGGGTTTAACTAGCTAGGCGGAGAAACCCACATGGGGAGAGACATCTTTTTGGACTCCCTCATATGAGTATTTCTAGATTGTATTAATTTTTTAAGGTATCATTTTCTGCCAGGAGTGTGTCTTACGCTATGCCGTATAAATTCGTCATCCGATTATGTTATAAGGAAGTGGAAAATGTAATATATCGTTGATTATGTTATCTTCATTTGTCATGGTTCGTTCGTAGATGCTTCTTCAAAACATCAAGTACAATCATAGAAGACTCAAAATACAATCAATTCTTAATATCAATCTCGTTGCAATTGAAGGCGATATCTTAGTATATATTTTTGCCTCTGGTTAACTTAGTGGATTCGCTTCCCCTTAAGCTCTTTCTAACTTCCTCGCTATGTTTAGTTGGCCAAAAGCGTGATCGGGCCTACTCAACTTTAGATGAACTCTCTATTAATATCGTATTATTATCGCACCATATGGCAATACGAAATATACTACTAATAACTTTAATGTTAGAATACCTAGGATGTATGGAACAAGGGGTCTTTGAGGTCAACCCTAGCTCAGCACTATTAGGGATCGCCGGATCGGACATTGTAGAAAAATGTTGGGTCGGAAGTGACAAAATAAGCAGTCAATCCATCTGACATTATAATGCTCTCGGAATGCTTTTCGGGCATCGGTCGTCACCAAAGGTACTTATAAAAGGAATTTTTTTTTTTTTTTTTGTGGGTAAAATTGCACTTTTCTTTGCAATTATTTGACGCTAAAGAATCCATTTCAACGGGCTTTCTAATCGCGTCCCATAGTTTGAATTAGGCAAATGACCGCACAAGGCATGCCCGTATGCGGACTTATAATTAAGGATGGGCCCCCATTATCGTTTGTTCCCTACATTGAACTTGGTCACGCTCTTCCGACATTGAAGTATCATAAGGATGAGATGTTCAGAACACAAAGACAAACTACATACCCATAATGGAAATGGATTGGGTTATGTAACTTTCATCTCAAACGTAGAATTTAATGAGATGTCGTCTTCATTATTGTGGATACAGATAGATGGAGTCATCCGTATATTCATTTGGGTGTGGATGATGGGTTGCAAAGTGAGTAGATTTCAGATTTGGAATTTGGAACAAACCTTATTTTAGTTCTTGAAATTGGGAACCAACCATCTTGTTGACTTTGGAATTGTGCTGACTGGCTCCAAGTCGGTTATAAGGCCTACTCGGTAACCAGCTGAGGCATTTTTTTTTTCCTGTCGTTTCCTTTCATTTTACTATATATACAATATGCATGAATTAAACATGAATACAATTCTCTTTGTTTAATGATAATATGTCAAATATATTCAATTTCATCAAATTTTTTCTGTTTTAGTAAAAAATATAGGCTAATGGTAAACCGGTTTGATTTCAGGTTTTACTGTGGAGCTAGCGTCACGGGTTTCAAGTTTCTGAGAGCAATCGGTTGATTGAAGGTATAGAATTTGGGACCAAACCGATCAAAGCTTTTTGGACCTTGGAATTGAAGTGGTTCCCTTGTAAACCATTTGAGTAAGAATGACTTTCAAGTTGAGCTGACTCGGTTGCTCACCCTAACAATAGTGTACCATCCGTGTTTTGGGCCATCAAGCTACTCAATTTTTGAGTCACGTTTAAATAGTTCCATTGAGTGAGCAAATAGTTAGATCAACATTCCCTTTGACCATTTCAACTTCCTTTTATCCAACTACAATTACATATCCACTCCCAGAGTTCGAGGGAGACACCATTTCTCATGAAATTCGTCAGCACATGAGCAAACCAGCAAGACGATGCTGTTTTCTCAGGAAAAAAACATTCATTGTAAATTGAGATGACAATCAGATTAGCGCCCTTTTGATTTCCCTTGAATTTTTAAAACAGAAATTGCTCAGGATTTTTTTTTTTTTTTTTGTAAGTGGAGCTCTAAGACAAGAAGGAGCTATTCAAACAATTTTGAACGTTCCTAAGTCTAAAAATTCTGAAACGAGGCTTAGCCCGTACTTTGAATAACTCTAATAATAAGAGGTTAAGTCGAAAGCCCAGCCCCGTTACCCATCAAAGTATAATAGGCGTGGTTGTATTATTGGAGCACACGGAGGGGGAAGGGGCCTATGGTGAAATATACCCTAAAAAATTCTAAACTTATTATGTTTATATCAATTCATTCATAAACATTTTATTTATGTCAAGTTAGTCATAAACCTTGTTATATTTTTCCAGTTGAGTCAATTTGATCAATTTAGGCCATAAATGGTTGATGGAGAATTTGATTGTCTTATGTGGCATGATCGATATTGATGTGAAATTTTCTTTAATAACATTTTGGTTTTCTCTTTTCTTTTTTTTTTTTTTGTTGGATTCAAGGCCGGCAAAGGCCAGGACACTCTTATTGGTTTTAGGTGAGGGCCATAGTGCCCTTGCTTGGTCCAAATTTGGCAAGTGTGTTGTGGCCCTTGCTAGATAATAGTGAGGGCTCGTGAGCCCTTGCCAAGCCTTTGTCCAAATAAAAATGGAGAAAAAAGAAGAAAAAATTATTAAAGATGTTCACGTCAGTACCAAACTCCCTCCCTCGGTTGGAGAAGTATTTTAATCAAAATCATAAGATGAGGCAACATCCCTGATTTACACTTCGCATCACTTTGGCTAAGATAATTATGGATTGTTTCATCAGTAAGTGCTTGATGAATCATCTTTTGAAATGTGGATTGATGAGTAAATTGATAAAGGTTTTGAATGGCTCTTTTGTTGATTCTTGGATAGGAAATATAACTGATAAGAAAATTAAAGCTCTTTGAGGTTGGGTATAATTGTTGCCGGCTATGTAAAGATGCTGGGAATATCATAATAAACAAGTTGATAAATTTGAACAACTAGTGTTTATTGATTGATTGGCAGTTGTACAAACTACAATTCAACTATTTATATACATAATTTACCGTTACTAAAAAGTTACTGAGACATTAAATTGGTTATACGTGCTTCATGCAATTTAGCAATCCTTATTCACTAGTTTGGGATCGTCGATTCTTCCGCCTAATGGTTATTCCACCGCCAAACCAAAATGTTCTGGGAATTGTTTTAAGAATCCTATCAAACGAATTAAAATTCAAAGAATGTTGGACCAAGGTTTAAGAATTGTTAGCGTTATTTCCTTTTCATTTTTAGTAATTTTGCCAAAATAGCTCCAATCTGGTTCCTATTAGGAACCCAAGGTTTCCAAACGATGAAAATCTCAGGGCGCTAACAATTTGTTTTGCAAAAAATGTAACATTTTAAATAAATATTTTCCTAGAAGTCATTTTCTAGGAATATGATGATATTTTTCGGTATTTGGCTAAAACTTGAAAATGAGCTAGAAAATATCTTGGGTCGTTTGGTATAAAAAATCCGATTTGATTTTCCTCAATAGACATCTATTGTTTGAAACCTAGTAACTTGTGCACGGGCTATCAAAGAACCAAGTATAGGCACCATAGTCTCGAGTTTGGCCTTGATGGAGATTTTCCTCAATAAACATACTATTTAAGCGCTAGTAACTTGTGTATGGATGCTAGTAACTTGTGCATGGACAACTAGAGAATCGGATATGGGCACTAGAGTCCTAGGGTAGCCCTCATTGGACCTCAATCGGGGTGCCTGGATCGAGAATCGAGCACTTGAGTCCTAGGGTCAGCCTTGATGGATTGAGGTGCAAGCACTAAGGTAATAGGTCTAGCATTGATGGATCTGCGCAGGCTTGATGGATTGAGAATCGAGCACCTGAGTCTTAGGCTTAGCCTTGATGGATTGAGGTGCAAGCAACGAGGTACTAGGTCTAGCATTGATGGATCTGTGTAGACATTGTGTTTTGGGCTGGGCTTGATGGACTCAAGGTCTAAGGCCTTGGCCTTGATAGACCTTGGCTAGGGCACCAAGCTTGAGCACCAAGGACTCGGCATGACTTTTGTGGATCCAATCCCTAGTGTCGAGGACTAGAGTTTGAGTGTTAGGGTCCTGGGCTTGAGTGTTAGGGGATTCGAGCTCGAGTGTCGAGATCTCGTGCTTGGCCTTTATGGATTGTGGCATGAGTGCCGGGGCATTGGGCAAGGGCATTGGGGCTTTGGGCTTGACCTCTATGGACTTGGGCAGGCGGTAAGGCCCAAACATTGACAATGGGCTCCTACACTTGACCTTGATGGATAGGAACATGGGCTCGAGTACTGGGATTGTCTGCCCAACATTGATGGACCGGGGTTTAAGAATAGAAGACCTAATCCTAGACGTAGGGAACTTTTGTGCCCAAGCGTAGAGTTTCAAATTCAAGTGTTGATACTTAGTCATATTTTAGAGAATGATTTTCCAATTTTTAAAATATGATTTAGCATTAGTGCTTGAGCCTGAAATCTTATGTGGAAATCATTATTTTGAATTTAAGCATAAGTTTTCCATTGATTAGAAAAACATATTTGCTCGACTCATTATCTTAAACAAAGCAAATGCCGAAAAATATTTTTTGTGAAACAAACAGAGCTCAAGTGAACTTCAAAGAAACTGCTGCCTTTGCGATTATCAATTCATGATGAACAAGCATGTCGAAGCCCCAAGGAGCGATGAAGCTTTCAGAGTATGATGGTTCTCGGGGTCGGGGTCGGTTGTAACGGCTTTGCTATGATCACAGATTCGAATGATCTTTCTAATATGACGAGATGTTAATCCTTGAAGCAAGAGGTCACGTACCGAGTCGATCTGTCCATCCATACCGTACTAGGATTTGATGATGATCATCCTGTAACGTAGCACACCCTGTATAGAAATACCGACATACATTTTTGTGCTTTTAATCCTACCCATTGTTTTCTATCATACAAATCGATTAAGAACACTCCCCGATGGCGGCAATGGCGAAATCTAACGAGCTACAGAATGCTGCAGGAATTCCACCACGAGTTAGCTGCCGAAAGGAAAAAGAGGACGGTGAAATGAAATGAAAAGATTACGATGATGCGCATGCAGCTGCAAAGATTATGAAGTATCGAAGCATGGCCATCCGAAAGCCCGGCAGAAATAAAAGTTATTTCATCGAGAAGTAACGTTAAAATCGGCTAAAGAATTTATTTGCTATTGCATCGATACAGAGGATCAAAAGCATGGCGCTTTGATCTGTGGTTTCAACGATCGTGTCGATTACATGGGTGAGGAAGCACGAGGAGCGTTACCTGGTGGGGGACTTTGCCCGTGCCTGGCTCGAAACGGCCACAGAAGCCTCCGTCGCAGCCATCTGGCGCACCTTCCTTCTCCTTCGTGCGTCTCCGAGTCGTCTCCTGGAACCTCGGGATCTGAAACAATTGGCACTTCCTGCCTGCAGACTGGGCAGGAGTTGTGGAGCCGCAGCCACGGGACGATACAATCCGAATGGTACAAGTGATGGCAAGGCAGTTCCCTCGCTTCCCCGCCGACCTTGAACTCCTCCTTGCACACGGGACAACTCTGCGTGTCGTTGTTTAAGTGGCCTGGTTCGATTGTCACGGTCGGTATCGCATTGATGGCAGAGTCAGGGGCTGGCGGCGGGCCGGGACGGTCGTCCTGCGTCAGTTCTTCTATCAGCTGTTCAAGCCCCCGCCCTGTAAAGTAATCCCTAGGATCGGCTCCTCTCGCTCCTGGGCCCTCTCTCCCAGGAGGCAGTATCATCGGACGAGAAGGATCGGCTGGCGTGAAAAAGATATAAGTGAAGGGCCTGTCATAGATGCCGTTCCCATCCAGGTCCAGGTTCTCTCTACTGTCAAGACTTCGGTTCCTCGGCCTCAGCCTTGGCCTTAGTCTCCGCTCTGGGAAATAACCCTCAGGATGTGTGAAATCTCTTTCCACGTGGCCATGGACATCACCCCGTTGTCTAAGTCGCGATCGGCCTCGAAGGTCGGATCCCTGAGCATCGACACCGAGGTTGTTGAATCGCCGAATTGGAGGATCGAGGATGAGGGAAAGGGCTTCAAGCAGCCGGGCTTCTGGAGAAGGATCAAACTGGGTGAAGTCAATCACGTATCTCGGGCTAGGATTGTCGATTTCCCCAAGGAATTGGCCGAAGCATCGTGGGCAAATGACCTCGGACGGATTGGCGGCTGCCACCCTGACCATGCGGTGGCATTGGTAGCACCAATAGAGCTGGTAGTTTGGAGTCGTGCTGGGGCCATCGCCGGCTGGATTCGAGGACATAATGAGGCTTGTGATTAGAAGTCGTGTATTGGGAAAGAGAATCAGTTGATGAAGAAAAGAAGAAGGAAGAGAGCTCACGCTTATATATGCGGTGATGCATTGCATTCTTCTGCATGAATATTTGGGAAAGAAAAGAATGGCTTTTGGGTGTGTTGGGAAGATATGCTTTTCCTGTGGGTTACTTTCTGCTTCTACTTCTCTTGCAAGACAACGTTTTTGCATGAATGTGTTTAGGACCATATTGGTATGGGTTCCTCCTCAAAGAAGTAAAGGATATCTCCTTTCACGGTACAAAAAGGTTTCCCCAGCTACAGGATTTTGGTAACTTTCATTCTTCTTGTACCGTGGTGTTAATCATAGGAGATTGACTTAATAGGTATAAATTAAATTTTCATATCTTAATCAGGTGCACGACACAAGTTCGATTCTCCACATCACTTATGCAAACAATTCCACGATTGGATAAATCACCCAACTTTAGATTCACATCTCATCTTGTTCTTGAAACGGTGAGATATCTTATTACCTGAAATTAAGTTACTTAAGGTGGACTTCCTCATAAGGGAAAAATAAAAATAAAAAATCAATGTTCGTTTCTGGGTCATGGTTTTGTATAAAGCCTAAAGATAGTGGGAAATTTCACTCGCAAATGAGCACTTCTCCCATTGCATCTCCATCTTTAAATGGTAAGGTGCCTACGTATGCGGACATAATAGTCACGTTGAAGTTAAATGATAATAATGCACGATATCTCCTTTTTAGTTTAGCAATCCGGTTGCATCTTGAGTTAGCTCTTGTGCATCGAATTAACCCCACCTCCTGATCTGGTCAAAAGCAGGTCAGCTATATCCGAGCCAAGGAATTTACAACGAATTGTTTCTTTTTGACCCGAGCGCAAGTAATTGGGACGAGTAGGAATCGGACCTGAGGCTCCACTAGATCAATTCAATGACTATAAATATAACTATAATTCTCGTTTTAGGATGAATTTGGTCCTATTTCTAATTGGTCACTAGTGGGCTTCGGCCCATTTAAATCAAGTAATAGTTTGGAAAATGATTATTATGTATCAGCCTAAACTCAATGGGCTTTATTCACCTCCTTAGACCTTTTCGGCCTTACGGTACCATCAATATGAAATGGGGGAGCTCCTTTTACCCATCAGGCCCGGTTTGGATTTAACAATGCATTCCTTTGTGACTAAAACGACTCGACGCATTTGCTGATGGGCACGCACGTGCTCTTCGGCAGCATATCAAACTCTAGATCCCATCTAGAGTCGAGACCCCCTAGCATTTGAAAAATATTGAAAGTCGGACCACCGATCAGGAACGATGATCGTGTTTTTGTATATACAATGGTGGATATGTTGTGGTTTTGAGACTATGATTTGTCTGACGAGCGAATAAAAATGCAAACCAATGATCAAAGCGATATGGCTAGAGAAGCTATTGAGTGGGCGCTTGCATGGACCATCGGCGCAAGTTGCTTCGCCACCAAAGTGGTTGGCGGGTGAGCGGTCCATAACTTATATCATGTGAGGAAATTTTTATGTGCCTTCGAAAACATAATTTTTCTTGTTCAACCAAGTCGTTTTCAGATTGCATATGGCTGATGACGAGTGAGAGAATTCAGTTACATGTCAATTTAGCTACACATATTCCCCCTTAGTTGCACGTGACTGTATGAATTCGTTTTTTTTTTTTTTTTTTTGAAAATGAATTTAAGAATTCTTCAAATTTTAAGGTACATTTTTTCGTTTTGTGTTTATTGTCACTAGAAGAGTATTATTATATCTTACGTGTATTTCTTGGTCTTTTCTAGAGAATAATACTAAAACTTGTACTTTAAAGAAAATCACTTTGTTTTTATGGATTGGGTGACTTGCATATTATTCTTATATAGAAAATTCTTTAATCATATCATAGTCGAATCTTCATTCGACACATATGAATATCTTGAAAAGATGATTTTACTCAATTGATTGCAATAAAATAAACATTTGGGCTACCTCTAAATTTCGGAAATTGATTTGTCAAATGATTCTTGAACTATAAGACTTATGTATGTCTTAGTTTCTCTAGCATGGCATGTAAATGAGTGGATGATCTTTTCTTGGGCTTCTGGGCTTTTGAAACTTGACACATGTTGAATATCGCACCAGATCAGTTCAGTGCATCAATATATTTTCGGTCTAGTTCTCGGGTCAATTCTTTTTGGTTTAAACCCGTACTGACCTAGTTTGACCCCCATACTATTCATCAATCAAAAGGGGTCACGAGGGCGGCTGTAAACCCAAGACCCTTATGTTCAAACTCCAAAAGGTGAAACCGATACCAGGCACAGGAGAAAAAATATTCAGTGGTTCGCAAGTGCCACGTCATCAGCTGGATGTGGCGTGTGCTAATTTGTTTATATCCAATTACATTGTGACACATGGACATTGACGCGGAAATTAAAAAAATATTCAACCTCCGTTGCGCCTGGGCTTAGCTATTTGCTTAGCTATCTCCACTGCTGCCGCCATCATCCTTGAGCCACCGCCCCACTGTGGCCTAGTGATATTCAAGATCTTTTTCTTTCTTTTTCTTTTTCTCTTTCTTCTTTCTCTTATCAGCCACAAATGAGCTCAAGAGTCATAAGGATTCCGACCAAGGAAGAAAAAAAAAATGAAAAAAAAAAAATTAAAAATAATAAAAAACATCGATTAAAATAATAAAATAAAATATTTAAAAGGAGTGCATGGAGGAAAGAATTTTCCTTACCGAACGGTAGAAAATATTTTCTAGTTTATTTTTAAATTTCATCTTAATACCGAAAAAATAGTCATTTTCCTAAAAAATACCTTCTTGGAAAACATTTTACAGAAAAATAACATTTTTCATGAAACAAACAAAACTTTGAAGATATCAACACTAATGAAAATTGGGATGTTACTACATAATGAAAGCAACATATTTTTGTGAAGATGGAAAATAGTACGCGGATTGCGTTTCAGATTGAGCTATATAGCGTGTAAAATCGGACTCTTTAGGTTGAAGAATTGCAAAGACAGCAACGGGATAAAATCCCGGTTCCCCCTTTTGGCTACAAAATGGCACCAAAATGTCAGACTTTGGTTGCCACTAAGAAAACCACAGGGCTGCATGTTTTTGTTTCTTTTTTTCTATTTGAGAATAGAAATTTTGTTTTTTTGTTCCTCGGAACAAAAAAAGAATAGAAACGCGTTTGTTTACGTTTTTGTTCAAAATCGGATTTTTTTGTTCCTAAAACACAAAAAGAACAGAAATAAGAAACAAAAAAAAATTATTTATTGTTCCAGAAACACTTTTGAACAAACACTTCTTCTCTCTCTTCTCTTTTCTTCTTCTTTTCTTATTCTTTATTCTTTGGCCGGTCGCCGGCCTCGATTATGGCCGGTGCCGGATCCGGGAGGCCGCTCGCAAGGTCGCCGGTCGGGGGGCGACGCTTCGGCTTGCCGGACTGGGAGCGCTCGCCCGGCCAAGGCGAGGTCGGATATGCGGCGAGGCCAACTTGGCCTCGCCTTGGTTGGGCGAGCTTGGGCTTGCCTAGATCCAGCGAGGCCGAGCCTCACCGGGGGACGGCGATGCTCGGCCTCGCCGGATCTGGGCAAGGCCAAGCTCGCCCAGCCACCGGTGATGCTCGGCCTCGCTGGATTTGGGCAAGGCCAAGCTCTCGTAGGATGCTCGGGCGGATTTGGGCGAGCTCGAGCTCACCCGGCCGATCCGGCGAGGCCGAGCTCACCCCTAACCACGTCGAGCCTTGCCATGGCTCGGCCTCGCCGGGGCCGACAAGCCTCGCCGGGGGCCGACAAAGCCTCGCCGTTCGGGCGAGGGCCGGCCCCCGGAGGCCGACAATCGACCGAATGAAGAAGAAAAAATAAAAAAGAAAGGAAAAATAAAATAAAAAGTATTAAAAAATTAAAAGAAAAAAAAAAGAATATAAACTTACCAAACGTGTTTCTATTCATTTTTTTATTCTCGAACAAATTTACCAAACACATCTTTTGGTCAAAAATTGTTCCTCGGAACATAAAACACTTTTTTCTATTTCTATTCCCTGAAACAATTTTTGAACAGAAACGTTATCAAACGTGCCCCAAGTCAACGAGCGATTTAGCGACCGAATTGCAGAATTTGGTCCCTAGATGTAATTGCTTGCCAACGAATTCTTTGATTAAGTGGCTAGAATATAAGTATTTATAAATGGAACAAGAAAATGGTTGATACCTCCAAGGATTACGAACCAGTACAAATTAATTTTCGCCTCACAGAACTTTTCAAACTGGTATCGAGCTACATCTATTACATTACTTATTTCTTCATTGTAAAAATTCCAAAATAGGTAAATCCTTGATCCTCTTTTTTTTCTCAATTTGAGATGGCCCAGACTATAGCGGGTCGGTCATTTTAGCCTATCCAGGCTAATAAGAAAAGCCCAAATAGGCTTCAGTCATACCTCAAGCGCACGAAAATGTCTCTTCAATTACAACCTTAATCCCAAAACCAATAAGGAGTCCAACTAAACTTAATCATTGGGGTGACTTATTAATCCTTATCCGAACCGACCCATGTCTCGAAATTTATTAAATTTTATTTCACATAAAAGACCGGGCCTGAGTGGGCCCAAATGAGCCTATATACGTAAAATCCAACCCAAGAACGAAATTACCTGTTCATGCTGCTGTGATGTGTTTCGAGGCTTCGAGCCTTATTGACTTGGGCAAGCTGTCAAGCCTTTTGAAGACGAAATGAGATCAAGCGCTAAGATAACCTGTGCTCACTCATTTTTATCCATCACATAGTTGAACTTGATGAGTCTCACGTTAAATCCAGTTGACAAATGTCCATAGCTGCATCTCCTTATTGCACGTGATAATTTCTCACAAAATTCTGGGGATGGTCTCTATTTTGCATAATCGAAGGGTCCAACTATCAACGAAGTATCGTGGCTTCCGATGTAACCTTTCTTGGTCGATCTACATTGTTGAATTTTTGGTGCGACATGCAAAAAACGGTGCGTTCCATCTGATACCTATATTGATTCTATGGTTTCGAAGGTACACTAATTGGCCAACTTGGCGACTTACTTTTGTTCCTTTGCTTGACGCACGACCATCCCATCTAAGTATATGAGGGTTATTTTTATCCCGGAATTTAGCATTCTTGGTAGATGACACGAACAATTAGATTAGGATATGAGATGAAAAAGCAAGACACACACACACAAAATCGTACTAGGAGGGATGAAAGGAAAAAAAAATATTGCATGGAACTTCATCTGGTGGACCACAAAATTACTGCAAGTTTATATGAACATAGTCGACTCACTAATGTCAGGCTGGCTATACACTAGCCTTTCATTATTGGTGCCCACTCAATTGTGACTGTCAACGCAGCAAATGGTCCGACACGAGCCATGAATTAACCCTGTTTCAAAGACCGGAGATCAATCGACTTGCGCTTGAGAAGCGGTCAAATAAGACCATCTGCATCATTCATTCAACAAGGGAAGTCCCATATGGATGATCACCAAGGCTTTCGGTTCAGCTGAAAATGATAAAAGAAGATGGGATTGGGGGGTGTTGGAATGAGGATGAATCAATTGCTCACCCCTTACTGCTTGTGTTGGGGACGTGGAGGTAGGTATACATTGAATTTGCAGCATCGATGATTGGGCCGAGTATTAGTAAATTTCACATATCCAGCCCATCCAATATGCTTTCGGGTCCGGTATGGACGGGAAGATCGGGCCCAATAATGCAGACCCAAAACAAGCTATTGCTGATCACGGGCCGCCCAGCCATGACCCACTACCGATAGATTAAGATTCCAAACCAACCCTCCGATATTTAAAGTGACCAAACCTGCCGAAATTTTTTATACTATACATCTTTTAATTAACTGCTTGAATTGGGATCGTTTCCTAAAAAGAAAGTCTAAAGTGGACATCATCTCAAATAATTTTCTAGAAATGGCCAACTTAACCGGATCATTTTCACAAAAGATGGCCAGGGTAAACCTTATATAAAATAAAAATCTAAAGTGACAAACTTAGTTTCAAATAAGGGTCGGAGCTCACTAATCGATCAAATCTTTGCCGATTAGGTTGAAGGTGCGACCCACATGCTTATTCTATTGGCAAGGCGGTAACATTAAGCACAATTTTCGCTCATTCTTTTGCACAATGATGTCCCCTATCATTTCATTCGATTAATTGAATTTTCACATATTTTTCTATTCTTTTGAAAATTGGCAGCCAGGCAAAAGTGAAGTTATGTGCACTAGTTCAGTACCTGAAACTTTTTAGGGTTGCCATTCGGTACACCATTGCATCCTCCATAAGCATGATGTCGATGGCAAATTTGATTACACTCGAAGTCAAGTTAAATACCCATAAAAATAAACAGAAATTTTGGTTTTTCAAATGTATTAATTGAATTGGACTATCAACGGATCAAACTGTTCCCACAAGAAGGTGACAAAAGTCCATGCCATTCGGATAGCTACCTGTACACGAAAAAATGTTTGGGGTCATTGAGACCGTTCTGTCCCAAATCCAAGACTTCGACAAGGTGCGGTGGCTCTCTGTGGCTGCTGTCATGTTGTTTACTTACTCAACCATCGAACTTGCCCTGGGCATTGCAAAAGTTCATGCTATAATTTTTCTTCGTGTAGGAACATATCATGCGAAGATCAAATTAAAATAGAAAGATTGAGTAGAAGAAAGCCTGCCACTAGTCCTCATATTTTGTCTTCTCAAATCTGAACCAGAAAATGGAGAAAATCTAGCTAGGATGAGTGTTGGCAGCGTCCCTCAGATCTAAAAGATATGGAGGAGTTTCAGGTTCTTGCTAACATAGCTTTTGCCTAGTCATTTGCCATCATGCTCCTTTAAATTCAAGTAAAATTTCGTGACAAATACTAATAATAGTTGTATTATCAAAAAAAAAAAAAAAACACCTAGTCTTTTCAAAACTACCTGATTGGTGAGGAACCTTTAGTTCTCCCGATTGGCAAGCCTGAGCTCACTAGAGGTCAATGAGCCTTGAGCTTGAGGCTTGACAACTAGTGATCGGCCGAAGAAGATGAAGAGGAAAACAAAGAAAAGAAAATGAAAATGAAAATAAAAAATAATTTAATGATATTTTTTAAAAATTAAATGTAATTAAAAAATATATTTAAAATAAAAAATTAAAAATCGATTTGAAAAAAATAAAAAAATAAATACTAGAAAATAATTATATTTTTCTGGTAAATTTTTAACTTTATTGGAAAATATTTTCCCATGATGTGGAAAATATTTTCCGTGAAATAAATAGAGTGTAAATCGCAACCATTTAAGGCCAAGATGGTGAGGGAGGCCATGTTGGTCAATGTAACGGTCATGACTATTATACGTGCTCTGTGGCCCCATGGGCTAATGGTGCGTTCGGGGACATGGCACTCCAGCCATCTCCTCGCTGAGAAAGATGAAGAACTTCAAACAAGACCAAGTGCACAAAACTGAAGACAATTTGTATTTCCGAATGATGATCATATCATTGTATCTCAGTACAATTGAAAGACAGAATGTGAATAAACTTCTGTTGTTCTATCTTCTTAGATCAAAACGTACTTAACTTTCTTCAGTGTTTCGGATTTGAGCTGTTCTTCATTCTCCGAAACTTTCTTCTCTTCTGTATCAAGATCCCTTCTGCATTCGTTGATGATCTCGATACCTTGTTCTTCCAATCTTGCGACTTCTCTCTCTTTCTGTATTTCTATCTATCTTTTTACTTACTTCTTATGTAAAGCGAAGCAAAGTACTTATAGCAGGATATGTAACCGAACTTAGTTACAAAGGAAAACAGAATACAGTAACTACTTTTAACAGAAAGAATCTATTTGACTAAGCTTTAAGACTTTGGCAATCCGAGTCATTAAGTCCTCGAGCATCTTCGTTCATTGATCATTAATCCAGGCATCTTTGTTCAGGAGGTCCTCTGTTCCTCTGTTTCAGGAGGTCCTCTGTTTTTGCTTCTGCATTTGAGCTTTATACTTAACACTCGCAGGGGTTTCGAATTCTCCGACCCTTATCGACTCATCGACGTAGCAAACGCTGCCATCGCAGTCCACCTCTTCTGTGTCTACCAGGTCTCCTCCCAACCCTTCTTCACCTTCATCGAGAAGGCCTGCGGACAGCTATTTCATCAACAAAAGTCCCCCAACCAAGCATCTGCCTCTTCGATGTTTGGCTTAAATTCTTTTCCAAAAATCTGAAAGGGGCAAAGCAGTTAAACTCCCCACACGAATGCATGTATGAATGGAGAACAAAATAAAAAATTGAATTTTTTAAAAATAAAAGTTTGAAGTGAGCCGCTTTATCAAAAGAGAGTCTAAACTAGAGATATTATTTTAAATAAAGGCTTTGAGTGATCAACTTAATCTCAAATATGAGTCTAAACAATTGGCACTTCCTGCCTGCAGACTGGGCAGGAGTTGTGGAGCCGCAGCCACGGGACGATACAATCCGAATGGTACAAGTGATGGCAACGCAGTTCCCTCGCTTCCCCGCCGACCTTGAACTCCTCCTTGCACACGGGACAACTCTGCGTGTCGTGGTTTAAGTGGCTTGGGTCGATCGTCACGGTCGGTATTGCATTGATGGCAGAGTCAGGGGCTGGTGGCGGGCCGGGGCGGTCGTTCTGCGTCGGTTCTTCTATCAGCTGTTCAAGCCCCCGCCCTGGAAAGTAATCCCTAGGATCGGCTCCTCTCGCTCCTGGGCCCTCTCTCCCAGGAGGCAGTATCATCGGACGAGAAGGATCGCCTGGCGTGAGAAAGATCCAAGTGAAGAGCCTGTCAAAGATGCCGTTCCCATCCAGGTCCAGGTTCTCTCTACTGTCAAGACTTCGGTTCCTCGGCCATGGCCTTGGCATCGACCTAGGCCTCGGCCTTGGCCTTGGTCTCAGCTCTATGAAATCACCCTCAGGATGTGTGAAATCTCTTTCCACATGGCCATGGACATCACCCTGCTGTCTACGTCGCGATCGGCCTCGAAGGTCGGATCCCTGAGCATTGATACCGAGGTTGTTGAACCACCGAATTGGAGGATCGAGGATGAGGGAAAGGGCTTCAAGCAGCCGGGCTTCTGGAGAAGGATCAAACTGGGTGAAGTCAATCACGTATCTCGGGCTAGGATTGTCGATTTCCCCAAGGAATTGGCCGAAGCATCGCGGGCAAATGACCTCGGACGGATTGGCGGCTGCCACCCTGACCATGCGGTGGCATTGGTAGCACCAATAGAGCTGGTAGTTTGGAGTCGTGCGGGGGCCATCGCCGGCTGGATTCGAGGACATAACGAGGCTTGTGATTAGAAGTCGTGTATTGGGAAAGAGAATCAGTTGGTGAAGAAAAGAGGAAGGAAGAGAGCTCATGCTTATATATGCGGTGATGCATTCTTCTGCATGAATATTTGGGAAAGAAAAGAATGGCTTTTGGGTGTGTTGGGAAGATATGCTTTTCCTGTGGGTTACTTTCTGCTGCTACTTCTCTTGCAAGACAACGTTTTTGCATGAATGTGTTTAGGACCATATTGGTATAGGTTCCTCCTCAAAGAAGTAAAGGATATCTCCATTCACGGTACAAAAAAGTTTCCCCAGCTACAGGATTTTGGTAACTTTCCTTCTTCTTGTAATGTGGTGTTAATCGTAGGAGATTGACTTAATAGGTACAAATTAAATTTTCATATTTTGATCAAATGCACGACACAAGTTCGATTCTCCACATTACTTATGCAAACAATTCCACGATTGGATAAACTACCCAATTTTAGACTCACATCTCATCTTGTTCTTGAAACGGTGAGATATCTTATTGCCTGAAATTAAGTTACTTAAGGTGGACTTCCTCATAAGGGAAAACAAAATAATAAACCAATGTTCGTTTCTGGATCATGATTTTGTATAAAGCCTAAAGATAGCGGGAACTTTCGCTCGCAAATGAGCACTTCTCCCATTGCATCTCCATCTTTAAATGGTAAGGTGCCTACGTATGCGAACATAATAGTCGCGTTGAAGTTAAATGATAATAATGCACGATATCTCCTTTTTAGTTTAGCAATCCGGTTGCATCTTGAGTTAGCTCTTGTGCATCGAATTAACCCCACCTCCTGATCTGGTCAAAAGCAGGTCAGCTTTATCCGAGCCGAGGAATTTACAACGAATTGTTTCTTTATGATCCGAGCGCAAGTAATTGGGACGAGTAGGAATCGTACCTGCGGCTCCACTAGATCAATTCAATGACTATAAATATAACTATAGTTCTCGTTTTAGGATGAATTTGGTCCTATTTCTAATTGGGTCACTAGTGGGCTTCAGCCCATTTAAATCAAGTATAGTTTGGAAAATGATTATTATAGATTAGCCTAAACTCAATGGGCTTTATTCACCTCCTTAGACCTTTTCGGCCTTACGGTACCATCAATATGAAATAGGTGAGCTCCTTTTACCCATCAGGCCCGGTTTGGATTTAACAATGCATTCCATTGTGACTAAAACGACTCGACGCATTTGCTGATAAGCACGCACATGCTCCTCGGCAGCATCTCAAACTCTAGATTCCATCTAGAGTCGAGACCCCCTAGCATTTGAAAAATATTGAAAGTTGGACCACCGATCAGGAACGATGATCGCGTTTTTGTATATACAATTCGTGGATATGATAAGGTTTTGAGACTAAGATTTGTCAAACGAGCAAATAAAAATGCAACCGATGATCAAAGCGATATGGCTAAAGAAGTTATTGAGTGGGCGCTTGCATGGACCATCGGTGCAAGTTGCTTCGCCACCAAAGTGGTTGGCGGGTGAGCGCCTCGTAAGTTCTACCGTGTGAGGAAATTTTTATGTGCCTTTGAAAGTATAATTTTTCTTGTTCAACCAAGTCGTTTTCAGATTGCACATGACTGATGATGAGTGAGAGAATTCAATTACATGTCAATTTAGCTACACATATTCAGCCTTAGTTACACGTGATTGTATGAATTTGTTTTTGCTTTGAAAATGAATTTCAGAATTCTTCAAATTGTAAGGTGCATTTTCGTTTTGTGTTTACTGTCACTAGAAGAGTATTATTATATTTTATGTGTGTTTCTTGGTTTTTTTCTAGAATAATACTAAAACTTGTACTTTAAAGAAAATTGCTTTGTTTTTGTGGATTGGGTGTCTTGCATATTATTCTTATATAGAAAATTCTTTAATCATATCACATTAGAATCTTCATTTGACACATATGAATATCCCGAAAAGATGATTTTACTTTATTGATTGCAATCAAATAAACATTTGGGCTACCTATAAATTTCGGAAATTGATTTGTCAAATGATACTCAAACTATAAGACTTATGTATGTCTTAGTTTCTCCAGCATCGCATGTAAATGAGCTGATGATCTTTTCCTAGGCTTCTGAAACTTGGTGCATGTTGAATATCGCACTAGATCAGTCAGTGCAGTCAGTGCATCGATATATTTCCGGTCCAGTTCTTGGGTCAATTCTTTTTGGTTTAAACCAGTGCTGACCCAGTTTGACCCCCATACTATTCATCAATCAAAAGGGGTCACGAGGGCGGCTATAAACCCAAGACCCTTATGTTCAAACTCCAAAAGGTGAAACCGACACCCAGCACAGGGTTCTGTCCATACTTCGAATCTAGACCAAGTCCCCATCTCTGGTCACGATCATTTTGTTTGTCTAAATCTACATAATCACTGTGTGCCCTCTGGGCAAATCAAGCGCATGAATCCAAAAGGGACATGGATTGAAAATTACACGAGGAAATGGCATGAGCTTTATCACCACGAGGAAAGGTTGCGCGAGGGTCCGTCCATCTGTTATCTTACTGTATTGTTACTGTCTCAATTTACTTGAGCTCTTGTCCTACTGGTAAAATATATCAACAATTAGTCAGCTTGACGTGGATTTGTGCCATTTGAATCCAGCTTACAACCCTCTCGGATGACCTTTTTTAAGTTAGGAACATTAAATTGTACACATGCTGATCCACAAGTATTGTACTTAAACCTGCGAACCAAGGCACGACATGATTCAGTCCATTATTGAAGTCATCTAACCTGAGGAAGATTGGATTGTAGTGTATTAATCTAATAATATTCCCTTATAAGAATTTAAAGAATTGATAAGGTGAGTATCGTGATTTCATTAGGTTACATAACTCTATTTTTTTTTTTACCTGGGTCTTACGTATTATTGAGAGCTAAGCTACCAAGAAGAAGTCTACTCGGAACTCCAAACTCAGTACATGACCTTGAGCTAGAACAAGTATCACTGAGCAATTCAACTTCTTTTTGTGCTTGTGTGGTATTGGCTGTGCTCAAATATACTCTTCAAAACGCAATCAATGATAGAGATCGTGACGTGCTTGCTTCCAGAAGGGTAATATCTTGTGATCTTGATTACTTGTTGCTTATGGAAAAATAGAGTCCTACATGGTTGGGACATTTGGACACCACAGCAGCAATTATGATTCCGGAGTCGAGGTCCACGATGAGGGTGAACATCAATTAAACACCAGCCCACGAACGATCGAGTTACCTATTGCTTAACACGTAAGCTAATAATACAATTTTTTTCAGGCAAATGAATGATATATCCATTGCTACTTTCGTATCTCGATTTAATTTACTTAAAAAAAAAAATGTTCTTTCTTGCACCTAGCTTGAAGAGAAGCATTTACTCTTTTCTCCCAAATAGTAAAATCAAAGTTCGAGTGTGACCCACCCACGCATGGCTGCGTTGGTTGAGGCGTACCCTTGATTTGTCACCAGGTTAGGAGTTTGAGTCTCTGAGTCGTCACGACTCTCAAAGTAGTTCCATGATTTAAGTGGGGGGTCCTGGCGGTGAGTTTCTCGGCTAGTCTCTCCTGAGGTATAATTGGTGCTATGCTCCCGAAGGTGAGTTAGGCTAGTGAGCTAGGCCGGATCCTTGGCATCAAAAAAAGAAGAAGTTTGAGTGTGTATTCAAAGCTAGAAACTCAATTTGAGATTTTTATTTGTTCGTTCCTTCCGATCTTGAAACCATAAACAACAAAAGAACTTTAAAATGCAAAAGAAAAGGAAAGAGGACGACTGAGACTAATTTTTAATTTTTCAACTATTAAGAAAGTTCTTAACATTGCTTGTGAACTAAGCCGTCAAATTTTCTTTCTCTATGAATAAAATTAAGTTTGGACAGGAATGTTGGAGTCAACACCTAATATAAAAACAAGAAGTCCATTATGCATGAAGTTTGGACGTGGGCAGCAAGTGTACGCATGCAGGAATGAATGGGCACATATTAAAATAATAGTATAATTGTTACTGGAGCCTTCAAGGGGCAAGAAGCAAAGTTCAACTTTGCTAGTACTTGGACGTGAAGGAAACGCAGCCCACAATTTTTGACTGCCAAGAAGAAAAGTTCAACTTCAACTCTTGCACGTTGAAGATAATGGCGGTGGAGTTTAGGCGGTGAAGATGCTTATAAATATAGGGTTACGTTAGTTTATTTAGAGTAGGGAGAGAGACAGTGAGAGAGTGAGATTTTGGAGAGAGTTTTAAGCTTAGCAAAGCTTGTGTGTGTACTCCATTAAGCCTTTACAAGGCATATTGTGTAATATAATCTCTCTTTGTGTGTTTACACTCTTTCCCTCCAAGTCCTTTTGGTTCCAACAAGGAAGAAGTTGTGAGTAGATCTAGACTTCCATCAATATCACTTAATAGTTTTAGCAAAGAAGAAATGAACGAATTTCTAACAACTAAAATTCTAACAAATTATGAACTCATGATCGTGAGAAGAAAAAAAAATGTATTTGATTTTGAAACATAACTTTACTTAGAGGAAAGACGTCAATTATTTTTTACCGATTCAATATGACAATGGAAATAAGTTTCTTAATTGATTTCATTGGAAACTTGGCGCAAATATGGTATGCGAAGGAGAGAGATGTTGAGGTTACTTTGCTCGAACGAGAGGAGTAATGTGAATGGTAAATATTGAACTAAATTTTGTGATTGGAGGGTAATTTTGGCTAGTTAACATACAAATGGTGTGGTTTAATAATTACATATCGAATGTTACAGCCTTTTTATCAAACTCGCACCACTTCATTTAGCATTTCGTGCATAATTAGTATCCAGCTCAAAACTCTCCAACAACTTGTAAGAAGTCTTAACGCAATTTGCAACCTTGCTATTGGAGGCTAGGAACTATTTAATAGTTATCACCCAGACAGCCCATCATTCACTATGCTCCACACCAAGCAAGATCAATATAAAATACATTCTGCTCCGTCACACTCATCTCTAAAATCAGCTGCTTTACTCTCCTTTTCCACAACGCAGAAGAAATTCCAAATCCAACGAGAAGCAAAGCACATAAAAGAATGGCCGATCCGACTCCGTTGCTCTCACAATCCGCGACCGGCAGCAGCGAGCAGGAACCTCCAAAGCTTGAGAAGAACCACCCATCGTTCGACTCGATGATCGAGCAGTCGATGAAAGATTTGGGGTGGGCTCAGCTCATGCAAGCCTTGCTTGTGTCGCTCGCTTGGTTCTTTGACGCGCAGCAAACGTTCATAAGCATTTTCACTGACACTCTACCACCGTGGCACTGCGCAAATCTAGACGACGAGTTTTGCAACTCCATTTCTGACGTTTGTCAACTTCCGAGTAGTTCCTCATGGCAATGGGAATATCCCAAGCACGCTTCTATAGTATCCGAGTGGGGCCTTCAATGCGCAAACTCAGCAATAAAGGGCTTACCGGCTTCATCCTTCTTCATGGGATGCTTCATTGGTGGTCTGCTTTTGGCGACACTTGCCGACTCATCGCTTGGCCGCAAAAACATGCTTTTCCTCTCTTGTTTAGTCATGTCTTGCTCATCCCTACTCACGGTCTTTTCTACCAACGTGTGGATCTACTCCTGCTTGAGGTTCATCACCGGATTTGGACGTGCGACAATCGGCACATGTGCTCTTGTGCTATCATCGGAACTCGTGGGCAAAAAGTGGCGTGGGAGTGTTAGTATGATCGTATTCTTCGGTTTCACATTAGGGTTTTTATCATTGCCCGCGATTGCCTATGTGAACCGAGGTTCGTCATGGAGAGTTCTATACATTTGGACGTCTGTCCCGGCTATTGGCTACTGTGTCTTAGTTCATTTCTTGGTTTGCGAGTCACCGAGATGGCTCTTCCTGATGGGACGCCGGGAAAAGGCAGTGGAAACCCTAAAGAGCATAGCATCACCGGGCGCGAGCATCCTGACCAAGGGCTTCTCTGCGATCTCACTCGAAGAGGACCCTTTGAATGACATGGACATCTTCTCAGCAATCAAGGCCTTGTTGGAGAAGAGATGGGCCTTTTGCCGGCTATGTGCAGTCATGTTGGTTGGGCTCGGGATAGGGATGGTGTACTACGGGATGCCGCTTGGAGTTGGCAACTTGCACTTTGACATCTACTCGAGCGTCACGCTCAACGCCCTCGCCGAACTGCCCTCGACCCTGCTCACTTTCGTCCTCATAGGGAAGCTCAATAGGAGGAGTTCTGTACTATTCTTAACGACACTCAGCGGGATTTGTAGTGTGATGTGCATTTTAGAGGGCCGAGTGTGGCAAAAGTTGCGAATTGGCTTGGAACTAGTCTCTTTCTTTAGTGGATGCACCGCTGTGAGTGTGTTGTTGATATACACATTAGAGTTATTCCCGACGTGCGTGCGGAACTCGGCAACATCGATGGTTCGGCAGGCTTTGGTGCTCGGCGGCGTCTTCAGCCCATTGCTGGTGGCGGCGGCCGGCCGGAGAGGGGATGGGATGTTGTCTTATGGGGTTTTTGGGCTGGTAATTGGGTGTTGTGGGCTGTTTGTCATGTGCTTGCCGGAGACAAGAGGTGGGAATCTTTGTGATACCATGGATGAGGAAGAGAGGAAAGAAAGCAAAAGGGACTCTCGTGTTTTGTGCTAAACACCACTAATCCATGTCGTCATTGATGAGCGTGCCGATTATTCTATTGTATGGTTGTGGTTGTAAGAGAGATCTTTGTTGGGGTCTTCTTATGGTGTTTTAGTTATCCTTTGATTTAGGTCGAACGGTAATGCTATAAAAGAGAAGATGGATTTGCAGAATTTGTTTACTTACATCACTCTGCAAATTCAATTTAGATATCGTCTTCTTATTCCCAGAATTATCTTTTTTTGAGATAGCTTTACCTCAGGTCATATATAAGTGAAAGAAATATTTTGATGAGGTCATTGAAAATTGAACAGAGGTTATTATGCAGTGGAAACAGGGGAAATTCACGAGACCATACTTGCACAGCTAGAAAGCAAAAGAAAAACTCAATCTTTCCATGACTTGGAATGAGACAAGAGATATCTTACATGGAGTGTTGACACCTAATTTAAATTTAGAAAATAGAAATAGAAGATAATTTTTGATTAGAGGGAAATTTTGAAAAAAAATTTGTATTCAAAAGAATTCAACAATCAAATTTTGGAGCATTTTTTTTTTTTTTTTTGTTGGAGTTGTTGAGTGAATATTTCACTCGCAAAGACAACTTTGAGCACTTTCACTATAAATGCGAGGCTTCAGAACCGAGCAAGGGGAGGCTTCTCTTCGTCTTTCATCGAAGGAAAAAATAGAAATCTGAAGAGAAAGAAAAAAAAGTGTGGGGCGACTTCTCTTCGTCGAGAGAAAATGAAAGCAAAAGAAAAAAGTCAGCAGGGGTTCTCTCTTCGTCTTGGTCGAAGGAAGAAAAAGAATACAAATGTGGAAAAAGTGAAAAAGTGAGAGAGAGAAGGAGTTGACGTGAGCAAGGAAAAAAGAAAAGAGTGGGAGAGAGAGAGGGGATGTTCGGCAGAGAGTGAGCAGAGAAAGAAACGAAAAGAAAAGAAAGAAAAAAGGAAAGATAAACAACTGTTCATCTTCTTCGTGAGTCCCCATCCGAACTCCCTGTTGCCCGCTCCTGCGCCCTGCACCTTTGCTGTTCCACCGGTCATCTGGACCTCCGCCGCTGCACGTCCTCGTAAGCGCTGCCGCTCCAGCGTCCAGCGACCGCACATCCGCCGGAGCGCGACGCCATCACCTCCACATCCGCCCGGCGCCCGACGCCTGCAACAGCCGCATCCGCGCTCCACTCGAGTGTCTTTGCCTACCACCGAGCACCACTCGTCGCTCTGCCAACTATCGTCGCGTCCCGTGACGGCAGCAATCGCGCCTTGAAGCACCGGCAGCGCTTGACGACCCGCACCGCCTCTGCTACGCTTGACGCCGCGAGCAGCGACCTGCTCGTTTCCACTTGGAGCGCCGCTCGAACGTCGCCGCCGCCTGCGCCTGCGCCTCTGCCCGACGATTGCACTAGTAGCCCGCGCTGCTCCGCCTCCACCCGGTGCCCGACGCCCCTGCAGCACCTCCGTCCCCGACCGCCCGATGTCCGACGCTCCCTCCTCCGTGCGACAATTTGAATCCGCTCCGCGCCTCCCTGCTGCTGCGTCCGCCAGCCCCGTGTCCTTCGCCTCTACTCGCTGCTGCACGCCCGAACAAGGCCACCTGCTGCCTCCTCTGTTTTGCTGCAGGTTTGGTTACTGCCGAACCTCGCCGGAGCTCCGACGGACAGCCCTTGTTCTGAACCAGGACCCATCACCCTTGGCGAACCATCATCGCAGTTCAGTCATTACTGCTTCCTCGCCATTCCTCAAGTTAAACCGTGAGTTAGACTAGGTGAATTTTTATATTTGATTTCATGTTTTGTTTTTATTCTAACTTGATTTGTTCTGATTTATTATCATTAACCCAATTTAGGAAATTGGTCATATTAAGTCATGATAATAAAAAATATTGACCCGTGAGACGTCGGGTTAGATTTTTGATTATTTCGACTTTTCATGGCAAATTCATGAATTGCTTTGCATCATTGATTCACATAAAGATAATATGTAATTGATTCATGTTGATAGACTATCAATAGGATGTATATTTTGATGCATCATCGTTATTTGCCCATCACATATCATATCATATGTTATATCTAGAATTTAAGTAATTAGGTCCATGTGCATTTCATATTTAAAGCTTTGCATTTTGATTTTTTAGATTCATATAGGATTAGGTTAATTTTCCTTTAATAAAACAAAAAAAGAACAAAAAATGTTATTTAGGTTATATATATTTCATAATGTGTACACCACATGTTGTGCTTTAGTTAGTGGGTCATAGGTTAATGCTTTAATATTCCCGTCATGTAATTTTTTTAATAAAAAAAAAGCCAAAGATTAGTATTGCATCATTATGTTATTTTTTTAATAAGAATTATTAAGTCATTTAAAAAAAAAGAAAACACAAAAGTCATTTATTTGGTTAGTTAATAGGTTAGTTAATAATTAATCCCATTTCATGTCATCATTGTTTAGCGTAGGTTGCATACATTAAAAAAAAAAATCATAAAAAGAACATGCATATAGAATTGTTATGTCATTCATCCCACATCATATAGCACATGCAAATTAGATTGCACACATATTGTAATGATTTAAATTATGTCACATGAATTGCATCTCATATGTCATTAAAGTAAAACTCATGCATATCAAATTTAAATTAAGATTGCATATTATCAACATTTTCAAAAAGAAAAAGAAAAATTAGGTGTCATATCATTTAGAAATCATGTTTAGGGCATGTATTTTTATTAGCATTTTTTGTTGAATGTTATTTTATTGATTGTGCACCTGCATGGCCACCATTTGCATGTTAGTAGCTTAGATTAAAATTAATCAATACTACTTGCAAAATATTTTTGAAATAAAAGGTACCGAAATGGCGTTAGATTAATCTAGCGTAATCATGTCCCCAGACCTATTGAATCTTTGGTTCGCAAAAATAAAATATTCTTCCATACTTTACTTGGGTTTCTAATCAACCCTAATTGGTTAGTTGCGGCTCCAAATTGAAATATAATTGCATGTTTAAATGGGTTAATTCATTAGTCGCGATTGGTAGGACTTGGGAGGGTTCGTGCCAAGCTTACGGACTTAGTAATCCATTAGCCTTTTCTTTGAATAATTCACTCTCGGAAATTAGGTCGTGACATGGAGGTAAAATGGAAACCTTACTTAAGTGTGTTAGTTTCACGAAAAATGTGGCATTTCCGGAAATTATTTTCTTGGAAAATGACTTCTGGAAAATAACTATATTTTATTGTGTTCGGTTGAAATTTGAAAATAAACTAGAAAAAAATGTTTGCAATCTTTTCCTACATACACTCATTTTCAATAATTTTTTTGTTACTTTATTATTTTTTAAATTCGATTTTTTAATTTTTAATTTTTTTCCTTTTCTTTTTCTCTTCTTCTTCTTCTTCCTTAGCCTTATCCGGTCCTTGGCTATGGCAATCGCTAGTGACCGGTTGTTGGCAAGCTCTAGCCTCACCCTAGGCTAGTGAGGCTTAAGCTCGACTGAGGTTGGCGAGTTCAATTCTCGCCAAATCCGGCGAGCTGGGGGGGCTTGGGCCTCACCCGAGCTACATTCTTCCAATGGAAAGATGATTGTGTAATTCCCCTATTCATATAGGATGCGAGGTGTGACATGAAAGACAAAAAAATCACGCCAAAAGAGAGATAAATGAAAGGATATCCAGATACAAATATCAAACCAGGTCCGGTTTGAAAAATTTAATGAGGCGCAATCTTAAAATTGACTGGAAATATACATGGAAAGACTTGAATTTGAATCAACATTCAAATTGACGCAGTCGAATGTTTGTAGGTCCTATCTGAACTCCTCAACGGTGCCTCCACCATGCTCTCTTCGTGGACTTTATTCACAAAAGAAAAGTGGGAGAATTTAGGAGACAACTTTTACTATGAACCTTTTTTTTAAGAGAATAACTTTACTTTACATCTTTATTTGAAATGATCACTCACCATTATTTCGAAAAGTGATTCATTTCTTAATTAGCATACTTAACAGATGCCTTATGAGCATCCCTTAACAAGACTCAAATACATACTATATATATAAGCTGTTTATGTTAAGCTTTATGGCTAATTCTCAACTCAAAATCTACAAAAAGTTTTCAGGTGCGTTTGACCTTAGTGGGCTAGTGGCCCATCATGCCCAAACTATTTAAATCTAATTGCCAACCGTCTTATTGAAACATATAAAATGTGACTAATGACATGTTTGTTTTGCAAAAAATAAATGATTGAAAAGTCTTTTTTTTTTAAATTAATCTTTTGTATAGCTTATAAAGATGAATGTACGAAAAAAAATTTCATCGTCCACAAAAATATGTAAACATAAGTTGTTATTATAATAAAATATTTTCCATCGACTAATTATTTCAAGATCAAGAGACCATTTAAGAAAATATTTTGTAAATCATTTTTTTTCCACGAAATAAACGTAATCTTAGCAATGGCAACTTTTCCTTTAAATTAATGTGGGACCATGACACTCTTTGAGCATGCTACACATATCAGTTAATTATTACTTTACGTTGTTGATGTGATCTCCAAGAGAATGTATAAGTTTGGTGATTTAATACTTAGGCTTTGAGCAAGGAGAATGAATAGATTTACCATTTGAGCAAGTCTTTTGGATTGTTACCATTGACACCTAAATTTTGACTAAATATTTGAAATAAAATTGTATAAAAAATTGGGGATTGATTTGACCATAACAAAAATTATTTTCGCATCACCTAGGTCTTAATTTTTATTTGCATCCAGTAGGTTTTATTTTCTATTTTATTTTCCTTTTTCTTATCTTATTTCTGATAAATATATATTTTTTAAATAAAGGCCTACGGGGGTTGGGCGTGAAGCCCAGCCCCCTCTTCTTGAGCTGCTGCAGTTATCTGGCTCCTGAATACGCCCAACCCCCTCTTCTTGAGCTTGCTGCAGTTATCTGGCTCCTGAATATTTCATGTATGGCAAAGTCAATGACAAGGCTGATGTCTATGCATCCGGCGTTGTACTGCTTGAGCTTCTTTCTGGTAGAAAGCCCATAAGCAATGACTTTCCAAAAGGCCGAGAGAGCCTGGTTATGTGGGTATGTCTTCTGTCATTTGCTTTATGTAAATATTGACTTTGGCTCTTATATTTTAATTGTTAGATACTAAAAGAAGATACATATGTTTCTCCAGGCAAGACCTATTCTTCATGGTGGGAAAATATCCGAACTATTAGATCCGACCTTGGGTGAAAATTATGATCGTCAGCAGTTGGAGCTAATGGTTTTAGCCGCCACACTTTGTGTCCGACGTGCGCCTAGAGCTAGGCCCCAAATGAGCCATGTGAGTTGATTCGATTTTTCCACATGGCACTAATCTGTTCTTTGTAATTTGCCTCTGGTATTATGGTCTGGTGGTGTTGCCTTCAAATTTCCTGGAGTCGCTGTTTCAAGCATTATAGATTGATAAAGAACTAATGTCTACATACTCTACACATGTCTTCGTCTGCTTGAAAAGACGCTTGTACATATTTATTGCTGAAAATCAAGGTTGTCATTACCGCCCTAGGGAGATGTGATGTGCAATTTCCTCATCCTACTCCAGGTTTGTTAATTAATGATTTTTGTATATTAATATGTATTAATATGGTCTATGTTGATTAAATTTACATTATCTTTGTGTAGGTAAATATTATTTAGTAGATGTCGGATATTCAAATCTGATGGGTTATTTTGGACCATACAAAGAAGTTATATATCATTTGTTAGAATTTCAACAAGATCTTGCCATAGGTTATCGAGAGGTATTCAATCGTGCTCATTTCTCGCTACGATCAGAAATTGAGCAAGGCTTTGGTGTATTAAAGAAGAAGTGGAAGATTTTAAAGTATATGCCAAGTTTTCCATTTGAAAAGCAAGTAAAAATTGTTGTAGCAGTGATGGTTTTACATAATTATATATGTCGAAGCGCTATCAATGATAGACATTTTGTAAGAGTAGATTTGGAAACGCTATCAATGATAAACATTTTGTAAGAGTAGATTTGTATCCCAATTATGGATATTCTGTTGATCTTGATAGTACAAATGAAGGAGTTAGTACTTCAAATAATAATTTATTTTCAAACATTACGTGTTTACGTGATCAAATAGAAATGAGTTTAGTAAACACTTAAGAATGCTTGTAATTTTCAATGAAAATCTATTTATTTCTTCGATGCCTATGTAACTATGTTTATTATAATGATTTTTTTTTATATTGAGAAAAAGTCAACATTGATGTATTTTTTTTTTTTTTTTACTTATGAATTTAGTAATATATCTTTTTTACATTACACCTTAGTGCGAAAATATAAAAAAAAAGTCATTGTTTTTATTTTCAACTTTAAAAAAATAAAAATTAAAAAAGCTTAAATTGGTCATGTCAAAGGACTTCCAAAACATGTGTTTACCAAACAACATTCCTTCAAAGTTGCTTCTTAAGATATATTTCAATTATAGTTTACCAAACAGTTTTTGCATTTCATCAAAATCCTTAGACTAAAAGCCTTTAAGGCTTTCCAAACGCACACTTGGTCCTATTTTTAATTGGGTCACTAGTAGGCTTCGGCCCATTTAAATCAAGTAATAGTTTGGAAAATGATTATTATATATCAGCCTAAACTCAATGGGCTTTATTCACCTCCTTAGACCTTTTCGGCCTTACGGTACAATCAATATGAAATGGGTGAGCCCCTTTTTACCCATCAGGTCCGGTTTGGATTTAACAATGCATTCTATTGTGACTAAAACAACTCGACGCATTTGCTGATGGGCACGCACATGCTCCTCGGCAGCATCTCAAACTCTAGATTCCATCTAGAGTCGGGACCCCCTAGCATTTGTAAAATATTGAAAGTCGGACCACCGATCAGGAACGATGATCACGTTTTTGTATATACAATGTGTGGATATGTTGAGGTTTTGAGATTAAGATTCGTTTGGTGAGCGAATAAAAGTACAATCATATTGAGTGGGCGCTTGCATGGACCATTGGCGCAAGTTGCTTCGCCACCAAAGTGGTTGGCGGGCGAGCGCCCCGTAACTTCCACCATGTGAGGAAATTTTTAGGTGCCTTCGAAAACATAATTTTTCTTGTTCAACCAAGTCACTTTTAGATTGCATGTGGTTGATGACGAGTGAGAGAATTTAGTTACATTTCAATTTAGCTACACATATTCCCCCTTAGTTGCACGTGATTGTATGAATTCGTTTTTACTTTGAAAATGAATTTAAGAATTATTCAAATTGTAAGGTGCATTTTTGTTTTGTGTTTATTGTCACTAGAAGAGTATTATTATATCTTACGTGTATTTCTTGGTCTTTTCTAGAGAATAATACTAAAACTTGTACTTTAAAGATAATTGCTTTGTTTTTATGGATCGGGTGACTTGCATATTATTCCTATATAGAATTTTTTTTTTAATTATATTATAGTCGAATCTTCATTTGACATGTATGATATCCTAAAAAGATTATTTTACCAAATAAACATTTGGGCTATCTATAAATTTCGGAAATTGATTTGTCAAATGATACTTGAACTATAAGACTTATGTATGTTTTACTTTCTCCAGCATCGCATGTAAATGAGCAGATGATCTTTTCCCGGACTTCTGAAACTTGGCGCATGTTGAATATCGCACCAGATGCATCGCTATATTTCCGGTCCAGTTCTTGGGTCGGTTCTTTTTTGTTTAAACCAGTGCTAACCCAGTTTGACCCGCATACTATTCATCAATCAAAAGGGGTCACGAGGGTGGCTGTAAACCCGAGGCCCTTATGTCCAAAATCCAAAAGGTGAAACCGATAGCCAACACAGGGTTCTGTCCAAACTTCGAATCTAGACTAAGTCCCCATCTCTCGTCAAGACCATCTTTTTTTTTGTCTAAATCTACATAATCAGTGTGTGCCCTCTGGGTAAATCAAGTGCATGAATCCAAAAGGGGCATGGATTGAAAATTACACGAGAAAATGACATGATCCTTATCACCACGAGGGAAAGGTTGCGCGAGGGTCCGTCCATCTTATTTACTGTGTTGTCACTGTCTCAATTCACATCAGCTCTTGTCCTACTGGTAAAATATATCAATAATTAAGTCAGCTTGACGTGGATTTGTGCCATTTAGATCCAGCTTACAACCCTCTCGGATGATTTTTTTAAAGTTAGGAACATTAAATTATACACATGCTGATCCACAGATATTGTACTTAAATCTGTGAACCAAGGCACGACATAATTCAGTCCATACTTAAACCTTTCGGATGACTTTTTTTAAGTTAGGAACATTAAATTATACACATGCTGATCCACAAATATTGTACTTAAACCTGCGAACCAATACACGACATGATTCAGTCCATTATTGAAGTCATCTAACCTGAGGAAGATTGGATTGTAGTATATTAATCTAATAGTATTCCCTTATAAGAATTTAAAGAATTGATAAGGTGAGTCGTGATTTCATTAGGTTAAATAACTCCTTTTTTTTTTTTTTCTTTTTCCTGGGTCTTACGTATTATTGCGAGCTAGGGTACCAAGAAGAAGTCGACTCAAAACTCCAAACTCAGTACATGATCTTGAGCTAGAACAAGTATCATTGAGCAATTCAACTTCTTTTTGTGCTTGTGTGGTATTGGCTGTGCTCAAATATACTCTTCAAAACGCAATAAATGATAGAGATCGTGACGTGCTTGCTTGGTAAGCTTCCAGAAGGGTAATATCTTGTGATCTTGATTACTTGTTGCTTATGGAAAAATAGAGTCCTACATGGTTGGGACCACAGCAGCAATTCTGATTCCGGAGTCGGGGTCCACGATGAGGGTGAACATCAATTAAACACCAGCCCACGAACGATCGAGTTACCCATTGCTTAACACTTAAGCTAATAATACAATTTTTTCAGGCAAATGAATGATATATCCGTTGCTACTTTCGTATCTCGATTTAATTTACTTAAAAGAAAAAAAAAACCATTCTTTCTTGCACCTAGCTTGAAGAGAAGCATTTACTCTTTTCTCCAAAATAGTAAAATCAAAGTTCCAGTGTGACCCACTCACGTATGGCTGCGCTGGTTGAGGTGTACCCCCTAATTTGTCACCAGGTCAGGGGTTTGACTCTTTGAGTCATCATGACTCTTAGAGTAGGTCCGTGATTTAAGTGGGGTCTTCCCCGAGATATAATCGGTGTTGTGCTCCCAAAGGTGAGCTAGGCCGGATCATCGGCATAAAAAAAAAAAAAAGTCGAGTGTGTATTCAAAGCTAGAAACTCAATTTGAGATTTTTATTTGTTCGTTCCTTCTGATCTTGAAACCATAAACAACAAAAGAACTTTAAAATGCAAAAGAAAAGGAAAGAGGACGACCGAGACTAATTTCTAATTGTTCAACAATTAAGAAAGTTCTTAACATTGCTTGTGAACTAAGCCGTCAAATTTTCTTTTTCTATGAATAAATTAAGTTTGGACAGGAAGAAGTTGTAACTAGATCTGGACTTCCATCAATATCACTTAGTAGTTTTACTGAAGAAGAAATGAACGAATTTCTGACAACTCAAATTCTTACAAATTATGAATTTCATGATCGTGAAAAGGAAAAAAAATATATTTGATTTTGAACAACTTTACTTAGAGGAAAGACGTCTATTATTTTTTACTGATTCAATATGACAATGGAAATAAGTTATTTGATTGATTTCATTGGAAACTTAGCGCAAATATGGTATGCGAAGGAGAGAGACGTTGAGGTTGCTTTTGTCGAACGAGAGGAGTAATGTGAATGGTAATATCGAACTAAATTTTGTGATTGAAGGGTAATTTTGGCTAGTTAACATACAAAGGATGTGGTTTAGTAACTACATATTGGATGTTACAGCCTTTTTATCAAACTCGCAACACTTCATTTGGCCTTTTGTGCATAATTAGTATCCAGCTCAACGCTCTCCAACAACTTGTAAGGAGTCTCCACGCAATTTGCTACCTTGCTATAGGAGGCTAGGAACTATTTAATGAAAATGCTAGTACTACCACCTAGAGGGGGTGAATATGTGTTAAAAAATATTTAACAATTAAATGCGAAATATATTATGTTACAAGCAAAGTCCGTGGATGAGTCAAGGTCTGATTAAAAGCGCCACTAGGGGTGTGTTTGTTTTTGTTTCTTTTTTCTTTTTATGAACACAAATCTTATTTTTTTGTTCCCGGGAACAAAAAGAAAACAGAAATGCATTTGTTTGTGTTTTTGTTCCAAATCTATTTTTTTTTATTCCCGGGAACAAATTTGGAACATAAACAATAAACAAGAAAAACTCATTTCTTGTTTTTGGAATACTTTGGAGAAACAAATTTTCTCTCTCTTCTTTCTTTTCTTTTTCTTTTCTTCTTCTTTTTTCTTTGGCCGGTCGCTGACCTTGGCCATGACTGGCGATCGGTGGTCGAGGGCCGGCAACCTCGCCGGAGTGTCGCCGGCCCCTGGCGAGGCTGACCTTGCCCCTGTCGGCGACGCTCGGCCTCACCTTGGTTGGGCAAGCTCGAGCTCGCCCAAATCCGGCGAGGCTGAGCTCGCCCAGCCAAGGCGAGGCTGAGCCTTGCCCAACCACGGTGAGGCTCGGCCTCGCCAGGGGCCGGCGAGCCTCCCTGTGGTTGGGCAAGGCCACCGGCCCTTGTCGGTCATGGCCGAGGCCGGCGACCGGCCAAACCCAAGAAAAAAAGAAAAAAGAAAAAAAAAAAAGAAAAAAGAAAAAAGAAAAAAGAAAAAGAAAGAAAAATAAGAAAAATACAATAAAATATTAAAAAAATTTAAAAAACACAAATTTACCAAGCATGTTTATGTTCTTTTTCTATTTTAGGAACAAGTTTACAAAACGCTTTCTTTTGTTCAAAAATTGTTCCCCGAAACAGAAATAATTTTTTCTATTTCTGATCCCTGGAACAATTTTTGAACAGAAATGTTACCAAACACACCCTAGACTTCTGAAGAAAATTTAGACTCAAATAAGAGATGTAATTGATTTTTGATAAATTTAAAAGAAAATTGCATTAGATAAAGTTAAAAAGAATTTTTTTTTTGACAATTTTTTTGACAAAAAGTTAAAAAGAGTTAAGGGAAGAGAAAATTGCACATGAGATTTATAATAATTCTGCTTAGATAAAATGTACATTCACTCTTTCACGTTGATAGCTTTCTGGCTGAAATTCACTAAAGCATCAATGGAGAAGTACTATATTTCGAGTGCAAACACTTAGTTGAAGATTTCTTTTTCCCTCACTAAGTTATTCTTCTTGTGATTTTCTCTCTCGAGTATAATTTGTAAAAGCTGTCGTTAAAGAACGAGTGGTTGGAAATGCTTCAAACTTTGGAATTTCAATTTTCACGCTCTATTTCAAATATGACCTCCTCAAATACTCCTCTATGCCTTACTAGCCATTGACATTCTCCAGAGGAATTTCTTCCAATCAATCCGTTGGACATAATCGATTAAGGAAATCTTGTAGCCGTTTGAAGATTGAGATGAAAATCCGTTGATTTTGGTTGTCCATATAATCAGAATCTAGGGCCCCGTTTGTTTGCACTTCTTTTTTTTGTTTTTAAACAGTTTTTCTGTTTTTTTGTTCCTGGGAACAAAAAAAGAACAGAAACGCGTTTGGGTGCATTTTGTTCCTTTTTTGTTCTTTTGTTCCCAGGAACAAAAAAGAAACAGAAACAAAAAACACAAATTTTGTGTTTCTTGTTTCTGGAACACAAATCAGAAACAAAAAAGGAACAAATTTCCATCGGACGAGCTCGTTTCTTGTTCCTTTTTTATTTCTTGGACAGGGCCTCCTCTCCCCCCCGCGACGAGCTTCCTCCTGCGACCTGCGACAACCGACGAGCGACGGCCGACGAGCTTCTCCTCCGGCGACCTGCGACGAGCGACGAGCGCCTCCTCCTGCGAGCAGAGAATTCCATCGTCTTCTCCGGCGCCTGTCTCCACAGCTGCTGCTCCTTCACCAGGTACGTCGTCGCTGCTCCTCCTTCACTGATTGTCTTCACTTCGGCGAGAGCTCGAGCGTTAGGGCTCGCTCGAGGCAGCGCTTGCCCAGATCTGCGAGCCGCTTGCTCGAGCGAGTCTCGCAGATCTGGGCGAGCGTTGCTCCCCAGATCTGCGACAGCAGCTCGTCTGCTCGCTCGAGATGCGGGCGGCGAAGCGAGCGACGAGCCCGGCTGCTGCTCGGGCTCGGCTCGAGCGAAGCGCTCTTGCTCGGCCTCGGGCTCGGCTCGAGCGAGCGGCGAGCGAGCCGGCCGCTGCTCGGGCTCGGCTCGAGCGAGCGAGCAGCGCGGGCTCGGTTCGGGCTCGGCTCGAGCGAAAGCGGAAAGCGAGCGTCGCGCGCTCGGGCTCGCTCGAGCGAGCGGGGCAGCGCGTCGCTGCGCTCGGGCTCGGCTCGAGCGAGCGACGGGCAGCGAGTTGATCCTCCCTCTTTGATGAATTCTTGAATTTCTTGTGGTTGTTTTGCTTGGGTCGTGGATCGGAATCGGTCCCAAAATTCATCATTTTCCGTGTTTCGCTTGAAAAAGAATAGATGGCCTGGTTTCAACAAAGGTAACTCAGCTGGCGAGCGAGTTCGGTTTGACTGTGAGTCAGTGTGTGGGGTTTGCAGCGGCCGTGTTGAAGGGTGGTTGGGCGGGCAAAGGTTGGATCTTTCGGTTTCTCCCCCCGAGCACTTAAGCACGTATACGTGAATATGATGTATTGATGGGTGTTGTTAGATTTGGCCTTTGCTGGCGTTCCTCGACACCATGACGAGTTGCTGTTCTGTTGATCTTTGTCCCACGATCCTGTTGTCCCGCGATCCTGTTGTTCTATGGCAAATATCTCCTGTTGTTCTCAATTTGCGTTTTGTCCCGTATTGCTTGGATTTGATCGAATATTAGTATTTTCTGTGTGTCTCTATGAACCCTTGCGACTCAGGGGAGAAAGACAAAAGGAAGAAGATGACGCCCGAAGAAGAGAACGTGTAGAGGGGTAGACTAAAGGGGAGGAGAAAAATAAAAGTGAAAGAAAAGAAAAGAACAGAAAAAAAAAAGGCACGTAAGAAGAACAATGTTGTCGACTTGTTCATTTAGTACATTCTTTGTGAATCTATAAGAACAACGTTGTTCGACTTTTTTTTGTAGGAATGTTGGGGATTATACATTATGTGAGATCGTTGATATCTTATGACTATAATGCTTCGATTTTTTCTCTTTAAGTTATGGATTTGTAGAGAATGGAGGGTGTTGTTTCATTGTTGCCTTATTGCTTATTGTGTTGAATTTTTCTTTACTTAAGGTACATCCTCAATTGGTTGATTCATTCTCAAGTGAACGCTGATGCTTTGAGAACTTTGGTAGATCCATCCAAAGTTCCGCCTTGCCGGTGCCAATCCACGAAGACATACTCTTTTTCCCTTGCTCTGTTCCGAATTTGCCAGTCCCTGCCACATAAATCGCAATTTGCTGCATTTGGAAACAATCATCCGCACGCTAAGGTTGGCCTCTCGGCTTTTTTTTTTTTTTTTTCATTTTCTTAATCTTAGAGATCTTATAATTTAGTTGGACCATTCACAAAATAGGATGGGGTATACGGATCCATATAGGTTACCATGCTAATTTTGTATATGGCGTGTAGTTCTTACGGTTTTATGTTAATGATGTAATTCATAACTCATGTGATGCTCAACCGGTCGAAGATTCAATGGCATCCGAGAGACACTCATTCAATGCAAAGTGGACGGAGTCTATAACCAATATACTTATCGGCTTATTGGTGGATGAGGTCAAAAAGGGAAACCGCACCTCTTCCACTTTCAACAAAGTCGGGTGGAGGAATGTACAGTCTGAACTCAGTAGACAGACAGGATTCCAATTTACCATGGTTCAGCTGAGGAACAAGGTAAACAAACTGAAACAACAATATGGCAGTTTTCACAAACTCATTTCTCAGTCCGGATTTGGTTGGGATAATGTCAACAAAAGAGTTACTGTCGAAGATCCAAGTGTATGGGAATCTCATATCAAGGTATTTCTTAACTTTGTGGTCATTTTGATATTATTACAGATGTCAATTATGAAATGTATGATTATATTGCTGAAATGTCATTATTGTAAAAATTGTAGGATAATGTCGAGTGGGCAAGATTCAGGAAGAATGGACTTCCTCAGTATCCTGAGCTTTGTATTATTTTTGGTGGTACATATGCTACGGGAATTATGCCGTAGGATGTGCTCAAGAAGACAATGTCGGATGATGATGACAATGATGATGACAATGTACGGGGTGACAATAGTGGTGGCGGTGCAGATGGTGTCAATGCAGGTGGAGGTGGTGACTATGATGGTAGCAATGCAAATGATTTCATTGGATACCATAGTGATGACAGACTTTTTACAACAGACGATATTGGAACTTCAGCTCGTGGGAAGCACAAATTGGATAGAACTCCAAATAGTAAGCGGAGAAGAAAGAGCAACCAATCCAGTTTTGATGAAACTTGTAGAGCCATACAAGATTTTCTAAAAGTTAAGTCACCAAGTCCATCTGGTGATGGCTCTGCGAGCTCAGGGACTTCACAACCACCTAGTGACCCTTTCTCCGTATCTCTTTGCGGTCCGATTCTAAACAATATGCCCGAGCTAGAGCAAGATGTTTACAATAAAGCGTGGAACGAGCATGCGTCAATCGTGAATGGAGGGAGGCTTTCATTACATGCATACCGCAAGGAGGATTGGCCTTCTTCAATTTCTTTAGTAGATATTTGGAAATATATTATGAATTGCATGGAGTTTCATTAGATCGTATGACGTATATTATCTATTAATCTTTAGTTTATTCAAATATGATTAGTGTTGAGACTCTTGTAATATCTTATTGAGATTTTATGACTTATGTTATTAATTATTATTAAGATGTGTTTTCAAAATCTATATTGATGTTTTGGTCATTTTTGTGATTGTATAGGTACTATGGAAGGGGGATCAAATAGTGTGTCTAATGAGCAAGTACAACCAGTTGAACAATTCTCGGGGGATGACATTAACATATTGGTAGCATGGCTCTGCTTAGCTGCGATGGAGACATCCCTCCATGCGAGAGAACCTATTAGGGACAGTCAATTATCAGGAGGAGAATGGATAAGGGAGATTGTTCATGGACATTCAGATAGGATATATGAAGCATTTAGGATGGAGAGACATGTTTTTATGAATTTATGTGACTTAATGAGGATAAGGGGTTGGTTGAAAGATAGTCGATTTGTTCAAATAGATGAACAAGTTGGGATATTTTTAAGTGTGGTTACTCACAATAACTCAAATAGAGATTTATGTGAGAGATTCCAACATTCAGGAGAAACGATTAGCAAGTATTTCAATAGAGTGTTGAAAGCAATGATCAAATTTTCAAAGGAGATAATCAAACCACCGTCCTTTGACGTCATTCCACAAGAAATTCTTATTGATCCTAGTCATAAACGCTATTTCAAGGTATGATTTTTATATTAATTTTATACCGTCAAATACATGTAGTTGATAATCTTATATGATATTGATTGTTAATATATTAACAGGGCTGCGTAGGTGCTATGGATGGCACCCATATAGATGCTACCGTTCCTGTGTCTCAGCAGATTCCATTTAGAGGTAGGAGTGGGAGAACAACTCAGAATGTGCTGTGTATTTGCTCTTTTGATATGAAATTTACTATCGTGTATGCTGGATGGGAAGGATCTGCCAACGATTGTCGAGTGCTTTCAGCAGCACTCGAAAATCCGCAACTGCAATTTCCCCGACCACCACCTGGTATTTACTTTGTTTATGAAGACAATTTTATGATTATATATTATGGTTCAATATCACAACAAAATTAAATTGATAAGCATGTTACAGGGAAATATTACGTGGTAGATTCAGGTTATGCAGCACTTCCAGGATTTTTAAATCCATTTAAAGGCGATCGGTATCATCTAAGCGAGTATAGAGGGAATGGGGGACAACCAAGGACAGCAAGAGAATTGTTCAACAAAAAGCACTCTTCATTGAGAAATGTAATTGAGAGGTCATTTGGGGCATTAAAGAATCGATTCACCATTTTGAGACAGATGCCTCCATTTACAATTCGGAAGCAAGCACTTGTTGTAATTGCTTGTTGTGCTCTCCACAATTATATTCGTGATCAAGATGCGATGGATAGAAACTTTTCCATATATGGAGATCCGGAATATCCATGCGGACCTACATAATTGGAGGTTGCAGATGATACATTGCATGATGCACCTGGAATAAACATGCTTAGGACAAGGATTGCAAATAAAATGGCGAGGGATCATAATATGCCTGAAATTTCATGACTTTGTGTTTCCGACTTTTGTAATTTTGTTTTTAAGTATTCACTTATCAAATCCAATGTGATGTAGTTGAACAATGAACTATATTACTTCATTATTATGATGTTATGTATGAAAGGGTCTACGTAGAGATCTATGAAGTATTCTTCATTTAGGTAGCTCTTATGGTGGGATTTTTACTTATGAAATTTTGTTCCAAGTATGCACATGATCATGTTCAAAATGTTTGTCTTCACCAACTATGAACAAAATTAAATTGATGAGCATTTCATTAGAGTTATAATGCAATACCACGTTAACACTTTATTGAAAAAAAAAAAAGGCACGTGAGAACAATTTGGAACAAAGTTTATTTATAAAATTTTCTTCAGAGTATGCACTTATAACTATGTTTAGAATGTTTGACTTTACTCACCATGAACAAAATTAAATTGATGAACATTTTATGATAATGAGAATTCAAAGTCAAGTTTACACTTTATTTAAAAAAAAAACAAACTGGAAAATTTTGGTACGAACTTAAAATATTTATTCCATTCAAAGCAAATATGATCAAGTTTAGAATGTTTGTTTTCACTTAATATGGACAAAATTAAATTGATAAGCATTTCATGAGAATGATAATTCAATACCAAGTTCACATTTTATTAAAAAAAAAAACAATTGGAAAAAAATTGGAACAGAAATTTTGTACATAACCAAACGTGTTTCTGTTCTTTTTCTATTCCAGAAACAGAATTTTTTTACAGTTACCAAACGTGTTTCTGTTCTTTTTCTATTCCAGAAACAGAAATTTTATACGATTACCAAACGCGTTTTTTGTTCAGAAATTGTTCCCAGGAACAGAAATACTTTTTTCTATTTCTGTTTCCTGGAACAATTTTTAAACAGAAACGCAAATAAACGCGCCCTAGGTTTCTATAAGTAGATGCTTCCCAAAAAATGAACTTGTCTTCAAGATTAATTTCATCAATTCATGATTAATTCCATGAATGTATTTATAATATGTAAGTGAGATTTTTTACCAGAAAGCCATATATTAAAGAATAAAATCTATAACGTTCATATTAAATCATTGTCATAAGATCAATAATTCTGAGTCTGATTATATCTTCGTTTTGGACTTGGTTTCAGTCTGGATTGTGTCGAGTGGAATGAATAGATTTTGACAAGAGTCTGCGATATGACTTCAGAATTCTACTATTCTTTAGAACAAGAACAAGAACACAAATAAGAAAGTTTTGTTAACTTCAAAACCTGGTAAGAGCTTTCTCAACATTTAATAGTTATCATCCACTTGGACAGCTTATCATTCACTATGCTCTACACCAAGCAAGATCAATATAAAATTTTACACATTCTGCTCCGTCACACTCATCTCTAAAATCAGCTGCTTTACTCTCCTTTTCCACAACGCAGAAGAAATTCCAAATCTAACAAGAAGCAAAGCACAAAAAGAATGGCCGATCCGACTCCGTTGCTCTCACAATCTGCCACCGCCAGCAGCGACCAGGGACCTCTGAAGCTTAAGAAGCAGTACCCGTCGTTGGATTCGATGATCGAGCAGTCCATGAAAGATTTCGGGTGGGCTCAGCTCATGCAAGCCTTGCTTGTGTCGCTTGCTGCTTTCTTCGACGCACAGCAAACGTTCATAAGCATTTTCACTGACGCTCTACCATCGTGGCACTGCGTGAATCTTGACGATCAATATTGCAACTCCATTTCCGACGTTTGTCTACTTGCGAATAGTTCCTCATGGCAATGGGATTATCCCAAGCACGCCTCTATAGTCTCTGAGTGGGGCCTTCAATGCGCAAACTCAGCAATAAAGGGCTTACCGGCTTCGTCCTTCTTCATGGGATGCTTGATTGGCGGTTTGCTTTTGGCGACGCTTGCCGATTCATTGCTCGGCCGCAAAAACATGCTCTTAATGTCTTGTTTAGTCATGTCTTGCTCATCCCTACTCACGGTCTTCTCCACCAACGTGTGGATCTACTCCTGCTTGAGATTCGTCACTGGATTTGGACGCGCGACAATTGGCACGTGTGCTCTCGTGCTGTCAGCGGAATTAGTTGGCAAGAAGTGCCGAGGGAGTGTCGGGATGATTGGATTCTTCATTTTCACATTAGGTTTTTTATCATTGCCGGCGATTGCCTACTTGAACCAAGGTTCATCATGGAGAATTCTATACATTTGGACAGCAGTCCCGGCCATTGGCTACTGTGTCTTAGTCCATTTCTTGGTTTGCGAGTCACCGAGATGGCTCTTCGGGATGGGACGCAGGGAAGAGGTTATGGAATCCTTAAAGAGAATAGCGCCGCCGGGTGCGAGCGCCCTCACCAACGGCTTCTCCTCAGTCTCGCTCAACGAGTACCCTTTCAACAACATGGACATCTTTTCGGCAATCAAGGCCATATTAGAAAAGAGATGGGCCTTTCGCCGGCTATGTGCAGTCATGTTGATTGGGTTCGGGGCGGGGATGGTGTACTACGGAATGCCGCTCGGGGTCGGGAACTTGGACTTCAACCTCTACTCGATTATCACGCTCAACGCCCTCGCCGAACTGCCTTCGACCCTGGTCACTTTCCTCCTCATAGGAAAGCTCAATAGGAGGAGTTCTCTACTATTCTTCACAACACTCAGTGGGGTTTTTAGCGTGATGTGCATTTTGGAGGGCCAGGTGTGGCAAAAGTTGCAAATTGTCTTGGAGCTAGTCTCTTTCTTCAGTGGGTGCACCGCGCTTGATGTGCTGTTGATATTCACATTAGAGTTGTTCCCTACGTCCGTGCGGAACACGGCGATGTCGATGGTGCGGCAGGCAGTGGTGTTTGGCGGTGTGTTCAGCCCATTGCTGGTGGCAGTGGCCGGCCGGACAGGCGACAGTGTGGTGTCTTTTGGGGTTTTTGGGCTGGTCATCGGGTGTTGTGGGCTGTTTGTCATGTGCTTGCCGGAGACAAGAGGTGGGAATCTTTGTGATACCATGGATGAGGAAGAGCGGAAAGAGGACAAAAGGGACCACCGTGTTGTTGGAGGTAATAGGTTTGAGAGAGAAGAAGTAGTTGCTTGAAGTATTACACCAAGAGACGTCAAGTTTGGAACGCTCAACAGTGTTACCTCTAGCGTAGGGAAACCCTAGAGTTTTTATATGCACGTTATTGGGCTTCGGCCCATATGGACCCAAATAACCATACTTTTACCTATTGGGCTTGTATGTGAACATATTATTTTGGACTATATTAATAATATATCCAACAATCTCCTCCTATGTTCACCATACAGCACAATCCAATAAGTTGGTCAGTGTAATGTTCAAACAAACATGAATCATCCACATTCAGTCCAAGATAATCAACTCGGATCAGTCAAAGAGTATTCCAGCAGTAAAGTATTAAACTAAATCATCATGTGCAAACTAAATAAGTGAATCATTCTTATCATGAATCTGTTCTGAGATTAAAATTCAAATCCCAAAATAATTCTCAGATTCAGTTCACAACCAATATATGCATATTAATCAAGTATAAGTAGGCCAGTCAAAATAGTCTAAGGCCTTACAAATATAAGAAACAAGCATAATAATGTCCACAAAATAGAAATAGCAAAATGCAAGTCTCAAGTAAATGAACTTCATCAAAATAGGCAATAGCAGTAAACCGTCAAGTCCCCACACGCTCTAAGTGATATATATTCATTCATCAAGTAGATCATCCCGGTCGGATCCCACTCATTAAGCTCTCCTCCATCTCTCGCCATCCCCCGTAGAATGTCAAATATGAATTTCATATTATCATGAATTCAATCAATTGAATAAAAGCTTAGCACCATTCCATCAAAGGCGGAGAAGAACATATATTGATGTCATAAAGCATCATAATATCATGTCATAAGCATCAAGCCAGTTTCATAAATTATGAACAAGACCTAAACAATGTGATTTACAAAGAGCCATCAACTTAAGTTTAATTGTAGGAGAATAACTATTGTCTAGTTTCAAAGAACAAGACCAATAGTCAAGTCACTTACAACAACCTAGTCATGTAATATCAAGTTTCAATTAAGAACAAGACAAATAGGCTTCTTATGTAAACAATTGTTTCTATGTTTCAATTTGGAATGTCACAATTACTGATTCCTTAAAGTCAAATAATCTAGCATCAAGTTTGGAATGAGATCATTTAACCAAAAAAGGATAGTCCAATCTAGTTGAATTGTATCATCAAGTTTGGAATGACACAATTTTTCCAGATAGAACATTTGAATTAGGTTAAAGTCATCTTCATCAAATTTGGAATGAGACAACTCACCCTCTTCAAATAGTCAGCAACTGTGAACATCGATGAAACATATAAACTGTGCTTATCATTGTAGCCAATAAAGAAATATTTGATAATTCAAAACACAGGTAAGTAAATGGTAGTTAAGACTTGCCTATATAGTCTTTAACCCCAATTCCCCCACTGTTTTGAATAATCGATCTTTAGGCATACCTTTGGTGAGAGCATCGGCTATGTTATCCTTCGATCTCACATCGATCAAGGTGATAACCCCTTGTTCTCTTAGATAATTCAACAACGCATGTCTCGTCTCACATGTCTTCTCTTTGAATTAAAGAGAGTATTATTGACGACTTGGACATTTTGCTCGATTATCACAAAATAGGCTTAAAGAATTAATCTTTAGCCGAGTCAAAGGAATATCCATAATCAGATTCTTTATCCACTCTGCCTCTTCACCGGCTGAGGCTAAAGCAAAAAGTTCCGATTCCATAGACGACAATGCAATACAAGTCTGTCGTTTGGATTTCCAAGTAATAGCAGCTCCACCCAAAGTGAATACATACCCACTAGTGGACTTACTATTTCCAATATCTGAGCACCATGAGGCATCAGAATATCCATCCACAATTGGAGGATAACCAGAATAATAAAGAGCATAATCTTTAGTACCTTTAAGGTATCTCATTAGTCTATTAAGGGCATCCCAATGCTCTTTACTAGGATTACTAGTAAAACGACTCAGCATACCATCTGTAAAGGCTATGTCGGGTCTAGGGCAACTCATAGCATACATGAGACTACCAATCAGTTTCGAGTACTTTAACTGATCCACGCTGGTCCCTTCATTAGGACTCAGTCTATTATTATAATCACATGGTGTCTCACTCGGTTTACACTTATCGTATCCCCAAGTAGAAAGTAGCTGCTCAATATAATGAGTCTGGCTAAGGGAGATGACTTGCCGTTCAAAGCTTACTTTCATACCAAGAATGGTATTAGCAATACCAAGATCTTTCATGTCAAATTCTTTAGCTAAAGTAGCTTTCACGTCACTCACTATAGAATGATCGGAACCAAGAATTAACATGTCATCAACATACAAGCAAATGATGACTATCTTATGTGACATAGAACGATGGTAAAGGCATTTATCTGAATAACTAGACGAAAGCCATACCTCTTTACCACTTCATCAAATTTAAGATGCCACATCTTAGGTGCTTGTTTAAGACCATATAGAGATTTATTTAATTTACAAACTTTGTCCTCAAGACCTTTCATAACATATCCTTCCGGTTGTTCCATGTAAATTTCTTCATTTAAATCTCCATTTAAGAAAGCTGTTTTTACATCCATTTGATGAACTACAAAGTGTTCAATAGATGCCAAAGCAAGAAGAATTCTTATAGTTGATAGATGACACACAGGTGAATAGACATCAAAGTAGTCTATTCCACTCTGTTGTTTATAGCCTTTAGCTACTAAGCGTGCTTTGTATCACGGCTATTGATCCATCACTATTCAGTTTCTTCTTCAACACCCATTTACAGCCTATAGCTTTAGCCCCTTTTGGCAAATTTACTAGCTGCCAAGTGTGATTACGTAGCGAGAGAGCTCATTTCATCATCTATGGCTTCGCACACGTAGAGATTCCCTAGATCTCATCGCTTCGATAGGAGAATGGATCATCCTCAAGATTGTAAGCAACAAAGTCTTCACCAAAACTTTTGGGAATTCTCTCTCTTGTAGATACTCTAACTGGAATTGATTCAATAGCCAACTGTGTGGAATTAGTGTCAGAAGGGCCTGCTTCAGATTCTACAAGAGATTCTAAAATCATATTTGTAGATCCAGAAACATTCAAGCCTTGATCTCTGATAAACTTGTTTTCAAAGAACACTGCGTCTCTAGATTCTATCACTGTGTTAGTAGATAGATCTAAAAACCTATTTGCAGCGCTATCTTCTGCACTACCTAGATATACACAAGTAATAGTTCTAGATCCCACCTTAGGTTTTTTAGGATCTGGTATACTTACATAAGCAATACAGCCCCAAGTCTTAAGAGTATCATATCTACAAGGGCGTTTATGCCATATCTCATAAGGTGTCATGGACAACTTAGAGTGCGGCAACCTGTTCAAGATGTGATTAGCAGTTAGAACTGCTTCTCCCCAGTAGGAGGAAGGCATACCAGCTGTAAGTAACATAGAGTTTAACATTTCAGTTAACGTTCTATTCTTACGCTCTGCAACACCATTTGATTGGGGTGAATAAGGAGCAAGTGGTTTCAAGTATTATACCTTCTAAAGCACAAAATTCCTTGAACCTTGACATAGTATATTCTCCTCCTCTATCACTCCTAAACCTCTTAATTTTCAAGTTGAGTTGATTTTCTACTCTAGACTTGAAAATCTTAAATTTTTCAAAAGCCTCATCTTTCGATTTCAACAAATAGACATGACAATATCTAGAAAAATCGTCTATGAATGTTATTAGATACTTCCGACCACCTTTAGTAATGTAATTTCTAAAATCACAAATGTCAGAATGTATTAACTCAAGAAGTTGTGTGCTTTTAGAAACCAATTTAAAGGGTTTTCTAGTGATTTTAGCCTGTGCACACACTTCACACTTATCAAATCGAATAGAAGTATCTAATGGAATGTTATGAGTTTTAGCTAAATGTTGCATTTTCCTGTAATTCACATGTCCAAGTCTATTGTGTAGCAACTTTGGATCAATCAAAGTAGAATTCACATGATTTATGCTATCAGCATTTAAACTCAACATATACATGCCATTAACCATGAAAGCACAACCAAAATAATATGAGTTAACAGATAAAGTTACTCTACCATTCATAGTTGAAAAAGACATACCAGCTTTATCAAGTAAACTCATAGATATCAAATTCTTCTTAAGTAAAGGTACTACTCTAACATGTTTCAGAGTTAGTAATTTACCTGAAGAAAGCACCAAATTTGCAGTTCCAGCATGAGTCACCTTTGCCTCACCACCATTGCAATTTTCCACAGTGTCTTTCACTTCTATGACCTCAGTGAGTAAATTCTTGTCATTTGTAGCATGACAAGTAGCGCCCTTTGTCCAACCACCACTTAGAAGAGATGCTGGCCTTTCCATTCTTCATCATTCCAATAAAGGCTCGAGGCTCGATCCTCTAATTAGCATATTGGCCTCATTATGTGGTGTGTCGTTCTTTGGCTTCCTTGGCAACTTACACTCTGCTGCCCGGTGACCCACTTTCCACGGTTATGGCACTTGCCCTTCTTCTTCTTTTGGAAGATAGTCTTTTTGGCCTCTAACTGTAAAGAGGATTCACCTTTTGGTGACTTGGACTTTTTCCGAGGTTTATTGGAGTGTGAAACTAAGTTGGCAACTGACTTTTGTTGTCCCACTTGTTCCAAATTCTTCCTAGTGATATTTTGATCCTCAATGTGAATATACCTCTTTAATTCATCCAGTCCCATCGTACCTTCATCTGTGCATTTCAGTCTTGAAAGAACTCCATTCGGTTGGCGGTTGCTCAACACAAGACCAACAAAGAGATTATCGGACATATCAGAATTATCATCTTTCAGCTTGTTCCTCATGTTCTCAAATTCAACTAAGCGAGAGGTGATGCTTGAATTCATAGTGAATTTAAAATCAAAAAATTTCTCCGCTAGGAGGGTTTTAGATAACCCCTCTTGTTTTTGGAACCGAGCGTTCAAGTGATCCCATATCTCTTTCGCCGTCTTATACTCACTATAAGTCATAGCCAAATTAGGATTTAGAGAGTTCAACAAGTAATCTCTACAAAAATCCTCATCTTTGTTCCATTGATATTCATTCACATCTTGTGGTAGATGTAAAATCGCTCAATACAAGTATAGAATATGTCACGTTCTTTCATGCCAAATTGAACATGTAATTTCCAGCCATGAAATTCAGTAACATCAAATGATTGCAACTTTATAATATCATAGGAACTACTCTTTGCCATTTTAATCAAAGCAAAGTGTTAGAAAGAGTGCACCTTGGAGTCCTCGGAGCCACAAAGTCAAATAACTCTCATAACCTTGACCAAATTGCTCTGTAGAGATGGAATTTGCCAAAACAAACCCCAAAAACAGATCTGGAGCGCCCAAAAACCTTAAGATGGACTGCCCTTGTTGCTGAAACTTGCTGAAAAATTTCGTCCCCCGAAATTCGCTAGAAATTTCGTCCCCAAAATTCGCTAGAAATTCAGATGGAAACTTTCGGGTGACGTAACTTCTTCGTCCGACCTCCGATTGACGCGAGTGACCACTCAAAACGTTAGATCAAAGCCCAAGTGGTTTCACTCTCTTAAATTGGCTATAATTTTTGGGTTTTTGAATCAAAGATTTCGGTCACCCGAATCTTCAAACTCAGATCCCGGCCAATATCACCGTCGAAATCGAAAGTAAATTACAGCCGTGAGTTCGTCTTGACGAAATCTTCAAGAACACACTTTACTCGCTCAAATCCGACACACGAAGATAATACTTCAAGATTGTTGGAGGTAATAGGTTTGAGAGAGAAGAAGTAGTTGCTTGAAGTATTACACCAAGAGACGTCAAGTTTGGAACGCTCAACAGTGTTACCTCCAGCGTAGGGAAACCCTAGAGTTTTTATATGCACGTTATTGGGCTTCGGCCCATATGGACCCAAATAACCATACTTTTACCTATTGGGCTTGTATGTGAACATATTATTTTGGACTATATTAATAATATATCCAACACGTGTTTTGTGCTAGATAGAGATAATGGTAGTCATTGGTGGGAGTGTCAGTTCTGTCTTATCGCTGTGGCCTAAAAGGGTTGTCTAATTGCAAATCCAATTTGGATAACCTTCTGTGTATTTCTAGCAAAAATGATAAGCAACTTCTTATGCTTTGTTTATTTCATGAAAAATGAATGATTAGAAAACTATTTTCTCCAAATTAAGAACAATCACTTATATCGCTTATAAAATTTATAATGACTTTTTGGACCAAAAAAGATAAAATTAATCTAGTCTTCTAGGATTCTCAAGAATAAGTTATACACATAATATTATATTTTAGGGGCAACTTTTGTCTCTAAAATAGATATTGTTTCCCCCAAACCAGTGAGATGGTGGAAATAGCCCCTCCTTATTAAAATTTCAGAATCACTCTTGGTAAAGTTGATCATCGACCAGATTGGTGCGGGTTCACGGGCTGTGAATTCATGCCTAACTTTATGCTCGGTCCATCCATCAACCAAAGTATTTGTAACTTTGTAGGCGAATGCCTTAAAAGACACTTGTTAAGATACTGGTTAAGGAAAATATTAGACTTTATAGTGCACTGGCTGTCTAACGTTATATATGATTATAATTTGGAAAATGTGATTGGTTTCTTAATTAGCATACTTAACCAATGCCTCATGGGCATGCTTTAATAACACCCACATACATGTAGCGCTTTGCATTTTTATTTTATTTTAAGTATTGATAAGGGAGTGAGAGTTTTCGAGCGCTCAATTAGTCCCCTGTGCTGCAGAGATCAATGAATATAGCTTTGCGTTGGTGGATGTGATTTCCAAGAGAATGTACAAAGTCTTGTAGTTCAAACTAGATCTTGAGCTAGAAAAAATGAATATGTTGTTAGGGAAATCTCTTATGATGTTTTGAAGATGACAAAATAAATCAAAGGCTACTAACATGTTTGATGGTTGAGTAATAGATCATGCAGATGATAGAACATGTAAATGATTTTATCAAAGTCAGAAGACGGCCAGAAGACTGAACGTAACATATGTGTAGAGTATATTTTGAAGATTTCCAGACTTCTGTGTCAAAGTCTGAAGACTGCCAGACTTAAGACTCAAAGTCTAAAGACTGCCAGACTCAAGACTCAAAGTCTAAAGACTGCCAGACTTTAGTGTCAAAGTCTGTTTTACATCAGAAGTCTGTCAACTCTGACTAATTCCAGACTGAACGTGAATGATGAACTAGAAGACAGACTCTATGCTGAAACTGAACCAGAAGACAGATTCTATGCTGAAGTTGAACTGGGTACAGACCTTAAAGCTAAATCTGTTCAGAAGCAGATATGTTCAGACCCAGATTGTAAAGTCTACAGACCCAGATTGTAAAGTCTACAGACTCAGACTTTACATCCAGATTCGATGAATCGTAACTCAAGCCCAATCATACAACGGCTAGTGATCTGGTTTGGATTCCACATCAAGATTGATTCGATTGATTCAATCTAATTGATTGACGATTGGATCTTGAAGACAAGAACTTTCTATACGAAGAAGCTTTACTTATGGAAACCAAGATTTCGTTTGTATGGGCGATCGGAATCAATTTGGGATTTTACCTTTGTCACTCAACGGCTACCAAATCTTCTAGATACAGAGCTGTCCAACGGGTAGTTTGGAAGTGGAGGAGTATTTAAGGAGATCATGGACCGATGAGCAAGTAAGAGACGGAGTGTAGAATTTAAAATTCCAAAGTCTGAGCGACCTTTAATCATACACTTATCTTTGGAGAGCTTAAACGTTTATGATCGTGAGAGAAATACCAAAAGAGTGACTTAGTGAGATAGTGTGATCTACTACTAAGTGTTTGCACTCGAAGTTGTAATCTCTTATTGATTGCATAGTGGAATCCAGCCAAGAAGGCTGTTAGCGTGGGAGAGTGGACGTAGGCTTGGATTAAGCCGAACCACTATAAATCTTGTGTTCTTATTCTCTTCCCTAACTCCTTTGTTTTATTTGAAGTTTATTTTATTCTGCATATATTTGCCAAGATTTATTTTAAACACATATTCACCCCCTCTAGGTATTTATTCTAGCTATCTCACATGTTTTACCACTTGAGCAAGAAGAGAGCCCAGGACACTCCCGCGATTGAAGGTAGCTCCATTGACCAAAAAAATGATGCATTTATGGAAAATGTCCCATCACTGTCATGTGGCACAATGCCAAGATGATGAGGACAATAATTGTTTGAAGAAGTACTTTCATTTTATCGAGAAGTATCAAAGATAAGAGAAGCAGGGAATACCAGAGGTAAGAGGAATATCTAAATCATCGTTCTCACTAATACATTGTTGCTTGATCGTGATGTGCTCGTCAATCTCCGCTTACTGCTGATCATATACTTTCAAAGTCTTATCAAACTCATCGGAGCATCTCTTCAAGATTCTCCCCGCCTCTTCGATAGCAGACCTCTTGATGTGGAGGAGACGATGGATTGCAGCCAGTCATTACAAGAGTTTCCTCTCATCTAAAAGTTCAGCTTCTTCATTGACAATAGTTTGGTAAAGTTGGGATCTTGCTTTATTGCTTTTTTCTGCTGTGCCAATTGAATTTCCAAAGCACTGAACGTCCTGTCCTTCAACGTCGACACGAAAACCTTACCATAACTCTGCTTGAATTTTGACACAGCCGTCAATAAAAGGGGTAGAGAATTCGTCACACCCCACTAAACTCCATGGGTCTGTTGTTGGGGCCTTTCCCAGAGCTTGATTTGACAATCAAATTTTTGGATTTAGCCTCTATGCCTAGATCAGAAATGATTGCCGTGAGTGTGTAGAACTCCTCGCATTTAGCTTTCACGATCTCATGGGCGGTAGGAGATTTCAAGCCAGAATTGACTTTAGGAATTGTTGTTGAGACATCTCGGATCGACCAAAGTTAGTGCATCATCAATCCACTCCAGGTCAGAAATTTCGAGGCAAGAGGAAGAAGACAGCAGGTGACAACCTGCATGACCCACGCGACCCACGAGACGATGGTGCATGGGCGACCAGAGCTGGCTGGTTGAGCTCCGCTCAGCCCGTTGCGTGGGTCGCACGACCTAGGGGATGCTGCCTGAGGCCATGACCCAAGCAACGGTGATGTGTGGCGTCGGCGGTGCGTGGGCGACGAGATCTGGCCGGCTAAGCTCCGCTCAGCCCGTTGCGTGGGACACGCGACCTAGGTGACGCTGCCTAAGGCCGTGACCCATGTGACAGCAATGTGTGGCGACGGCGGTGCGTGGGCGACTAGATCTAGCCAGCTGAGCTTCATTTTTGAAGAAATAAGTCCAACGAGGAAGACAATGAATAATAATTTTTTAGGGTAAAACAGAAAAACACAATTATTAGTGAGAGCAATATTGGAAGAAAAAAAATCATTAAACCTCTTTTTAGTATTCCAAAAATATTGAAAGCCCAAAGCAGGTGGGAATCTGCTTTGGGCTTTCAGCATTTCAAAGGTCAGCATTTGACCAAAGAGATCTCCAAATGCTGAATCAAACACCTAAAAATTTTTCCAATGGACTTTGGGAGTTCAAAGCCCCTTTGGAATGCTGACCCAAACAGAGCCTTAATAACTAATGTTCTCTGGAACATCAATGGAGAGCAGTATCTAAGTCAACTAGTAGTAGAAAGCTTGAATAGACCCATGGATAGCTGTATGAGTAGCTATATATCACGTGAGATGAACATGCGTTTCACGTTATCACACCTTCTCAAAAGAAGTCCTAGATATTCCTTTGACTATCAATCTAAATTTCTGGCAATTTGACAGCAAGTCTCAGGCCTAGAACTCTAGAAAGAATTATGAAGGAAAATCCAATCAATCGATAATCCCTTAGGAAAAGGATTATTTCCTAATATAGCCAACTCTATCCGTGGAAGTTACACCATTACCAAGAAGATTCGATTGTACGGGCAACCAGATTTTCGGCCATTGTGTTGTTTATCTTCAACGGTTACATCAATCCTCTTGAAGACTATTCAATGGCTAGTTTGGAGACTGAAGACTATATAGATCAACACATGCTGAAGAAGATACAATGACTACAAACATAGAAAATTTCATACTCTGATATATTCATTTACTAAAAGTACTTGTCACTGATTGTAATCTCATTTAAGAAGTGCACGAGGGTTACAGTATTGCTTGTGATTTGATAGTAGGATCTACTAGCTTCGACTAGAAGCAGCACAAGCTACTGTTGTAGCTACTCCAAGGATTACTAGAGAACTCTAACCATGTTGGTTGCTGTTAGTTTAGAAAATTTTTGCTTGATTTGATAATTCCGCAAAAAAATTTCAAATTTCAATAATTAACCTGTCAACCCCCTCTATGCCGCACTTTTAGCCTCAACAATTGGCTATATTAACCGAAGGTTTAAGAACCTTGTGATAAAAAGAAAGAACTTAAAGGGAAAGAAGCAAACCAGAGAATCCGATGAAAGGAAGTTCTCCAAAGGAAAAGGGGGCAACGAAGGTATGGATTATATGCTTTGAGGGCTTAAAATGTGGGCACATCAAATCCGATTATCCCTTGCTCAAGATATTGAAGAAAAAATTAAAGAGAAACGATGTCCTGATGATGGGATCAATGAACAAACAAATCTCTGTTTAATGGCCAACATTCAATCTTAGAATTAAGAGGGACCAAGGAAAAAAGAATCAATCGTATCTAAACGCACAAGGTCTTGTCCAATCTTGGAATCTAGACTAAGTCGCCATCTCTTGTCATGATTATCTAATTTCGTCTCCATGTACATAACTATGGCCTCTCTTTTGGTCAACCAATCGCATGAATACGAAAGGGACGTGCATAAAGAAACAGGGGCAATGAATTATTGCATGATGTTTATCACCTCGAGTTGAAGGTCGCATGAAGCTTCTTCCACTTGTTATCTTACCATTTTCACTGTCTCGATTCACATAACTCTTGCCCTTTGTTTTCTCAACAGTCAGCTTGACGGAGACTTGTGCAAACTAAATTCAACTCACAACTCTAGGACATGTATTTTTTTTTTTTTTAAGTAGGAAAATTAAATTAACGCATATGAATCCACCAATATTATTGTACCAAATGTGCGAACCAAAGCTCAACATGATTCAGTCGATTATTGGAATCATATAACATGAGGGAAATCGGATTGTGATGTATTAATATAATATTACTCCCTAGAAAGATTGTGATAAGCGCCAGCAAATGTACGCCTATGTCGATTTATCAATTGATGAGGTGAGGTATTGTAATTTCGTTAGACTAAATAACCTTTTTTGGGTTTGTCGCGACCTCTCTTTTTTCCGTTTGGGGAAAAAGAAAGAAGGTTTAAGGGTATTTGCCTAAAGAGGCGGACCAATGGCCCTAAATTAGGCGTAGACTCTTCCAAGCCCATACTTCATGTGATGTTGGATTTTTTTTTGTTTTTTGTTTTTTTATTATTCTTAACAGCCTATGTAATTCTAGGAGTCGCCATTAGCTTATTAGAGTCGGCTAAAAACCAATTGAGACGTGAGAGTGTTGTCTCGATTCCTACACAACCAGAGATTTCTAAGAATGTGGACTTGTTTACGCCAATGTTTCTATTAGTGCCCTTGCAGTACCACTAACTTAGAAGGTTGTTTATCTAAATGGCCACACAATCTTGATTATCAATTATAATTCTTATAAAACCGCTAAGCATCCGTGCAAATATTTTTTCTTTTAGTTTGTTTTCCTTGATATCTATACTAATCCTAACATAATTTATAAGAGAAATTTACACTCAAATTAATGAAAAGCGGTTCGTAAGTAGACATTTAAGAAATTGAAATGACTTGAAAATAAATGTGGAAAAGGAAAACCCGATACAAGTCGGGTAAATTATATTTTATGGCCTTGTTATCACGCCCTGGGATAGGACCCCCATGAGCAAAATGGGAATTTAAATGTGCATGATATTACTCTAAATGCATAAAACTACTCTAAATAATTTTAATCTACAGAAAATAGATTATTTACAAAAATGATTATAAAATATCAAAATAGCTTTAAATTAAGAAAAATGACCTTATAAAATTAATAAAATTTCATAGATGTCATTTTTGCCTTAATTTGATACCATCTATCACTTTCATATTTTTTTTTTGAGATTTTTGGATTTTTTTTATTTTTTATTTAAAAAAAAATAATTCCCTAAATCGATATATGCTAACATTGAACAACACAGCACAAGAATATCACAATAATCGAGCTTAAATCGACCCTTTCAAAATCAAAGTTTGGTTCCAACATTTTATCGAATACTTAGCTTGAATCAAATCACCTCAAAACGACTTCCTCGGGCCATGTTCGTGGCCTTCAATCCCGACCCATAAGCAATCTCATGTGAAAGCAAAGTATCAAGGATATACTATTACATGCAAAGAATAGGTTTAGCTAGAAATCACTGTCTAGAACAAGCAATAACCAAACTGAAAACAACCTCCAATATGCGAGTTGGAGCCATTTTGCAAATCTAGTGTTGAACCTAAGTCAAACAACCATGTCAAACGCCCAGATTGAAGCCCCGACAACCATCACATGCAACATCTATATGAAATATAAAATAGGTAACATTTAGTTTGAAATGCAACAAACATCACCAAAAACATTCAACCAGACACATCAAAACGAACTCTCCAAGAGTCATACATGCATGATCTATGCTGGCCAACCATGTCCCAATGTGGATTGGCTTGGTTTTTGGCTCATGTTATAGACAGTTTCATGGCTCAGAAGGGGATTTAAAGACTAAACCGGGTTGTTCTATGCATTATTTGTACCCCCATATAACATTCATCAAAGTCACCATGACAAAAAAACACATGCAAACGGGGGTAACAAGTCAAGCATATAGGGGTATTGTAGAGGCTTTAAACATTTAGAAAAATTTCAATCTCGAAAATCAGTTCTTCGGACTAGTTTTCCTCTTGATTTTCGTGATCAAACATATTCGAAATCAAATAAAAATATATCTAGGATGCTTACCTTGCTTCCTAGTTTCGTTTTCAAGTGACTCTTGGTCGAGGAAACGAGAAATTATCCTTTGGGGGACGCGTGGAAAATGGCTCCTTCAAACTGAAAATGAGATATACAGAAGAAAAAGCTGACAACGAAGGTTTTCGTTGACCTCCAAAATTAGGCTTCCAAACCTCTTTTGTTGGCAAACTTAAATCCAACCCAAACTATATGTATTCTAGTTTGCTTGTAACTCATGGATTTCCTCATTTATCTCTCCCTTTTCTAAAAAAAAAAAACATTCACTTTTCCTTGCTCATAACCAACTGGGCTTAACACCCAGAAATTTTTGGACTCCCTTAGCCCATCAGGAGGGTATCTTTTCGGGGGGCTTTAGGAGGTCTTCCCGATCTCCATTTTAAACGTGTGACCTATGGTTGAAAAGATATTTGAGTGAAGTTTCAATATCTAGTTGAAGGTTTTGGCTAATTTTGGCTGCAAGTTTGTGAAAATTTCACTTTTCTCTCTAAAGGTTGATCTAGAATTTCTGAGTTTTTGCTTTTCTAGAGTTGCTTCTAAGGGTGCTTTTTGGGCACGATCGTGAGCTCCTAGTGCTTCTCGTCTTCTACCTCTTATCCCTCAAACGAGCATGCTTCATAGATCTTGTCCACTGCATTAAGCAATCTCTTGATCGGTTTTTTGCCCTCCCGCCAAGCCTACCAATTGAGCAGTCCACCCATTTTTTGACTTAGCCAAAATTTTCAAATTTTGCATATTTTGAGTGTGCCGATTTTGCTGCGATTTTCCCGTGCTTTCGGTAGCTTATCCCTGAAAAATTTTCATCCACTTGCACTATTAATTATGGTCTTCCATCATGTGGAGAGATCAGGCTAGTTGGGCAGTTGAGGAGGATATGGTGGGGTCACCAAGTTGCTTATTCAGCAACTCCGAAATAAGACCAACTTGTGGACTGAGATTTGTTAGCTAGTTTGGATGCTTTAATCCATCAATTTAGCTGCGATTTTTGATCAATTAGCAAGCTCATATACATTAGTTCAAGATCTCGACTAGGTTTTGCAATTTTACCCACCCAATTTTGTAAGAAAGTCCCTCAAAGTTGACAATTTTCTTATATGAAAATACTCAATTCAATGCAAATTTGGTCCTTTTGGCCCAATTTGATTGATTCGACCTAGCCTAAGTTCAATTTCAACTTAATTGGGACCAAGATGATGATTTAAGGGCTCAGGAGAGACTTTACAAAATTTCCGAATTGGTCCCTCAACTTTTGAAAATTGCATTGTGGCCCCAACTTGCCGTTTTAATTACAATCTTACCTCCTAGGCTTGGCTAGTCACATTTAAATCATTGGCCCCATCTTGCTTTTTTCTTTCTTTCTTTCTTTCTTCTTCTTCTTCTTTTTTTAATCTTTTTTTTTTTTTTTTTTAGGAAAAACATGTTCCATTAAAAAAAAAAAACTATACTAAACACCTAGATAATCTATATGTGAGAATTTAACATGAAATATTTTTGTGGAAAAACAATTTTTCCATTTTTTTGAAAATAATTTTTTTTGGCAAAAATTTAGGTGTCAATAGGGTCTTACGAATTATTGCGAGCTAGGGTTACATGAAGAAGGCTACTCAAAAACTCCAAACACAGTATGTGATCTTGAGCTAGAATAAATATCATCGAGCAATTCAACTTCTTTTAGTGCTTATATGGCATTGGTTGTATCTAAAGATACTCTTCAAGGTGCACTCATTGATATGTCAATCTGAATATATACGGAAGTTGGAGAGATCATGACGTGTTTGCTTGGCTAGGGCTATTTTGGGCGGAATACTATGATCTTAATTACTTGGTGTTTATAATTCAAAAATAGAAAAAAGTAGAGTTTTGTTTGGTTGGGACATTTATGCGTCATAGCAGCAATATGATTCCAACGATGGGGTCAATAATTAGGGAGAGACAATTAAACGCCCACCCACGAACGATCAAGATATATATTGTTCGACACGTAAGGTAAAAGCGTAAAAGAATAATTTGAGGGTTTATTTTTTATTTTTTGTTGGTCCTACTATATTCTTACTCTATTTCTCACTTTCAGACTTTTCTTATGCCTCCTTGCAGGGCACATTTGAAACTAAATCATCTTCACCTCAATTCTCCTGAGAATGAGGGGATTTGAATCCCCCACCTCCCTCTTCTATATTGAAAGGGTGGCCACTGGGCAAAACTCCATTGGTTGAATAATTTGAGGGTTGAAAACACATTTTTTTAGGCATATTATGGATCTATTTTTTTTTTTTTGGTAACGATATATTGAGGATCTATTAGTGGCTACTTTCCTATTTTTTTCTTGCACTTGATTTGAAGAGGACCATTTGCTTTTTCATCCAAAATGGGAAAAACAATACTCAGGTGTGTATTGAATGCTGGAAGCTCAATTCATGATTTTAATTTGCCTCTTCCTTCCAATTTTAAAACCACAAAAAAAAAGATTAAAAAAAAGACAAAAAAGGAAAGAAAAGGATGGAGTGTTTTTGTTGTTTAACCTAAGTAGGATTGACACTAACGCCCGACAAGAGACATGAAATGACATGACATAAAACTTGGACATGTCGTTTCTCAAAAAATAAGAAATTCCAACACATTTTATATTAAATATATATTTTTTCATATATATGATAAATTATCATTTTTATAATTATTTAAATCAATTTAATTTAATTTAAATTCACAAATAAATAAATAATAATAAAGACTCTAAAATGAATTTACACTAAAAATATTAATCCACCATTTGTTAATATCATTTAATATTTAATTTGATAAATTCAATTCCATTTCAATAATCCATAAAATTTGGAGGAAAATAAAGCAAGCGATCCATGTTTAGCTCTCATGTGATGGAGCGTGTCGGAAGAGGAGAGGAAAAAGAAAACTTGGGAGGTAAATTGTGTGTCATAGGAAATGAGAATAGGAAGAAAATAGAAGACTAGATTTTCCTTTTTTTTTTTTTTTTTCCTTGTTTATTGTTTTATTATTTTATTATTTTTTTACATATTTCATTTTGACCCCTCATTTATCGAAAATCTTTAAAATTAACCTCGTGCATATATGTCACGCCCCGAATCCCGAGCATGTGCAGATCCCTCGGTGGTCTACTAAATTGCGATGTTCCCATGATGTGCTGTCGACCTATGTTCCCATGACGTGCCGTCAACCTAATCAGTTCATGCACATGCGGAAGCGAAATAATAATCCCTTGACAACAAACAACATGGGATAGGAAAGCAGGATACAACTTCACAAACACACTTATATAAACAAACCAAGTTTATATACAAAAGAGTCTAACTCAAAAAGGCTACTAAGCTAACCCTACCCCGGACTCTCCTACTTGGGATTCGAGTCCACTATGATACCATTAGGGATGTTGAGGTCTAGAGGGTTGGCTACCTCCTCTGTAGGCTCTTCACCCTTGGGTAATTGGTTTACCGTGATATCGGCTATAATATTGGCGTCGAACATGGGGTCGAGTATCTCCTCCAACTTAGCACCTTCAACAAGTCCATCAAAACCGTCCATAGGGCCCTCCCAAACCCCATCAGGCCCGCGAAAAAACCACGCTTTGAATCAATGAGGTACCAACTGAGGTTGGCCCTCACCAACCCAAATCATGGTCATGACAAGCTCGTGGGTCCAAGGATTCCCAGAGATTGGGAAGACAATACATTGAGTCTTGACCTCCCATGGCCACCCAAAACACACAGGGCGCACCTCCATCTAATGACTTGAAAATTGTAAGCCACGATGGAATGAGATAATTTCTCAACGAGTTCATGTTCTAAACTCCGATTAGAAAGATAATACACCTAGAGGCAGCCTATACATACATCATAGAGGACTTACCTCACCTCAGCACCTTCCCTGCATATCAGTACAGCTCATATAACATATATGCATACAATACATGCACCCAATAATTAGAATGCTTCACTTTAATAAATCAATCAATTACAAGGGTCTCGATTATAAGACCAAATCGAGGTGACATGTCCTATTTCCGTGCCACACAATTTTGTCCCATAATCAAGAGTGGTCATCTCACTTAGTCAAGCATTCCAATTAATTACGACCCAACGGGCACGACCAACTCAACAGTCAATGGTCTTTTGGCATAACCGAGCATCATATCGTCCCATTGAGTACGGTAATATCTACCTCTAGAAGACATTCTCGAAGGAGCATCGGTCCGGCCTCTACCACGATCCAACATCCGTTGATGTGGGCATTCCATATAGGAGCATCGTCCACCCAATCTTCATCGATGACGGATTCTCATAACAATCACACGCACAACTAACCTCAACCAAGGATATTGTTCCTTACACTAAAATACCTCAATTTAAATAATGTGTTTGGCCTATTTTCTTCATATTAAAAACATCCTATAAAATAGTTGTGCGTGGACACATGGCCAAATCGAACCATAAAGCATGATATCCCATCATTTTAAAATTTCTTGACTTTATATAGTACTAAAAACATTTTTTATGTCAAAAATGAACACTCGGTATTTTTTTCTAATTAAATACCAAAATTCCAAAATTTTGAAATAATAATTCAAAATCAACACTCAACATCAAATTGCACAAATTAGCACTCAATTGCACAAACTAATTGCACCACGATGATCAACATGAAATTCTAACAATCGACTATCCCGGTATAATTTTCGGAAACAAATAAATAATTAAATAAACCACTAATAATCTACCTAAGCTAATCTAACCTCATAATTGGATTTAATTAACTAATCTAACCTACCAAACAAATTAACTAAAGTCACTAACCACATAATTGCTAAATCAACCTAATTACCTAATCTAATTAACTACTAAACTAACTAATTTACTCTAATCTCACTTAAACTTAACTAAACCCTCATTAGGCTAATTAAACCACTCTAAGCATAATTAATCTCCTAATTAAAGTTTAGAAAGTAAACTCATCAGTTTAGTGAGCCGGTGAGTTCATGGCGATGGTGATGCGGAGGTTAGCGAGACTCGGGCCTAGGGCAACGCCAAGGGAGGCCGAGAAAGGGCCGAAAAAGGCCTACGAAGCTCTCAGCCCAAAGCTGAGAGTTTGGCTCTATGCTAGGCCGAATCGAAGGTTGCTAGAGGCGGATCCACATGGGGATGGGTAACACTGGATAGTGGCGTTAGAAGCGGCAGACGGTGGAGACTTGGACAATTGGAACGATGGTGAGTGGCTAGGGGTGCAGACGGAGATGGCTCGTAGACTGCAGGGACGCATGTGGGAGACGATTGAGCGGGCTAGCCTAGGCTTACGGATAGGAAAATGGCGACACCAACGATTGTTGCAGCTTCGGCAGGCTTGGGTGATCGACGGGCAGCAGGGATGGAGAGGCTGGTTCTTTAGAAATTGAGGTTTTCAGCTACTGGAAATGGAGAAGAAGTTTAGGAAGAAGAAAATGCTCCCTCAAGGAGGATAAAGGGCCATAAAGTCCAATGTAAATATCTCAAATACTCAAGTATAAGGCTCCACCAGCTTTAGCTACAACCCAGCAGCCATTTTCCCTCCAAACCTTTTCCAACAAGCTAAAGAGATGGCTAAATGTAGCAGCCCCCCATGGCCCTACGAATTTCAAGCTTTCCAACTTCAATTTCTTCACAATCCTCTCCAATTCAATCCAATTTAGTATCCAAAAATACCAGCTAAGGTGCCCACACCAAATCCATAATTGTCATCATCAATTGATCCAACTTGAAGGCAAAAAATGCACACAAAAATGACCTTTTGAATTTCTCGGTTTAAAATTGCCCAACTTTGATTTTTCACTGAAAATTCGGGCTTGCCAAAAATTCTTCGAAGGATAAGTCGATATTCCTAAAATAAATTGTGACATACCAGAACTTTCAATTCTTAAAACAGGATTCAATTTCGTGGTTAATTGCAACTGGATGCAATTTTAGCATGATCTAACCTACTGGGTAGCTTTTAGGAATTTTTAGCGCAATTGACTCGTGGTCGATTATTTTCGATCCACATTGTGCATCTTCGACTCATAGGCGACTTTCGGTTGTCATAAAAATCTCAAGATTTCAAATATGGGCACATGGTATATAATCAACAGAAAAATCGGTTTAGTGCCGTTCGATGCGAATTTTGTAATTGGGTGGAATCACTCACACTTTAATGGCATGTCTCTGTTGAATCGACCTATCTGCAGTCTCTAATCGATTTTAGCGATGCCGTATTGACTCTGCATATTAGCACATTCAATCAATCGATTTCTGATCAAATTCTCAAATTAGTCGCGTTTATATTCCTCAATAGCTTCACCTGATAGATTAGTAATATCGTGAGTGATCAACTTAGAGAAAAAGATTATAGGTGCGTCAATGAAAAGCCCAATTCACATTATTGAGATAGGGTCGAAAATTAGGATGTTACAATATCGGAATTACATATCGAAATTCTGATATGAAATTTCGAATTCGTGTGTCAAAATTCTAGACTTAAGTGTTGAAGAGTGTCAAAAGAGTTGATCAAGTATTTGATTTTTTGACATGTGTTGACTGAATATCAAAGAGTGTAGAGAGTGTAAAATACTTTAATACAACATAAAGGCTCCCGGAGAGTAACGTTGTTTTATAGTGTCACGCCTCGATCCTCGAGCACACGCCCATCCCTCACCCAATCGATTAATGGCGACGTCCTAGGATGCATCGCGACTCTTTTATTTTAATACATATGCGGAAGCAGATATAAAATCCCTAGACAACAAAACAATGAGATAGAAAATTAAGGCCATTTTTTTCAAACCTAAAAAACCATAACCACACTTTTATATAAAGTAAACCTCATAATATATATTACAATACTATTAATAAGTTAGATCTATCACACATTAGATCACAACTCAAAGTTTGCAAAACAAGGTGGGGGGTTTTGTTGACAGTTAATTTTTATCTTTCAAAAAGTATATATATATAAAATCAAAATCAAAAATAAAAAATTTTAATTATTAATTTTCCTTTAAAAAAAATTCGTGCGGGTCCAGCTCGAGTCGGATCCGGCCTTGGCCCAACCCGGCCCTTTTTCCCCTTTTTTTCCCCGCATGGGCCTAGGCGCAAACCTCTCCTTTCCTTTTTTATTTTTTTCATTTTCCCCTCGCGCGGCCCAGCCTTCTTCCTCCCTTTGGCCCGGCCCGCCTCATTGTCTTCTCCCTCGACCGTCTTCTGTGTGGGGAAGCACCAAAGCAGAAAGCAGCCGTCTTTCGCATGGGGAATCGGCAAAGGCAAAAAGCAAAGCCAACAAGAGGATCTGGAGTGGCTGCAAGAGGGAGAGCGAAAGCGAGAGGAGGAGAGGAGTAAGAGCAACCCGGAGCCATCGATCGTTGCCGTCAACCACCGCCGGAGTTGCCAACCGTCCAGGAGGAAGAACGGAGAGCGAAGGGGAGAGAAAAAGGCAGGAAGAACCGGAGATCTGGGGGGAACGAAAAGGTGGGACAATCGTGGGAGATTAGCCAAGGAGTAGGGCCCCCCAGGACCCCTCGCCACCACCGGAGAGCCGTATGTTCGTCGTCGACCACCGTCATCCCCACTGAAACCAAGTAGTTCTTTCATCGAACTTCTGGTGTGCGTTTCTGGAAATGAGTCAGCCGGAGCTCATCCCGACTAGTTTGGGTGAGCTCCGGCCGCCTTCCTATCCCTGTTACCCCGCTTGTTGTTTTTCCATGTCGCCTTCGAAGTCTGGATAGGTGCTCGGGCTATAACCGAGATAAAGTTTGTTAGTCTTGTTAGTGTACACAACCTGTTTGTGGAATTGTTTGAGCGAACTCCGCCCCCCAATTGCTCCTCGTAGGGCCCCCTAGGACTGCTGGTGGCCGGAGGGATGCCACCGCAACTAGAGAGCTCGAGCCGTGCCCCCCATCTGCTTGAGACGTCGCCGCTATAGGCGTTTGCTGTTCCGGCATCCTTGGTCGCGACTGAGCAGTGGCGACCAGGGATTGCAGGTCGAGTTGGGCCAGATCTGTGGTCTAGCCCACTCGGCCTTTGTCCTTGACTTGGGCCCAAGTCAGGCTGAGCGAAGGCCCGATCAAAGGCAATCGGGCCTAGCCCAATCGAACCCGACTTCCGCAGACCGGGCCGACGGGTCGGTCGACCGGATCGATCCGATCCGCCCAAAATGTTATTTTAGTTTACTTTATTATTTAAAAAAATTAAAATATAAAAATTTTTTTTTTTGAAAATCCAAAAAAACATTAACTATTAAATTTTTTTAAAATTTTAATAAAAAAATTTCGAAAAATCCAAAAATTAAATATCGAATTTTTTTAAAATTAATTTTTTTTAAATAATTAAATTATTAAAAAAATTAAAAATTTCAAAAATTAAAAAATAATGGGGTTTGATTAGGAATTGCTATGTATTACCTTTTTTTTTTAGTGTAATTAGACCTTTATTTGCTCATATTTGATTATATCGTATGTTTATTTTGCATATTTGATTATGTTTAATTGTACGTGTTTAATTTTACTGCAATTAGGGTTTTGGTAGCTATGATTGTTACTTTAATGGTTGTGCACTCGCATTATTACCTCACATGTTAGTGGATAAGTATAAAATCAATCTAAACTACCTGCTAAAAAAAATTATTTTGATGAAATGAACAAGATTAGGTATCGAAATGGCACTAATTAATTGATTAGTGTAATTAAGTCCCCGACCCTAGTTTTTCTGGTTGCGTAGGAAGTGAGGTACACTCCCATACCTCATTTGGTTTTTAGCCGACCTCAAAAGGCTAGTGGCGACTCCTTTTATGCAAAGTTCTAAAGAATATTTCAATGTCACGCAGGGAATGGGCTTGGGAGAGCCCACGCCATGATCATGGGCCTTAGGCCTGTCCTTTAGGCAATACCCCTAAACCCGTTCCCTCCCCTCGAGGGTAGGTCGCGACAAGTTTCAATCATCATCCGGGTCATACTCTGGATCCTCCTCTGGATCCTCCTCCGACTACTCTTCCGGTTCCTCTTCAAGCTCTTCCTCAGTTCCTCTTCCTACTTAACAATATCTCATTCCTCTTTGCTCCAGTTGGAGTCCACGACTGAGTACATAGGAGTATCAAGGTCACCCTCGAACTTAGGGTCTTTGGCATCAATCACCACTCCATCCTTGGGAATTGCAGTCCTCTTTCCGAATGCTACCTCTAAGACGTACAAAGGCATATCACCTTCCAGTATGGGACCCTCTCTTTGCCCATCGTGATAGTAACGATACCACGATTGATACTCGTGGGGCACCTTATTAGGTTCATTCACGTCAACCCAAATGGTGGATTTCGCCAAAACATACTCTAGTCCTTCCGAGTGGGGGTGTGTCGGGAAGTGGTATCCTATCTTGGCGATCTCTTAGGGTATACCAAAATGTAGAGAATAAGAAGGTGGAGGTGCTGCCATCTAGGAACCTGAAATATTGTTCCACAACGGGGTGAGACTACGTCTCAATGAGTTATACCCCTTAAGACCCGATTAGGAAGCCAATATGCTCTAAAGGTTGCCTAAGCACAACACGAGTTAGAGGACTTACGTTGACCTCAGTTTCATCCTGTAAATCAATAACATTTACAGATGCCTCAAATCACATTAATTACTCAATTTATAATATCAGATTAAATCATTGATCAATCGACTTAATCGATTATATGTCACTACAACCTCTCCTCGGTCGGTACATTCGATACCACATATTCTCCAAGATGGTATATCTAGTCACCGAGCCCACGTGCATTCTTTAGGATGACATACCTAGCCACCAATCACACGTGCATTCTCAAATAACAAACTAGAAAGTAGAAATAAAACACCACTAGAACAAGAAGGATGACATACCCTTAAATGAACTCAGAAAATTCTGAAATTTGGACACGTTGTATTTAAGCCCCCATGCATTTTCCAAGGTGATATATTGAATCATTGAGCCAACAAAATATAACAGTTTTGTCAAATTCGTCCTAGATAATTAAATATGGACGGTTAAAATCCCTGTTCATAGTTCCAGATCTAACCATCTCCAAAGGACCACAATTTCACCTACCTATTCTTGTTTTTTTCTCTAAAAATGACATCCTTAGTCATCGATGCATTCATCAAGGGTCGTCCCAAAATCTCCAGATCCAGTCTTTATGTCATTCTTTCTCACCTTTTACCATACCCGATAAAATAACGGTGTTGTGTGTAGAAAAAAGGAACCGGAACCGGAACCGGTCCCCCTTGGAACCGGGAACCGAACCGGACCCTCCTCCGGTTGACCTTAGCCAAAATCTAATAATTTTCTTTCCATAAATCCCACCATTTCATATGGTCCACCAAAATATTTTTGGAGTTATAAACCGAAGCTCGGTTATTTTCCAATCAATTACTAAAATAATTGATTTAGGAATAAAATCCTAAAATCACAATTAAATCAATTTAACACAAATTAAAGCTTAAATAAATAAACAAAATGCAACACAACAATTAGCATAAAATTTCAATCGTCAGCTATGCCAACCTAATTTTCGAAAAATAAATAAATAAATATGAAAATATTAAATAAATAGCAATAAATCCAATTTAGGCCCGTAATGCCTAATTGGAAGCCGAAACAAACCCGGAAAAATTCCAAGGTTCGTTCAATAAATAATAAAACGCGTCTACTCGCTAAATGTACTAACCATTTGCCTAACATGCATTGGTAATGCACTAATTTAATTGCTCTACTTTAATCTATCCACCTAATCAAACTTAATTAAATCTAAATAACCCTTAAGCATTGTCAGCCTACAAAGCGGGGTTTAGTGAGGAAAACTCACTTGTTTAATGAGCGGTTCATTATAAAACAGTAGGAACCTCATAAGGCTCAACTTTCCTCAAGGCGGGCCTAGCAACCGAGGCTCGAGACCACCTCAAAACGGGCCTTGAAGTTGTTGGAAACCCATTTTCATGCTCTCTATTTTGGGCTGCAAACAAAGAAAACAAAGGCTGAGCAAGATTGGTGAAGGCTTCGACGGCTTGGAGGGGCTGTGGCGGCGACTCATAGCAGCGTCGGAGGTTTCGATCGAGCTCAACAAAGCTCGAAACAATGGCCTGGAAGCAGGGATAGAGGCGGAGACGCGGCTAGAGGCGGAGGCTGGGCGAACATGGCGCATGTGGACAGCGACAATTGGCAGCCTGGTTGGTTGCTCACTTGCTCCGGCGGCTTCTCTGCTAGCTGGTGGTCTTTGAACGACAAGGAGGAGGGAGGAAATGGAGCTGGTCGCCAGCTGCTCAGAGAGAGAGAGAGAGAGAGAGAGAGAGAGAGAAAGAGAGAGAAGGAACCAAATGGGCCTACCAAGCTTATTTTCCACAAGCTTGTTCCATTAACCCATCCACAGCCACAAGCCATCTTCCTTGGCCCTCATTCAACCACATATGCCCATCCTACAACCTTGAAATGGTCCAAAACCAATGGCCTAAGGGGGCATGCGAATTTGTTAAATTTCTCCATCAATTAGACTCTTATTCTCACTTGATTCAATCCCAAATGACCTCAATAAATTCAATCAACCCAACATTGGTCATCTCGGCATTTTTCCTCACCCATACAATCCACTTGATTCTAAAATTTGCATAAAAAACGATCCTCGCTTTTTTTGGATAAAAACGGCCTTACTTCGACTTTTTTTCCAAAAAGTCTCGGTTTGCAGAAAAATCTTCTGAGATTGAGACAACGTTTCTAAAATTTATTGCAATATGATGGAATCTTTAATTTCTAAAATCGGACTCGAATTCGTAGTTAATTTCCATTCGGCACGTTTTTAGCATAACCTAGGCTACCGGATAGTTTTTAGAAACTTTTAGTGCAAATGACCCGTGGTCGATTTTTTTCGAGCCACAATGAACCCACTCAGTGCATTGGCGACTCTCGGTTGTCATGGAAATCTCGAGAATTCAGATACGAACACAGGGTACCAAAACGATAGAGAAATCAGTCTAGTGTTGGCCGACGGGAATTTTCCAATTTAGTGGTGTCACTCATGATTAGCCACACATCTCAGTTGAACCGTCCTATCTCTGACCTCTGATTGATTTTTAACTGTGCCATAATAACCTCTAAAAATGAGCATGGTCAAGTAGCCGATTCCTGATCGAATTCTCAAGTCTATCGCATTAAAATTCCTTAATGACTTCTCTGGATAGTTTAATTATCTCGAAAGTGATAAGCTTTTAGAACAACCCTATAGGTGCGTCGATGAAATGCCCGATTTATTGAATTGAAAGTAGAGTCGAAAATAACCACCGTCTTAGTAGCCGCGATGGTTTGGGCTCTCTTCCCCTCACGAAGGGGAGGGGTTCAAATCCCCTCACGGTCGCTTGGGATCTTAAGTGGGATGCCGGGGGTGGTAGGTCCTCCCGCTTATGTGTCCCCCTAGGTTTACTTGCCAGCTGCCGATTGTACGGGGTTCCTGGGTCACAAAAAAAAAAAAAACAAAAAAAACAAAAGTAGAGTTGAAAATCTAGGATGTCACAACTCTTCCCCTCTTATAAAAATTTAAGCTTTACAATACTTAAGCAAAAATGTGAGGGGGTACAAACGTGTCATCGACTCTTCAGTCTCTCAGGTTACACCTTCAATATCATGGTGTTGCTAGACCACTTTAACTAATGGGATAGTGTTTGTACGCAGTACCTCTTCTTTTATGTCTATTTTATGAACTAGGCTTTCAACGTATAACACATGGTCATCCACATCCAATTCTTCAAAATTAAACACGTGGATCAGATCAAGCTCGTACGTCCTTAACATCGAAATGTGAAAGACGTCGTACACTTGCGCCAATCTTAGCGGCAATACAAGACGATACGCTAAAGTCTCAATTCTTTCCAAAATTTCAAACGGACCTAAGTACTTCAGACTCAGTTTTCATTTCTTGCTAAAGCGTAGAGTTCCCCCCATTGGTGACACCTTCAAAAAAACATGACACATTTCTTGCCAAATCGAGAAGTTCCCCTCATTGGAATTCCAACGATGGCGCTTGTCTGCGTAACTTTTTTGTCTGCTCTGAGCGGTCTTTAATCTGTCTTTAATTACTGCTACGGCATCCACTGACTGCTGGACCAGCTCTGGGCCTGTAATCTTCTTTTCCCCAACTTCATCCCAACACATTGGTGTTCTACACGATCTGCCATACAATGCTTCGAAAGAAGCCATATGAATATTCTGTTGATAACTATTATTGTAGAAAAATTCCACCAGGTGAAACTGTTCTTCCTAACTTCCCTTAAAATCTAGTACACAAGCTCTCAGCATATCTTCAAGAGTTTGAATTGTCCTCTCAGACTATGCCGTACTATATTGAAGATTTATACCAAAAGCACCTTGCAAGCTTTTCCAAAAAGCGATAGTAAATCTCGGGTCTTGATCTAATGTTATTGTAACCAGTACTCCATGCAATTGAACTATTTGGCGTACGTACAACTTAGCGTGCCTATTTTAGCGGCAATCTTAGCGGCAATGCAAGACGATACGCTAAAGTCTCAATTCTCTCTAGAATTTCAAATAGACCTACGTACCTCGGACTCAGTTTTCATTTCTTGTTAAAGCGCATAATTCCCCCCATTGGTGACACCTTCAGAAAAACATGACACATTTCTTGCTAAATCACGAAGTTATCCTCATTGGAATTCCAACGATCTCCGGCGCTTGTTTGCGTAACTTTTTCTGTCTGCGCTTAGTGGTCTTTAATCTGTCTTTGATTATTGCTACGGCATCCACTGACTGCTGGACCAACTCTGGATTTGTAATCTTCCTTTCCCCAACTTCATCCCAACACATTGGTGTTCTACACGATTTGCCATACAATGCTTCGAAAGGAGCCATATGAATATTCTGTTGATAACTATTATTGTAGACAAATTCCACCAAGTGAAGCTGTTCTTCTCAACTTCCTTTAAAATTTAGTACACAAGCTCTCGGCATATCTTCAAGAGTTTGAATTGTCCTCTCAGACTATGCCGTACTATACTGAAGATTTGTACCTAAAGCACCTTGCAAGCTTTTCCAAAAAGCGGCAGTAAATCTCGAGTCTTGATATGATGTTATTGTAACCAGTACTCCATGCAATCGAACTATTTGGCATATGTACAACTTAGCATGCCTATCCAAGTCAAGATCTTTTCGCATTACAATAAAGTGATCCGACTTTGTCAAGCTATCATTTACCACCCAAATCGAATCATTACCTCTCTGACTCCTTGATAGTTCGGTCATGAAATCCATCGTAATGTGCTCCCATTTCCACTCTGGGATCTCGAGAGGTTGCAAAAGTTCTCCCGGCTTGCAATGCTGAGCTTTAACCTGTTGACACGTCAAACACTTAGCGACATGTCTAGTGATGTCCACCTTCATACTAGACCACCAATAGTGTTGACATAGATTTAGATACATCTTGGTATTTCCGGGGTGAATACTGTAACTACTACGATGAGCTTATAATAAAATATCCTCTCTAAGCTTCGCATCGTTAGGTACAACTAAACGTCCTCGGAGCCTTAGCGTTCCATCATCAGAGATCTAAAAGTTAACATTTCTTTTCTCAGTGTCCTTTTGAAGGATCTTTTGCACATCTAGGTCTGTCGATTAGAGTAACTTAATTTTAATTTAGACATCCGGTTCAATCCTGAGGGTGGCCATAAGATTTGAAAGGTAGCCTATCTCAAATTTGAATACCGAATCTCGAGCTCTCTTGATTAAGTTCCACTCTTTAATCATAATATGCGCAACTAAAGACTTACGACTCAAAGTATCAACGACCTTGTTTGCCTTTCCCAGGTGATATAGGATATCATAGTCGTAGTCCTTCAGCAATTCCATCCATCGATGTTGTCTCATGGCTTCTATCTTACTTGGGTCCACAGAGATTCCTTCACCTAAAATCACATAACCTAAGAAAGCAACATGAGTTAATCAAAACTCGCACTTGCTAAACTTAGCGTACAACTGATGGACTCTCAGCTTTTGCAGTACTAATCTCAAATGACTCTCTTGCTCTTCATCACTTTTCGAATACACCAGGATATCATCGATGAACACGATCAAAAATTGATCTAGATATTCCTTGAATACTCTGTTCATCAAATCCATGTCAACCCGAATGGCATCACAATGAACTTGTAATGACTATACCGAGTACGGAATGCTAACTTAGGAATGTCCTCCTTCCTAATTCTTAGCTGATGATATCCCGTCCTTAAGTCGATCTTCGATAATATCGACACTCCTTGCAACTGATCGAACAAATCATCGATCCTCAGGAGTGGATACTTATTCTTGATCGTTACCTGATTGAATTGTCGATAGTCGATGCACAAACATAACGAACCATATTTCTTTTTTACAAAAAAAAACTAGTGCTCCCCAAGGTGATGCACTAGGACGAATAAATCCCTTATCCAGTAATTCCTACATCTACACTTTCAGTTCCTTCAATCCAGATAACACCATCCGATAATGAGCCTTAGAGATTGGCTCTATCCTAGATGCTAACTCAATCACAAATTCAATTTCTCTCTCTAGTGGCAATCCTAGCAATTCCTTTGGAAAAACATATGGAAATTCTTGTACCATAACAATGTCTTCCATCTTCAGCTCCACAACTGTCATATATACGACAGTTGCCAGGTAACCTTGACAACCCTCGTCTAACAGACGAGTTGCCTCTGGTGATGAGATTAGGACAATCGAAGGTCTTCCTTGATTCCTGACAAACTCGAAGCTCTCACCCTCTAACGGGTCAAACTGAATGGCCTAGCGATAACAATCCATTATAACTCGTTGCTTGGTGAGTCAATCCATGCCAATAATTAAATCAAAGTCATACATAGCTAGGACTAACAAGTCTATTTTCCCTACTTGCTCACCAATCGCTAACTTGAAACCAAAACAACTCAAAGCAGCTAACACTTTATCCTTCAATGGTGTAGATATGCTAACAACAGATTCTAATAATGCAAGATTCAATCATATCAACTTAACGAATTGCTCACAATAAAGGAATGCGTTGTTCCCGAATCGAATAAAGCATAAGCAGGGTGGTTGTTCAACAAAACCATATGATCACGTCAGGCACAACTTCTGCCTAACCTTGAGTGATGGCATACACCGTATCTTCAACTGGTGGTCTCAGCCAACCTCCTTGCAGCGTGCTTTGAGGCGCATATCCTCTAATATGTCCCATAGGTGGCGGTGGCGGCGACAACTGTGGTTGTCCTCTCGGTCTCTTTGGATAGTTTCTAACTATGTGGCTTTGTTGGCCGCATTCAAAACATCCACCCAACTTAGATTGGCACAGGGCCAACCCATGTCGTTTTCCATATAAATGACACACTTCATTCCTATTGGGTATTGACCTGCTAAATCCACCCTTCTTGTTGGGCAGAATCGAGAATCTACCTCTAGGCATGGGCCTCTTCCCATGGTGAATACCTTCTTTGTGAGAGCTAAACCTTGATCCAGACAAAGCAGCTTGCTCATTCAAACCTCTCTCTATCATCTGAGCTCGACGATAAACTTCTTGATAATCTTTCAAATCCAATGGCAGTAGAAGTTGTTTCAATTCAGAATGAATATCACTTCTAAATTTTCGGGCTTTCTCTTCAAGGTCTTCTATCAACCGCAGAGTATACTATGACAATTATGCAAACTTGACCCCATATTAGTCAATTGTCATGCTCCCCTAGCGAAGACGTTGGAACTCCTCTATCTTTTGTTCCCGAGCAGTACCTGCGAAGTACTGATCATTAAAAGCTTTAAGGAAGGTGTCCCACACCTGGACCACACCTTCCAAGAATACCGTGTCCTTGGCAACTCTCTACCAAATGTTTGCATTGCCTTGAAGTTGGTACACAGCCAGTACCACCTTCTCCTCTTCGTTGCACATTAGTAGTGCGAACGCGTTTCCAGATTCTAAATCGAAAGTGATGCAACTTCAAGGTTTCCTTCACCAATGAACCTCGGTGGGTTCAACTTCAAGAACTGCTTAACGAGCTTATGGATCGGCCTCTCTCTTTGCACCACGATATTTTCAGGCTGAACTACAGTGGGTGCAACAACAAGTGCGGCCTCACCGGCAGCGGCAACGGCAGCATTAGTAACAGCCTGAGCAACGGCTTCAATAGCAACGGCTTCATTTTAAGCCTGCTAATCCATTTGGTTACCCATAACCTCTAACACCCGCATGATCCCTTCAATCCTAGGATCATCGGGGCTGCTACCCCAGCACCAACAAGAGGTGGTGCTACTCCACTGGCATTTGCCTATGCTAGTGCCCTAACTCTATCTCCTCGGGTGACAACCTTGGTCGGCAATCTAACTCGAGCCATAGGCCTAACAGTTTCTCTTACCTTGGAGTTCTCTGCTCCGACTCGCTTATGGTTCAGTCTTTTTTACTAAAACCTGTCTTTCAAATCCACACCAGATTAGAAGATGAGCAATTCACACACAACAAGCAATTTTACCAAACAACTATCACTAACATGCACCAGCATAAATTTAAATGTCTTTCCTACTTACTATCCCATATCCATCGCACCTTATCACTCTAATTTCTAATAACCATGCTTTGATACCCCTAAACTAGGATGTCACACCCCAATCCTCAAGTGTGTGTCCATCCCTCACCTGGTCGATTAATAGTGACATCCCAGAACACATCGCCAATCCTTTTATTTTAATACGCATGCGGAAGCAGATATAAAATCCCCAGACAACAAAACAATGGAATAGAAAAGTAGGGCCATATTTTTCAAACCTGAAAAACCACAACCACACTTTTATATAAAGCAAACCTCATAGTATACATTACAATACTATTAACAAGTCAGATCTATCCAACATCAGATCACAACTCAGAGTTTGCAAAACAAGGTAGGTGTTTCAATCTTCATCCGGGTCATACTTCGGATCCTTCTCCGAATCCTCCTCTAACTCTTCCCTCGGTTCCTCTTCAAGGTCCTCCTCTTTAGGCTCTTCCTCAGGTTCCTCCTCTTGCTTAACAATCTCTCCTTCCTCTTAGATTTAGCTGGAGTCCACGGCAGAGTACACGAGAGTATCAAGGTCACCCTCGAGCTTAGGGTCTTTAGCATCGATAACCTCTCCATCATTGGGATATGCAGTCCCCTTTCCAAATGCTGCCTCCAAGACGTACAAAGGCACATCACCTTCCGATATGAGACATTCTCTTCACCCATCATGGTAGTAACGATACCACGACCGATACTCGTGGGGCACCTTATCGGGTTCATTCACGTCAACTCATACGGTGGATTTCACCAAAACATACTCTAGTCTTTCCGGGTGGGAGTGTATCGGAAAGTAGTATCCTATCTCGGTGATCTCTTCAAGTATACCAAAATGCATGGGAGGACGAGGAGATGGAAGTGCTGTCATCTAGGGACCTAAAATGGTGTCCTACAACAGGTGAAACTGCATCTCAGCGAGTTCTGTCTCTTAAGACTCGATTAGGAAGCCAATATACCCTAAAGGCTGCCTAAGCACAACACGAGTCAGAGGACTTACCTTGGCCTCATTTCCATTTTGCAAATCAATAACATTTACAAATGCCTCAAATCACATCAATCACTCAAAAATAATTGATCAATCGACCTAATCGATTACATGTCACTATGACATCTCCCCAGTCAGTACATTCAATACCACCCATTCTCCAAGATGGTATATCTAGTCACCGAGCCCACGTGCATTCTCTAAGATGATATACCTAATTACCGAGCCCACGCGTATTCTCCAAGATGACATACCCCGTCATCGAGCCCATGTGCATTTTCCAAGGTGACATATCGAATCACTAAGCCAACAAAATATAACATTTTTCTTTGAGATGACATCCTTAGTCATCTAACCAATGTAATATGACATTATTTCTCACCTTTTATCATACCCAATAAATTAGCCGTGTGTGGGTACACAGTTGGCCTTAACCAAAATATAATAATTTCCTTTCCATAAATCCCACCATTTCATATGGTCTACTAAAATATTCTTGGCGTTGTAAATCGACGCTCGATTATTTTCCAATCAATTACTAAAATAATTAATTTAGAAATAAAATCCTAAAATCATGATTAAATCACTTCAACACAAATTAGAGCTCAAATAAAAAAAAAAATAGATTGCACCACAATAATCAACATAAAATTCTGGCCATCGACTATCCCAGCCTAATTTTCGAAAATAAATAAATAAATAAATAATTACAAAAATATTAAATAAATAGTAATAAATCCAATTTAGGCTCGTAATGCTTAATTGGAAGCCGAAACAGACCTGAAAAAAATTCCAAAGTTCATTCAATAAATAATAAAGCACGTCTACTCGCTAAATGTACTAATTATTTGCCTAACATGCATTGATAAGGCACTAATTTAATTACTCTACTCTAATCTATCCACCTAATCACACTTAATTAAATCTAAATGAACCCCTAAGCATCATTAGCCTACTAAGCATGGTTTAGTGAGTAAAACTCACTTGTTTAACGAGTGATTCGGTGTAAAACGATGGGAACATCGTGGGCCTTGACTTTCCTCAAGGCAGGCCTAGCAACTGAGGCTCGGGATCACCTTAAAACGGGCCTTGAAGCTACTGGAAACCCACTTTCCTACTCTCCGTTTTGGGCTGCAAATAAAGAAAACAAAGGCTGAGCAAGACCGGTGAAGGCTTTAGTGGCTTGGAAGGGCTGTGGCAGTGGCTCATGGTAGAGGTAGGGGTTCTGATCGAGCTTAACAAAGCTCGAAACAATGGCCTAGAATCAGGGATAGAAGTGGAGACGCGGCTAGAGGTGAAGGCTGGGGGGACGTGCGCAGGCAGCACTCACGGGCGATGGCATGTGTGAACGGCGACGAGCGGCAGCGTGGTTAGCTATTGGCTTGCTCCAGCGGCTTCTTTGCTAGCTGGTGGTCTTCGAACGGCAAGGAGGAGGGAGGAAATGGATCTAGTCATCGGCTGCTATGGTAGAGAGAGAGAAAGAAGGAACTAAAGGGGCCTACCAAGCTTATTTTCCACAAGCTTGTTCCCTTAACCCATCCACAGCCACAAGTCATCTTCCTTGGCCCTCATTCAGCCACACATGCCCATCTTACAACCTTGAAATGGTCTAAAACCAATGGCCTAGGGGGCATCCGATTTTGTTAAATTTCTCCCTCAATTGGACTCTTATTCTCACTTGATTCAATCACAATTGACCTCAATAAATTCAATCAACCCAACATTGGTCATCTTGGAATTTTTCCTCACCCATACAATCCACTTGATTCTCAAATTTGTGATAAAAAACAATCTCTGGCTTTTTCTGGACAAAAAAGGCCTTACTTTGACTTTTTATTTATCTGTCTTGGATGGTATGTTGATAAATTGTTCTGCCTTATTTTGTCAGTTATGTGATTTTGGGCTTGCTAAATGGGCATCAACCTCCTCTACATATATAACATGCACAGATGTTGCAGGAACCTTTGGGTCGGTAATCTCGGCATTGTAGCTATTGTCTCCCAGCAATAATAATTTATTTAAGCCAGAAACTCACATTGTCATGTTTTTGAGCCGATTTGCTGCGATTTGGTGAGTAAGTTATCTCCAATTAGGCTTTTCGGGCCTAAGTGGATTTTTTTATTTAAATATTAATTTTCGGAATTAAATTAAATAATTATTTATTTTCCGAAAATTCAACTGAGATGGCCTGGAACCGGAAAATCATGCTGATGACCGTGGCGAAGTCCGTTTATTTAATCGGGCCTAAATTGAATTTTTAGTAATTAATAATTAATTTTCGAAATTAATTAATTAATTAATTATTTTTCGGAAATTAAGAATATTTCGTTTATTTATTTGAGCTCCACGTTGTATGGAATTGAATAAATTGTGATATTTTAGGGATTTACCCTAATTTGATTGGAATTGATTGAGATTGAATTGGCCAAGTGTGTTATTTAGCATTTATAATGCTTTGTTGAGTTGATTTAATTAATTTGGCGTGAGTTTAGTGGTTGATCATATTGAATTGTTTAAGCTGCTGCAGTTATCTGGCTCGAGAGCATATTGAATATTTCATGTATGGCAAAGTCAATGACAAAGCTGATGTCTATGCATCCGGCGTTCAACTGCTTGAGCTTCTTTCTGGTAGAAAGCCCATAAGCAATGACTTTCCAAATGGCCGAGAGAGCCTGGTTATGTAGGTATGTCTTCTGTTATTTGCTTTCTGTAAATATTGACTTTGGCTCTTATATTTTAATTGTTAGATACTAAAAGAAGATACCTATGTTTTTCCAGGCAAGACCTATTCTTCATGGTGGGAAAATATCCGAACTTTTAGATCCGACCTTGGGTGAAAATTATGATGATCAGCAGTTGGAGCGAATGGTTTTAGCCGCCACACTTTGTGTCCGACGTGGGCCTCGAGCTAAGCCCCAAATGAGCCATGTGAGTTGATTCGATTTTTCCACATGGCATTTATCTGTTTCTTCTTTGTAATTTGCCTCTGGTATTATGGTCTGGTGGTGTTGCCTTCAAATTTCCTGGAGTCGCTGTTTCAAGCATGTCTACACATGTCTTCGTCTGCTTGAAAAGACGCTCGTACATATTTATTGCTGAAAATCAAGGTTGTCATTACCGCCTTAGGGAGACGTGATGTGCAATTTCCTCATCCTACTCCAGGTTTGTTAATTAATGATTTTTGTATATTAATATGTATTAATATGGTCTATGTTGATTAAATTTACATTATCTTTGTGTAGGTAAATATTATTTAGTAGATGTCAGATATCCAAATCTAACGGGTTATTTTGGACCATACAAAGAAGTTATATATCATTTGTTAGAATTTCAAAAGATCCTGTCACAGGTTATCGATAGGTATTCAATCGTGCTCATTTCTCGCTATGATCGGAAATTGAGCAAGCCTTTGGTATATTGAAGAATAAGTGGAAGATTTTAAAGTATATGCCAAGTTTTCCGTTTGAAAAGCAAGTAAAAATTGTTGTAGCAGCGATGGCTTTACATAATTAAATACGTCGAAACGCTATCAATGATAGACATTTTGTAAGACTAGATTTGGAAACGCTATCAATGATAAACATTTTGTAAGAGTAGATTTGGATCCCAATTATGGATATCCGTTGATCTTGATAGTACAAATGAAGAAGCTAGTACTTTAAATGATAATTTATTTTAAGACATTACGTGTTTATGTGATCAAATATAAATGAGTTTAGTAAACACTTAAGAATGCTTGTAATTTTCAATGAAAATCTATTTATTTCTTCGATGCCTATGTAACTATGTTTATTATAATGAAATTACTTTTTTTTATATTGAGAAAAAGTCAACATTGATGTATTTTTTTACTTTTGAATTTAGTAATTATCTTTTTTACATTACACCTTAGTGCGAAAATATATAAAAAAAAAGTCATTTTTTTTATTTTCAATTTTAAAAAAATAAAAGTTAAAAAAGCTTAAATTGGTCATGCCAAAGGACTTCCAAAACATGTGTTTGCCAAACAACATTCCTTCAAAGTTGCTTCTTAAGATACATTTTAATTATAGTTTATTAAACAGTTTTTGCATTTCATTAAAACCCTTAGACTAAAGGCCTTTAAGGCTTTCCAAACGCACACTTGGTCCTATTTTTAATTGGGTCACTAGTAGGCTTCAGCCCATTTAAATCAAGTATAGTTTGGAAAATGATTATTATATATCAGCCTAAACTCAATGGGCTTTATTCACCTCCTTAGACCTTTTCGGCCTTACGGTACCATAAATATGAAATGGGTGAGCTCCTTTTACCCATCAGGTCCGGTTTGGATTTAACAATGCATTCTATTGTGACTAAAACGACTCGACGCATTTGCTGATGGGCACGCACATGCTCCTCGGCAGCATCTCAAACTCTAGATTCCATCTAGAGTTGGGACCCCCTAGCATTTGAAAGATATTGAAAGTCGGACCACCGATCAGGAACGATGATCACGCTTTTGTATATACAATGTGTGGATATGTTGAGGTTTTGAGATTAAGATTCGTCTGGTGAGCAAATAAAAGTACAACCAATGATCATATTGAGTGGGCGCTTGCATGGACCATTGGCGCAAGTTACTTCGCCACCAAAGTGGTTGGTGGGCGAGCGCCCCGTAACTTCCACCATGTGAGGAAATTTTTAGGTGCCTTCGAAAACATAATTTTTCTTGTTCAATCAAGTCACTTTTAGATTGCACATGGTTGATGACGAGTGAGAGAATTTAGTTACATGTCAATTTAGCTACACGAATTCCCCCTTAGTTGCACGTGATTGTATGAATTCGTTTTTACTTTGAAAATGAATTTAAGAATTATTCAAATTGTAAGGTGCATTTTTGTTTTGTGTTTATTGTCACTAGAAGATATCTTACGTGTATTTCTTGGTCTTTTCTAGAGAATAATACTAAAACTTGTACTTTAAAGATAATTGCTTTGTTTTTATGGATCGGGTGACTTGCATATTATTCCTATATAGAAAATTCTTTAATTATATTATAGTCAAATCTTCATTTGACATGTATGATATCCTAAAAAGATTATTTTACCAAATAAACATTTGGGCTATCTATAAATTTCGTAAATTGATTTGTCAAATGATACTTGAAATATAAGACTTATGTATGTCTTACTTTCTCCAGCATCGCATGTAAATGAGCAGATGATCTTTTCCCGGACTTCTGAAACTTGGCGCATGTTGAATATCGCACCAGATCAGTCAGTGCATCGCTATATTTCCGGTCCAGTTCTTGGGTCGGTTCTTTTTTTTTTAAACCAGTGCTAACCCAGTTTGACCCGCATACTATTCATCAATCAAAAGGGGTCACGAGGGCGGCTGTAAACCCGAGGCCCTTATGTCCAAAATCAAAAGGTGAAACCGATAGCCAACACAGGGTTCTGTCCAAACTTCGAATCTAGACTAAGTCCCCATCTCTCGTCAAGATCATCTTTGTTTGTCTAAATCTACATAATCAGTGTGTGCCCTCTGGGTAAATCAAGTGCATGAATCCAAAAGTGACATGGATTGAAAATTACACGAGAAAATGACGTGATCCTTATCACCACGAGGGAAAGGTTGCGCGAGGGTCCGTCCATCTTATTTACTGTATTGTCACTGTCTCAATTCACATGAGCTCTTGTCCTACTGGTAAAATATATCAACAATTAAGTCAGCTTGACGTGGATTTGTGCCATTTAGATCCAGCTTACAACCCTCTCGGATGATTTTTTTAAAGTTAGGAACATTAAATTATACACATGCTGATCCACAGATATTGTACTTAAATCTGTGAACCAAGGCACGACATGATTCAGTCCATACTTAAACCTTTCGGATGACCTTTTTTAAGTTAGGAACATTAAATTATACACATGCTGATCCACAAATATTGTACTTAAACCTGCAAACCAATACACGACATGATTCAGTCCATTATTGAAGTCATCTAACCTGAGGAAGATTGGATTGTAGTGTATTAATCTAATAGTATTCCCTTATAAGAATTTAAAGAATTGATAAGGTGAGTCGTGATTTCATTAGGTTAAATAACTCTTTTTTTTTCTTTTTCCTGGGTCTTACGTATTATTGCGAGCTAGGGTACCAAGAATAAGTCGACTCAAAACTCCAAACTCAGTACATGATCTTGAGCTAGAACAAGTATCATTGAGCAATTCAACTTCTTTTTGTGCTTGTGTGGTATTGGCTGTGCTCAAATATACTCTTTAAAACGCAATCAATGATAGAGATCGTGACGTGCTTGCTTGGTAAGCTTCCAGAAGGGTAATATCTTGTGATCTTGATTACTTGTTGCTTATGGAAAAATAGAGTCCTACACGGTTGGGACATTTGGACACCACAGCAGCAATTATGATTCCGGAGTCGGGGTCCACGATGAGGGTGAACATCAATTAAACACCAGCCCACGAACGATCGAGTTACCTATTGCTTAACACGTAAGCTAATAATACAATTTTTTTAGGCAAATGAATGATATATCCGTTGCTACTTTCGTATCTCGATTTAATTTACTTAAAAAAAAAAACCATTCTTTCTTGCACCTAGCTTGAAGAGAAGCATTTACTCTTTTCTCCAAAATAGTAAAATCAAATTTTGAGTGTGACCCTCTCACGCATGGTTGCGCTGGTTGAGGTGTACCCCCTAATTTGTCACCAGGTCAGGGGTTCGACTCTTTGAGTCATCATGACTCTTAGAATAGGTCCGTGATTTAAGCGGGGTCTTCCCCGAGATATAATCGGTGTTGTGCTCCCAAAGGTGAGCTAGGCCGGATCATCAGCATAATAAAAAAAAAAGAAGTAGAGTGTGTATTCAAGGCTAGAAACTCAATTTGAGATTTTTATTTGTTCGTTCCTTCTGATCTTGAAACCATAAACAACAAAAGAACTTTAAAATGGAAAAGAAAAGGAAAGAGGACGACCGAGGCTAATTTCTAATTGTTCAACAATTAAGAAAGTTCTTAACATTGCTTGTGAACTAAGCCGTCAAATTTTCTTTTTCTATGAATAAATTAAGTTTGGACAGGAAGAAGTTGTAACTAGATCTGGACTTCCATCAATATCACTTAGTAGTTTTACTGAAGAAGAAATGAACGAATTTCTGACAACTCAAATTCTTACAAATTATGAATTTCATGATCGTGAAAAGGAACAAAAATATATTTGATTTTGAAACATAACTTTACTTAGAGGAAAGACGTCTATTATTTTTTACTGATTCAAGATGACAATGGAAATAAGTTATTTAATTGATTTCATTGGAAACTTAGCGCAAATATGGTACGCAAATATGGTATGCGAAGGAGAGAGACGTTGAGGTTGCTTTTGTCGAACGAGAGGAGTAATGTGAATGGTAATATCGAACTAAATTTTGTGATTGAAGGGTAATTTTGGCTAGTTAACATACAAAGGATGTGGTTTAGTAATTACATATTGGATGTTACAGCCTTTTTATCAAACTCGCAACACTTCATTTGGCCTTTTGTGCATAATTAGTATCCAGCTGAACGCTCTCCAACAACTTGTAAGGAGTCTCAACGCAATTTGCTACCTTGCTATAGGAGGCTAGGAACTATTTAATGAAAATGCTAGTACTACCACCTAGAGGGGGTGAATATGTGTTAAAAAATATTTAACAATTAAATGCGAAATATATTATGTTACAAGCAAAGTCCGTGGATGAGTCAAGGTCTGATTAAAAGCACCACTAGGGGTGTGTTTGTTTTTGTTTCTTTTTTTCTTTTTATGAACACAAATCTTATTTTTGTGTTCCTGGGAACAAAAAGAGAACAAAAATGCGTTTGTTTGCGTTTTTGTTCCAAATCTATTTTTTTATTCCCGGGAACAAATTTGGAATGGAAACAAGAAACAAGAAAAACTTATTTATTGTTTTTGGAATATTTTGGAGAAACAAATTTTCTCTCTCTTCTTTCTTTTCTTTTTATTTTCTTCTTCTTGTTTCTTTGGCCGGTCGCTGACCTCGGCCATGACCGGCGACCGACGGTCGAGGGCCGGCAACCTCGCTGGAGCGTCGCCGGCCCCTGGCAAGGCCGACCTCGCCTCTGTTGGCAACGCTCGGCCTCACCTTGGTTGGGTGAGCTTGAGCTCGCCCAGATCCGGCGAGGCAGAGCCTCGCCCAACCATGGTGAGGCTTAGCCTCGCCGGGGGTCGGTGAGCCTCCCTGTGGCTGGGCAAGGCCGCCGGCCCTTATCGGCCATGGCCGAGGCCGGCACCTAGCCAAAAGGAAGAAAAAAAGAAAAAAGAAAGAAAAATAAGAAAAATACAATAAAAATATTAAAAAATTAAAAGACACAAATTTACCAAGCGTGTTTCTGTTCTTTTTCTATTCCAGGAACAAGTTTACCAAACACGTTCTTCTGTTAAAAAATTATTCCCCGGAACAGAAATAATTTTTTCTATTTTTGTTCGCTGGAACAATTTTTGAACAGAAATGTTACTAAACACACCATAGACTTTTGAAGAAAATTTAGACTCAAATAAGAGATGTAATTGATTTTTGATAAATTTAAAAGAAAATTGCATCAGATAAAGTTAAAAAGAGTTTTTTTTTTTTTGACAATTTTTTTTGACAAAAAGTTAAAAAGAGTTAAGGGAAGAGAAAATTACATACGAGATTTATAATAATTTTGTTTAGATCAAACCTATGTTCACTCTCTCATGTTGATAGCTTTCTGGTTGAAATTCACTAAAGCATCAATGGAGAAGTACTATATTTCGAGTGCAAACACTTAGTGGAAGATTTCTTTTTCCCTCACTAAGTTATTCTTCTTGTGATTTTCTCTCTCGAGTATAATTTGTAAAAGCTGTTGTTAAAGAAGGAGTGGTTGGAAATGCTTCAAACTTTGGAATTTCAATTTTCACGCTCTATTTCAAATATGACTTCCTTAAATACTCCTCTATGCCTTACTAGCCATTGACATTCTCCAGAGGAATTTCTTCCAATCAATCCGTTGGACATAATCGATTAAAGAAATCTTGTAGCCGTTTGAAGATTGAGATGAAAATCTGTTGATTTTGGTTGTCCATATAATCAGAATCTAGGTTTCTATAAGCAGATGCTTCCCAAAAAACGAACTTGTCTTCAAGATTAATTTCATCAATTCATGATTAATTCCATGAATGTATTTATAATATGTAAGTGAGATTTTTTGCCAGAAAGCCATATATTAAAGAATAAAATCTATAATGTTCATATTAAATCATTGTCATAATATCAATAATTCCGAGTCCGATTATATCTTCGTTTTGGACTTGGTTTGTTGGAGAAATCGTTCAGAATATTTTGAAGCGACAAAACGTTTCTTTCGGTCTAGTCGGATATCTGCAGATCGTCTAGTTTAAAGTCGAAGACTTTCGATCATCACCTAAAGATTCAAGACTCAAGATTCAAGACTCAAGACTCAAGACTATTCTCATTGATAGTCTTTCGATCCAGTGGCGAAGGAAATCCGAGTCGAAGTATATGGTTGAGGATTTAATCCTATCCTACGGAGAAGATCTTTTTGGCTGGATAATCATAACGGATTCTTTTGTTCGTATCTAGATCAATTGAAGATCCGATGGTCGACGAAGTATTCTTGGAATGTTCTATTCTTGGAAACCAAGATCGATTGTATGGGCGAACATGATTGATGGGCTATCGTCGGAGTTCCTTTTATAGCTCGAATGATCTTCTTGATTGATTCCGTCCAACGGGTAGATTGGAGGAATTCCTTTGGTAAGTGCCAACGGTATGATGGCATAAAGGAGTATAAAAAGGAAGACGTTCTAGTTGTTTGAGTGTGATCGATAGAGAAATTCAGTCGAAGCACCTTGATTATTAGTCGATACAGTCTGAGCGAAATTGTATACACAGAGAGTGTTTGTACTTGGTGATACCTTGAGTGAGTGTGGTAGATCATCTACACCGAGAAATCAAGGAAGATCAACACTGTAACATCTCTTTGTTCATAGTGGAATCCAGCCAAATTGGCTGTCAGTGCAGAAGAGTGGACGTAGGCTTGGATCAAGCCGAACCACTATAAACCGCGTGTTTAATTCTCTCTTTCCTTCACTTAGTCTTACGTTGATTATTACTTAACGCAAATCCTTCAACTGTCTAAGTATTGCGCAAGTATACAGAAATTATCAAGAAAAATCTTTGTATACCTATTCACCCCCCTCTAGGTACTCATACTAGCAATATCAATTGGTATCAGAGCCCGTGTTCTTACTTTGTTTGAAGTGTTTTACTTCAGAGTAAAAGATCCATGGCTAGTATGCTAGCACCAGGGCTGATGGAAGGGCAAAGCAATACCAGACCACCCTACTTCGATGGAAAGGATTACAACATCTGGAAGAACAAGATGAAAGCTTTCCTACGATCAAAGGATCCTCTGGAATGGGACGTTGTGGAAAGAGGAATCACTCCTGCTGCTGCATCAATCTCTGAAAGAGGGAAAGACACTATTGATACCAGCGGAATGTCTCAGGAAGAGATAAACAAGAGACAAGCACTCGATGTGAAAGCAATTTACTCTTTATATTGTGCCTTATCTCCAACTGAATATAACAGAATATCTTCTTGTGTTACAGCAAAAGAAGTATGGGATAGATTACACATCACCTATGAAGGGACAGATCGAGTGAAGGAGACCAGAATTAACATTCTCCTCGGTCAATATGAAGCCTTCAAAATGAAACCAGGAGAATCTATAACTGACATGTTTAGTCGTTTTACAGATATTGTCAATGGTCTTGAGAACCAAGGACAAAAAATTTCTGATCCCATGAAGGTGAACAAGCTACTGCGTGGACTCTCCAAGGAGTGGAATCATATAAAGACTTCAATAAGAGAAACGCAAAGAATTATGCCTTTATCTGTCGACGAGCTGATTGGAACTCTTCAATCATATGAAGTGGAACGAATTAATGAAGAAGAAGATCCAAGAGGTAAGAAATCTATTGCATTAAAATCAAATGATGACTCTGATGATGCAGATTCTGAAGATGATATGGACGATGAGGAGCTCGCCCTCATGATAAGAAGATTCAGAAAACTGAATAGAAAAGGCAGAAGGTTCAACTCAAAGAAACAAAGTTTCCGAGAGACAGAGACCAAGTCGTTGATGATGAGGAACCAAACAAAGATGTAGTTGCTTCGAATGTAAGAAGAAGGGACACATCGGACCCAATTATCCTCTTTGAAGAAGAAAAGAGGAAAAGGCGAGAAGTTTCGAAAAGCTCTCAAAGCCGAAACCTGGAGTGATACAGAATGTGAAGAAAGTGATAATGAATATGCCAACATATGTTTGATGGCACATTCGACTCTTAGACTCGTATTCTGGATCGACTCGACAAAGTGAATTTGAGGTAAGTGATTTTAAAATTCCTGTCAAAGTCTCTAAATATATTGATGAACTGTGTTTTAGTCTTAAGACTTCTCTCAAAAGGATTTCCGAACTTAAAAGGAAAACTCAGCTCTAAAACAAAAGGAAGTCATTTTAGAAGAAAGAGTTAAAAGTCTAGACCAAAATGTTTCTGTTCTTAAAGAAAAAGAAGATGATCTTTTGAAAGAAAATGTTTTCTTAAAAACGGACTTATCAAATATTTCAAAGAAGTTTTCGATAGGATCCGAAAAGCTTGAAAAAGTTCTTTCAGTTCAAAGACCTTACTTCAATAAGTCTGGTTTAGGCATGACAGCGGAAACAATTCCCTTGATTGATTTTCCTAAAGTTAAAGAAAGAATTAAGAAAAGACCGTCGAGAGAGGCTTACAAAAATCATTTCAAGAAAGTTTTTGTAAAGTCTCGTTGGTCGAAATGCTCTAAGGTGTTCAAAGTGTAAGTAAGGATCACTTTGAAAAAGAATGTCCTATGGTTTGGAAACCCGTTAAGAAAGTATGGCCTAATAATGCTTATCCTACTAACATCAAAGGACCCAAGAAAATTTGGGTACCAAAGAAAACTTGAGATTCTCTTTTAAATGCAGGTCTCCGTCAAGAAAAAGATAAAATGGTATCTTGACAGCGGATGTTCAAGACACATGACGGGAGACTCAAAGTGCTTCGTAAAGCTTGTTCAAGTAAACGGCGGAAATGTTTCATTTGGAGGAAACGGCAAAGGAAGCATCGTGGGATTTGGGCTGTGAAAATTGGAAATCTCACAATAAGCAATGTTTCTCTAGTAGAAGGACTCAACTATAACCTTCTCAAGCATTAGCCAACCGTGTGATACTTGGTTTCAAGATCTCCTTTCAAGAAGGAATTTGCTATGGAATTAGTAAAGACTCTACTCGAGTCTTTCATGGGTCGAAGACATGGAAACATCTACCTCTTAGACATGAAATTGAATGAATCTCAATGTCTAATTTCAATCCAAGATGAAGCAAGCTTATGGCACGAAAGCTTGGCCATGTCAATATGAAGCAATTAGCCAAAATCTCATCAAAGCGGCTTGTTCGAGGTCTACCCAAATTACCATATCAAAAGTCCGATCCATGCACACCCCGTATTTCGGGAAAACAGGTAAGAAATTCATTTAAGCCAATAAATCATGTCTCTACTAATCATGTACTACGATTCTGCATATGGATCTCTTCGGACCAACTAGAACTCGAGTATTGGAGGTAAGAAATATTGCCTAGTAATTGTGGATGATTTCTCTCGCTTTACTTGGGTATATTTCCTTGCAAGTAAGTCAAACCTTTTCCTATTTTGAAAAATTTGCTAAAAAGGTTCAAAATGAGAAAGGATGTGTTATCTCAAGTATAAAAACAGATCATGGAGGTGAATTTGAAAATCAAGATTTCACAAAATTGTGTGATGAATCTGGTTTTAAACATGTATTCTCTTCTCCATACACTCCTCAGCAAAATGGAGTTGTGGAAAGAAAGAATAGATCTCTTCAAGAAATGGCTAGAACACTTTTAATTGAAAGCAAAATTTCTTCACGATTTTGGGCTGAAGCTGTTTCAACAGCATGCTATATCATCAATAGAGTCTTCCTAAGACCTATTCTTGAGAAAACCCCTTATGAATTATTCAAAGGTAAGAAGCCTATTGTTTCATACTTTCATGTGTTCGGTTGCAAATGCTTTATATTGAAAAATGCAAAAGATCGAGTTGGTAAGTTTGAAGAAAGATCGAGATGAAGGCATCTTCCTTGGATATTCTACATCAAGCAAAGCCTACGAGTCTACAATAAGAAGAGCGTCTGTGGAGGAGTCAATGAATGTCAAATTTCAAGACTCTACGCAAGATGAACCCTTGATCGAGACTCAACATGAAGAGTTCGAACCTGCTCCGAGACCTTCCAAAGCTTACTACTCAAAAAGTATCTCGACTACGGAAGACCAAGCGTCAAGATGTTCATGAAGATTCAAATAAAGAAAGAGATCATCATCCAAAAAAATCAACCAAGAATCGGAAACACAAGTCCTAGTCATCCTAAAGATCTCATTATCGGCGAAATTAATGAAGGAATTCGCACCAGATCCAAAAGACGTGAAGAGTCTAGTGCTATTGCTCTCATCTCGAAATTGAACCAAAAAGCATAGAAGAAGCTTTATCGATGAAAGCTGGATCGAAGCTATGCAAGAAGAGCTCGAGACAGTTCAACATTAACGATGTCCGGGAATTGACATCTAAACCAAAAGGTAAAACTGTTATTGGAGCCAAATGGGTGTTCGAAACAAGATGAATGAAAAGGAAAAGTCGTACGGAATAAAGCAAGACTCGTGGCCAAGGGATACACGCAAGAAGAAGGAATAGACTATGATGAGACTTACGCTCCTGTAGCAAGGTTAGAAGCTATTCGTCTATTACTTGCGTTTGCTTGTTACAAAAATTTCAGGTTATTCCAAATGGACGTCAAAAGTGCTTTCCTAAATGGATTTATCCAAGAGGAAGTTTATGTGGAACAACCGCCTGGATTTGAAGACCCAAAGAAGCCGGACTCGGTCTTGACCGAAAAAGGCTCGTATGGTCTAAAGCAAGCACCTCGAGCTTGGTACGACGAGACTAAGTAAGTTCTTATTACAGAACGGCTTTGTTAAAGGTAAAGTAGATACTACTCTATTCATCAAAAAGGAAAACAAAAGCTTTTTACTCGTTCAAATATATGTTGATGACATTATTTTTGGATCCTCTAATGAAAGTCTATGCAAGAAATTTTCTAAGTCTATGCAGGATGAGTTTGAAATGAGTATGATGGGAGAATTAACATTCTTTCTTGGCCTTCAAATAAAGCAATTGAAGGAAGGAACTTTTATTAACCAAGAAAAATATGCTAATGATCTTGTCAAAAGATTTGGATTGGAAAATTGCAAGAAGATTGATATACCAATGTCAAGTTCTTTGAAGATAGACAAAGATGAGGAAGGGAAGAAAGTTGATCAAAAGCTATACAGGAGCATCATCGGTTCACTTCTTTATCTTACTGCTTCTAGACCTGACATTTTGTTGAGTGTTTGTATCTGTGCTAGGTTTCAATCAGATCCTAGAGAATCTCATCTCAGTGCTGCAAAACGTATCATTAAATACGTTGCTTCATCTTCAAGCATGGGTCTTTGGTATCCTAAGAAGGGAGACTTTAATCTTCTAGGATATTCGACTTGAAATCGGCCGGCTGCGAGTCGATAGAAAGAGTACTTCGGGAACTTGCCAGTTGCTTGGCGGGACGAGTGTCTTGGTTTTCAAGGAAACAAAGCACTGTAGCTCTCTCAACAACAGAAGCAGAGTATGTTGCTCTTGGAAGCTGCTGTTCACAAATTCTATGGATAAAACAACAGCTACAAGACTTTGGAATTGAAGACTCATGCACATAAATCAAATGTGACAACACCAGCGCAATCAATCTCACCAAAAATCCAATTCTTCATTCAAGAGCAAAGCATATAGAAATTCGACATCACTTCATTAGAGATCATATTCAAAGTGGAGAAATCTCGATTCAATTTGTTGATTCAAAAAGTCAACTAGCGGATATATTCACAAAGCCTTTGGAGAAAAATCATTTTGATTTTATCCGCTCCAGACTCAACATTTTGAAGCTCGAAGAAGTTAAAGTCTAGAGACTCTCCAACCTTCAGACTCAGAAAGTTGATAACCGTCAGACTCAAATATCTCAGACTCAAATCTCTCAGACTCAGACGTTGATGACTATAGACTGTAAGTTGTTACTTTATCTAAACTCGAAAAGGTATGATCTTTCGTTTAGTTATTTTGTAGTCTCCGTGAAAATCGAAAAACTTGTCTTTTCAAAAGGATTAATTTTGGCAGTTATTGATTTCGAAAAGAGGTATTCGTACACTTTCCTTGTACCGATTGAACTTCCCCTTTTCAAAACTGAGTTATATATACACAGTTTTCTCTTTCAATCTTCAAAACCCTAAAAGCATTCTCCTCTCAATCCGGTTTCTACTTCGAATTCATCCTCGAAAAAGTTGTCATCTTTTCTTGGGAAAGCAAGCAAAGGAATCTCTTAGCGACAAGAAGAATGTCTTCTTCGAGGAAGTCTTCAAGAATCGCGACAAGGGGACCACAGAAGATGAAGGAGGGACCTACCCACTTCGATCTCACAGAAGAGGAAGAACTATCGAGTCGGCATCAGAACCCGACTCATTCTCCACCACGTCATTCAACGCCTTCTACCCCACAAGGTGCGGGTCAACATCCGGAGGAAGAGGTAATCGAGGACGAGACCCCGTAAGAGTCCAAAAACCCTCTTATATTTACAAACTCTACCGTGCATTGAAAAGTACGGGACTCCGATGAAATATGTGGATGATTTTCTTAAAGAAAAGAACTATGGGAATGAGTACATTTTTCTGAAGAAAATGGAGGATTTGGGAATTGCTCCCAAAGGTAAAGCAGAGGAAGCGCTTGCAAATATTCCGAGTGACCCTCGGATGTCGGGCCCAAATTTGATTGATGGGAACGACGATGACAAAATGTTCACTGATTTTCAATCGAGATTGGGTGTTGCTGCGAAGGTGAAGGGAAAGAGGATGGAGTTATTTAAATCGAAGGAACAGGAAACTTTGTTCTTCAAACTGCTGAAGCGAGGGGTGATAAACCCTAGGAGTGTTGACTTCGATTTCCTGGATGCTGTGAATGTGAACTTGAGAGAAAAGTTCAGTCTGCTTCAACTGGAACGTTTTTGCACTGACACCACGGACGGATATGCACAACTGACTGCATATTTCTATTCAAATCTTAGCTTTATCGATGCGAATAGAATATCTTTCAGTGTTCGAGATCAGGATTATGTGTTGGATGTGGACATGTTGGCGGACATACTTGGAGTTGAACGGGCACGATATCAACCAGTCAAAGTCTCAGTTGCTCGTGCCACAATGGACCTTGTCGAAGATAGAAATATTGAGGGAAAAATCATCTATTCAAGGATGCGTGCCATCAACATTGTGTTGCACAAAATTGTTATCAATTGCATTAGGCCGAAGTCTACATCAAAGACTGATGTGTCTAATTTCGAAGCAAAATTGATGTACGCAATCAACTTTGGGAAGAAGTTCTCTCTCCCTCACACTATTCTCTTTCACATGTACGAGCAATGTCGAAAGACAAGGGACAATTGCCTTATCCAGTGTCTGGTGACCGGGATCTTGAGACACATGAATATTGAACCGCCACACACTCGTGTTCGACCGTGCGATAAGATGGTGGTAGGTTTAAAGATGTTGACAAAGATGCGTCGAAAGAACTTTCAAAGGCAATGGAGAAATTCAAGAGTGAAGACTCCAGTTCCATCTCGCTTCAAAAGAAAGGGAAAGGAAGCCATTGGTGCTCCCACCAAAAAGAAGAGAACTCTCATCTTGGAAGATGAAGAGGAGGAGGAAGATCTTACAATCACTTTGCCTTGATAAGGACAAGACGTTTGTTCCCAATCAACGAAACAGCGAAGAAAAGAGAGAAGAAGAAGAAGAAGAAGACAAGAAGAAGAGAAGAAGAAGAAGAGAGAGAGAGAAGGAGATAGAAGCTGAAGAAGAAGGAGAAGAAGAGCAAGAAAAGTCTGCAGCTGAATCTGGAGAAAATGATACAGAAGAGCATGATCATCACTCTTCTCCTCTTGATGTCCTAGAGACAGGGGGAGTTGGCGAGCAAGAGAGGTTCTCACCTCATGCTGCCAATAGTGAAGGTCTACGACAATCTCCAGCAGCCCCATAAGAATTTCAGGCTTCTCAATTGCCTGAAGAAGGTCACGATACGTCAGAACCAAATCTGCAAGACTTTACGAAGCGCCATCGTCGCATTCACTCCATCGAGAAAGCCAATGCTAGTAACGGACAATTCTGCAGATTTTCGTCGTATCATGGATATTCTTCTTCGGAAATGCGTGGCCAAATCTATGCTCTGGACTATGAAATTCAAGCCTTGAAGAATCTTTGGACAAGCATCTTCGGTCTACCCTGGAGGATAAGATGAAAGACCTCGCTCTACAACTTCAAGCCAATGCCAAGGGAGAAGAGGTAGCTCAACTGAGGGAAGACTTGAAGAAGCTCGAAGGAGTAGTCCAGTCCATGGGGGATTTCCAGATTGTGCGCATTCCCAAGCAGACATGACATCTTTCTCACCTTTTTAATGTTGACAAAAAGGGGGAGAAAGCAATTTGAACCAACCAACCAACCAACTTTCTTTGACTTTAAATTTGTTTGAATGTGTTTGTTTTTGAACTTGAGTGAACTTGGATATGAACTTGAATCTCGATTTGAATTGGCTGTGGATTTAGATGCTTGACTGTTTGCATTTATTTCAAGTATTGTTATATGGTATTACTCATGAAAGACTAACCAATTTTTGTGGATACAAAGTTTGGTTGCTTTGTTAATCTTTATGAGATTGCCATATTGCTTGAGAAATGTTTTTGCAGGTCAAAGTGGTTCAAATCTATAGGAAAGTTTTGTCACCATCAAAAAGGGGAGATTGTTGGAGAAATCGTTCGAGAATATTTTGAAGCCGACAAAACGTTTCTTTCGGTCTAGTCGGATATCTGCAGATCGTCTAGTTTAAAGTCTGAAGACTTTCTGATCACCAGACTCAAGATTCAAGACTCAAGACTCAAGACTCAAGACTCAAGACTCAAGACTATTCTCATTGACAGTCTTTCGATCCGGTGGTGAAGGAAATCCGAGCCGAAGTATATGGTTGAGGATTTAATCCTATCCTCGGAGAAGATCTTTTTGGCTGGATAATCATAACGGATTCTTTTGTTCGTATCTAGATCAATTGAAGATCCGATGGTCGACGAAGTATTCTTGGAATGTTCTATTCTTGGAAACCAAGATCGATTGTATGGGCGAACGGGATTGATGGGCTATCGTCGGAGTTCCTTTTATAGCTCGAATGATCTTCTTGATTGATTCCGTCCAACGGGTAGATTGGAGGAATTCCTTTGGTAAGTGCCAACGGTATGATGGCATAAAGGAGTATAAAAAGGAAGACGTTCTAGTTGTTTGAGTGTGTGATCGATAGAGAAATTCCAAAGTCGAAGCACCTTGATTATTAGTCGATATGATCGAGCGAAATTGTATACACAGAGAGTGTCTGTACTTGGTGATACCTTGAGTGAGTGTGGTAGATCATCTACACCGAGAAATCAAGGAAGATCAACACTGTAACATCTCTTTGTTCATAGTGGAATCCAGCCGAATTGGCTGTCAGTGCAAAAGAGTGGACGTAGGCTTGGATCAAGCCGAACCACTATAAACTGCGTGTTTAATTCTCTCTTTCCTTCACTTAGTCTTACGTTGATTATTACTCTTTGCAAATCCTTCAACTGTCTAAGTATTGCGCAAGTATACAGAAATTATCAAGAAAAATCTTTGTATACCTATTCACCCCCCTCTAGGTACTCATACTAGCAATTCATGGAGAATTCTATACATTTGGACAGCAGTCCCGGCCATTGGCTACTGTGTCTTAGTCCATTTCTTGGTTTGCGAGTCACCGAGATGGCTCTTCGGGATGGGACGCAGGGAAGAGGCCATGGAATCCTTAAAGAGAATAGCGCCGCCGGGTGCGAGCGCCCTCACCGACGGCTTCTCCTCAGTCTCGCTCAACGAGTACTCTTTCAACAACATGGACATCTTTTCGGCAATCAAGGCCATATTAGAAAAGAGATGGGCCTTTCGCCGGCTATGTGCAGTCATGTTGATTGGGTTCGGGGCGGGGATGGTGTACTACGGAATGCCGCTCGGGGTCGGGAACTTGGACTTCAACCTCTACTCGATTATCACGCTCAACGCCCTCGCCGAACTGCCTTCGACCCTGGTCACTTTCCTCCTCATAGGAAAGCTCAATAGGAGGAGTTCTCTACTATTCTTCACAACACTCAGTGGGGTTTTTAGCGTGATGTGCATTTTGGAGGGCCAGGTGTGGCAAAAGTTGCAAGTTGCCTTGGAGCTAGTCTCTTTCTCAAGTGGGTGCACCGCGTTTGATGTGCTGTTGATATACACATTAGAGTTGTTCCCTACGTCTGTGCGGAACACAGCGATGTCGATGGTGCGGCAGGCAGTGGTGTTTGGCGGTGTGTTCAGCCCATTGCTGGTGGCAGTGGCCGGCCGGACAGGCGACAGTGTGGTGTCTTTTGGGGTTTTTGGGCTGGTCATCGGGTGTTGTGGGCTGTTTGTCATGTGCTTGCCGGAGACGAGAGGTGGGAATCTTTGTGATACCATGGATGAGGAAGAGCGGAAAGAGGACAAAAGGGACCACCGTGTTTTGTGCTAGATAGAGATAATGGTAGTCCTTGGTGGGAGTGTCAGTTCTGTCTTATCGCTGTGGCCTAAAAGGCTTGTCTAATTGCAAATCCAATTTGGATAACCTTCTTTGTATTTCTAGCAAAAATGATAAGCAACTTCTTATGCTTTTGTTTATTTCATGAAAAATGAATGATTAGAAAAATATTTTCTCCAAATTAAGAACAATCACTTATATCGCTTATAAAATTTATAATGACTTTTTGGACCAAAAAAGATAAAACTAATCTAGTCTTCTAGGATTCTCAAGAATAAGTTATACACATAATATTATATTTTAGGGGCAATTTTTGTCTCTAAAATAGATATTGTTTTCCCCAAACCAGTGAGATGGTGGAAATAGCCCCTCCTTATTAAAATTTCAGAATCACTCTTGGTAAAGTTGATCATCGACCAGATTGGTGCGGGTTCACGGGCTGCGAATTCATGCCTAACTTTATGCTCGGTCCATCCATCAACCAAAGTATTTGTCACTTTGTTGGCGAATGCCTTAAAAGACACTTGTTAAGATACTGGTTAAGGAAAATATTAGACTTTATAGTGCACTGGCTGTCTAATGTTATATATGATTATAATTTGGAAAGTGGCGATTGGTTTCTTAATTAGCTTACTTAACCAATGCCTCATGGGCATGCTTTAACAACACCCACATACATGTAGCACTTTGCATTTTTTTTTTTTTTTTAAAGTATTAATAAGGGAGTGAGAGTTTTCGAGCACTCAATTAGTCCCCTGTGCTGCAGAGATCAGTGAATATAGCTTTGCGTTGGTGGATGTGATTCCAAGAAAATGTACAAAGTCTTGAGGTTCAAACCAGATCTTGAGCTAGAAAAAATGAACATGTTTTACCACTTAAGCAAGAAGAGAGCCCAGGACACTCCCGCGATTGAAGGTAGCTCCATTGACCAAAAAAATGATGCGTTTATGGAAAATGTCCCATCACTGTCATGTGGCACAATGCCAAGACGATGAGGACAATAATTGTTTGAAGAAGTACTTTCATTTTATCGAGAAGTATCTAAGATAAGAGAAGCAGGGAATACCAGAGGTAAGAGGAATATCTAAATCATCGTTCTCACTAATACATTGTTGCTTGATCGCGATGTGCTCGTCAATCTCCGCTTACTGCTGATCATATACTGTCAAAGTCTTATCAAACTCATCGGAGCATCTCTTCAAGATTCTCCCCGCCTTTTCGATAGCAGACCTCTTGATGTCGAGGAGACGATGGGTTGCAGCCAGTCATTACAAGAGTTTCCTCTCATCTAAAGGTTCAGCTTCTTCATTGACAATAGTTTGGTAGAGTTGGGATCTTGCTTTATTGCTTTTTTCTGCTGTGCCAATTGAATTTCCAAAGCACTGAACGTCCTGTCCTTCAACGTCGACACGAAAACCTTACCATAACTCTGCTTGAATTTTGACACAGCCGTCAATAAAAGGGGTAGAGAATTCGTCACACCCCACTAAACTCCAGGGGTCTGTTGTTGGGGCCTTTGCCAGAGCTTGATTTGACAATCAAATTTTTGGCTTTAGCCTCTATGCCTAGATCAGAAATGATTGCCGTGAGTGTGTAGAACTCCTCGCATTTAGCTTTCACGATCTCATGGGCGGTAGGAGATTTCAAGCCAGAATTGACTTTAGGAATTGTTGTCGAGACATCTCGGATCGACCAAAGTTAGTGCATCATCAATCCACTCCAGGTCAGAAATGTCGAGGTAAGAGGAAGAAGACAGCAGGTGACAACCTGCATGACCCACGCGACCCACGGGACGACGGTGCATGGGCGACCAGAGCTGTCTGGCTGAGCTCCGCTCAGCCCGTTGCATGGGTCGCGCGACCTAGGCGATGCTGCCTGAGGCCATGACCCAAGCGACGGCGATGTGTGGCGTCGGCGGTGTGTGGGCGACTAGATCTGGCCGGCTAAGCTCCGCTCAGCCCGTCGCGTGGGTCGCGCGACCTAGGTGATGCTGCCTAAGGCCGCGACTCACGTGACAGCAATGTGTGGCAACGGCGGTGCGTGGGCGACCAGATCTAGCCAGCTGAGCTCCGCTAGCTGAGCTTCACTCTTGAAGAAACAAGTCCAACGAGGAAGACGATGAATAATAATTTTTTAGGGTAAAACAGAAAAACGCAATTATCAGTGAGAGCAATATTTGAAGAAAAAAAATCATTAAACCTCTTTTTAGTATTCCGGAAATATTGAAAGCCCAAAGCAAGTTTACCTACTTTGGGCTTTCAGCATTTCAAATGTCAGCATTTGGCCCAAGAGATCTCCAAATGCTAAATCAAATACCTAAAATTTTTCCCAATGGACTTTGGGAGCTCAAAACCCCTTTGGAATGCTAACCCAAACAGAGCCTTAATAACTAATGTTCTCTGGAACATCAATGGAGAGCAGTATCTAAGTCAACTAGTAGTAGAAAGCTTGAATAGATCCATGGATAGCTGTTATGAGTAGCTATATATCACGTGAGATGAACATGCGTTTCACGTTATCACACCTTCTCAAAAGAAGTCCTAGATATTCCTTTGACTATCAATCTAAATTTCTGGCAATTTGACAGCAAGTCTCAGGCCTAGAACTCTAGAAAGAATTATGAAGGAGAATCCAATCAATCGTTAATCCCTTAGGAAAAGGATTATTTCCTAATATAGCCAACTCTATCCGTGGAAGTTACACCATTACCAAGAAGATTCGATTGTACGGGCAACCAGATTTTCGGCCATTGTGTTGTTTATCTTCAACGGTCACATCAATCCTCTTGAAGACTATTCAATGGCTAGTTTGGAGACTGAAGACTATATAGATCAACACATGATGAAGAAGATACAATGACTACAAACATAGAAAATTTCATACTCTGATATATTCATTTACTAAAAGTACTTGTCACTGATTGTAATCTCATTTAAGAAGTGCACGAGGGTTACAGTATTGCTTGTGATTTGATAGTAGGGTCTACTAGCTTCGACTAGAAGCAGCACAAGCTACTGTTGTAGCTACTCCAAGGATTACTAGAGAACTCTAACCATGTTGGTTGCTGTTAGTTTAGAAGAGTGGTTGCTTGATTTTGATAATTCCGCAAAAAAATTTCAAATTTCAATAATTAACCTGTCAACCCCCCCTATGCCGCACTTTTAGCCTCAACAATTGGCTATATTAACCGAGAGGTTTAAGAACCTTGTGATAAAAAGAAAGAACTTAAAGGGAAAGAAGCAAACCAGAGAATCTGATGAAAGGAAGTTCTCCAAAGGCAAAGGGGGCAACGAAGGTAAGGATTATATGCTTTGAGGGCTTGAAATGTGGGCACATCAAATCCGATTATCCCTTGCTCAAGAAATTGAAGAAAAAATTAAAGAGAAACGATGTCCTGATGATGGGATCAATGAACAAACAAATCTCTGTTTAATGGCCAACATTCAATCTTAGAATTAAGAGGGACCAAGGAAAAAAGAATCAATCCTATCTAAACGCACAAGGTCTTGTCCAATCTTGGAATCTAGACGAAGTCGCCATCTCTTGTCATGATTATCTAATTTCGTCTCCATGTACATAACTATGGCCTCTCTTTTGGTCAACCAGTCGCATGAATACGAAAGGGACGTGCACAAAGAAACAGGGGCAATGAATTATTGCATGATGTTTATCACCTCGAGTTGAAGGTCGCATGAAGCTTCTTCCACTTGTTATCTTACCATTTTCACTGTCTCGATTCACATAACTCTAGCCCTTTGTTTTATCAACAGTCAGCTTGACGGAGACCTGTGCCAACTAAATTCAACTCACAACTCTAGGACATGTATCTTTTTTTTTTTTTTTTAAAGTAGGAAAATTAAATTAACGCATATGAATCCACCAATATTATTGTACCCAAATGTGCGAACCAAAGCTCAACATGATTCAGTCGATTATTGGAATCATATAACATGAGGGAAATCGGATTGTGATGTATTAATATAATATTACTCCCTAGAAAGATTGTGATAAGCGCCAGCAAATGTACGCCTATGTCGATTTATCAATTGATGAGGTGAGGTATTGTAATTTCGTTAGATTAAATAACCTTTTTTGGGTTTGTTGCAACCTCTCTTTTTCCGTTCAGAGAAAAAGAAAGAAGGTTTAAGGGTATTTGCCTAAAAAGACGGACCAATGGCCCTAAATTAGGCGTAGACTCTCCCAAGCCCATACCTCGCATGATATTGGATTTTGTTTTGTTTTGTTTTTTTTTGTTCTTAACAACATATGTAATTCTAGGAGTCGCCACTAGCTTATTAGGGTCGGCTAAAAACCAATCGAGACGCGGGAGTGTTGTCTCGATTCCTACGCAACCAGCGATTTCTAGGAATGGGGACTTGTTTACGCCAATGTTTTTATTAGTGCCATTGCAGTACCACTAACTTAGAAGGTTGTTTATCTAAATGACCACACAATCTTGATTATCAATTATAATTCTTATAAAACCGCTAAGTGTCCGTGCAAATGTTTTTTCTTTTAGTTTGTTTTCCTTGATATCTATACTAATCCTAACATAATTTATAAGAGAAATTTACACTCAAATTAATGAAAAGCGGTTCGTAAGTAAACATTCAAGAAATTGAAATGACTTGAAAATAAATGTGGAAAAGGAAAACTCGATACAAGTCGGGTAAATAATATTATATGACCTTGTTATCACGCCCCGGGACAGGACCCCCATGAGCAAAATGGGAATTTAAATGTGCATGATATTACTCTAAATGCATGAAACTACTCTAAATAATTTTAATCTACATAAAATAGATTATTTACAAAAACGATTATAAAATATCAAAATAGCATTAAATTAGGAAAAATGACCTTATAAAGTTAATAAAGTTTCATAGATGTCATTTTTGCCTTAATTTGATACCATCTATCACTTTCATATTTATTTTTTTGAGATTTTTGGATTTTTTTATTTTTTATTTAAAATAATAATAATAAGTCCCTAAATCAATATATGCTAACATTGAACAACACAGCGCATGAATATCACAATAATCGAGCTTAAATCGACCCTTTCAAAATCAAAGTTTGGTTCCAACATTTTATCGAATACTTAGCTTGAATCAAATCACCTCAAAACGACTTCCTCGGGCCATGTTCGTGGCCTTTAATCCCGACCCATAAGCAATCTCATGTGAAAGCAAAGTATCAAGGATATACTATTACATACAAAGAATAGGTTTAGCTAGAAATCACTGTCTAGAACAAGCAATAACCAAACTGAAAACAGCCTCCAATATGCGAGTTGGAGCCATTTTGCAAATCTAGTGTTGAACCCAAGTCAAACAACCATGTCAAATGCCCAGATTGAAGCCCCGACAACTATCACATGCAACATCTATACGAAATATAAAATAGGTAACCTTTAGTTTCAAATGAACATCACCAAAAACGATCAACCAGACGCATTAAAACGAACTCTCCAAGAATCATACATGCATGATCTATGCTGGCCAACCATGTCCCAATGTAAATTGGCTTGGTTTTTGGCTCATGTTATAGACAGTTTCATGCTCAGAAGGGAATTTAAAGACTAAACCGGGTTGTTCTATGCATTATTTGTACCCCCATATAATATTCATCAAAGTCACAACGACAAAAAAACACATGCAAACGGGGGTAACAAGTCAAGCATATATGGGTATTGAAGAGGCTTTAAACACCTGGAAAAATTTAAATCTCGAAAATCAGTTCTTCGGACTAGTTTTCCTCTTGATTTTTGTGATCAAACATATTCGAAATCAAATAAAAATATATCTAGGATACTTACTGTTGACACATAAATTTTGATTAATCATTTAATAATTAATTGCATGAAAATTTAGGGATTAATCTTTAACCCCTAAAAAAAAATAGTAAAATTGCATTTCATGTAGTTGCATTTGCATTGATACCAAAAGACAACAAGACGCAGCGGCTCGTGGTCGATTACATGCACAAAAGGTGGTCTCTCTCTTGCTAATCTGAAAACACAATGAAAGTCAAAGAAAGAAGAAAGAAGAGTTCTTCACGTCCATTGTTTCTTCCTCATTAATGCATGCACATGCATGGATAAAATAGGGATGATGTGAAAATTCTAGAGAAGCCGCAAGCGTGAAGAAAGCAAAGAAAAAATTCTCCACTGCACACGCGAGAATTCTGGAGAAAGTCTACAAGAAGATGGGCTCACAATTTTATAATATTCTCTCCTTCCTGGAGAGCAAATCGGCTGGAGAAGAAAGAAGTTCCTGCACGTCCATTATCTCTCGCTCATTAATGCATACACATGCATGCGCAAGAATTCGGCGGACGTGAGGAGCCTTGAAGAAGCAAAAGGGAAGCCCATGATATATTATAATATACTCTCTCAAGTGGGGGTCGTGAATTTTGGTGAAGCGAGGAGAGTGTGCTCAAGAAAGAAGCAAGTAACAAGCAAAGAAAAGTCAATAGTTGTGGCTAAATTAATGAGTGTCAGACGGTGGCCTCCTTATTTGAAAAAATCCGGACGTGAACAGCAAGGAAAAAATAACGGCCGCCTCCTGTTCACACTAAAGTCGGTTGGACTCCAAGAACCCTATAAATACGCAAGGGGGGAGGCCACGCAAGGGGGGAAGGAGAACGAAAAATTGACTGAAGAGGTTTTGTGAGAGCTATTAAAAAAGAGAGAGCCCGTAGAGAGACACATGAGTGGAGAGAAAGGAAAAGATTAAAAAAGAAGAAGAGATGCTCGTCGAGAGAACCAAGGAAAAATGAAGTGAGGGGGGAAGTGAAAGGAGAGAGAGGAGGAGATTAAAAGATAGAGGTTTGTCAGAAAAAGAAAAAAAAAAGAAACAAATCAGGTACAAGAGCTGAACAGAAACAGAAAAAGTACTCTGAAAAGAAGAGAGAGAGAGAGAGAGAGAGAGGGAGAGTGGAGGTGAGAGGCGAGAGAAAAAAAAAAGAGAAGAAAGAACAGGTACTGTTCTTCTTCTTCGCGAGGCTCCTGCCGTCGACCCTTGCTGCCTGTGCTCGCACCGCCGCGCCTCCACCTCCGCCGCGCGCCGCCCCGTCTGCTGTGCGCACCAACCCACGACGACTCGACGCTACTCCTTTTCCGCCCGTTGCTGCTGCCTCGCCGCTCCACCGCTCCTCCGCCGTCACTGCTGCCAGGACCGAAGGCCGAGCCACCGCACGCCCGAGTGACTCTACCGCTGCTTCTGCTCTGCCCGTAACCTGCAGCAGTCGAGCCCCCGTTCGTCTCCGAGCGCACCATCATCTCTGCCCGCCACCAGCGACGTCTGCAACTCCACAGCTGCACCTCAGCCTGCTCGCCACAGTACCAGTAGCTCGCCATGCCTACAACCCGTGCCTTCGCACCTCTGCCCGCTCGCCGCCGCTGCTGTGCCTCTGACAGTCCGACGCCAGTGCCCGACGCCCGTCTACGAGTTCCGCCCATGACCCAGCACCCGACGCCGCGTCATCATTCCTGCCGTCGCCGCTCGTCAGCCCGTCGCCCTGCAGCTCGAAGCCACGAGCAACGCTCGCAACCCCACCGCCTTTGCTTCTCACTTGCGATCGCTGGAGCCCCGCTCCACTTGCAGCGCCCGACGTCCCTCTCTCGCGCCTGCCCGACGCCACCGCCTCTACCCTTGCTGCTGCACCCAACCGACGCCTCAGCAGCCCGCGCCTGTCGTTGCACCCTGCCCGCCACCAACGCCTGCTGCCGCCGACTCCCTCCTTCCGGCGAGTTCCGAACGCCGGTGCCGCTGTAGTTCCTTGCCTTCGCCCGCCCGCCTCCTACATCTCGAAGCCACAAGCGATGCCCGCAAGCTGCAGCACCCGTCACTGAATCCTGCCCGTCGCCGCGCCCGCTGTCGCACCGCCACAGCTGCTGACTTGCAGTCGCTGGAACCCCGAGCGTCACCACCACTCCCGGGACCACGAAGAGCCACGCCTCCGTTCGACCTACTGCTGGTCCTCCTGTTGCAACCCCTCGAACACGACCTGCAGAAGCCCGTGTGCCTCCTCGCTGCTCGCCGCTCCCCGCCGATTCGCCTGTGGTCGGTCCTCGCCGGAGCGTCGCCTTGGAGACCCACGAGCAAGCCGTGCGTGGGAAAAGAAAAAGAAGAAAAACAAAAAACAAAAGGGGAACATTAGGTAGTTTTCTTTATTATTATTTTATTTTTTTTATATATAGTTTATAGTTTGTTTTTATATAGTTTTTTAGTGTGATTATTCATTAACGCATGATTGAAATTCCAATATAAAATAACCCCTCAAATTAGAGATTATGAGTCCGATTTTCGCGCCCGAAATCCGACTCACGATCTCTTGCAAAAATCGACAGTCCAATCTCATGTCCGAGATTCGATTCGCGATTTAATTTAAAATTGACCAACCCGATCTCATGCACGAGATATGGTTCGTCAGTTTTGGGTATTAATCTTATCTTGATCGGATTAGATATCGGGTTATTTGAATTAGCTTTTGCTCTTGCAAAAAAAAAAAAAATTCAAAAATGCAAGTTAGATTAAACCGTTTGCTAACGTTTCTGTTTCTCATGGTTTCTTTTCTTTTGTTCCCCGGAACAAAAACCTGTTTGCTAACGACACATTGTTTTTTTGTTCTCGGGAATAAAAACTTAGCCCGGGAATGGTTTGGGAATAGAAACAAGAAGCAAAAAAAAGTTGCTTCTTGTTAAGAAAACAATTGTAGAAATGAATTGCTTTTTATTTTTTAATTTTCTTTTATTTCCTTTTCTTGCCGCGACCACCGTCAACCGCCCGGAGCCACCGCCACCGCTGCCGCCCGGCCGCGTGCCAGCCGCCGCCGCCGGTTGCCGCCGCCCGCCGCCGGTCGCCCGGTCGCCGCCCTGTCGCCGCCCCGGGCCCGCCGGCCGCCGCGGTCGCCGCCGCGTCGCCGCCGGTCGCCGCCGCCGTCGCCGCCGGTCGCCGCCGCGTCTCCCGGCCTCCGTCGCGGCCCGCCTGTCGCCGCGCCGCCGCGGTCGCCACCGCCACCGCCGTCGTCTCGCTACCTCCAGCCCATGGGTCGCCGTCGCCCCCGATCGCCGCCGCCCCGCATGACCGCCGGTCGCCGTCGCCCCCCCTTGATCGCCGCCGCCGCGCGGTTGCCGCCACCATCACCGCCGGGCGCCGCCGGAAGCCCATCGGCCGCCAACGACCGCCGGCGGCGACCGGCGGCCGGAGGTGGCGGCAATCCGTCGGCAAGATTAAAAATTGAATAAATACAAAAAAAGAAATTGTTGCGTTATCAAACGCATTTCTATTCTTTTTATATTCCAAGAGTAGAAATTTTGTGTCGTTATCAAACGGGTTCTTTTACTCAGAAATTGTTCCAGGCGAGAAATAGAAAAGAACCATTTCTGAAAAAAAAACTCTTCCCGAACGAAGCGTTTGCATGCGCAGCCTAAGTCTAGGGTTAGCGTATTTAGTTTTTTTAAAAAATAAAATAACAAAAATCCAAAAAAAGCATTCATTTGTGATATTAGCTTTTTAGTTTTATTTTTAGAATTGCACGTGTCAATATAGAATTAGACTTTCACTTCAAATTTTTATAAGAAAAAAAATCCCCAAAATTTTTTTTTAATTAATTTAGGGTGCTAGTTTTTTAGGTTGTATGTTTAATTGTGTGCAATTTTTTTTAAATTTCGAATTATATATATATATATATATATATATATATAACAAACAAAAAAAAAATCATCATGCATATTAGAATAGAATGTCTCATAAATTAATTTCAATTTTTAGGATAAATCGCACTTTTAGGAATAGAAATATCATGGGCACGTCATGTAGGATTAGGCTCATTTGATTAAAAATTGCCCGTCATTATAATTAGGTCATTTTGATTTGCATATTTAATTATTGCATGTTCATTAAGAAAACACAAATATATATATATATATATATATATATATATATATATATATATATATATTTTACTCACGTCATGTAGTTTAGAAAACATTGTCATGCCATTCCATGTTAGATTAGTAGCATGCATTGCATATTGCATGATTCTCATTAAATAAGTAAAAAACCAAAAAAAAAAAAAAGGGGGAATTTGCCTGTTAATTAGAAATCATATCTAGGTCTGTTGATGTGAATTCTGATCTAACAATGTAGATGCTTTCGTTGCTATGAGGTAAGTCCTGCAATTTATTCATCGCTTTCTTGGGTGTTAAATTGGTGGATTGCGCATCCGCATGATCACCTCACATGTTAGGAAAGTGATTTAAAATCAATCCAAGCTGCCTGCAAAACATGTTTTTTTAAAAGAGAAAGGTACCGAAAGGGCGTTAGAGAAATCTAGCGTAACCAAGTCCCCGAACTCACAATCTCTGGTTCGTAGGAGTGAAGTAATTCTCCCGTTACTTTACTTGGGTTTCTAATCGACCCACCAAAAATAGATTAGTGGCGACTCCTAATTGAAAAATCAATTGTATGTTAAGAATTTGAACCTAAGTCGCGAATTGGTATGGGTTTGGGAGAGCCCGAGCTAAGTCTAGGCTTAGCAATCCATTAGCCGAACCCTTAAGTGGTCCAACCCGCTTTAGGGAGGTCGCGACACTTACCTTGCTTCCTAGTTTCGTTTTCAAGTGACTCTTGGTCGAGGAAATGAGAAATTATCCTTCGGGGGACATGTGGGAAATGGCTCATTCAAACTGAAAATGAGATATACAGAAGAAAAAGCTGACAACGAAGGTTTTCGTTGACCTCCAAAATTAGGCTTCCAAACCTCTTTTGTTGGCAAACTTAAAACCAATCCAAACTATATGTATTCTAGTTTGCTTGTAACTCATGTATTTTGCTCATTTATCTCTCCCTTTTCTCAAAAAAAACATTTGCTTTTCCTTGCTCATAACCAACTGGGCTTAACACCCAGAAAATTTTTGGACTCCCTTAGCCCATCAGGAGGGTATCTTTTCGAGGGGCTTTAGGAGGTCTTCCCGATCTCCATTTTAAACGTGTGACCTATGGTTGGAAAGATATTTGAGTGAAGTTTCAATATCTAGTTGAAGGTTTTGGTTAATTTTGGCTGCAAGTTTGTGGAAATTTCACTTTTCTCTCTAAAGGTTGATCTAGAATTTCTGAGTTTTTGCTTTTCTAGAGTTGCTTCTAAGGGTGCTTTTTGGGCACTATCGTGAGCTCCTAGTGCTTCTCGTCTTCTACCTCTTATCCATCAAACGAGCATGCTTCATAGATCTTGTCCACTGCATTAAGCAATCTCTTGATTGGCTTTTTGCCCTCCTGCCAAGCCTACCAACTGAGCAGTCCACCCACTTTCTGACTTAGCCAAAATTTTCAAATTTTGCATATGTTGAGTGTGCCGATTTTGCTGCGATTTTCCCGTGCTTTCGGCAGCTTATCCCTGACAAATTTTCATCCACTTGCACTATTAATTATGGTCTTCCATTATGTGGAGAGATCAGACTAGTTGGGCAGTTGAGGAGGATATGGTGGGGTCACCAAGTTGCTTATTCAGAAACTCCGAAATCAGACCAACTTGTGGATTGAGATTTGTTAGCTAGTTTGGGTGCTTTAATCCATCAATTTAACTGCAATTTTTGATCAATTAGCAAGCTCATATACATAAGTTTAAGATCTTGAGCAGGTTTTGCAATTTTACCCACCCAATTTTGTAAAAAAGTCCCTCAAAGTTGACAATTTTCTTATATGAAAATACTCAATTTAATGCAAATTTGGTCATTTTGGCCCAATTTGATTGATTTGACCTAGCCTGAGTTCAATTTCAACTTAATTGGGGACCAAGATGATGATTTAAGGGCTCAGGTGAGACTTTACAAAATTTCCGAATTGGTCCCTCAACTTTTGAAAATTGCATTGTGGCCCCAACTTGCCGTTTTAATTACAATCTTACCTCCTAGGCTTGGCTAGTCACATTTAAATTATTGGCCCCATCTTGCTTTTTTTTCTTTCTTTCTTTCTTTCTTTCTTTCTTTCTTTCTTCTTCTTCTTCTTTTTTTTAATTTATTTTTCTTTTTTTTTTTAGGAAAAACATCTTCCATTAAAAAAAAAAAAAAACTATACTAAACACCTAGATAATCTATATGCGAGAATTTAACATGAAATATTTTTGTGGAAAAACAATTTTTCTATTTTTTCGAAAATATTTTTTTTTTGGCAAAAAATTAGGTGTCAATAGGGTCTTACGAATTATTGCAAGCTAGGGTTACATGAAGAAGGCTACTCAAAAACTCCAAACACAGTACGTGATCTTGAGCTAGAATAAATATCATCGAGCAATTCAACTTCTTTTAGTGCTTATATGGCATTGGTTGTATCTAAAGATACTCTTCAAGGTGCACTCATTGATATGTCAATCTGAATATATACGGAGGTTGGAGAGATCATGACGTGTTTGCTTGGTTAGCGCTATTTTGGGTGGAATACTATGATCTTAATTACTTGGTGTTTATAATTAAAAAAAATAGAAAAAAGTAGAGTTTTGTTTGGTTGGGACATTTATGCGTCATAGCAGCAATATGATTCCAATGATGGGGTCAATAATTAGGGAGAGACAATTAAACGCCCACCCACGAACGATCAAGATATATATTGTTCGAAACGTAAGGTAAAAGCGTAAAAGAACAATTTGAGGGTTTATTTTTTATTTTTTGTCGGTCCTACTATATTCTTACTCTATTTCTCACTTTTAGACTTTTGTCATACCTCCTTGCAGGGCACACTTGAAACTAAATCATCTTCACCTCAATCCTCCTGAGAATGAGGGGATTTGAATCCCCCACCTCCCTTTTCTATATTGGAAGGGTGGCCACTGGGCAAAACTCCATTGGTTGAATAATTTGAGGGTTGAAAACACATTTTTTTAGGCATATCGAGGATCTTTTTTTTTTTTTGGTAACGATATATTGAGGATCTATTAGTAGCTACTTTCCTATTTTTTTCTTACACTTGATTTGAAGAGGACCATTTGCTTTTACATCCAAAATGGGAAAAACAATACTCAGGTGTGTATTGAATGCTGGAAGCTCAATTCAGGATTTTAATTTGCCTCTTCCTTCCAAATTTAAAACCACAAAAAAAAAGATTAAAAAAAGACAAAAAAGGAAAGAAAAGGATGGAGTGCTTTTGTTGTTTAACCTAAGTAGGATTGACACTAACGCCCGACAAGAGGCATGAAATGACATGACATAACACTTGGACATGTCGTTTCTCAAAAAATAAGAAATTCCAACACATTGTATATTAAATATATATTTTTTCATATATATGATAAATTATCATTTTTATAATTATTTAAATCAATTTAATTTAATTTAAATTCACAAATAAATAAATAATAATAAAGACCCTAAAATGAATTTACACTAAAAATATTAATCCACCATTTGTTAATATCATTTAATATTTAATTTGATAAATTCAATTCCATTTCAATAATCCATAAAATTTGGAGGAAAATAAAGCAAGCGATCCATGTTTAGCACTCATGTTCCTCAAGGCAGGCCTAGCAACCAAGGCTCGAGACCACCTCAAAACGAGCCTTGAAGTTGTTGGAAACCCACTTTCATGCTCTCTATTTTGGGCTGCAAACAAAGAAAACAAAGGCTGAGCAAGACCGGTGAAGGCTTCGACAGCTTGGAGGGGCTGTGGCGGCGACTCACAGCGGGCAGGGGTTTCGATCGAGCTCAACAAAGCTCGAAACAATGGCCCAGAAGCAGGGAAAGAGGCGGAGACGCGGCTAGAGGCGGAGGCTGGGCGAACGTGGCACATGTGGACGGCGACAATTGGCAGCCTGGTTGGTTGCTCACTTGCTTCGGCAGCTTCTCTGCTAGCTGGTGGTCTTCGAACGACAAGGAGGAGGGAGGAAATGGAGCTGGTCGCCAGCTGCTCAGAGAGAGAGAGAGAGAGAGAGAAGGAACCAAAGGGGCTACCAAGCTTATTTTCCACAAGCTTGTTCCATTAACCCATCCACAGCCACAAGCCATCTTCCTTGGCCCTCATTCAACCACATATGCCTATCCTACAACCTTGAAATGGTCAAAAACCAATGGCCTAAGGGGGCATGCGAATTTGTTAAATTTCTCCCCCAATTGGATTCTTATTCTCACTTGATTCAATCCCAAATGACCTCAATAAATTCAATCAACCCGACATTGGTCATCTCGACATTTTTCCTCACCCATACAATCCATTTGATTCTCAAATTTGCATAAAAAACGATCCTCGGCTTTTTTTTGGATAAAAAAGGCCTTACTTCAACTTTTTTCCAAAAACTCTCGATTTGTAGAAAAATCTTCTGAGACTGAGACGACATTCCTAAAATTTATTGCAATATAATGGAATCTTCAATTTCTAAAATCGGACTCGAATTCGTAGTTAATTTCCATTCGGCACGTTTTTAGCATAACCTAGGCTACCGAGTAGTTTTTAGAAACTTTTAGTGCAAATTACCCGTGGTCGATTTCCTTCGAGCCACAATGAACCCACTCAGTGCATTGGCGACTCTTGGTTGTCATGGAAATCTCGAGAATTCAGATACAAACACAGGGTACCAAAACGATAGAGAAATCAATCTAGTGCTGGCCGACGAGAATTTTCCAATTTAGTGATGTCACTCATGATTAGCCACACATCTCAGTTGAACCGTCCTATCTCTGACCTCTGATTGATTTTTAACGGTGCCATAATAACCTCTAAAAATGAGCATGGTTAAGTAGTCGATTCCTGATTGAATTATCAAGTTTATTGCATTAAAATTCCTTAATGGCTTCTCTGGATAGTTTAATTATCTCGAAAGTGATCAGCTCTTAGAACAACCCTATAGGTGCGTCGATGAAATGCCCGATTTATTGAATTGAAAGTAGAGTCGAAAATAACCACCGTCTTAGTAGCCGCGATGGTTTGGGCTCTCTCCCCCTCACGAAGGGGATGAGTTCAAATCCCCTCACGGTCGCTTGGGCTCTTAAGTGGGACGCTGGGGGTGGTAGGTCCTCCCGCTTATGTGTCCCCCTAGGTTTACTCGCCGGCTGCCGATTGTACAGGGTTCATGGGTCACAAAAAAAACAAAAAAACAAAAGTAGAGTCGAAAATCTAGGATGTCACAACTCTTCCAATCTTATAAAAATTAAACCTTACAATACTTAAGCAAAAAGGTAAAGGGGTACAAATGCATCATCGACTCTTCAGTCTCTCAGGTTACACCTTCAATATCATGGTGTTGCCAGACCACTTTAACTAATGGGATAGTGTTTGTACGCAGTACCTCTTCTTTTCTATCTACTATATGAACTAGGCTTTCAACATATAACACACAGTCATTCACATCCAATTCTTCAAAATTAAGCATGTGGATCAAATCAAGCTCGTACGTCATTAACATCGACATGTGAAAGACGTCGTACACTTGCGCCAATCTTAGCGGCAATACAAGACGATACGCTAAAGTCTCAATTCTCTCCAGAATTTCAAACGGACCTAAGTACTTCAGACTCAGTTTTCATTTCTTGCTAAAGCGTAGAGTTCCCCCCATTGGTGACACCTTCAAAAAAACATGACACATTTCTTGCCAAATCGAGAAGTTCCCCTCATTGGAATTCCAACGATCTCAGACGCTTGTCTGCGTAACTTTTATGTCTACTCTGAGCGGTCTTTAATCTGTTTTTAATTACTGCAATGGCATCCATTGACTGCTGGACCAGCTCTGGTGATGTCCACCTTCATACTAGACCACCAATAGTGTTGACATAGATTTAGATACATCTTGGTATTTCCGGGGTGAATACTGTAACTACTACGATGAGCTTATGATAAAATATCCTCTCTAAGCTTCACATCGTTAGGTACAACTAAACGTCCTTGAAGCCTTAGCGTTCCATCATTAGAGATCTAAAAGTTAACATTTCTTTTCTCAGTGTCCTCTTGAAGGATCTTTTGCACATCTAGGTCTGTCGGTTGGAGTAACTTAATTTTAATCTAGACATCCGGTTCAATTATGAGGGTGGCCATAAGATTTGAAAGGTAGCCTATCTCAATTTTGAATACCGAATCTCGAGCTCTCTTGATTAAGTTCCACACTTTAATCAGAATATGCGCAACTAAAGACTTACAACTCAAAGTATCAACGACCTTGTTCGCCTTTCCCGGGTGATATAGGATATCGTAGTCGTAGTCCTTCAGCAATTCCATCCATCGATGTTGTCTCATGGCTTCTATCTTACTTGGGTCCACAGAGATTCCTTCACCTAAAATCACATGACCTAAGAAAGCAACATGAGTTAATCAAAACTTGCACTTGCTAAACTTAGTATACAACTGATGGACTCTTAGCTTTTGCAGTACTAATCTCAAATGACTCTCTTGCTCTTCATCACTTTTCGAATACACCAGGATATCATCGATGAACATGATCACAAAATGATCTAGATATTCCTTGAATACTCTGTTCATCAAATCCATGAAGGCAGCTAGAGCATTCGTCAACCTGAATGGCATCACAGTGAACTCGTAATGACTATACCGAGTACGAAATGCTAACTTAGGAATGTCCTCCTTCCTAATTCTCAGCTGATGATATCCTGTCCTTAAGTCAATCTTCGATAATATCGACACTCTTTGCAACTGATCGAACAAATCATCGATCATCAGGAGTGGATACTTATTCTTGATCGTTACCTAATTGAGTTGTCGATAGTCGATGCACAAACACAACGAACCATATTTCTTTTTTACAAACAGAACTAGTGCTCCCTAAGGTGATGCACTAGGATGAATAAATCCCTTATCCAGTAATTCCTACATCTACACTTCCAGTTCCTTCAATCCAGATAACACCATCCGATAATGAGCCTTAGAGATTGGCTCTATCCTAGATACTAACTCAATCACAAATTCAATTTCTCTCTCTAGTGGCAATCCTAGCAATTCCTTTGGAAAAACATCTGGAAATTCTTGTACCATAACAATGTTTTCCATCTTCAGCTCCATAACTGTCATATATACGACAGTTGCCAAGTAACCTTGACAACCCTCGTCTAACAAACGAGTTGCCTCTGGCGATGAGATCAGGACAATTGAAGGTCTTCCTTGATTCCTAACAAACTCGAAGCTCTTACCCTCTACCGGGTCAAACTGAATGGCCTAGCGATAACAATCCATTATAACTCATTGCTTGGTGAGTCAATCCATGCCAATAATTAAATCAAAGTCATACATAGCTAGGACTAACAAGTCTATTTTCCCTACTTGCTCACCAATCGCTAACTTGAAACCAAAACAACCCAAAGCAGCTAACACTTTATCCTTCAATGGTGTAGATATGCTAACAACAGATTCTAATAATGCAAGATTCAATCATATCAACTTAATGAATTGCTAGCAATAAAGGAATGTGTTTCTCCCGAATCGAATAAAGCATAAGCAAGGTGGTTGTTCAACAAAACCATATGATCACGTCAGGCACAACTTTTGCCTAACCTTGAGTGATGGCATACACCGTACCTTCAACTGGTGGTCTCAGCCAACCTCCTTGCAGCGCGCTCTGAGGCGCATATCCTCTAATATGTCCCATAGGTGGTGGCGGTGGCGACAATTGTGGTTGTCCTCTTGGTCTCTTTGGATAGTTTCTAGCTATGTGGCCTTGTTGGCCGCATTCAAAACACCCACCTAACTTAGATTGGCACAGGGCCAACCCATGTCATTTTCCATAAAAACGACACACTTCATTCCTGTTGGGTATTGACTTGCTAAATCCACCCTTCTTGTTGGGCAGAATCAAGAATCTACCTCCAGGCATGGGCCTCTTCCCATGGTAAATACCTTCTCTGTGAGAGCTAAACGTTGATCCAGACAAAGCAGCTTGCTCATTCAAACCTCTCTCTATCATCTGAGCTCGACAGTAAACTTCTTGATAATCTTTCAAATCCAATGGCAATAGAAGCTGTTTCAATTCAGAACGAATATCACTTCTGAATTTTCGAGCTTTCTCTTCAAGGTCTTCTATCAACCGCGGAGCATACTATGACAATTCTGCAAACTTGACCCCATATTAGTCAATTGTCATGCTCCCCTAGCGAAGACGTTGGAACTCTATCTTTTGTTCCCGAGCAGTACCTGCGAAGTACTAATCATTAAAAGCTTTAAGGAAAGTGTCCCACACCTAGACCACACCTTCCAAGAATACCGTGTCCTTGGTGACTCTCTACCAAATGTTTGCATTGCCTTGAAGTTGGTACACGGCCGTACCACATTCTCCTCTTTCGTTGCACATTAGTAGTGCGAACGCTTTCTCCAGATTCTAAATCGAAAGTGATGCAACTTCAAGGTTTCCTTCACCAATGAACCTCAGTGGGTTCAACTTCAAGAACTGCTCAACGAGCTTATGGATCGGCCTCTCCCTCTGCACCACGATATTTTCAGGCTGAACTACGGTGGGTGCAACAACAAGTGCAGCAGCAAGTGCGGCCTCATCGACGGCAGCAATGGCAACATTAGCAACAGCCTAAGCAACGGCTTCAATAACAACGGCTTCATTCTAAGCCTGCTAATCCATTTGGTTACCCATAACCTCTAGCACCCGCATGATCCCTTCGATCCTAGGATCATCAGGGGCTGCTACCCCTGCACCAACAAGAGGTGGTGCTACTCCACTAGCATTTGCCTTTGCCAGTGCCCTAACTCTATCTCCTCGGGTGCCGACCTTGGTCGGCGATCTAACTCGAGCCATAGGCTTAATAGTTCTCTTACCCGGAGTTCTCTTCTCCAACTCGCTTATGGTTCGGTCTTTTCTACTAAAACCTGTTTTTCAAATCCACACCGGATTAGAAGATGAGTGATCCACACACAACAAGCAATTTTACCAAACAACTATCACTGACATGCACCAGCATAAATTTAAATGCCTTTCCTACTTACTATCCCATATCCATCGCACCTTATCACTCTAATTTCTAATAACCATGCTCTGATACCACTAAACTAGGATGTCACACCCCAATCCTCAAGTGTGTGTCCATCCCTCACCTAGTCGATTGATAGCGACATCCCAGAACGCATCGCCAATCCTTTTATTTTAATACGCATGTGGAAGCAGATATAAAATCTCCAGACAACAAAACAGTGGAATAGAAAAGTAGGGCCATATTTTTCAAACCTGAAAAACCACAACCACACTTCTATATAAAGCAAACCTCATAGTATACATTACAATACTATTAACAAGTAAGATCTATCCAACATTAGATCAAAACTCAGAGTTTGCAAAACAAGGTAGGTGTTTCAATCCTCATCCCGGTCATACTTCGGATCCTTCTCCGAATCCTCCTCTAACTCTTCCCTCGATTCCTCTTCAAAGTCCTCCTCTTTAGGCTCTTCCTTAGGTTCCTCCTCTTGCTTAACAATCTCTCCTTCCTCTTAGATCTAGATGGAGTCCACGGCCGAGTACACGAGAGTATCAAGGTCACCCTCGAGCTTAGGGTCTTTAGCATCGATAACCACTCTATCATTAGGATATGCAATCCCCTTTCCAAATGCTGCCTCCAAGACGTACAAAGGCACATCACCTTCCAATATGAGACCCTCTCTTTGCCCATCATGGTAGTAACAATACCACGACTGATACTCGTGGGGCACCTTAACAGGTTCATTCACGTCAACCCATACGGTGGATTTCACCAAAACATACTCTAGTCTTTTCGGGTGTGAGTGTATCGAAAAGTAGTATCCTATCTCGGTGATCTCTTCAAGTATACCAAAATGCATGGGAGGACGAGGAGATGGAGGTGCCGTCATCTAGGGACCTAAAATGGTGTCCTACAACAGGGTGAAACTACATCTTAGTGAGTTATGCCTTTTAAGACTCGATTAGGAAGCCAATATACCCTAAAGGCTGCTTAAGCATAACACGAGTCAGAGGACTTACCTTGACCTCATTTCCATTCTGCAAATCAATAACATTTACAAATGCCTCAAATCACATCAATCACTCAATTCATAATATCATATCAAATAATTGATCAATCGACCTAATCGATTACATGTCACTACGACATCTCCCCAGTCAGTACATTCAATACCACCCATTCTCCAAGATGGTATATCTAGTCACCAAGCCCACGTGCATTCTCCAAGATGATATACCTAATTACCGAGCCCACGCGTATTCTCCAAGATGACATACCCCGTCATCGAGCCCATGTGCATTTTCCAAGGTGATATATCGAATCACTAAGCCAACAAAATATAACATTTTTCTTCGAGATGACATCCTTAGTCATCTAACCAATGTAATATGACATTATTTCTCACCTTTTATCATATCCGATAAATTAGCCGTGTGTGGATACACAGTTGGCCTTAACCAAAATATAATAATTTCCTTTCCATAAATCCCACCATTTCATATGGTCCACTAAAATATTCTTGGCGTTGTAAATCACGCTCGATTATTTTCCAATCAATTACTAAAATAATTAATTTAGAAATAAAATCCTAAAATCATGATTAAATCACTTCAACACAAATTAGAGCTCAAATAAAAAAAAAATAGACTGCACCACAATAATCAACATAAAATTATGGCCATCGACTATCCCAGCCTAATTTTCGAAAATAAATAAATAAATAATTAATTAATTAAATAGCAATAAATCTAATTTAGGCCCGCAATGCTTAATTAGAAGCTGAAATAGACTTGAAAAAATTCCAAAGTTCATTCAATAAATAATAAAGCACGTCTACTCGCTAAATGTACTAATTATTTGCCTAACATGCATTGTTAAGGCATTAATTTAATTACTCTACTCAAATCTATCCACCTAATCACACTTAATTAAATCTAAATGAACCCCTAAGCATAATTAGCCTACTAAGCATGGTTTAGTGAGTAAAACTCACTTGTTTAACGAGCGATTCGGTGTAAATTGATGGGAACATCGCGGGGCTTGACTTTCCTCAAGGCAGGCCTAGCAACTGAGGCTCGGGATCACCTTAAAACAGGCCTTGAAGCTACTGGAAAGCCACTTTCCTACTCTCTGTTTTGGGCTGCAAATAAAGAAAACAAAGGCTGAGCAAGACCGGTAAAGGCTTTAGCGGCTTGGAAGGGTTATGGCAGTGGCTCATGGCAGCGGTAGGGGTTTTGATCGAGCTCAACAAAGCTCGAAACAACGGCCTAGAAGCAGGGATAGAAGCGGAGACGCGACTAGAGGCGAAGGTTGGGCGGACGTGCGCGGGCAGCACTCACGGGCGATGGCACTTGTGAACGGCGACGAGCGGCAGCGTGGTTAGCTATTGGCTTGCTCTGGCGGCTTCTTTGCTAGCTAGCGGTCTTCGAATGACAAGGAGGAGGGAGGAAATGGAGCTAGTCATCGGCTATTATGGGAGAGAGAGAGAAAGAAGGAACTAAAGGGGCCTACCAAGCTTATTTTCCACAAGCTTGTTCCCTTAACCCATCCACAGCCACAAGTTATTTAGGTTCAATCCTAACTTATTTAGGGTTGAACCTAAATAACTTCTTTACAAAATAAGGTTTTAGATAATGTTCGCACATCTCAAATCTCATTTTAAAAAAATAGTTTTCTAAGATAGGATAAGGTTTAAGTCAAATTAATCCCTAGAATAAATTAGAAAATTATCCTTTTTAGATGGATTAATTAGGACCTTTATAATTTCTGAAATTCAATATAAAAAATCCAAAAATACTAGGTGCATGTTAACTAGTTCGCATAATAGAAGCATTTAATTAGAATTTGTTCATTAGTGAAATTAGGTCATGAGGTGCATGTTAATTAATTTGCATAATAGGCCCATTTAATTAGAATTTTCATATTAATAGGATTAAATCATTTAGTTTAAAAATGCATTTTTTATAAAAGAATTCTAATCTTTAAGAAAATCCAAAAAAAAAAAAATGATTGCTTGCTTTGTGTGATGCAATTTATTTATTTGAATGTTTTAATAATGGATGAGCACCCGTGTGGTCACCACATTTGCATGATAGTAATTTAGGTTAAAATTGTTAGAGAAATCCCTTATGATGTTTTGAAAATGACAAAATAAATCAAAGGCTACTAATATGTTTGATGGTTGAGTAATAGACCATGCAGATGATAGAACATGTAAAGGATATTATCAAAGTTAGAAGATGGCTAGAAGACTGAATGTAACATATGTCCAGAGTATATTTTGAAGATTTCCAGACTTCTGTGTCAAAGTTTGAAGACTGCCAGACTTTAGTGTTAAAGTCTGTTCTACATCATAAGTCTACTCACTCTGACAAATTCCAGACTAAACGTGAATGATGAATCAGAAGATAGACTCTATGTTGAAGCAAAACTGGGTACAGACCTTAAAGTTAAATCTGTTCAGAAGCAGAATATGTTCAGACTCAGATTGCAAAGTCTATCGCACTCAGACTCAAATTGTAAAGTCTATTGCTCTCAGACTTTACATCCAGAACTCGACAGAACGTAACCCAAGCCCAATCATATAATGGCTAGTGATCTGGTTTGGATTCCACATCAAAATTGATTTGATTGATTCAATCTAATTGATTGATGATTGGATCTTGAAGACAAGAACTTTCTATATGAAGAAACTTTACTTATGGAAACCAAGATTTCATTTGTATGGGCGATCGGAATCAATTTAGGATTCTACCTTTGTCACTCAACGGCTACCAAATCTTCTAGATACAGAGCTATCCAATGGGTATATTGGAAGACGATTCTCCGGGATACTGTCCAACGGGTAGTTTGGAAGTAGAGGAGTATTTAAGGAGATCATGGACCGATGAGCAAGTAAGAGATAGAGCGTAGAATTTATAATTCCAAAATCTGAGCGACCTTCGATCATATACTTGTCTCTTAAAAGCTTAAACATTTGTGATCGTGAGAGAAATACCAAAAGAGTGACTTAGTGAGATAGTGTGATCTACTAAGTGTTTGCACTCAAAGTTGTAATCTCTTGTTGATTGCATAGTGGAATCCAGCCAAGAAGGTTGTTAGCGTGGGAGAGTGGACGTAGGCTTGGATTAAGCCGAACCACTATAAATCTTGTGTTCTTATTCTCTTCCTTAACTCCTTTGTTTGAAGTTTATTTTATTCCGCATATATTTGCCAAGATTTATCTTAAACACCTATTCACCCCCCTCTAGGTGTTCATACTAGCACTATCAAAAATAAATCAGCTACTTGCAAAAACATTTTGAAAAATTAAAAAGAAATGGTACCGAAAGGGCATTAGAGAAATCTAGTGTAACCAAGTCCCCGTACCCTCAGTCTCTGGTTTGTAGGAGTAAAATAAATCTCCATTTTATTTTACTTAGGTGTCTAATCGACCTACCCTAAACCGATTAGTGGTGACTCCTAGATAATAATATTTTGCATGTTAAAAAACTTGAACCTTAAGTCACGAATTGGTATGGGTTTGGGAGAACCCGAGCTAAGTTAAAGACTTAGTAGTCCATTAACCTAGTTTTAGGTGGTGCAATGAAAATTTAGGTCGCGACAGCTTGGCGACTCCGCTGGGGACTTGTGTTAAAACACTTAGTAGACTTAGGCCAATTTTTCTTTTCATTTAAAAAAAAAAAAAGAAAAATGTTTTTGTTTGGCAGCGATGATCCCAGGTACGTTCCTAACATTTCTAAGGTGTTAAATGTTCTTACAAATGGGAGATATAAGGGGAGTAGTTTGTGCTAACATTTGTCTTGCAGGTTGGAGTGTGGGATTAATGATTTATTTTTCCATGATTAGAAGTGTTGTTTGCATTTAAACTGTTGTGCATGTTTTATTGTTTTTAGTACTACACTATTGCATACACAACCTGTGACTGGACCTGGGCTGCAATAGGATTTCTAGAATGGTGTTGAGAATGATACTTCCTCCAAAGCGAGACTGCTATGTAGAGGTTGACCTTCTCTTCCCTGAAAGTCTTTTCATGGTGTCGAATGTGTTTATCCATATCCGCGAGACTGCGTGACTATTGGACATTCCATTCGACTGAGCCGAAGTTAGGGGGACCTGACACGTTAATGTGAGACTGCAACGGTCAGATCATCCTCTTAGCTCCACTTTGTTAAGCCATTTAGATAAAAATCGAGCCTCACATTTCATGCATGTGTCTATGTGCCTATCATCCCTTTTCGGTGAAAGTAAGTTGTCTGGACTCTCACTTTGAAATTTACTTACTTTTTTGCAATTTCCGTCGGTCCGTGACAATGTTTCATCTTTCGTCTTGTTTTATATGCCTTAGGGAAAATCGTTGTAACATTCATTTCCACTTTTGGGGTTTCAAGATGATGTCATATGGCCTTGAAAGAAGAGGTCAAGGCATTCGAAACTCTATCAAATCCCTTCAGAGGTCCTGTTCTACTAAATTAGGGCACCATGGAAGAGGTGGGGGAAATTCTGAAAGACGAAGACAGGAAAGGCAGAGCTCACCACCTGATTAAGGGCGAGGGAGGCAAAACCCACTACCCTTGAGCATTCACGAGACATTCCCTAGTCTTCCAAGAATGATGCAGGATGAAGCGGAAGTGATAGACACTCTGGGACAACCTAGTGGCAAGTTTGATTACCTTGTGAAGTATTCAACCCCTCCCAGCTACTACATTGATCCTAATGAGATCGTCCCTAGATGGATGGGGTGGCATGGATGATCCGACACCCCCGAAGACGAAGAACCCTGATTATGAGCTGGAAGGAGTTGCAAGCTTATTCGATGACCTCATCATAGGAGCCATTGATGAAGGACCCCTTGAAGAGACAGGCCTTGGCCCATAAGGATAACTCTTTTATTGTTTTTTCACATTCCCCTACATGAGAATTTCTATTGTTTTCTAAGAGATGTTTTTAATTTCATTTTCTTTTAATTCTTGAGTGTTGCATTTTTCCATTCAATAAATGTGATTGATTGATGAATTTCAATGAAATTACAAGTTTTATTTTGAGGGCATGATGAGGTACACCAAACCAACCCGGTGATGATATCCAATCGATAAAAGAAAAGAAAAATCCAAGGAGAACTCTAAGGCCTGGGCTTCATCATGCTTCCTCAAGTCAAAATGTTCCAAAAAATGTTTTTGCCAAAGATTTAAAAAAAAAAAACATACAAAGCAAAGATGTTGCTGATTACTCTGTTTGTCTTTCTAATATATCTACCTCATGTCTCAGGAACAATCCTATGGCATGCAAAGATGTGGAAATGTTCCAATCCACTGTAACAAGTGCTAATGATGATAATCCTGAAGACTCGATCAAAGACTCCATTGAAGTGCAATATAGCTGGGAACAACATGAAAGAGCTAAGGCTCTCACATCTGAGCAGACCATCACTATTAATTTGAGTGACATTGAAGAAGCCAAAGAGGTGAAAATTAGGGCAAGTCTCCCCAAAGATAAGGCTGAGCGGCTAATTCAATTACTGAAGGAATATCAAGACATTTTTGCGTGGACCTACGCTGACATGCCTGGACTAGACCCGTCAATCGTGGAGCATTGCTTATCTACTAATCCAGATGTGCCACCTAAGAAGCAAAGGCTGCGGAGGACTAAGCCCAAACTCTCAAAGAAGATAGAGGAAGAGGTGATGAAACTTTTGAATGTGGGTTTTATTGAAGTCTCACAGTACCCTAAATGGGTGGCTAATATCGTACCAATGATGAAGAAGGACGGTCGAGTTCGAGTTTGTGTTGACTATCGGGATCTGAACAAGGCTAGTCCAAAGGATGATTTCCCATTACCACACATAGATGTTCTTATGGATAATACTGCTAGCTTTGAACTATTTTCATTTATGGATGGTTTTTCTAGGTACAATCAGATAAGGATGAAGGAGGAAGATAAGGAAAAGACTGCATTTATTACTCCGTGGGGAACCTTTCATTATAAAGTCATGCCTTTCGGACTCAAGAATGTAGGGGCAACCTACCAGCGAGCCATGGTTGCATTATTTAATGATATGATGCATAAGGAGATTGAAGTCTATATTGATGATATGATTGCAAAGACCTAACCAGAAAGAAGCCACATCGAAACATTGAAGAAGTTGTTCGATCAACTTCGTGAGTTCAAGCTTCATCTAAATCCCACTAAATGCGTGTTCGGAGCAACATCCGATAAATTACTCGGATTTATTGTGAGCAGTAAAGGGATTGAGATCGACCCTTCCAAAGCTAAGGCCATATGTGAATTGCAACCTCCATCAATGGTGAAAGAAGTCCGAGCCTTTTAGGGAGATTGAATTACATAGCGAGGTTCATTTCTCAACTCTCTGAAATTGCCAAGCCATTCTTCAAGCTTCTAAAGAAGAATGCATAAGTCAACTGGGATGATGAGTGTTGAGAAGTGTTCAACAAGCTGAAACAATACTTGATGAATCCACCAGTTTTTGTCCCACCCTCACCGGGGCATCCTTTGATTCTCTACCTCACTATTCATAGTGAGTGTCACGCCCCGATCCTCGGACGCGCGCACATCCTTCTACTTGGTCGATTTTAGAATGCGATATCCCAGGACTATGTATCGCCGACCCTTTCTTTTTATTAAGCACATGCGAAAGCAGTTATAAATCCCCAGACAATAAAACAATGGGATAGGAAAGTAGGCCATATTTTCCATATTGAAATTCACTTGCCACACTTTCATTAACAACACAACTCATAGTATATTTACAATACTATTTACAGCATAAAAGTCTCAGCACCTATCTACACTAAGACAGGGTGCACAAAAGGGATGGGATCTCAATCCACATCTGGGTTACACTCAAGATCCCTCTCTGGATCATCTTCTACTTCAAATACTTTCTCCCCTTCAGGTTCTTCCTCCTCAGCTTTTCCTCAGGGTCCTGAAATGGTTATTCAATAACCAATGAGACCACGTCTCAGCGAGTCCTACCCCCTAAGACTCGATTAATAAACCAATACGCCATACGGTTGCCTAAGCACACCACGAGTCAGAAGACTTACCTTGGCCTCAATTCCAACCTGCAATTCAAGGTTAAACACATATATTCAAACAATTCACGACATCCGATCAAGCACAGGTCAATCGACTAAATCGATTACATGTCAGTCAGACCCTCTCTGGGTCATCCCCACTCATACCACGATTTCCCAGTGGTGTACTCTTTCACCAAATCAAATGTGTTTCTCGGGCGTCGTTTTCGCCAATGACATACCGATCACCGACACCGTGCGTTCTTTAAGGCGCCGTTTTCACCGTGATATCCTCGATCACCGAACCACGTGTCCTTTCTAGGCGCCGTTTTATCGCCAAGGTGACATCGGCTATAGACAACACCGTGAGTTCTTTAGGCGTCGTTTTCACCAGTGATATTTCCTTAATCACCGAACCACGTTTGTCTATAAGTCATTTACGTGCGTTCTTTTAGGCGCCGTTTATGCCAATGATACTTCCAATCACCGAACCACGTATGTCCAATAACATCGTGCACTGATTGGTCTCACCAATAACATTCTCAAGTAAGCTCTCATCATTCTCTCTACTATATAGCCCATCATCGAATCGCTATATACCCATACTGCCAAGCACCAATCAAATATTCAATAACAAACAATTTAGGACAATTCCTAAAATTCCACAATTAATTCAATTCCACACAACGTAGAGCTCAAATAAATAAACGGTCTGCACCACGACAATCGCACGAAATTCGGTCCTTGGCCATCCGGTTAATTTCGGAAAAATAAATAATTAAATAAATAAATTTCGAAAATAAATAAATAAACATAAAAAATCCAATTTAGGCCCATATTGCTCGATTAGACCCGAAACGGTCGGGAAAATTCCGAGATACAATCAATAAATAATCAAACATTTCTACTTGCTAATAGCTAGGTCTAACCACCTAACATGCATCCTCAAGTCACTAATTTAATTGTTCTAACCTAATCTAACCACCTAAGTGCATGTAATTAAATCTAACCAACCCTAAGGCATAATTAGCAAACCAATAAAGCATTAGTGAGTAAAACTCACTTGGTTAAAAATGAGATCGGACACCGCATGACGGCGACGCAACGGCGGCCGAAAATGGGCTCGCGACAACTCCCACGAGCTTGGACCGGCCTTGAATTAGCCCAACAAATCTCAGCCCAAATGAGATTTGTTCTTGCACTGGAATAGGCTTGCTCTTGGACTTGGGCCTAGCTACGATTGGGCTTCAAAACTGGGCTTGAAATAAAACTGAATTGGGCCTGCCTTTCAAATAACTTGGGCTGAAGCTTGGGTCAAAATTTGCTGTGAAGATGGGCCTCAAAAACTAACTGAAACTGAACTCGCGTGGGCTGGATGCTGGGCCGTGTTTGATGGAGATGGGCTCACGAAATTCGCTGGATGGAGCTGCACGAATCCATGGGATGTTGCTGCGTGAGGGCATCTGCAGGAGCTTGGAAAATGCTTCTGTGGACGAAGATGGAGTCCTTGCTGGCGCGACTGCTTCGCTTGACTTCACAAAACCGAATGGAGGTAGAAGCAGCGAAACATAGCAGAAAGTTTCGGTGGTGGCGTGAGTCTTCGGTGGAGAAACAGGCGAAGATGGATGAAGGTTGGGACGCTGGCAGAGACAAATGAAAGTGGAGCAGGGGCGTGCGTCTTCGGTGGTGGAGCAGAATCGAGGAGATAGACGGCAGAGAGAGAGAGAGAGAGAGAAAGATGGGCTGAGTCAACGTTTGAAGCTTGTTGGGGAGAGATCCACCGAGGTTGACCGCTGCATGGCGCCGATTGTGGCTTCGCTGACGGAGATGTGGACGAAGGCAGTTACTTCGGTGGTTTCAAGCTTCGCTGATAGCTGTTCGTTTGTTTCGGTGACTGGATTTCGTGGGCGGTGAAGCTTAAACAACAAACCAAGCTTGCTGGATGAAGATTTGACCGAGCAACTGAAGCTGGTGGAGAAGTCGAACTACAGACTGTGGTGACGGCGAGCTGATGGAGGTGGATCAAGCTTGTTGGGCCGCTGAAATACCGAACTAGCTTGCTGCGACAGAGACGTGAAGCTCGCCGGATTTATGTTTGCTTCAGTTGACGGTGATGCTGCTCCGCTTGGTGGATCGTTGGACGTGGCCGACAAACTCGCTGGATGAGCAGCTTCGTGGAAAGAAATTTGTGGGCTTAGGGCATGGGAAAAAAATGCACGGAGAGAGGGAGAGAGTTTTGAGGCGGCGAGATGGGGATTCGGGGGAGAGAGCTCGTGCGAGGAAGATGGGGACGGAGGAGGCGTGCACGGCAAGCTTGGAACAATGAGGCCTAAGAGTCATTGGCGCAATGTTGGCTCAAGAAAGTCCTATCGGGTAATTGTGAACTTTTTGATAGAAAAGAACGGGCCATTTATTACCTCAGCAAGAAGTTCACCGTATCAGAGTTGAAGTATTCTGAGGTTGAAAAGACTTGTGTGGCATTGGTGTGGGTGTTACATAGGTTGTGACAATACACACTATATTATCAGACATTCCTCGTGACTGAGAACGACCCTATCAAGTACTTACTTGATTGACTAGCTTTGGTGGGTAAGTTAGCCAAATGGCAAATCTTGATTTCCGAATTTGATGTACAATTCATGCCACAAAAGTCGGTTAAGGGCCGAGTGATCGCTGATCTATTGGCCGAGAATTCAGGAGTCCCTAATGATGATGACAGTTTCCTTGATGACCATGTCTTGAGTGTAAATGAAGACTCATGGAAGATGATCTTTGATGGAGCTGTAAACCTATCTAGTTCGGGTACTGGAGTAGTTCTGATATCTCTAGATGGACAGCACCATTCGGTAGCTGCAAAATTGATATTTTCATGCACTAACAATGTGGCCGAGTATGAAGCTTGCATCCTCAGGCTTCAAGCAGCAATTGAGATGGGTGTGGCTAAGTTAAAAGTGTTCGGAGATTCCACATTAATCATACTGCAGACTGTGGGAGAATGGAAGACCAAGGATGCCAAGTTACTCCCATACCACAAGTACTTAGAAGATCTGGTGAAAGAGTTCGAGGAAGTTTCATTTGAATACTTGCCAAGGTCTCATAATCAATTTGCAGATGCACTTGCGACATTGTCCTCTATGCTGCAAGTCACTGATGGGTTAGAGGTTGAGCCTCTGAAAATAGGAGTTTTGCCAAAGCCAGCTTATTGTATGATTGTGACTGAAGAACCTGATGGAAAACCATGGTATTACGATATCATGAATTACATTAAAAAAACAAGAATTTCCCGAAGGAAGCACTCAGGCTGATAGGAAGTACATCACAAAGATGGCCTCGAAATTTTTCTTCAGTGGTGATAATTTGTACAAGAGATCTTATGATTCTGTCTTGTTATGATGTATAGATGCAATCGAGGCCACTCAAATCATGCAAGAAGTGCACGAGGGAGTATGTGGCCCCCATATGAATGGACACATGTTGGCCAAGAAGATTATGAGATTAGGATACTACTGGCTCACACTGGAAAGTGACTGCATCCGGTATGTTCGGAGTTGTCATCGCTGCTAGATTCATGGAAATAAGATGAATGTTCCTCCAACTGAGCTGCATCAGTTTTCCGAGCCATGGCCTTTCTTGATGTGGGGTATTGATGTGATTGGCCCAATCAATCTCAAGGCTTCAAATGGGCATCAATTTATTTTGGTGGCGATAGATTATTTCTCCAAATGGATTGAAGCTACATCATTTGCAAATGTCACTGCTCGTAATGTTGTGAAGTTTGTCAAACGTGACATAATTGCTCGCTATGGTGTCCCTAAAGCAATCATCACTGATAATGGGACCAATTTGAACAACAAACTTGTTGATGGGTTGTTCAACGAGTTCAAAATCAAGCATCTGAATTCGTCTCTTTACCGCCCTCAAATGAATGGGGCTGTTGAAGTAGCCAATAAGAATATTAAGAAGATCTTGGCTAAGACAGCCGAGAATTATCGAGATTGGCATGACAAGTTACCCTTCGCACTGATGGCGTATCGGACATCGATCCACACTTCCACTAGGGCAACCCCTTTTGCTCTGGTATACGGCATGGAGGCAGTTTTACCTATGGAAGTTGAAATTCCTTCTCTGAGAGTTCTATCCCAAGTGGATTTGTCTAAGGTGGAATGGTCACAATAAAGATTCGAGCAGTTGAACTTGATCGACAAGAAAAGACTGAAGGCTCTCTGCCATGGCCAAGCATATCAGCAGAGAGTAGCTAGATCTTTCAACTAGAAGGTGCAGCCGAGACATTTCGAGGTAAATGACCTAGTCCTAAGGAAGCTATTGCCAATCTTTCCAGATCTTGGAGGCAAATTTGCTCCAAATTACAGCGGTCCATATGTGATAAAGAAGGTACTTCCTGGCGGTGCCTTGATCTTGACAAAAATGGATGGTCGTGAGTTTTCCACTCCTGTTAATTCAGATGCTGTCAAGAAGCATTACCCATGATAGAATTTTATATGTCATGTTTTGAACTGCAAGCATTCCAATGATGAATAAATTGCTTCAATGAGTTCAATTGTTCAAATCTTGCATTTTTCTTCTTTGATGAATTGTGTGAGATAAATTGAATGTGTCAAATGGGATATTTTGGAATGATGAAAGGCAGGCCTTGCTCCATACACTATTTCATACACCAATCCCTAGTGATTCGTGTGAAAAATTCCGTGTTTGCATGGGAAAGTTGATCTCACAAAGGGTACGTCAATTGAAGTGACGAGAGGCATTCTTTTCTCTATCCCAAACATTACAGGTGATTCATTGCTTAACCCATTTGAGCCCCATATGCTTATGGAGATTCTTTTCAAATTTCCCCTGTCAAGGATCATCCCACATTGGGACAAATTCATAATGAATGGGAGGAATCTTGTTGCTCGCACTTGTATCAATTTTCGAGTATTGCTTTCACAATGTAACTTGTACGGTAATTTAAAGTACCTTAGGATGACGAAGAGCAGCTCTTTCTTTATCCTATACACATTCATCCATTGCATAGCCCACTTGAGCCATAAATTCATTTAATATTAAACACAGTTGGTGATCATCCCCCACACTAGGGCAAGGCAAAAAGAACCATTCAAGTAACATGGCTTAGAAGGCTGACAAAGGAGTTAAAAAAAAAATAAGTGCAAAAATAATGGGGGCATGAAAAAGCAGTGTGCCTGGTAAAAGCAAGGCCAATGCCCACAAAAGAAAAAAAATCAAAAAAATCAAACTCTTGATAAAGTGAGTCGTATCCCTAATAAGGCAATACTAAAAATACGGTTACAATCAATGGAGTTGTGATATGAAAAAAAAAGAAAAAATCTTCGACAATGGAGAAGGAAAGTGGTGGAAATGTTAGGATGATCACCAACTTTAACCCCCCTAAACACTTTTTTGAGCCTAATAATCCTTTCATTTCTCAACCCATGAGCCAAGCCTATGTTACGTCCCTTGCAAAGTCTCTTCAGATTAGGGCACTTGAATTAACCTAGGGGTTCACATGTTTTAAGTATCGCTCGAAGAAGTGCAAGCAAGATTATTCCTTTCTCATTTTATAGGATTCTTGACTTGTAAACTCATAAATGATTACAGAATATCACTCATTCTTTCAAAAGCCTCAACTCAAAGAGTCCCTTTTGTTAAGCTGTTGACCAGGCCCACATTACGGTCCCTATTAAAGACCTCTCAGATTGGTAAGATCGTACCACTTGTGAGATTGTACAAAATCTTTTTTAACATGATGACGGTGAGATAGAGTGATTGTCAAAATCCTGCATCAAAGGTCAGGATGAAACAACCCTTTTAATAAGGATGAGAGAAAAGTCATTTCAGACCAAAAGATTTCTCATTTGACACATCCATGGCATTCATGTGTTCATATTGAAATATTCTTTTAGGCGATGCAAGATTGATAGAAATCATCACGCATGAATCTCATTTGAATTAATGCATGTCTGTGGATGCATATTGCTTTTCCGACAACTGTGTTTTGCAGGAAACGCATCCCCAAGGAACAGAGATGTCTCCAGGTAAGTATATCTCTATTCATATCTTAAATACTTGTCATTGTATAGGTATTCCTTTTCAAACACCAGCGCTCGATGGAGTCGCCCCCAAAGATTTTTCCCAGATTCATCAGGCGACCGTAGAATGGTACGGGTCCTAGAAAATGAATCCCAGTTTAGGCGACCGTAGAATGGTACGGGTCCTAGACAACCTCAGTTCAGGCGATCGTAGAATGGTATGAGTCCTGATAAACAAATCCCCGTTTAGGCGACCGTAGAATGGTACGGGTCCTAGACAACCTCAGTTCAGGCAACCGTAGAATGACACGGGTCTTGGAAAACAGATCCCCGTTTAGGCGACCGTAAAATGGTACGGGTCCTAGACAACCTCAGTTCAGGCAACCGTAGAATGGTACGAGTCCTAAAAAATCATTTTTTCGTCAAGGCGACCGTAGAATAGTACGGGTCCTAGACAACATTCAGGCGACTGTAGAATGGTACAGGTCTTGGAAAATCATTTTTTTTTTCGTTTAGGCGACCGTAGAATGGTACGGGTCCTAGACACAATCAAACAATACCATACTGGGCGACCGTAAAATGGTACGGGTCCTAGGAAAGCAATCATTGTGCGAAGTCATGTTACAATTCTGGGCGACCGTAGAATGGTACGAGTCCTGGACATGTAACACTAATCTATCTTGAGTTACTCTACCATCCCCGAAGGTAAGTAATTACAGGTAAGTTCCTTTATCATTTGCATTAGCATTTCCATGCGTCATATAAATTTCATTTCAAAATGGGATTAATTTTTCAAAAAAACAAAAAAACAAAAACAAAAAGTCATTTAGTGCATGTGCATAATTAAAATTAGGTCTCAATTTGTCTTTGAAGACAACCTCTACGAGCTCACATTCAAAGAGGGGCAGCTGTTGACACCTAATTTTGGAAAAATAAAATTGCATTTTGAATAAATAAAAAGAAAAAAAATGAAAATGGGGGAAATTGATTTGATTGAAGTATGCAAGGAAATATGGAATTCTAATGGATGTCCAGATTTTGTTAAATGCAGCAACAATTTTAAAATCAGGTGAACAAATAGCAATGATTTTGATAAAATGGAAGGAATCAATGCAAAATCAAGCTGATTGCGAAATCATGTTCCGATTTGCATCCATGATTTAATGCAACAGAAGATGGAAGTTTAAAATTTTCCATAGAAAGCGGCCGATTGGAACCACTATAAAAAGGAGTTGACCTGCACAGTATTCGTGGAGCGAATTGAGAAAAATTTTCAGAGAAAAAAAAAGTGAGAGTGGTTCTTACGTTTCGTTACAATTCGAAATTCAAAGAAAAAAAAAAGAAAAGAGTTCTTTTGTCTTTGTTTTCGTGAAAAAAGTCAAGCGAAAAGCTTCTGAAGACAAGTGAAGGGGGCAGAGGGGAAGTGACGTCAATCAGCGGGGAAAGAAAAAAAAAAGAAAAGAGGAAATGCTACAGTGTCGTCTTCCCCGAAGGGGCCTCCCCGATCACTCCAGGTGTGACCACGCCATCTAGCACGTTGGCACTGCCTCCGCAAGCCGCTACCGCGCCTCCGCCACCGCCGCTTCGCCGGTCTCCCCGTAAAGCTCACCGCGACGACCCGACGTCACGCCTTCCTCGCCGACGCACCTTGCAACCTGCTAATCCGCTGCTAGAGCTATCGCAACAGCTACGACCCGATCCCTCGCATCGCAGATCTGCTGACCACCGCAACGCCATCCCTCTCTACTCCACTGTCGCTTCGCCATCCTCCCCGCGAAGCCCGCCCCATCGCCACGCCTCTGCACCTGCGACCCGCCACTGCCGCTCCGTCGGACTCGTCCGCGTCTGCAGCTCCATCGCCGCACCTTCGACGCCTGCTGCTACTCCCCCCGCGCTCGCGTTGCACCTCTTCCACCTGCACCGCTTCGCCGGGCTCGCCACCCTTGCACCACTGGTCCCCTCACGGCATCGCGTTGCCACTGGCCGAAGTCCCAACGGTTGCCACTGTCCGTCCGGCACCCCATCAACGCTGCTGCAAGTCTCCTCCTTTAGGTAGTTTATTTTTTTTAGTTTTATTTTTTTCTCTCTTTTGCCTATTTTATATTATTTTATTGTGTTTTAAATTTTGTTATTAATGTTTAAGTTAGAATATGGTTTGTCAATGTTAATATTTGTGCATTTTGTAGGCATTATCCTTAGGAATGTTGTTCGGAATTATTATAATTATTAATTTGATCCGAGAGACATTGGATCATTTTTTTTAATTATTTTAATTGTTGGGCTTTTTAGTGGAATCTCAATTGTTAAATCACAATGATTATTTAATTTGGTCCGTAAAACTTCAGATCATATTTGTAATTATTTTGATCTCTTTGTCGTGATATTAGGGTTAGAATAATCGTTAATTTGACCTATGAGACAACATGTTACTTTTTCGATTATTTTAATCATTTATTTTGTTGATAAATTAGATTTAATATTTATTTAATAATTACTTATCTCTAAAAAATTTAAAAAAATCAAAAAAAATCAAAAAATCAAAATTCTGCATGAGCATATAGGTTTAGTAAATCAGGCATGTAGGTTTAATAAATTAGAATTTCTTTAGGATTGCATTTTAGGATTGCATTGGTAAAAATAAGTTAGGGTTGAACCTAAATAACTTCTTTACAAAATAAGGTTTTAGATAATGTTCGCACATCTCAAATCTCATTTTTAAAAAATAGTTTTCTAAGATAGGATAAGGTTTAAGTCAAATTAATCCCTAGAATAAATTAGAAAATTATCCTTTTTAGATGGATTAATTAGGACCTTTATAATTTCTGAATTTCAATATAAAAAAATCCAAAAATGCTAGGTGCATGTTAACTAGTTCGCATAATAGAAGCATTTAATCAGAATTTGTTCATTAGTGAAATTAGGTCATGAGGTGCATGTTAATTAATTTGTATAATAGGCCCATTTAATTATAATTTGCATATTAATAGGATTAAGTCAATTAGTTTAAAAATGCATTTTTATAAAATAATTCTAATCTTTAAGAAAATCCAAAAAAAAAAAAAATGATTGCTTGCTTTGTGTGATGCAATTTATTTATTTGAATGTTTTAATAATGGATGAGCACCCATGTGGTCACCACATTTGCATGATAGTAATTTAGGTTAAAATAAATCAGCTGCTTGCAAAAACATTTTGAAAAATTAAAAAGAAATGGTACGAAAATGGCATTAGAGAAATCTAGTGTAACCAAGTCCTCGTACCCTCAGTCTCTGGTTCGTAGGAGTAAAATAAATCTCCTTTTATTTTACTTAGGTGTCTAATCGACCTACCCTAAACCGATTAGTGGCGACTCCTAGATAATAATCTTTTGCATGTTAAAAAACTTGAACCTTAAATCACGAATTGATATGGGCTTGGGAGAACCCGAGCTAAGTTAAAGACTTAGTAGTCCATTAACCTAGTTTTAGGTGGTGCACCAAAAATTTAGGTTGCGACATCTACCCAGTTTGCCACCTTGATAGGAGTTATTGATACCCAGTTGAACCGTTCATCTTTTACTCCCCTCAACACAAGCAAGACCAATATAAATCCTACATTTTACTCTCTTTTCCCACTATACGAAAGAAATTCCAAATCCAACAAGAAGCAAATCACATAAAAGAATGGCCGATCCGACTCCGTTGCTCTCCCAATCCACCATCAGCAGCGACAAGCATGAATCTCCAAAGCTCGAGAAGCACCACCCGTCATTGGACTCGATGATCGAGCGGTCGATGAAAGATTTCGGGTGGGCTCAGCCCATGCAACCGTCGCTTTTGTTACTTGCTGGATTCTTCAACTCGCAGCAAACCTTCCTCAGCATTTGCACCGGTGTTTAACCACCGTGGCACTGCGTGAATCTCGAAGACGAGTATTGCAACTCCATGTCCGACGTTTGTCGACTACCGAACAATTCCTCATGGCAATGGGATTATCCGAAGCACGCCTCTATAGTGTCTGAGTGGGGCCTTCAATGCGCGAACTCAGCAATAAGGGGCTTACTGGCTTCATCCTTCTTGATGGGATGCTTGATTGGCGGTTTGCTTTTGGCAACGCTCGCCGACTTGTCCCTCGGCCGCAAAAACATGCTCTTCCTCTCGTGTTAGTCATGTCTTGCTCATCCCTATTCACGGTCTTCTCCACCAACGTGTGGATCTACTCTGGCTTGAGATTTGTCACCGGATTTGGATGCGCGACAATTGGCACTTGTACACTGGTGCTAGCATCGGAACTAGTGGGCAAGAAGTGGCGAGGGAGCGTCGGGGTGATGAATTTCTTCACTCTCACGTTAGGCTTTTTTATCACTGCCGGCGATCGCCTACAGGAACCAACGTTCGTCATGGCGAGCTCTGTACATTTGGACGTCAGTCCCAGCCATTGGCTACTGCGTCTTAGTCCATTTCTTGGTTTGCGAGTCACCAAGATGGCTCTTCGTGATCGGACGCAGGGAAGAGGCCTCGGAAACCCTAAAGAGCATCGCACCGCCGAGCGCGAGTGCCTTCACCAAGGACTTCTCCTCGATCTCGCTTGATGAGGACCCTTTGAACAACATGGACATCTTATCGGCGATCGAGGCCTCGTTGGAGAAGAAATGAGCCTTTCGCCGGCTACGTTCAGTCATGTTCGTCGGGTTTGGGACAGGAATGGTGTACTACGGGATGCCGCTCGGGGACACGAACTTGGACTTCAATCTCTACTCAAGCGTCACGCCCAACGCCCTTGCCGAGCTGCCTTCGACCCTGGTCACTTTCTTCCCCATAGGGAAGCTCAATGGGAGGAGTTCTATCCATTATTCTCAACATTTAGTGGGTTTTGTAGTCTGATGTGCATTTTGGAAGGCTGAGTGTGGCAAAAGTGGCAAATTGGCTTGTAACTAGTGTCTTTCTTTGGTGGATGTACCGCGCTTGATGCGTTATTGATATACACATTAGAGTTGTTCCCAACGTGTGTGCAGAACTCGGCGATAGCGATGGTGTGGCAGGCGGTGGTGTTTGGCGGTGTGTTCAGCCCGTTGTTGGTGGCCGCCGCAGGCCGGAGAGGGGATGGGGTGTTGTCTTATGGGGTTTTTGGGCTGGTCATTGGGTGTTGTGGGCTGTTTGTCTTGTGCTTGCCGGAGGCCAGGTGTGGGAATCTTTGTGATACAATGGATGAGGAAGAGAGGAAAGAGAACGAAAGAGACTCTTGTATTTTGTGCTAAATAGCGATAATGCACCGTCTTTGGTGGGAGTGCCAATTCTATTGGACGGTTGTGGCCCAAAAAGAGACTTTCGATTGGGGTAGTCTTACTTAAGGTGTAGTATCTATCTTTTGTTTAGGTTACGCGTTACTTTGCAAATCCAATTTAGATATCCGTCTTTGTAATTTGATGTATAACTTATTTGACCTCACAGAGTCATCCTACTGTCGACCAATGAGACTATTGAAAATTGGACTGAGGGAGTTATGCAGTGGAACCAAGGGATATTCATGAGAAGAAACTAGCACAGTTACAAAGTATTTTAAATGGATACCAACTCGGTTTATTTCGCGAAAATTATGTTTCACATTTTTTAGTGGTTGGATTGTTTAGAACAATTAGTCAAATGAAAATCTTTTTACAATCAATAGAGAATGATCCAAATTATATATATATCTCTTTTAAAAATTAAAAAAAAATTCCATAATACTAGGCACAAGAACCTTGATACTTGTGCTCGAGTCCTTAGGTCCTAGGCTCGAGACCCCACTACCCGTGCTTGAGACCCCATTCCCCATGCCTTTGTCCTTGGTAGCCATGCCTAGGTAGTCAAAGCCCGATTTGGAGCCCATCTAGCCAAGATTGAATCCTACGACTGGGCTCAAGACTCTAATTCCCATGTCCGAGTACTTGGCTCCAATGCCCAAGGCATTGGCACCATGCCTAAAGGAGGCCCATGGAGGCTAGGCTTGAGACCTTGGTGCCCAAGTCCCTGACGGCCATGCCCAGGTACTTGGCTCCCTCCCCTAAGTCATCGGTGCCATGGCTTGGGACCACAAAGGCTAGGCCTATTCTTGCTCGGGTGATTGACGGCCATGCCCCGATACGTGGGTCCATCAAAGTCAAGCCCTAAGTCCACACATGCTAGACTTGGGATCTTGGTGCCATGCTTAGGTACTTGGCTTTAGTGGCCAAGTCACCAATGCTCAAGGTTAGGACCTAGTGCCTATGCCTATGATCTCGATGGCTATGCCAGGATACTTGGATTCCACAACCAAGTCATTGGCACCTACGCCCAAGTCAATCAAGGTTGGGCTCAAGTCCACAAAGGCCGGCTCAAGATGCCAATGCTTGTGCACGAAACCTTGGTGGTTTTGCCCTACTACTTGACTCTTGTGCCTAAGTCATTAGTGCGTGGGCCTGAAACCCAAGCTCATTGAAGTCAGGCCCAAGCTCATCGAGGTCGAGCCCACATCTACAAAGGGCTAGGCTTAAGATCCTAGTGTCTTTGCCTTATTCCTGATGGCCATGCATAGACACCCGACTTCTGCCCCAACTCACCAACGCCTAAGCCTTGGTTTATTAATAAGGCTGGGCTCGAGTCTATGGAAGTCAAGCTCAGGAACTTGGTGCCCTTGATTGGGTTTTTGATGGCCATGCGTGAGTACCTAGCTCTCATACAAGGCTAGTGCCTAGGGCTAGGTCTAGAAAGTTTAGGCTAGGGTCCATGGAGGTTGAGCTCATGACCTTAATACTTGTGCTTAAGTCCTCAATAGCATGATTGGGTACACGGCTCCCACACCTTAGCTAGAGTCCATAGTGCCCATGCTAGAGTCCTTGATAGATGTAGATAGGTCCCCCACAGCCGTAACAGAGTAGCAGATTCCCACACCCCAGTTTTGGTTTTCAAGCATTGGGCCTAGTTCTTCGATGATCAGGCCAGGTCAACAAAGATTGGGCCCAAGTCCCTCAAGGCCAAAGCGAAGACCCTAGGGCCCGTGCCTAGGTATCCAACTCTAGTGCCCATATCATCAACATTCACACTTGAGTCTATTAAGGTTTGGCTCGGGTTGCCAGTGGCCGTGCCCAATAAACCCTTCTCTTATGATTGGGGTCTTAATTACTAGATATCCTTTATATCACATTAATAGTGCATGTCTCTTTTGGAAGATAGCATCAAGTTTTCCTTTGTAAATGATGGAAAATAATATCCATTAATTTTTATATTTCAACGAGGAACCGGAATATATTATTATATTTTTGGAAAATGATATCTTGGAAATATTTTCCAAATGCTAATTTTTTTTTTTCGAAACAAATGGAATCCTAGATGCCATCAATGTCATGCTAAAAGAGAGAGAAACCAAAGGACATTTAATACAAAATCAAGCCAGGTCCAAGTGAAAAAATTCAATGAGGCAGAATATCAAAGTAGATTAGAGACATGCATGGAAAGTTGACCGAGTTGGAGATCGAATCAACATTCAGCATTTGAAAGTATGCAGGTCTCATCAGAGTTTTTGACCGTATCTCCCCATGTCCTCTCCGCGGACTTTACGGCCACGACTGCGGCAAAGCCTTTTCGGCAGATGGACAGAGGTACCCCTCAAATAAGTACTCCAATAAAATCCTTCGTCCAGCCCATCAGTTTTCCATCCCCAGTCAATTATCATTTTTCGATTACAGTATTGAGCAACTCGAATCCCATCTTACCAACATCTCCTTGTACGAATCCGAGCTCATCGATGGCGGCGAGAGGTTGAGCAGAAAAGAAAATTTTGTTTAGATAATCTATTTATAATGATCAATTTGGATTTCCTTTTGCTCAACTTCCTGTAGTTTTTCTCTCTCTAAAACTCTAAAACTGAAAAGTCCAAGTTGAACATTCAGAAAGATTGGCATAGTTTCTCAATTTGTAGGTACAAACACATTACCGATTAATTAGAAAGAGGTTCGACCAATTGGATATGTTCTTTTGAATCCACATTACGTTCCTTCTTGTTATGAGGGGATCCAATCATCTATGCTTTGTTCTTTTCCCTACAACGACGGAATCGGAACCTTAATACAATTTGACTTTTCGCATAAAATAATTAATGAGTGGATGGTGGAAAACTCAATGGTGTAAAAAAAAAACATTATGCAATAAAAGTGCCCAATTTGTTGTCTTTCTCAGAATGAACCTTGGAAAGAGACGGACTGCTAAAAGTCTGGGAGAAAGTGAAATTAAAATTAATGATTTTCTGAATCAAGCAAAGGTAAATTTAGGGGCATTGTTGTCTCCACCATAAAGACGGTGCCCCAAATTAGTGAGGTTATGGAAAGAGCCTCTCCCAATGAAAATTTAAAACCATCCTTTGTAAAGTTGATCTTTGACGCCTCCTTGGGGTTGGTGGAGTGGTAAGAGCTTGGACTTGTGGGTGATTGATTTCAAGTTCAAGTCCCTCTGCCCTCCATCTAGCAACATCCTTGACTTACATGGAGGGTAGTATGTGAGATCGGGCTAGTTCTCCTTCAATTGGTGCCCGAACGACGGGACCCTTGTAGTGTGGCTAGTGCGGAAGTCCGGGTCATAAAAAAAAAAGTAGTGCGGCCGGTGCAAGAGTCCGGTTTATAAATGAAAAAAAAAATGTTGATCATTGACATATTGGTGTTGGGCTTAGGCCTATCTTTATACTCGTTCCACCCATAGAAAGTATTTAGATTTTGTTGACACATTAGGTGGTAAAGATGTTGTCACAATAAATAATGAGAGGAAAAAAGGGGATCTTGAGCTAACAAAGTAAATGAACGCAAATAGCCTTAGCAACACATTGTGTTGATATTTAGAGACGGAGAGAAAATGACAATATGATGTTTATTGTGACTTAACCCAATTAGGGTTATATGATACTTATAAGAGTGATTGATTACAGTCAGGACACATATAGAAATATAATTACGAAAAGATCTCATAATATATATAAATTACACATTAATATATTTGTGCCGATGATGGCCCTCTTTAAGAAACACAAAGTGATAAAAGTGAAGTGAACTAATCGCGACAAAGGAGAGAGTCATTTCCAAATTTGCGATTGAGATGGGGAGATTTCCATCAAATGATTCTGCACTTTCTTTCCATTATTCTCAGTTTTCTTTGATTTAGTCCTCATCTCCCGTGGAATGACAGCGACAGTGCTTCATCTCGAAATTTCGATCAGAATCACATCTCCATCATTCTAGCTTGTTTGGGCGTAAAGGAGGTTAGTGTAAAAGAAAGAAGAAAAAAAGAGAGAAAAGAAAGAAAGAAAAATAATGAAAAATGATTTTGACCAAAATAAAAAAATAATGAAAAATGACCAGGACAAAAATTGCCTTAGCTGTGGTCATGTAATTAAATAGGCCATTTTATGACTTTATTTGAAATGATGTCCATTGTGAACCTTCATTTAAGAGAAAGGCTCCATTTTATATCCTTATTTGAAACATTTGCTAATTATTATTGAAAAAATTATTTATATCTTAATTAGCATACTTAATAAATGCCTTGTGAGCATGCTCTAACAAGACTCAAATATATATATTACACTTTTTTTTGTCAAACTTTATAATAGACTTTCGACTGAAATCCGTAAAACAAAAAGTTAAGCGTGTTTGACCTGAGAGGGCCCGTGGCCTGGCATGCTCAAAATATATAAATCCAATCATCAACAATCTCATAGGAACACAAAAATGACTTACTATTTGTAACTTCTTCTTATAAATAATGTGAGAGCATAAGACTCTTCAAGCACTCAATTAGTCGCCCGTGCAACACACATCAGTCAATTGCTGTTTTGCATGAGTAGATGTGACCTCTAAGAGAATGCACTTAGGGTTTAATTGATTCGTGTTGCATTGTAAAAGAAGGGCAAGCCGTATAACACAGGGGCCGGCATAATCTGATTGAGCGGCCAAGGTAGAAGTTCAACCGGCCAACGGTGGAACAGATTTTATCGCGGTTTAATCCTATGATTTTAAACCAGCAAGCCACAATCCTCCACAATTGAACTACACGAACAGGAGGGGAAAAAGTACAAAATACAAGATGAATAGACACTTGGTGTTCGCGCCTCGTGCACCCAAAAACATTGTGAAATCATGTCACGAGATTTGAAAAATTATATGAAATTATGTCAATAGATTTGATCTCTATGGAATCAAATCGGTTCACTTTAGTACATCATTGAAATCATGTCCCAATCAATCATATCTAGTCATATATAGTCACATCTCTCTTTGGTAGATTATTTCCTTGCCACAATCATACAAAGGAATTAAAATGTCCATTTCCTTTTATTTCATTTTTCATTACATTGTTTCGTTTATTCCATTAGGACTAAATTTACCCTATTTTACTGTTGGTGGCATAAAATCATGGTCCGGATGTAAGATCGACATTGACACAAATGTGCACCAAAGAGATAGGTCAAAATAAAGATGTACCAAGTCATATTCGGTTCGCGCTCAACTTGATGCCTACTAAGAGTCGCTTTGATTAGAGGAATAAAAGAAGTGTTGGGAATTACGGATCCCCGAAAACCGGATTCGACACTAAATCGAACCCCTAAATCAATGCGGAAGACGAAGCCCGGGAAAACACGCATCACCGATCGTAAAGCACACCACAGATTCGAGCGTACCTTGTTAGCCACAGATTAAACACCGTCGTTAATGGAGGAAGAGAATCCGGTCGATGAAGCCTTGAAGGGAAGAAATTGGAAGCCGTATGCCTACTGTTCTTCGGGAGAGAAAACGCGCGGGAGAGAAGCGTACGTTGAATTGTGCCAAAAGGTGCGTTTCTCTCTCTCTCTCCTCCCTTTTATACCTTCCCCCTCCACGGGCCCTATTCCCGTGGGCCAGGCCCTTTTGGGCCCAACTTGAGCGGATGGGCCTTGAGCCCATCTTATAAATCCATCATCTCCCACTCGCACATGGTGGTGCAAAACCAACATGGGCGGACAGGCCCTACTTAGCCCCATCAGAGAAAAATCCAGCATAGACTCTCACTTAACATGGTGGGCCGAACATAATCATCTTTTCCTCTCTTCAACATTCATACCGGTGAATAATCCGTGCGACCAGCATACTTTGAGAGCTCGTTGCTATACATCTGTTAGGAATATATAGCAGCTCATAATGGGCATCACACTCCGAGTAGATTTAGTATGCAGTACCCTAGATCGATCAATCACATTTACATCTCTCTTGATCTCTTTTAAACAATGATATATATATTGTATTCACAATTATGATTATCACAAAGACAGTCATAATTGGTTAACCGGTGAATACAAAACTACAATGTGATTCTCCAAAATCGATCTTCCTCTTTCCTTCAAACTCTCAATTTCAGTCCAGCTTGCTTTTCTAGAAATGTCCCATTAGATCGAATCACTCATGACCATTGGCAACATCCTAAGATAGCAAACACTAAATAGAAATCTTGAGATTAAGTAAGAGTCATGAGGGGACTAAGAAATTGAGGAACCATCTTCCTCAAGAGTCTCACACGACATAAAAGTTGAGATCAAACTTTTGCCACTCTTATTGGTCGTCTCATGTATACGTAGTATGAAATACGTATTACGGTATTAACTCCTTTCCCATGGAGCGTAAGTCTATACCCTTCAATACCGTATAGATGATAGTTCAGACATACCCAATGTCTAACTTGAGTTCACCTATCTACTCAATCACAAAATTCATCAGAACTCACATCTGGCATCTTAGACAGATAAAGTAAAACATGTGGGGTATTTTTACTTTCGGACATAGTAAGAATTATATCCTCATCTTAACACTCAGTTAAGGCGACATACGTGTTTTAAGCTTGAGCTCTCGATTATCACCTAGATAATAAGCTTAAAAACAGTCTCATCTCTATTTATCACACAGTAAATAGAGGCGATTACCCGTGTGAGTGGGCTAATCTTATATCTGTCCGACATACTTCCCAACTTAAAGTAATGCACTAAGCATTAAGATGCATAAATATCAAACAAAGATTCATAGGCATTAATAATGAAAACACAAATTCATCAAATTGTGAACACTTAGGGAAATTACAATATTCAGTACATCAGCCTCTACGCAATCCTAGAATTTTCATATGGCCACAAAAGCACATCTATAGGTATTGACTTTGTCATAGGATCTGCTACCATTCTATGCGTAGTATGTACTCTAAGTTCACTTCCTTTCGTGCAATCATATCTTTGACAAAATTATACTTGGTATCTATATATTTGGTCTTGCCATGATATTTTGGATCTTTGGTATACGCCTTTTGCTGCTTGGCTATTACAGTTAACCAATAATGAATCTGCAGCACTTCCAATAACACCTAAATGATCCAAAAAATCTCTTAAGCCAAACATCTTCTTATATTGCTGCTGATAATACCACGAACTCAACTTACATCGTGGATAAGGCTATACACTTTTGTTTCTTACTGCTCCAACATATGGTGCCATTATTCGGTAAGAAAACAAACCCAGAGGTAGATTTTTTTTCATCTAAATCTCCTCCCCAATCAGCATCTGAATAGCCTTCAAGTTGCAGATCCTTTTCCTTAATAACTCAAAAACGTATAATCAGCAGTCCCTTTTAGATACCTCAGTATTCTCTTCACGGCTTTCCAGTGTGCTGGACCCGGGTTAGATTGGTATCTACTCACCATTCCAACCGCAAAACATATGTCGGGTCTTGTACACATCATAGCGTACATCAAGCTTCCAACAGCACTAGCATAGGGAACATGTTTCATCTGTTCCTTCTCTTGTGGAGTCCCTGGACACAGTTTATGGCTCAATCCTTCACCTTTTGCAATATGAGTGTCTATGGGTTTACAGTCTTGCATACGAAATCGTTCAAGAACCTTATTTATATAGGTTTCTTGCGAAAGAGACAACGACCTCTTCGAACGATCTCTCGAAATCTTAACTTCAAGAATGTATGCAGCCTCACCCATATCCTTCATCTCAAAGTTAGAAGACAACCATCTCTAGATAGTATTAACCAACTCCATATTGCTTCCGGCAATTAGTATATCATCAACATATAATGATATGATCACAAATTGATCATTGGATCTATTGATATATACATAATGATCCTCGTCAATCATTGTAAAATCATATGCCACTATGGCATTATGAAAATGTAGATACCTTTGTCTCGATGACTGCTTAAGGCCATATATCGACCTCCAAAGTCAACATACCTTTTCTTCTTGGCCTTTCACTATGAAACCAGCAGGTAGTTCCATATATGTTCCTTCCTCTAATTCTCCATTGAGGAAAGCAGTCTTTACATCCATTTGATGTAACTCAAGATCCATACTAGTCACTATTGCCAGAATAATGCGAATCAAGGTAAATCTCATTACAGGACAAAATGTATTTTCATAATCAATTTCTTCCTGTTGATTATACCCCTTCGCCACAAGGCAAGCCTTACGCCTTTCTATTGAGCCATCAGCCTTTCGCTTTATATTGAGAACCCATTTGTTCCCAATAGCTCTGCGTCCTTTTGGAAGATCAACCAACTCCCAGACTTGGTTTGATTTCATTGACTCCATTTCCTCTTTCATTGCATGAATCCATTTCTCCTTATTAGGGCAGTTCAGAGCCTCATTAATATTTCTTGGCTCATCCTTATCTTGTGGAGCAACCATAAAAGTTTCCCTTTCAATGTCAAAATATCGACGGGGAATACTTTGGCGACTTGTTCACCGTATGGGAGATTGTACACTTAACACATCATTCCCCATCATGCTCCCACTTGGATTAGGTAATGATGATGTCGTCACATTAGGTGGTTGCAATTGAGAATGAGTTGAATTCAATTCATTACATCTCATATTACTCCCACTTGAACGAACTCCACTGACATCATTATCTTGATCCAAAGTTTCAAACAGGGAGTAATTTTCCCTTATTTCGCCCCTCTTAGAAAATTCATCCACTAAGGATGTGACATCCCGTGATTCAAATTCAGTTATATTCCCACTTTCCTACTCACCCATGAACACATACCATTTTGAGTGTTCGTAGTATCTCATGAAAATACTCTTATTTTCTTTGGGACCCAATTTCCCAAAACTTGTGAGAGGACTCATGAGCATAGTCAGCACAACCCCATGGCTTAAGAAAACTTAAGTCCGGTGTTCTAACTGTCCATAACTCATATGAAGTGGAAATAACTAATTTGGAAGGCATCCGGTTAAGTATATTGGCAGCAGTTAACAACACATCACTCCAAAAAAGTGATGGATAAGTTAGCATGCGCCTTCATGGACCTAACCATTCCAGTAAGGTTCTGTTTCTTCTCTCTGCAACACCATTTTGTTGAGGAGTATATGGAATAGACAACTATCTTTCTATTCCTTTTTCATCACATAATTTTCTGAACTTATCAGATAAATATTCTTAACCTCGATCGGATCTAAATACCTTTATTTTCTTGTCTAATTGATTTTCTGCCAGATTCATAAACATTTTGAAACAACTTATGCCTCAGATTTATGAGAAATCAAATAGACATATCCGAATCGAGTAGAATCATCTATAAAAGTGATGAAACAAACAGCCCATTGCCTTCCGCTCACATTCATTGAACCACATATGCCCAAATGGATTAAATGCCGAGGAAATTCAGCTTTTTTATCTTTTCCAAATGGTCTCCTTGTCATTTTCCCTACTAGGCAATGCTCACATATGGACAAATCAACTTTTTCAATATTGCCCAACAAGCCCTTTTTGGCTAGTCTTTTCATATGTTGTTGTTGGCTCATATGACCAAGTCTAGCATACCACACAATCACATCATTATCATATAAGGTAGAAGACGTGAAACAAGGGAATAACATATTGACATCATCACAGTCAACGTTTAGTACAATAAAACCATCTAGAAAGTGACCACAACCATAGTAGTTTGTATCTAAACACAAATATACACCTTTATTATGGAAGTTCATACCAAAACCAAGTTTAACCAACACTAAGATAGACACTTAAATTTCGACGAATCTCTAGAGCATATAGAACATCAAGATGCGTCCACCATGCATGTTCAATTGGCAGGTGCCAATTCCTTTACATCAGCTCTAGAGTTGTTTCCAATATAGATCCACTTAATTCCAATTGGTATCGTCGGAATTCCATGAAGGATCCTCTATCCTTTGCTACATGGTCTGTCGCTCATGAATCTACATTCCACAAAGGATTAGATTCAGCCTATAATGCAGAACTTAACACATAAGCAAAGTTCTCAAATGTACAAGAGGTGTATAGCTTCTTTGGCTCACGACAGTCGCGAGCATAGTGACCTCTCTTGTCACAATTTTAACACATCACTCTTGACATTTTCTTCACTTGAGGACGTTTTCCTCTCTTGTGTTGGTTAACTCTTGATTTCTTGCAATAAGGACTTGATCCTTTGCATTCCCACATATTGAACAAATCAATACGCTTGTGCTTAGAGCACAAAGCCCTTTCTGAGCTAGAACCAGCATAGCAAATGTCTATTTACGGCTCAAATACCGTTAGGCGGTCCTCTACTAGCTCAAGGTGGTGCATGACACCCTAAATGTCTTCCATAATGTGGTCAAGAGCTTCTAGTGCTTCTTGCTTTTCCAGCACATATTGAATCTTCATATTCAATATTTCATAATTATTGCCGTTCATATCAGCAATTACATTTTTAGTTGCTGAACCGTCGTTCTGAACACATCAGACATACATGCACGAATAATTAATGCCTATCATTTATGCATCCCTATTTGCATAGACCCATCATATTAATAAATAATTTCAAGTAAGGCTTGGAATCAAAAGGTCACTATGTTTCCAATCATCCTCCAAAAATCCTAACTTAAAATTATTATTAATATAATTATCTTATGCAAATAAATTCTATGAAGTTACAAAAACTTCTATTACTACCCACATGACTAATTACCCTGACAACCAAACAATAGCGAAAGCAAATAAAAAATAATAACCAATAAAATAACAATGCTTTCACATGATACGACTAACATATCAATTGTTACATCAACAACAATCAGGTAGTAAATATTACATAATCAATCAAAGAAATAAATAGGGAATGTCCCTTCTAATCTATCAGTCAAAACATCTGAGAAAACCGAAGGCACATTTGCCAACCATGGAAAAACTTTTGAAGAGCTTTCATGTCGCCTCCAAGGCGCATTCACTCGGCGCCATGTGGCGCTCAATCTAAGGGTTGAAGTTTTGGTCAACTCAATCCTATAGTGCTCTCTCACAAAAGCTTCCACCAGCCTCCTATAACCCGGGACCACGTTGATCTCCCATAGCCGATCCAACACTGCTTGCCATTCAGGTGGAAGAGTGTTCATCAAAGCCGGCACCTTCTGAAAATCCGGCATAAGATAACCATTCCAGATGATTTCCTGTATCATCTGATTGACCCTGACCACATGTGATACTAAATCACCGTCATGCCACCGATAATCAGCTAACTCTTTCATCAGCCTCTTAAGTCTTGCATTTTCCTCATGCGTTCTCGGGATTGCAGGTATCCTTGCATTACGCATCATAGTTCCTGCAACAAATGCAGAATTAAAAATGGATCACTTATAATCCATAATTAATATAAGAGAAAATACATTATTTTCCAAAATTCATGCAACAAATGCAGAATTAAAAATGGATTACTTATAACCCATATAGGCATGACTTAAAAAAGAAAACAAATTCCTTTTTTTTTTTTTTTAATAAGGTCAACGGTCAACGGTCAAAGTCAACGGTCAACGGTCAACGTCGGTCAACGGTCAACGTTCGGTCAACGGTCAACGGTCGTCGCGGGTCAACGCTCGTCGGTCGTCGGACCGGTCGGACCGGTCGGACCGGACAGACCGGTCGGACCGGACGGGCGGACCGCTCGCACGTGCTGCACGCGTGCGGGATGACGTCACGCAGACGTCAGCAACACGTGCCGCGCGCGTGCCATCATCAGCGCGTCGGGTCGGATCGGTTCGCGGGTCGGGTTGCCGCCCGGTCAACCGAGCGTCATCGGCCGACGTCATCGATGACGTCACCCCGGCGGTGCCCGCCGTTGGGTGACGTCATGCCGGCGTCGCACGCGTCGGTCCGCGGCCGCGCGTGCCGGTTCGGCGGCGGCGCGCACGCGCCGTCGCCGACCGCCGCGCGTGTGCCGCACGCGCCTGGCGCTCGAGCGCTTCCAGGCGCGTCGCGCCCACGCGCAGCGCCTTCCGGCCGCGCGTGTGGGCGCGTGCGGCGTCTCCCGGCGGCGCTCGAGGCATCTCCAGACTCGTCTCGACGTCCTCTTTCTCCCAGTGCTTTCAGAATTTGGTTTTGACATTCGAAAACTCATAAAAAATGGCCGAACAACTCTCGGGTGTCGGGATTTTCGCCCGTTTCCATACGGCCGAAGTGATTTCGCAAAAAATCAATCAAAAACATCAGAATTGATCGGGAAAAACGTGAACTAGGGCTCTGATACCAATGTTGGGAATTACGGATCCCCGAAAACCGGATTCGACACTAAATCGAACCCCTAAATCAATGCGGAAGACGGCCCGAGAAAACACGCATCACCGATCGTAAAGCACACCACAGATTCGAGCGTACCTTGTTAGCCACAGATTAAACACCGTCGTTAATGGAGGAAGAGAATCCGGTCGATGAAGCCTTGAAGGGAAGAAATTAGAAGCCGTATGCCTACTGTTCTTCGGGAGAGAAAACGCGCGGGAGAGAAGCGTACGTTGAATTGTGCCAAAAGGTGCGTTTCTCTCTCTCTCTCCTCCCTTTTATACCTTCCCCCTCCACGGGCCCTATTCCCGTGGGCCGGGCCCTTTTGGGCCCAACTTGAGCGGATGGGCCTTGAGCCCATCTTATAAATCCATCAAGAAGGAACTTCGACAAGCATGAATACAAGAAGAGTTATAAGCACAAAAGCAGATTTTCGTTTGTTCTTCCAATCGCGCGACTCTCAAATTTGCCTCGGGTCGATTCAGCACCAACACCTACCGAACAAGTCTTGAAGATCCAAAACCGACCCGGTTGCTTGGTGCTCCCCCGTTCTCCCCATTCATATTCACTTCACCAATTCCGGAAATTACCCATTGACAAGAAGAGAGCATATCTGTAGCCTCAGACAAGTTCTGCTCCAATTGTGGACTCGTCAAAATGCCAGGCCTCATCTGAAGGGATACAAACCGGAGCCAATAAAATAAGCGACATACTGAAAAAGCTGATCACAAATCAGCGTAAAATAATACAGAGAAAAAGCGATATCTCGTGATCCTTTTAACGAGTTTCTTCAGGTATATGACGTGCTTCAGGTTTTTTCCTCTACCGTAGATAATTTCTCTAATCGTCAGCCCAACATGCGGAAGAGTTATGACGTGCCTGTGCATATAATACTACTGAAGGTACACATAAACAAATGTCCACCAACATGGTCATTTTTGGAGCGATTAAGGCACGCTTCGTGTAATTTATTGCACACATGATATAGTTTAATAAACGAAAGAGCATCTTTAGGGAGAGGACCGTCTAGAAACAGTGACATCTCGAGCTTTAAAATAAAGATGGACCAAATACATTGTACCAAGGGGTGGTCCTCAAGTTGATAAGACCCAAGTTTCAATTTGGGCATTTTTTTTTGGCGAAGTCCGAGATTAGTTTATAGGATTGGGAAGAACATTGTGAGGAATCTCCCAATGTTCTTGGTGATTCGCCCTTCAAGAGGTAAGACCTTCACATGGAAGACGACTGTGATTTACCAGCCACAGCATCTCTCTCTCTCTCTCTCTCTCTCTCTCTCTCTCTCTCTCTCTCTCTCTCTCTCTCTTGTTTTCATTTATGATTGAATTCGAAGGATATGTTCAAGTCGAAGAGCGGTTTAAAATATCAAAAACCTCATTGGGTTAGGGTTAGTTGTGACAAGAGTTGGAAGCATACTTGGCTCCATTAAGAAAAAAATATCCAAATTGAGCCTCATCCGAATCGATCCATATGATTTGGCTAGTTTAGAATTCGAAGATTCGTATCAACAAGTTCATAAGCAATTCTCGGATGATTCTTTTCCTAGGAAAAAGAAAGGAAATTATTTTACTATAGATCATTGTCAGAAGTGTGTGGGGAACGCGATTAATGAGTAATACGAAATCTGACATTGATCTTTCATCTTCAAGTACGGTAAATCATATAGTGGCTCTTCACGACAAACGTTCACGAAGCCTAACCCATTTTTCCATAAAATACACCTCAAGTTCTTCTTGATTTGAGAGCTAGATAACCTAGTTTTGTTCTCTACAACATAAGAGATTGCCGTAATCCGGAATCTTGCACGCATTCAGACATAAGAGTGGATTTATGTGTTCTCCCTCGTTGACTGTAGGATCTCTTGACTATTCATTCGGCCGACTCGTACTTATAGTCCCAAATCTGGAAGATCTTCAAGTGTAGTTTGGTGAAGTTCAAGACCAATCGAGCCAAACCAATGTAAGAGGTACGGTCATATGAAGTTGTATGTCGATGGAGTGACAATGGATGGTAATAAACCACATCGTTGACGAAATTAACCGGTGGCAACACTAATAATGTATGAATGAAAATCAAGAAGCTGAAAGTAGAGCCGCATTTATTAAAAAACTTGGTCAATCACATCAATTTGTCTCACAAGGGATTGTTAATCTGAAAAACACTAGAAACTGAGTAAAATTAAGAGATCTACGAATCAGAATCAAAGGGCGAACCCCAAATGGAGGCCGAGAGCAGACGACGAGATTTCCATCCCAAGACGAGCCTATTGCTGGCTAACTCCTCCACCCTGTACCCATCATTGAATAGCCCCAACAAGAGCTTGGCTTGGCAATGATTGGCAAAGCTTATGTCCACAGGCCTAAACCCCGTTGCACCCAACCACTCCCGCCACGAACCGCCCTCCTCGTCACCACGCGTCCGGTATATCCGACCCAACGACCCAACTATCCGGGGCCCCAGGAAAACCCTCTCCACCAGCGCTCGAGCCCGGCGCTGCATCGGGAAACCCGCCTCAAGGGAGTCGTACAGAGCGGAGTAGTGATGCAGGGAGTCTATGAATCGACTCACGAACCCTTGGTCTCCAATAGGCCCCAATTCTTCCTCCACCAGAGTCACGAGTCTAGGGTTCAGTGTCTTGGCTCCGGATAAGAAGGAAGTCACGGACTCGGGTGCCCGGTAACTGAAGTGAGGGAGGTGCAGCATGCAGTTGAATATCAATGCCTCACCTCTCACTAACTTCAGGGAGGACGGACGAAATGCTTCGTCCGAGTCCAACCTACATTGGTGAAACGAAAATGGCTGACCAATTGATGTGGCAAATGCGGTCAGGCGTCGGCCCGTCCCCTGGATGGTGCCAATTGAGCGGCGACCATTTCCACCTCTCGACAAGGCCGTGATCCTGAGATGCGGGGCCGGTGGGCCATTCTTCCTAGAGACCAGAGCTTGCATGAGCGACGCCCATTGGATCCCCTCCATGATATCATAGTCCACGATATGAACTCGCCGGTGCTGAGTGACGGCTTCTAAGATGGCCTGATTCGCAGTGAAGTGCCCGAACTTGACGTACGGCGACATGTCTTGCATTAGCTGAAAAGCAGCTAGAACGTCCGTTTGGTGGTGGTGGTGGTCGTCGCGTTGGGGCCCACCGCTTATTAGGTGCTTGCCGTGACCGCCACCGGCACCTTCTAGCAATCCTTGTAGGGCCTCCGTGAAATGAGCTGCCAATCTGTTGATTAAACAACAAGGCCTTCACGTCAATTCTATGGTCTTTTATTATTATAAAGCAACATTATTTCATCTCTGACAAGTATAATGTTTTTTTTTTAAAAAAAAAAATTAACAGGACCACCGCAGATTAGAAACAGAGAATAAATCTCATGGGAGGGCGATTGCTTGGAAGACGACTGTACATAATTACATATCAATCTGAATCAGATACTCATTTTAGCTAGTTAAACTGTTTACCTCTCCATGTTAGTTCCATCAGTTGGGGACACCAACTCCTTGAGCCGAACCAATATCACCCGAGCCAGTTCATGGCATTTGTTCACTCCAGTCAGGGCCTCCGCAGCAGCCATCAACAGGTGAACCAGCCTCAACCCTTTCAAGTCATCTCCGCTGGGTTCCTCGTCAGTGAACATGGTCGTGTCGGTGGATGGAGAGTTGCATCCCTCCTGGTAATTCACCGCAGATCGAGCCGGTTGAAGCCCACTCTCATCTATCATGGACTCAATTAGGTCCTGAAAATCATCTTGGCCGCCAGAGAGAGTGTTCCAATCAACCACCGGCGACCAATCATTCCAGTTGCAGCCATATTCATTGTCTGTGGTGGTGGTGGTGGTGGTGGTGGTGGAGGTGCTATAAGCCGAGAAGTCGAGCTCCGCAGCATCATCAATGGCCATAGTCATAGCCATAGCCATAGCCATTAAGGAAATTTATGGGAGACGTTGCTGAGAAAAGGGTTGTCAGGTGCTTTGGTGGTGTGCTTGTGGCAGTGTATTAATAGACACAGAAGGGTGAGGAGAGAGGATGGAGATAAAGCATGGGACAGTGTTTGTTGGAAGGGCTCGAGATTAGATGTGATAATTAAGGAGCTACGATGTAACGCTGGACCATAAGATGGGCTTTGGCTGTATATTTATAGCCACTCGAGAAGGTCTTAATCATTCCTCTCAATAATGCCATGACCGTGCTTTTGCAGTTATGCCCTTGCATTTTGGGTTATTTGGGTCAAAGTCATATTCCCTCTGTCTTACGTAAGGAGGCAAACGCGAAAATCTTTTCTTGGGTCCAAGACGTGTTGAGAGAGGAAAATTAGAACTAAGACCAAGTGCACGATTGTGTCCTTTTTATTCATACTATGTTTTAGCTTTATCATACGTTTCCCGCGGGATGAGAGTTTTGCAAAAATTTAAAACTTTCTAAAAAAATAAGGAAAATGAATAGGTTTCGAATTTTATTCACCAAAAGAAATTCTTTGGAATATTGCCTCGATTCAAACCTGATATGATCATTCACCAGGTACTCTTAACCTACTCATTAGTCCGTGAAAGCAACTTTCCTTAAGCCAAACCTCTTGTGTACTAACTATCCGCTTGTGATTTTCTCAAGAGCTTCCCTGAAATTATTCGAGTGGTTTAAAAGAATTAGACACTAGATATTACAAAAGGCAAATTCTCAAGGATAAAGTATACGACAAACGCGTGGGGTTTCACAACATCCAAGGAACGGCAGATCCTGAAAGAATTACTTGTAAAGTTAATGACTAGGTCGACCTACTATTGATGTTCTAAATGGCAAACGATTAGAAACGAATGGTCAAACTAAATCAATCGTAGATGGACCTATCGTCGCAGAGTATCAACGTAAAAACTTCAGTGGGATTAAAGAACGAGAGCGACCAGCCAATCATCTCGCGTAGAAATCATCAAAACGAAAGCTCAGTCGGGGGAAAAAGGCAAGCTTTTTAACCTCACTTCCCATGAGAATGAGCTCGACCTCCATGTCACATACGATCCAGCTTCACAAAGAGTTGAAGAAAAGCCCCCAAAATTGGCTCGCTCACCTCCAACTTCGATCTTACGACCACTTCTTCGATCCGGCCGGCCCAACCGGCTCACCTCGACCTCCTCATTAGTCACCACCCACTAAGTTCGCTTTCTTTCCCTTTCGGATTACACAAGAATGTCTGCTCCTGTAGAGATATCATCACATCAGGGGACCCACCACAAATTATATAATCAATTAGCCTAAATCTCCATACACATTTTGAATAACGTTAGATTTGCGACGATGGGGTTGTGCAATTGTGAATCTAGTCATTTCAAACATCTGCACCACGGCTCTCCAAGGCTGGAGTCATCATATCAAAACTTAGATTTGAGAAAACAATACATATTTGATAATTTAGTGGCACATTGTAGAAGCTCGATTTCTTAGAAATCATGGAACATCCTACAATCCCACGAATTGATTAAGTCCAAAATTTTGTCCTATGGGCATAGATGGTTGTGCCTAGAAGTATTAGCACAAAATTGGCGGTACGTGAACGAGTAAGCTCCAATTCCCAAATTAGAAATTCTCCAACACCCCCGATCATCTACGTCAACCTTGGGCGGTCAACTCTAGATTACATATTTGCCTAGGTCACCCTAATTTTTCATAAAGTTTATGCGATGTTGAGTAACGAGACACGCTTACATGCGAGCTATTTTCAGTAATTTGCTTTTGACAGTCATTTTAATAACTCTTTACTTCTCGCATATCTAGTTTTGCATCTCTAATTCTCATATATCTTAGGGTATCTAATTAGGAATAGGGTTAATTCTTATACATAACTCTCTAATAGGTATAAGAAGTAATAGAATTATGCATATTTTGGTAATAAACATCTAAAAAAAAAGATTTTACTTTGAAATACTTATATATTCCATGTCTAAAATAACCGTGTATGATGAGGCTTCAAATTATTTTACATTTTAGGGATACCCATCTCATATTTAACTCATATTCGACAAATAACAACATTAAACGATGAATCTCGTATTGTACTCACACTTAACAAGTAAATTATACTAAAATAATATTTCATAAATAATGATGTTAAAAGATCAATCTCATATTTGATTAATAAATAAAATTTAAAGATCGCAGTCAAAGAAAAATTATGGAACATGCCTTATAAATGTAGGCTGAGCCACTTGGCATGCTCATGTGCGAACTTACCCATGAATATGCTTTTGATCGTCAAATCTATAATTCAACATCTGTAATTCTTATGCATAATTCCGTATCTAATTTGCATATCTAATTTTCACAAATATTTTGATAACAAACCAGATTTATGAAGTAATTTGCTTTTGATGGTTTCTTTAGTAAACTCTAATCTTTGCAAATCCATACTTATACATCTCTAATTTTTGTACATAATTTGGTAATAAATCTCTAATTAATGTACATGAAATAACAGAATCATGCATATTTTGGTAATACATATTCAAAAATAATTGTTTTTTTTTTTGTGTGTATGATTCTATTTAGAATACCTATATATTATATGGTTAAAAGTAATTGTTTCTGATGAGATTTAAGAAAATACAATTTAGGGTTACCTATCTCTTATTTGACAAATAAGGAGTTTTGAACTCGTGTTTCACAAATAATGACATTAAAGGATCAATCTCATATTTGACAAAACAACAACATTGGTAGATCAATAAAAAAAAAAAGCAAAAAAAAAAATGCATCATCACAAAGAGAATTATATAAAATGCTTCATAAATAAATGGGTATATGAGAGAATTTAAATAAGGGAAAAAGCCACGAAAAACCCCGAACTTTGCCCAAAGTGACACATTTACCCCTTTTTTTTTTTCGTGACGTGAAAAACCCCGAACTTTGCCAATCGTGACATATTTACCCAAAAAAAAAAATTGTGACACAAAAAACCCGAAATTTTTGTTATGTGACACATTTACCCCAAAATTATAGGCATTTTGGTCTTTTCATTTTTAAAAAAAAAAAATTTCTTCTCTCTTCCCTCCCCCGGCTAGCCGGCGGAGGGAAGCCGACATCCGGCAAGGGCTGCCCTCGCTGGCATCGAGCGGCCCTCGCCTGCATCTGGCAAGGGCGGCCCTCGCTTGCGTTTGGCGAGGACGACCCTCGCTCGATTTGGCGAGGGGTGCCCTCACCGGTGTCGGGTGAGGGTGTCCCTGCCCTCACCTACATCTCGCAAGGACAACCCTCGCCGGCATCGGGCGAGGGAGGCCCTCGTCGACGTCGGGTGAGTGGCAAGGGAGGCCCTCGCTGGCATCTCCCTCACCTAACGTCGACGAGGGTGACCCTCGCTCGACGCTAGCGAGGGTGACCCTCGCCCTACGCCAGCGAGGGCAACCCTTGCCGAACACCGACTTCCCTCTGCCGGCTCCGCCATGGCAGACAGAGGGGAGAAGAAGAAAAAAAGAAAAAAAAAAGGAAAAATCAGAATAAAAAGACAAAAATGCCCTTAATGGGGTAGATGTATCACGGTTTGAAAAGTTTGGGGTTTTTCACGTCACAAAAAATTTTTGGGGTAAATGTGTCACTTTGGGCAAGGTTCAAGGCTTTTCGTGACTTTTTCCCTTTAAATAATGGATAAGGACAAATAATCTCAAGTTTTAACTTAACCTTTGAGATTGAATTAAAATGTCATTTAGAGAATATAATACTGCAATCCACATGCTCTGAAATGAAAAAAGAGTCAAATTTGTGAAGAAACAAATAATATTCAAGCTAATCTTTTCTAAATTATCAATAGCACATCGGTTTCAGTTAATTTCGAGTTGAAATTTTCAGGCCATATTTGACATGTCCGATTTGACTACTGTTTTTACTTCGTTTTTTCTACTATCAATGGATAAAGAACACGGATATTATACATGTAAAAATTATTGACAACAATGACAAAAAGGAGAATAGACATAATTAAAAATTACGTTTACCTGCTAGTTTTGATCTAGGTTGAAGTTAACAGGTCTATATTATGCCTTTGCCGATCTCATTTTGAGCCTAACAATATCCTCAGTCGACAAATCGCTTCAGATAATTTCTACCCTAATAAAAGTCATAATTTCTTCATGTTTCATGCCACTTTTTTCTGATTTTTCCTCATCATATTCATTAGTGGAGCCAAATTTATTTATGATTTAAAACTGATATGTTTGTTCCTTTAGGTCATACATAGTTATCATCAAACATGTAAAATATGCCTCTTTTAGTGAGCCGGAAATTCATTAGAGGTTTTTCTTGCCTGTCCACTACGCCAATGGGCAACTTTCATTGTATGAATTCAGAATCATCTAGAGTAGAATTGTCCTCTTGTCATTATATAGCTGTACGGAGTTTGTCTCCTTTGTGGGGTTATGTCCTTGATCTGTGTTACACACGTAGAGTCTAGCTTATATGAAAGGAAAAGTGTCGGAACATATGATGGTTAGACAATGTTCTTGACAGCTTCATTAGTTGCCTACGGAGATTGAATATTCTTATCCACATGGCCTACAAAACATGACCGGACAAATTAGCAAACAAATCTTAAACCTATTCCACGTGTATTAATTCAATCTTACACCTTTCAATTTGATCAAATTAGTTGTAAACTTTTTGACGATATTTAATATGGTACATCCAACCAATTTTAACCAGAAATTGTTGATGTGGTCACCGACCATTCTATGTGATACAATTAGCATTAATGTGGACAATTTTTGTAATTTTTTCTTTATTTTTATTGTATTTTCTTTCTTTATTTCTTTCTTTCTTTTCATCCTTCCTCCACTAGTCGTTGAGCCTCAACAATGGCCAATGACCGACAATGACCAAATTTGGCTTACTCTTGCCAAATCTGGCAAAATCGCCCTTCATTGGTCATTGCCTTTGGCCGGCCATCGCCAAGGCCAGGTGATTGGTGGAGGAAGAATGAAAAAAAAAATTACAAATTTTTATTTTTATTTTTATTTTTATTTTTTTCTTTCTTTTCATTCTTCCTCCGTTGATCGCCGAGCCTCAGCTAGCCAACAATTGACAATGACCGAATTCGGCTCGCCCTCGCCAAATTCGGCAAAATTGCTCCTCACCAATCATTGCCTTTGGCCAGCCATCGCTAAGGCCAAGTGATTGATTGAGGAAGAATGAAAAAAAAAATAGATATGAATATAAAAATAAGAAAAATAAGAAGATTAACAAAAATTGTCAACATCAATGTCACAATACCACATAGGATGATCGGTGTTCATATCAGTAATGTTCATATCACAATACCACAAAATTGGATGGATAGATTATATTGGCAAATTTTCAAAATGTTAACACTAAATTGACGAAATCAAAAGGTTTAGGACTCAAATAGCACAAATATAATAAGTTTAAGACTTTGTTGGTAATTTCTCTAAACATGACCCAATTTGCATAGGAACCGAGTCCACGATGAAACATACTTAAATATATATTTCACAAGTTAAGCAAATGGCATGCCCCAAGAGATGGTATGTTCGCCCGAACGGGGTTTCCATAAACAATGTCACCACTTCTTGCGCCCACTCGGTTCATGCGAGTCTAACGTAACACGTTCGATGGTTTCACATGCAAAAACACCACTCGCATCAATCTTTGACGCTATATTGATACAATGAAAACATCGCAAACATAAGTTCCCCGAATGATTCTTTAGTTAAGTGTTGGGGAAATTGGCTTACTCAATCGCCACTACATACACATTCGCTGCAGTAGTCTTAGTTTTCGATTCCACGGTGCGTGGGACTAGCTATGGGAGAGGAGGAAAGTACTAAGTCGTGTTTGTTAAGGATGAATTTTGATTCTGTTGACCTTCCGATGCTGATCAGGTCTCACGGTACATCCTAATTCCTACTGGGTTGATCAGTCGTGCCTTGCGCGTGTGGCGGGACGACGACCCAAAAAATAATAGAAAAATAGAGGGGAAACTGAGATTGTCTTGGTAATTTCTTATTCCTTCTTTGGTGATCTCATTTGCCAGGAGAGAAACCTCGTTCTCAGGAAAGTCCACGAAAGACGGGGATGATAAAGGGAGAAAGTCAACTCGATGGGTTAATCAGATCAAAATCCTAATTCGGTCGGCAGCGGAAGCGGTCGCACTGCTACTCGGTCAAAAACAAACGTAACAGCCTGTCGACGAGGAGGGTAACTCTAGAAGCCAAGAACGGTAAAATAGTGACAAGTTGTTCTTTTCCACCCTCCTTCATCTTATTCTTTTCTATCGAGCGTCAGGTCCCGCCAGAAAAGTCCAAATACTGTCGGAAGTGATATCGAGATTGCACGCGTTAATGCATCCGGTCGGATCCACTTTTGTGTTAAAGTTTAATCTGTTGAAAATAACCTAAAACCCGCCAGATGTATGTCAACGTACCCACATAAGTCATCTGGAATCTCCACCTTCCAAACATATATGCCCTCTTGAATCGACTTGTGATCACATGCCAAAGTAAGGATGCTCTATTACATCGCAACACCAAACTTTGTTAGTGGTCTCATCTATAAGTCCAAACTGTTAAAATATATTTCGAGTTTAAGCCCATAAACAAAAACCAGTCAAAGACAAATTATAAGAAAACCGGGATTGATTATAAAGAAAGTCAAAAAATTTGGATTTCCTGTGGATGTCTGAAATTGAGCGAAGTAAAAAAAAAAAAACGTTAACTTTCTATTCCGAATTGGGGTCGGCGAAGGAATGTACAAAGGGAAAATCCACTTTGTTTCCTGTTCTGACTTTGTACTCCTCTGATCAATTCTATTGGACTTCTCTGGCGATGGTTGATATACAAATATGGGCAGTACTAGCGTGACGATACTGTTACTCCTAATGAGTGACGGTGCAATACTGGCCACCCATTTTAGTTGTTAATGAAGATGACCAGTTTCTTATGTAAAGAAACGAATGGATGAAGTTCTTGAAGGAAAAAGAAAATCACAGGGATAATTGAGCTATTCCTTTTTAATGATAGACATTGGTAAAAAAAATGATATAAATTATATACTTAAGAAAATTCATGTATAATGAAAATTAAATATCAAGTGCAAATATAATATTTTGATTCACGAACTTTCAAATTTCTCTAAGTTTGAAAAAAAATTCATTAATCTCTCTTGATTTTGACGTCAGACAAACAAAAAGAAAAATCAAATTACAAGTGACAAAATAACGTTGGAAGTGGAGCAATCCCAAATGACAAATCATTAAAAAAAATTTCTAAAGAAATAAGTAAAAGAGTTAGCGATGCAAATGCCACTGTCACTGTTGAAAGAGTAACGATCCACTACTTGATCAATTCCCTATAAATATATTCAAGGGTTTTATATAAAGCACTGTCATCTAGCATGCATATTGCAAATTATAAGAACACTGACATTAACTCAAAGGAAAGTCAGAAATTTGGATTTCTCATGGAAGTTTAAAAATGAGTGAAGTCAAAAAAAAAAAAACCCGCTAACTTTCTATTTCGAATTGGGGTCGTTGAATGTAACATCATATCTCAACTCTTATTTTGGTCTCAACTAGGAGGCTAAGCTAGATAGGCATTAGGCTAGTCACACCTTCCTAGAAAATAAATGTGAACAAGTGTGAAAAGCATTAAATAAGGATGATGAATGTAGAGGCTTATGTGTCCCTATGGCCTAGCTTAGTTATAACCCTAAACTAAGTTGGAAATCTTGGAGGCCAATAAATGGACTACACATCCATTAGAATAAAGAGCAAGCAAGTCAAACCTTCTTAGATAGGATAATAGCATATTAAATACAGTTGGCTTCTAGTTATTTAATACCGAGATGAAGTGTCCAAGCTAACCTAGGATCTAGTTGGAAACTTGGGAGATAAGGATGCCCGACAATTAATGCTTCTTGACCAAGTAGGACGCCTCATTTTCCAAACTAAGGTTGCCACTTTTCGAAATTATTGGACCTGCGCTACTTGCTAATTTTACACAGATTTTTTTGTGCGAATTTAAAGAAACTTCCTTCATGAAAGTTGTTCTAAACATCTTGATCTAAAACATACTTAAACTTCTTTTTTTTTTTAGGTGAAATGGTAGGGACAAAGGCCCAATCATTCACCGTTTGGAACCAGTCCAGTGTAGTGGAAACGATGACCAAGTTGCTTTCTCGAATTCTTATAAAATCTTCAATTTCAAATTTGGACATGCTTCCTTCACAAAAGTTTTAAATGGCATCCATATCTACAATATATTAAAATTTCCAAAAGTGTTGTGAAGATTTGGATTTCAAAATGAGTTTCTCTCTCCAACTGTTGAATATATTCGACGGACGAATATTTGGGTTGTGTTCAATGATTTGCTACTCTTTCCACAAAACAAATTTGACTTGGCTTCCTTCATGAAAAATTTCGTTTAAGGTATTCTCTAAAACATATTAAAATTTCATAAGTTTTCAGTTTTGTTTGATAAAGTAAAGACACTGATTTCAGAAATTTTTCTCACCCAAGAGGTATGAGTCACACCTAAGCTTGGACTCAAGTTCTTAAATGTCATGTTAAGGTTTACCTAACGATCTTTTCCTCGGCCTCGTTTTCAACTTGGATGATAAAAAATTTTAGATTGCCCTCTTGAGGAAGGAAAATTTGCCTTCTTAAAGAAGGAAAGGAAAGTAGAGAGACAACTTTAGATTTCCTTCATGAAGAATATGAGGTGTCCCTTGACTTTTCAAAGGTCGTGATTGCGGTCCAAAATATCTTGGATATTCTAGAAAAGTGAAATCCACATGGTCCAATTGGAGAGCAATACATGGGCCTCATTAATGACCGAAGATTCTAGAATTTGCCAAGTTGGTAACTTTGGCATTATTATTGTCAAATTTCATTAAATGCTCATTTAATGCGGGGTATAGGTAGATCAATGGCAAAGTGAAAAGTGGGTCATCATCGATAATACTTATGAGCTTAGGATGCAAAGTAAGGCCTTTAGCCTTCCAACTCATCATTAGGCTTTAATTATTGGACCCATAGCCTTGCCACCCAAGGAATTTAGACGGACATTTGAAAACATTGGAATGGACCACTTAGCATGGTAATGATGACTCCAATCAATATAAGGAGCTCTCTTCATTTTCCTCACTTGCCTTTCATTTTCTCCGCCCTCCTTCTCCTAGAACACCCCCCTCCTCATCTCTCTCTCTCTCTCTCTCTCTCTCTCTCTCTCTCTCTCTCTCTCTCTCTCTCATCCTTCAAGGCAAGCCATCCATCTTGTGTAGTTCAAGCTTTAGTTCAAGGTTTGTCCAAGTAAGTAGAATCTCTAACTCTTGGCTAGGGCGATAGCCTACATCGTCAAGTTTAGTGTTGTGCTCACCCGTGTAAGCCATATGTATGTTGTAATGTTCTTTTGTGTGTTTGCTCATGTTTGCATATTTGAGTGTGTTCACGCCCCAAGACGAGGTCAAGGTTAGCTCGGCTTGAAATCGATGTCAAGTTGTGATGGCCTAAGCATGGACCCAAGCCACAAACCAAGAATCGCTCTCGGTATATTTTATAATATGATGTTGAGGATTATGGCACAATCACTTGGATGAGCACACCCAATGGGCTATGCATGTGTCGGCTAAGATAAAAGATGAAAAACTGGCTTGTGTGATGCACTTGTTTGCACTTAAAGTGAAAAAACATTCGTCATCACATAGCGTTGGCGGCAATACCTCGTTCATTGAACGAGATGCCCTAGTTGAGCCAGAATGCCTAAGTTTGAGCCTGGATGCCTTCGGTAAGCTAATCCCGAGATGCCCTAGTTGAGTCAGGATACTTGGGTTGAGCCCGAATGCCTTGGTGAGCTAGCGCTAGTATGTCTCAATTGAGTCGGGATGCCATGGTTGAGCCAGGATGCCTAGCTTGAAACCGGATGGCTCAGTTGAGCTGAGAGGGCCTAGTTGAGCCAAGACGACGATAAATGAATTTGCATGAGTGCCGATATATGCATATGTATGATATCTCGATGTGTTCGTTGACACATTGAATGTAAACATGCATTGAAGTGTGTTGCAATGGACATCTGCATGTAGTCGAGGTGTAGCAATAAGTTTGCAATTTTTTTGCCATCGATGTTGCATTGCGAGTGTTGTACCTACTAGATTTTGATGATGAGATATCTTCATCATAGAGAATTAGGGGTTTTACTTACTGAGTTTCCCCAAAACTCACCCCTCGTCCTTTCATTCTTGTAGGCATGGAAGTCTCACGTCACTTTTGGGAGTTGCAATCTCACTAGAGGAGCTAAGGTTTACCCAGACCTTTTGAAGATGTGGTAGTTGTAAATATAACGGCCCGTGATAGAAAGACTTGTAAACATAACTGATGTAATTATGTGTTTATAAATGATTATTTTCTTAGTTGCTTGTTGTTGTCCAAGTGTTGTATGTACGCTTCTGCATGTGATTAATGAAAAGATAAAAAAAGATTAAAAAAAATGGGATGACGACATGACTGGGACGTCGCGAAAATAACACTTACTACTCATTACCCTAGGGATGGAATTGGGGTCATGATAATGAATGAAAATACAAAAGGAAAGTCACACGTCCACTTTGTTTCCTATTATGACTTGGTCACTCCTTTTTTATCAATTCTATTAGACTTCTCTAGTGATGATTGATAGATACATATATTCAAGGGTTTGATATAACACATTGTTAGTTTGCATGTGTATTGCAAATGAGCCATGGTTGACGTGAAGAGGTACCGAAGTGTCATTATCAATCAAGCACTTGGCGTGAATTTTTGTCTATGAAATTACACCAATAGTTTAAGTGTTGAAATCAATTAAATACTTGTGGTAAGAATTTGTATATAAATCCTTCGTAAGATTGAGAAATTATTTAGTGATGAATCGTGGGGCTAAACACTACATAAATTATTGGGTGTAATTAGGGTTTAGGAAATACTAAAGGCGTTTGAGTGACCTAAGTGTGATTGTAATCTTCGTTGTATCACTTGATCTATAGTAGAATTCGTTATTACTCTACTATTGACGTAGGTCACTACGACCAAATCACGTAAATCTAGTGTCAAATATGTTTTCTTATAACATCTATTTTACTATTCGATCGCTTACTTTCACAACAATTGGTACCGAAACCAAGCTTAGATGATTTGAAATGAATCAATGGCGATAGAAGAAGGAATGTGGGAATCAACAGATTTGATGAGAAGGATTTTGATTTATGGAAGATGCAAATTGAGGATTATCTCTACTAGATGAAACTACACTTGGCCTTATTAGGGGAGAAGTCAAGGACAATGAAACAAGATGACTAGGAATTGTTGGATAGACGAGCTTTAGGTGTTATACAATTGATATTGACTCGTAACATCGCTTTTAACATCGTGAAAGAGAAGACCAAAGTGAGTATGATGAAAGCCTCGTTGCATACGTACGAAAAGCCCTCTGCAATCAACAATGTCGATTTGATGTGTCGTCTATTTAAATTAAAGATGAGCGAAGGTGTGCCACTAGCAAATCATATCATCGAATTCAATGTGATTATTAGTTAATTGAGTTTAGTTGAGATTGATTATGAAGATAAGGTACGTGCTTTGATTTTGTTATCCTTATTGTCTAATAGTTGGAATATTGCCATTACTGTTGTTAGTAATTCCTCTAGTTCAACAAACTTGACATTTGATGAAGTTTGAGATTTGATTTGAGTGAATACATCCATAGAAGAGTAGCTGGTGAACATGTATCTATTGCTTTGACATGTGAAAATAGAGAAAGAGATAATACACATGTTAGCAAAAATAGTATAAACATGAACAGACATAGTCGGGCTAGGACTAGTGCTGTTGTTTGTTTGACTTGTGGCAAGAGGAGGCATATTAGAAGCAATTGCTTAAGCTGAAAAATGAGAAAGATAAGGAAACTATAGTTGAGTTTGTAGATGATGTTGCAGTTGTAGTTGATGACAATTTGGATAGTGCTAATTTTGTCTTGTCTATCATTGATTATTCATCGTATAGTGATGGATTATGGATTTTGGTTTTTCATTTCATGCTACACCAATTAGAAACTTGTTTACTACTTATCAATGCATGGACAGTAGAAAAGTGCAGTTGAGGAACAGATGTTATAGGTGTTGCGATGTTAGAACCAAAATACATTATGATATTGTGAGGACATTGACTGGAGTAAAGCACATTCTAGAGTTGAAGAAAAACCTCTTTTTTTGAGTGCTTTGAATTTAGCTGGGCGTTCAAAAAAAAAAAGAATTTAGCTGGGTGTTGATATATTTCAAAATATAGAATTTCGAAAATCTTTCAAAGTTAGTGATGGTGAGAGAAATCAAGCATAGTGGCTTGTATGAGCTTCCAAGTGACAATGATAGAATTTGCCACGAAGTCATTGGATACATATGTTCGAAAATCTAAAGTGTGGCATATGCATTTAGGCCACATTAGCAAGAGAAGTCTGAAGGTTCTAAGTGAAGGAATCTATTATGTGGGTATGTTGCTAACGAACTAAATATATTTAGGCACTATGATTTAGATCAATGGCAAAAAGTGCGTTTTAGTACGGTTGTCAAAAAAACCACAAAAATTGCAAAGTTTATTCACTTAAATGTTTGTAAGTTGCCGCGGTTTCCTTCGAGGAAGAGTGTCATATTTATGCTAATAGTTGTTGATGACTACTCAAGGAAAGATGTTTGTGGCAATTGAGTCCATTGGAGACTATGAGAGAGCAGCAATAGAGTTCCAATTTTTAGCAAAGCTATTATGACAAGGTGAAAATTATTAAAATATGTCTTAAGTTTGAGCCCATGAACAAAAACTGGTCCATGACAAATTATAAGAAAATGGGGGATTGATTAAACGGAAGTCAGAAATTTAGATTTCCTCTGGACGTCCGAAATTGAGTCAAGCAAAAAAAAAAATGCTAACTTTCTATTCCAAATTGAGGTCGGCAAAGGAAAATACAAAAGGAAAGTCGCATGTCCACTATGTTTCCTATTCTAACTTGGTTATTCTTCTTTGATCAATTTTATTAGACTTCTCCAACGGTGATTGATATAGAAATATATTCATGGGTTTGGTATAAAGTGTTGTTAGCTTGCATGCATATTGTGAAGAGGTCTTGAAGTGCCATTATCAATTGAGTGCTTGGTGTGAATTTTTTCTCTGCGGAATTATACCAATAATTTTAGTGTTGAAGTCAATCAAATTATTATTGTAAGATTTTGTGTATAATTCATTCGTGAGATTAAGAGATTATTTAGCGAGAAATTATGGAGCTAAACACTAAATGTATTCTTTGGTGTAATTGGAGCTTAGGAAACAATGAGATTGTTTATGTGACTTGATTATAATTATAATCCATGTTGTATCGCTTGATCTATAAAGTGGACGTAAATTATTATGATCGAACCACATAAATCTGATATTTGATTTATTTTCTTATTTTGTCTATTTTATAATTCGACCACTTATTTTTGCAACACAAACTATGATCATTGTTATGATATGTGAAATTCTTCCTAGAAGTATTCACCAAATATCGAATCACAATGGAGGCCCTTCGTTTAATCATTGGCTTTGATACTACTTGTTGGGACAATAGCTTAAATCTTATGCCTTTATATGGAAAGATTGTGAACTAAACCCTTTTTGTCACTCAAAAAATTATGCTAATGAATTGTGATCAGAATAGGCATATAATGTGCTAAATCTCTAATTAATTGCTTGATGTGGGCTTTTTTGTTAGCACCTTCACCATGCACCTTAACATCAATCATCACCCTAAAATAAGGATTGACAATCTATATTCGTGGGTCATGTTTGTGTCGTGTTGACATGACAATATATTACATTATAGGTCAATCGAGTATGACGCAATGAGTTAATCGTGTTGACCTAGCTCTTGAAACACAAACAGGGCATGGAAATTAGTGGGTTCACACTTCGCCATCCATGTAACACAATTACATAACGAGTATACAGGCCAACACAATTCCACGACAAAGCATGACGCGAAATCAACTCAACAGCATAAAACTGACATGAAGCATTCTCAATCTTTCATGGTTTATTTTCAAATTACAATAACCTATTAACAAAATTTCGTGAAACTGAATTAAACGGCCCACTTAAATTCTTAATAGTGAATAACATGGGTATAATAGTTGTCCTAACCAACCGATTTTAACAGGTCATATAAGTCTATTTCGTGGCAGGTTAATACGATCATAACATTGTTACTAGTTATTTCTTGAGGGTTGACACAAAATTGATTAGCCTTAAACCCATGCTGTTGTGTTCAAGCCATGTTGTCTTATCGTATCAAGGATTGCCACCCTTACCCAAGACCACAATGATCAACCTGATTCCTTCTTTGAGATATCCATCAACACAAAGATAAACACCGGGCCTCCAATCAACTTGGCTATACTATCTACTATTTCATCGGGACGATGCAATGAGAACTCAGTTGCCCTTTAGCAAAAAGAAATCTAGTAAAGCACCCACTACCTAACTAGACTCATCCTCACTCAGATGTTTATGTTCTTAAGAGCACGAGTCAACTCGATATACTGACTCGATTCTGAAAACAAAACTATTGGGTTCGTGCCATGCACTGAGCTACTTAGTCCCTGCACATCGTGCGACGAATCATGATAAGTACCAAATTTATTCTCATGGATGTACATGTGTAGCTATAATTCGTGAACGAGAACCACGAACAATAAAAGATAATAAAGAATTAAGGTTGGCAGTTCTTGGCAGATCATATCTTCAATGAAGAAGGACTGAGAAAATGGGGTCGATTTAAATGGGAAGGCCGGCACAAAGTGAAGCGACATGGACATGTTACTGGAGCTGAAGCACCCGCGTCTGATGGAAGCAACACTCACGTCAAACCCCCTTCGGCCAACCACGGATTTTGGATACATGGGATCTTCTCCAATTTAGAGGACGTAACCTTTCTTTGTTGCCATCATACAGGACGAACCATCCATTCGAAAAACTGCTTTGCAGAGTATTTTTTTTCCCCCCATATATGTCGTGTTCATTGGCAAGTTGTTGAACAAGGTTGAGTCCCTCGTTTTCGTAAGTAAGAAAACTAATGAACAGAAGGTCAATTTAAACCCTTTTTATATCATCGTGATGAAATTGATTATAAAAAAAAAAAAAATATGCTGGGAAAAAACTTTACAAAAGAGCGGCAAAGAGAACTTTGTACTAATTAGGTACCTCAAAATTAGGTTAATTATGTGATATATGTCTAAAACATTTGTAATTACAGCTCAATTAATGCAAAAGGATTGAGATCCTTAGAAAATCAAACTCAAATGTTTAAACTAATAGGTGAATGGAAACTCTATGAATATAAAAGTAATATAAGATCCATTTTTAAGTGATGTGCGATAATATTTCTTCCTTCTTATGTGCAAGTCAAGTTAAGAGCACCACATAGAATTTAACTTGTGAAAAGGATACCGCTGGTTTTAATATCATATTAAAATGTCAAATCCAAAAACTTAAATTAATGAATGGAGGGAAATCACATAAAATATGTAAAGCATATAAAACGAGTTATCAAGTGATACGAGATAATATTTTAATAGAGATGAATGTCTGAGATCATTCAAAAATGATTTTACGTTATTTCAATTGGAATTGCCGATATTGTATAAACCCTAATGGATGGCCCAAGCATTTCCTCCTTGTTTGCGACCATAGTTCACAGACTCTTACCACGGTTGAGAAAGGTCATCGCTTATTAGTCATTTTTTTAAGTTAATCAAATTGTCATCTCTGTGCTTTCCTCATAAATATCTCAAATTATGCATCTATGATTGTTACATGAAGATGGTCCCTCGTCTTTTTAGGTGCTAGTGGATGGATATGACCTTTTTCGTGTCATTTCAATCTGATATAATTCATTTTCAGCCCGTCGCCATCAATGCCGCGAATGGATGGCAGCGAAAGCAGCTGGGGTTTATACATATACATAATTCTGGTCAAAGAACTCTATTATTGGCCCATTTGTGCAATAAAAGAAACACTTTAAATATACTAAAAATAAATAAATAAATAAGCGAATGGCCCATTAGATTTTGACATAGTGAAATGCAAATGATTGTCAACCCCTGTATCAAATATTTTTTTTTTTTTGGTAAGGACCCCTGTATCAAATATTTCTTCATTCTTTGTGGGAAGATTCCCTTGAATATGCTCAGAATGACATATTATATTTCGTCTCCTTGGAGCAGCTCCAGATTCCCTCCATAGAATACACCTTGTTCTTACGGGGAAACCAAAGATATTCATTAATGGTACTTGTCATGCGCAGTACATTAGGCAGTACTTGTCATTTAAGGAAGCAATTCGATTGGTAGAGTCAGCAAAGTTTGACCCTTAGCCCAAGAATCCCCTCCCGTTGAGCCAGTCTCATCATTTTTTCGTTCTTGCATATAGGCAAATGTTGTCTTGGCCATAGTATGTACTTAGAAATGAAGCGCATGTGATGCATTGGAAACATACGACTCTGAAAGTTTAGTAGAATGGTCCGTTTTATTTTCAGCTGAAGATTGCAATCACATTACAGATTATTCGATGGACAGGTAGTAATGCAAATGAAATCAATATCGTTATTATCGTTCCCAAGAAAGGTTTTTATGTTTAACAAGATTTGGTTCTTGCTCTAATATAAAGGCGATTCAATAACTCCCTAGATTGAACATTTGAGAAGGACCTAATTTTCTTTCTTATGATTCAGTGATGTTATATGGGCATAATTTGTTGTGCCATAACATATAATCAGGTGTCAACAATATATGATTCATGATCATAATGTTAATATCAAATTTATCTACGCGGTTAACTTAAAATATATATATGTACTTACATGACCTTAAACTATCATCTTGCCATTTTTCTATCCAATTTAGTTGCCATTACATTTATCGATTAACAACATGCAAAAAAAAAAAATTATCTATGAAACGGATAGATAAAATTTGTATATTAGTTGAGAATTTATTATAGCTTGACTTCTTTTTGCAAAGAATAGATATTAATTTAGTAACTCTTGTAGAGCAGGGAAAAAATATGAGGTATCCATATTGTACCCATTATATCATTGAGAAATGCTAAATGTACTAATTTTTTTAAAAGAAATTTCGTGTCTTAAGTGATTAAAAAAGGATGATTAGATGTCTAAATATAATTCAATCGCTGAGGACTAGTTTGAACAAACTACAATTTTTACACATGATTTGACATAATTTAGAAAAAAGGTCAATATAATTTTACCTAGGATTGCTGTACGTGATTTGTGAAAAAGCATCAAAAGTCCGTAATTTCCATCGTATCAAGTGAAATCAATTTAATTAAGAAGAAAGTCTCAGCTTGTACTACAACTCTTGGGGTGCATGTACTAGGTGAGAATATGAGGAAGAGCCCCACATTTTGGATGTTTGGATTTGCTATTGTCCGGAGGAATTGATTCACCCATTGTTTTTAAGTTTTTAATTTGAGTTCAATTAAGAATGTTAACGGATTCGAACAAAAATTCTCACTTTATAATTTCCCAATTATAGTGGGGAAGACCAAAAAAAAAAAAATGAAAGCCTATCTTGCTGCAGGTTCTCTAACACTCCGTATACGATGATTGGTTTTACCTATTGCAATATTTTATACACTAATGGTGATATTTTTAGAAGTTCTTAAGTAGTAATGCATGCCCTAATAATGTAAGTTCCATGGATGTTGGAGGCACTCCATCTTAGCCAAAAACCCCCCCAAGAAAGGTATGATACGTGGGTTGGTAGGATGTACATAGAAGAGAATTATTTAACGGGCCATTACCAATCTATTCATTTTCAAGATTGTCTTTCAATCCATATATAACACGATGTACTTTTCCCCCTGATCGGAGGGAGCTAACCAGCTCTATTTAATAAGTGTATTATTGGGGAGTGTGATTGAGAGTTCGGATTAATAAGCAATAATATCCAAACAACATCACGGGTTGGTATTCCGGCCAGAGGGAAAATGACTCACGATAGGGCACTGTTCATTAAACAACCGGCAAATCAGTGAGCCCCACGCTGTGCTGAGGACGGTTGGGAACTGGCATTTCCTTGTCCTTCTCTTTGTTTTCTTCTTCTTCCCCCATCTGAGAACGACTCAAGTCGTACTTTATTCGTTGTCACAGTTGCCAGAGCGACTGGGGATGACAGTATTAAACAAAGGTATTCACTCGCCTATCGTTTCATCAAAGAACCATCAGATTGGATCTTAGGTAGGGGTGTGCAACCGGACTGGATATACCTTATTCCCGGACCGGCCCACCTAGAAAATAGGGTCGGAAACCAGTTCCCATTGAAATCAGTCCGGGAACCGGTTCCCAAAATTCAAAACCGGTTTAAATCGATCCGGGAATATGTTCCAAGTGATTACCCACCCGGAAACCAGTTATTGGACCGGTTTTGGCAATAGAAGTCCAAAATCCTTTTTTTTCTCCCGATTTTTATTTTTACTCTCGTAATCACAAGATATTTTTCCTCTTGGCTCTCTCAAATACGCACGGCACTCCTCCTTGCATTCCTCTTCCTCACTTACTTCCATCTCTCACCGGCTCCCTATCGCACTATGTGATGGACAGACAATGTTCATCGCCACCAAATCCTTGTGTATCACATGGATTGGCTCGCCTAATTTCTCTTTTGTAGGAGGAGTTATGTTTACATAAATGAGTACCTTCATATAGTAATTGTGAGAATAAGACTAATATTAAACTCATGTTTGTTGATAATTCTTTACCTTATGATTTTATTTATTATAGTTAGTCATGTGGATCCTTAATTTTTCGTTTAGTCCAAAAGTTCATGTATTTATTTATTAGAAGTGCTTAATGTTTCAATACAAATTAAGAAGATTACGTTATCTTCTCACGTATTAATATAAAATTCAAAATCGTATAGAATATCGAAAGATTGCAAAACAGGTTCTAGTGAAAATAGGGTTGACCCTGGAACCGAATTGGAAAAACAGGGTGGGTCAAGTACAGGATCCAATACAAACAATGTCGGATATAGGGTCCAGAAAAGGGGAACCGATTATAACAGGGTCGAGTACAGGGTCCAGGTCTAGACCCAACTCACCCTGAACCCAATCACTCCTAATCTTGGGTCGATGCAACTCATGAAATCGGGCGAGTGATCAATTGGAATTTTGTTTTGATGAAGAAATGGAATTGACCATCTGAATCGGGTCGTCTCTTCACCTTGTTTTAAGTACCTATCAATTGGATTCTCCCCTAGTTGATTTCTGTTGTTTTAACTACTTAACAAAAGAAAATGTTTAGATACCTTGACCATTTTTTCTAATTGATGTGGATAACTAAGTCACGCACAGAAGACTTGGCAATGAGTTTGAAATCATTATACGCCTTTGCAGATCGGCCGACGGCTTTCATCACACAATCACATGAGAACCTTGTAATCAAGAAGCGAATAGCTCGATTAATTAGGGAAGAATTACATAATCTAGAGTTAATTTTGCTGTCTTGACACATTAAAAGGAAAATAAAAATAGAAACCCCAAGAAAATCTGCCAGTCTTAACGTTGAGTTATGATTGTAACCTCCTTGCACATGACAAATGAAAAGCCTAACTGCCGACCGGCTCGCAAGAACGTTTCAAGAAACATAAGGGGGCTGCATGAGGAGCTCAGGAAAAATTCTTGTACTCACTCCGATGTTGTTTCCCAAGTTACGCAGAGCAAACCACCAACTTGCTCCGACAAACAAGAACAGTAAAATCTCGTAGAAGTTGATAGAGCAAGGCCCCTTTTAACTCTAGAAGAAGAAGATCTCCTTGTACTTTCTCAAGACAACATTCTTCAGCTAACATTGATAAGACCAAGTAAACGAAAATGCTTTCTTAATCAGCAGCTCCCGCAAACTCTCCAGTTGCCCTCCACGTGGATCGTTAATTTCAAGCAGCCCTGTCTCTCTCACGAGGTACGCCCATGTTAGTTCCGAGGCGACCTTTTTTCACGTACGTCACGGCTCCATTGTCTTCTTCAACCCATAGAATATGCCAACAGTAACGGCGACAGATTTAAGTGGGCTGTGATGGATACGCATTGTCTGTTTCAAAAGGGAATCAGCTCCCTCAATTACATAGAAATATGTAGTGACTTGCGAATTCTTTAGTTCTGGCCTAGGGTTTTGGGGAAGAACGATGAGTGGAAGCGACCGATAGCGAGATGATGACATTGTGTTGGCTGAAGCCGTTCGATTAGGGGGACATTAAGAGGGTGTTCAGGCGAGGCCATTGTCACTGCCTTTTTGGAGTAGGTACCTTTCTCCCTCAAAGTTAGCGGTACGGACTAATTTAATCTTAGCAAGAGAAGAATTAGGAAGATACTTCTTACTCTGTTCATTATTCAAAAAAAGACTGCTACATAGGTCATTCGGTACGTCACCACAGTGCCGAGACCCCAAAAACAAGTTGACCGAGAATAAAGACTTATCATAATAAATAAATAAATAAATAAATAAAGCACTGAAAATCTTAAATTATATTTATTTCGACATATTTATCATGCACCACCTTTCGTGACATAAAAAATCCAAAACTATACTCACCATAGCACATTTATCCTCTTTTTTTCTAAAGCTTATACCCAAGTGACACAATTATCCTTCATCAAGATTTCATCAAATAATTTTCCACATAAGCGATGTTATTTTTATATTACATGGACGCCATGTCGATGTCGTTTGTCTTCTATCGTCTATTGTCCATTGACGGAATTTGACAAAGCAAGCACAAGTTTGGAGTTTTTCCGTATCATAAAGAAAAGTTTAGGGTAAATAGGTTGCAATATGCATATTTTAGGTTTTTGGTTCATTCCATTTTAGTTATGGAGCGTGATTCAGGTCTTGATTAGGTTAGGCCAAATCCGTCGGATGGTTCCCCACGCTTCGCCCAAACTGACTAAGCCATCTCCTGTTAACCTGCTTTGGAAAAATTAAGTACCAAAATCGGTCGACCATACGTTGACCGGGCCCCGTCGGCATAGCCCATCGGCGTTGACTTTTCTTACTGACGTAAGTGAAATGCTGAGTGCGGCCCAAGGACGATGGTAAAGTTAGAAGATGGGCTTCAATCATGGGCCTTTAGGCCTCTTGAAATAATCCCTTTTTATTTATTTATTTTCACCTTTCTATAATTCTTGGAGTGTTACGATAATATTAAGAGAATCCAGTGAAGCAATTTAACATAATCATGTATTGAAATAAGCATATAGGGTTTATTGAGAAAGGAAAAGATGCATCGCGTTGAGCAACAAGAACAAAATTTTATCAACTCGCTTTATTATTAGCTTAATGGATACTGTGAAATAACAAGTACATTAGATGTGGACTCTTCTCCAATATGTTCAACCCTCGAAAATGAAATATAGGATCAATTTCTTATTTTAGCTATAAAATTATTCAAGACCGACACTTATTCACTTGCACTAACTGAATTAATCATTTTGAATAAGCACTCAAATTAAGTGCGACCTGTGATCACGTTACGAAACACAATAGAGTCCAGTGTAAGACCAGCCCCGTATGCAAAGAGAACTCCCCACTCCCTTCCATCACCTTGTGTCGCCGCCTTGCCTCCCTCCGTCAGTCTCTTCCTCATCTCATCAAGAACAAAGAAGACAGACGAGCTCGCCATGTTCCTGAACTCACTCAACACGTGTCTCGTCACCTCGAGCTTGTTAGGTTTCAGCCTAAGCTTCGTCTTGATCTCGTCGAGGGTCGCCCTGCCACTGGTATGGACCACCCAAAACAATGAGTTCCAATCGCCGGCGATCCCCAGAGGGCGAAGCGCTTCCTTCAAGTGCTCCTCCATGTTGTCAGACACCAATGCCCCAACGCTTCGTGAGAGGCGGATCGTGAGGCCCATCTCCCGTAGAGGTCCCTCGATCACGCCCTCCGACCCAGGGATTCGTCTCGGAGGATGAAATTATCTGGAACAAGGGCCTCTCGATGGAGGCATTTGGGTCGGCGCCAATGATCAGGGCCACCGCTCCATCCCCAATGAAAGCCTGGCTCACGAGAAATTCTGGATCTGCCTCGGAAGGGCCATTGAATGAGCCGAGGGTGATCTCGGAGCACACAGCGAGGACCCTCGACCCAGGGTTGTTCTCGGCTATGTCCTTGGCCATGCGTAGGACCGTGCCGCCCACATAACATCCTTGCTAGTACATCATGATCCTCTTCACGGACGGCTCGAGACCGAGCAACTTCAGCAAAGAAAAATCCGCACCCGGCATGTGCCATCCGGAGGTCGAATTGAATATCACGTGTGTGATCTTCGATTTCGGTTGGCCCCATTCTTCAATCGCCTTCGCCGCAGCCTCCGTGCCAAGCTCCGGAACGCCAGGGACCAATATGTCTTGGCGGCCATTCAGGGATGGGACGCCATAAGTGCACATGTTGGGATTCTGCTTGAGCATGTCCTCGGTGATGTACATGTGCCTTTTCCTTATCATTGTTTTCTCGCCTTCATGTACGAAGTTGCAATAACAAAACATTACCAAGATATGGCACCCGACATTTTACGACATGCTTGATTGATTCTTGATAGGACATGCGATGAATATATTACAGGTTTTTGCATAAGTAATTTTTTTTTCTTTTGAGAATCCAAACTGCAATGGTAAAAACTCAGTTATCTGAAGAGTTGCAGCTTTTATAAGAATCCTACCATTAACTTCCAAGCTCTTACAACAGCAATGAAAAAGGCATGGAAAAATGAGAATGCGGAAGTAAAACCTTTAGAAAATGGGAAAATCAGCTTTGTCTTCCGTAATGAAAGGAATAAGAACCGTGTATTAGAGGGAGGTCCATGGTCTTTCTCTAACCATTTACTGTTATTAAAAGCTTGGGAGCCGGATACTCCTCCACATTGTTATGAATTTAAAACATGTGCTTTTTGGATAAGAATATTCGGGCTTCCATTGGAATGGAACTCTGAAAGTACGATAACAAGAATAGCCAACTCAATAGGGAAGGTTCTGGATGTGAAAACAGATGCTAGAGGTCCTGCTTTTCAAAAAATTGGGAAAGCAAGAGAGGAGTTAGATGTGGAGGCTGAATTGCGAGTAGGACAATTGATATGTCATGGGAACAAAAGAGTTTGGTTGGACTTTAAGTATGAACGACTGCCCTTTTTCTGCTATTCATGTGGCAAAATTGGACATTATGCTAATTATTGTAAAGACATACCTTAGGACGAAGAGAAATTCACAACGAGCTGGGGGTGCTTTGGAGGCTGGCTAAAAGCTGAAAGTTCTCACCATAGCCCATTTTGGAAAGTATTTTATAATGAAGTGTGCCCAGCAGAAAATGATGAAGAGGTTGTCCCCGAAACCCCTGAGCAACCAAGACAAACAGAAGTTATGGAAGATGGTCTGCTTCGCCCTCCAATCATTACTCAGAATATTGAACACGGAGGTCATGAACATATGCTACTGGAGTCTAATTATATCAGTACACAAGAGATATCTATGTACAATGCAGGGAAAATAGCATTAATGATCACCGGTCCGAAACACTCAAACAATCCAAATTTCCAGCCAGCAACTACCTTTGATAGCATCAGGAAAAAAAAAACCCTCTCATATCCAAAAATTCCCTCTACAAAGAAACAAAAAAGAGTCAGTAATCAATCAACAACTCCAACACGAGGCTGGTTGGATGAAACTCAACTTCTGGACACTCCCTTTTAGATGACGGAAGAAGTTGCAACATGGCTTGTGGTGGCTAGCCCTAATAAACCACTAAATGAACCATGAATATATTAAGTTGGAACTGTCAAGGGTTGGGCACATGGAACTATCAAGGGTTGGGCAAACCCTTGACAGTTCGGGAATTGAGAGCTTTAATAGCTTAATTTAGGCCATCTTTGGTTATTCTAATGGAAACTAAAAATAAGAATGAGTATGTGCAAAGAGTAAAGAGAAGGCTTCATTTTTCAGAGCTGTTTAATAGTTGATCTTGTGGGTACGGTGGGAGGTTTGGCTATTATGTGGGATGATCAAATTACATTGGAAGTTGACTCAATGACTGAAAGCTTAGTGAATATGAAATGTGAAGAAGGGGTCAGGGGTAATAAAATGAGGATTACCTTTGTTTATGCTCCATATACATACCCGAAGAGGCTGTAACTTTGGGAGAAACTGAGACAGATTAGTTCTGAAAATTCTCTATCTTGGGTGTGCTTGGGGGATTTTAATGAAGTGAGATTCTATTGGGAAAAAGTGCGGAAGTGATTGGCTAAAAACTTCAGGATGACAACTTTTCGGGATTGTTTGGATGCTTGTTCCCTAATGGACATAGACATCAAGAGATGTGCGCTTACTTGGGCCAATAATAGGGAAGGAGAAGATTATGTGAAAGAAAGATTGGATAGAGTGGTGTGTACGATAGAATGGCGGCTAATGTACCCAGAAGCTTAACCTTTTGCCCTTCTTGCAGTTAGCTCGAATCATAGTCCTATCATCCTCTCCCTTCAACCTAAGCAAGTTAGAAGAAAGGAGTTTTTAGATTTGAAGCCTTTTGGTTAGAGAATGATGAATGTAGGGAGGTGGTGTTAAACTCTTGGGCTTCTCCAAATCAACACTAGGAAGGATTAGTTGGAAAGATTTACGATGTTCAAACTGCACTTTCCAAATTGAGCAAAAAAAAGTTTGTGAATGGAAAGAAGAAAATCAGCATGTTGAAGCAGGAACTAATGTGCTTAACTAACAATATCTCAGATTCCTTTAACAAGGCATACTTTAAAAAGATACAGGGTGAAATTGAAGAGCTTGGGAGGCAAGAAGAAATGTACTGGGGGTTACCCTCTAGAATCAATTGGTTGAGATGGGGAGATCATAATACAAAATACTTTTATGCAACAACTATCCAGAGACGACAGAGAAATAGAATTTTCATGCTTCAAAATGCTGAAAATACATGGCTGATTGAGCAAAACCAGTTGAAGGAATATACTCTGCAATTTTTCAAGAAGTTGTATGAGTCCAATGACCCCCCGGAATTTTGAACCAATGATTAACCAACTTCCTGCATTAGTAACAAATGATATGAACAAAATTTTACTTGCCGAAGCAACTTTAAAAGAAGTGACAAAAGCAGCATTTCAGCTTGGCGCCACTAAAGCTCCCGGCCCGGATGGTCTTAATGGACTTTTCTATCATCATCCCTGAGAAGACATTAAATGGAACATGTTAATGGAGGTGGAGAACTTCTTGAACACCGGCTATCTCTCACTAGCTCTGAATAGGACAAATATCTCCCTTATCTTGAAAGTTTCGAATCCTGAGAGGTTAGATCAAATCGGCCAATTAGTTTATGCAACTTTGGCTACAAGATTATCTCAAAAGTGTTGGTGAATAGAGTCAATATTACCAGCTATTATAGCACCTGAACAAAGTGCTTTTGTAGGAGGGAGGCAAATTCAAGATAACATATTTATTGTTCAGGAGGTGCTGCATCAATTAAGAATTAGAAGCAGAAAAAAGAAATTCCAAGCACTTCTTAAATTAGACATGAAGAAGGCCTATGATCGAGTGGAATGGGATTTCTTGGAGACATGTCTACTAAAGACTGGTTTTGATGAGAAATGGGTGAAATGGGTAATGCAATGTGTTACTATGGTCACATTTAGCGTCAATTTCAATGGAGAACCTCTTAAGTACTTTAAACCTTCCAGAGGACTCAAGCAAGGGGATCCATTATCTCCTTATCTTCTTATTATAATGGCAAATGTTTTATCCTCATTGATGAAGCAAGCTGTGGAAAATGGTAGTATCACAGGAATTAGGCTAAATAGAAGATGCCCTACTCTTTCTCACTTACTATTTGTGGATGATTCGATCTTTTTTATGAAAGGCACAGTTCTTGAATGTCAAAATATGTCCATGATTCTGAATCAATATTATCTAGCTGCTGGACAAGAGATTAATTTAAACAAATTGGGACTTTTCTTTAGTAAGGGATTGAAAGAGAATATGGCAAGGGAATTACGGGTTCCTATTATTGAACAAACTGGCAAATATTTGGGTATTCCTTCAAATTGGGGAGGATAAAAAAAAACAAATTTTTGCATGGGTTTCGAGAGGATTAGCTCAAAATTGGAATGTTGGAAGGAAAAGCTCCTATCTAAAGCCGGAAAAGAAATATTGTTGAAAACAGTGGTTCAAGCATTACCACAATATGCAATGTCAATTTTTAAAATCTCGATTTCAATTTACAAGGCTATTAAACAGAAAATTGCTTCATTTTGGTGGAAGACTAATGAGAAGAAAGCAGGCATTCATTGGAAGAGCTGGGATATCTTGAAGACTAGAAAAGATAACGGTGGAATGGGTTTTAGAGATCTTCTTTCTTTCAATAAAGCAATGTTAAGGAAACAAGCTTGGCGGCTAGGACAAAATTCATCCTCTCTTTGGAGCAGCTTGTTTAAGGGGCTTTACTATCCTCACACAGACTTTTGGCATGCAGTAAAGGGCCTTCGACCTTCATGGGGTTTGCAAAGCCTGGTCTTTGGAAAAAATTCAATAGCACCCCAATTCATGTGGAAAGTAGGAGATGGATCTAAGATCAAAATCGGGGAGGATAAATGGTTGCAAAGAGATATTATTGAGGTCTTATAAATGTTAATGAACCATTTTTAGTATCGGAACTTATTGATAAAGAGGAACCATATGGGATGAAATGACCATAGCGGCTCATTTTGATGAAAAAACTTAGCTGATGAGATTCTAACTATCCCAATTAATCCTCAAACAGAACAAGATCAGCTTGTATGGAACGATAATCAAGCAGACAAATATACAATAAAAAGTGGGTATCACTACATTAAGAAGAATATGGAGAAATGTCATGTGAACCAAGCATCAACATCGTTTCAACCTCCCCCCACACTCTAGCAGAATATTTGGACTTTGCATACTCCACCTAAGATAAGAATTTTCATGTGGAATTTATGCCAAAACACTCTCCCAACGAAGGATAACCTGTTTAGAATGAATATTTTACCTAACCCTATATGTCTGTTATGCAATATGCAAGGGAAACGGCTGAGCATCTCTTCCTACTATGTTCTTGGACAAGACAAATATGGGATAACCCTGTGTTAAATATAAAAATATCTAGTCATGGCTTGACAATGATCAAAGAATGGTTCTGCAATTTGAAAGAAAAGGTAACTCACCCTTTAAATCTGAACTTGGTGGCTGTGACATTATGGAATGTTTAGAAGGCCCGAAACCAGGCCATTTTTCGAGGTAGAGAACCGGTGGCTTTGGAAATCATAGATTCAGCTCAAGCGACACTTAAAAGTTACAATCGCTAGAATCCAAGGAAAAACAAGGTACGAGACAGAGCAACTACTGATTCTAAAAGAAGAGAAGCCCGAACAAGGAACATAATGCTAAATGCAGAGCTGAGACAGGGGAATAACGAACCGGGTCATGAGCTGCGATTTGGTAACCGAGGACCAGGAGACGAGATAAGCGTCGGATTAGGTAGCATATTAGAAAGAGGAGGGCTGCGAATTCAAAGGAGAGAATCGGGCCATCCAGCAGAAGGTGGATCTGGGTATGAAGTAGGCGGATTTGAGATAAGAGAGTTGGAACCCAGTTTCAGAGCACAGAGACCTAGAGAAGATGCGGGATTGGGAAGTAGAGAAGGAGATTTGAGAAGAGATCGGCACCATGGGTTGAGCTATGAACTGAGAATAAACACTAACGAGTAGAGAGATGAAGTAAATGCTGGGTTGGGACATCAAATGGAAAGCAAAAACCTGCGTCCTTGGCACAGAGCACTGGCAGATGGAGGATCGAGTAGCGGAACATGTGGATAGAGAGGCGAGCTGCGCCTTGGGCCGAGCAGAGAACCGATGCCGAACAATAGACTGTCGAGCAAGGCAGCTAATGCTAGGTCGCAAAGCAAAGATGGAGGGGGAGATCTGCGAGCTCGGTACAAAGCATTCAACCTTTGGAGGGCCGATTGCTTGGGAGTCCATGAAAACAGAAGATCTGGAAGCTCGAGGATCTCTGAAAATGGCAGATTTGAATTTCAAGAAGCCGAAACACCTCAGAAATGGATTCCACCGCCGGAAGGAGCATATAAGATTAATATAGATGGAACATACGCACCCGGTTCGCTGGGAAATTCTATAGCTTGCATATGCAGAGACTCGGGTGGAAGGATGGTGGGAGGAAGGGCTGAATCGGTAAGAGCTTCTTCCCCTTTGATGGCTGAAACCCTAGCTTTATGGGAGGCCATTAACTTCTTCTTTTCTAAAAGGCACGAAGAGATTCTTATCGAGTCGGATAACTTACAACTGGTTGAAGCTATGAACAGTTCAGAAGTGTTGAGTTGGGAAATTTAATCTCTTGTCAGTAAGTGCAAGGATAAAATGCAGGCCTTCCTAAATGTTCAGATAGTTCATTGCTTTAGAAAAGCCAACCTTGTTGCAGATTTGGTAGTCAAAGCCCACAAGAAAAATTACTTACCTCTGAATTGGGTCTTATATCCTCCTCAAACTTTGTTGGACCTTTTATGTAATGATGCTCATTTACAAGGCCTCTCATCTTTGCTTAGTAAATAAAATTATTCCGTTTCTGACCAAAAAAAAAAATGAAGTAACTTGTAAGCCTCATGAGCCAATAAGTCTAGGCTTTACGTAAGTAATTTAATAGTTACATCATGCGCTTTTATTATCATTTCAACAATATCTCATGATAATGGAGATTTTTGTGAGCGGTATATTTATATATATAAAATAAAATTTCTTTACAACTTTTTACCTATTTTCTAATGCATTTAATTCAAAGTAAGAGTCATTTTGTTCCATCTCTAATCGAAGAATGTGTTCTAATCTGCAGAGCAAACCACCAACTTGCTCCGGCAAACAAGAACAGTAAAATCTCGTAGAAGTTGACAGAGCGAGGCCCCTTTTTAACCCTAGAAGAAGATCTCCTTGTACTTTCTCAACACAACATTCTTCAGCTAACATTGATAAGACCAAGTAAATGAAAATGCTTTCTTAATCAGCAGCTCCCGCAAACTCTCCAGTTGCCCTCCACGTGGATCGTTAATTTCAAGTAGCCCAGTCTCTCTCGCGACGTACGCCCATGTTAGTTCCGAGGCCACCTTTTTTCACGTACGTCACGGCTCCATTGTCTTCTTCAATCCATAGAATATGCCAACAGTAACGGCGACAGATTTAAGTGCGATGTGATGGCTACGCATTGTCTGTTTCAAAAGGGAATCAGCTTCCTCGATTACATAGAAATATGCAGTGACTTGCGAATTCTTTAGTTCCGGCCTAGGGTTTTGGGGGAGAACGATGAGTGGAGCGACCGATAGCAAGATGATGACATTGTGTTGGCTGAAGCCGTTCGATTAGGGGGACATTAAGAGGGTGTTCAGGCGAGGCCATTGTCACTGCCTTTTTGGAGTAGGTACCTTTCTCCCTCCAAGTTAGCGGTACGGACTAATTTAATCTTAGCAAGAGAAGAATTAGGAAGATACTTCTTACCCTATTCATTATTCAAAAAAGAACTGCTACATACGTCATTGAGTATGTCACCACGGTGTCGAGACCCCAAAAAAAAAAAAAAGTTGACCGAGAATAAAGACTTATCATAATAAATAGAAAAAAAAAACACTAAAAATCTTAAATTATATTTATTGCGACATATTCATTGTGAACTATCTTTCGTGATATAAAAAATCCAAAACTATACTCACCATAGCACATTTACCCTCTTTTTTTCTAAAGCTTATACCCAAGTGGCACAATTATCCTTCATCAAGATTCCATCAAATAATTTTCCACATAAGCGACATTATTTTTATATTACATGGATGCCATGTCAATGTCGTTTGTCCTCTATCGTCTATCAATTTGACGATGCAAGCACAAGTTTGGAGTTTTTCCATATCATAAAGAAAAGTTTAGGGTAAATATATCGCAATATGTATATTTTAGGTTTTCGGTTCATTTCATTTTAGTTATGGAGCGTGATTCAGGTCCTGATTAGGTTAGACCAAATCTGTCGGATGGTTCCCCACGCTTCGCCCAAACTGACTAAGCCATCTCCTGTTAACCTGCTTTGGAAAAATTAAGTACCAAAATCGGTCAACCATACGTTGACTGGGCCCTGTCGGCATAGCCCATCGGCGTTGACTTTTCTTACTGACGTAAGTGAAATGCTGAGTGCGGCCCAAGGACGATGGTAAAGTTAGAAGATGGGCTTCTATCATAGGTTTTTAGGCCTCTTGAAATAATCCCTTTTTATTTATTTATTTTCACCTTTTCCCAACTTTATCCTTTCTATAATTCTTGGAGTGTTACACGATAATATTAAGAGAATCCAGTGAAGCAATTTAACATAATCATGTATTGAAATAACCATATAGGGTTTATTGAGAAAGGAAAAGATGCATCGCGTTGAGCAACAAGAACAAAATTTTATCAACTTGCCTTATTATTAGCTTAATGGATACTGCGGAATAACAAGTACATTGGATGTGGACTCTTCTCCAATATGTTCAACCCTCGAAAATGAAATATATGATCAGTTTCTTATTTTAGTTATAAAATTATTTAAGACCGACACTTATTCACTTGCACTAACTAAATCAATCATTTTAAATAAGTATTCGAATTAAGTGCGACATGTGATCACGTTACGAAGCACAATAGAGTCCAGCATAAGACCAGCCCCGTATGCAAAGAGAACTCCCCACTCCCTTCCATCACCTTGCGTCGCCGCCTTGCCTCCCTCCGTCAATCTCTTCCTCATCTCATCAAGAACAAAGAATACGGACGAGCTCGCCATGTTCCCGAACTCACTCAACACGTCCCTCGTCCCCTCGGGCTTGTCGGGTTTGAGCCAAAGCTTCGTCTCGATCTCGTCGAGGGTCGCCCTGCCACCGGTATGGACCACCCAAAACAATGAGTTCCGATCGCCGGCGATCCCCAGAGGGTGAAGCGCTTCCTTCAAGTGCTCCTCCATGTTGTCAGACACCAATGCCGCGACGCTTCGTGAGAGGCGGATCGTGAGGCCCATCTCCCGTAGAGGTACCTCGATCACGCCCTCCGACCCAGGGACGATCGTTTCGGAGGATGAAATTACCAGGAACAAGGGCCTCTCGATGAAAGCCTGGCTCACGAGAAATTCTGGGTCTGCCTCGGAAGGGCCATTGAATGAGCCGAGAGTGATGACCTTGGGTTAAAATGCTAGGTATAAAGAGAGGGATGGTGTTTCACTCCAAAAGTTAAAAAAGGAATAAGAGTAGCTAAAAATGAGATATTTTGAGAAAAAAATTCTTTCCCAAGTAAAATGAATAAGTCATGAAGAGCATTAATGGGCTAAGGTTGAAATAAGTGATGTAATGTATGATATCATTGCAAGCCTAAGTTCAATGCCTTTAAAAGGATGTGGGTTAAAACTACTTGCGAAAAATGAAGAGATGTGGTGCAAATTAAAGAAGAACAAATGGTTCAAATATATGGTTTCCAAGGTAGATATTTTATTAAATTATCAAAATATCTAGTAAATCAGTATGTAAACAAGGAAACCAGTGCCCATTCCAAGCACTAACAACTAGAAAAATATTTTAAACTTGCTAAAATTATTAGCGAAAAATATCGGATGCTAGGAAAATCTCAATTCAATAAATTTCAAACTTGAAAATCATCAAAAATGTAATTCAGAGCATATCAATCTCTTCCTACAACTAATATGGTGGTAAATCAATTACTTCACTTTACACCATCAAATAAAATCTATCAATATAATCTCAAAGCATCAGCGACTACTTCCTAAATATTATTACCGAATATAGAAAATTCCAAAATTCATTTGTTGGCCTTTAAAGTTTTCTCTTAGATTGAATTCCAATAAATCGAAAAGTCAAACTCAATAATTTTTTTCTAGGAGAGAAGGAATGCATTTATTCCTTGCCTTCTAAAATTGAGCAACAAATTGATCAACCGACTCTTTAGTGTAATTGTAGAGCATGGCCAAATCCAATCATCGAAACTTTAGATATTGTTTTATAATATGGACAATGAAAATGTCTTTCTATTTCTACTCAATTACACACTGAATTGTATGATAAATTAGTGTACCATGTAGAAGTAGTTTTTGACAAAAATAAAGAGATAATGAAACTCTTAAAAAATTGTTTGTCTCTGCTTCCACGCACTAGGCTATAAATTGAACAATTTGTTCAATGGTTGATTGTTCATTTTCGCTAGTAAATATGGCAAAATTGAGCATTTTGAAAACTCTTTGAAAATGTTGATTGTCCACCCATTCAGGATATGTTTCTTATTAACAGGTATGATAACACCATTGTCTAATCTCAACTATTATCAAACTTCTTCGACAAACTGTGTTGAGTTTGAATGTGGATTTAGTTAGCCATCTTGCCCCTAGGCCATGATGCTAGTCTTGTTGGATTATCTATATTAATTAATATATTAGGTCTAACATAAATATTCATATTGGGTTGTACCAATGGAGCGACTGGCCTTACATTTTCAACGTTTGGCAATTGATGGGGCTGTCGCCTAGTTAAATTTGTCAAATTATTGTTACTAATTTGGTTATTTTGACCAACATTAGCCGAAAGTATGGAGAGGAATTAGGAACATAGCTTGTTACCACTAATTTTTTTTTTTTTTTTGTAGTGGTTGATTGAATGATCTTCGTCTCGACAAAGCATCATTTACAGCATTGATAACAATCAGCTTGATCACATTGGATATATGACTCACAATGTAGTTGGTCATGTCATTCTGCTCTTTAAACATTTTTCTCATGGGGTCTGGAAATGGCTCTGGAAATGGCTCGTAGGGTCTGGTATTCATTTTAGTAGTTAACAATAAATTGCTTGTTAAAAAAGGTCATTGACGACAATTATCACCCAAAATTGGCACGAGGCAAGTGGTCAATATAATTCCTATAATTTCATGCCCACGGACTATAACTTTTCGTAGAGTTAAAGATTAAAAACACGTGTCCGACATGCGGTCAATTGCCTCCCGACACATGAGTCGGAAATTCTAACACGTGACTCTGACACACACAGGGTTATTTTTACAAATTTCCAATACTTCTAGAGTCTAAATATAAATATATAAAAATATATATTAAAAAAAAAGGCTAAAATGAATTTACTTCTGGACTCTTCTCAGTTGCACGTACCTAAGGCACCTCTCGTTCTCTTCTTTCATCGTGAGTCTCTCGCCGGTGTTGCTTCGCTGGCCATGTGGCCCACCTCACCAGTCGCCGTAGCCCCCCGCACCTCAGCCCCACCCATTGCCACAACCGCCTCCTACCTCGCCTTCATCTCTCATAAGCATCAGGCCGTCACCCCGACTGAGCGACTAGCACCTCTGCCTCTCATAGGCATTGCCGCGTTGCTTCTCTTCATCTCGCGATTTCATCTTTTTGCTCATCTTAGGTTAGCAAGTTGGGTTATTCCGTTTTCTTTTTCAATTCAGTATCTTGGATTTCTTTATAATGCGATTTGGAATTTTTTTGCAAACCCTAGAGTTAGTTCTAGGCTCTTTTATTATTATTATTTAGTTATTTATACATTTATATATTAAAATATTTATTTAAATATAACGTGTCGGAACGTGTCGAAATTCTCTATTTTTTTAGAAATGACGTGTCAGCGTATTGTGTCGTGTCGTGTCGCATGTTGCATGTCCGTATCGGTGCAACATAGACTATGACTTTTCGTAAAGTTAAAAATTTAATATATATATAGTGTACAGATTATGATAAAAATGCAATCGAAGATAGTTATCTTAATGATCTTCCGAAATCTAAATATTTTCTTTTACATTTTGGAATTTTGAGATGAAGGATCATGGATGAAAGCAAGAGATAACTTATTAAGTTTTTCTTTTCCAAATGAGTCTGCATACACCCAGTTCATACGATCCATTAAATTTAATCGGATCCCCACGATAAGATGACTTGCATACACTGAAATCAAGTTGGGAAATGAGCAAGAATCAATCAGAATGGGTTGATAAACAAAAAGGATGTGAGCAAGTAAGTGGGTTATTGATTAAGTCCAATATTTTGATAAACAAACTTAATAGGAATGGAACGGAACGGAACAGCTCATTATATTCATTGTCTGTCAGTCCAATGATATCGATTTGAAAGACCCTCGTATAACATAGTCCTTGATTAAATGGAATGGAACGTCCCTTCAACGAGAGCCATCGGTCCTATAGAGACGGAAATATCATTCTCATCAATTGCATCGCTGACATGAAGTAAAGCTAATCAATTCACAACAGAGTGGTTGCACATTGAAACGCTCTGTGTACTCTAATTTACAATCCTAAGAATTTCTTATGAATTAGACAGTTTTGGAAACATATGCCAGTATGATGAATCTCTTTTATCAAATGTCTGTAGACATGAAAAACCGAAGTGTCTCGTTATCATTCACTCAATTCCGGTGGGCATCTCACTGCTCTGTCATTGAAATTTTCACCATGCCAGGGATTTTCCAGCTATCATATAAAGCCGCGAGGTAGCTCTTTTACCAGATCGAGCAGCAATTGAAGGTGGGATTTCTGCACTTCCGAATTGTTCTAATTCGACCCATAATCCGCGTGGATATTAGTCAGTACGTGCTTCTCTTCTTGCTGCCATAGAAGCGTGAAGAAATGGAGTTCGATCATCACATCTGCATTAAGCTTTTTCTTTTGGAACACACGCTAAAGTCTTCCAATACATATCACAGGTGAGAAGTAACACTCCTCGGTTTCGCTTGTAATTTGCTATCTGCTGAAACATATGCAGGGTCAAAACTCAAATCATGGTGGGTAAATGCATACTTGCATGTACATAGTGGAGCCTGCCTCAAAGCACCATGGAAAAGCTCTTAGGCAGTGTAACTCGGTCGAGCTCTCTTGTCCTGTCTGTGCACAGGTCTGTTCTCCTCTTGAGTTCCTCAGCGTCGTCCGAAGTAAAGTAGGAGGAGGCCATCTCGACATGCTTACTCATATCCTTTTATCCAAACAGGGAGATTGTATATCAGGATTCCCAAGCCGAATGAGATGGCTATTGTAGCAATCGCATATGCATAAGCTTGCCAGGGGTGTTTGCTTCGTCTCATCGCATTGAACTCGGCCATGAACGTCGACACAGTACTCAGACAGCCTAGAAGTCCAAATTGGATGCCCGTAGCAACTGTGTCACAATTCTTGGTACTCACCTTCAAAAAAGTATAAGATGATCAGAATACAAATTGATACACCTAGTGCTGCTGATAACCGTCACATTTAAGGTGAATCTAACAAAAGAATAAGTAAATAACGGATTCGCGAGATATTAAAGATCGCCTTTGTTTCTACAATGCACATGAACTGGCCCTAGTTAAAGTGCGGTCGCCAAACTGTACGTTTCGTGGTAATCTGAACAAATGTCTAAGAGCTACATCTTACATGAGACAGTTGTGGAAGTAGAATTTCACTCAACAGAGTATATGTTTTAAGCAAATCTGGTGGGGCTTTTAAGATGTGTGAGTCCAGATATTCAGCAAATGGTGCAAGTATAATGACACTCCAATGGCAGAAGTATAAGTGCAATTTATCTAACTTGAAATTAGTCTGTGGACTTACTGCTGTCTTCGTGGTAGAGAGAGCTGCCATGACGCAAGCTGCAGAGACATTGGCAATCAGAGTCCCAAATGGAACCCATTTCAAAAGACCATTCTTTCCTAGCCCATGTCCATTAAGTCGTGCTAGGTACCACCGGATCCAAACACCTACTGGCCCCACGACGCAACCCAACCACAGTTGAGCCTCACTGCCTCCATTTCCAAACTCATGTTTCAGCATTATCGCACTAAGAGCCCATAATGACCCCAACAACAGTGCCATCACCAAGATGATAGACAAGTGACGCTCACGGCTGTTTAGTGTCCAGCTTTTTGCAGATATGCCATTGCTAGAATTCGCAGGGCGCTTTTCCATTAACCACCGGAAGCCCTTCGCTGTCTCAACCCCGAATTCAATGGAATAGGCTGCAAGAAATAATCCTGCAAAGAATTATAGATATAAGGCTAGTCATTCCGTGTCGATGAAATCAGAACACTTTGTACCAACAATCTACCATGATAAAGCTGATGCAACTAAATTGAAAATGTTTGCTTCTTGCGTAAACTCACATAAGTCTTCCCAAGACTACATACCAATGAGAAATCCCAGGACTGAAAACAGCCACTTGCCATGTACACTAAGGTCAAGCATCTTCTGATTCCAACCACTAAAAGTCGTAAGGCTTCCCAAATAACCAGTTGACAATCCAATTGCTAGAAAATCAGAGACTTCAGATATATCTCGCTTGAATACAACACCAAACCACCCCATCAGAAAAGAACCAACCTGAAATGAAGCATTAAAGGAAAGATAAGTACAATCAAGGATCAATTACCATTCGAAATCAAGGGACAATTTGTCGGGTATATTTCAGTTCCAATGACATAGCTCCAACATCTTGCCAAAATACTAATTCAAAGAGCATGAAATAAGCCACCCAAGTAATCTCATCCTATCCTAGCACAAACCTCATGAACATGTCCCAATAAGCACGTTTCTGATCGCATGCAAACTTAATCACATAAAGTTAGTATGCCATGTGCATGATCTCATCACATTCATGAAGTATATGAATACGGTTTTCTATTCATGTGGGGGCAGGCAACACAGAGAGAGAGAGAGAGAGAGAGATGTGACCATGTTTGAAGGAAGATCGAGGTATAATATAGTTGTGTCACTTGTCACTCCAGCAACTGCAGGGCCAAATAACTTTTGAAGTAAATACCTTGTTAAGACCTGTAAGTCACAACTCATCAAATGTAAGTTCCGTCTTCTGTGAATAATTTTAAGTTGCAAGCCAAGACAGCAATATTTTACAAACAAAACCTAAGGGAATAGACATAACGGACAGAAACCAAAAATTAGCCAAGACGTAGCTTAGAGCTCATCAGGAAGCCTCTAGAATTACTAAGCATGAAATTCTGCAGACAATACTTGTCATAAATATACTGCAAATCGGGACAAAAGGGCCAGATGACTCTCATAAATAATATAAATGCTGATACAAAATTCAAGAGGGAGAAGAAGCTTCAGAAGGTACTTACTAAAACATGTTTTCAGAATCGGTTCTGGTTCTGCTATTTAGAAAGTCAGTCTTTACAGGCTTCCCTACCAGCTTGGTGATAACTTACTAAAACTCAATGGTAAATGCTACTGCTGAGACATAATTTGTTTCAATTGCTGATATTTAACAATTTACATTAGCATCCACACTGACATCTCTTTCTCTCTCTCACAACGTAGGTCAATTGAATTTCAGATCCTCAAGGGTGTATGCTGGCTCGCTGCAATGATCAACACTTCAGGAATAAAGCGGAGTCATTCCAAAGAGAAAAGTAGCTACAAACTTATATTTATAAGACGTGATCTTCTTGATCAAGTCATCACCTGTCAATTCAGTGATTTAGTGTAGGGTACTAGTGAGCTGATTGATGGTAAAGAAGTATCATCCTGAAGTTAAGGACAGATCCAATACAAAATGTAGCGACGTGATCCTTGATGGAAGAGTTTATAGTTGACTAACATGGGACAGGCTTATTAAGACAATGCGTGGCACTCTCAATCCTGAAAGCACATTATCAGAGAGCTAGTGGAAGCATCATAGGATGAAGACACTCACAATATCTAGTAATATTATATTTAATTCAATCCAGCAAACAGAACAATGCATTAGGAGCTTTGGCAGATAGAATTTTTGTTGCTCACCAGAAGCATTAGACTATTAGTGACCATCCTAAGAAGAGAGCTTTTGACAAGTCATTTTCAAGGCCGAGAGTTAGGGACTAGATCCTCTAATTCCTAAGCTAGAACTTGACTTTCTGTATTTAGATGGAAATAACATGTTTATTTATGTAAATCCCTAAGCCAATGGAAGTTCTAACATATTTTACAATTATTGTTCAGTGCTCTTGAATGATATACTTCCATCCAACATCAAGAACTTTAGCAGGTGACGCATGAAAATTCTCCCCAATTTTTCCTAGAAAGTACCAATTCTTCACAAGGAAACAACAGGAAGTATCATCATTGTTCACATGGAAATATGTATATCATTTGAACCGATTCAGGATAAGAAAGTTCAAACATTCTTTGCTAGTCCAAAATTTCTAAAAGATAAAGCAGAACGAATTACCCCTAGAATCCCAAAAACGGCAAGATGAACAAGACAGGATATATACTCCAATGACTGAGGCAACACTTTCTCTTCATCCTGCACAACAACACATAGAAGAGCAAAATTACTTTACTAGAAAGGCCTACGAAAGATGCTAGTGTCAGGAATATAAACAGCAAGATATAAATAGATAAGCTCTTGAACTCACCTTTTTTTTGTCGACGGGCCTCAAGATTCCATCAGTTGATAGAGGAGATATGATCTCTTCCACCACGGGCGATACAGGGGAGACAGAATTCAAAGTCGATGGATCGCGAGACCAGAAACCAATCGGATGCAGCAGGGTCTCCTCTTGAGTTGGAAAAACTATTCCATTCTCTATTGCATGATCTGCAGATAAACGCATACTGCCACTTTCACTGTACCTCTTACTGCTAAGAGCCCGATCCCCAATATCGCCAGCCTCTGAAACCCTCTCACTGTCAATGTCATCATCCAGCTGATTGGGAAGCACACTTGACAAATTCAACGACCGTCGTCTCAATGAGGAACCAGTGCTGCTTGTCCTTCCATGAGACATGCTTCGTCTAGCTTCCCGGTCATCATTCTGGAGTTCCATGCCCCCCAACAGCAGAGCTATGGAGTATCAAATGATTTTGCAGTAGCTGCAGAATCAGCAGGACAGATATGTAACAGCCTTTCCAGAGATTTCGCAAGAAATGGACATCATAGTGTGCAGGGCTAGTCACGCTGTCCACATCTACTTTCTAAACTAAGGATCATTCAACTGCTCCACCTTTACATAATCCAAATAAAAGGTGGCTAGACATACAAAAAAGGGAACATTTCACATTGGAAAATGGCAACCACACCATTAGACAGAGAGGAGAGAGATTTGCTAGTAGAGGTCACTTTATCTAAATAGTTCTAAAAGAAATGCATAATCAGATTGCGATACATCACTAACTGCATAATCAGATTGTGATACATCACTAAAAGTAACGGCGTCACGTCAAAAACAGAAAGTGAATTGTTACCTACAGGAGAAATAATGGAGAAGGTAGCTTTAACACTACACATACAGAGTGAAAAGCATGGGGCGCTCGATATGGCCAATATTTAACCATGAACAAAGAGTGTAGTGCACAAAAGTGAAGTTTCCCATAGAGAAGAGACTCCGGTGCAGTCCGTGAGCTAATTCTGGCTGTTTTCTCCACTACATATACAGATATAAAATCCTTCCAGTCACAAAGTTTGGCACTGTGTTTGGTCCCACAGTGCCCACACGATTCCTGCCAAATGAACTCCTCACATGTTTAGATATGGAAGGAAGATAGATCGATCACGATCCCAGGCACGAGCTAAGCATCGTGCTTGACAATAATAATTCAAAGATGGTGATGCTCACAATCAGTTTCAGCAGATTAAACTGTTCCACCAACGGTACAATCACCGTCCTCTTCCACCGGAAGCGTTATTAACAATTCCATTGACATCCCATATAATAAGGAAATGAGCTGACGACACTCGGAATTAAGTAGATCTCTGGATAAGTTTATTATAATCACAATCCCTGACCGGCTCTAGCTGGTTAGGTGTCGAACGAAATGGGCAGTTCGCACTCATCTCCCCACATCAACATAATTTGCTCTTATCTTAATTCGATTCAAGTGCACTGCTGATTTCCCTTCTTCTTCTTTTTTTTCCAGTGACTTAGAAAGGTGAGTAATACGAAACGAAACCGATTCGGGCGAACGCCCGGATGAAAAGGAGTAATTTGTGGGCAATCATTGAACCAAAGTTGGCGTCGCTTCTAACTGGCACCAAGATTCGCGAATTGACATCTTCGCAAGACGTCAAGAGAACGTGTCCCACCATGCTCGGCTTCTGAAGATGAGAGAAACGAGGGGATTGAATAGACTAAAGCAATTCCGGGTGCCTTTTTTATGATGAATGATTACTGATTTTTAGCGCGCGATTGAGAATGGACAATCTACAGAAAATCTCGAAGTTCCGAAATTTCGACAAACCAACTTCATTGACAAATTCAGACACGGTCATCAAGCGAGACGAGACTGTTAGGTGATGAAGCTGCATCGATTTCGTTAGAAAGAAGGAATCTTTCAGACGTACACAGATGTCGGCTTAACTTTTAGTGCTCTTTTCCTATTAAAAATGAAGAGAGAGAGAGAGAGAGAGCGCGTACCGTGCGCAACAGATGACTTTCATGGGAGACGCGGATAGAGAAGGCGACCCAGATTCGGTTCGAACCCTAGCGCAGAAATGCCGAACGCGGCGGCAGCGGAAGGAACGCCGACGCCGCCGTGTCACGCGCGCAACTCGTGCCGCGCGGTCCGGCCGTCCTCTTCGGGCTTTTGACCGAAAGAAAATATTCTGAAAATGAAGAACGAACCCCGGAGGGCGAAGACTCCAAGAGAGAGAGGGAGAATGCGGACAAAAAGCTTCCTTCTCGCGCTCGTCGAGATCTCGACGGGACGAAGAATCGCAGAACGAGGTTCGGTCCGGGAGATCCGAGGCGAAGAAGCGGCCCTTCCGCGACGGAGCTCCGGCGGGACCGCTTCTCCTCGGGGAAGCGGCAGCAACGTTTTGAGGGATTTCGCGGGAGCTTTTGTGGACGGAGCCGGTTGCAGGAGCTCTCTTCACATGCAACAATGGCGGCTCCATCTACATGCCAGCGATCATATAAATGCAGAGAGAGAAAGAGAGAGAGAGAGAGAGAGAGAAGAGGTTGATGTCTGCATTTTGCCACGTGGGCGGTGCCTAGTTGCCTCTCGTCCTTCGACGAGTTTTACGTTCCAGTCGTTGACTTGAAAAAGGCGGCCGCGACGAAGGGGAAGTAATTTTTGCGCACGGGTTTCGCCTTTTGACTATGAATAATTGGAAGTTAACCAAGAAATTGCCGCTCCTTGTTTTTAATTAATTAAATAAAGCGCGCGCGCGACGTTGGGAAATTACTGATTAGTAAGGTTTTCATAAACTATTTTTACTAGGTATGTAATTCATTTAATCCTTCTATCGGATAATCTTTCATGTTTTTGATCATTTATTTACATAATTTTGTATCGCAATATGTCGCACATGATATTATGATATTAATGTTACCTCTTATCATTCTTTGTCCAAATGGGGAAAAATAATTCATTTGCATGCAATTATGGACGTCCTATTGATTCAACTATTTTTTAATTGGGATTTTCAAAAGCAAATGGTGAGTGATAGATGCATAACCATTTGCGATCAACTTTGCATTTCCATCTCTAAATAACAATTTGTGGTTAACAATGCATTTTGAAATAATACGACTATATAAAGTGTTGATTGCACTAACATGAGAACAAGTGTATTGAAAATCGTAAAATTTCCTTAATCGTTATTTATGTGTTTCTAGAGCACCCTAATTTTAAAAAAGAAGGAAATCAGGCATCCTTTTATGTTAATACTAGTGCCCTAGGGCATGAAAATTATAAAACCTTTACTCATGGATCCCATGTTTGATTCTATTCTGATCAAAATCTCCATATGGGTAATTCATGAGGAAATAATTTTCACGTGAATTTGTTTAGTTTTGATTTGCATGATTTGCCCATGACCCATCAGATAAAAGATGTAACTAATTTCATTTTTACAAGTTAGCTCATGACATTATCTGAGCACTTGGTCAAAATCAACTGAGAAAATAAGGTGTAATAGAATTATGAGTGCTAGCGGCTGGAATACTTGAGGAAACCATGGGAGTAGTTGTCGCCCACCGTCGGGAGTAACACGTTCGACTTCTTGAAAGTGATTTAGCTACACTTGGATTTGGATTTTATCGTCAATAATAATGCATATCCACCAACTGCAATATTATATTGTTATTAATACATTATATGTTTGAATAAAGGATGGCGCAATATAGGTTCCGTTAGTTTCACGGAAAATTAACAATTTGAAAAGTATTTTCCTAAAAATTAGCGTTTATATTACTTAGAATAAAATAATTAATGAAATGTATTTTCATTATTGACAAAATTTTATGTTTAAACATTTTCATGAATGATAAAAATACTTTTCATTTCTTTATTTTTTTTAAATAATACAAGCGACCATTTTTTAGAAAATATTTTTCAAATTAGTTATTGTTCTCAAAACAGAGAAAGTCTTATTTTTTCATTTGATGATGCATCTAGATTTGTGATATATGCAGAGCAATACCAAAGGGAGTATGGAAGAATATCAAAAAAGTTAAGGAATTAATTTTTAGCACCTATAAAAAAATCATATTCAAATTAAAGCTTGATATAAAGCTTTCTATAAAAATGAATTTGAAATTAATGTCTAAACAAGAAAACTTTATGTAGTTTTACAAAGATAAAATTGAAAAATGAAATGCATCAATTCATCCAAAATAAACTGTACATAAATTACAAGTGATGGAATGTTTCACCAATGTTAAATCTAGACAGCTTGACTAGATTGGTTATGAGTCTCATCTAGATTCTATCTATTGTTAAATATGCTTTTGCTGGATAAAAAAGACAATATAGTCAAAATAAAATTACGTAGATGATATAAAAATTATGTTATTAAAATGGAAGGCAAAAGTAAACGTGAAAAAATGAATATACATTACCCATAAATAAACTGATGATCGAGACATTACAGTAAACAGTAAATTGATGGCTAAGGTAACAATATACAATGGCCAGATTATACACTAGCATTATATAGTGGAAAACTTCGCTTTCTTTATAGATTGTTGAAAAGTCAATTACATAAGAATAAACCTCCAATATAGTTGTTTTATCTTGCACTTCACGGAAATGATAAGAGATTTCGTGATATATTTATTTATTTATTTTTCTTGTAATAATTGATTGAAAGTCTACATATATGACTTGAAACGGCAATATAAAAAGGACGAAGCACGTCTACACAAATTGGTGTAACACTACACCAAACCGTCAAAAAGACATTCCGGCAACATATGTATGTTGGAAAATTACCAAAAAAAGTCATAAACCCATTATAAAGATACTCATTCAATCTTAAACTTTTCAATTTAGTCAATGCCACATTATTTTGGTCGGAAGGATTATATTGGTAAATCGTCAAAAATATAAAAGTCGATTGATAGAATTGAGAAGTTTAAGACTAAATTGATATCCTACAATAAATTTAGGATTAACACCCTAAAAAACCCTCAAACTGATACATCCGTAATAAATTTACTTCAAACTAATTTTTTTTTACCATCAAAAACCTCAAACCAGTACACATTTGACAAATTTACCCCAAACTAGTACATTTGTGATAATTTTACCCTCTATTAAATTCTGTTAAACTTTACTGTCAAATTGCTAAGTGGAATGATACATAATAGTTGACTAATATACCAATTTAGGATTTTACTCTTCATTTGTCACAGTTATACAATTTTTGTGATTTTTATGATATTAATCCAATTTAATTTGGGGAATATTTGTCACAAATACATCGGTTTGAGGTTTTTACTAGTTTGGCGTAAATTTGTTACAAATGTACTAATTTGAGTTTTTTTGTGATTCTTTTAGAATAAATTTATCGCGAAGTATCTGATTTGAGGTAAATTTGTCATAAATATATTAATTTGAGATAAGTTTGTCACAAAGTATATCGCTCTGTTTTTTTTTCGGTGATAAAAAATTTAATTTATGATAAATTTGTCATACGTATATCAATTTGTGTTTTTCCATAGTATTGACCTGTAAATTTATTACTTTCTTCCATTGTAATTATGCCCATGCACGTATGTACACAAACAATCGAGTGGATCTCCCCTGTCAACGCAACCTTAAGGATAAGAGACAAGACCCCAACGTGGCATCAACCTGTGGGGGACGAAACCAAAGGTCTCATCTGGCAAAGATCGAAAGGAACGTGAGCGGTACGTGAGCATGAAGAAACTGACACCATTCTTTTTCAAGATGCCGATTTTCGTCGCCTTCGTCATCGCAGAACTTTCAAACTCGTGAAGTCATTTCCAATGGCCATGATCCGATCTTTGCTCTGATTTTGACATGATCTTCCCCATCAAGGGAAATGAAAAGGATGCGGACTATGCGCCAGCTTCATGGCATGTAGAAGTGACAAGATGGATCGGATGCTAACTTCTTTTACTTATATTTTGCGAGCTGAACTAGCATTTATTAGTTAAAATTTAAAAATATAGGTTTTTATCGGTTAGAGTAGGAAAGCCCTATGGGTCGACAACATAACGATTTTCAATCTATATTACTCAAAATACAGAAAACCTATGCACGACAAAAATTACCAAAAAAAGTGATAAACCTTTTGTGTGACGATCAATTCAATTATAATCTTTTTTTTTTTGTCAATCTAATCATAAACATTTTAATGATTTGTCCTTCCATTAATTTTGGTCAAAAATATCTGATGTTGATGCTAGCCATTATATATGGCATGACCAACACTCACTTGGACAATTTTTACGGTTTTTTTATTATTTTCTAATTTTTTTATTAATTCTAAGAATTCTTTTCTTTTCTTTTTTTCACCGTGAGCTGGGAAGGGTCACCGACACCAAGTGAGGGCCCTCAACTATGGTCAGCAACCTCTGCCAACCACTACTAAGGCCGCAAATCGACGAATGGAGATAAGAAAAAGAAAATGGAAAAAAAAAGAAAAATTTTAAAAATTCAGAAAATTGTAAAAATCGTATTGACTGACGTTCACGTCAGCAATTTATTGCCAAGTTTGTTCAAAACAAGTCATCAAAAGTTCTAAAACTAAGTTGAAAAATTCATGATTGACTTGGCCCAATAAGACGAGGACTTCTTTTTTGTGTTATCCCCCCGTGCACAAGCGTTGCCATGCCTGACCTAAGGTCCTAAGCGCCGGATCCTGAAAGTTCGTTGAACGGTTGAGGCCCATATGTAGGGTCCAAAACAAAAAAGGTCTTTTTAAAGGGATACTTATTAGAAGATGCGGCGGATTTTGAAACCTGTCGGCGCAGTAGAACGAGGGGACCAAATCCATGGGGGGGTTGGACGAATATGGTTTTCCTAGGCATGGAAAAGCGGATGCCCTTCACATAAATATGCCCCATGTGAAAATATGTAAAGAAGAGATAAAGACATCTTTGCTTTTGCGACAAAAGAGGCAGAAGCCAAACGCAACTTAGATACCTAAACTGAGTTGCTGCTGCTTTATCACCTAATCGAACACGAATCAATTCCGGAGGAGGAAAAGGAGTAGGAGCTTCGGATTTAGATCCGATGTCGCGGCAGTTCATGTGCTTGTCCTCACCACCAATGGCTTCATTCAAAGTTTCCGCCGCGCTCTTGGAATCCAAGTCAACAATGCATTATTAGTCGGGCCATACTGAAGCGACGAAAGTCCACTCAGATAGAAGTGCAAAATTCTCATAAAAATATGTGTCATCACGACGCATGTATACATTTGCATTTCTTAATAAGTTTTTCCAATTTATAGATTTTCTTTACGTTGGTTTCTTTTTTTTTTTTTTTACGTTATCTGCTAACATTTCTTTATCTCATTAATTTTACTTTTTTAATATAATATAATTTTATCCAAGTAACTACTTCACACGAAAAGCTTAAAGTGGGCTAAATGGGTGGAAATATGGATATGTTTTAATAATATGAATTGAGTCGGGTATGAATTAGATTCAAGTAGGACGATTGGATCGGGTATAAGTCGCAAGAATTGTATTGAATCAAAATGGGTCGATTTTGGTTGGATCTAGTTTCAATCCCGACCCATCCGTTCAATGGGTCTATGATGCAATATTCACTTGTCACGGGTCGATAGTTTCCTTAGCCATAGATTAACCCATGCAACGCATGTTAAACGAAATTCGCCAGACCAGCCTTCTTTCTATAATTGTTCCAATGAACAATAGATGAATAGCATTTTATACGAGATCATATCACGCCCAGTTTGGCTCGAGCGACTAGTCCATCGAGCGAGATAGCAACCTTCTTTAGGCTCAACAACTAATTTCGGCCTACCTTGGCCTCATCACGAGAGTAGCATTGGCTCCTGACCAATTTGTGCACGGGAGGCCAACCTCGCATTCAGAACTCCCAAGTAATATTATCCTTCTATCCTATAACTCTTAGCATCAATCATCCTGACGCCACTCCCCTAGACCAGTTGTGTTCATCTTCTCTGCGCCCTCACTCTTCACTCAATAACCCCAAGCTTCACTTCCAAGGGTTCACATGTACGAGAGAATCACGGACCGTGCCAAACTCCCCCACTAAATATCACAACGCCCTCATTGCGGGCTATTCTATCGCTTCCCTGCGTTTCCCTAACCATCAATGCCACTCCCTAGGACTTACATAGATGGCAACACTTGCCCAACAAAACAAGTCACTCCACTCCATTGCTTGCTTCCCCCGATCAAAGCCGTTCACGAATCTCCAGTCACTTGTGCTTCCCGACAAGCGTGGCACTCCTAGCCAACTACATCCCTATGGCAGCATGCCAGCACCTTCTTTCGCCTATTAAACTCCTCTTGATCTCAACAAGCCAACAAAGGGTCCCCCTGGTGGAAATGTGATTGCAGTCACAAACCTCCTCTTAAGATTTGCACATTGATTCAGGAATGTTATCCTCATTTAGCAAGCAATCCAGTTCCTTCTTATGCCCCCATTGTCATTCCATAATTTAGACGAGAGCCGCACGTTGTCCGAGCCCCTTTGGCCCCGGCAATCACTCCCCGCCCTCATAGAACTAGGAAGACCACAGGTTTTTCCCCGAATCACCCACCTACTAAAGAGATCCCCACTCTAATACCATTTATCACGGGTCGATAGTTTCCTTGGCCATGGATTAACCCGTGCGACGCCTAGTGAACAGAATTCGCCAAATCAACCTTCCTTCTATAGTTATTCCAATGAACAATAGGTGAATAGCTCTTTTATACGATACCACACCCAGTTTAGCTCGAATGTCTAGTCTATCGAGCGAGACAGCAGCCCTCTTTAGGCTCAACAACTGGTTTCGACCTACTTTGGCCTCATCAGGAGAGCAACATCAGCTCCCGATCAAATTGTGCACGGGAGGCCAACCCTGCCTTCAAAAGATCTTAAATAATAGTATTCTTCTATCTTAGAACTTCTAGCACCAACCATTCTAACGCCACTCCCCCAAACCAATTGTGTTCAGCCTCTCTACGCCCTCACTCTTCATTCGATAACTTCAAGCTTCACTCTCAAGGGTTCACAGGTACGAGAGAATCATGGACCGTGTCACATTGCTCTAACATCACTATACGATTGCATCTTGAGGCATTGTACACTGAATTAGGGGCCGACGAGTCTGCCCAACTCATCGTACGAGCACACTTGGGCAACGATTTTGAGCCCTCAAAGCTCAATAATCGCATTAGATAAGCAAAATTGGCGCGAGAACCCCGCTTCTAGGGCCCAACCCGCTCATGTCCAGTCAATTTTCCAAAGGAAGCTCAATCGATGTGGTATCCATAGCATTATCACTAATGCAATTAAAATGAACCGGTCCAAGCCATGACATGTCGAGATGTGGTCCATGTGAAAAATAGCGACATGTCGAGCAGAGGAAGAGAGAGCCCTCAGCTCGAGAAGGATTCGATGTATTTAATATGCTCAACTATATTATTGATTATGAGTTGGGGTATGCAAAACAAAGCGTCCGAATTGAAAACTGCGTGAGCCAGTTGGGTCCAATTCTCAGACTGTCCGTTCAATTCAAAGTTCCTAAAAGTAGAACCAGTGTTTGGGCGGTCTAGTTCCCAATTCTTGAATTGAAGAGGAAATTGGACCAACTAAATATACTTCTTTTTTATTATTTCTTCAAAAAATTAGTAAAATATAAACTAAACACCATCTCGTCCAATGGCACCACAAGTTGTGGCACAATGATTGTTCACTCATTATTACTTCTGTTAATATCTTAAGATTTGCCCCCCCCCTCGTCGCGCATGGACACTCTTTAGTAGGGACAAAAAAAAAGTGACCAATCCTATTGAACCAAACCGAAGTTCCCGGTCCTAGGACCAATCAATCCGATCCTCATGTCCATCTTGAAATTAGATCAAACTGAAAACCAATCATCTCTTATTATGAGTCTCATCTAATTTCTATCTATAGTTAAATATGATTTTGATGGATAAAGAAGACGTATAATCAAAATAAATTTTCATAGATGATATCAAAATTATGTTATTAAAATGGAAGCCAAAAGTAAGCGTAATAAAAAGAGGATTAGAAGAAAACATCGATGAGTAAGATGCTATCGATGTATGATACGAATTAACGAAATTATTATCCTTAAATTACGTTACATTAGGCAAGATATTGTGTTAAAAGTCCATTTTGTGACGAAATCTTCAAATTTACAGTAAACAGTACGATGATTGATGGGTAAGCAGAAAAAGTATGGCATCGGGAGATAATACATCAGCAGTATGCAGTGGAAAAATTCACTGTCTTTATATCATTTATTTAAAAATAAACCTCCGATATAGTAGTCCTATCTTGCACTTCACGGAAATTGATTAGAGATCTCGCTATATATATAGTAATAATTGAAAGTCAACGGATATGGTTTGAAACAGCAATATAAAAGAGAAGAAGCATGACTGAACATGTAGGTGTGGCATTGCACGAAATCGTCGCAAAGAAGCTAGGGCAGCACGTATATGTGTTTAGGTAACAAATTGAGAGAAGTCAACCTGGTACACACAATCTAGGCATAATTATAAAAATGAAAAAAAATCTGGTACACACAATCTTGGGATAATTATAAATAATAAATATATATATATATATATATATATATGTGTGTGTGTGTGTGTGTGTGTGTGTGTGTGTGTGTGTGTGTGTGTGTGTATTGTATCACCATCATTTTAGTCCAAAATTTTTCAGTAATTTATCAATATAGTTATTTCAACCAATTTTGACCGAAAATCGCTCACGTAATAATCCAATCGGCTTCGGCCAACGCCCATGTGGAAGTCCTTTGCAACTTTGTTTGGAAAAAAATTAAAACTTTCTTCTTCTTTTTTGGTGACCCAAGATTCTTTTCTTTATTTGTTGCTTTCTTCTTCCTCCACCAATCGTTGAGCCTCCACAAGAGTTCACCCCAGAGGCCTCAAGCAAAACTCGACCTTACCATGGCTATGCCACATAGGATGATCAGCATCCACGTTAGTGATTGGGTCAAAATTAGTTAAAAGAATTACATTAGCAGATTATCAAGAGATTCAGCACTATATTAGCCAAATTAAAAAGTTAAAAGACTGAATTGGCATCAACGTAGGGTAAATTTATGAATTTTTTGATAATTTTTTTCTAAAATAAAGTAGATTCCCTTGTCATCTTGAGAATGAGAGACAAGGCGCCAACGTCGCGTGAACTTGCGGGTGGAGGAACCAGAACTCTTTCCGAAACATGCCGGCAACGATTGAAAGGAAAGCGAGCGGTGCATGAGAATGAAGAAACCGGAATCATACTTTTCAAAATGCTGATTCTGTCCTTTTCATTATCGTGGAACTTTCAAACTTGTCAAGCCATTGCCAATCGCCATTCTACCGTGATTTTAACAAGATCTTCACCATCAAGGAAATTGAAGAGTGATGATTTGGCCATTCGCTACAGCCACCGATGACTTTTTAAAATCAGACCGTCCCGGAAAGTTACCCATTATGCTTTGACCTCATGATGTGACTCGAGGTGGCAAAATGAGCTAAATACCCATTTCCAACTTATATTTAGCCGGCAGGCTAAAATAGTAATATATATATAGTTTTTTTTATTTTGTTTATTGGAACTCCAAAACATGCGCTTCATGAGGAAGTAAACCCGGGCAATAGTAGGCCGGGATCCCCACCGCCGACCCCTAGATACACGGGTAAGTCGCGCGTTATCGTCAAGAAGATCGCGTCCACGGCTTTCGAACTCCTCCTCCCGGATAAGTCTAAGCTCAAAGTGCGGCCACATTTTGGCGGTATATATAGTTTCTTTGTCAGTTAGGGTAGGAAAGCCTGAGTATTTTAATGGGTCTACAAATTGACCATTTTTCATCCATGTTACTTGAAGTTTTGCTATGCCCTGAGCGCTAGATCCTGGAAGTTCATAGAATTGTTGCAAGTCTGTTTCGGGGTCGGTATGCTTTGGCTTGATGGAATATGCTTATATGAGATTGCAGAACGTATATAAAGGGAAAGACGTCTTTGCTTTTGGAATGGAAAAGGCAAAGCCAAACACAACTCAAATACCTAAACCGAGTCGCCGTCGGTGGTTGATCACCCAATAAAAGTGCACACTTCTTTTGTCTCTTTATAAGTTATCCAAACCTTAGGGGTTCTTTTACCGGGTTCTTTTACCACTTTTATTCTATTCGCTAACATCGTTTTATTTTGTTAATTTACATTTTGAATTTGATACGAAACTTCATCCAAGTAACAAATTCACGCGAAGAGCTTGAAATGAGTTAAATATCATATACCCAAAAAAAGAAAAAGTAGGTTAAATGGGTGACTCTGTTTTTTAATTTGTTGGATTAAATATTGATGTATTCTAGTAAATATGGATTTAGTTATATAGGGATTAGGTCAGGGTCGATTTGATCAGATATTAGTCGCCAGAAATATGGGTCGATTTTGGTCGGATCCAATTTCGACCCGATCCATCCGTTCGACGATTCTATAAATGCGACTTTCGTTGTTCTCAAATCGCTCTGCAATTGCATCCGGGGGAATTGGACACCTGATCATGGGCCCACAAGCCCGCCCAAGTCATTGTACGAGTTCACTCGTACAATGACTTTGGGCCCACCGAGCCCGACAAGGTCGGGCGGCCATGCTTCTACGGCCCGACCCGCTCATGTCCGGCCAATTTTCTAGAGAAGGCTCGATCGATGTGGCATCTGCTGCATTATCGAAAATGCAATCAAAATGAACCAGTCCAAGCCACAACATGTCAACCGGTCTTTGGATTGCTGGGCTCGTGTTCTCGTGATTGATCTGCATTTAGCCTTCTTATGCTTGCTTGTAGTTGAGTTCGATTGGGCCAGGTAGCATCCACAGCCTTGGATTTCATTCAAATTCAGGAAGATAAATGAATTATATTTCTGTAAATAAAGCTTACGATGTTAATTTGTCGGTTTTATTCGGTGTATGATAGTGACAAATACCAACTTAAAATGCCTGTTTATAGAAGGGGAAAGTTACTTACACAAATTGCGCTCCTGTTTGTTGTTTTAAAATTTGAAAACGAAAAAGGATTCACGACAAAGAATACACATGGTTCTCCATATTGATATTGATATGTATTTTGAACTACACTTTGGATATATCATGTGCACGTGAGCCAGAATCTACAAAAGTTGTAACATCACACAAGGTAATGATTGTTTGAGGTTGAATGTCAACTAATAAATCACTTGATAGGGTCTTTCCTAACTGATGTGAGACTTAGAATGTCACAAACCCAATAAATTAAAAGTAATAATTTCTTTGAACGACTAAATGAAGCCAATGTAGCCTTCAATTGATTATAGCGAATGCAACATAAATCATTACTAAATTTTAGTTCAATATGTAATGTAATTATTGGACTTTTAATGTTCAATATGATTCATGAACAATTGGTAAATGTTTAGTCTAATTCCTAAATTATATGAATTGTTGTAAAATATTGCGTTACGAATATATAATAAAGAAGAGATTGAGAAGAGAAAGTAAGTGAACACTAGAAATAGTAGAGAAAGATAGATATTTAACTGTATTGAGATTGTTATTGTGATAGTTGTTTTTGTACATCAAAACTAAACTCTTATTTATAGGAGAACAAGAATGTACTTATCATTAATATCAATGTACCAAATGATACATGTATTGGATAAGAGAGATGAACGTTCATTGTATAGGGAGATATACTTAGAATATTTGATACAAATGTACCATAATAAGTTTATTGGATAAGATGAATATAATGAATATTCATTCATATATTCTATCCATTCATGTATTTCATAACACTCCCCTTTGAATATTCATCACATTCATTACGAATGTGCATCAAATGATACTGCCTCATTAAAAACTTTAAGCCGGAAAAACCCAGTAAGATAAAAACCGGACAAAAGGGAAAAAGAGTGCAAAACACAAATGTTATGATCTCTCCCTTTTATGGATGCATTAATTGCCTCATTAAAAACTTTAAGCCGAAAAAACGCTATGGGAAAAAACCAGACATAAAAAAAAAAAAAGAGTGCAATGCATATATAGCCACTTCTAGGGCTAATCATTATTGTATCTTGTTAACTCGCCGCATATCAATGCTGCAATGTATAGTTTATAATATCTCCCCCTCAATTGAGCCATATAATCACTTCGGGGTTAATCAATATTGCATTTTAGTTATAGAGTCAAATAAATATTATATAAGGTTCATAAGCATTTCATAACTATATAAAAGAATAATAATAAGTAAGTAATATATCTAAAGCAAAACAACTAAAAAGAAATTATTAGAATCATAAAATTCGAAATTCAAATCATCATCCACCAATCGATGTCCCATCAAAGTAATTATAGGTCCTCAAAGCAATCAGAGACATCTAGAGATGCATTTGCTACTTCAGGAGCAAGAGGAGTCCCACCAATGGAAATATTGTTGGTTTCAACAATGGTTATGGCAATAGGATTGATTTCAATGACATGAGATTCACCACGCTTGCCCGTATTCTTTAAAAATGTTTGGTATAGGTCAACAAAATGTTTTGACGTACGACAAGTACATGACTAGTGCCCAGTCATGCCACAAATACTTTCATTAATCACCTTCTTTGGCTTCTTTTCTTTGCCATGATTCAGGCCAAAGTTTGATTTTCTAGGGTGGTTAAATTTCTTGCCATCCCTTCTAGGATTATGTTCTTGCTTGCGCTTATAGCCCTTAAAATTGCCAGTATTTTTCTCAAAGTTAGCACGTGCTTCAGGCAATGCTTTTGAGCCAACAAGTGTAAGATTATGATTTTTTTAGCAGCAATTTATTAGTTTGTTCGGCAGTAAGAAACACATAAATTAATTTAGAGTATGTGGCAAACTAACGCTGCCGGTATTGTTGTTGCAATACAATATTTGAAGCATGCAAGGTAGAGAAAGTTTTCTCTAATAATTCCGCATCAGCAAGTTTGATGCCGCATAACTTAAACCGAGAAACAATGTCAAATAAAACAGAATTATAGTCAGACACTGATTTAAAATCTTACATTCTAAGATTTTGCCAATCATATTGTGCTTGAGGGAGGATAACAGTTTTGGTATGATCATACATATCCTTCAACCTCCTCCACAAGATATGCAAGTCTCGAACGGATAAATATTGAGTCTACAGGCTCTCATGCAAATGACGGCGAATAAAAATCAGCGCATTTGCTTTATCCTTTTCATTTGAGGTTCTATCATCTGTAATTGTATAAGCGATATATTGCCCTTGGAGGTACATTTCAATGTCAAAGCACCAAGATAGATAATTCTTTCCACTCACTTCCAAGATGTGGAATTTGGGCTTTTCAATATTTGCCATAATCCTTGCAAAAATAAATCCTTAAATTAATTCAGAGGATTTCCAAATATCCACCGCTACTTCAGGAGTAGAAGGATACTTTTAGATTTAAAATTTGGCTTCGGGCCAAGAAAAATAAAAACGAAGAATTGATAGAAGAAGATGAAATATAAGTTGATCAATAAGAAGAATACCCACCTTGCAAAAATTACTTACTCAGTCGGTAGATCCTCATGCTGATAACGTGTTATAAAATATTGCGTTGCGAATATATGATAGAGAAGAGATTGAGAAGAGAAAGTAAGTGAACACTAGAGATAGTAGAGAAAGACAAATATTTCACTGTATTGAGATTGTTATTGTGATAGTTATTTTTGTACATCAAAACTAAACTCTTATTTATAAGGGAACAAGAATGTACTTATCATTAATATCAATGTATCAAACGATACATGTATTAGATAAGGGAGATGAAAGTTCATTGTATAGGGAGATGTACTTATAATATTTTATACAAATGTACCATAATAAGTATATTAGATAAGATGAATATAATGAATATTCATTCATGTATTCTATCCATTCATGTATTTCATAACATAAATTAATTTAAGTTAATGGAATCTATAGAAGTGGCTTCCAATTAGTTAAGTTCGAACTATGAACAACAAGAAAAGTTACAAGTGAATTATCCAAATAATATATTCATCTCAAAATAGGATATGATAATTCATGTCATCAAGTAACAATGAACATGTTAATGCCCTAATTTTTTTCTCCTCTTCTAAAGTAGATGGCAAAAAGACAAACATGTTGACTAAAGTTCATGATTTAATTATATTATACCGCAACAATGTTCCTCACAAGGAGGTCACTACTTAGAGTTAGGGGTGTGCATGGTCTGGGCGGATGATTCCTGACCTAAAACCAAAAACCACCCGTTAAGGACCGGTTCCGGTTTTTCGGAACCAAGATTCACCTGTTAGTTGCATGGATCAACTTGGGAACCAAACCGCCGGTCCGGTCCGATTCCCAGGTGGATCCATGAAACTGATCTCATTATTATCATTTTATCGGAAACTCCGATCTTAATAGGAAACAACTTTGGTTTTCAACCAAAATTGCTCGTTCTCCACCGCTTGACCTATTCTTCTTCTCCTTCTCCTGTAGCCTTGCTTCTTCACGTGCTTGCTTTTTGCCCACCAATTACTCAACGTTTTGTCAAGATGCACTTTGGACTTTTAAGCTTCAGCGCCTCTCCATTTGGTTTGATTGGATATCAGCGTCTCACCATTTGGTGTGCCTTGAACTTTTTTTCCACTCTAATTAAATTTTTTAATTATTTAATTGGATTTGTTAATTTGTAATTTCATTTTTTAATATTAAAAATTAATATATTATTTTAATATAATCGGTCAAATTCAAGTGAGCGAGTGGATGAATCCGCCTATGAAACTAAGAACCGAACCGATATCCACCGATTCCCATAAATTAGAACCGAAAACCGGACCAGTTCCCTTAAGAACCATTTCGGGCGGTTCCGATCTGGTTCCAGGCGATCCTAATGGATCCCGGTTCTTTTACACACCCCTCCTTAGAATTAGAGTCTTTTTTTATGCACGACTTAATAGCCTTTCGCTCTCCAATAAGAGACTTTGGGAAATTGTGTCTATACTAAAGTTAACAAAAAAGAATCCCCACATAAATAGTCTATAAATTTTAAATTAATATAAAACACCGTCTCTAACTTTTTAATTTATCTAATATAATTTTTAAATTATTGACAAATGTTGAGCGTCATCCTTAAATCATATGGAAAATGTTTAAAAATTCATTAGCCATATAAATAGCGGGAATTTTTTTACAGATTATATTAAATAAATTAAAATTTTAACTACGGTACAGACAAGTGTACTAGATTAAAGGTGGGACACCCTTCGTCTCAATTTTCCACACAACAAATGCCCCTCGGGGAGCGGCCGCTAACGTGGAAGCCACGCGGTCTCGGTCGTGAAAGACACGAAGTCGTCGCTCCAGCACCCGCGGGCGAAGGCATCTTTCTTCAAACCTTCCCTGGCGGGCGCTCCTCGTCCACAGGCGAAACCGTACGGTCTCTCCGTCCCCACCTCAGGCCCCCACACGTGTCGCTTTCCTGGAAGCCTGCGCTCCCTATCTACCCGTATGCACGGCCGCAGGCGATACCGTCCTCCAACGACCGCCCCGAATCCGATCCCTCGTCCCTTACACATTCACGACATTCCCAGAATACAAGAGAGACCCCAAAAAAAAAAAAAAACGAAAAACGAAAAATTCAACCGCCGTTCCCTCCGCCGCGGTACGCCTCTCCCTCCGCCGCAATCCACCGCTTCCGTCTTTCTAGACGCCACCTCTTCCAATCACCAACCGATTCCTCTCTCTCTCTCTCTACATATATAGCTTCGTTTCTCCGGATTTGAACATTCAATCGCACGCAAATCTCGGAAATACCGCTCCCTTTCCCTCTCTCTCTCTCTCTCTCTCTCTAGATGATCCTTCCTCTGTCCAGTTCCTCTGTCGCCGCCGCGCTCCGCCGCGTCCCCGCCGGCTCCGGCACCCCGCCGACGATCTGACCCGACTCTCGGGATAAGTTCTTCCCCACATGCATCCTTTCTGCTGCGTCACCACGGTCTCCGATCAGCAAGGCCCGGCCGCCCTGCCCTCTCACTTCCCCATGGCCGCCGGCGCCGGCGCCGGCCCAGGCCAGGCCAGGCCCGATCCGCCCGCGCGATCCGCCGACCACGCCCGCGTCGATAACCGCCACAACGGCGAGCACCGGGCGGGTCACCGGCCGAGCGTGGCCCCCGCCGCCGGAGCGGCCGACGCGGCTGCCGCGGCGCCGGCGGCGGTGGCGGTGGCGGTGGCGCGGGCGGCGTCCGCGAGGGAGCAGCCTGCGGTGGACGTGAAGATACACGACATCGTGGGGAACGGGATATCGGGGATACTGTACAAGTGGGTGAATTACGGCAAGGGATGGAGGAAGAGGTGGTTTGTGCTGCAAGATGGCGTGTTGTCGTATTATAAGATCCATGGGCCTGATAAGATCGTCGTTAATCAAGAGACCGAGAAAGGATCGAAAGTTATTGGTGAGGAATCCTTGAGGAGGATCTCTCGGCCGTCGACGGCGGGGCCATCGCAGATTCGGCGCAATCCCGTCGGTGAAGTCCATCTCAAGGTATTGATTTTTTATTCCCGGGTATTTATGCTTTTTTTTTCCTTCTTTCATATTCTTTTGGATTTATTTTTAAAATTCTTTGTTGGTTACAATACAGTTCAATGTAGGGTCGGGTTCATGATTAGATATAGCAATAATGATGCTACTTGCAAGAAAGGCGTAAGCTTTGAACTTTCCATTACGACCTGATACGCTTCTACCTTGTCTGTTGATATGAAGAGCGTTATAAAGGTCTTGGGGTTGTTCAATCTGTCGTGGATTTTAATTGTTTGTTTAACTAGTCCTAGTACGAGATTCTTTCCCTCCCTCTGCAACGCCCGTGTCAATTTTTTGTTCTTTTGGTTGGTTTTCTTACAGACATTTGTCAATGCATTCGCTTTAGCTCTGGTGGTTGGTGGTTTCATTTTGCTCCATATCAGCATTTCCTACTTGAAATGCATTTTCTTTATATGTTCATGGCTATACTCTCCATTTTCCAATGTTCTTGGCACACTGGAGTTTCGAACAATTCTATTCTTCTTTGTAACTTTGGTCAGTACATAAGCCGTAGCTTCATGCTTAAATTTTTCACTCGAATAAAAAATCTTTTGTCATATGCATGATCCTTATTGTTACAATTTGAGATGGTCCGTAGATTATAAATCAATGGCTTATTTACATGTCAACTAATTCTGGCACAACGTGGCCCGAAACCAAAAACTCAATTCCCATGGAAGATTAAGCGAAGTTTCTTTATGTAGCTAACAAATTGATGGCTGGATGCATATCGAGTTACAGTATGTGACTTAGGGCCATCTCTAGCGTAGATACACTTATTGTACATCTTTGTGCATCCTCTTTGACCTTTTTTCGGATTATGGACTTTATGATGATATTGGAGACAATGCATAGTGTTTTCATGGATTACCTGATAGTAAGATCTAAGTCATAATGTTTATCCTTTTCAAGTGAAATGTTTGATGAACTGTTTGTTGCACGAACTAGCTGATTTAGTTCTAGGCTTGACTCGTCATGTGCAGGTCTCATCCATCCGCGAAAGCAGATCGGATGACAGGAGGTTTTCAATATTTACTGGAACAAAGAGGCTACATTTAAGAGCAGAGACTCGAGAAGATCGACTTGCTTGGATGGAAGCACTGCAGGCTGTCAAGGACATGTTCCCTCGAATGTCTAACAGTGAGCTCATGGCCCCGATGGATAATGCAATTGTTTCCACAGAAAAGTTGAGACAACATCTTCAGGAAGAGGGTGTTCGTGAAGATTTAATCCAGGAATGTGAACAGATCATGAAGAACGAAGCTGCAGCTATGCAGAATCAGGTGTTGCTTCTCAAGCAGAAGCAGTGGCTACTAATTGACACTCTCCGGCAGTTAGAGGTACATGTTATGCAACTTAGAAAAAGTCGTGCCAGTTGGAATTCTTCTTCAGTTAGTCCAACTACTCCTCAGAATACTGCACATTCAACCAAATTTTGATTCTTTGCATAAATTTCCTTGATGCAGGCTCTCTGTCTGCTCATCTTTGTATCTGGTCCATTTGTAATCAATTCTTTTATATACTATAGACACGTTTTCTCTGAATGCTCATGAATTCTCTTATTTAATGCCGTTACATATTGGTTGTTTTGTTTAAGTTTAAAGTAATATCGTTCAGTGGAGGAGCCATAGTATTGCAATCAATTGCTTCGGGCCGTGCCCCTTCTCTTTCTTTTCTTACCTTTTAGTTCAGGAGTCTGGGTGGTTTGCCAACGTCTGTGCTCTATTTAGCTGTGAATTAACTGTCAGGCTGCTACTAAGAAACTTTGGATAGTAGATTAGTATTTCCTTTGGATCTCTTGATATGATCTAAGCTATGACTAATCTTTCAGGCTGCGCCTTATTCTTTTCTGGGTCTGATGGGAGCCATTTAATGCGACCTTTTCTTTTTTAATGTAACATGGGGGCTTGGATATTTGTACATGCTATTACTTGGATTTCGTATATTGATGGATTAATTGTGCGCTATGTGCAAGAGGCTTGTACCATGGTATAAGTGAGTCATCACAATCATAAATCAAATTTCTTCAAATCGAATTTATGTGCCCATTCCTATTTCTTGAAACTCTCTGAGAAGTGAGATCTGTTGAAGTTTTTTCATGTGCTTGTTAATGTGTTTAGTCATTTTGAGTATTGCCATTTGCCACTAGCTTGCTGGTGGATATTCTTTTTGAGGGAGAGGACCCATGAGGAACCGATGGGGTGAGACCTCCACCGGTAGCATATCCCCTTTTCCTTTATTTGATACTAATAGATAGCTATATTTTCTTTAAATTTTATATCATTTAAGCAGTTGAATGTAGTTTTGGGTTTTCCATTTTCTAAGAAGGTTTCACAAAGTGAGTCATTGTGGTACTCTTGGAAGGGTAGGAATGGTCGACAGATAATGGTCATGCAGAAAAGGGAAGTTTGTGACCTTCGAAGTACATTCTTGGTTGTAGTGGCATTGGCATCACCAGATAGCAGCCACTTGGAAAATAATGATAGCATGTGGCATTAGCAGGGCTGAGTTGACTTAATTATTCTGTTACATAAGTCTGAAACACTATTTTGAAACTATATGATTTTACATACGTAATATCAACCTGATGTTCGTAATAGCTATTACTCTTTCTGACAGTTTGCTTAGTCATTGCAAGCTTTTTCTCCCCATTAGTCAGAAATAAACTCTATTGGTGGTAAGGCTTTAGTACGTGGGGAATATAGGAAAACTGAAAGTTAAATAAATGGTAGTTGCATTCTGCTCCTTTTATATTGGATATGTTAGGACCTGGCATAAATGACGTGAAAGTACCCTTGCTATTTGAAGAACTTTCTGTAGCAAGGCTTTTATATCTTGTGTATAGCTGATGAAAGTGATCAAAATGTGCTCAGCTGGATAATGCTTTATTCTTTCTGCAGCTTCAACACAAACCACTTTGTTCATTCCTTATTGTTTGTCGGGTTCTGTTTTCCCATTATTTTGATTTCTCCCTTGCAAATGAGCAGTGTGTTATCGGAGTAAGGAGGGTAAATTCCATAGGTTTTATCCACTATCTTCGCTAATATTGAGCATGCCATTCTGGTCATTCCTAACTTTGTTGGCCTCCGTTCTTCGCTTTCTCTATTGTAAACGGGCTCTGATACTATTCAACAGTGGGGGGGATAAACTTTAAGTGATGCTATCCACTATCTCCACCTTATACTAGGCATGCAAGATCATTGTGCTTCTCAGTGAATTTATTTTTCTGGCATTAGCCACATTTTCTAGCTGGGGCAACATCATTATTATAATTCATTGACCAGTTTGGAGGTTCAATTGGCAGACAGAGTCTGCTAGCAAAGTCTGAGATTGTCCAGCCTTCAGTGATGCTCATCTTGTTGGGTGGGTTTAGGAGGCTGATTGTGCCCTTTGGATAGAAGAAGGAAGAGGAGACAGGAGAGGAGGGACTTTATTTTTCCCCCTCTTTTTGCTCTTTTTTTTTTTTTTTTGGGGGGGGAGGAGGAGCTTGTTATTGGGTGAGATAAGCAGCATGCGTATCCTTAATGGTTCTATTGACAACCTTCTGCTTGAAACATCTCTTTATTAGTCAGTAATAAATGTCGTTTTATTTATCGATGAAAGAGGAGGAGGTGAAGTGTTTTGAAGGGTCTTATTGTGCTTGAGACTTTGTTTCTGCGTGTAAAGTAAGCTTCTTTTTTTCGTTCTACAATAGGGATTTTGCATTCTCTTTTTTTCTTTCTCCAAGGTATAACAGCATTTTGATTCTCCACTTACAATAAACAAGTTGCAAATGTTAGTATTTTTCACTTTAACTTTTGCCTTTTCTTCTTAAAGAATTTATTACTTGCAATAAAGTTATTAAGCATAGAACAGCAGAAAGTTATTTTTTCTCTAACCCCCAAGATAGACATCAGTAGTGGCTCATCTGTAAATAAACTCATTTTCTTGTATTCTCATGAATGTTGCTATCTCATTTTAATAAATTTGATCTGGCTGCAAGTGCTTAACAAGCCAGTTTTCTGATGTTTTAATCCAGTTAGAAGTATATTATCCTGGTTGTGGGCTTTATTCCTTGTTTTCTGATGTTAAAATAAGAAACTGGAATGATGTTGTGGTTTTTGTAGACAGAAAAAGTTGATCTGGAGAACACAGTCGTTGATGAGAGCCAAAGACAGTGGAATGGTCATGAGGCTTCTTCTTTGAGACAAAATAATTCCAGTGGTGAGCTTATGTGATACAAATACATTCCTAAGCTAATTCTGTTGTATCTGCATTGCAGCAGAGCAAAATTCCTGTGCTGATAGTTTTGGTTTAGTTAGTTTGTGTTTTTGTTAGACTCTTATGGACCTGCAGAATACCTGTTGTGATATAATGACTTCTGGACTGGATAGGCTAGGAAGGATGTGTTCATCCTTATATCTTGCTGGAACAGAAATTGCTTACCTTTCTAATTATAATAGGCAAAATTTCCATTTTCTTTATTCTAGAGGTTGTCTTGTATGTGTTGATAATGTGACTCTTCGATGCCTTCTGCATTTTCTTCTAGCAATAGCATTCTAATACTTGTTTTTGTCATCTTTAAAAGCAGAGGCAAGTGCAAGCGAATCTGATGATGATAATGAAAGAGCAGATGCTGCAGAAGAAGAAACAGAGGATGAGGACAATGCCTTCTTTGATACTCGGGATTTTTTGTCATCTAGTTCTTACAAGAGTAGTGGGTCTGATTTGCGCAGATCGTCTTCTTCAGACGATGAAGACCTCTGCATTGCTGAATCTGAAGATGATAGTGATCCTATCATAAGATCAGCCGGGTTGAATTTTCCATATGTCAAGCGACGCAAGAAATTGCCTGATCCTGCTGAGAGAGAGAAGGGTGTCAGTCTTTGGTCTATGATAAAGGATAACATAGGGAAGGACCTCACGAAAGTCTGTCTTCCCGTTTACTTCAATGAGCCTCTTTCTTCTTTACAGAAATGCTGTGAGGATTTGGAATATTCTTATCTCATTGACCGGGCAAATGAATGGGGGAAGAAGGTATGCAGTTAGATGATGCTTTCTGTTCTGTTTGGTCTAGAGCCCATGAAAGTTATTGGCATTCTACTGATGCCATAAATGTGTTAAGATGATTACTCTCTCTTGTCTTTTAGTTTAAGTTTCTCCTCTGAGAAAGATCCTTCTCTCTATTTGCTGCATGAAGTACATCTGCTCAGTGTATAGTGCGGAAATATTAATTCTTTAGCCATCTGTTCTTTGTTTACTACTAATGACTTTGCTCTTTCTATAATTGTCTTACACTCAATCATCTTATGAGCTTAAATTCTTTCATTAGGAGCTTGTGATGACTGGGTTTCTCATATTCTTCATCTTTCGTCCTTGTATGGTGGATGATTTTTCTTATAATATTTCTTTACATGGATATAAAGGATCCTTTATGTTAAATGCAGACAAGCACATCATGATTAATTGAACTGGAGTGACTAAAAGTATGGAAAATGATTTTATCTCTATCATAAGATAAATTACTTTTACAATTGCAATTTTTCCCTGCGGTTTGTTTATTCACTTTTTTGCTCATAACCATTGTTCCAAATTTTCAGTATTTCTTATATCTGTTGTTTCTTGCAAAATTCAGGGTAACAGCCTTATGAGGATTCTTAATGTGGCTGCTTTTGCCGTATCTGGATATTCTTCAACTGAAGGAAGAATTTGCAAGCCATTTAACCCATTATTAGGGGAAACATATGAGGCTGAGTATCTAGATAAAGGCTTTCGTTTCTTCTCAGAGAAGGTAACTCCTGAAAAACTTCAAATCCCATCAATTATGATACAAGGTCTCTTTTTTGGGGATGAGTTATAATTTAATTGTAGATATAGCTTTGGTAGCCTTTTTCTGGGATAAGTAACGGCCACTTGAACCTTGATGCTGGACTGAACTAGCTTCTTGTTTCCGTGAGATTGCTCTAGTTGTCATGAGGTTATATGTTATCTTTTCTACCAGTTTCAAGAAAATGCATGCCCTCCATCTCTTTGATCATTGTTGAGATATTATCTTCTCTGTTCCAAAACGCTTACCATCAGGGGATTAGTGGAGACCAATTATTTGCTATTGAATATTGTTGTGGCAGCTAAGTGGAAGAATAGTATCGCTTCGTCACGCTTCATTGTATAGAATGAACCTGAAACCGCCAACCATTAGGACTATGAAGAAGAGCAGTGTGTCACCGTAATTTTCTTTATGCCAGCCACATTTCTTTTTGACATCTATTCAGATGAATTCCCATTTTACTTTATGAAATGGCTTATCTACAGATCTTTCTGGAAGTCAGTGGGTGTGCTAACTTTTTAACATCTAAATTTACAAATTTCGTGTCAGGTCAGCCATCATCCCATGATTGTCGCATGTCACTGTGAGGGTACTGGCTGGAAATTCTGGGGAGATAGTAATTTGAAAAGTAAATTCTGGGGTCGTTCAATACAGGTTGATCCCGATGGTGTTTTGACCTTGCAATTTGATGACGGTGAAGTTTTCCAGTGGAGTAAGGTAAAAATTTTGATCATTTAGATGATAACCATAGTGTTTAAGGTTCGTGTTATTGAGATTACTTTATCTTGCAGGTGACAACATCCATATACAATCTCATATTGGGAAAACTTTATTGTGACCATTATGGAACTATGCGCATACAAGGCAATCATGACTATTCATGTAAGTTGAAATTCAAGGAGCAGTCTATCATCGACAGAAATCCTCACCAGGTTCTCTCTCTCTCTCTCATACACACACACACACACACACACACAATTACTCCCATCAATGCTTACACCTTGGGCGCAAGCTACGGCATAGAAGCATCTTATAACTTCAATGGCATTTTTTGAAAAGCTTCGGTATTGAATGTCGATATCGAAAGGCCAATGTTGTGATAATGATCAGTATCATGAAAATAATCTTTTACCCCTTCCCTTTAATTAACTGATCTGAAAAATTTGAAGAACAAATGGTAGTTTTATTGCTCAAGTAGTTCTTTGTTCAGTGTAAAGAGAAGAGTACAGTGTATTCAACATGATGCGGTGGCTCATGTTTGACCAGATACTGATTGGTTGCATTTGGATTTGCAATTTTTATGGATGTCAATTTTAACCAATGGCACCCTCATATGTGATCCTTGTGCTTTTAAATGGACCTCTTTGCTTCAGACCGAAAAAATTATCTCATTGCTTCGTTCATAGCCTCTGTGGAGTTAAATAGTTGACATTATTTGGAGTGGGTCATAACTTGGTAGGCCTTAGGTGAAACTGATGGAGGATGGGGTTTTCCTGAGGAATCAGAAACGCTTGTGCTGTTGATTTTGTGACTTGCTCTGTACTCATGACTGATTCAGAGTTTCGTTCCATAGATAATATCAGCTGATTCATCAAATAAATTTTCATGGTATATCAACTGTTTAACATATTTATCTCTTGTGGATAACTTATCTATGATGGAGAAAAATGGTCGAGATGTATTGTGTTTTCCTTCTGCAGTGCAGCAATTCAGCTTCATGAGGAAGAAATGCATTCTTTCTTTACAGGTACATGGTATAGTTCAAGATAAGAGTGGGAAGACGGTGGCAACTTTATTTGGAAAATGGGATGAAAGCATGCATTATGTAATTGGAGACTGCTCTAGGATGGGGAAAGGATCTGACTCGTTATCTGAAGCACACCTACTTTGGAAACGTAGCAAGCCTCCTAAATATCCTACAAGATACAACTTAACACGCTTTGCCATAACACTGAATGAGCTTACCCCTGGGCTCAAGGTGATGTCTGAATTCCCAAGCTCTCCCTTCTGCCAATATAATAACAGAAGCAAAAATTGCAGTGTGTGTGTGAGTGAGTGAGTGAGAGAGAGAGAGAGAGAGAGAGAGTGAGGATGATTCTTGGAATATGAGACTGTCCATTAAAGATAGCCTGGGCCTAGCCTTGCTGGACTACTTTTAGATTTCTATGAGACTTCAATATTTGTTAACCTTCAACTTAATTGGCTCTCTTTTATTTCTTTAAAGACTAAAATCGTACAAAAGAATACTAATGAAAATGTAGATGTAAATGCACTATACATAGGACTTTCTTGTGTTTGTCTGAAATTTATTGTCTTCATAAATTACAGCTAATCTTTCCAAAGTACTTATCATTCAATTTAGTCGTCAGATTTGTGTACTTCATTTCTGCTATGTATACTGCTGCTAACTTGATTATTGTTGGGTGTTCTTTCTTTGAGACATTTGTATTTAACAAAATATGTTTGCAGGAGAAGTTGCCACCTACTGACTCGAGGCTTAGACCTGATCAGAGATATTTGGAGAATGGGGAGTATGAAATGGCAAATTTAGAGAAGTTGAGGCTTGAGCAGCGGCAACGGCAGGTAAATAGAGTGTCCCATCGTATCCTGAGTCAATTTCCTGTAGAATTTTTTTTTCTTCTTATTCTGATTATGGGTTTTCTATAAGTTTGTTTTTTGTGGTTTTTGGTTGAGGGTGGGTGTGAGGGTAGGGTGCAGGCATGTTTATGTTATGAAATGTTTCTCTACTGAGTCTAGGAGACTTCAAATTAGATATTCACATAAGAGGGATTACCTAAGTTAGCAATGGCCCTAAGTTAGCAATGGCCTATGGCCTGTTCGACTAAACAGGAGGTATTCATCAGCTTATTTAAGGCTGAAGTGACTATGATCTCAGAGTCTGCTTAGTGTATGATTTCCTATATAAATATAGTAGTGGTTGTAGGAAAAATGTAATTTCCTATATACGGTTGGACATACTAGGTGGGTGAACATAAGTGCTTTTGACATGGACTTTTCAGTTTGGAAGGCATATACCCAATTGTCAACCACACTGAAAAAGAGAAGTAAAAAAAAAAGAAGACACTCCATAACTAATTGAGGCCACCGGTCAACACGTGTTTATAAACCCAACAGGATAGCATTGAGAAGAGGAGAATCTTGTGCACTATTTGCCAGAGTTCTATTGCTGTTTATAATGAAGAAGTGATGGAATCATGATTGTTCAGTCTGTAGAATGAGTGTTGCACCTAAGTCATGAGCTTTAGGAATTTATTGGGCACCAAAATGTGCCTGACAGGATGTAACAACCTTGAGAGAGGGAAAGGGTGCAGACCTGCTTTCATTTCAAATAGGGGTCAATCCATATTTGCATCTACTATGATGATGTTATTGACGAAGTATGAACACCATGCTTCTTGAAAATGGAGATGCCTGTTGAAAAATGTGCATTAGGTGCCAAATTCTTCTAAGATATTTAATTATATGACAATTGGGTGCTTGTCCAAGCTTGAGCATCGATGAACATCTACACAGTTACTATTGAGGTTAATTATCTGTTGAAGAATGCAGAGGATCGTTGCCTCTACTGCCAAATAAATAAATAAAAGTAAGACAAGGGAAAGTTAAGATAAGAAAGGTTTTATCAATTTGTTCAGTTTCATTTGCTTTGGAAAATTGAATTCAGTGCGCTGGTTGGTGCTCCTTGGCCTTGGAAAGCAAGTAATGCAGATTGGCATGTGAGATAACTGTCGAAGAGTTTAGCATGGAATTCTTTTTTCGCTTTAAAATTACCTGGCTTTATGCTCGGATACATGTATGCCTACTGTCATGACTAGTAATTAACAATGAGACAACTGAAATCAGGCTCGGAAGATGCAAGAGAGGGGCTGGAAACCACAGTGGTTTGCGAAGGACAAGGCAACTGATACCTACAAGTACATTGGTGGGTATTGGGAGGCGAGAGAGCGTGGAAATTGGGAATCGTGTCTTGATATCTTTGGCCAAGTTCCTTCAGAGCAACTAGAATAAGAACTCGCTCCCCCGCCCCCTCTTCTCTTCTTCAATTGACAACTCTGAACAACAGTTTTGTGGCCCATGTGAGTGCACGAGGTTAGAAGCTAACAAAAGAAAGCAGCGAAGACTATATATTATGCCGATAATCGTGCACCCCGAGCGGTGAGCTGCTTCTAGCACAGTGATTTTTACCATGCCAAGAAAGAAGCTCTTGGTTTTTTAGTTTAAGATTTATCAAGCCTCTGCTAGTTGATTGGTTGCTTAACATCCATTCGATGCCCTTCCAACTAATGTTTGCCTTTGGAGTTGTCCATTGTAACTCCTCCCTTTCTTTCTTCTTTTTTCTTTTTTCATTGTTACTGTTTTTCATGTAAAGTGCGACCTTTTCTCTCCCTATCGGTTTCCTCAATTCATATCGCTGCTATGTATGTACGATTTTTTCTACAAATAGTACTATCCAAAGAGAGAGGAACAAGGACAGGTTTATTGGTGGATGTTAACTTGAAAAATACAGCATTTTGTTTACTATTTTGGGTCAATGGACCATGTCTCGGGAAGATTTTCTCCTTTAAAACTACGGGCAAGATGCGGTGGAGAAAGCATGAGAAAGAAAACATGTGACTGAAGGAGATCTACACAACAAATGCAGTACCAAGTGGCTACACCAATACAAAGTGTAATATCATTCGAAAAAGTGTCCAAGAAGTTCTAAATTTATTGTATAGCCCGTCAATTTAATCCTGACATCAAATTGTCGATTGTGCCACATAGGAAGGTTGTTGCGCAACTACAATTTCCAACCAGAATTTTTAGTACTACATTGGTCAAAATGGAAAGTTTATAACCGAATTAGTGGTCAGACATTAGGTTTAGAATTCTTTAGAACAATTTTTTTGAATAGTACTCCTCGAAAGCGTTATCCTCTACGAAATTGTATTCATTCAGAGAAAAGGTATGCACCCCCGAGAAACTCCATCCCTACCATTCTCACTCAGGTTCTTACAGGGATAGAAGGCAGGACACATCCCTGTGGCATGCCGTCTCCATTTCATACGGTCGTTCTTACTTTGTATAAGCACATTTCAGCAAACCTTGCGTCCAAAGTAAGGCAACGTTCGATTGCAGGAAAAGGAACATCAAAGTCTACGGCTCAGCTTATTTGCCACTGTTTACACCGTCACATTTCAATCGTGATTAGCAGAGTATAATGATGAAAAGACAACCACCTCAAGCGGGAAAAGTTCCACCATAATCAGTAAATAAGAATTTGAACCTTACAGGTCAGAGCAAACCAACTCTTGTAATTTCTTTTTCTTCAGCTCGACAAAACCTCAACTCCTGTTACCTAAGTATTCGGACTTCAGGATAGTTCCCTAATGAATGCAAGCAAACCAGTTCATCTCCAGCTCCAGTACACCTCCAGACTACCTATGGGAAGTCATCTTAAATGAAGCAAAAGGAGTTCCCCTGTTCTTCCTGGTACAGGCATTTGTTCTCGTACGCTGCCCTCTGCACGGCAAGCCATCTATGTGCCTGATTCCCCTGTAGCTTTTTATGTCAACCAGTCTCTTAATGCAACTGGCATTCTCTTTGTCCTGCAACAACCCGAGGTAGTTACAAACCTAGGCTTTTATACCTCCTGTGCTTGAATAAGGAGCCGTGCAGCTTCTGCTATGAAATGGGATGAGTAGAGACTTGAGAACAGGGACAGATTCAAAGAGGTATATCATAGAATCACTACATTTCTGCGGTACCAAAATTCGATTGATCGAGAAACTGACTAGACTAGTGTTAAGACCCAAAACAAAATTTACCCATATTCAGTTTCATTGCCAGAGAGGCTCCAAGCAACAAAGTTAGAAACATGGAGGTAGCAAAAACACGAGAACTGTCTTCCCTAAGTCGTGATCTCGTATCGATGATTGTTAGACCGAAACCTCGACATAAAGTCAAGAACAACAGAGAGCAGTACCAAATTATGTCCGATGTCGTAGTTGAGGACCTCGTTGCGAAGCAACTCGAGCTCTATCCCCGACAATTCCCCAGTCGGCTTGTTCTCAATCTGGAGCTCACACAGTATTTGGCGAGCGGTGGAGCGGCCAATGCCCTTGATACATTGGAGAGAATACGTCAGCCTCTTATCATCAGGAACCTCCGTGTTCCCGATACGAATTCCTCGCACCCCCTGCTCGCGAAGCGGCAAAACGCATCAGACTCCCCACGACACAACAGGCAATCATTCCTCAATCGAGTGATCAGGGTCACCACCCAACACCATCAGTCTTTCAAAAAAATCCAAACTTTAATTCAAAGAAAACCGAGTCCCGCGATTCCGACAACACCCTTTGGGAGAGAACCGGATTTGAGGTGATGGGAGGTCATCCAATTTCGAACCTTAAACCCTAATCGAATCCCCCACAGTCGCACAATCAAGAATCGAGATCACCGTTCAGCGAAAGCAGGAGAAAATGAGAATTGCTTCGAGAAGAGCAAGAATCACCTGCGTGTTTCGGAGGAGCTGCCGACCGGCATCGGCGGATCTTCGAGCTGAAGCGCGTAACGCGAACATCGCTGGGGAATGTTGCAGCCGAGCGCGGCGAAGTTCCCTCCTCCTTCGTTGCAGTCACTAGGACAGGGCTTCTTGCAGGAAACAAATGACCCTACATCTGAACGTTTAACATATTCAATAATATCCCTAAATTTTAGTTTAATATTCAATATTATCTCTAAATTTGTAATTAACTTAATATAATCTCCAAATTATCGATAAAAACTCGATTTAGTCTCTGAACAATATGAAAATATTCAATATTGTCTTTATATTAATTTGAGTCAAGGACAACCTTGAATATTTTCATATAGCTCTAAATCAAATATGTACAAAAATTTCGAAGACTACATTAAACAAATAGCTAAAATCTACTGAAGATATAGAAAGTTTAGAGGCAATATTGTGCATTAAGTCAAAATTCAGGATCATTTGTGTAATTATTCACTGACCGGTACTTAGCCTAATGAGTTGTAGGGTTTAGCTTTAACCATGGATAGCTCTAGCCGAAACATTGTAAAGATATATTCCATTACAAGATAATTATATTATAAAATAATAAAAACTAAGCATTGCCTCTAATGTCTTCTTTAATCTATCATTCTTTTCAATAATAAAAACCACGTATTCCTCTATTCCTCTCCAATCATATATTCGGTTCATTTTTCTCACCAATATTCCATTACACAATATCAAGCTTGTAGAGATTCAAAGCTTTCTTTTTTTGTTTTTATTTTTTAGAAAATACCATGGATGGACTCGAGCTTTTAAAAACTAGAAATTCGAAGATGGAACCGGTGAAATTGTGTGTCGCCATATATGCATGTGAGTATTATTTAAACCCTTTACGGTTTTTGCAAAAACACGCTCTCCCATAATTAAAGATTTTTATTTTAGATGTGCCTTTCTGTAATTTGTTCTTAACAAATCAGTGTTTTTGATGGAATTCTTATTTTTTTATATTAAAAAAAAAAACTTTAGGAGCTGAGTAATCTTGATTGCTTTGTTTTGAAGTGAGTTCCAGAGAATTATGTGATCATTTTATTGTTCAATTCTTTTGTGGGTTTTCCATAAAATCAGTACTTTTAGGAGCCAAACAATAAGAATAATTTCCAATTAAAAGAAACTAAATCCCATATATACTTTGTTATGTTATTCCATAAGTTGTCAATTCTACGTGATAATATTTCACGTCTAAACATTTGGCAATTTGAGCTAATCGCAATTCCGTCTGGGTAGTGCTCATAAAATTTTAGGAGAAAATGATACCAAACTAAATTCTATTTATTTTGTGAAAAATCGACGATTTAGAAAATATTCTTCTAAAATGGATAACTTATATTTCTCAAAGTAATTAGTCGATAAAACATATTTTTATTATCAATAACAAAAGTCGTCTAAACATTTTCGTTTAAACAGAAAAAATATTTTTATTTTTACTTCATTCATTTTTATACACAATATAAAGATTATTTTTTAGATTATTTATTTTTCGCGAAATAAATAAACCCTCAATATCACCATTTGAAATTAATTGTTAGGCATACAAGAAACACCACCCTAAGCGCATCCGACCCCTTGGTGCACACATGATACAAACACATCTATTGATTGTCTAAATGAACGTCTAGACTCTTGATCCCATCCATCGCGCTCACTGGATTTCGTCATGAACTCGATGTGGAAGCAATTGCTCCGCCGCCGGAAAACAGCGAAGCCGCGCCTGCGTCGACGAACCAAACAAGCTTCCCGTCGATGGGGCGAATCATTTGGGCGGGGCTCGACGCGAGGGGCCTCCGGTCCGCCATGGCCTCGCAGAAGGCGCGAGCCACGTCGCTCCCGGAGGCCACGACCACCACATTGGCCGCGGCATTGATCACGGGGAGCGTGAAGGTCAGGCGCTCCCTTTGCGAGCCGGGCACCGAGACGGGGGCGACCCACTGGGAGCCCTCTCGGAGGACGGGGTGGTTGGGATGGAGGGAGGACACCTGGGAGGAGGGCCCGAGGCTCAGGAGGACGAGGTCGAATCGGGGGCAGTCGCAGGCCGGAGACGCCGGGACCATCCGGTTCTTGACCTGCTGGCGGACGGAGAACTCGTAGGCATCAGCGGCCGCCTCGCCCGGCATCTCGTGGCCCGCCGGGACGACGTGGGCCGGCGGTATGGGAACCTGATTCCAAAGAGCGCGACAGAAAGTGAGTAATGACAATAAAGTCGTTGGCCGGTCGGTCCAAGCTTGATGGAACGAAAAAGAGGTCAGCTTTTCCGTCTTCGGGAATGCATGACGTATCATCAGCATTGTAAATAAAGAAACCGATGAGCAAGAAAGAAAGGGGGCAAATGCTTTTCCCATCGCTCCCTCGACCGAAAGACTTTGTCAAGATCGCTATCGATCAGCTGCTGAACATGCTAGAGATACGAATGTCATGATCGTTTTTCGTCGAGAATAAGGCGATTGTTTACGAGAGAATCGCTAAAATATATCTCCTGAGTTGTTAATTCGCGAAGTGTCGTATTCCAATCACCCGTGTTGCGTAAGGAAAAGGGACATTTGCATAGAGAACAAGGTCAAACGGGGGAATCCAGAAGCTAAAAACATAAGAAAATCCCACACGCCAGTTCACGTCGACGTTCAGATGAGTTCAGACCCTGTCATCGCCAGTTCATTGTCTCTTCCTTCCTATTCACATCCACATCGTAGAGAAGTTCAGTCAAAGACTCCAAACCAGCCTGCTAGGGCTAGCTACCCCCGCCTGCCGCTATATCCACGTTTTAGACCGGTAAGAAAGATCATACGAACACGATGCCTCCCGGAAACGAAAGAATCAGGAGGCGGTAGGTCGAGTTCTTCACGTGGGTTGAACATAGTCGATTTCTATAATGGCCGAAAACTCCGACACGACATAAAGGTCTCTCGTCTATGGCGGACTCATGCACCGAATGCGGATGATTGTAGAGAGAGAGAGAGAGAGAGAGAAAGAGAGAGGACCTTGGAGATGATGTGTTGCTTGGCTTGCATGTAGAAGCTATCGGGGTGTCGCTTGGGGACGACGTTCTCTTCGGCCCAGAACAGATGCCATTTCGACCAATCCACCGTCCTCAAGTACGGCAGGCCCGCCAGCTTCCTGCATTCGACCGCGACAAGAGCGCGCAGATAAGTACAGACGACGGGTCAAAGGAGAGAGACGGGGAGAGCATATCGGAATACCCTAAGCGCTCGGGAATGTCTCCGCCGGAAAGCGCGAGGGAGAAGGAAGATCTCTCCCTCACGGCGGATTCCGAGACGTGGTGCACGTAGTCGGCCAGCCCCGTGGACAGCTCCTCGCTGCTCTCGAAGAACCTCACCTCCGCCTCCGCGTCTGATCTCTTCTTCTCCATCTTGTCTGATCTTTCTCTGTCGATTTCGGCTTCTACCTCTCTCTCTCTCTCTCTCTCTCTCTCTCTCTCTAACTATTGCTAATTTATTCAGTTGCCCAAGAGCCTTCGACACACTTTTTGTCTTCACATGTAGAGGGGAGAGAGAGAGAGAGAGAGAGAGAGAGGTTTGAGAAATTAGGAGAGAAAAGACAAAGCGAGTGAGAACAAGAGAGATGGCCGAGATACCAAGGCAAGGAGTACGAGAAGTACCATGGCTGGGTTGCTCAAATCTCTCCGATGATAATCTAAAATACTAAAATCCTTAGAACAAAGAAAATACATTAACTACGAATTTTGAAACCTATCACGTCTCGCGAATCGAGATGCTTATGACGATCATCATGATCTCGGCCACTTCTGTTAGGTCATTGAGTTTAGAGCTATGTACTCATGCTAGTTTGAATATCATCTTGATATTGCCTAAATTGCTGAGTCAGCTGGCCCTAATCAACGAATCATTGCACAGAGAAGGTATATGTATAATGCATATGCTAAAATGGTCTATTATGGGTAAAATACAACTGCGTCGTATTGATATCGGTGAGATAAATCTTTTTGTTATTAAACACGACTTTCAAAGCATCACATGTAATAAGAGAGATGTTATAAGAAGATGAATCGTCTAAAAAACTTTTCAAAACATCTCGTGTGGCGCAATCCCATCACCATGTGGCCCACGACGAGTCTGTATCATAAGAGCGCCATAATTAGAACCCATACCTACCAAACGGTGCTATTATTCAAGCGAGGAAACATTTTGATTTTCATCATACAATGCTTATCATCTCAATATCTTACCATCCCGATATCTCATCGTTAACTATGTTAACAATTACACCCAACAACCCATTAACAGAATCTCCTCAGAAACGTGTTCTATTTTTAGTGCGTCCTAAATGTAATCAGACTTGGTCAAAGCACGATTAAAATACCCCTTACCAAACTGCAAATTCTTTATCCTTTTCTCTTTTGGCATCTTCCTCCCGATGATGAGCGATTTGAAGTCCAAAGTCCAAAGGACGAAATGGGGCTTTGGGGCCAAAAAGCTGCTGCAGAGTTTTTCTCCCCAGTTCAGCCCTGAGGCGTTATCCTCCTCTCCTCTCGATGCAGTGAACCGGGGGGAGACGTGGTCTCACGTGGAGAGGGGGGAGGTGTGAGCGTGTCGGGGGCATCGTCGCGTGGGGACGATCTGCAGGTTTTCCAGTCATCCGGGGCACTCCTCGAATCCCCAAAAAAACACGAGTCTGCCCGCATTGTTGAAAGCAGAGCTGCCTCGAAAGCAGAGCTGCGGCAGCGTCTAGACAAGTCCCCTTCTAAAGTCTTCTCGGCTGTTCTCCACCGTCCACGTCCTTTTCGCCCCCAACTAGAACGAGAACCGGCCCATCGAATCATTTACGACCAAAACTCAGCTGTCTTTCACTGTCGTCTTTCTTATCTCTTCTTTCATCCTTTTCACGTTTTGCAGCTGGGGTGGGATTCTGTCAAGAACTCCTTGTCATCTTTTTGGCCTATCTTAAGCTCAGCGCGAAGTCTAACCAGGCCTTGAGTTGGAATTTTCCTTTTTTCTGTTCATGATTGAATCTGACCTTTGAGCTTCTTCTTCTTCTTCTTCTTCTTCTCTTTTTTTAGCGAAATGGGATCCTTCAAATTTCCATAGAAACATCTTAGCTGTATCCTTTTATTAAGACTTCTAATGCTGGTGGTGTTAGCTGATATGGACATCAGGCATTTAATTAAGTTTGTTGTCGGTTTTAAAATCGACATTGCCTCTACCCTCAAAAGGATTGTCCTAGTTAGTTTTTGCATACCTCAATTAGTCTACCATCATGGAAAATCTTAAGGGTGCACTCTTCCATATTGGCTCGATGTATTTGGAATTTTACTCTTAAAGTGCTCCCAACAAAACTTCAATATAAAATCACGACGACTTTTTTACCATTTAAGCCGATCTGCTACGTGAATATCTCCCTTTTTTTTTTTTTTTTTTGGGGGTGGATTTTCATCGTCTAGCCATTTAGGCGCGTTTGGTTGTGTTTTTATTTAAAAATTGTTCCGGGGAACGAAATAGAAAAAAGTATTTGCTCCGGAAACAATTTTTGAACAAAAATACGCGTTTGGTAAACTTGTTCCGGGGAATAAAAAATAAACGAAACATGTTTGGTAAATTTGGATAATTTTTTTATTTCTTTTATTTTTTCTATTTTTTTCTTTTTTTCCTTTTTTCTTTTTTCTTTTTCATTTTTTTTTTCTTCTTTTGGCCGGCGACCGGCCGGCGAGGGGCCGAGCTCGCCCGGCCGGCGGCGAGGCGCGGCCTCGCCGGGCCACCGCCGGCGAGGCCGAGGCTCGCCGGCCGCCGGGCGAAGCTCGGCCTCGCCGGCCCGGGCGAGCTCGAGGCCGGATCGGGTGAGATCGAGCTCGCCCAGGCCGGCGCGAGGCCGACCCTCGCCCGGCTACGGCGAGCCTCGGCCCTCGCCCGGCCTACGGCTAGCCTCGGCCTCGCCGGGGATCTGCGAGCGTCGGCCTCGCCGTGGCCGGGCGAGGCCGCCGCCCTCGTCGGCCGGCCGCGGCCTCGGCCATGAAAGAAGAACAAGAAAATAAAAGAAAAAAAAAAAAAAAAGTGTTTCGATTTGTGTTAAAACAAGAAACACAAAATTTGTGTTTCTTGTTTTTTCTTTTTGTTCGGGAACAAAAGAACAAAAAAAGGAAGTAAATGCACACAAACGCGTTTCGTTGCTTTTTTGTTCCCGGAACAAAAAAACAGAAAAACTGTTTAAAAACAAAAAAAAGAAACGCAAACAAACGGGGCCTTAGGGAGGAGACGTACTTCTTGCCACTTGCCATTTTCCTAGTGGGATGGACCAGAGTTTTTTTTTTTTAAATAGAATAATATTTGACAAGATAATGGTTAGACATGACATGATGTTAAAATTGCAGATGATGCGCAGAGATAAAGTATATTCAGATTTTATCTCTTTTTCCAGTTCAGACTTGAAAGAAAATTGGCTAAATTATGTGCAAGTATCTTCAAATATATTCTTAACTGGTAACATGTATTTTGAATATAATTTCTCAAACATATTCTTGAATGATATAGTTTTGACTTGAATAATGTAATTATTAAATACAACACAATCTCTTTAACCGAGAAAAGAAAAATTACGCTGAAAATTTTAAATATTAAAGAGAATCGCTCTATAAAAACTCAATAACAGTGGAACAAGCTAAAGAGAAAGCTCATGAATTATAATACAATTTCTGTCCTTTTTTTATCAACAATTTAAATGGTTGAGCTTAAAAATATGGATAAAGAAATATATCTTCAAATATATTTTCAAGCGGGACAACTTATTTTGAAAGCACTACACTAGTAAAATTAAGGAAATCCATTCAATTTTAAATTACAATGACCCACTTAGAAAGACATCTTTGTCATTTGAATCTGTAATTTGGATAACTTACACAAATAGGAAAAAATGCCTCGCTAATAATTGTAAAATTTGTAATTTCGATCACAACCTAACCCATTGCATCAATAAATTTTCTTAAGATTGACAATGTGTAGTAGTATATAGTTCAATATATCGGGCGAACCGATTTTTCGGAATTACAATAAATTATAATCATATAATTTATAGTAATTAAATTATAGTTCCAAGCATAGCTCATGACATTAACTGAATAAGTTCCACTCTGATCAAAATGTATTTAATTAGTAAGTTCAATATTGATAATCAAGGCATAATATGTAATTGTATTTGAGTATGTGATGGATCTAATCTCAAGAAATTAGGCCCAATATCTCCCCAAAAAGCCCATGAAATTCCTCCTCCTCCTTCTCCCTGCTTAAAAAGTTGCAGAAAGCTAGGGCACAAAAGTCAAGATTCGCTCTCGCTGCTGTGCTCTGCTCCGCTCCGTTTTTGGGTGGAGAAAATTTCGAATTCTGGAGGTGGGCCCCAATAGAGCGCTTGATTCGATCTCTCCCCATCTTCTCCCGCACTGTCCCGATCTAATTCCCGATCCATCCGTGAGTTTCTCTCCTCCTTCCTCCTCGTCCTCGTTCGCCGCCATTGCTTGTTTTACGTTTCGACCTGTCGTCTCGCCTTGCGATTGCGATTGATGTTGATCGCGAGCGTCGGCGACACTTCACTTTCATCGTCGAGGTTCATTCCGCGCGCATTTTCTCTGTTGGGGTTATCCGTTCTGGGTTTTTATTTTTCTTTGGAATCCGATCTCTTCCCCGTGATTTCCCGGACGAAGGTTCGATTATTGGCGAAGGGCGATCCTCGATTTGCTGCTCGAAAGCTTTATCTCTGCTGAGTATCGGGTGCGGAACGTGATCAAAATGCAATTTTTTTTTGTGTGCTGAGGTGTTAGATTAGGGTGCAATCAGGTTGCTTGGATCCGTTACGCAAGGGTTCCGACGATGTACCCTGGCATCTTTGGCATCTTTTCGAGAGTCTTTTGTGAAAGGAATTATATCATTCCAAAGTGCATACGGTCCCCGGGTTCATCAAGAAGTTGTTCCCTGGGGCTCTTTCCAACCAACGAGTCCATTAGAGAAACTATGCAACAAGCTCTCGAAAAGTCCAAGATGAATTTGATTCGATACTCGAAAGCGATCGGGTTGATAAAATCGATCGAAAACTTTGCCCCCAGAGGAAGCATAATTCTTAATCTATACTCCCAACATGGTGTGATCTCATGACACTTGTTCATTAAGGAAGTAATCCCCCGACATCTCTACATTATCTTTGTCCCTTAATCAAACCTCATTTTTGGACACGCAATGTCGATGTAAAGGCTTAGGCAAATAGAATCGAGCGTGTAAACCCTAAAATCCATTATTCATTATCATTGCCATCAAGGATGTTATTATTATCATCACCTATTCAGTATTCACCACATACAACACTTCACCTTGAGCTATTCCCTCATGTCCCTTGAACGCCTAAGCCCAGGATATACCCTGTTGAGCTCGCATGGCCATTTGCTTCTTCCACAGGTTTTTCCAGAGCTCATTCCTGCATCTGAAGGAGGGACTGGACTATCAACCTCAAGTCCTCGACATCGACGGCAACGTCCATGTCCACGCCATGCAGGGAAGTGATCGTCGCGGTCTCGAGGAAGCTCGCGAGCTCCCCGAGATCCATATCCTTGGTGTTCATCTCCAAGAACTCGCCCACGCTCAGCAGCCCATCCCTGTTGGCATCCGCCTCTCGCATCATCTCATCGACCTCTTGTGCGGAGACATTGTAGCCCAGTGACCTCATGATCCCGCCAAGCTCGGCGCTGGTGATTTGCCCATCGTCGTCGCTGTCGAATGCTCTGAAAGCCTCGACGAGTGCAAGGACTTGGGCTAGAGTCTCGTTCTCCGAGTGAGCCATTGAACTTTAGAGGTACGAACTTGTACTTGCCAAACCCGGCGTCCCGTCCGCATATATATATTGAGGCAAAAAGGTAGGTCGGTTTGGTTGATTCCTTTCTGCTGTCATAAAGCAAGAAGAAGATGAAGGTAAGATTCTCGATTCTCGTTTATCCCTATGCCCATCAGCAGCATAAGAACATATGCGAGCCCAGCAAAACTAGCGACCCTCGGTTCTTCCCGCGGGTCGATGCCTTCAATCTTTTTCTTGCAGAATCTGAGATAGCTACTTGAACGAATCGAATCTAATCGTCTTTGCACTCGGCCAGTTTATATGCTTACTGCTTTGAACTCTGGTCCTGCCTCAAGATTCTCCAGCTCCGGTGGAGGATAATCGTGAGGGGCGTATTCATAAGTAAGCTTCCTCTAGTTTTCTTCAGACACCAGATTTAGTACGCCATCTTCTCCAAATTTAGGCTGCGGTGTCTCTGTAATGACTCCCTCTTAATCAATACCGTGGCCATGTCTTCCCTCTATTTCAAGGTACACATTTGTCACCTGAAAACTCTAAGGTTGCACACAATTTCCTCTTCGAAATCTCATGTTGTCTTACTGACGTAATGAGATAGATGAACTTGGAGTTGAGAGTTCCGTGTCACGATCGCTAAGCATTAAAAGACAACTGAGAGACAAAGGATGATTTCCTAAAATAGTCGAATTCCTCGACTACGAAAAGATGCAACAAAGTAAATGCGAAGGCTATACATTTTGTAGTCTCGCTCGAAGTCAGTTTCACTTGATACGTGCCTACTCTGCTTCACCGCCAAGTGATCCTTTACATCATACTTCATTTTTACCGAATTCGGCTGCATGATGAATGATGAACTGGGTCATCATCGGCAGCGGTGGCCTACCAGCCAACGCAAGGGCGTCGTCTAATTATTCAAGAATGCAACCCCTGAGAACGCTCTCGCTAATAAACCCTATACTATATTAGCACAATTGAAAGATTTGAGACTGAATTAACAAATCATCAAAAAATTTGGAATCATCAAGTTTGAGATTAAATTGGTCAATTAAAAGGTTTAGGATTGAATTAACACAAACACAATAGGTTTATGACTTTTTTTTATAACTTTATTGGAAACATGCACGTGGGACTAAGCTGTGGACTAGTTCATGAGTTAATGACTTGCTTGCGCTTTGCAGATTTGGTTTAGGTTTCTTACTTATGCGGAAAAAACAAATATCAGGAGAATCTCAGTACCTGCAACAAGCGATTGGATTTTGTCTCTAGGAGTACCTTTTTTTTTTTTTTTTTTTGGGGTCGTACTAGGAGTACCTAGTTCGCTAGAGAAACTTCCATGGGAACAAAGCGAAGGGGCAAGACCTAGCGCAGCCAAGAAAAACTTTTTAAAAAAATTAGGTAAATACAAGTTTAAGTCGTCACATTTAAAAATTTAATCATCAGTGTAGTGCGATGCTCTCGCCACTGATTTCCTTGAAATACGATTTGGGCATCGATTCAAGAATGAAATGGAAGGATGGAGAAGTTTAACTTCCTCAAGAAATTACCAACATCATCTAAAATCAACAGGGAGAATAGTCCAAAAAGTTCTAAACCTATAGAAGTTTTGCCAATTCAATGCTAAATCTTTTAATTTTACCAATTAAGTCCTAAACATTTTCATTTCTTATTGATTCGGTCCATCCGGCCAATTTTGGTCGAAAAATGCTAACGTGAACGCCCGGTACCACATAGATCGCCGGCGTTGGCGTGAACAATTTTTAATAATATTTTAATTTTATTAAAAATTTTAAAATTTTATTTGTTTATATTTTCTGTTTTTCCCTTCTTTCTTTTCTTTTTTTTCTTTTTTTCTTTTTGGCTTTTTTCCTTGGCCTTTTCCGGTGGCCGGCCACCAACCACAGGCGATAGCCGCCACTAGCCACAACCGGCCGGCTGGCCTCACCTACCATAGGCGAAGCCTAGCCAAGCGAGGAGGAGCCTCGGCGAGGGGAGCCCTCGCCCAAGCGCGACCCAGCAAGGGTTGCCTGGGCAAGGCCAACCCTCTCCCAGGCCAAGGCGGCCTCGTTGGGCAACGGCGACACTAGGCGAGGCTGCCCTGGCCCCGGCAAGGGCCGACCTCGCCAGATCTGGCGAGGGGAGCCCTCGCCCAAGCGAGGGGCGAGGTCGAGCAGGCAACGACTGGCCACAAGGGGTGACCATCGGCCTCACCCGGCCAAGGGCGGTGGCCAGCCACCGAAAAAGACCAAGGAAAAAGCCAAAAAAAAAAAAAAGAAGGGAAAAACAGAAATTTTAAAAAATAAAAATTTTAAACTTTTAAAAAAATATTAAAATATTAAAATATTATTAAAAATTGTCCACGTCAACACCGGCGATCTTACATGGCACCGCCGGTGTCCACGTCAGTATTTTCCGAACAAAATTCACCGGATGGACTGAATCGGTAAAAAATGAAAATGTTTAGGACTAAATTAGCAAAGTTAAGAGGTTTAGGACTAAATTGGCAAAACTGCAATAGATTTAGGAATTTTTAGACAATTCTCCCAAAATCAACATTATGAGGTGCAAATTTGTCGGGAAGAACACTGTTTTTTTTCTTTAAGTGTATCGGGAAGCCAAAGGCGGTGTATACGTTCATCTATGGACTATCTTACATAATGACTTTCGGACAGATAGAGAGAGATAAATGGCGTCCGATGCTGGAAGCGTCCCAGAGGGGGACTCCAATGGCCAAGAGAGAAACAAGCGGGCTGTTCTGAGTTCAGTTGAGAGAGAAGGAAGACGACCAAAAACCAAGAAGAGGGCCTGCTTCTCCTAGAGGCCATCGTCTCCTCTCCTTCCCTATTCGCCACCCCCCATGCCGTGAACTTTGTGACCCTCTCTCTAGAAATCCAGATTGCAGAAGAATATGCCGTGAACTTTGTGACCCTCTCTCTAGAAATCCAGATTGCAGAAGAATCGAGCTTGTGTCAAGTGCAAGGGAGCTGGAAACGTTACTCTACCAGAGGTCAACCCATATCCTTTCAAAGTCCAGGACAAAAAGGGTTCTTTCCCAAAGGAACAACAAAAGTCTCACGGATTAAGAGGCAACTTAGGATGCGTTTGCTAATGTTTTGTTTCTGTTTATGGAAAATTTTATTTTTATGTTCCAAGAAACAAAAAAAGAACAAAAACCTATTTCTATTGCGTTTTTGTTCCAAATCTATTTTTTGTTCAAAAGAACGCATTTGATAAATTTATTGGAATAGAAAAAGAAGAGAAACACATTGAGTAATTTGTATAATTTTTTTTTTTTTTTAAATATTTTAATATTTTAATATTTTAATATTTTAATATTTTAATATTTTAATATTTTAATATTTTAATATTTTTTTTCTTTTTTTCTTTTTTCTTTTTTTATTCATTTTGGCCGGCAGCATGGCCGGCGAGCCACGGCGAGGCTCGCCTAGCCATCAACGAGACTCGGCCTCCCTAGCGGGCTCGACGACACTCCAAGGCGAGCCGAGGTCGATGTGGGGGCCTCGGGCGAGGTGTCGCCCGACCAAAGAAAAAAGTCAAAAGAAAAGAAAAAAATAGGAGAGAAAAAAAATATTAAGAAAAAAGTTTTTTTATTTCAAATTTGTTTAAAAACAAAAAAAAAAAAAATAAATTTAATAAAAACGCTATTCATTTTTAAACGAAATAAGTTTACAAACGCGTTTTTTTTATTTTTATTTCCCGAACAAAAAACAGAATTTGAGTTCATGACAGAAAATAAGAACGCAAACAAACAGGACCTTAGCTATCTCTTCTTCCGGTCAAAATACAAGACTATACGGTGGTGTGTGATTCGCTCCAAAACATAATGGATTTATAGATAAACAACTGATTCCAGACGATGCCAATCCCACCTAAATAGCAGAGAAGCTGCTAGCCTCTCTCTTCCAGTTCTTGCTGGGGAACCTTACTTTGGACAAAAGCCAAATTTCAAGTCGGCCCTCATGAAGATTTTTGGAGCTGTGGCTTCTTGTTCTGAGGACCACTAGATGTGCCCATGTGAGTAGCGTTCACTCATGTCGTTCTGGCAGTTACTCTGATCCTGTCCGGTCAAGAGTATACATGAGAACCATGAATGTACAATACTCACTTAAAGGGTGTAGTGATAGTGCTTGGTGAGACCACTAGTCATATAGAACGCTAGTTAATCAATGTTTGTATAGTTTAAAGTGCATGAAATAGCTCGCATACCTGATTTAGACAAATTGCAAAGGTAGAGATCATTAAACTTTCAATACACCCATCAATCTTACCATAACAAACTGATCCGATAGCATGTTGGAAGCCACACCACCAATGCCACCAATAGACCAACTGTATAACATAGAGAAAGCCTAACAATCTATACTAACAACAAAACGTGAGTCAAAAGGCTCCGAGAACAGACAAGACCAATGTGAAACTAGTGCAACGAAAACAAGCTCTATCTTCTGTTTGCCTAACAATCGGAACCGTGATTGGTTGTATCTATTCGGCTCCATATAGAGATGAGAAATCTCTCGACCTTTTGTTTGCACAAATTCTTGTCACACATGCTGTTGCAGTGGAACCTGAATGAAGCCTGGCTCAAACAGCAACAGGTAGGCAAACAATGAAGAAAGTACTTCAGATCACATGATCGATGGCCATTTATCCAGTTTTTTTTTTTTTTTCATCAACTATCCTAGTAAAGTGACCGAGGACGGATCATAAAGGAACCGTGCAGTTCCTGTTGAGAGTCAAATCACTGGTTCACTACCCCAAAGAAAAACAAGCTACACGAGCTCTTCCTATGGATAATGCAATAATCAGCTTTCCTATTGCGACTCGATTGCTTCCTTTTACAGAAAATGAGAATTAAGAAGCCATATGTATGAACCAGCCCAATCAAAGAACAAGAAAAAAAAAACGAAACTTAAATCCAAGCTTGACTACTAGCAACTCTCCACATCTGCCGAAAACACTTGATCCATTCCGGCAATTAGGGATGACGACTAAACACTTATAGAAGGCAATGAGGCTTCGCGCTTCAACGTGCAATGTAACCAACAAAAATTCGTCATGGATTATAAACAGCCACTCATCTAAGTACAGCTGTTGAAACCCGTCAGATCATGGCGGTTTTAAATGCAGAAAGGTACCATACCCCACTAGAAGTAACATATGACTATAAGAAAATGCCCCGAGGTTGTTTTTGGCATGATAAATTACTAGCATGGACCCTACTCTCTTGGTATACAGAATGAGTCCGCATTCAAGAGTTAGTCTTACAAGTCACAATCACATGAACAGAATTGCCAATCATATGCTTTCCCTGCCTAATGTCTCTTCTGATTGACTCAGACAAAGATCATCGCAAGTACTATGTCAATATCAATCTCTAAAACAAACTCGAAGCTGTAAAATATTCAAGTCCATGCACCAAAAAGAAATAGATTAATGCGAAAGATCCTTTGTGAATCCAAGGACCACCTCAATAAATGACCATTTAACATAAATGACCAGAACAGTAGTAGCCATCTAGCAGATCTGGGTTCCAGGCAGAAACAATTACAGCCTGTTAGTTGGCCACGGACTATGCAAATGAACAAGCACCACACAAATATCCTTCAGATAAAAAATGGTTTTCTCCTTCAGATAAAAAAATGGTTTTCTTGGCTGCCCCACCTATCCAATAATATGAACAAAATGATCCAGTAATACCAAAATGAATAAAACCCTATCCAATGGCGCAAAAAAGCATTTGCAGTCAGGAAGTAACTAGAGAAAAGCTTAGATCATGCCACTTCTCACCACTCTACTCTAATATACTTCAGCAACTTCAGTTAAAAAATTCTATTTCTCCGGTGCCTTCTTGATCGACTAGTCAATGATACCCTGCGGTAGCTACGACCAGACCGAAAGGAAGGACAAGAACCGATATCGTTCCCCCTCAATGAGTCATAATCATTCCCTCTCAATGAGTCATAATCATTCCCATACATTCTTCGAGCTTGTGAGATATAATTTCTTCCAAAAGACTCCAAAGGAAACATATCACTATCTGAATATCCTTCTGAATCATAATCAGAAAAAGAGTCCCGATGGTTTGGCTCCAGCACGTAATCCCCAAGCATTACTGCACCCGGTGTTGATGACATAATTGTACTAATCACATCGTCCCTCTCTCCTTGCTGCTCAAGCATCTTCCACTCCTCCTTGCGTGAAGGGTCCACAGCCCGTGGTCGTGCTGATGGATGCTCCTTTTTTACATGCCTACATAGTTGCTTATAGCTGCCACTAAACGTGCACTTATCTTGCATGCAGGTCCTCTTCTTTGTGTTAAGATACTTGCGTGCCTGTTCCACCACTGTCCAGCCTTTCACCTGTCCCCGGCAAAGTGGGCACAAAAGCTCAGAGATTTCTATCTTTTCAGTGTAAGCCTTCTTGTACTGCTCAAGACAATTCGAATAGCGACGCCCAGTTGCACACATGTATGGTCGACAACCTTTGTCATAGGAAGAACATAGCAGTAGTACAGCATTGTGAGGGTACTCCATACACACTGAGCAGGTAGCTTGGTCCCACTCCTTCTTTTCAAATGCATTGCAATGCTTGCTCCTCTTCTTCTTAGATTGTCCAATTTTGGATGCTTTTAATGTGCCAGATCCCAATGTGCACAAGGAATCCTGGGTAGCTGGGAGCTGTATTCCCTCTACAGTCTTCTTGATTCTTGCCATTTTAAACCTGGACAAAAAGGCCAAGAGAGCACGGCCAATTAATTGATAGCTTTCTCAAGTAAAAATGGAGCAAGTTTTATGGAATTAAGATTATATCAAAAGCGAAAAAAAAATCCACTCCTACTAGACCATAACCAGCAGCAGAAATGCACCCTTAGGGAAGAAAAGTTCGACTCAATGGGTATTTTAACAAGTAGCCTTATACAAGGAGGTTCCTTAAGGTCCTGTTTCAGGTAAGAGAATAATGACGAAATCTGTGAGCGAAGACAAGGCTAAACAGTCAAGGAGCTTCTCCCATCAGGGGCAATTAAGGGGGTAACCAGGAGTAATTACGTCGAAACTACTAAGGAACCATAAAAGCAAGAATAGAAAAGAACAGGATTCTAGTCAAGATCCTTTAACGTCTTGAAATACAGGGAAAGGGCGACTGAGGATTGCAGGACGTAAGGTACAGATACGCCAAATTATCGCCCAATCATGATATTCACTATTTTTAATAACTACCCATATATTAACCTTAAGAAGCAATAAAGATAGCTCCTTGTCCCCGGTCCTCTTCTCAAACATCATAAAAGTTCGACCTTTCACCCATCTAAAACAAGAAGACATACACTCGAGCTTAAAAACAGAGAGAGATCAACTAAAGATGCCAGGGTACATCGTCGGAACCCTTGCGTAACGGATCAAAGCAACCTGATTGAACCCTAATCTAACACCTCAGCACAAAAAAAAATTGCATTTTGATCACGTTCCACACCCCGTTCTCAGAAGAGATAAAGCTTTCGAGCAGCAAATCGAGGATCGTCCTTCGCCAATAATCGAACCTTCGTCCGGGAAATCACGGGGAAGAGATCGGATTCCAAAGAAAAATAAAAACCCAGAACGGATAACCCCAACAGAGAAAATGCGCGCGGAATGAGCCTCGAAGATGAAAGTGAAGTGCCGCCGACGCTCGCGATCAGCATCAATCGCAATCGCAAGGCGAGACGACAGGTCGAAACGTAAAACAAGCAATGGCGGCGAACGAGGACGAGGAGGAAGGAGGAGAGAAACTCACGGATGGATCGGGAATTAGATCGGGACAGTGCGGGAGAAGATGGGGAGAGATCGAATCAAGCGCTCTATTGGGGCCCACCTCCAGAATTCGAAATTTTCTCCACCCAAAAAAGGAGCGGAGCAGAGCACAGCAGCGAGAGCGAATCTTGACTTTTGTACCCTAGCTTTCTGCAACTTTTCAAGCGAGGAGGAGGAGGTAGAAGAGCTCTTCGGTTTCTCCACCTGGTAGAATTTCATGGGCTTTTTTGGGGGAGATATTGGGCCTAATTTCTTGAGATTAGATCCATCACATACTCAAATACAATTACATATTATGCCTTGATTATCAATATTGAACTTACTAATTAAATACATCTTGATCAGAGTGGAATTTATTCAGTTAATGGCATGAGCTATGCTTGGAACTATAATTTATTACTATAAATGATATGATTATAATTTATTATAATTCAAAAAAATCGGTTCGCCTAATGTATTGAACTATATACCACCACACGTTGTCAATCTAAAGCAAAATTTATTGATGCAATGGGTTACGTTATGATCGAAATTACAAATTGTACAATTATTAACGAGGCATTTTTTCCCATTTGTGTAAGTTATCCAAATTACAGATTTAAATGACAAAGATGTCTTTCTAAGTGGGCCATTGTAATTTAAAATTGAATGGATTTCCTTAATTTTTTACTAGTGCAGTGCTTTCAAAATAAGTTATGCCGCTTGAAAATATATTTGAAGATAATTTCTTTATCTATTTTTAAACTCAACCATTGAAATTGTAGATAAAAAAGGACAGTAATTGTATTACAATTCATGAGCTTTCTCTTTAGCTTGGTCCACTGTTATTGAGTTTTTATAGAGTGATTCTCTTTAATATTTAAAATTTTCAGCGTGATTTTTCTTTTCTTGGTTAAAAGAGAATTCAAGAATATGTTTGAGAAATTATATTCAAAATACATGTTATCAGTTAAGAATATATTTGAAGATACTTGCACATAATTTATCCAATTTTCTTTCAAGTTTGAACTGGAAAAAGAGATAAAATCTGAATATACTTTATCTCTGTCCATCATCTGCAATTTTAACATCATGTCATGTCTAACCACTATCTTATCAAATATTATTATTTTTTAAGAAAAAAAATCCTGACAATAAGCCACGTCGTTAGAATTTGTTTCAGATGAACTTGCTTTGTAATTATTAATATCTACCAAGAATCTATTTCTCATATTGTGTTCATCGCTTTGTAATTATCAATATCTACTAAGGATCTATTTCTCATATTGTGTTCATTACCAGTAGCCAATCAAAACACGAAGACACCTAAAATATTTGTAAGTATATAAGTATCAACTTTCCAAATCAAATACATATCACGTGAGATAAATTAGGGATGAGCAAGACTAACCAATCGAATCGAAACCAAATTGGCTGGTTAGGTATAGTTCCCAATTTCTAAAAGTGGAACCGATATCCAAGCGGTCTAGTTCTAGTCCAGGAGAGAATTGCATCAACATACATACACACATATATATATATATACACGCACAATACATACATCTTCAAAAGAATTAAGGGAAGAGAGAGGCGTGAATGGTCTCATTGATTTGCTTGCTTCTATGAGTGTTTAAATCTCTCACCCTCTTCCTTAATATTCATATTTTCCTTTTATTTCTCTCCAATTGACTGACCTTTCCCAATATCTTCCAAAGAGAATATCCCTCTCCGTATGTTATTTCCCTCAAAACCAAATTCCCTTGCCAATTTGTTGCCAAAATAAAATGGAGACAATCTCCTTTGCTTCCCTCTTCGATCATTGCCACCTTCGTCGCCCCTTCTAACATGGTCTAGAGGAACTAATTCCTTCGATCATGATCTATGAAATTTGCCGGAGAAAAGTATGAAAGATTTCTCTAAATGGTCAATTGAACATCTTTCTTTTGACAGGAGAAAAGCGAAATCTCTCGCCCTTTTTCCTTTTCAATTTCATCCTCATGCTAAATAAGTTACCAATTCCATTGAACCGAACCAAGAACTAATCATCTCTAAAATAAATTAATGACTTTTATGAAATTCAAAATTTGTAGGCTATATAAATTTAGTAACCCATACCCAATCTGACCCATTTACTAAAATATTTCCATAAATAATCCAACGAATAAAAATCCATAATCACCTAGTCAACTTTCTTTAAAATCTTTAAATAAAATCGCTAATTCAACTATTATATGCTAAAGAATTGGCTTTTAACAATGCATAGAATTTTTAATTTTTGCATTAATTCACAACGAAGGATAAGATAAATTTAGCACTTGACAATGAATTTATAAAATTATAAGAACAAATAACATGAAGGGCTTTCTATTTTGATTAAATGGAGTGTAAGATATTGGAAAAAAGAAGAAGATATATCTATGCTGACGGGCGCGTTTGTTTGTGTTTTGTTTAAAAATTGTTCCAAGGAAGAAATAGAAAAAATTGTTTGTTCCCGAGGAGAACAATTTTTGAATAAAAAAACGTGTTTGGTAAACTTGTTATGGGAATAAAAAATAAACAGAAACATGTTTGGTAATTTTGGATAATTTTTTTTATTTCTTTTATTTTTTCTTATTTTTCCTTTTTTTTTTTTTTCTTTTTCATTTTTTTCTTCTTTTGGCCGGTTGCCGGCCAAGGCGGGCGGCGAGGGTCGGCCTCGCCTTGATCCGGCAAGGCCGAGGCTTGCCGGCCACCGGGCGAGCTCGGCCTCGCCGGATCTAGGCGAGATCGAGCTCGCCCGGGCCGGCGCGAGGTCGGCCTCGCCATGGCGGGCGAGCTCGAGCTCGCCCGAGATCCGGCGAGGCCGACCTCGCCCGGCCGGCCGACGAGCCCCGGCCATGGCGAGGCCGACCCTCGCCCGGCTACGGCGGCGTCGGCCTCGCCGTGGCCGGGCGAGGCCGCCGCCCTTGTCGACCGTCGCCGGCCATGGGCGAGGCCGTGACCGGCCAAAAGAAAAAAGAACAAGAAAATAAGAGAAAAAAAAAAAAAAAAGTGCTTCTCAAAAAGTGTTTCGAAACAAAAACATAAAATTTGTGTTTGCTTGCATGGATTACGTTGACAAGAACAAAGATTGGAATATTACAAAAGACAAAAAATAAAAAAAACAAAAAAAGTGTTTAAAAACAAAAAAAAAAGAAAACAAATAAACGTAATTAAAAGACGAAACTTACACGATTAATAAAAACAAAAGATAATGGAAAAAAAAAAAAAAAAAAAAAGAAGCCACCTTTCATATTTTTAATAAGAATGAATTGGGCCCATCTTTGGCGCGTACCAAAATTTCTCCGAATTTGGAACCGTCCAAGAAGTCCATTATTTTCTATAAAAGATTAATAGAGAGTCACCAATATGAGTTGAGTTTAGTATCTATATTTTTTTAAAAAAATCTATAATTCTAAACCCATTTATTGAATATATTTAACATATAATATTGACACGGGATCTACAACCCATTTGCACAGGTTTACCGATAAGCAATGGACCAAGGAAATTTTACGGCAAGAAGACCAGCAAATAGAGATTAAGGAAAACTTTTCAAAACGGCAGAAGCGACAAAAATAGAGAAGTTGGGAAGACTACTAGCAAATAATAATAAAAAAAGAAAATCAAAAAGAAAAAGGGAAAGCCCGCCGACAAGCCCGCGTCGGCCTGGTTTTTTCCTTTCTTCTCAAACCACCTGTCGCTAAGTGTAGAGCGACGAGGGCGGCGCCGTTCGACAAGCGACAGAGCAAAAGAGGGGAGACGCCCCCAAACCTGCGGTGTCCGAGAATCTACTAATTTCTGCGTTGAATTCGTGGAGAGGTTGGTGATTCGATCTCCCGGTAGTGTTGGCCGTGGTAGTTTGGCTTGAATCGTTATCGTTGCCTGAATTCCGTGCTTAAATGAGCGGACCAGCTGCTGCACGTGATCCGTTCGATGAAATGCCCATGAGAGTTAGCTCTGTTTTTTCTTGTCTAAACCTGAAGGCAATCCGACCTAGGTTTCCTTTCAAGCTCGCACTCTAGCAGTTTCTCCACGCCCAAGTCTGCTTCGTCGTTTCTTTGCTTTGTTTTTCTTTCTATGTCCTCTCGGTGGTACTCTGGCTTCCCGGCCGGCCAGGGGGGAACTTGATTGTGCCAGTCTGGTTTTTTGGTCGTTGGTGGGCGTTTGGCGCCACCGGTTAGAGCTTGGTCCGGCCAAGGGTAACAGCCCCATTCGATTGGCGTGAAGTGGGTCGTCAGTGAAAGGCGTGTAAAGTACTTAAATTAGTATGCACATTGGTATGCACGAGAAATAGGCCAATTCGGTGGCTTTTTGCTCAATTCACGGGAAGTCAGATTGTCGTCAGTACTTGCTACCCATTGCTTTTGAAGTTTTGAGATGTTTTTTATGTTTCTTTTTGGGGCTTCGTGGAAATTGCCTAAAGTTTAAATCTTCTGAGAGTTGTGTTGATGATTTAGGGTATTGAAATCTGCCTTTACGTCTCCAATGCTTGCCCGACACTAGTTTTACCGCTGTGTATCTTACACTATCAATAACTGCAACTGACATTGTCTTGCTGATAGTGAACCATCAAGATATTGGCTTGCCTTTGGTTGTCAAGACAGTGATCAAAGCTGTTTTTTCAAGAATTCTGGTGCTTTTGCAAGAGATGGAGTATGTTAGCCCTGAAGGACTCCGCATTGACGGTCGGCGGCCCATGGAAGTAACCTCTCTCTCTCTCTCTCTCATGTGCCCATTTTGCGCGAGCATACAAGGGTTCATGATGCACAAATAGATGCATGAACGAGTTTGTGTTTAATTTTGTTGCTTCCTTTTCCATATCTTTTGACCTTAGATGAGGAAACTTCAAGCAGAGATTGGGGTTGTCGCCAAGGCTGACGGGTATGCCAAACAACAGTTTGGTAGTAGTTTCTTTCTTTGCTGTATCTCTTTATATTCGACCAAACCAACAATGGCAGTCCATATGGATTGACTGAACTGACTTTGCTACAGTTCTGCTGTTTTCGAGATGGGCAACACCAAAGTCATTGCTGCTGTTTATGGTCCGAGAGAGGTATCGATCAGAAGATCTTTTGTTTTTGCATGTTATTTACATTGAAGTTTTTAGTGGCGGTTTTTTTTTGTCTGCTTCGGTCCATCACATCGCAGCACTTGGGAAGTCTGACCTGTTTTTGCTTTTGGGCATGATCTGGTTCATTTGGATAATGCTAATCAACTTTAATTTTTTCTTGCACTGACTTGTTTACTAGCCTAGAATTTTGCAATGATAGTGGTCCAATTTTGCATTGTGTGAATCTTAAAATTTTTAAGTTGACAATAGCGGCACATGAATTATCTAAGCTTCAATGACTGAGGATGCACAGACTAGTGAAGTAACCATTTCCGCGTTTCTGTATGTATTTGAGTCCAGGCTGCTTAAGCCTTGTCATTAACACTAATGCTGTGACTTTCTGGGCAAATGCAGCTTTAGTGGGCTTAACGTGGTCAATTTATCCATTAAGTGCATGGTGGTGGTTGTTTTCTCTCTGCAAAGAAATGTTACAATTTTGGAAGTTAAATCTGCAAAAATATTATGTTGAGAATTATGAAGGGAAATTATCTACTGTAAGTAAAGGCCTTATGTCTTGGGGAAGGAATTCTTGTAGGTAAATGCATGAGTGAGGATGTATGGTTTCTTTTTGTAGAGATTTTAATTAGTACTTTTTATGCCTTTTCAACTATAATCAGACATATTTTATTGTTTATATTAAAAAATTTCTTAGATAATCTGAATGTAATGCACAATTTAATGGATCTTCTGCTCTTATGCAGGTGCAAAACAGGAGCCAACAACTGAATGATCAGGCTCTGGTAAAATTCATTCATTTGTGTATCTTGTGTATTCGGAAGCAGCTTTGTTTCATCCACCGTTCCATGCTAAATAGCAAGGAAGAGAAGTTTTTGGTTATATCAATCATTTTTATATCCTGTAGGTACGCTGTGAGTACAGCATGGCTAATTTTAGTACTGGAGATCGAATGAGAAAACCTAAGGGTGACAGGTTGGTTCTTCTCTTGATATGTTGTTTTGATTAGTAGGAAAAACAACTTATGCATCCAACATAGAATAAGCAGTGAAATATGGTAAGCAGGTGCTTCTGCAGCTGTTTCAAATGCTAGTAGGGCTGTTACACCTGGATAACTAATAATTAGAGCAGTCTCCTTGGTAGTTATATATGACACCGACCAACTATATAATTAAGATGTACCTGTAATTAAAAGCATCTTAACTCACACAACATGATAGCTTATGCACTTAGCAAAATTGCCTCTTTTACTCTTTACAAGGCCAGTGCTAAAAAAAAAAAAAAAGAAATAAGGAAGAAGGGTAATCTCTGATTGGCTAGACAGTTAATGTGCCAATTGGTCTTTACAATATGCGCATCAAAGAGTTGCATGATAAACATGGCCAGATGTTTTTGTTATACATGCTAGCTGAGGCTTCAAAATCCTGCCTCGAAACCTCTCTCCCCTGACTCTGATTGTAATTCATGCTTGCAAAGTTCCAAAATTACCAGCAATATCCCTGTGGGAGTGAGACGTGTGTCAGGGTCCGGTCATAATAGTTCTCCTCTCTTTGGTTGGACATATGCATTCTTGTCAATTTTTCTTAAGGTTCTCGATGTTAATGTCACTGCCATTGTTCAATTTAATAATTGCTGCTGCCTATTGGGAAGTTCATCATGCCCGAATAAATACACCAAAAACAACATCTTTACTCTTTGATTATGAGTTGTTAAGAGAAGTAAACAATCCTAATTGGTGTAGGGTATTGTTAAGCTGCTATGTCCAATGGCATGTGGGGGCAAAAATTAGCTGTGGAGAGAGATGTGTTATTTAAAATGTTGATTCTGTTCATTGAGATATGTCAACCAAGGCCAAAAATAAAAAAAGAAGAAAGGTCAATCACTCCCAAAGTAGGTCATGTCCTTTCCTTTTCTGGTGTTTGCAATAAGTGAGTTGCTGATTTCTGTCTCTTTTCGGTAAGCCTGGCCAACCTTTGATAAGTGGGTGCTGAGGCATATATTTAATATATTAAGAAGTCAATCCTGAAACTTCTATAATCTCCATATTTCTTATATTGTAAATGTCTTAAACGAAAATCATTTTGATAATTTCTGCTGTGGCTGTGGAGTGCTATATCTGTTCAGAGCTCTTATGATTGTAACTTGTTTCTGTTAGAGCACACATTGATTGGGTGACCTGCTGGAGAATGTGTCTTCTGTTGCCTTATTGTTATTAATATCTATGGATATGCTTTGTTGTAACTAATAATTGCTACCTGTATTTGTCTGATTCCCACATACTTTTGTGTTCAGACGGTCAACAGAGATATCTCTTGTCATTCGACAGACAATGGAAGCATGTATATTGACTCAGCTTATGCCTCGTTCTCAGGTTATGTAACAGCATTTTCATAATCTATTTTGTTTTTGAATGCTTTTTTTTTTAATTCTTATAAATGATTTTCTTTTTAATGTCACAGATAGATATATATGTCCAAGTTCTTCAAGCAGATGGAGGTAAGTGCAGCCAAATAGTAAATCTAGATGCATTGTCCTTCATGTTTCTACCATTCTCATAAGTTCTCAGATGCTCTCTTTCTCTTCTTCATGAGGCTGGACATTGCCCCGTGATGTCTTTGATTTTCTCATTTCACGGCTAAATAATACATATGCCTTGTCCAGATAAATGTCAATTTTCATTGATAATCCTTCTGTAAACTGATTGTGGTACACATTTTTTCATCCTCATAAGCTGCATCAGTCATGCCATCCCATGCAATGTTAGCTTTAAGGATCATGGCATCTTGAGATAAGTGAGTGACAATGGCAAGCACTCAAAGGTCCTCTTGCTTATGGGCTATGCACATCGGCACTCTATTGTTAACAATGGAACACTAGGATTCATTATCTGTCGTGAGCATTTGTTAGGCCAATAAAACTGTCATTTGACTGTGGCAGTTTTAAACAGGAACTCGGTCTGCGTGCATCAATGCTGCCACTTTGGCCCTTGCCGATGCTGGGATCCCAATGCGCGATTTTGTTACATCATGCAGTGCTGGATATCTGAATAGCACACCACTCCTTGGTTAGTGTATATACAAGTTGTGTCTTTTCCTTAAGTTCAACTGTTTGGTGAATTAAATGACAACATAGTAAGCTAGTGCTGCAGGTTATACTTTGGAGCTAATTTTGTCTTTTCTTGTAACCTGAACAGATTTGAATTATGTGGAAGATAGTGCAGGAGGCCCTGATGTTACAATTGGAATTCTACCAAAACTGGACAAAGTTACTCTTCTGCAGGTCCCAAGTGATTGTATTATTTGTCAAGCTTTTTTCATGTCTTAGCAATCTTGCGAAATCTGCAATTCACTTTGATTTTGATGTTTTCTGCTGCAGATGGACGCTAAATTACCTCTCGATCTCTTTGAAAATGTCATGCAACTTGCAGCAGAAGGCTGCAAAGCAATTGCAGAATACATTCGAGAAGTAAGATTTTACCTCACGTTTGAAATTCGACGGAAGAACAACTTCTGATATTTTGGCGTTTGGAATATCAGGGTCATTGACTTTTGATTGATGTGACGTTTCCCCTTGATTTCCTTGTTTCCTAAGTCATGCTGCCCGAGCTTCACATACACATTTTTTGGTTGCAGGTTTTGAGTGAGAATACCAAACAACTAGAGTTCCGGCGGGGTGTGTAAGGTTTTGGATGTAAAATTTGGATTTGATGCCTTGGAAAAGGCGGGATGCGAAAAAGGAAAAGAAACTCTCTCCCCTTTCGTTGCGTAATCCCTTGCATTAAAGGGCCACTTCTTATGCCCATGTTATTGGAGTCAGGGTGCAACGACCCTTCTCCTTCAATTGCTGTGCCTATGTTATTGGAGTCAGGATGCAACATCTCCTCTCCTTCAATTGAGATCCGCATTGATGACGTCCATATAGCATGTTAAAAAGGATGTTTACTCACTGTAGCGAAGTAAGTATTAACGCAACCATCTGTGGCGACGCTTGTGTGGATTGTTGGTGGGTCTCAAAAGTTGTGGCCCTGTGGGGAGGCACAGTACTGCAACAAAGCGTTAGCAGAAATTTCTGTGAACGATGACGCGTCAGGGTGCTTCTAATTTCCCAGAAGTTGTTCCTCTCAGCTCGACTCGACTGAAATTTTGCGCGAAAGCTGCCTCATTCGTGCCATCTCCATCCATTTGAGAGAGAGATGGAGAGTTGATGCGATGCGAATATGACAATGTCATGTCAAGAGCGAATTTATATGCAATCATCACATTCTCAGCTTGAGTGCATAATTTATCCTAAAATAATTTTTTAAACACAAAAATTTGCAAAGTAGTAGGATTGTGATAAATTTATCCTCTATTAATTTTAATTAGATTTTTATTGTCAAATTACATAATAAAATGACACGCAGTATTGTATTAATTTGGGTTTTTTTCGTAATATTAATTTAATTTAATGGAAGACAAATTTCTTATAAATATATCAATATTGGATTTTTCATGATTGATCAAAAAATTAATTTTAAATAAATTTATCATAAATATATCAGTATAGTAGTTTTTCGTGGCACTCTATCTGCTTGAGAGCTAATAGGAACTTTTCTACCCACAAAACCAAAGAAGGTTTTATTTTCTATGTCCATGACAATAATTGACACCATAAAATACGGTACATTATAATACGTTATATATAAGTATACAACTCGATTTTAGTACAAAATTAATGAGTTTAGGTTTATATTAATCGTGTTTGTGTGTGTGTCACATTTTACTAGACTTCTATCGAGTTTGCATGCGCTATTGATCTCACTTATGACTAACAAAATGTATTGTACAATAATTGTATTAGTTTCAAAATCGTATCAACTAATCTATTATTTATTTGGTATCTTTCAAGTCATTTATATCTTTCCAAAGAATTTCCTTATGAAAAGCAGGTTTATTAGTTAACTATTTTTTAATATGTAGATTATGATTTTAACTAAGTGGTGTTTTTGAAAATCCTTTTCAAAGTCTCATGTATAAGAAAATTTCATCAAAAAGATTTAAGAAAACTAACAAATGCTAAATTCATATTAATTCTTTCTACTAATAGAGATGAGAAGTATGTAAAGTTCTAAGGGAAAATTTCAAAGAAAAGTCCTAAGTAAGGTTGTTTTTTTTATAAGAAAGCCCAGAGTGAAATATATTTCAAATAAAACTTCAAAGTAGCCAATTAAGTTTCAAAAAAAGGTTTCGAGCTTATCAGCAAATCAAATCCGAGCTCATACATTACGTGAGCATGTCACGTGCATCTTTCATGTAACTCAACTGCAATTTTTGTGAGATGCACGTGAGACACACAAGCTTTGCTTAAAGCTCCGAGCGAGGTGCGACCAAAAGGCATGCCAAGATCCAACCCATTGAACACGTCGTACACATGCCGGGACCACCATCCCTACGTCACCCTCCGGGCCACCAGGTCGTACACGGCCGCCACCGCAAAGAGCATCCAGTAGCGCACCTGCTGGGTCAAGATCCCAAATGAGGCCAACATGAAGATGACGGGGAAGCCGACCAGCCGGATCCATTTCTTTCCTGAGAAGGTTTGAGCCGTGAGCCCCGTCGCCAGTGGCGCGGCCACCCCCACCATGAAGAGGCAGTAGATGGCCCCATAGGCTCCGACGTGAAAGTCCAGGCCCGCCCGACCCCCCGCCCGACCCCGCGCCATATCAAAGAGCCGGTCAGGGAGGGCCGGAACTCGGGGGCACATCCAGATGCTTCCCCTTCGGCAGCTTGTCTTTGTTGCATATATTCTCGACAGAGCCGGACAGGAGCGGGCCGAAGACCCAGGAGGCACGCAGAATGTCGGACATAAAGATGCACGGATGTGTTGATGAGAAGCATTAAGATGAACGGTTCAGGTCGCGATTGCCGGTGGGGCTATATCGTTGGTCACGTCTGAATTGTCAAGTCGAGGGCAGAATGTCTATGCAGCAGTTAGAAATGTTGCGGAATAGACAACTCGGGCCGTTAGAATGGTAAGCAGTGGAGAGAATTATGAACGCAAACGATTTCTACGCGGTTACGTATTTCTAGGTTATATTTTTGGTCCAAATTCTAATCAGTCTCTCTTTTTCTTCGAAAGCAAGTTTGAATCCTTCATCCGTGAAAAGAGAACAAATAGACAAATATGACAACAAGCTGGAAGTTGCGTATAAATCTACCGTAAATCAAGAGTCCGTTTCGGGCGTATATGCAGGATTTAAGGATTATATATGATACAACTTTTAATTTGAAAGAAATATGGTTGAAATAATTCTATCACTAGTTTTTAAGATTTTCATAACATCGGATGGATATGTTATTTATTAAATGGATAATTTGTTGTGAAACGCCAATTTCCAAAAAGAAAAAAAAAATCACATTCCAATGATAGGATGGTCCAAGGTTTTTATTTTTTTTTTTTTGAACTAAAGATGGTCCTAGGTTAACCCAAGCGAAATAATGTCAATCTTGTACCAACCACGTGAAGGAATCTCTCACTCCAAGCAAAAAGGATCCCATTTCCACCCGACAATATATTTTGTCTCGTAAACCAAACGAGCCCTAAAGAATACATGTTGGCAATAAATTTATGTTAGATAAGTTAAAGAAAGTTTCGTCTAAGATTTTATTTGCTATGGTCACAATAAAAATTCTGACGAACTTTAGTTCGATTGACAGAAGCCTAATTATCATTGCTTTAGAGGCCATGACTTCATTTCGAATGCAATCTTTTGTAAATCGTGACTTCTCTCATATTTTTTTAAAAGTTATAGATCAAAGTACTTAACATTTTAAAATTTAAAATGTGTCAATTCATACTATTCCCAAATATATTTCAAAAAAGTTATTTTCAAAATAGATCTCTCACTTTGACTTGAAAGAAAAAAAAAAGAAGAAATTATCTGCCTAATTAGACTCCTCCTTGCCACGCCATGCCTAAAGGTTGCCTAATCATCACCTTCATCCCAGTCACTTTTTACTTCTCTCGGATTGAATTTTTGACATCGTGCACAATCTTTATTCTTTTCTAATTAATCTATCATAAATAATTTAATCTGAAGAAAGAATTGCACACGTCCAACCAAGTTTTAATTTATGGATCTGTTACTCCACATATTTAATTTCTTTTTAAGTTTGTATTCAAAATGTGGATAAGAAAATATTTTGAAATACATTTTAAAATTTTGTGTGTGGAAGTATTTTCTTATTATTATTAAGTTTAGAAATGGGCAAAAAAAATGTATATTGAAACAAGGTTTAAATCCATTTTATTTACAAGTTAGACTAGGATTGAAAAATTAATAACTAATACTATTTAACAATAGGATAAAACTTTTATACTTTTAAGCATAACAATAATGTCATTCAACTCAGTTACTCTTAAACTATATATTCACTCAACTGAAAGATTACAATAAATTAACAATTGAAATACAGGAAAAGATATATATATATATATATATATATATATATACACGTAAATATTCTATAGATTAAGTAGCTTAATTCTCCCTAAAAAAATGGAGACATTGGAAAAAAAAATAATGGTTAATACCCTAAAAAACCCCAAACTGGTATACTTGTGACAAATTTACAAAAAAAAATTTTTTTATTTGGTATACCTGTGACAAATTTACACCGACCGACTATAAAAAACCATAAACTAATATATTTATGACAAATTTACCTCAAACTAATTTATTTGCCTGCAAAATCCCAAAATGGTAAATTTATGACAAATATACCGTTTGCTAAATTGGATTAATACCACAAAAAAATCACAAAAATTGTAAACTTTGTGACAAACGGAGCATAAAATCCTAAATTGGCAATATTGGTCAATTTGTCACGTGTCATTTAACTTAATAATTTGAGAATAAAATTTAATAAAAACTAACAAAGGGTAAATTTGTCACAAGTGTACCAGTTTGGGGTAAATTTGTCAAAGGTATACCAGTTTAGGGTTTTTGATGATCAAAAAAATAGTTTGGGGTAAATTTATTCTATAGATTAAGTTTAAGCTTAATTAGGATATTCCCTGAAAAATAATATCAAGGAAAATTAAATTTAATATTATAGTAAACTAAAATAGATCAAACCATCAACATAGAAAAGTTAGACATATTCCAATTTTTTAAAAAATAATTTTTTGTTAATTATAAGATATAATGGTGTCAATAAAGAAAAAGAATGAATGAGATTTTTATTTTGTTTGTCCCTATTGCATTCCACACTTCAATTTTATTCAGGGAGGGATTTCTCCATTAAGCACAACCACCAAATATTAAAAGAACTATTAGGGAATTTTTTTCACTTTACTAAGTAAAAACTTGCATTTTATATTATTCCCTAAAACTTTAATTTGTCTTATCTTTACCATTTAGTTGGACGCACTATTTCCAGCCCCTACATGACAAATCCACCCAATTTCTACCAAAAAGACAAAATTACCTTCTATCATTTAACTGCAATTTAAATTGGTGGTTCCAAATTTATTTACTTTCCCTTTTTTTAGTTTTCTATATCTATGTAAGATCTACTTACCATAGTGAAGAAACATAATATGTTTATGTTTTGTTTATTGTAAATTTTCCATGTATATTAAAGACATTGTTCTTTTTTTATTATTATTGTTAGATATTACTTCTTCAAAAATATCAAGATATCTCATTGTACATAATGTTTTAGTGTTTTCCTATATATTCATCGAACATCTTACATGCTCTATATAAAAGTATCTAGCTAGTATAATAAGGAAAAATGATAAATTCTTTGATATTATATATACTAATGAAATTAATAAAAAGTTCACCAAGAAATTGAGATTTTGAGATAAGGGGGACAAAAAATAGATAAATTGTTATAATATCAATGATGAAAAAGAGATTTTTCAGTTTTATGTTATATTATTAGTAAGATGATTTTACACAGACCATGTGAAACATCATAAGAATATCTAAGAATGTATATTTCTTTAATACACTAAGAAAACAAAATATGTGAAATACTTAATTATGGAACTATCATGAATAAAAAAAAAAAAAATAGAAAAACTAATGAGTGGGGCCATCAATTTAAACTACAATTAAAAGATTATTGACGGTTTCGTCTTTTTAGTGTAAATGGGGTAGATGTAGTCATTTTTATTTATTTATTTGGTTAAAACAAGATGTAATCATTTAGGAGATAGAAATAGTGCCGTCGTTTATTTTTTATTTTTTACATTTGTTTGTTTAATTCTTTCATAAGTTATCATGTCTCATTTTTCTTCCGTTTCTTAGTTTGAGTTAGTGCATTAAATATGTTAACAAAATTGATCCTGCTTATAAAAAAAATGGTTGCGGTGTAATTTTATATAACAATATAATTGCCAAAAGTAATGATATTGTAAGATCGTTGGCTCATGAAAAACGATTTCAACGGTGTCAGTGATAGTCTCCAATAGAGGCTAAGGACAAAAAGGAATGTCAACATGAAATAAAAAAAATTAAACTAAAACTGAAATAATAAAAATACAGAATAAATTATCGGATTGGAGAGATCTTTTTGGCCTAGAATTTCTAAATATGACAATGAAAAATTAAAATTTGTCAAAAAAATATAAAAAATAATTAACTTCAGGAGAGAGAGACGAATGTGAATAGGATGAGAGAGTGATAACTAGGAAATCTTTAGACATGACGTGGCATGGAAGTTTAATTTGGAAAATCATTTTAGGAGATATCTATCTCAGGAATTTCCTTTTTTAAAGAAATCCAATTTGGTAAAAAAAAAAAAGAAGAAGTCAATTTTGGCCGACAAGAGAAGGTTAATCTTTTTTCTTCAAACAGGAAAATTATGATGACAACAATGAATTTTAAATGAGCTAAAAAGTCCATCCTATTTTTTAATATTGGCAAAAGAATAAGAATACTCGAATCCCCCTTTCGATGCATTTTGCACTTTCTTTTATCTAAGAATTATTGTTAAAAGTCCAATGCTATAGTAACAAAAAGGATTTCCATTCCCCGTCGAATTGAGTTAATTATGCGTTTGAATTTAATTATGTAATCAAATTTTTTCGGCATGTCAATACTCCGATTATGATTGATTAAGATAATCTTACATGAGCACTAGTTGTAAATATCCCTTTATTTAAAATAGTGCGTATAATTATTTTCTCGATAATATATTTTCTCAATGTCAAAAATGAAATATAACTCTCTCTCTCTATTTATCACATTTAATTTCACAACATATTCTTATTCACACGAGTGATCATTGACCAAGCCCAACACCAGTTTTACATTTGGCACTCATCAATTTAGTAACTGAAGCGACATAGATTCGAACCGTTTCATACTTACACAAAAAGAAATGCGCCACAAGATTAATTCATTATATCTTACAGAATTTCGATAGGTTCTACAGGAGTTAATGTGACCAACAGTTAACTCCGACACCCGCGCCCATGAAAAGGGCCGGGCTGGGCCAGGTCGGGTTGGGTCAGGTCGCCTCGAGAAGGACGTGGGCGGCGGCGGCGATGTCTTGCTGCCCTAAGAGGAGGCGTCACCATCCGCCCCATCACCATCCGCCCTCACACCCAACCCCATCCGGCACGAGCGGGGCACGTGCTTAGAGATATAAAAAGTAAAAACCAAAGCTAGAGAGAGAAATTTTTCTGCAGAGTGGGAAGAAGAAAGAGGAAGAGAGAGAGAGAGAGAGAGAGAGAGGCTTTCTTTCTTCTGTTCTTCATACGTTTCATTCAAAGTGTTGCCCACCCCCCCCCCCCCCCAAAAAAAAAAAAAAACAACTACAGAAAACTGAAACGTCCCCCCAAACTTAATATTAGCAATTTTACGCACCAAAATCTCTCTCTCATATTCTCTGCGCCTCCCCCACCCTTCCCTTCCTCCTCCTCGAAATCGCTACTGAGAAACCCTAATCCTTCCTCCTCCGTTCCCGTAATCCCCCCCCAATCCTTCCCAGATTGCACGCCGCGCCGCCGCCTCCTCCCCCGTTCCCGTCGCCGGCCTCGCCGGCCGGAATTTGAGGACGCCCGGTTTTCGTTTTCCGCCCTCCTCCTCCTCCTCGTGCTCGGGCGGAGCTTGGTTTTGTCGTCGCTCCGGAATCGATTGCGGCGGCGGTGGCGGCGGTTGTGGCGGTGTCGGTGGTGGGCCGGGGAGTGCTGGGTTGCTCTCCTCTGAATCCGTCGGACGGGGTTTCGCGCCGCCCTTCAAACCCTAGGCCGCCGGGAGTTGTCGGGTTCTCGCGTCCTAGGGTTCTGTCGGCGGGGTAATCCGGGCATTGGACCCCCCCGCGCGCGCGGGGTTTCGGATTTGAGTGCCCTCATTGGATTTAATTTGGGGGTTGGTATTGTCGGAATTCCGTCCGGGGCGGGGCTGTCGCGGGGGAATTCGGGTGCGTGCTTTTTCGCGTAATGAGGGTCGCCTGCCCTTGATTCGTGCGCGTGAAATCCCATCTTTTCGTTGGGATGGTGGAGTCCTAGAGGGGAGCCCTCTTGTCGTCATCGTACTTATGTCGGGGTAATGCGTCTTCGGGTTGCCATTGCCTTCGTACTCTGGCTTCGCGTTTGCATCAGGATTTTGTTCCTCTGATAGACTTGCCTAGCTACTAATTGAAGTGGCCCGACGGTCCTTCGAGGGGGTCGTGACACGGCGTCTTCTGATTAGGAAGGGACATTGGTTTTTAGGATAAGGTTTACGTGACTCTGACCAGATGGGAAAGGGTGGCGAAGTTTAGTTGTTCGGTTTAGGCTCTTAATATTCTCTGAGGATGTGCATTGCTCCCGATGGAAAGAAGTGAACCCACTTTAGTTCCAGAGTGGCTGAGGAATTCTGGTGGCGGTGGTGCTTTGGGGGTCAGCAGCTCAGCCAACCACTCTTCTCATTCAGGTACTTTGCTCTCACCAATCTCCACTCCATTCTAACTTTTGTAATGCCATATTATTTTGGTCATTGTTATAGTCGTTATGCATTTGTAGCAGGTATTAGTGCTGCTTTATTCACATGACGTTTTATATAAATATATATGTTAACTGGAGTGCTTTAATTATCTAGAACCTCCGTCAGCGGGATCTCGTAGGAGAAGTAAAACTTCCAAGGGCGGGAATGACTTTGATGGCCGCCACTCATCATTAGACCGCACATCTTCACTTAATTTACGGGGGAGTTCTGGTAATAATGGTCTTGTAAAGAATGCATACAGTAGTTTCAGTAGGAGTCACCGCGACAGGGACCGTGACAGGGAAAGAGGACGGTCAAGTTATGATGAGTGTTGGGACCTTGATGGTTCCGATTCACTGGGATGTGTCTTAAATAGTAGGATTGAGAAAGATCCATTGAGGCATTCCCATTCAATGATTCCAAGAAGGCTTGGTGAACTGTTGCCTCGCCGTGTGGTTCCAGAGGTAAAAACTGGAAGCAATGATGCACAAAATAACATTGCTAAGAATGGTCCAATTTCTGGGGTTAGTACCATTCAGCATGCTGTATCTGAGAAGGATTTTCCATTGCTTGGAGCTGAAGAAAGGCAAGGAATGGTGGATAAAGGAAGAGCCTCATCCCCTGGTTTGCCTTCCAACATCAATTGTTTGCCAGGTGCTAGTTCAGCTTTAGCTAGTAGTGAAGGATGGACATCGGCTCTGGCACAGGTTCCAAGCATCTCTCCTACTAATGGCGTACAATCCTCTTCTCATCAACAAATAGCAGTTGCTGCTCCGGTATGTGGGACTGCAATGGCAACGACTGGTCTTAAAATGGCTGAAGCTTTAGCACAGGCTCCGCTGCGAGCAAAAACTGATCCCACGGTAAGAGCACTTGATGTGGTATCTTCCAGACCTTTCTATAATTTCGATGGTCAATCTAATTGTTTCTTTTCTCTTGCAGTTGTCAGTGAAGACACAGAGGCTTGAAGAGTTGGCCATTAAGCAATCTAGGCAGCTTATACCGGTGACCCCTTCAGGTTCTAAGACTTCGGTAAGAAGATTTATGAGCTTGTTCTGCTGTTCTGCCGCTTCATTTTGGTTTTTATCTTTCCCTGATTATGGCTTCATGTGTTTAAATCAACAACTTGAAGCAATATTTGTCACCCTAAAAGTTTATATAAATTTTGCTTGTGAACAACACTGTCACAATGAAGGAGTGCTTTCTTCCAGTATGAATGTCAATGATCAAATAGCTAATTGGGCACTGATTGGATTATATGGTTGCATAGATCTGAGATTGATACACAAATGCAATTACTTAATTTATTTAACACAGAACTAAAATATGTGTTTTTTTTTTTTTTTTCTTTCTGTGGGTGGAGGAGGATGGTAGGATGCAACTGCATGCAGGGTGCTGGTTTTGAAGAGACTTTTTTTCGTCTTTTTGTCTAGGAATATGATGTGATAATAACTTATTGTAATTTTTTTTAAGGTGCTTAATTCATCAGAAAAATCCAAGTCGAAAGCAGCTGTCCGAAATGGGGAGAGAATTTCTGTCGTCAGGAGTGGGCAACAGCAGCCCTCTTTATCTGCTAATCAGTTTCTTCGAGGTGGGCATACTAAATTAGAATCACCACAGACACCTCATGCTGGGAAGTTTTTTGTCCTTAAGCCCACCAGGGAGAATGGTGTTTCTTCTGCTCCAAAGGATATGGGAAGCCCAACCAGTGGTAGTAGCAGCAAATCATTGAGTAGCCAGCCTACTGTTGCTAGTTCTGCAGCTACTGCTCCTTTGAAAAATGCAATCAACCCAGCGCATTCCTCTCTGGAGGACAAGTCTGTTGTCACCTTTCTGAACCAGGCTACAGTTTTGGAGAAGAGACCTTCCTCATCTCATGCACAAAGCCGAAGTGAGTTTTTCAAACTCATTAAGAAGAAAAACTCAACAAAAGGTTCTTCTGTTCTCTTAGAGTCAGGCCCTGCAATCTCATCTCCAAGCAGAGAAAGTTCTTGTCAGTTAATTGAGGAATCAGTCGATGCCCCTGGAAGTCCTGTTGCTGACAATGGTGGTGAGATTTGTAGCAGTGGTGGCAGCTCCTTAGAAGCATTGAGACTTCCTAATGTTGAAGATGATCATACGAGTCTCACAGCAGCAGTTTATGCAAATGAGGAAGAGGTTGCTTTTCTTCGTTCCCTTGGATGGGAGGAGAATGCTGGTGAAGATGAAGGTCTCACAGAAGAGGAGATCAGTGCTTTTATTGAAGAGGTAAATTACTGCCTGCTTAAATGCTGTTAGAATTGGTTTGAATGCTTGATTTCTTGTTAGGTTAGTGTGATGATGATTACATATTCTTCTATTGTCGGCAGACTTTCCCAAATGTGAAAATTATGCCTTGTACCCTGCATCATTGATGTTTTTACGTGTTACCTCTACACTTTTGCAACTTTTCACTTTTAATCTTCAATTTTCATTTTAACAACAAATGACCTCATCTCTAGCAATAGTTGGAAGTCCAAATAAGCTGGCACATGTTTATGGAGATGCATTAGAATAATTGTAAGTACATTATGCCCTTGGGGCTGTTAAATTCTGTCATGCTATCTCCTCTTCTCACTCACACACAAAAAGGAAAGAAAGGGAGAATCTAAGCTACCTGTCATAAGCCCTAATCAGGCACCTCAGATCAGGTGCATGCCAAGACCCGCCTGAAGTGCTTTCCACTGGTGCCAGTGAGTAAATCTGACACCAGTGAAATTTTCTTCTTTTGGCGGGCATTTTGCCAAGACTCGTCTTTGGTAGGAGTTCTGTGGAACTTCAGGTGGGGGATTTTAGAGGATGCATATATACGATTGGTGGCATAGTATACTGTGGCTTGTTTTGGCTGGAATGGGTTGCTCGTACGGTTTTCTTGTGTGGGTTGATCAAGTTGGAACTTGAAAGAGCCTAATTTTTTAATTTTTTCAACTCTTTCTCTCCTGAGTAACACAATCACGTATACTTAGGTGGTCCTTTTGGAGTATTGTCCAAAGTGTTAAATGAATACTCACAAATGAGGGACAAAAAGAGGTGTGGGTAAATGATAAACAAGATGGGGGGGGGGGGGGGTGGGCAGCGGCTTTGGATCTGTTGAATGTAGAGGACCTTTGTTGTCATTTCATTTTTTTAAAATTAAACTGAGAGCATCATCTGTTGAGGATGTAAATTATAAGTTTTCATAGGAGTGGGGATACAGAATATAATTGTGCCTACAGTTGAGGATTGAGAACACAATTTTACTTACTTTCTGATTATATCTTGGAGGATGAGAGAAGGTGCTCATTTGGAATTATTTCTTAATGTTTTGCATTAAATGGATCGATTTTCACTATAAAAATTTGGTGGAAATTATTTAACGTGTGGATATTTGTGGTGCAGTACACAAAAAAGAGGCCATCTTCAAGTGTCTGCCGAGCAGTGGAGCCAATCCTCTCAAAACTGTCTGAAACTCGCATTGGTAGTATTGGCGGAGCCTCCACGGACATCTCTGATTCAGGATTCAAAGCTTGATTTACCAGCTCTGGAAGTCCAAATTTTGTTGGCTGGATGGTCCTTTGTTTTTGAAGGGACGCCAATCTTGGGGTATGCAGGAGGATAGATTCCTGTGGGGATTCTACAAATAGTTCAATAAGATGGAGCTTTCATGTTTGCTTGTGGAAAAAAAGAAGAAGAGAATTCTAGGGAATTTTGTTTTCAGGATAGATAGAGGGTTTACCTTTTCGGTGGAGGTGCTGAGGAGTCCAGCATCTTTTGGGGTATTTTGGTCCTTAATTTTCCTTCTCCTTGAAGAGGGTTCCGATCTTTAGGAAGAAATGCTTCTGGTGTTTCTTTTCATTTTACGACTGAGAAAAAGGAAAAAGAAAGAGGAAGTTCAACGATTCGGTTCCTTTGTTGCTTATGCTGGTTCATTTTGGGAGTTAATCTCCGACTCCAGCGACTTAGGCCCAAGTAGTAGCATATGTTGAAATACAGAAGAAGGCGATGTCACCTTGTTTATGAGCCAATGTGGTCTTTCCTGTCTTGCGAATTGCACCCTTCCCGTTGAGAACAGGTTTTAGTCAGGGCCATTAGTTTCGGACACGCGAGGATGACGTGCTCGAACCACAGCACGTGGGGAGGAACTTGAATTTGACATGGGACGGATATGGTGGACTTGAAATTGACATGGTTTGACACGTTTCATTCGTTCTTGTACATAATTTTGCCATGGCTGTTTATTTGGGCGTGAAAATAGGTTGATCAAGTTAACGAAACTTAATCCCACTCAATCATCTGTTTTCCATGCTATGTTCTTTATACATTGTTTCAATCATATGTTGGAATATTGACTAGGTTTTTAATCAGTGAGAAAGCGATATTCGACATAAAAATCAAGTACTTTTTGTTTACAAATGCTCTCGGTGAATAGAACTATCCACGGTTTAATGAAATAGTGGATAGTCACGACAAACACCTAAAAGGCGGTGAAGTCTCGGCTGGAGATATTTCTCTTTGCTGGCAATGTCTCGAGAAAATAATCCTTGAAGCAATGTATACAATCGAAAGTACCCAATTGGATTGTAAATTTTTACTCCTTTCTAATGGAATCTTATCTTTCTGTAGCTCCATCTCTATGTGTTCTAGATCGATATTTCTGATGAACTTGCGGAATATCTCAAATCGCAATCTCGTGGACGATGGATATGGGGGGATTGGCTCGACTAACATTGTCTTTCTCGTCCTTGTACTTGAGAAGCTAAGCAAAGAGAAGCGATTTTGATATTGAGGTCACAAACAGTTAGCGTAATGCCTGAACACCGGTTGCTAATAGGATGCTGTCCGGGTCAAGAGCCGTAGCTAGCAATTGTTTGATTTAGCCGTATTCTCTGCCCATTGCCGGCACCGGCAAGATCTAGCCCGGAATATCTAGGCTAACTCCAAGCAAGCTCGGAGGGCAGATAAGAGGCTGCTTCTAGACTGCTTTATCAGTACCCTAAACCATGTTCGTTTGAATCGATAAGAGACTGTTTCCTTACGGTAATGGGTGACCTAACTCCAGGGCTAATTCGATGAGTAAGCTACCCTTGATTTCGAAGGACCGCCCACCGACGACAAAATGTCTTTATTTCTCGTGCAGAGCTGACCCAACCAACTTTACTCTTGCCTTCTTTCTCTCATATTTCGGCCCTGGGTTTAGGTGGATCTCACTAGCTAGACATATTGACATGTGGGTGGACTAGGACTAGTTCACCCATCACCTGCCCGAGTTTCTATTTCTAGTGCAAAGCTTCTCGTCCTCAGCATAAAGGACGAAGGTTTAGCCAAAGGGAGATGAGATCTCTAACTAAAACATAAGACAAGCTACAGATTCCATCCGTTCAGTCGCACCGACCTGATGCCTTCTCTTCGACGCTGCCGCTTGCTTCTTTTTGTGGGGGAACGCACTGGACGATGCGAATGCCCGCTGTAGAAGAAGAGCTCAACATGGTTGTCCTGACTATACCAAACGGTGAGATTTGGAGAAGGAAAAGAGACACGGTACCATGTGATGAGGATAATGAAATTTAAAGATTAACGTTTGTCCCTACAATCGGCCGAAAGCGACTCCTCTGCTCGTTAGTTGGAATACTAGCGTGTAGTGGAAACGTTAAATCTCATTTTGAAACGTTTCAAAGGTGAGTGTTACTTTTGGCTTAGGGTCAAAAGCACATTGGGTAAGGACGTGTTTTCCTCTCAGAGGAATTTGATCCCCACTTCAATTCCCTTAGACGCAACCGTGAGAAGCGGCGGCCCCATCACAAAAAAGAAATCACGCTCTCCTTCAGATCCAGATTTTTCCTACTCGTTGCAGTTGATAATATTTTCCCTTTCCTATATTTCCATGCTCATTTACCGATCTGTACAATTGCTTATTCACAAGAAACTTGCTAAGTTCATAATGCACGACCATATTAGTGCCGTGCCGGTTATGACACATCGATGATTTTGCCAGCAGAAAACGGCAGCAGAGTGGAAAAGGTTCGTTTCACTATCAAACTCATTTGAACACTCACACCGCAAATAGACCGAGTCGAATGGGTTTCCCCACAAAAGCTATGGCTTTGAGTTAAAACAGCCCCTCCTTTCCTTACTCAGAGAACAATAGAATTCAGATATACATAGTCATCTTCTCTGCAATGACGAAGCTTGCTCCGTGCATCCAAATGATCATCACAATTTAGTCGCTCTACAGAGTCCTCCATCTTGATATGTTTACAAAGTACATCGTCGCAGATCACGGCCTCACTCCGAGTGCGCTGTCCAATAAATTAGTCCACTGCAAAAAGCCAATTTTGTTTGAATTAGAATTGCAGTGCTATACCGCTCTTAAATTTAGTAAATAACGATAATATCTTAGTCACTCATTTCTAGTAATCATGTGTCCATGCTTCCACATATCACTGTCATATAGATATGTGAAGGTTGTGTCCAGATTGAATTTTCTGTTTTTGAGAGAGATCAAGGCTAAAGATATCCCAAGTACACAAAGCTTTGCCTTATCATGAACAAATGCCAAGTAAAGTTGTGCTTCTTCTTTAATAGAACAAACGCCATGCTTACATCATGGATACCACACAAGTCAATGAGACCAAGAGAGAGAAACATTGTATATCCAAGAAAATTCAGGCTTGAAGTGCAAAAGGTACCTGATCAACACAAACACACATTGCAAGACACCAGCAACTCCAGTCCAAACTGAAGGTCCAGTGGTCACAAGTGAATCTTGAATTAATAGGCCCACAGATGCTGCCAGAGAGACAAAGGAAACAACATAGGCAAAGAAAAGCCAAAGCTTCAACCTGTTGCATTAAAGAGAGAATTATCAATCATTGCCCAAGAGGATCAGCAAGGAACCCCTTCATCTATTTCAACTTGAAGGAGAACATGCAAATACTACAGCTACCTAAAGCATCAAAAGCATGCAAAGTGTCGTCCTCAAGGAAAACACAAACAAGTGCAGGCTGGTGAAGTTCCATAGTCACTATCACGACAGCTGCAGAAAGGCCAACTTTTGCCCCCTCATTTGGTATCATCATCACCAGAAACAGTAGAACATGGTATAGAAAGAATAAAAAAATTTAGAGCATAAGATCATTGCCTCAGAAGCAGGATCCTATCTTAAGAATTGCACAATGCACCATTCACATTACTTGTAACAATGAAAGCAATCAGTGACAGGACAGGCGATGGATGCTCGAGTGAAAACCACATGATAATGCATCCTAAGTACGAGGGAAATCAATAAATTAATTCCACTGGAAGCCCAGATAACTGATGTAGAGGGGCAAGCCACAGTATTCTCTTAAAGGTAAACGCATGTTCTCAAAGCTCACAGCACAGATTATGTGGTAAATCCATGATTACTCTAGAAAATGAGGGTATCTCGTGCCAGGCAGAAATAAATCCAACTGCTTCCTGTCACCAACCACTTATATCTCAGGAAATCATACAGCCAAATGACTCCAACCAGTCTAGTTACTCATCAAAAAAGATGAGAAATAACTGCTAAAAAAAGCATAAAGACAAAACTCCAAGTCCAGAGATTATGAAGTCCAATTCCATTCCACAAGCATGAATACAACCTCGGATCAATAAATAAATGAATATGTAATTTAATATGTAACACCTTAAACCAATCTTTAGAGCCATTAAATAGTAAGAAGATGGCAGTAGTGACATCTTATCCAGAAAATTCAATGTAATGGCTCCAAAAGTCATTCTTTTTTTCAGAAGAAGTTCCCTCTCATATTGCTCTTGCGTTTCATCTGCTGATTTATACTCCGACGCTAGCGAGGAAACCACCAAAAAAGTCACCAGGAAATAAAGCCAACCGAACTTGGTCCTCCTTCGTGGAGGTCCAAGGCCTATCCAGCCATGCCACCGCGGTCGGTGGTTCATCTGCTGATTTATACTCCAAAAAAATAATTAAAGCCAACCTTGGCGAGCCAATACTAATGGCAAAGCAAAAGCTCCATCCACTCTCTTTCAGTATTAAATGTCATGGCTCAGAAATTCGTTCTCATATTGCTCAGAAAAAGTTCCCTCTTGTATTGCTCTTGTTTAGTTTTCATCTGCTAATATATGCTCCAAGAAGATCACTAAAGCCAACCTTTCCAAGCCTATACTAACAGCAAAACAAAAGCTCCATCCACTCTCTTTTAGTACGGCACAGAAACCTCGCTATTGTGATGATCAAAACAGAGAAAACAAAAGATTGACCAGTAAATGGAGCCACTTTCGGTACTTAAGCCTGGACCATCGTAAAGTATTTTGAACCTCTTAAGTTTGACATTGTAAACTCCTCCATTATCACAGACAAACACTCTCCAGTCCACATATTTTTTCAAGCAAGTATTGTAAATTCAAAAGACCAATCATCCAGAGCCAACAGCAGCACTGCACCAAGGGAAAAGAAATTGCTTTGGTCGTGTGCTAGTCTCCCAGTAACACTATCTCATGCATCACAAGAAGACTAGAACTTTGAAAGAAGCAAGAAAATGGGGGTTGTTTTTCAGTCATGAATACAAATAAATACTGCAGCCACGCCTCTTCAAAAAGCACAAATAGCAAATGCCCGATTTTAGACAGGAAGATTAGTGTTGAAAACAGTGACCCTCAGGGACAAAAGCAGCTCTTTTCCTTTAGAAAATGGTTCTTGTCAACAAGGAAGAAGGGTACTTCACTCTGGATCGAATGAAACTGGACATTGTTCTTTCACAGCTCTAAAGGGGGGCAAGTCAACAGTCGAGAGAGGGTTTCAACCAACAAGAAAGTCACGAAAGAGAGAAGATGGTGCCTTTCCCTTCTTGATCCCCTCCTCTCCTTTCAGTCGAGCCATCCATCGGCGCCCTCACTCTATTTCCGAGATCCAGAGATAGTCAAATAGCACCACGTTCCAGCATCCATGTATTGCAATTCTCAAAAAACAAGATCGTCCAATATACTACTCACGCACGTACTCAGTCTAAAAGGCAATCCTGCATACGATAAATTTCCAACATTCTCCCAAAAAGAGACCTAATTTCCTTTCAGAAGCTCAAAAAAGATCACTTCCACCGACCAGAATCAACGCATCGCACAAGCGAACGAAAAAACGAGGAGCAACAACAAGCAGAAGTCTGACCTCCACTCGCCTTCGTCGTAAGGAGAGTAGTCGATGTCCTCCCTCCTCACGCAATTGAACATCAGCGCCGCCAAAGAAGCGAAGATACCTTTCCAAAAAAAGGGCGAAATCGAAACCCCGTCAGTCGCGCGCTCACCTCGACCTCGAATTCGAGCCATCATTCGAAAAACCTCGCGTGCGCATGCATATAATCGGAGGCGAGGCGGGGGGGGGGGACGTACCGGGGAGGTAGTGGACGAAGGAGACGGTGACGGAGCTGCACACGACGGCGTCGACCCAGAACCACCAGCCGGCGCCGAACACCGCGCCGGCGAAGCCCGGCGCGAAGATCGCCCACAGTTCGGACAAATCCATGGCGGAGATCGATATGGCGAAATCGGATTCGGGGGCTCCGATTTTCGGGTTTCGAGGGGAGAGGGGAAGGGAGGGATCGAGATGGCAAAGCGTTTTCGTCTCGAGCACGCGAAGACGAAGAGACGAAAACGCGAGCGGTGTACGACTTCCTGTCTGCAACTTTACTGCGGGCAAAATGTTTTTTTTTTTACCCCCTTCTTTTTTTTTTCTTTTTTTTAATAAATAATCTCAATTAAAATAATTAAAATAATAATATTTTTATTACATATTTACACAAAAATTATCATCGATTATGAAAATATTTTACAACACCTCTCCTTTGAGAAAATAAACCCACCGCTCAAAACGTCTATAATTAGAGATTACCATCGAGCAAGTCAAAAAGCTAGGTTAATATTAACCGGAAATATACATTTAAGATGTTCGGCCATGCTCGAGCTAAAGTAACTAGAAACAAAATATCCAGCCGATTAAGTCCGATTTCTAATTCTTATAAATGGAACCAATGTTCACATGATTTTATTCTCGATTTTAAGGGGGAACCAAACTAAACCAATTATATATATGTTTTTTTTATTGTTTCTTAAATTTTTTTGGTAAAGTATGAATTAAACACCATCTCAATATGATTCAAAGTAATAGGATAAAAAGTAAGGAAAAAAGAAATGTGACCAGTTTCATTTGACCAAATTACATTGGTGGTGTGATTCGATTCTTAGTCTTAGAATCAATTAGTTTAGTCCTCCTTTCTCAAATTTTGGGAATTGATATTCTTGGTCCGATTCCCAATTCCATGTTAGAATTGGATTGGATTGAAAATTAATTATCCCTTATCCTTAGTACCAACAAGTTGAAAAGCGTACTTGCTAGTTGATCAAGACTATTTGTAAGGTCTTCAGCAACACGATTTAGGTTAATAACAAATCGTAGCACAACAATACAAAATGTGGTAGATGCCATTATTAAAGCATTGTGTGCTATTGGTGATTACGTGAAAGACTTTTTCGAGACCTTCCTAAGAAATTGAGCACTTGACAATGTCAAAATCAAACCTACCTCCATGCTTAATGGATACAAATCCGTCAATTTCTTAATCCCTAAGGAAGCCAATTTCACAAGCTAAAAACTTATCAATAGTCCGGTAAGAACTCAACAAGAACATTATTGGATGTCTTATTGTTGCTTGAAGAGTATTAATACTAAATGACAATTTCCTTTTTTCTTTTCACATGATTTTTCTAGTCATCTTCCTTTCTAGTGAGTGGTAAAAAAATTCTCAAGTTTGCTCAGCGGGGTCTGGGAAGTATTGAAATTCGGTTTTAGAAAAAGGGACCGGGGGGCTATTTGCAAAAAAAAATCATCATTTTGGGGGTTATTTGAAAGTATTGAAATAAAATGGGGGCCTTTCGCAAGTTGCTAAAGTGACCCCGAAAGTTCCGAAAGTTCCGAGGGGTAAAAGCGGTTCCCGGATTATTTAATCCATTTTCGTCCTCATCTAGACCCGATCGTGTCGGAGCGCTCTCAGCCAGACCCATGGGTTCGATTGACCCGCCAAAAGCCGAACAGAACGGCACCTTGGCCGCCGCCGTCGCCGACCCCGGCCAGAAGCCCCTTGCCGGAGACGCCATGCCGCCGCCGCCCGTCAAGCACTCCAACGGGATCGCGGCGGAGCCCGACGTCGCGACGAAGAGGAGGAGGATGAGCGTGCTTCCCCTCGAGGTGGGCACGCGCGTGATGTGCCGCTGGCGAGACGGCAAGTACCACCCCGTGAAGGTCATCGAGCGGCGGAAGCTGAATCCCGGAGATCCTAACGACTACGAGTACTATGTTCATTACACGGAATGTGAGAATTCCCATTCTCCTCTCTATTTTTAGGGTTTCCGCTGTGGATTGGCGTTCTGATCCCGTGTTTTGAGTTTGATATTCGTGGTCGGAGCAGTGTAAGCGCGAAATTGTTGTCGCGGAAGGACGAGAGTCGTGGAGCAATTCTGAATTAGGGTTTGCTAGCGTTTCGTCTGTTGCGGTTTAATCTTTTTTTGGTCCTGTTGTATCTAATAATGCTGAAAAAGGTCGATCCTTGTATTAAGAAGACCTTTCTAAGGTACTCAGATAGCCTAGGAATAACAATTGACGAGGAAATTGTGGCTATGGCTATGCGACACTAGTTAAGAGCAGCGTATTCAGTATTGGAGATGAATCATTTTAAGAGAATTTCTCAGGTTTTAGTTGTATGAGTGGTTGTGGATGCTGAAGTGAACAGCACCTTAAAATTGTGGAAGAAACTTTCTTTTTGTTAAAAGGCTGTGTTAATCCAGATTTTTCTTGCATGCCAATCTTATTTTGGATGAACTATCTTGTAAAAATTAATAGAAAGGGAATGGAGGACTGACACCTTATAGTTGTGTTTTTGGGGCAAGCTATTCTAAAAAATTATGTAGCTTTGCGATGCTGCTTGTCGACTTATTGCTTCTTTAATTTATTTGTTATTCTTTTCGACAGTCAACCGGAGGCTTGATGAATGGGTGAAACTTGAACAGCTTGATCTGACTTCTGTAGAGACTGTGGTTGATGAAAAAGTGGAGGACAAGGTAATGTCTAAGCTGCTTAAATTGGGAGAGGTTTCCCTTCTGCTTTCACTGACAACCTTACTTTCGTACGATTTACCAGGTGACGGGATTAAAAATGACACGTCACCAGAAGCGGAAGATTGATGAGACTCATGTCGAGGTAAGCTGGATATGGCCTTTCTTATCATGTTTTCTTGACATAGGCTTATTTCTTCCAACTGGGACTGGAAAAGGAAGAAGGTACTGCAGGGCAGCTTGTCAGTACAGATACCCTACAGTAGGGGATATCAGCTGTCAGTAGGGGATATTTTATTATACGACAGGAAAGTCAGTATATTGTATGTCCAAATGGAGCCTTCTGTCTGATACAAATTTTATAATTCATGCAGAGTGCTAAATATTGCAATAGATGATAGATGAGTGAACATCTGCTTGGAAATGTCAAAGAAGCAATTGAAGTTAAAAATGCATTTGATAGGCTCTTGGCTAATCTCCAAAGGGCCGAATACATGGCTAACTACCTCACTATTGTGTGATAATCCAAAAATATTTCAAATGAATAGGGGCATGAGGAGCTTGATGCTGCCAGTTTGCGTGAACATGAAGAATTCACCAAAGTGAAGAATATTGCAACCATAGAGCTTGGAAGATACGAGATCGAGACATGGTACTTCTCTCCCTTTCCACCAGAATACAATGATTGTTCGAAGCTCTACTTTTGTGAGTTTTGCCTCAATTTCATGAAGCGCAAGGAACAGCTTCAAAGGCACATGGTGAGCATTTATTTGATGTAGTGCTTTGTTTCTGCAACTTTCTTTAGATTTCTGTGCCCTGAGGTAGTTATCCAAGGATGGCCTGATATTGGTTTCATATCTGATGAAATCATTTATGAGCGGCACTTCAGAGCTGTAGTTGTTATAATCTGTAATCTGTAATTTGTCTGCTATCAGCAAACAAAGGAAAACATCTTTAATTCTTGAACTAGTGAGGAGAGTAAAGTAATGTTAGTTATGTGATGTTGAGATGGAAAATTTGGTGTAAAAACTGGTGGGTGGGGAACAATTGTTTTCAATTCTCAACATGATCCTCCCTTCTCTCTTTCCTTCTCCCTCCTCCTTCCTCCCTTTTTTCTACTCCCAGCAAAAAATATCAGAAATTTTTGAAAAATGAGGTAAGAAGAAATAAAAGAAAGAATAGGACATCACAAAGAAATAAAGAAGGAATGTGAAGTTTGTGCTGGAGCTTTATTGAGGTGACTGCAGTTTAGAAGCAGCAGTAACTGTGTATATGACTGGATTATTTGCTGATATATAGGCAGTGCGTTGTGTGGAATTTTTTGGTTTCTCAGTTGAATCAATTCTACAATATGTATTCAGCTCCTTGTTTGTATCGCTTAGTTTTCTCCAGAAGACTACGGCATGTTTAGCTTGTCTTTAACCACTGTAGAAGTGCAAATATAACCTCTGCTTTTAAATTTTTCACAGAGAGGTGCCTTTGCAAGTTTAATCATTCAAGATTGTATCTTTTTGGCTCTCTTTAATGTCCAAGCTCTGAATGATTTTGTTTCTACATTTGAACTATTTGCAGAAGAAGTGTGATCTTAAACATCCCCCTGGAGATGAGATATACAGGAGTGGTACATTGTCAATGTTTGAGGTACACAGTCATTGTTCAGTTGTTGGAGATTATTTTGATGTAGTTGTATATGTTTGATTTTTATTTTCTTTGACCTTTTTATAATTTGAGATATATTATCATCCAGTAGATTCTACTGGCTTTAGCTTGGGCCATGTATTCTTTTATTTTTCTTTTTGTCCATTTAAGTTGCTGTTACAATTTTCATTTAGTTTTTTGAAATATTTTTGACATAATTTGTCTTTCTTTAAGAGTGTTTTTTTTACTTTTGCACTTAGTTCTTTAATATCTTATTGAAAAGAATTCACTATCTTATTGTTTAGATGAGATTATTATTCTAAATCTTCTCTTTTGCAATTTTTGTTTCTTAAGTATGATTACTTACCCTACCTTGATTATATATGTTTTCGATGCAGGTTGATGGCAAGAAGAATAAGGTTTACGGGCAGAATCTTTGCTATTTGGCGAAACTCTTTCTAGATCACAAGACTCTCTATTATGATGTAGATCTTTTTCTATTTTATGTCTTGTGTGAATGTGATGATCGAGGTTGCCACATGGTTGGATATTTCTCCAAGGTACTAGTTAGGGTTTAGTCAGCTAACTTAGTACTGCAATGCAACAACTTGATGTTTGAAGCTGATTTATGATTTATGTTACTTATCTTTGAATGCACTTGCTGTGATGTTAGCTGTCTGTGGGATTGTTAATTGTTATAGGGATTTTGGTATGTTGGCGCATATGCTTGATGAAAGGACTGAGGATATATAGCGCATGTAATTGCATGGTGGTCCTTCAAGTGAATTAAGAATTACTTTAATGCATCCAAAAGCTCCTTTTATGGTAAAAAGTAGAATCTTAGGTAGCCAGGGTCTCTTGAAGCATAACAGATAGACAGTGATTGCTGTATAGGGGAAATTTTTTAAGCCTTTCCATTAATTAATGAAGTTGTGATGAGTGAACTTCCGATCAGCTACTTCCTAAATTAACTCGATGCTGATTTTCTTAATTCATAGTTTCTAATGAATGCTCTTGGGTCATTATGAGTATTGGGAAAATGCTGGACAGAGAATGTCTTTAAATGTTGAAGAGAGAGTTCATTCAACAGACAGAGTCTATCAAAAATAAGAACTCTTACCAAGCAGTTTTGTGGCTCATGGATAATTAATGCAGCATGGAGTGTCTATCCCTGCTTTTACTTAGCTCACTTGTACATGTCTTGATTATAATTGTCATAGCTTTGAGTTCAGCACTTTTTGGCGTACTTAGCTTGGATTTATTCACAGTGGTATGTGATTGTTTCCATATTCAGGAAAAGCATTCTGAGGAATCCTACAATTTGGCTTGCATCCTCACACTCCCACCATATCAGAGGAAAGGCTATGGAAAGTTCTTAATAGCTTTTTGTAAGTTGTCCGTCACTTATGTGCTTTCCATATCATGTTTTACATATTTTCACTGGGATTAGGATTTTTCCTTTTTTACCTTGTCTTTTGAGTTTTTCTATTTGATAGAAAAGAAAGGGGTTGGGGGTTTGTTAAGGAAAGTTGATCTTTACGCATTATTGATTATGATATTAGGGAACGATATTTTATAATGTTATTTTCACTGTGGACAGCATATGAACTTTCCAAAAAAGAAGGTAAAGTCGGCACGCCAGAGAGGCCTCTGTCTGATCTTGGGCTGTTGAGCTACAAAGGATACTGGACAAGGGTTCTGTTGGACATTTTGAAAAAGCATAAAGCAAATATTTCTATCAAGGTAAGGTTCGGTGTTCTTGTCAGGGCATTTATCTTTTATGTTCATGGTAACATTGTTCAGTTTTGGGATGGAACATCCATTGGAATCATGAGATGTCACCAGAGAAATGCTACAGTTGGAAAATCATGTTAACACTAGGCGTATGCCCGCGCATCGCGAAGGGTTTTCTGCAATAAATAATAAAAAGATAACAAAGTATATAATATATATTACTGCTTAGTGTTTAGAGAAACTAACGTATATATGGATACTAGATGATATTTCATTTTGTTTTTTTTTTTCCTACAGCAATATTTTGAATACTCTTTTGTATCTCAACTATGTTCACTTCTTACGCTTTCTCAGTCCTGTATAGTTTTTACATACAAAAAAAATTGTTAAATGAGGAGTTACAAATAAAGTAGTGAAATATTGGAGATAGATAATAATGTATTCATTACTTTGAAAGGAGAAAAGAACTCTAATATTGCCATCTCAGCAAAATGGCCAGAAAGTTGTGTAGAGCTCTAATATTACTCCATATGCTTCCTTTTTAATATTGTATATAGTTTCACCATGTAAGACCCCTCTATTTTGCGATTCTCTATTCTTCTTGTTATATTGTAATCGGAATTGTCCCTTAATGTTCTTTAAAACTCCTGAAGATGGGGAAAGTATGTAGTGGAATACTTGGTCAGTCTTTCCTGCTATTACATTTAAGGTAGGAGTAGGCGTTAGGATCTAAGGTGCCAAATACTCCAGTGTGGCGGACTAATGGTCTTCAATTCTTCTCTCTTTACCCCCATCTTCTGCAGGAGCTCAGTGACATGACGGCAATAAAGGCTGATGATATTTTGAACACCCTTCAGAGCCTAGACTTAATTCAGTATAGAAAAGGGCAGCACGTCATATGTGCAGACCCGAAAGTCTTGGATCGTCATCTGAAAGCTGCTGGACGAGGTGGCCTAGAGGTTGACGTCAGCAAACTGATCTGGACTCCATACAGAGAGCAAGGTTGATATTAACTGGCAAGTTAGGATAGGCATTTCCTTTGGCTTGTATCATTACACAGTTTGTACAAAATGCAGCTTGTAGTATCTCAGGCGGAATAAGCCTATGTTTCTAAAGTCGCTGACCTCACGGTCCAATACTTCGGCCTTTGATTTGGTAGTTTTGTGGAAAATCATCGACTAGACCGATGGTCAAAGTGGTAATCATGTAATTAAACGCCTTTGTCACTGCTCGGCAGGAACATTAGTTAGTTTCCCGTTGAATTCCTACGCCCCAACGTTTATGAGGTCAAATCTTCTGTTTGATAGAAATGCACTCAGATTTATTTCCAAGTTAGCTGCAGCATCGTATGGCATTTTTTTTCTCAGCTTTATTATGTATCGGAGAACTTGCCAGAACTTGCACAACGAAGTCTCAGCTTGAGTACGCGAATAATCTTGTCAATCGTTAGGTTGCGGACACGTCGATTAGTTTGACGTGCTCAGAATTTGCAAATGTTGGTAATTCCCAGAGCCGGCTTAATTGTCCTAATATGGTTGGTTTTCCCTTCTTCGTCATTCTTTTCTTAGTTTCTAATTTCTGGTTTGGTTCCTTTCTCTCGATCCGCTGTTAATCCCTAGTCATGGAAAGGACCACTTATGTTAGCTTTACCATCAAATCATTAACGACATCATCGAGGAACGTTGGTAAGACATTAGTCGACCAAATTGCGACTCGTGACAACATGTGATCGCTCACGTACATCACTTTTTCTTTTGGTTTAAGTTTGGATGCAGGCTCCATTAAAAAAAACAAAAAAAGTTTGGATACAGGCTGGCGCCATTATCGTGCCCTAGACCGAAGCATGGCAATCTCTTGGCTATTATATTCCTCAATCATGAAGCTGAACAAACCACACCGTTTTCGCTGATTGATAGGAGAATAAGTACGGCATTGTTTTTAGCTGTGTCCGGCATTGTTTTTATTTGTGTCGAGCCTCGCTAACGTGTTGTGAATAATTCTAGAATGCTATTGCGAATAATTCTAGAATGATCTGACAAAGTTAAAATTCGAATTCGCAAAAGTAAGTTTTGAACTCGGAAGGTAAAGACGCCCGTTATCAAGTGGCCAAGCATTTCAAAACTACCCTTACATCTACAACATTTAGTCAAAATATTGTCTCTATCCATACATTAAAATCATTGTAACAAAGTGATTTCTTCCTAAACCCTTTCATTTATAATTGAAAAATATCGATTGATATATCTACAAATAAGTTAAGAGCCATAAGATGAGGAGGTTTAACAGATTCAAAAATGGTGGGAAGATAGTCATCTAAATTTTTCTTATCTATAATTCATCAAAATCTCTCGTAACCAACCAAAATCTTAGCGATTGGTTTACTACAATAATTTGACATGGTTATCTTCTTGCGAGTTGTCTATGCGTTGATAGTCTTGAGAGATAAAGACAATCCAAAAAAGGTGTTCAATATGCGATTGTGCTATTTTAACTAAGGGTGCCAATCAACACCAACTCTAAATCTAATCATCAAATCGAGTTACTCAATACAGTTTTTTTTATTTGTCTTGTGGGAAATTATCGATTCAAAAAAAGGTTTTATTTCACTAAGAGGAAAACATTTTCATCATTGAGAATAAATTATATCTAAATAATTTCGTGAACGGTAAGAATTTGTTTCCTTCATTCACTTTTGCAGACGAGATGAGTAATATTTATTGGGAAAATATATTCCATTAAATTTTCACAAAATAAGTGGGTATCCCCACGTCTTTTTCACGTTTCTTTTTTAATTTTTTGGGGTATGGGTTTTGTATCATTGAATGAATTGACCCGGGAGTCAATCATTCTGAATGAGACTTCTTTTCTTTTCTTTATATCCCCTGTCGCCATTTTTTATTTTCGAAAAATGATGAAGTCGTGAAGAAAAAAGGAAAAGGAACAGAACACAAAAAGCAAAAAGGGCACCGAACGAAAAAAAGGCAAAACATAAAAGTCGTTGTCTGCACTCAACCGATCCCGACACTATCTCCACTCTTCTAACTTATTCCCCTCCCCCACCCCCTTTTTCTAGAAATTCGCTCTAACAAACAAACCTCCTCTCTCTCTCTTTTTTTTTTTTTCTTTTTTTCCACGTCACAGATTCGTCGTCACGTCTTATCCCTATTTTAAATTTTGTTCCGGACACTTATTTTGGGAAAATGGAGAAAGGAAAGGAGAAAATTAAAAAAAGTTAGAGCACTCGCGAGGCACGGTGACCGACACGTGTACCACGGATAGCCTCGACGGGCCGTGGCTCCGGGAGGCTACCGACCATCCGATGTTGCTACTCTACATTCACCAATGATCTGATCCGAGGAGGGGGGTGGGATTTTGATCATTTTCATATGGTTTAACTGGTTTTCTTGAGTTAGATGGGTCAAGGTCCATTTTGAATTCCTTGCTTGAGGGAAGATGTTTTTTTCTCAATAATAACAACGTTCACGAGAAAATGTAATGGCATAGTAGGTTAGATGGTATTATTTCGTGGGCTCCAAAAGATTTTTAGGTGCTTCAAACAAGTAAAAAATCAAATTTAAAACTTGAAAAATTTTATAAGAAAAAAACATTGCGTGAATAGTTCATAAATTTTAACTCGATATGTAATATGATTTATGACCTTTAATCCAAGGCACAAATCATCCCAAAATTTTAAATTATTTAATATAATTCATGAAATTTTAATAAATGTTCAATTTAGTTTAAGAATTATATTTTAAAAAGGACAATTTCAAACACCTACATATTTTAAAAATTTAAATTTATATTACATATTAAGATAAATTTTAATAATCGTATTAAATAAATTAAAAGTTCGAGATTATCATATGTATTGAATTAAAATTGATAAATAATTTATATTATAAAAAAAATAGTTGAAGGTAAAAGCAAGAGATGACAAGCAGCTGCCTGGACGAATCGTCTGCGCAAATAAAAAAACTCCTGAAAATCGCTAACGAAATTCTGGAAAGGAAAATCGCGGGGGGCGTGATCGGGGTTACGCTCGGCGCTGCCTGCCAACGCGCGCGGCGCTGGCGAGAGATGCTGCCGTAACCGTCCGATCGGTCTGACCCCGAGGGGCGATGGGGTCATTTCGGCGGGGGGGGTGTTCCCCCGCAGGTGGGCAGTCAAAAATCTGACTTCTTACCCTTCCCGCTCGGGCAGTTATGGTTTTTGCCCTTTTGGGGGACGTGACTGGTTTGGCGCGGTGCCCGTCACGGGTCCGTCACGCCCCCCTCACCCTCTCTCTCTATTGTCATTAGTAATTAATCAACGGTTAATTATGTATGTATTTATGTTTCATTATGAAAACCCTCTTTTTTCTCCTCTTTGATTTCGTCAATTGTATTAGTAGATTTTAATTTGTATGCATTTGATGAGATTTGAATAGATATTCTCCAGTTTTTGAATTGGAACTTCTTGGACACTTTTTGTACTTGTGTCGTAGAAAAAGGAGGAGGAGGATTTAAATGAGTCTAAATTCTAATTCTTTCATACATCTATCTGAGTTGAATGCCACATGAGTTATTTACGGTTTTGTTAAAAAACTATCTTAGCTATATTCGTGCTCTTTAGGTCTTAACAGCCGTTTAGATCCATTGAACATGTGATCTGTATTGGATACTCTTTCAATCATAGGCGATTTATTTTTATTGTGTTGGAGCGATTTGTGAACTGATTGCTCGGTTGGCAATGTCCTAACTTGCATAAATTTTTAGACATTCTCAATTGCTAGAAATTCGGATGTAATCGATACATTCTCAATTGTTAGAGATCCGGATGTAATAGATCCCATCAGTAAGTAACACACGTTACCCTAATAAATAAACCTCGCTTGCTCCAATCATTTGTTGGGAACATCATTACTCATCACGAAGGTAATGAAAATTCATAAAATAAAAGGTAAAGTTTCTCTCCCTACACGATCAATTCTGAAAAAAAAAAAAAAAAAACAACAAATATGTCATAAATTATTGAAGTCACAATAGAATAAACTTATTATGATGAATATGAATGGGAAATTACCTAAAATATCTCATCAAGAGAAATTTGGTATAGACATTTTTTTTTTCAAATTACAATCGAGATGACATGTCGTGATCTCGAACGAAGATGATTGGACTAGAAAGCTTTACACGAAAAAAGTAATAAGAAAATAAAGGAGGGGTTGGAGATTTAGCTCAAGGAGCGAAAATCGAGGGGAGGCAGTTGCACGACACGCGCCGTATCCCGCAAGTAGCCCTCCCCCCTTCTCCCGCTCCCTGACTCAGATGTGGGGAAGGGGAGTTATGCTGTCAGTGGCAAATGGCGTAATTACGGCGCGAATCGGAGGGTACATATGCGGCCCGCTTCGCTCCGCCCTGTCCTCCGACCCCCATTCGTCTCTCTCTGTTTCTCTCACTAACCGAGCAGAGTGTCCGATTGAAGAGCTCGTAGAGAGAGAGAGAAGAGAGAGAAGAGAGAAAGCTTCGAATTCGAAACTTTCTCTCTTACATGTCAAAGCAAAACCCTCGTCCCCGAATCCTCCTCCCCGCCGAAACCCTAAATGCCTTCCTCTTCCTCCTCCTCGTCCTCCGCCGCTGCCGCCGCCGCCGCCGCCGCCCCTGCTGCCGCCGCCGCCGGGGCCGCGCGCGAGCTCCGCTCGGTGGACGCCGCCGTCTGGCGCGCGTGCGCCGGCGCGTGCGTCCAGATCCCCCCCGCCAACTCCCGCGTCTACTACTTCCCCCAGGGCCACCTCGAGCAATCGCCGGCGGCGGCGGCGGCTCCTCCGGCGCCGATCCTCTCCCCGCTCGCCGTCTCGCGGACCTTCGTGCCGTGCCTCGTCGGGGCCGTCCACTACTTCGCGGATCCCCTCACCGACGAGGTCATCGCCAAGTTCCTCCTCCGGCCCGTGGTGCACCCCGGCGCGCCTCTGCAGCCGGAGAGCCCGGCCCGCGCCGGCAATGAGCCGGAGGAGAAGATCGTGTCCTTCGCCAAGACGCTGACGCCGTCGGACGCGAACAACGGGGGAGGGTTCTCGGTCCCTAGGTTCTGCGCGGATACGATATTTCCCCCGTTGGATTTCAACGCGGATCCTCCGGTGCAGTTGCTCTCGGTGAGGGACGTCCACGGCGCCGTGTGGAACTTCCGGCACATCTACAGGGGCACGCCACGGCGGCATTTGCTGACCACCGGGTGGAGCAAGTTCGTCAACAACAAGAAACTCGTGGCCGGCGATTCGGTGGTGTTCATGAAGAACTCGAAGGGCGACATGTTCGTCGGGATACGGAGGGCTGTCAGGAACAGCGGCGTGGATTGCGCCAGGTGGAGGGAGCAGATTGGCGGCGGAAGGCTGAAGGTAGAGGAAGAGAGTGCTCTGAGGGATGGATTCTCGAGGAATGGCCGGGGGAGGGTGTCGATGGAGGTGGTGGTGAATGCAGTGGAGACGGCGGCGCGGGGATTGCCGTTCGAGGTGGTTTATTACCCGAGGGCAGAGTGCTCGGACTTCGTTGTGAAGGCGGAGAGGGTGGAGGAGGCGCTGAAGTCGCTTTGGACGGCCGGGATGAGAATCAAGATGGCTATAGAGGCCGAGGACTGCTCCAGGATGACGTGGCACCACGGGGTGATCTCCTCCGTCGGTGTCCACGAGAATGGACTGTGGCGGGGTTCGCCATGGCGGATGCTTCAGGTATGTAGAGTCGTCCCTGTTGTTTTCGTGTATTTTGTACGGATGATCTGTACTTTCAGGCCATCTGCCCGCATGACCTGCCTTCCTTTTGAGTCTGTGCCATGATTTGCCTTACAATTGGTAAGGCATTTAATGTACATATCTGAACTTCTCATTAAAACATGATGTGTTAATTTTCTGAGATTGAAATGCATTAAAACATGATGTGTTCTGTTTTAGATTGGAATGCTAAGTCTTTAAGGTTCTGGAAATTGGTCTCTTGTAGTCATGAGTTTGCCTTCTTTAGACTCCAGACTCTTCTGTGGCTCTTACCTTAACAGTCTACTTAATTTGGGCATCCTTGATTCTGCATCACCATCTGCAACCAAATTATGACAGCCGTTCTGTAGATTCTTTTCCCCACTAAATATGTTGAAATAGGTATGTTTTGTTAAAGTAGTATATGATAGTTTAATTGCTGGCATTACCTTGAATGAGCTATTGTATGTGGTTAGTTGTCTTTTTTCAGTGCATGAATGTTATATTTCTGTTTTCTGGTACTATTGTATCTTTTTTGAAACTAGTCAGACCACTGAAACTATTTGTCACTGAGTTTCATATCTGGTTTGGCCTCTTGATGTCCTAAAGTCTCTGGTTTGTCTTTAATCGTGCAGATATTAACCAAAAAAAAAAAAAAACATAAAAGTTAAAATGAATTTGGGGTCAGAAAACTCTGTTACCAAAACAATGTTAGAACATAGATATGGTCTAGTGCCTAAAGCATACAGTTTCTTAAGTTTTCAGTCATTTTGTATGTTGAAATACAGTTAAAGTATTAATATCATTGGTTAATAGATCTCTCTGTAGTGGTTCCCCTGCTATTGCTGATGAGCATCATGGTAGAAACAGTAGCATTAGACACAAGTGTTATTCTTATTCAACAAAATATGGAGGTGTTATCCAGAAAACAAATCTGTTAAGTTACCGATTGTTCTGTTGTAGGTTACATGGGATGAACCTGAAGCTATGCAGGATAAGAGGTCTGTGAACCCTTGGCAGGTCGAATCCATCGGACCTGGATCGCCCCTTGATTCGGTGTATCCTCCGGTGAAGAAATTGAGAGTTCCTCTCAGATCTGCTTTGGGAACTGAAGGAGAATCCGGTCACTTTTTCGATATGGCTGGATTTACTAATCCTATGGTGCCCTACAGTTCATCATTTTTCAACTATAACACTCCCATTGGCATGCAGGGAGCCAGGCAAGATGCGTCTAGAGCATTTGGTTTAGTGAACTATGTGGATGAAAATCCCCCTATGTACACCTATAACATCTTTGGCAACAATGTGGTGCCAAAGCCAAAAGCTATCTGCACTGATCTCAATATTGGCAGTTCAGCCTCTGAAACCTTATCAACTGATAGCCCGAGTAGTGGGCATTCCTTTGGCCTAGAAATTTCTGGAAATCAGCAATGCAATACTTCAAAGATTGGTGGTGTTTCTTCCATCCAGCTATTTGGTAAGACTATTCATGCGATGAAGCCTGCTGAAAGCAATTTAGATGGTGTTGTTAGCCCATCAGATGATGGTCCAAAAGGCCTGGTGAAGCTGGATATGTGAGCATACCACCAGATCTTTCTTTGACCTGCCTGAAGGCACGGTGACCCGTGTCAAAGAGCCTCAGTCGTTAGGACCTTTCATCTTTGAGTGTGAGGTTCAGGCTATGGGTTGCAGATATATAGTTGTACAGGTATGCTCTCTCCAGTATATACACCCTGCTTATTTCATTCAGCAACAGAGAAATTTATGTGACTGAATGATTGATAAGGTACCTCCTCCAATTGTAAAAAGATTTGGAGTTCTTATGTTAATTTTCCCAGTATCTTAAGTGGAGATAGGAAATGGACTGGAAGTTTAGCTAGAGCTGCTAGCTATTTTCGTTTTAGACAGCAGTGTTTACTTTGGCTACCTGTAATATAGCACACTAATGAGTTAAGAGAGGGTAGATGCTGGATCTAAACTAGTACCTTTTTTCTGTTTATTGGTGATTAGTCCTTTTGCCTTTACACCCTAGATGTGATTTTGCACAAAGCCCACAGTGAACTATGTCATAGTGAAATTACCAAAACTGCACGATGGATAAGATTTTCTGTTGAAATGCAGGTAGACCTCAAGCATGACATATTTGACTTCTTATTCTGTAGCTTGGTACTGGCAAAAAGGGAAAAATGAAATAAAAAAGAAATCTGCAGCCTGGCGTCACATTTATTGGTACAGCTAGCATACACAAGCAATTGAATATGTTAATAGCATCAAATTAATTCAAAGTACACAGGGTTTTGACCTCGAGCATACGCCCTTCATTTTGGGTGGTAAAATGTCTGTTGAGCTAACAATTTCAGGTGATAGGCATCGTATATTTCTCCGTGTCATTATTGTGAGGTTATGATTGATCATCTCCACTTCATTCAAGTTTCTGTGATTCCATTTGCTCATTGGCAGGTATCTTTTCAGGAACTCTGACTCGACCAGCGAATTTTGTCGCGGGGAAGCAGAAGCCCATCCTCTTTGCTTTAGGTAGTTAAAAAAACTCCATGACACTCTCATCGGACGAGTGCAAAGTCTTAGTGTAAAGCTCCGTGCGGTTATGTTGGTTTTCCAGACATTTTAGAACTGCTGATAGACTGTTGTTTGATGTTTTTCCAATCAACTGTTCAAAGCATTGCATTGTTTGCTCATGATCTCCTTTTTGCTGTCCTCTTTACAATAGTTTTTGAATACGGATTTGCAGACTGACCTTGCCATGCACAGGCATTTCTATGGTCTCTCGAGCAACCGGTCTCTCCGGTCCTAATTTGTCACGTGGTCATTGGGTACGACACCTTATATTGGAATAACGACCAGGTGAACATGGCTAAATGCACCGTGACGGGGAATTGGTTCCTTGAGCATCTATAAAGAAACCCCCGCCATGCCAATTTGGTTTTTTGCAAGAGCTTTTCCTAAGAAAACATTGATGCAGCTCTTTCTTCCTCTATACGCCATACACTTAGATCTTATGCCTAGTTTGGGAGAGGAAAATCAGCTTTAAAGTTGGAGCGAGTTTCCCATTAATAGTCGAATTTAAAACATTATGAAATAGGCGTTAATGTTTAGATTTACAATTTATCCTCTTTTCTTATTATAGAAACACATGCGAGAAGCAGGAATTTCTTACGTAAACTCTTGGAAAATCACTTCCAAGAACTGCCATGATTTCCATCATAAAACGGTGTCTAGAAAATAACATAAAAAATTGAAATATAGTTGTATACAAAAAATATATATATATATTATAATATAATAAATATAAGCGTTAATGTTTATTGATGATTATTTTATTTTATGGAAAATAAACGATTTCAAAAATGTTTTTTTAAAAATGACTGTTTGCATCGTTTGAACTAATTAGTTAATAGAAGAGTGTTTTTATTGTCAACGACACTTTCTATTTAATTTTTAAAATTTTTTTTTATAAGTGATATGAGTGATCATTTATGAGTAAATATTTTCTAAATTGTTCATTTTTCGTGAAAAAAATGTATTCTATATATATCGATTTAACCTCTTTGTTAGGAAGTTGCCATGTCTTTCCATCACGAAACGGAGTCTAAAAAGGAATAAATCGGAGAATAGCAACATAATAATTGAATAAACTAGAGTGCGATGGACCGGATCAAAAAACCGAACTGGAGGTTAAACGATTTTAGCTAGTTATCAAAATCGATTAGACAGGCCGGGTCCGATGCGGTGTCCGAAACGCTGCCCCAACAAAAAAAAAAAAAAAAAAAAACGAAGCGGGTCCAATGGCGAAACCACAAGGAGCGGGCCGATTCGATGAGGCCGGTTCGGGTTTTGGGCCCCCTGGGCTATTTTTTCGAGCCCACCTTCTCAGCTTCCGTCCCATTCAAACGACAGTGCGTTCAGCTGCGGAGCGTTTTCTCGGAGGTTCGAAGCCTTTTGGAGAGCGAATCCATGGCGGCTTCCATCTCCACCTCCGGCAACCACGCTCTCTTCCTTTCCCTCCCTCGCCTTCCGCTTCGAAACCTTCCAGAACTATGGATTCCTCCGGCTCCCTCTCCACGGTCCGGGGCGGTTCGACCCTCGCCGGAGCGCGCGCCCGCGCAGGGTTCCCGTTCCCCCAGTCGCGCCGCCCGATTCGAGCGAGCGCGAGCAGGCAGCGTCGAGGACCGTCTCTCGCTTCTTCCCGTGGCGCCCCGGAGTCGTTCGTATGCTCCTTCTTCTCTTTTCCCTGCTGCTTCGTATGTCAGGCTTGGTGCATATGAATTGCTATCGATTCTGTTGGTTGTTTTGTGACGCTTTGAGTCTCGGGAAGCGTCGCGATAGTTCTAGTTAACAATTCAGGGGTCTATAGAAGTACGCTTTGATTTTTATAATATGGGACTTCGCTGTAGAGAATTGAACTGGCCAATTCTTGGAATGGTTTCTGTCATTTGCAGTTGTTGTTTTCTTTTCTTCAATTCGATATATCTGCACCGATCATTTGGAGTGGCTATCAGTGTACCTATGAACTAGCTGTCTTTGTTTTCTACTTCTCCTTCCATTTTGACACTGGCACGCCATTTGAGATGCCTAAAGTTCTCAACTTTTAATGCGAATATTGCTTTTTAGATGTAGGGAAGTGGATGGTAGTAGGAGGGAAGTACTTCCCTCATGAGTATTTTCATATTTGTATCTTAAAGCGAGAGCACTGAAGTGAAATACAACTGTAACATTCCCAAAGTTTAAAGTCCTGCTTCTCAAGTGCAAAGCTCCTGTTCGAGTACAAAATCATTTTAATTCTCTTCATTTGTTTTGATGTGTGTCTTCACTTACAGCCAACAAACAACAGATGAAAGTTCCACTTTCCCATCAACAGCCGTTTCCCTTGATTGATTTCCTTGATAATGTGGAGAAAGCTCGAGTCACCTTGTTTCCTTTCTCTTTGATGCCTTGCTGTTTTTTGATGTTACATATATTTTTCCAGTTGATTAGCAGTGGTTGTCCTCTTTTTGAAGTTGCAACAGAGATTCAGTTGCAGATTGAGAAAAAGGAAGAATGATTTACTATTTTTGACTAAAAGCTTTTGGAAAAGTTCTCAGGAAGCCAAATGCTGGCCGATCCTGTCAGATGCCAGAACTTCTTTCTTGCTGCTATGGCTGATGATACGACTGTTGTGCCGGAAAGATCAACATTACATGACATGCCTGAATCTGAAGATAGTGACAATAACCCGCAGCCACTGATGGAAATGAAAAGGATAATAGTAGTGATCTGAGCTTAGATGACAATAAAATGGTTCGTGTATGTGACAAGCTGATAGAGGTTTTCTTGGTTGATAAGCCCACTCCTACTGACTGGAGAAGATTATTAGCTTTTAGTAAGGAATGGAGCGATATCCGTCCTCATTTCTTCAGACGTTGTCAAGAGCGAGCCGACAACGAAGACAATCCAGGGATGAAACATAAGCTGCTTCGGCTTGGTCGGAAGCTCAAAGAGGTGGCCTTTGCAATTCATTATCTGAACATTACATTAGATATGAGATTTTTCATTTCAAAAGGTTATACAGGTTCACTAGATTTACGATTTTAAAGGAATGAAAGTTAGTCTGCATCTTGTATCCTTTGTATTGCAGCTTCAAATGTCATACTGATGAAATGTTGCATGTCTTAAACTATCGCCTTTCCTCTAAAAAAATTTGGCACTACTTGCTAGTTTGGACTTCTCGAAAGTAAAAGGCAATTTTCTTGCTTTCTTGCCAAAATTTAGAATTGCTCAAATTTTAAGAAATTATGAAAATCTTATATGTCAATATGTATGTCCCTATCATATATTGTGAAATTTCAGGTGCTTAAAAATGAAAGAAAAGTCAAAGTGCGTGGACTGTAAAGTTTGAGCAAAGCAAAAAGTAAAAATGTAAATGTCACTGAATCAGACCCTTAACTGTTTCTGACTCTACTTGGTGGATTCCCTTGGGCTTTTCTCTGCAGGTAGATGAAGACGTGCAAAGACATGATGAGCTTCTTGAAGTGATAAGAACTGCTCCATCAGAGATAAATGAGGTTGTTGCGAGACGCCGGAAAGATTTTACTAAAGAATTTTTCGTACATGTTCACACTGTAGCTGAATCCTACTATGACAACCCATCTGAGCAAAATGGTGAGACTCAGAACTTTTTATTTAACCTGCTTGTGATTGATTAATGTGGTGGATTATAATCTCCATTGCTTAATGTATCCAACATGAAGAAATGGCAGTCAGTTTCAGCTAACTGTCAACAATGCACCCCTAAATTTATGCATGCCAAGTTGTTTTATGTGTTTTTGTGATGCACCTGCTGATGGAAAATTGTAATTGGTGTACACCATGCTATGTAAACAAAGTACCTTCATGGTGACTGAATCATATGGAAATCTCACGATTTTAAGCCCTGAAGTGGACCTGTGTTCCACTTTGAGCATTGACAAGATCTCTTTTGCTTTCTCTATGATAGCTGTTGCGAAGCTTGGGAACATGTGTTTGGCTGCGGTACAAGCTTACGATACTGCAACTGAAAGCATTGAAGCCCTCAATACAGCAGAGTTGAAGTTTCAAGATATTATCAACTCTCCCTCTTTAGATGCTGCTTGTAAAAAAATAGACAATCTAGCAGCAAAAAATGAACTCGATTCAGCATTGGTGTTGATGATTACAAAAGCATGGTCAGCAGCCAAGGAATCGAACATGATGAAGGATGAGGTACAACAGTTCTTAATCTAACTTTTTATCTACTGTCACTTAATTGAGAATGCACTTGTGTATCAAAAGTGACATCTAGGACGAAGGGATGAGGAAAAGAAACTTGATTATGGGAACTAGGGGAAACCAGAGGATCTATTCCATGATGAGTTCAGTTATTGTAGTTCTTTCATCTATTTTTCTAAAACCTAATGGTAATTAATGATACTAAATTCGACTGCCAATATCAATATAGCAGTTTTTTAGTGAACACTTCATGGTTGTAGGCTAATGGCAGATGATATAGCTGTTCATAATGCTCTTTTACTATACATTTTGATAGGTGGATGCATTCCACTTTTTTTCGGGTAAAAACCAGGGAAAGTTTCTTTCTTTTTTCCTGCTTTATTTCACTGATTTTAAACACGCAAATGGAGTTGAATTTACTTTTCCATAACTTGTTATGGATTAAAGTGCAGTCCCTCAACTTCAAGTCTATGAAATGCTGCCTCCAAATCCTGTCTCATCCAACAGTTCGAGACGAGTTCAGGGGAATTTTTGAAAATGCTTGTTTAGTTGGTCATGGTTTCTTCTTTATTCCAGGTCAAGGATATACTGTATCATTTGTACGTGAGTGCAAGAGGCAACCTTCAAAGGCTGATGCCAAAAGAGATAAGGATATTGAAGTACCTTCTCACCATTGAGGATCCCGAGCAGAAAGCTTCTGCCTTGAAAGACGCATTTACCCCCGGAGAAGAACTTGAAGGGAATGATATAGACTGCCTCTACACGTATGTACAGGAAGTATTCCTTGTCTATTGGTCAAGCCATGAACTGCACGTTGGTCAAATGTATTGCATTGGCATTGTGAGTTTAAATGGGAAATGAGATTAAGTGAGAGTAAAACCAACAGAAATGTCTAGGAAAAGGAGAGGAAACTACAAAAAGAAATCATTGAGGGATGGGCCATTGTAACTTGAGTGCCATTTTGCTGTGGCATATTCCAACTGATTGAAGAACTGCCCCTGATTCTTTTACTGTAAAAACTGTAGGCCAGTTATTTTTCATTAGATGCATCATAATTGTTTCATTTCCAATCTGCAGGACTCCAGAGAAGCTTCACACGTGGATAAGGACAGTGATAGATGCGTACCAATTCAGTCGGGAAGGTACTCTTATCAAGGAAGCTAGGGATTTGATGAACCCGAAAATCATTGAGAAGTTAAAGGAACTGAAGAAGCTAGTCGAAGACCAATACATGTGAATCTCAAGGATGAGTCTCTTATTGCAGATGCTGATCCAGCAGTGGTCATATTGAACCCGAGGTCGCTTGGTTTCTCGGACTGTATTCTTTATCTTTTGATATTGCTTTACAGTGTATAATCACATCCTATCCTGAAAGAATCATGTCCATAAAGGTTCACCACATTAGATGCTGATGGGTTCAACATTTTGTTCTACGATTTTGTCATATGCAGTGTATGCAGATTTGTATCCTCTGTATCTGTACATTCGGCCACCACTGTGTAACTTGCAAGCTAGGGGGTGTAAAAATGTTTGGAATTGTTCCCGCTCCACTCTCACCCAAGGAACTTGATTGTTTGCTTCTCGATCTGTAGATGCTGCTGCCCTCGAAGCAATGGAGGCTCTTCTTCGATTAACTTTCTGGGGGATTTGAAGTGGGCTAAGATGAAGCAATATGCAGTCAACATAATGGGGTTCTGAGATGCACAGAAAACGTGCTTTTCGATTTTGCAGGTGATTTGTTTTATTTAAATGAATTGGAACAGATGGAAGTCTCGGTAGGACCATTGTTCAGCAGCTTCATTAGCTTGTCATATACCGGAAGCGTATCTATTGTCCGGCGGCATCACGGTCAGCCTTGTGGTCGTGACAGTTCATCATAGTGGCTGCTCTTTCATCTAAACTTCATCTTCCTAGTCTCTTGCGTACCATGTATGGAAAGAGAATTATGCAGGAATTAGTTTCTTTCCAAACCCTTCAATGCAAAATATATATGATGAAGTAATGATTTGCTCACATTGTCAATGTTAACTCAATTTTGTTTCGAGGTGTCCGAGAAAACTTAACGAATATGGAAAATCCATTTTTTCGATGCGTGAAAATCTCAAAAATTTATTCGTAAAAAATTCTTCTACTCTAAACGGAAGACTTCGGTATGATTTATGTAAATATATGCCTACTTTGGGTTTCAACAAGGAAAAGGCGCCTTACTCCTTGTTGTACGTACTGTGCACTCAATTTTCTAGTATGAGGACTGAGCAAAATTAATTCTAGAGAAAGTTCTAAATAAGAGTTTGAACGTGTTATAATTTTCTTAAATAAGAGCGTAAAGTAAATCTGATTCAAGTAGGGGATCAAGATAAAAGTTTAAAATGATCATATCAACCACTAAAAATGGTTTAACTTTATTGTGCAAATAGCACTTTTGTCTTTTACCTTTCAAAAAAAAAAAAAAATCCTTATATGTTATTCGTTTTTATTTTTCTTTATTTTTCCTTTTTTCCACTTCTCTCCAATACCGAACTTAGGCAGGGCCCACCTTTGCCGATGTCTGTCAAGGACGGCCTTCAGCTGCCTTTGTTGGTGTTGGGCAAGGGTCGTCCTTGCCCTTGCCCTGCCTAGGGCGGCCCTCACCTAAGGTCATTGACCTTCGTCGACCATTAACAAGGTGCAGCGATGGTTGATGGAAGGAAGAGGAAAAAAGAAAAAAGAAAAAGTAAATGAAAAAAAAATTAATTTTTTTTTACTAAAATACTCCTTCAATGACCGAGATAATCATCAGCTGGCCAAAAGCTCTTATTTGAGATGATTTGACCACTTTAAGCCTTTATTTGAGATTAATATGGATAGTTTAAGCTATTATTTGAAATAATATCCACTTTGAATTTTTATTTAAGAAATTGAGAACGCTTCTTGCATTTAATTTGCTAAGGGTCAAAAAGATTGTTAGAAAGAAAAGGAAACCGTTAACTTTTTCATTCTTTAACTTGTCTGTGTCTCACCAATACTTCTACAAACTTTTTGACTCTTTTTACAATCTGCAAATTAGCAATTTTGTACTACTTTACCTATTTTTACTTACAAGATTCAAAATTAGTAACTTTTATATGAAATTAACAACATAAATTAAAATGATTTATCAATTTTTGTCAAATTAAATTACCAACTAATTTTAGGATATTAACTCTCATTTAAATCACTTATCAATATTTGATTGTATTTTCATTATCAGCTTTTCTAGAGTCGTTAATTTTTATTTATCTTGATTAACAACCCCTTGAAATATATTTCCAACCTAAATTAACTTGCTCATTTCAGCCAGAACCTAAATTAACTTTATTCACCAACTCTCTTTCAATATTACGATAAAATATGAGATACCAACTCAAATTTGACTTACTTATGGACATTAAATTGTCAACCTTAAACTTTTATTTTACTTTTCTTATCTACTAGTTGGACTTACCCACTTTTTTTTTTCCTTTCTTTCAAAAATTACCGATCTTTAATAAGTTACTTAATTCTGATTAAGTTATCAACTATTGGATTAACAGCTCTCGTTGAATTACTTTTTACGGAAAAAGAGAGATTTAAATAGGAAGCAGAAGCTACTCAACCTATACATCACAGATGTTAAAATGTGAAAGTTCTCATTTTGAAAATTACTTATAAAAGGCGACAAATCCAGTTTATTAGGGAATAGTACAGTAACCGAGATAATACTAAAGCTTCACATTATCGCTCTTAGATCCGCAGCCTATCACAAAGACGAACTAACAGACTGGCTGGACAAAAAGGAAAAACAAATGTTTAGAAAGGATATGCAGTATAAGGCCGAGAATGAAGTATCTCTTCAAGCACCTCTTGCCGAAAAACTACAAATTCTAAGGATTCACAGTCGCCTTATGCTAGCAAAATAGGAGGGATTCCATTCCAATCTCCCTAAGAAAATATAGTATAGCAAGAAAGAAACGAAATGCAGAGCGGGGCAGGACAAGATTGTATCTGTGACTTTCTATTTCATCAATAAGTTTTGCCTCAAGCTATTGTTCATGTCTTAAATGCTGAAGGTATTATGATAGGATTCCAATTGCGATAAGATACTACATTTTGTCAGACAAAAGGCAAACCAGATCACCCGCATGAGAAGGCTCAGTTTAAAAGACTGCAAGTGGGATACACCGAGCCTAAGTTCCTTCTTCGTGGACTAGCCGTGGTTTCCTGAGATTGAGGAGAGATTCGGGAGTTGAACCTGTGACCTTGTCTTGCGAACCAAGTCTCGAGCCACTCGACCAACCACTGAGGTGATGGGATAGGACACTACATGTGAAAGGGTTATGGCCACAAAAACCATCGACATGGTTTTCCATCTACTAACGAATTGTACCATCATAACTAAGGATCTGTTTGATAAAATGTCTCTCCAAGTGAAATGACTAATGGGGAATATGCTCTAAGAATGAGTGCCTTCTATACATAAAATCGAGTACTGATCACATTTATTGACTTCAATACTTACAGACCATAATATCAGAATATCTTCATTCTTCACCAAGTTTTCTCATTTTACAGAAACAACCATATAACGCCAAAATTCAGCTGATGTTAAGAGGCAAAAAGGCTTTACCTGAAGAAAATGGTAAAGTAGAAACAATCTTGAATAACTACAATAGGATAACTACAGCTGCCCTTATTAATTATTCTCTTTTCACAAGCAAGTTTTTCCATGAAAAGACAAAAGTAAATAGAAAAAAATTCCAAACCATATAATTGTAGTGGGAGTAGAAAATTAGGAACAGTACGCAGCGCACGAATTTGCTAAAACAGCAAATAGGCAACACTATAAATATTGCATAGCCTTAGGAAAAGAAGCATATCAATATTCCTTAACTTTAACTTTTCTCCAATCATTGAATGAATTGCAAACTAATAGTAACTTACTTACCTGCCTTGAAAAGGGCAGTGTTCTCTTTCTGAACAAAATTCACGAGCAGCAATTTCCCGTCCCTCATTCTGTTGAAGCATAATAAAGTGTCGAGCCATATGATATACTTCATGTTGGAAAAATATGGCTTCGAATTGGGTAGAACAATAAAGTTGGATCTTTAGAATACTCAAGTCGGATTTTGAGGCGTGATATCACTTTCTTTAAGGATTTATTTACGCCACTACGTTGCTAATGGTCACCGGCAAATTTCTTCCATGATACAACAAAGTCTCGAATGAGAATATTAGATATCAATTATAGTATTTCTTTAGGGTTTCTCTAAGAAACAATTGAAAAATAATGGCTGTAGTTTCTCTCGAAAGAAAATGAAAAATGGAAGAAGTTCTATGTTTGATCTCAAAACAAACGTATTTATCTTTTTTCTTTCGAATAGAGGCAACTTTTCAAAAGGTTGCAAAAAAGAACAAAGACAACCTTTCGTGAAAAGTACGTTTCAAAGGTTACGTTGAAAAAGCATAAAAATTTGAAAATAAATAAATAAATAATCGTAACTTTTTGTGAACAGTCGCCTTTGTTTCAACAAGATTTTATAGTTAATATTTTATATAAATAAATCCGAATTTTCAATAAATAAAATTAACGATTGTTGGTTAATGTCAAATCTCGTCCACGTGCGCACTCACATTTTTTTGATGTGGGACAAGGCACCTCTTCATTTGTTTTATAAACAAATTACCAACAATCCCCTACTTTTGTTTATAAAACAAAAAAAATAAAATAAAAATTTCTGTGAGAAGGTCTCTTTTGAGTTAAACCTTTACTTAGTGCAAGCATCTCAAAGCTCCATCAAAGTGACAAGTAGCTTGGCTTTAAACTTGTACTTTTATATAATAGAACCGGACATACTGCACATACAATAACCTCTTGTTTCAGCGAGAAGTTCTATATTACTCCGCACTATTATGGCATTGTGCTTGATTCTGTTTCATGAGCTCTCTAGAAAGGAACCCTAACTTTCGTAAGAAGCGGCACCACTTCTAAGCTCATATAGGTGAAGTATTTACTATGTGTTTCTGTTACTATCAACACATTACAAGTTTGTACTATTTCATTAAGAATTCAATTCAACCTACAAAACGTAACAAACGATACTGACTTCTCATATCAGGGCTACGTCAGTATCAAACAATCACATTCAATAACTTGTTTTTACCCATTAAACCTTGTAACTAGTGATGTTCTAGAAAAATGTTGGGTTACCATTATTGGTGATTTCAATTAAAAGGTTTCAACCCCGTTTCTTATGAGGTCATTATTATCATATGTCTTGGTAAAGCCTTCCTCAAAGGATTGGCAATATTATTACTTGACCTCATGTAAACAATTGTTATGGTACCATCTTTAATCAATTATCTCATATACTCATGTCTTAAACTAATATGTCTAAGACTTACCATTATAGGTGCTATTATAGGCTCTTGCCAAAGTAGCCTAACTATCACGGTGGATAGAAATAGGAGGCATAGGACTAGGCCATAATTTGATATTCAATAACAAATTCATAGTCCATTCAGCCTCTTTCCCAGATTCTGCTAAAGCAACGATTCAAATTTCGTAGTTGAGTGAATTATGCACATTTGTTTTTTGCTCACCCAAGAAACCACACATTTACGTAATGTGAAAATTAATCCATTAGTGGATTGTTTATCTCTCACACTTGTAATCCAACTAGCTTTGGTATATTTTTCTAATATAGCCGGATTATTATAGAACAATAAGATAACCCTCCAATGTTCTATATTGGATTACTAGTATTTACTCAACTTGCATATACAAAAGTAATATCAGGTCCACACCCACTACGTGTTCATGGGCGTGGAAAAAAATCCTTCAACTTCGAAGACACTTTAGGCTCTCTTTCTTTTGGAAGATTGGCCACGGTTCCTCTGTTTCCTTATGGCACGACAATTGGCTGGAGTGTGGCCCGCTTCTCTTACTTATCCCGCCGGACCTTGTGGAGAGCTGTCGCCTTCCAAGCTATTCTGTAGTGGCGGACCTTTATTCTCCCGTGGGTGTTTCCTTGAGAGAATCCCTCGCAAATATGGGAATTACTATACCCATTCTTTCTACTGATTCTGACCGTTTCACCTGGCGAGAAGATCCATCAGGTTCGTTTTCTGTTGCCTCTGCCTGGAAATACATCAGGGTTAAAAAGAATCGAGTGTCTTGGGCTTCTATTATTTGGGACAATGACCTTGCACCCAGATTTCAATTTCATTTGTGGTTGCTCGCAAAAAATAGGCTGCCAACTCAGACTCTCCTTCTCTCTTATGGGAGGATTGAGTTCTCAGTTTGTGCTTTTTGCTGCTCCGTTCCCGACTCCGTGGACCACTTGTTCTTTCGCACAACGTCTGCAACTCTTGCGTTCTTTTGGGCTTCTAGATGTAATTTACCTTGGAAGAATAGAGTTTGGAAGGACAACCTCTCTTGGGCTCTCAAATTCCTATCCGGCAAAGATTTCTTTCACAGTATTGCCCGTTTCTCTTTTGGGGCTTTATGCCATTTCATATGGAAAAAAAGGAATTCTATCATCTTTCGAGGTGATTCTTTGGCAATTCCGGCCATGAAGAATCACTTGATCAAGGTTGTGAAGGATAAGGCTCTTTTGTTCTCTAATGTCCCGCCTACTCCAAGAAACAAGCGACTCCAGAGAAGTTGGGGGTTCGATCCGTCCATCTTCAGCTCGGCGTCCTCTTCCTAGCTCTCCTCCATCTCTTCAATCTTTGGAGGGGTGCCTGAGGGTCATTAGTCTGTAATTGTAGTTCAGCCGAGTAGTTGCTGCTTTGTTTCCTTCTCTCTGTATCTTTTTGTTTCGGCACCCTCACACTCTCCCTGCGCCATAGCTAAAGTGTGAGTTACGGTGCCGATTTCTTGTTCATTTCTCCAAAGTTAATATATATTCTTACCTTTCACCAAAAAAAAAAAAAAAAAAAAAAAGTAATATCAGGTCTAGTATAATGTATCGCATACATTAAATACCCATAGCACTCACATTAAAAACTCTCCACTAGGAATCAAATGGAGTACTTATATATTTGAAAACAAGATGTTTAAATTTATGCAACATCTTCTCCGTGTAATCACTTTAGCTCAAAGAATAACCCCCACTATTTTTTAATTTTAATACTTAAGATAGTATCTGCTTCTCCTAAATATTTCATTTTGAAAATGAAAGCTAGATACTTCATAGTCTCAATGACTTCAAGTCCCCTTCGGATACCCCCACCACAAGAATATTTCATGAGGCATCCAATCAAAACTATGCATTGTCATATTTCATGCTCAATGAAATACATACATCAAAATAGAAAACCAATGCAATTCTACTCTCTTAGCTCATTTATGCTATTCCTTAGAATCAAATCTATGAGGGGCAAGGACAGCAAATAGAACACATTAGAACCAAACAAGGGACACCCAAAAAACCCATTTAGTATCTCCAGATTGCCTCCATAAATAGAGCACTACATATCATCCTATGCATGTAAGAACATTCTCTAAAAATTCAGTAAATGCGAGCGAATCGAGTATCGAGGTATCAAAAGTGCATAAACTGGAATTGAGAGAGGCGAAAAGAAGATACCAGCAATTCTAAGAATGGAATCAACAACACCGAATAATCCGAATCTTCTAAAAGGTATAATCAGAGCCATACCTCATTTTTTCATCAAATTGCACGCAAGGGCAAAACCATAAATTTAACATTATTATGCTTGAAACCATTAGATAATATGATTAAATCGAATTTTCATGCCATTGCTTATGTGCTCGCATAAGCCCATAATAACATAAACATTCATGCACATATTAATCTAGGACATCAAGCAATCAAACCGATTCCAATTAATCTTGTGCTTGAATGCATGGCTCAAAAATACTATAGCATGAAACGAATCAAGGCTAAAAGTCTAGCTCAATCACACAATACCAAAATTCTACATTTTAAAGTTTTGATCTTTTCTTTCTCGATAAAGATTAGAAACTATTATATGCATCAACAAGAATCCCATGGTGCAAATGATAGATTAGAGACAGACCCTTCAATTTACTTTGACCAATTGATTCATCCCTTGTACATACATAAATTTCATCCACAACAAAGATCCTATTATAGAGAAGCAAGAACATCAATATCTGTAGACAAATGTCTCATTAAAAGAAACATACTCAGGATGTCACCACTGGCTAATCATGCATGAAACACTCATTAACTTCAATTTGATTAGAAACAAGAACCTGAATTGGAGGAAGCTTTGATGGCCATTTTCTTGCTTGCCCCACAGCCAATCCGAATTTTATTTAATAGGCCACATCAAACTCGACGATATGAATGGGATTAGCAACATTCGACAACGATGAGCGACACAGTCCAACTCAACTTGTCAAAGGTCCAACTCAAGACCAATGAAATAATAAATGGAATGAAGCAAATAATCGAGAATATTATCACAGCTGATATGATCATTTTCTTCCCAAATTTCAATGAAATCACATACCTTGTTGATTGTGCACGCAAGAGAGCTATTGGCAACTTTGATGCTGATGATGATTACATTGGTAGCGTCGAAGCCATTCTCCGGCGAGCAATTGCCATTCGCAATATCACACGTTGACTCGTCGCGGGTAGTGACGTAATCTTGTGCTCCCTCGGAACCTTCGCTCTCACGTCGCCATTCCTCCTAGACAGGACGTAGAGAGGACGAGGCCCACCAAAGTTGCGAGGAAAGTCCCCAGAATGTACTGATAGATCACCACCATCTCCATTTCCTTCTCTTTCTCCTTCGAATGAATCAACCAATGAGACCATAGAGACAGAGACAACAGAATGGAGATCTCGCGCTCTCCTCATCTCATCGTGTCTCAGGCAATGCCAATGTCACGCAGCGAAAGAGCGAATTGCAGTTTCGAAATCACCCTTCGTGGCCAGAAATTCAGGACCCAGGATTGATGTTTCATACGGGACACTTAAAGATGGATCACGTAAATTGATGAAATTGGGGACAGCAGAATGGCAAGGTCTCCATCCCTCCTTGGAGAACCAACGTGTCAACGCCACATGTCAAATCCACCAGAAACCACTGCAACACTCCCTTTTGCCACTTTGGCCTCTTTCTTCTATCGTCGTCTTCTATTGCCCACTCCAAAAAACCCTCTCTCATTCACGGTCCTCAATGGCGCATTCTCTTTAGGAGTTCGACCCTCCTGTGGACGCCGCTGCTTCACCAACGTCGTCATGCTTTAAAGACAAGGATGGCGGAGTCTTGAATTACGACGCTAATTTCCTGGAGCAAAAGGTAATGAACGAGGCTCTTGCTTACTATGCAAAATCCATCGTGGACATATCACACGAGACAGCATCTCATCTCATAAAAACGACGTCAAGGATGCCGAGACTCCGATCCATGAGATTGAGTGCAAGTTACGAAGGCTTCTATTGACTATCGGAGTTACGGCCAACAAAAGGTCTCAATTGAGATCCAATCGCTTCAGGCTCTCAGCCATGAAGCAGTGCAGAACAGAACACTCGGTGCTTCTTTGAAACTATGGCCAACAGCGATGATGATTGTTGGCGTCGACTAGAAGCCATTGAGGAACAGACCTGTTGACAAGTGAAAGAACCTGTCCATTTGCATGCGTCTGGTGCTCGCATTGTGCAATGGCGAACCTGGCTTCTTGCATCTTTATCCACGGCCACACGTTGCCTCGAGATTTGCTAATCGGCATTGGCAAGGGACTCGATTTCAACTGCTTCCTCAAGACAGCGTTCCACGACATGTACGACATATATGGACGCTTGGCTGCTTGGCTAGATGCTGAATAAGGATGTGGCCTCCTAGAACTCCAAGATCCTTCATTTTCACGTACTCTTGATCTCTTGGACGCCCACGGGCGTGGTAGGGAGCCTTCGTACGTGGCGAGAGGGGAAACATTCGCCATCTTCTTCTTCTTCTTCTTCTTAGTCTTCTCCTCATAAATTGAATCGGACTCTTAATTTATGACAGAACCAAAATGGACATAAAAAAAAAAACGAGAGAAAATTCAAGAGAAAGAGGGAGCCTCCCTTGCCACCATGAGTGGGCTGAATGCCATAATGACCAGAGAAATTTGTTCATGGAACGAAGAAGAGGGCTCCATTTGCGTTTTACACATCCTTTGCTTAACCCACCATCAACCACATCCTTAACTTATTGTTGCACAAATAAATTCTTAAAATTGTTGGAAAAATATGGCTTCGAATTGGATAGAACAACGAAGTTGGATCTTTAGAGTACTTAAGTTGGACTTTAAGGCGTAATATCACTTTTTTTAAAGATTTATTTGCCCCATTACGTTACTAATGGTCACCGGCAAATTTCCTCCAGGATACAACAAAGTCTCGAATGAGAATACTAGATATCAATTTTAGTATTTCTCCATGATCTCTCTAAGAAACAATCGAAAAATAATGGATGTAGTTTCTCTCGAAAGAAAATGAAAAATGGAAGAAATTTTATGTTTGATTTCAAAACAAACGTATTTATCTTTTTCTTTCGAATAGAAGCAACTCTTAAAAGGTTGCAAAAAGAACAAAGACAACCTTTCGTGAAAAAGTAACTCTCAAAGGTTACGTTGAAAAAACATAAAAATTTGAAAATAAATAAATAAATAAATAATCGTAACTTTTTGTAAACAGTCGTACTATTTCAACAAGATTTTATAGTTAATATTTTATATAAATAAATCCGAAATTTTCAATAAATAAAATTAACGATTGTCGGTTAATGCCAAATCTCGTCCACGTATGCACTCACATCTTTTTGATGTGGGACAAGGCACCTCTTCATTTGTTTTATAAACAAATTACCAACACTTCACACATATCTAGAAGACATCTTAAATTAAATAGACAATCAACTCCCATCTCACATAATTGGATAATATTTTCAACCCCATGCCATACTTCCAATGAAATTTTGTGGTTGCTTTTTTCTCTCTCTCTCTCTCTCTCTCTCTCTCTCTCTCTTGTTTAGGGAACGAAAATCCAGGGCTCTGAACTTAAAAGTATATCTCTTGCCTTCGTCTGCCAATAAACATTGAAACGACACCATTCATTTTTAAAGGATATAGCCTGCATAATCAATCATCATCAAACATTCCGACCAAGGGAGAAAATCATAATGAAATTGTAAGATCTGCTAAATTGTCACAACACAACAGTAATATTTATGATACTACACCAACTTAATTCAGATAACAGCAAAGCTTCCATGCTTTATATAGCCTCATATGAACTTGTCTAAATACTGCATGCGGAAAGAGGATTTCTCCTTCTTCCTTTTGAAAGAAATCTTCCACGTGAGTGAAAATACATGCTAGGAAGAATATTGTAGACATCATCTTGTGAAGTGGTCGCTATTCATGTGATTTTGCAGACAAGGTCAAGCAAGTGGGCACGGTTCATTAAGCAAGTGGGCACAGATTATATGATGAGTCAACATGTATTCAACATGAACTCGTCACTATTTACATGAAGAAGGCACATGTAAAAATGAACCAAAGCTCATACGAGAACACATGTTAAGCGGCAGCAATCTCCCTGTCAACTTAATCAACAGGTGCAGGAATAAGAGAAAAACATGATCCATAAATTTAGAGATTGTAAGATAAGAACCAAAACTATAAAAGGAATCGACTGAGTTTCATCCCACCATTTTGCTGAACTTGAATATGAGCTCTCATTTCAGATGCACATGAAGATTTTGCTCCAGATAAGCTGGTACGTCTACTTAACAATGTAAAAAATACACAAATCCCTCTACGTTGATTACTCATCCCTGTCACAATTCAGCTGAAAGTCGGGTCAGTAATGGAGTGGAGCAATCAAACAAGAAGGACTGGTTTCGATTGGAGAAAGACTCGGCATATAGAGATATTAGCAAGTTCGTTCAGTCTCTTCTTCCCTGCCCAACTGATCGACTCCTAAAGAAAATGTCAAATAGTCAAAAGAACATGCCCAAAAACTCCATGGAGAAAGAGAGTCAAAATTAAATACCATTACTTACTAGTTCAATTGGAAAAGAGACAAGAAAGCAAACTATTGTTAAATGCAATATCATGCCATCACCACAATATGCATTCAAAATCAAGACACTTCACGCACGTATATGGAGAAGGTGTTCATTTACGTATAAAACCAGAGGAAGGTTTGTTTTTAAGAATCAGAGAGCTACTTATGTCGGTGCTTTAGGTATTGAACACATTCATCTAAACATGGCTGTTCATTCACAAAATGGTGTTCCAATTACTTTAAGGACATAAAAGCACCAAATACCAGTTTAGAACAAATTGAACTGTGAGAGGTCAATGCGAAATACTTCAGAAAGCTGAAGATCAACGAAATATCTCAAAAATTGAAGAGCAAATTATTTGATCACGTATAACCAAAAGCACCATATAGCTACTAAGGAGCTCCAAAACAAAGAACTAAACAAAATAACAAGATAGCCAACCGTACTATACAAGCATGCAAAAAAATGAAAGTCATGAAGCAAGCTCAACCTGACTGGAGAATGTGCAATTAAAAATCTAACCATAGTATCCTCCCTTTACCACATCATGGGGGTTTACAAGAGATCCCAGAGGCTCGCTTAGTTCCTATTTGTGGTGCACAATCTTGTGGAATGTAGATAGTGGCTATGATGATTCGATAGAAAAGAAGAAATAGTGTATATTTTTCGTTGGGGATTTCCTGGAAAAAATCGTCGCATCTTTCTACGATTTCGTATGAAAGATATTCAATCCATCCAAATCGAAGTTAAAGAGGATATTTATACTTGTCGTGTCCTTTATATGGAAATCGGAAATCAAAGGACAGGGCTGTTCCCTTGATGCATACTGATGAGAATTTGACTCCGTGTGAAATTGAGCAAAAAGCTGCCGAATTGACCTTATTTCTTGCGCTTGAAAAAGACACTCACATCTCTGCTGGTCTCATGGAAACTGTGGATTGGAAAATTTCTAGTACTGTAACTAGAATCAACAGTGATGTTGAAATATAAACTACAACTGAGCCAAATGATAAAAGCAAACATGTGCTCCAATGGAAACGTAATCTGCCCCTCAACAAACACTGAATTGGGTAACACTCCAAAAGCTTCAAGAACTATAATATTTCTTTTCGAACTCTCTTTCATAATGCATTACAGCTATGAGGAGTAACATTACAGTTGCCTCAAGAGCACCAACAATGTCATTCTGTAAATGAAATTGGAAAATATAACACAAATGCTAAGGCAAAGAGGTATTGCCAAACTCTGAAAAAACACCTGCCCTAAGCAGTTATCACGTGACAGAAATTGAGAGAATTGAAACCTATGGGAATTGATCAATCATGACAATTAGCAGTATCTATGACAGGTTGAACATCTTGACAATTTATATTTTCATGAGGAAGAATCTTCTAAGTGAATCGAATGTTTCTCAACTAGAAGTTTGACGAGGGGATCCTCCACATCACTGTCAACCTGGGTCTTGTCTCGGCAAACTGAAACCTTTCCATCACCTGTGACGACGATGACCTCCTCTTTCCGAGTTAAAAGCTCATTGGCCACTACCACATGCATTTTGTACTTACTAAGAGCCATATCTGCCTTCTTCAGCAGGATGTTCTTATCAGTCTCTAGCTGTCATTTAGAAATAAAAAAAAAGTTATATCAGGGATTCATATCAAGTCTCAATCAAAGATACGCTGGGTGATACCTTCAGCAAATTTTAAACAGGAGAACAAAGTAATATCCAACTAAGAGTTCACATCGCTGCCAGGGAAAATTTGCAGCTGGCTCAGGTGAGCAGCTGCTGAGTTGCCACTCATTACTGACTCTACTTGTTAATATAACAAGGAAAGGGAGCTTGTGTAATTACTCCAACATGCATTTGTTGAATTATTTTCTATATTTCTAGGACCTTCATCATCTATTCAATACTCTTGCTGGTAACAAGTTACATTTTAGTTGCAAATGCTACTATGATAGAAGCTTATGCTGCAGGCCATTATATTACCCTGAATAGTAGATTTCAGATAATGGGATAGCTCAAATATTTGAATCCCAAGGAAGGTAAATCAGTCAGTATGTCTAACTTTGTGTTCTATTTTTTAAACTTCAACTGGACCACGAGTAAACCTTACAAGATCGATATTTTTACAGGGCATGTGGCAAGGAAATGGTTTTCATTGTGGACAAACACAGCTTTGTTTTCACTTTGACTGCACTTTTTTTAGATAATTATCTTCATTAAACTGAAAGGACAATAATGTTTAATGCTGTTTTACTCAATATCAATAACAATCATCCATAAAATCTAAGAGTATTCTCCATGGACAGGTTTTTTTGTAAATGGATGAGAATCCTCCATGGATAGGGTTTTTTGGTCACTAGAGTTGGACAATTTGTCCCTTCTGACATACATGCTATTGAATTTATTATGATGCTTTTTGGACAGCAAACTTCAATAACTTCTAATTAAACTTATGGTTGCACCAGAATGAATAGATTGCAAATAGCTGACCTTAAATGAAATGCAATAGGCAAATGGAGCCCACTCTTTTCTCAAGACAGCTAGCATTTTTGGAACTTGAACGAGACTCATATCAAGCGGACCTGATCCTGACTGTATCTTGTGTTCTGCCTGTACAAACATGCAACTTCCAAGTTAAAGAGAAAGGATAGAAAACAAAATTAGAACACTCTAATCACATTTTTAGCTATCTATAGAGTTAAATGAACTGAGACTACAACTGGTGAGCAAATGTGATTTAAGCCAGCCAAAGTGACAGAGGAATCCAATTTAATGGCTTAAAACTAGCCAACCTAATCTTAGAACACTGTGATGATGACTAAAAATCTACTTCTTAGTAACTAATGCTGATGCGCAGTGTAAGAAGAACCAGTTCTTCTGACTTAACCTACCACAAGAGAGAATTGTCTAGGTATTCCAACTCACTTCAGGAAGCATTCAGGGACACAAAGATTTTGCAAAGATAACCCTCAACAGCTTTCACTCCTCAGAGGTTGGTATTCAAATGAAAGTAGCCAAATGACAAGGAATGACTACTTAATTCACTTGAAATGATAAAACAGGGACATCATCTTCTAAAAATATGGCAAGGGGGGGGGGACCGATGTAGCTTCCCAATTTAAGCAACAGCACTTCACAATGAAGGCATCCATGTACTTGACATTAACAAACAGAGGCAGGAAAAGCTCTAGTCCAACTTTTTTCCAAGAAACCACTACTGCAAAATGAATTGAAAGAGTTTCGGCAGAGTCTAAACAATTACCATGCTTTTCCAAGGTACATAAAAATCAGACACCGCAGCTGCAAGATAAAACATTGCATGTGGCCCAAGAACCCTAAGTGATGTTGCAACCATCTGTAACATCTGCACACACCAAATCCTTGTTATGTGTGCTTGAACAACCAGATCAAAGAGCAATAAATTTTCAAAGTGGAATAATGACCACACCAATGAGTATGCAACAAATGTTCTGAAACTTCACTGTAAAGAGAAAGGTCCTTTAAAGGATACAACAAGACTGGGGAAATGAATCAAGTTGAAGGAATTTTACATTAGAAACAAAGAGATGCCTTTATGCAAAACTTCTCATGTCTATCATAGTTTTATAATGCATGGGGTCCGTGTTATATCTTTGCCACCTTAAATCTAGCATCTAACATTAATGAGATGCTCTGAATGAGTAAACAAACATTCTAGTTTGTTTCATATTGAGAAAACATATTTGATTTTTAGAATTAATCACCTACCTTATATATCACTTCTTGCCATGTTAATTTTTTCATATTATTCTTGCTTATTCCAAGCAGACAAGAGAAGAAGAAAGGAGGAGGGGGCTGGAGGCTTATGAAGCATCAAATAATTCATAAGCTAATTATTAAATTCACAACACAAGCAAAGAAAGTGCATCAAACTAATAGTTTACATTTGTTTAAGGAACTTGTTGGTTGAGCCAACTATATAAAGTACATACATGTCTTCAACCTATTGAAAATAGGTAAAGCGCAGCAATTACATGCATCACAAGACATTTGAACGTGCAAACATTACCTTTACATCCTAAAACCACATTAAGTGTAGCTAATTGAATGTTCTAAGGACACTCATAACATTTTTCAAAAAGAAGGTGCTATTAAAACATCAAAAAATGTTCATAAGCTATGTAATAAAATCATCAATCAAGAGATCAAACTGCATTCAACATTTAAAAAAAAAAGAAAGAAGAAAAAAAATCAATGGGAGCAGTCTGTAGGTTTGACAAATCCTGCCTCTGACATAGTGCACCACATAAAGTCCTTAAAACGGCATTGTGCATGATTAACTGAGAATAAAAAGTCCAAGAGACCTTTCTTGATGTTGCTCACATAATTTCCATCTTAGTAAGAACATAAAAATTAGCGATACAAACCTGAAGATATTCAAAAATGGTTGTGAAGGGAAGTTTCAGCAATAATCCTTTTTCAATTACCTAAAATTGGATACAACCACATAATGAATCAATATCAAAATAAACAAACTGTTCACCATTACATGACAAGCTAGTGAAGTCAAAACATCATAGGATAATTATAAATGGGAAGAATATTTAGAAAACTCAATTTAAGAAGCTTGTATGAGTGTTCCATACATTATGATGATCACTGATAGCCATCTTCACAGCTTCAGAATGTGGCTCCCTCACTATAATTTAAGAGAAAATGATTAAATAGATCACATGATGGGATGGCCATAATTTTTGTAGTGAAGATTAAAAAGATCATATTTTGATGGGATGAGCATAATTTGAGAAAATATGAAATTGACTGCATGGAGAAGACACATTTTCTTAATGAAAATGCATCAACCTTCTGCAGATATAGCAAGACTGAAGTCAAGAGGAAAAATATGTTGCAGGTTTATTCTCTAAGGGCTAAATACCCTTCCACTGTTTGTTTGACCACTGCTATCAGAATAAGGTTCTTCAACGGAAATCTCAATATAAGCACCATGGGAAGTCTTTTTTTTTTTTTCACTTTTATCACTTGAATGAAGTAGCACAAACCTTTAATATGGGACCTGTCTATAAACTCAAAACATTCAAGGAAGGGATCATCTGGCAAAGATCTACAAAAGGGCTGGCAGGTTCCCCTGGTTCAAAAGTGGAGAGAAAAGGAAATAAATTTGACATTTCATTGTATAATACCATTGACTCCTAGATTGAATGTTAGTAATTAATAAATCACATGGTTAACTATTACCTTCGATACAGAAAGATAACTGCATAACCTGCCTTCAAAAAGTACCTGCAACATATCAACAGTTGGACTTCTTCGAAGAAAGCTGACTTCGAACAATGGGCAATGACCACTCAATTATGGGTGAAGCTGTCATACTCAGTGGAAGCTGCTCCTCGATGGCCTGAGCTGAAGTTATCAATGTAGCGGACACAGCGTTGCTCTAGAGGGACAGTCGTCCCACCCGAGGTCACACAAACAACTCGGTTAGCTCTTCCGTCTCCTGCATTAAGGGGGAAAAAAAAACAGCTCAACAAAAGCAAGTGAAGAATCAAAGTGCAGAAGCATAAAGTCAATAAAAGCAACTCACCGGTCGGTAACGAATTCTTGTCAAGAAACTCCTTCAACTTGTCTCTGATTTCAAGATTATTTTTCAGTGGAGGAGCTGAGTCGAAAAACGACTGTATGTCTGCACTAGACGTGTGCTCCTCCGCTGCTTCCGGACCACTCTGTGAAGCCATCGCGAATTCCTGCAGGGCCCAGATCACCAGACGACATCATATTCCAGAAAACGCACAGAACGCAAAAGGCATTCCTTGAATCGATAACAGCTAAAAACAAGAAAACCCAAATAAAATCCTCAAAAAAACACATTAATCCAGCGAAGAGGCTTGCTGATCACTCCGGATTCAACATCAAAAGACGATCTTTCGAGCAGAAAGCCAACCGCCAGAACAAAAAAGAACTCCTCAGGAAAAAAGAGAAGATAAAACCGAGCAAGAATTTCGTAATTCACCCTCAATTCTCCAGAAAATCGAAACCAAACGCTTCCTAATCGGATCCAAGTACCTCGGAGCAGCAAGTGCAGCGATCGAGTTCGCAAACTACGCACGCGCAGATAGAGAGAGAGAGGGGGGGGGGAGGATCAATACGAAATTGGGTGGACTGAAGTTAAGTAAGAATCGAAAAAGAGGTAGGTGAGTGCTAAAATAAGATTAAAAAATAGTCTGGTCGATTCCCGCCGGAATAGACCGACCTAGGACAGTCGATGTTCCGCATCAGTTGATTTTGTCTCGAACTCATCGCCGATCGATGTTGAAAGCAAAAGAAAAGTACCAAACACGGGCCCGCGCGTTAATTGTTGCGTTTATTTTTATTTTTTTTGGGTCAAATGTTTGGTTTCTAATTTATTATTTTATTCTGGCACTTGGATCGAAACAACTTAGATGTAAATGAAGTTATAGATTTTCATAGGGACAGGATACATAGGAAGTGAGTCGATGGTCCAAGTTGAGGCCGTTTTCAGATCGGATGATATCGTTGACTGTTTCTCGGTCGCACCTTTGAGGCATTTTATCGAACAGTATACGTGCAAGGAATAGCGATTCGGTCGCTCATCCATGCGAAAACAGAGCGAGAAAGAGGGAGATGGTGTTACCCGGTTGATGAAGCAAGTAGGACCAGTGGGTAGAGATGGAATCGACGAAGGAAGTTGCAGTGGCGGCTCGCGACCAAGATCGGCGTCGGAGGAGGGATCTCGAATCAAAAGACTCGATCTTTTCGCGTTTTCACGCCAAGAAAACCCAAAAACTGGAGCTGAGCTTTCATGAACAGCCTTAGGGACGGGCAATAACGTCGATCAATGGCGGTGAAACCGTGTCTAGTAGATTTGGAAAATCCAAAATCGAAGAAGAAGACAGTTTCTTCCAGAGGATTTCCCAAGGTGACTCTGAAAGTGGGCTGGAGGTGCAGTGGACGATTTAAAAATCCACATTTTGTCATTAATTTCATTTTTTTTTCTATTTATTTACAAAAAATTCTATTTATTTTTTATTATATTTTTTTATCATTTATTTCACTACATCGACTAAAGTTGAGGTGAGGTGTCAACAGATTTTATTACACGTTTGGAATATTTTTGTTAGATGGTCAAATGCATAATCAAAATTTTAAAATTGAATTAACAAAAAAAAAAAGAACAGTATTGAGATGCCATTTCCTCATATTACTGAAAAAAAATTTGGGTACAAAAGTAGTATTAAAAATCACCTATCTTTTCTAATAAAATCGATCAAAGACAAATATCATCTATCAACAACTCAAATAACAAAAAGAAAACAAAACATAAAATTAACAAAAAGAACTTACCTACCAATTCTCTACCAAAATGAAAACATAAAAAAATGAGAAAATTCGGGTCATACTGTATCACCCCTTCACTATACCAAATCTGTTCATTTTAATCTACAAGAGTGAGATTGTTAATACCATTCAAGGATTAGACATATGAAAATAATCCTGGAAAATCAGTCAAATTTCTGATATCAAAAGAAAAATTACAAACCCCATGGAAAAAAAGAAAAAGAAAAATTCATTCACCAAACTCTCATCCTAAATGGGGAGAAAAAAAAGTGAAAAGAAAAGGCACGAAAAATGCAGGACAACCCGAGAGCATGGTCAAACCCATTGACCCAACCATTTCCTTATGGTCCTCGGCGACAATGGCGACAAAAAGACGTGTAAAGTTCGTTCCTTTTGACGTTTCCGCAAGGGAGGAGGAAGAGGGCTCTAGCGTTTCTTCGAGACGTCTCTAGTCTAATCCTCCGCCCAGATCGGTCTCCACCGCTTCCGTCTCCGACCGTGTTGCAGAAACCGCCGCCGCCCACCACCATCCTTCCGCCGCCGCAAGCCCGCGAGCTTTTTTGCTCTGTAGCCCGGTGACTTCTCTCGAGGAGAATGGCCGTCTTCATCCCCAGCCGCGCCGTCCTCGTCCCCCGCCTCTCTCCTTCTCCTTCCTGTCCCGCTTCGAGGCAACCCATTTCGCCGCTTCGAGGCTGCGGCCAATGGGAGACGTGCGTCGGGCTTCCCGCCGCGCTCCCCAGTTCCCGTTCGATTCGAGGGTGCCGGAGCAGGCCTTCTCCCGGATGCCGTCTCGCTTCTGCTCCGTACTCTGCCCATTCTTCGGTATGCTTTCTATAATTCGGCTGATTTGCGTGCAGGATGCGCGATTGACGCGTGGCTCTGTGAAAATTTCTCAGCTCAATGAACTTTTCATCTGACTTAATTGGTTGGATTCTTGGTTCTATGATTTAGCATCCTATCTGTTTATACTGTTGGCGTTGGAGTGGCTTTGCTTTTGTATTTGTCGTGGGTCCTGTTCCTTCTGGTTTCTCTTGCTTATAGTTTTCGCGGTTCGTAAATGTATAATGAACTGGATTTGCATACTTTTTTAGGATGATCTTGGAGATTACATTGGAGCGGGTAAGCTCTAGTTGGCCTCTTCCTTATAGAAGATAGAGTGTGCTCTGGTCATACAGCGATTTCTCCTACCCTTATATTTTGTTAATGGCTGATAAAATTATTTCTCGAGGAGTGCTAGATAAAATTTAGGTTGGTGGGTAGGTGGAATATTGTGATGAGGACTGCCAACGCCATCTTCTCCTCCTTGACCAGCCCTATGACATCAAGTTTTGTCTTTTCAAGATATTGAAGCTGATCTGGTTACTAGTACCTGCATATCTCATGATATGTTTTTTCTGGATCATGGTAGGCTAGAAAAGAAGGTTCTGGAAATACGGCATATGAAGTGGCACACTATTGTGCCTTGAGTGTTTCAAAATATGCTGGTAGTGTAACCACTAATTCTTAGCTTACTAGGATGGAAATACAGCTGGCACATTTTCCTTGCATTGATCAGTACTAAGCTGCCTTTTTGTAAGTGTTGCTTTATGGGCATTATAACTTCAAACAAATCCTTCCATTATATGTTCTTTAAGGTTTGGGACACCAATTGCAAGAGGTAATGTGGTCAGATGAGTCAAGAACTAAGAGAAAGTCTGCACAGAAATTTACTTTAAATTAATCAGTTACAGTGCCTTCTTGTTCAATTTAAAACTTTGAGCAGAGCCCATGCCTTCTAAAATACTTCAATGTTTAAATTACAGTGACCACAGCCCATACAAAAAATTTGTTAAGCCCTGTACCAATTATCATACCGTTGGGCTATTGGATCTTTGAATTGGTCCCATCGACAGTGCAAGAGAATGGCTGTGTCATTTGAGAGTGTAGGTTTCATTGGCTATGATACTGATATTTGCAAGGGCTAATTGATGAGTTGCCAAATTTGTTTATATTGGATGGGAGAAAGGGACAAAGGATATTTTACATATGTAACTTATCTGTAGATGGTAGATGCTTGGAGAAATGAATCTAGAACTTCCTTTGATGTGCGGCAAACTGTTTGAGGAATCTGTATCATTAGGTTAGTATGTGTGAGCCTTATGTTAAGTTCAAAGGCTCTTACTTAAAAGGCCCATGGGTAAACTGTAGATATTGGCAGGAGTTTGAGTAGTTTGAACTCACAATATACTTACAGAAATGGCAAAAGTTTTGTCATGGAATGTGTATGGGATTAGAGGAAAGCTCACTCGATGCTGCTGTACAACAATTGATATAGAAGTGCATTTCCCATCTTAAATCTCCAAAGAGGGGAAGTTGGGGCTTATGTGCATGCTTTACACTAACTCTTCCAGTATGAGCAGAGACCATAAAAAGCTCTCTTTTCTGTTTTTTTTTTCTTCTAAGCTGGTTGTAGATCAGATTATGCCAAAAAATGAAAAAATACAAAAGGTCCTACTAATGGATTAAGGTTAACTATTATTATATTGGTTTTACTATCAAAATAGAAAGTACTTAAATCATATGATTTAACTAGTGAGTGGATGGCCTGAGTGGTTTCCATGATGCTTTAAGGGATGATATAAAGTTTATTCAAGAAACCTCAGCTTACTATGATGTCCCCTCTAAATCTTACAACCGTTTGGATTGTGGTCTTTAAAGGTCAGTTATATGATTTCAACCCTATTACGTGAGTGTTTCCTATTTGCACATGTCACTGCCCTGTCCTGATCAAGCAGACTTACTGAAACTGCCTCTCCCCCTTATCCTTAATTAAAGTTTTGTTGGATTTACCTTTCTCTCTTTTCCTGAGCAATAAAAGTTTTGGTTAAGTATACCAATCCTACTAAGAAATGTACAAGAAAATGGAAAATATTTTGGAAAAGAAAAAAATGGAAACTTTTTAAACAAGATATTCTAAGCCAGAAGAACAAACGTTAATATGGACATTAGATAGCCAAAACAAAACTTTCAGATCCATCGAATGTTTTTCTCGTATTATCTTACACCGCATAAGACAGCACTAAGCAGTATAGTACTGCAAGATTTTCTATTTTGAGATAGAGTCACTCACAGTGACATTCTAGCAACTAAATTGCTGCAGATTGCTTTCAATCTTCACCCAACATAGAGCGAAAAATATAAATCCACAACTTGGAAGCAAGTCATGGAAGGAAAATTTATCGACTATGTTATAATGTCTGCACATACAATACCAATTGGTTATGATAGAAAATGTTTCCAAGATTTGTAGTAGGAAGAATATTAGTCCAAGCTGTTGTCTAACTGAAGAATAAAAATTTTGAATGGAAAATGAGAGAGCCCCAATGTTTGAGAGGAGAAACATCGAGGAGGGAAGTTTTCCCAGACCAAACAAAAAGACTAAAAGTAATTTTACTATGGAAAAATTTCCCGAACCTGCCAGTGTATCAGAATGTTTCCTGTGTATCCAGTTTTCGGTGTGTGTGCTTCAGTGTGATCTGGGCTTGTGGACTGCCAATCGTACGGGATTCAGGTCTACCTGTGAGCTATTTGTATTCTGTTTTTGGTTCTCAGTTCTTAAAGTTTGATATTTGCACTTAGTAGAGACATCTAACCTTTCTAAACTTGAAATTAAATCCCATTCATAAGTAACAGTCTTGCCTTTTCTTCTAAATGGACCAGCCAACTAATTGAATTATTATTTGGTGTAGAAATCTGGTGGGACAGAGACTTCTTCAGAAGGTATGAAACCATCAGGGTCTTCAGAGAATATAGCGGAGTCAGTCAGCTTGAATAATCTCGTTGAAGTTTTCAGGGAGGCTTTCCTTTCTGGAGATGAGAAGACAGTCAACGAGGTTGAGGCTAGGATGTGCAGTATAGAAGTATTGAGAAAGCAACTAGTTGAGCAAGTATCTACTTTATCAGAAGAGATGACTTCTGGTAAAGAGAATTATATCCGACTGCAAGCAGATTTTGATAACTTTAGAAAGAGATCAGAAAAGGAAAGACTCACAATAAGCAGTAATGCACAGAGGGAAGTAATTGAGAGTCTTCTGCCCATGGTGGATAATTTTGAAAGAGCCAAGCAACAGATTAAACCTGAGACAGATGAGGAAAAGAAGATTGATGCCAGTTACCAAGGTATATACAAGCAATTTGTAGAGGTCATGAGGAGCTTGCATGTATCTGCTATTGCATCTCTTGGAAAGCCTTTTGATCCATTGGTAAGTTTTTGGTCCTTTTATGTGATTTTTATATTGATGATAATGTTTTAGTCTTGTACATTGATCCATTGATAAGTTTTTGGTCCTTTTATGCTATCTATCTCTTGGGTTTGCCAAAGTTTGGAAAGTCCGACATGTGAAAGAAAATTGTGTCTCTGTCATTTATCGGCATTGGTTTTCTTGGTCTACTCTAGAAAAGATTACTCTAGAAAGATGTCCAAGTATCAGGGGTGATAAGATTGTCCTTTTCTATTTGCAGAATGGTCCATTCTGATATTAACTTATGGGATTTTAAAAACTGAGATTGAGACGATAAAGTTGGCAACGTAATTCATGTAGCTATCCAAATATTCCTTGACCATCTAGACCCTGGAAGGATGATGTCATATTCTTTAAGTATGACCAAGTTCCTTACAACTGAAAAGTATGCTTATGTATTTTACATGAATCTGGGGATTCTGATTTTTTTTTTTATGGTAAGATGGGTTTGCGGTATGCAATTATGTGATCTCTAATGCTAAAATAATATAATTATCTCACAAAGGATAGAGCCAGTGTAGATACTCTGAAGGTTTGTTCTCACATAAGCATTCCATGGGCATGATGCATAGAACAAACCATGAATATTATTAGTACATCGTAAATTACACTATTTTGTTATCACTAGAATAGGATAACTTAGGTGACCTCCCTCCATGCTTCTCAGCTACCAATCCCACAACCACTGTTTACCACCACCTTTATCATGGTGTCACCACATTTGCCTTGTCCACTATCATCACCACAACTATCACATCCATCACTCCAGGATGTTAACTATCACTGCTACCACTTGTTAAAAGAGTGATTGTGTGGCAGATGTGGTGATGCTGCCGATGGAGAAGTTATGACGAGGTGGAGTGTTTGCCCTGGGACAGGGGAGGGAGGGAGGGCGGGGAAATTAGGTTTTGGTCATTTTCCATTATAGTAATTTCCATTATGCAGCATGGCAGGAGAACAGTAGATCTGTTGATACAACGTGAGCCCACTTCATATACCATTTCTTATTCCTCTGCCATGCCTCTCTTGAAAGGAATCATCATTCATTACTGATCTGCCATGGATTTCATTTAACATACCAGCAGGATCATACTGTCACATTTTCCACTTGCTTAAGTTAAATTAATTTCTTTATCAGTTGCTTAAAGTTCAATTATTGCAGCTACATGAGGCCATTGGACGTGAGGAGTCTCAAGAATTTCGGGAAGGCATTGTAATTCGAGAGATTCGTCGTGGCTTTCGTCTTGGTGATAGAGTTCTGAGGCCTGCAAAGGTTAAAGTTTCAGCTGGACCTGGAAGCAAGAAATCAAAACCACTTGCTGTGGAATCTGCTGGACAAACTGCAGCAGCAGCTGGATTGGATGAGCGATAGTGATTCAACGACGAGAACCATTTTCTTCTAGAAAAGAGTCCAACGTCCTTCATTCACTCTAGCTCATGAAACTTTTTGCGTAGCATGCGGCTTTTATTGAACTGGGCAAAGTTAGTTTCTTCATGTCCAAGCTTCTCCAGTTAAAGTTGAATCCGTGGATAATTTTCTCATTTCTTTTCCTTTTGAAGGGTCTGATATATGTAAAAGGATTTGATTTAAAAAGAATTTACGGGCAACATTTTTGAAAGCTTCTAATCGTTATAATTTCCTTGTGATTTTAATGTAGCTGGTGGGCCCTATTCGAGTTTTATGCTTGGATGAAGTGAACTTCAATATCGTGGGTGACTCCCAATGTACTTGGCCGTCAATTGTTACTCCTCTTGTTTCACTTCCTGAGCTGCTATAGTTTAATGCATTTTGTATCTTTAAGATTCGTGTCCAGAGGAACCTATTTTTTATTGAATTCTTTCGAACTTGGCTGTGTATATTCAAAACTCAGTAAGTACCTTAAGGATTGGAGAGAAGCTTTCTTGTAAGCAGCTGTGCGAGAAATGAAGATGGACAAGAGTACTTCTGCTGACAGTCCAGGAAAGACTCTGAAGGTAAAGTTAATTTGCATCATCCTCTATGATACCTATGAAGTTTCAATTTTGCAGTCTCTCTCCGGATGATCGGTGTATGTCATTTCCCATTTTGGAAGATGTGCTTTTCTTTTGGTTCTCTACCGTGAAAACTTTAGCATTTCTTAGTTTCATATGGTAATTTTTGGGTATCATTCACTTTCTGTTTGTCAATTAGGACTCAAAGTATGAAGAATCTTTGGGCTAACAAGAGTTTCTTCTCTCCCTCACTCGCTATCCCTGTTATCACTTGGTAGGATGTTCAGAGGCTCATCTAAGACAATGGCAGATATTCTTCAAAAGGCAGCAGAGATTAAGACGACGGTGACTTATGGTTGGTTTGCTTCCAGTTGCCTCTAGCATCCCCTTTTTCGGCCGTGCTTCTCGCGTCTTTATTTTCTACTTGAAAGGCATCAAGTTTGGTAGCCTTGTGCAATTGATTCCCTGATCCCCCATAAATGGCCTGGAGGCATTGTGGGTGACCCTATATCCAGACGTCCGGGAGGATTTTCCTATTGGAACATTTGCATGAATTGTGGGGGTTCCGGAGGAAAACAGGAAGAGAAAGTGGCCCGTGACTATATTGATTGCACATCAGACTCGATGTTAGTTGGCAATGCTCCCTTTTTCTTGAATTTCATTAAGAAAGTGACCCCACAGAACACCTCTCAGGCCGTCATCAGGCGGCTTAGAGTTCAGGACCACCAGCAGATTCGGAGGATTTTCATGACACTTACTCGGAGAATATGTCAGTCTCATTACTTAGGGGGGTAAGGCCTCTGAGTTCCCTCGACTTGTATGCTGGTTTTGTGCTTGGAGCGCCAGGCTATCAATAGCCTGAAAACTTGGGGGGAGGTTAGCCTCCTCTACTTTTCCAAAGGCAAAATTCAAGTTTTCGGCCTTTACCTTTTCTTCTCAGAGAGGACAATATGACAGTCTTGCCAACTAAAGTTCTGGGTTTATCCCCGGACAAATGCATCATTTATGTCATGGTTTGAACAGAACGGAACATAATTTGGCCCGGCATGTATTCCTTTTTTCGTTTTTTGGCCTCCTTCCTGTTCCTACCTTGTCTTGGCATTCCTTCTTTTCCTTTTTTTCTTTTGTTCGCTCTCTGACTTCTCTAGCAGTCGCTTTAGTGGAGGCCGAGGCATGAATTTCCGGCGGCGACAAAAAGCATCGAAGCTGTGAAAGTGGTGGGCATTCCAATTTTTTCTTTTTTATCACTTTAGCTCTATTACAGCTGGAAATTCGCAAGAAAAGAAATGGACAGAACTGAAACAGTCTCAGGGAACTTCAGACAAGAATAGAGAGAAACTGTATATGGAGAGAGACAGAGACGGAGAGAGAGAGAGGGAGCAGTCTCTACTAGGTTCAAAGTGGGAAGTGAATCAGACAAAAAAGCTTCCTAAGAGGAAAAGAAGCTGTTCTTTAGGACAGTGCTAAGAGTGGCCCAGGAATCTCACAGACCCCACCTTCACCTACCTACAGTCTCATTAGGGGGAAGCCCTTTGTTATCATCCTTTAATTTTCAAAGCTATGATGATTAGTGATTTTACTATGGCACCAAACTGGAAGAAAGAGCACTCAAAACAGAACAGAACAGAGGCAGAGAGGGAAAAAAATCTCAACTTTTTTCGTCCCAAACACGATCTTTTCTACATAATCAAAGCTCGAGTATGATCAAAGTGCGGTCGTTCCGTGAAAGGCAAAAGGGGAAGCTTCCATGCCATTGTCCCGCCATTATTTTGTTTACCAAACGAGAAGCAGACCTGGCCCTGCTTGCGCATCATTAGTCCTGCGTCTCTTTCTTTTGATTCCTCTCTTTTTCATTTTCTTTTCTCCCTTTTCTTCTACACCCTTCTCTCTTTCCTCTCCAACGAGTGTATTTTCAGTAACTACAAAAAATGGGCAATGATTCCGTTGATTTATTGCTCCCATTTTATGATGCTTTTGCTCTGGTTTTTTATTTTTTTTATTTTTTTAACGGTAGTTTTGAATATTAAGGAGAGGCTTCTCCAAAGTTCATAGTAGACTATGGGAACGAGAATGACCACAAAAGAGAGAGAGACTCCGGAGAGGAGGAAACCTAAGAAAAAGAAGTAATAAAATAAGACAAAAGGTACAACCAACATCAAGAAATTTCTCTACATGTCGTTTTTCCCTGAACAGGAAACTAATGAACCATCCCTCTCTCTCTCTCGCTTGTTCTTTTCGATTTTAGCCCACCTTAACTGATCTCCGTTTTGCTTTGTTTGCCCTTCACTACCTGTGGCTGCAAAAGTCCAAAAGCTTCTTCCTCCCTTCAACTATCTCATCGAAGAAATCATCGAGCTGGCCCACTATATTCTCAGCGCCCGATCTCAACGCCCCAAAACAACCTCTCAAGTGTTCCACTCTCTCTCTGACCCTCACCTGCGACTCGAAATCCACCCCTCCCACCGAGCAAATCTTCTCCAGCTCGCCCCTCAGCTCATCCATGGCCGTCCTCGACCTCCTGTACTCCTGAGCCAGAATCCCAGTCCCACCGCCACCGCTCACCTGCTCGATCTCAGAGGCCACCCTCTGCTTCAGCCTCGCCGTCGACACCATGAAAGATGAGCCGTAGAACAAGCACCCTTCCATCTCGTACTCCTTGCCGAGAATATTCGATTCCTCTGGCCAGTAATAGACCAGCCCGTATAGCAGGATCATTATGAGCAGAGAGCTCACGTTCTTCATCGCGTACAGAGCTCCCCTGAAGCCATTGAACCCGTGGAGCTTCGACTCGAAAGCGCCGCCCATCTCCTCGAATCTCAGCGAGAGTGGCCTGAACTTCATCTCCATGAGTGCCCTGTTCTCCTCCTCCAGCCCCACGGCTTCTCTCCTGCATCCGTTGATCGCCCTGATAACCTGTTTCAAATCAGAACACACGCGAAAAAACAGGGGAAAAAAATGAGCTCTCTTGTTGAAAGAAGAAAGAAAAGCATATGATCTGAAAATGAAGTCTAAATTTTTTATCAGGATGGATGTTGTGACGGACCTGTCTAGAGACTTGTGGGCTTAGGTGATGATGGTGAGCATCGAACAGGGAGATCACATTCAATCCCGCAGAGCAGCAATTCTCCAGGCCAGAGACTCCAGACTTGAGGACATGGCATGCGTCCCACAGCTTGGAGCTCTCGTCCATGTACTCGTTCAGCCACTTGTCTCCCACAGGCAAGTGAAGTTTCTGGACAAGCAGGGACAAACTGGTGTGGAAGGACCTGAGGACCGAGAGTACCCTTTGGAGGAATTGGACTGACATGAAGCTGTGAGACAGAGAGATGCGCTCAAGATCATCAATCCCTCTCGTGAGCAGGCTATAGAAGCCATTGACAGAGTTGGTGGAAGAAGGATCCATCTCTTCTGGCTCTTCTCCGTTGGAAACTCAATGACAAGCCTTTAAAAAAAAATTGGGAAAGAAGAAGCAAGCTCAGAAGAAGAGAAAGATGGTGAGATTGGGGGAGGAAGGAAGGTGAGCAAGCATAGGGTATTTAAATTCAAGGAAGGAGGAGGAGGAGCTCAGGTTTCTAGGGTTGAAAGGAATTGTGGGAACTGGGAAGCAATGATGATGGTTTCCTACAAAGAGGAAACGATGATTGTGAGCTGCCATTTTTTTGATTGTCTGATGGGGAAGAGGAGAAAGAAAAGTGCCAACCCAAAGGAGTAAAACAAGAGGGGGAAATAAATAAAAAAGATTTGGCCCAAAAAGCAAAAAAAAAAAAAAAAAGAAAATTATCTGTATTCCTTAAAATTCCAAAGGACAAAGAATTATTCACCATTACACACGAGAAAAATAATAAAGATTGGCCAAAAGGGAAAAACCAAAGAAATACCCTTTTGAGCAAAATTAGAAAAAGAGAAAGCGGAGGGGATTTGTATTATAATGTTGCTGGCAATGCTATGTCATGATGTTAGATTGAGGTCATGGGTGCGTGGAAAGTTTGACCGAGATTGACCCATTTTCCCTGAAAAAGAATTCTCTCATGGTGTATTTTTTTGGGTCTTTGATTATTGTTCAAACACACACCCCCACTTAGTCAAGAGCCTGTTGGTGATTGGAGCTTTGCTTCCTCCTTTTCTTCCTCGAGCAACTGACTTGGCCCCCTCTAATCCCCTCACTCATATTGAAATCTGCGGCTCGTGTCTCCTTGGACGCACGGTCTTCTTCGAGAACGAAATCATGCATGGCGTTCCTTCTTTGAATCTTAAGATAAAAAAAATTGAAGTCTTTTCATGCAAATCTTATTAGCTTTTCTCGATATACCCCTTCCCCCTTTGTCCTCGAAAAGCCATGAGACTCCCTCCTCCTCGTTGGTACCAATCAATCTTTGACGCCATACTTGCTTGTGAGAGTTCTCTAGCTGTGTGGAATTCTTCTTTTCTAGACGGTGGGGACCGGAAAATCTTGGGCACCACCGATTCTCGCAATCGTGTCTTCGGTTTGCATGATAGTGTTAATTAATGGAGTGCTCGTGAGGTCTTGGAGAACGGGACACTTGAGAGGGGATGTTGGTCTTCTAAGATTTCCCTCGGGAAGTGAGGAGGAGGAGGAGGAGGAGCGCCATTTCAAAGGATGCACAAAGGTGGATTTCCCCTCCATCTTTCGCTTTTAGGTCTGCCCTCCAAGTCCAACTAGTCATGATAATAGCAACGCACCTATAAGTTCTCAATTGAATATTCACAGGTTCATCGCAACAAGCATGACTGATCATATGTTAAAATGGTAAATTTCCAATATGTTAATCACCCATGGCGCGACCATCGTGAAAATATGCATTTCGAAATACGGAAGTTCTTTTTTATGTTATTGCTTCGTGGCCATTTTTAAAGATAGCGCTGAATGAATCTATTTAATCATCGTGGCATTTCCAATTTCCGCTAGCCTTTTGAATTGCAACAGAGTTTGTTCGTGCCGATAATCACGCTCAAGTATTGCACTAGGAATAAGCTCTAAAAGCGTGTAAGCTAAATATATAGAAGCGTATATGAGAGGCCAAGAGAGAGGGTTGTCATTGAAAAAGGGAAAGGGACTATCACTGTCATTTTCACCCGTGAACGGAGAGCGTCACTGTCGGTTCCCATTCACAACGATCACAAATGCGCCTCAGCCCATCTCTCTCTCTCTCTCTCAAGTTGGATAGTATTATCAGGATTGTATACAATCCACAACGATAAGTTCAGATGGAATATACCCCCAAATTCCAGATGAGACAAATTTTTCCGATTCGATTTTTATATCTGGTCAACCAAACAAAGCACTAGTGGAGATGCAATTTCTTCGCTTCAAACACTTCTAATGTCAATGAAAACATGCCGCGATTTTCAAACAAATGGAGTAAAGTGTAGAATCTTTTCAGCTAGTGAAGTCATTCAGTCTTGTCTTTGCAGGACAAAAGACAGAAAAATTCAGTCTCGAAATCTATATCCTAGGTCTGACCTCAAGCGGATGGAAAAAGCCGGCTGTGAACAGAAAAAAAAAAAACCGAGCGGACGTTCTCTTATTGTGCAGAAGGAAGAAAAGAACCTCAAGAGCATTTTGATCTAAAGCCATGACATCTCAATCGCGTTAGTTAAACCTAGGAATTTTCTACAATACAGAAACGACGATCCCGTCTAGACCTCATCGCTTGGCATGCTCGGTCAAGATTTAGCATGACATATAGTTAATACAGCAGTCCTACATCAGCCGACGAGGGACTAACGATGATGGGGGTGATAAGACAGAGCCTCACTGATCACAGCGGAGGCCATGCTCGACCAGCCCTTTATGCCCTAGAATCAATAGCATGGATGACGATATTAGGACTTGGCAAAGATGCTCCAACTTTGCTTCGACTGCTTCGTAGATTCAATGGCAGAACTACCCAGGTTTTTTAATATTCCCCCTTTTACCAAAGGATGCGTTCATTTGAGCCCCCAAGCTCTCCCTAGGGAGAGAGAAAAAGGGAAAAAAAAGAAAAGAGAGGATGCTCTATCAAAGTAGCTTCCAAGGTTTAGCACAATCTAAAGCGAAATCGGATGAGTTTTCAAGTTGTGAGAAGCCCTAGCAAGTACCTAGTCCTAGTGCTCTAGGCTTTTGTAATATGATATGCGGAACCATCATGAGTTTCAGTGCTAGCCTTTTAATATATGTCGAAAATAGTTCGAAACAATTCACACCAGTTGAATCGATTGAAATTTCGTTTATTATTTATTATACATGGCTATCGCCGGAATTGAAAGGATGTGTGCTCATATGCTTGTAACATGGTATTTCACTCCGCCTTTGTAGTTGCCATGTGACACAACAAATTTTATGAGTATTGCTCCGTGATCTAATACTTATCGATTGTTGAATTCAAACTTCAAATATAATTTGGGAGAGAGTTTTTCAATATATTCACTTCAATAGCCCAGGTTCAAGTAATGGATATACTTAAAGTTTTTGACAAATCGATATTAATAGATTGTTAAAGAGAGATGATCCCAACGTTTTTTTTTTCCAATTTTGGTAATTATATAAAATTAATTATGTTTTATTTCCACTTAATTTAGACCGATAAGTAAAAGAATGATAGGGATGAATTCACGAGCCTTAGTTCGACGTACAGCGACTTTTATTTTCTATCTCATAACATGAAAAGAAAAAAATTAATTAATGGATAAAGAGACATGATCTTGCCCATGGATATTATTTAGGCCCTGTTTGGCAATGTATCCAAACAGTGATTGCGGTCGATTTTTTGTTCCGAGAATCGGTTTGGGAATAGAATCGCGTTTGGTAAATTTTTTTGTCCAAAAGCGATTTGGGAACAAATTTACTCAGAATCAGTTTTGGACTAATTCAGAATCGGAAAAATATGATTCTCCGTCGAGAATCAAAAAAAGAGAATCAAAGTGCCGAATAAAAAAAAATTATTTCTATATTTTATTTTTATTTCTTCCTAGTATGAAATATATATTTGTTGTATATAGAATACATATTTAATTTTATGTTATAATTTAGTATTTTTATTTATTACATATTGTAGGGATATTAGTATAGTTTATACTATGGTTTATTATTTACTATATAATAAAAATTGATTAGTTAATATTTTTATTACTTAGTATAAAAATATAATTAATCATTGAATGGTTTATGAAAATTCAATATCAAATTTATTTTAATCTAAAAAGGTAATTAAAAAAGAATTGGAATAGAAATTTTATATAGTTACCAAACGCGTTTTTATTATTTTTCTATTCGAGAATCATAAATTTTATTTGTTACCAAATGCGTTTTTTTACTCGAGAATCGGTTAAAATGTAATCGTTACCAAACGCGCTTTAGCCATCACTTCCTTCCTCATTTCTTTTTCCTTTTAACTTTCATTTCACTTTTTTCCCTTTGTTTCTTCTCCTCCTTTCTGTCACTTCTTATCTAACTGAATTTCTTTTACTTTAATGTTCAAGCTATGTTGTATAATTCTGTTTCTTCCACGATCATTTGTATGATCACAAAGTCACTTGACTTAAAGTGTAGCTATGAATTTTGACATGGTAAAGCGTTATAATTTCTGTTTAAGTTCCCGGATGAAATAAGTTTACACTATTAATATGCCCCTTGAAATTTAATAAAAATTGCATAAGAATATATTTTAAACATGATCTTGAATGACTATTTACAAGGAAACACATAATTTATTAAATATCCATCTTTTAACTAATTGATAATTGAAAATTTTAGAGTTAATGTTGGATATCATTTTAAAAGTTGTTGATTTTGGAGTTAATGTCGGATATATAAAGGTAATTTTGGAGTTATTTTTTCTTGGTTAATTGGAGGGTCTTTAAATACGTTAATATAGGTTTTCGTAGAATTGTATAAACTTTACTTGGAAAGAGTATTTAGATAAATTGCGATTTATTAAGAGTGCTACAAACGTTGAAAAATTAAAAGATGATCAAGCAATCTATGAAATTAAATGTGCAGTATAAACGATAAGATAGATTATGTTGAGATTGTGAATTTATTTATTTGTTTATTTATTGTTTTTGCGGCAACACCGGATTATATTTTAGTGATATTATTAGGCAGCAAAAACATAGATGAGAAAAGAAAGAAAAAAGAATTGTCTAAGCACGCCCAGTGGGACTCGAACCCACAATCGCCTGATTAGAAGTCAGGCGCCTTATCCATTAGGCCATGGGCGCCATCTCCCGATGAGTCCCATTCAATTAAAAATTTAGTCCTATTTCTCTGTTCCTTTCATCATCCCCAACCATCTTACGCCTGAAAATACATATTTTGATTAATATCTTGAGTAATCCCAAACCGACATACGAATAAAAAATTTATCTTTCATTAATTTTTGTTAAATTTTACTATTAAATCACTAAGTTAGATGACATGTGGTAGTTGAGGGATTATGTGTACCGATTTTATGGTTTTTCGTTGTAGTAACCCAATTTAATAGAAACTAACGGAGGGTATCTTTGTTACAGAAATTAATTTGCGGTAAATTTATCACAGGTTTATTGATTTGAGGTTTCTTGTGATATTAACCCAACGCATTTTGATGACAGTGAGCAACTACACTTTGTACTTGTGCAGCGGTGCTTCTGCATTGAAGCTAATATGAATCAGCATTCGGTCCTAGAGAGTTTTAGATTACCTTTTTTTTCACTCAAAAATGGTCGAGAGAGCTCGTAAAGTGAACGGCAATAGCAGCGACAATACTTGAAATTGCTTGAACTCAGACCAACACAATGATGACTGAGATCGGAATCATATGCCCTGAGATTTAGGTGACGCTACCTTTAACGTTTTATGCTTCCATTCCATGTGAAAAGTCACAACTGCGTACATGCAGTGTATTCAAGTGTATTTGACCCGATCCTAGCGGCAAAGATTTGAATACTACGAGTCAAGAAAAGAAGCCAATCCACGGCGTCGGAGCAGTTTGGAGAACCTTGTCAGCACAGTACATCAAAAGGCAGAGCAACGGACATCGAAGTCAAAAAGAACCTCGAGCCATTGCATTTCAAAGGTCGGAGCAGACTGGAAAACTTAGTACTCTGGCTTTCAAGCTTTTTCTGGAAATCAGGCCTTCCAAAGTCGATGTTGTCTCTACAAAAGAATACCGAAATTCACTGCAAGGTTGATGTACGAGTCATAAACCGTGCTTGGAACCGTCAGGGAATGCGAAGCTAATTGGTCCGAGAGAGAAGATCTACGAGCATATCAGAGTGCATAAATCCCCCACTCTAGCCGGTGAAATGTTGGTGAAAGGAAACACCCTGAATTTGCCATTAGCCATGCAGGTCAAAGTTAACTCGGCATTGTGCTCCACAGCCTGCAAAATCTGTTAGAACCACAAGAAATTGCAAAATCACGGTGGTAAATGTGTCCTCAAGGATATCAAGTTTCTAGTATGACGTCGAAATACTATGCCAAGATCTACTATGTGAATTTAACTTAATGTTTTCCGGAAGAAAATGAGAAAAAGATGGTCATATTGAAAGCATAAAAAAAGGGACCAGGGGACTTGGCAAGCTGTAGCAACACTGGTAGTCTGCTTGGACTCCAAAAAGCTATATATATATTTCCTCATTGACTCTGAGATGAATAACTGACCAGCAAGGTATAAATTTGTCAAATCAAACACAATGTCAAAATGTATTATATATATGCTCCATTTCGGAGGAGGACGCTAATTAACTGTAATGAATCTATGTTGTAGGACTGCAAATTCTCGATAATCTCGATACCTCACAAGAACTCGTCATGTCGTTGCAGCTCCATCTTTTTGAAGGGATGCAATTGAGAAAATGACACCAACTGCAATACTGGTTTAAGTTGATTCTCCATAGTGCTGTGACAAGACACCCAGAAAATCTAACACAACAAAGAAGATCAATTTATGAGATCTCATGCAACAACAGAGTGAGGGCGGGCAATAGCTTCAAAGAAAAGAAAAACTCTAACTCACACGAGACCAAAAAGAAGAAGAGCCACAATCCTCAGGACTGGTTTATCCAGCTTCTGCTTCAACTTGATGGAACTCTGAACACCGTAGTCAAAGAGACCAACCTTATTAATCGGAAGATCTCTACAGTGAGGTTTATATAGAGACACAAAACCAAGTAGAAATCCTGATGTGAAGCCTCCAATGCTCGAAAAGTTGTCAATGTAGGGCAACAGGCCAAGAGCAAAATTGATTGTGAAGATTGAGAAAATGAAAAGCAGAGCAGCACACTGCAACACATGAAGGAGAGATTTATATGGTGATCAAGAAAATGATAATGGTAGAATAGATGACACAGTGAAATAATGGTTAAAACACGTAAATACATGCAGCATCAACCTTATCATTGAAATGTCTCCAATAGCGTATTAAAACAGCAAGCATAGCTCCCAATAGTCCAAAAAGAGCAGCAGAGGAACCGACTTGTGGACTGTCTTGGACAAAAGTTGCAGAAACCAGGCTACCAACCAAGGCAGATAGTGTATAGATCATCCCCGATCTTACTGCAAAGCAATTAAATTAAATGAGGAAATGAATAATAGCACGAAAAGATTAGTCTAACAGGGCTTAATGCCGATTAAACTTCAAAGGTTATCATGAAGCAAAAATACCTACATGGTCCAAACTCCTGCTCTAGATGAATCCCCAAGTACATGATACCGACCAGATTGATCAATAGGTGGAAAATCCCAGCATGCAACCATGGTGCAGTGAAGAGTCGCCAAGTCTGGTTCTCAGTCAGCAATGTTCGTCGGAGAGCCCCCACCGCATCCAGCCTGATAAAACACAATAATAAGTGATCTTCCTCTCTTCTGTTGAGACTTGCAAGACCCAAAAAAAATGTTGCTCATATTCCATGTTAACATATTGCTGTTACGAGAGGAAAAAACCAACCTAACACAACTAAACAGCATGGTCAAGCATCCCTTTTCACAATACTTGCGAGAGAGAGAGAGAGAGAGAAGCAATTGTGATGAATGCCACCAAAGTACTAGACACAAAAGAGGATCACAGCTTTGGTGGATATCATGAGAGTGTTAGTGGTTCGACACCTGCTGCTTCTGGGAACATTTTATCAGAATTCTTACACCCATTTTTTCTGCTTCCGACCACACTGTACTTGTGTCTATGTAGTGTGGCAAGAAGGCAGAGAATGGCAGAGATTTAACATTCCTCCAAATTATTGGATTCAAGTCATTTCAGAGAGAAAAATTACGACGCTACATGGACAGAGGGTGTAGCCTCAACTTTCCTATTCTGTTGGGGATGCTGCCATTCTCATGTCTCCACTACTGTTGTTGCCAACCACACCTCCACCGCCATCACTCTTGTTGCCGCTGCTGCCACCATGGCCATGGAACTGCGTCATTGCTGCCTCTAACTACCATGACTCCACCATTATCATAGTTTTCTTATCCTCTACAATACACAACCACTCTGTAGTTGTTCCCTCACTGCCATACACCACTACTCATCACCGTATTGCCAATTCACCAAAATATTTTCGTTGTAACTTCCTTCCTACACCAGCATCACCACCACCTGTGCCACTCCACCACCACAGCCACCACTGTCGTTGTCCTTAACTTCTTCACCTACTAGAACATGACTAAAAGACGGAAGCTTAGGGCACTAAGAAGTTATGATCCTATTTGATCTGGGATGACTCTTCATTTCCACAATATGAGATCCAACCACACACTCCAATTTTGACAGTACAGTTCTAGATGCATTTTTTTTGACCCATGTGAGAGCAACTAGAAGCACTGTCACTTGGTTCAGCTAGGAGCTCAAAACACATAGAAGCCTTTAACCTTGTCTAAATTCACCTTGATGACCATGAAATGTACATTGAAAAAAACCTAATGACTACACAATTTGAGGGTCAGTTTGTCATATGCTGGCCAGCACTCCTGAGGGAAAAAAAAAAAAAAAAAGTTCTCGTTGACGACATACATAGGTTGAGGCAAAAGTCCGAATTACAAGTACCTGGACAGTAAAAAGGCTATTCCTCTTCTGGTTTCACTAAAATAACTTCTTCTTTTTTTCGGTGATCCAGAGTCCCGGAAACAACCCTAATAAGAGGATCTGATTGATGGAGCCTGATTTTCCAACAAAAGCAGAGCAGCGTACGTTCACTAAAGGAAAGCAAGCTATTCGGTAGCAAATGCGACTAACTTAAAAGACGAAATCGATCGTCTCGCAGCAAAACTGGTTCGGAGCAAATCTGGAACATCACCGAAACGAAACGAAAAAATCACGACTAAATGGGGGAAAGAAACGAAGAATCTCACGTCGAGGCGGAAGGTCCGAGCAGGGGGTTCTCGGGGAGCGGCTGGAACGAGAACCTGCCGAGGGCCCCGAGCGCGCACTCGCCGTGGGAGTTCTCGCCGCAGTTGTTGACAGCCATGGTGGCGACGAAGGCGAAGACGTGGAGGAGCACGAAGAGGGAGACGATCCACGTGTCGCCCCGCCCGCGGGAGGCCGACCTCAAGAAAGGCACTGCTTCCTCCTCGTCGCCGCCGCCGCCGCCGCCGCCGAAATCGAACGACGACGATTGGCGGGGCTTGAGGTCGAGCTCCGCGCCGATCTTGGCGGAAGCGGCCATTCGGTTCTGCAAGCAAAGCTCGAGCTCGAGGTCGGTGATGGAGGGAAACCGTTTCAACTGCTTCGCGGCAAATGGGATTCAGTTAAAATACTCTCTCAGTCCCCCCAACTTCTTGCTTAACTGCTTTTTTATTTTTATAATAATAATAATAATAATAATAATAATAATAATACACGAATTAAGCCATGCAAGATGTGCTAATTGCACCCCTTTTAGTTACTTAATGCGAGATGTGATATTAAATTTCACCCTTTTCAACTGTGTATTAGATTAGATATATTTAGTAAAGTAAGTTCAAAAAGATAAATTAAAGTATTTTAGGCACCTTCTTCGATTCAACATGCTCATCGTGGTCGGCGATAATTTTTAAGTGCGTGCGTTCGTGCACCTCCTTGTAGTAAACAACTCCATGCAACCATGGGGGAAATAAGTGTAATTCACACCAATGGCTACTGAACTTAAAGGGAAATTCGTAATACTTTTGATTTTCAATGACTCGGTACTCTTAAACTTTTCAATCTTAGTTTTGATGGTTCTATTCTTCTGTTGCTTAGCTCTCCATGCTCCTTCTTCTCTGTTACAACACCGACAAAAAAAAAAAAAAAAAATCTCTATTACAACTTGTTCCGCTCAAGTCTTTGTTAGATCCTCCCTCTTTTGGTCATGCTACTATGATCACTATTACCTTTGTGACGTTCCTATTTCATCATCTAAAATGCTAATGAACCATCGCTTTCACATTCTTAATATCATTTTTGAGGAAAATTGTTAGCAATTAGTCCTAAACTTATGGTGCGAATGTTAATTCAGTCATAAATTTTCAATTTAGTCAATTTAGTCACAAGCCACTGTATAAAATTCAAATGCAGTGTTTCGGACCCATTTTACAAAAAAAACTACAAAAGCAATGATGCCATCTTTCTGGAGAGGCTAATGTCATATGATGTGCATGTTGTCCCAATATGCCAACCGTAAGAAGAAGAGCGTTAACAAATGGTGGATTTGTCCCACGAGCAAATTCCATGTCCAGCCATTATATGTTTTAAGGAACAACAACTCAAATGGGTCTAAAGTGTAATATAATTCATGAATTTTTAATTTATTTGATGTGGTTTTTAAACTTTGTCCCAATATGCCTTGTAGTCATTAAAATTTTAATTTATTCAATGTAATCCTTAAATTTTCAGTACATGTTTGATTTTGTTTTTCAGTTATGTGAAAATATTTAATGTTCTCTTTCTAATAATTCAAATTGATAGATAACATTGAACATTTTCACATTATCCATGGACTAAATTGAACATGTACTAAAAGTTCAAGTATCACATGAATATTTTAAAAGTTCAAATATCACATTATACGGATTAAAAGTTTAGGAAGCACATTGCATATCGAGTCATAGTTTAAAATATCATTTGCGTCATTTTTCTTATGATTTGACAAATGGTAGTTATAATATATTTTAAAAATAGTTATGAAGCCGAATCGGGCTTTTCGGGTTTAAAGCTCACAACTTGTATTGATCCAAAAGAAAAGCAATTGACGGGCCCTAAAATTGAACCGGGCTTTGATGGGGCCCGAAAAGATTAGGCCGAGCCAACCGGCTCGTACTGATCCAAATTAAAAGAATTTAAATGAGTCTTAAAATTGAACTGGGCTCTGACCGGGGTCCAGAAAAAGATTAGGCCGACCCAACCGGTCCGGTTTGCTCATTCGGGCAAGCGAGCAACATACTTTGAATATACGCCGTCGATCCAAGAAACGAGATCGTCATCATGGCCTTGCGATTTTGGATGCTCCCGAATTCCACAACGAACGTGCAAAGGTCAAATCCAAAGATAGGCAAAAAGGCTTAAAAAAAAAAACAACGACGTACGGAGAAGGCAACAAAACGCGACCAGAAAAAAAAGAAAAAAAGAAAAAGAGAAAAGGAAAAGGCGTGCGGGTCTTCAAAGCCCACGAGGTTCCCGCTTCTGGCGCTCGCTCGCTCCTCCTCTCCTCCCTCCATTTCTATGGTTTTTTCAACTTCCCGGATTTGGTCTCCTTTTCTTCCCCCGTTTTGCAGTTTCTTTGTTTTGTTTTTATTGGAAACTCCCCCAACAAACGAGAAAAGGTCCACCGTTTTTCCCATATTCAAACCCCCCCTCTCCTCCTTCAACTCCTCTGTATATTCATCACCTTCGTCCGTTTCTTCTTCGCGACCCTCTTCGATTTGAATCGACGCTCTCCTCTCAGATCTGTAAGATTTCTTCCCTACCCATTTGTCTGCGACGTTTCATGAATCCCTCCGGTTATTCGTCGCCGTTGTTCTGATTCAATGCCCGCGAAAGTTCTGTTTTTTACGTTGCTCTCTGGATATACGCCCGTTGCAGCTAGACTTGCTTTGGCGTGTGATTGCGTCTGCTGTGGGCCTTTTTTTTTTTTTTTTTTTTTTTCTTTTTTGTTTCTTCTCATTGGGTATTCCGTTCCAATCACGCCTTTTGTCTGGAAGTTGAGAAGGAGATTTTGGGATATCTGTGTTCCCCTTAGTTTCGTGAGTTATAGATTGATGCGGGAATTTTGACAAATGGTGGTGCCAGATTTTGACATGTACTGCTTTTCCTGACATGGATGAGATGTGAATGAGGATTTAATGGTTTGTAACTCGATTTTTTTATTGAGGTTTTGGTTCTTTATGCGTGGGATCGAATCCGCAGATAGACCGAGTTTTTGAATTCTCGCTAGCTTCCCCTCCTTAGATTAGCTCTTTGTTCGGGCTGTTCTTAATCTTAAGGGCCCGCTAGTTGATGTAAAAGAGTAATGTCGATTATGACCATTCAGCCACGGTACCTGCTTGTTCAAAAGTAATGCGTTGGATGCTTACTTTGGTAAGGCCCAACTATGATGTGTTTTGCTTATCGATTGTTTAATGTGGATTTGGTTTTATTTTAGTGTTGAGGCACTTGTCACAAAGCGTGCTGGCTGGTGTTCTGTGATTTTTGGCGGAAAGAAATCATATGGTAATTGAATGACGTTTGTTGTATTTGACGTGGTCTTGGTTAGATTTGTTGTCTGCTATGCCAACGCATAAGTAGGTTGGAAATTTGAGTTCATTCTTACTTATTTCTCGAGCTTGTGAAATCAGAATTTTACAATTTGCTTTGTTAAAAGTGGTTTAATGTCACTCAATGTACTTGGAGACTTAAAAAGTATTTTGCTTTCTTCATCAGTTTATCATCTTAATTTTAACCTGCATTGCCTTTTACTCAGTGATAAAGCTGCTTTGGTTTTACCAGCTGCGTAAATAACCTCATCCTTGTCAGTCATAAGTAAATGCATTTTCATTAGTTTGTGCAGGAAACCTTCATTCAAAATGTCAGGCTTGTGTTTGAATTAGACTTTCTATATTGATTATGTGGTGCAGGAAAATGAAATTTTGAAAACTTGGTTTGAATCAATTATTGTCCAGTAAGTTTGATTGCGCTGGGATCATGGACAAGGAACATCCTAGTCAAGATTCTAACTCTCCACAAACTGAGAAGGAAAAGGAAAATGCAACTGGTGCTCCCAATAATAATGATCAAGATGAAAAATTGGATGATGAAGCAGTCATGCACAAGGAAGACACTAATAGGGAAGAAAGTAGCTCCTCAGAAACTGAGAAGGTAGAGCAAGGTGGAGTTGATAATGTTGACAAGACGGTTCGAGATGAAATTTCAGAAAACCTAGAAGCTCTGAATGATGTCAAGGCCAGTGCAGAGCAAGATGATCAAGATGGACCATCAAAAACCTCGAAGCTCCAAATGATGTCAAGACCAGTGCCAAGCCAGAAAGTGACAGTGGAAAAGATTTGTCTGACAAGATGAATGGACAAATAGACGTAGAATCTAAAGTTCAAGCGGAAAAGGCAGATAATGCCCACAAACAAGAAGACGCTGGTGATGAAAAGAACGACGATGGGAACTTGGAGCACAGGGCTAAAGAAGAAGTAAGCCAATCTATGAAGGAAACTGAAAATATCAGTGAGGAAAGGAAGCTGAGCCGTTTTTGATGGAACAGAAGTTCCAGGAATGGAAAGTGTTAGGTCTACATCTCTCCGCTCTTTGGATCTTGATCCAGAAACTCAAGGAAGCATTTGGCCCGATAAGGCAATGGCCATTAAGAACTTTGTCATGGACAAGAGTGCAGGCAGTCTCCACCGTCTTGCGTCGCCTTTCTGGAAAAAAGGTGATGATGAAGAATTCGCTACTCAGGAAAATAAAGAGGATGTAGAGTCCCACCAAGAAGTTAAAACTGAAGAAGCTTCTCAAAAAGCATCCGAAAAATTTGCGTGGAATCCACTTGGCTATTTCAAGTTTACTAGAGATGCTGATGATGAAAACAAAGCGGAGCAGCAGGAGGTCGTAAATGACTTGCTACAACCTATCGTAGCAAAAGGTAGAATCATTCTTTACACACGACTAGGTTGCCAGGAATGCAAAGAGGCTAGGCTGTTCTTGTACAGAAAGCGGCTTAGGTATGCTGAAATTAATATCGACGTTTATCCAAGTAGAAAGCTGGAGCTGGAAAAGATTAGTGGTTCTTCAGCTGTTCCAAGGTCTTCTTTAATGAGATACTTATTGGAGGTTTGAATGAGATGAAAAACTTGGATGACACTGGCAAGCTCAAGGACAAGATTGATTATCTAATCGCTGAGGTACCATCGCCTGAAGCTCCTTTACCACCACTTTCAGGCGAAGATGATGAGTCTAACAGTGGGGAATTGATGAGCTGGCCCTTGTTCGGAAGATGAAAGAATCAGTTCCTGTCAAGGATCGATTCTACAAAATGCGCCCGGTTCACTAGCTGTTTTCTTGGTTCAGAAGCTGTAGATTTCATATCGGAGGACCAATACCTGGAAAGGGTGGAGGCAGTTGATCTTAAATTCAGTTTGTAGAATATTTTCTCATTATTGGTTAATGTGTCTATATTATGTAATTTGGCTTGATTATTCGTGTTCAGTTGCACTAATATTCCTTTTCCCTCATGGGTCAGGCTATTCAATTTGGCAGAAAGCTCGCCAGCAAACTTTTCTTTTATCATGTTCTTGGAGTGAGTGTTTTCTTGTTCTCTTTGTTAATGTACAATCATCTTGTTCCATGCATTAAAGTTGTGATTGACTTATCTTAATGCCCTTTGTGATTCTAGTGAGAATGAATTTGAGGACGGTAATCACTTGTATCGATTTTTGGACCATGACCGATTGTATCAACACAGTGTTACAACATTCCTAGAGGTATCATAGATGTGAAGCCAAAGCCCATAATTGAAATAGCATCACGATTGAGATTTCTGTCCTATGTAATCTTTGATGCTTACACCTCAGAAGATGGAAAGCATGTGGACTATAGAAGTATTCATGGAAGTGAGGAGTTTGCAGGTGAGTTGTCTTTGAATAGGATGATGATGATACTTTGAACTGTATCTGTTCTATGCACCAGTATTCAGTATGGCCTTTTTCATTTAGGTATTTGAGAACTGTGGAGGAACTCCAGAGGGTAGAATTGCAAGGCATGCCTAGGGAGGAGAAGCTTGCCTTTTTTATTAACCTCTACAACATGATGGCAATCCATGCTATACTGTGTGGGGTCATCCAGCTGGAGCGCTGGAACGAAGGAAGTTGTTTGGAGATTTCAAATATGTTGTTGGTGGATACCTATTCACTTTCGGCCATCCAAAATGGTATTCTTCGGGGCAATCAGCGACCGCCTTACAATCTCATGAAACCGTTTGGTGCCAAAGATAAACGTTCCAGGTATGTGCTGATGCTATTGTTAGGGTTTGGTGTTTTGTGCAAAACGAGTGATTTTTGGAAAACATTTTCCTAAATATGATTGCTTGTCCTGCTTGAAATAATTATTCAAAGAAAAATGTTTTCATTATGAACAACAATTTATGTTCAAAAATTTTCAAGTAGATGATGAAAATTTTTATATTCATCAGTCTTGTAAAAGATACAAGCGATCGTTTTTTAGAAAGTATTTTCCTATTATTCATTTTTTGCAAAACAAATGCACCGTTAGTTACCTTTTCTTTCTTTCTTTCTTTTTTTCTTTTTCAATCTGCTATTGCCTATCCATAGAGTAAAGCATTATGATAACTGGAATAAGTTTTGTGGTTGTCTATTAACCATTCTTTAATCTTTCTTTTCCAAAATGAAAGAACAAGGCAGCAAACATATCTGCATTTTAACAGTACTATGATGGACATTATGTCAAATACGGTAATTACTTAGTTTTAGGTTTTGTTTCCTTTTCCTCTTCTGATGGCTGAAAAGTTGTAAGTTTGCCACACGAATGCCTTTTTCTCCTAGCATGGTGCTCTAAGTAAGCAGAACACTGAAAGAGGAGCGAACACTTCAAATTTTTTTTCTGTAGATTCATTTGGGTTGTTACATGTCATTTTCTATTCTTCTACCATACATTTGATACATATATGTGTAAGTAATTTCTTTTCCAGTCAATGATTGGAGGAGAGTTGTTGTTTAACATGTCATTCTGTTGTAAGAATGACAAGAGAATCCAGACTTACCAGTCTTGGACACTTCATATGTTAGGGTGCATTTTTTCTCTCAACATCAGATGTACTATGAGGAAAGTTGTATTCTACTCTCCTGAATTTTTTTCACTTATTTGGAAATAGGTGGCTCTTCCATATCCAGAGCCTCTTATTCACTTTGCACTTGTATGTGGCACTCGGTCTGGACCAGCTCTTCGATGCTATTCACCTGGGAATATTGACAAAGAGTTGACAGAGGCAGCTTGTCTTTTCTAAGAAGTGGAGGATTCTATTACGATCTGAATAACAAGGTTGCCTCTGTCTTCAAGATCCTTAATTGGTAAGCTATTGTAGAGGCCTTTTTAAATGCAGCTTGTTCTTTCAATTGGCCCAGATATCCAGTTGATAGATTGGCTAAACCATGTTGTTCTGTATTTTTTTGTGTGCCCTCATGTTGAACTTGACGAATCCTTCGTGGACTCAAAGCCGGAGACACACCTTAGACAATTGTGCA